>OU342520.1:20811027-22075194 GCA_910589475.2 Bembecia ichneumoniformis | reverse complement strand
CTAAGCCGGTGACCGCCCACCGGCTGTTCCACACCCCCCACATGCCACGATTGCAGGTACTATGCCAGTTGGTCCTTCCCAGTCGCATGAGCTCCGTCTTCGCGTAAGTTGCCCGACTACCACTGAGCGCCAGAGCCGTCCAAGAGAATGCACTCGCTGCGACTCACCCGCTGATCCTCATCCGCAGTACCGAGTCCCATACCTCGGTCTGACGAACAAGGACCGGGGTGCCCTCTCTCTCACCGGCCACCAATCGCGCGGGCCGAGTACGGATTCTCGGCCCGCGCGAGCGATGACCGGTGAAGCTCCAACGGAAGGTTGGAGCCTCCAAATTGCAGCTCCGCCACGAGCTCCGCTGGGCGGAGCTCGCTCGGAGCCCACCTCGGTGTGGGCCTTCTTTGTCCCCAAAACCAATCCGATCGGTCGAGCAAAGGCCGGTGACCCCACCGACCCCTGCAACCGCCCGGATTGCCAAGGGTAAGCCCCCCCACCACGACAAGGTCATGGCCCACCTAGGGGGGGAGGGGGGGAACCTAACCTAACCTAACCTAACCTAACCTAACCTAACCTAACCTAACCTAACCCCGAAGTGCCTCGATCCATTGCTGCGGAGTCTGGAGAGTAGAGGCGTCTACTGCCAGGCTTTCGCGGACGATGTGGTCCTCGTCTTTGATGGGGACAGGGCAATCCAGATAGAAGAAATTGCCAATGTCACTCTCGCGCATGTTTTGGAGTGGGGTGTCAAAAATAAGCTGAGGTTTGCACCAGGCAAAACCAATGCTATGGTGCTAACCAGGAAGCTTAAGTTTGACACGCCACGCCTCAGCATGGGTGGGATTGACATTGCCATGAAAGATAGCGTGAAACTTTTAGGGGTTACCATAGACAATGGTCTCACGTTCAAGGAGCACGTGACGAACATCACCAAAAAGGCCATCGGGGTATATAAGCAGCTCGGGAGGGCGGCCAAGGTCAGCTGGGGCCTTCATCCCGAGGTGGTCCGCTCCATTTATGTCGCCGCGGTGGAACCAATAATCACCTACTCTGCGAGTGTGTGGGCACCCGCGACTCGTAGAGTGGGTATTATTAGGAGATTGAACGCTGTGCAAAGGGATTTCGCACAGAAACTCTGTAGGGCCTACCGCACGGTGTCTCTTAACTCAGCCCTGTTATTGGCTGGGCTGCTCCCCCTTGACCTGCGAGTCCGCGAAGCGGCCTCGCTTTACGAGGCCAAGAGGGGAGTACCGCAGCCGGGGCTGGGGGATAGAGAGGTCGAGCGGATGGCCCTTGCGACGGGGGCTCCCCACCCCGCCGAGCTGGTCAGCCTCGAGTTCGGCAGTCTGGTGGACGAGGACGATGTACAACAAAACAGCGACTACCAGCTGCGCATATATACGGACGGCAGCAAGATTGACGGTCGGGTTGGGGCGGCGCTATCCCTATGGAATCGCGACGCCGAAACCAGGGCCGTCAAGCTTGGTCTGCCGTCGTATTGTACCGTCTACCAGGCGGAACTCTTGGCTGTGTGCGAAGCGACGAGGGTGATCCTCCGCCGTAGCGAAACTTCCTTTGCAATATACAGTGATTCGAGATCCGCTCTCCAGTCCATCGCGGCGAATAAATGTCTGCACCCTCTGGCAGTTGAGACTAGGAATAATATAAAATCTGGCATTAGAAGCAACAAAATAATTGATTTATTTTGGATCAAAGCCCACGCTGGCCTGGAGGGGAATGAGCGAGCGGATTGCCTCGCTAGGGAGGCCGCGCTTAAGACCAAGACCAAGCCGAAGTATGACCTGTGTCCGGTGTCATTCGTCAAGCGAAGCATTCGAATGCGATCGCTTGACGAGTGGGACCAAAGATACAGGGAGGGCACTTCGGCGGCGGTCACAAAGCTGTTCTTCCCTAGAGCCATAACAGCTTATAGTACCCTGAGGAAGATCGCGCCTTGTAACGTGCTGACCCAAGTCTTGACGGGGCACGGTGGGTTCTCCGAGTACTTGCATCGCTTCAAGTGCAAGGAGAGCCCAGCGTGCATCTGTTCAGCGGATGCACCTGAAAGCGTCATGCATATTCTGGTGGATTGCCCTGCCTTCGCCAGGGAAAGGCTAGACGCAGAATATAATATAGGAATGAATATTAAATTAGATAGCCTAAGAGAAATTATAAAAGGAGATAATAGAGATGCCTTTATAAAATTTTGTAAAGAAATTGTTAATAAAGTAAATAAACGGAATAAGACATAAGTATTAATTGTAGGTGCAATTCTCTCTCAATTTTGTAATTAACTAAAGTATTGTTAAGTATGTGTATTTAGTTTTATAGAAAATGAAAATGAATTGTAAATAGTGTTACTAGAATAAAAAGATTATATATTGAAATTATGTATACTAAATTTGAATTGGAAATAAATGAACAAAAATAAAAGGTATGGTTAAACAAAGGTAATGGAGGGAGATGAACAATTGAAACCTATAATTGGACTATAAAAATAGATAGTTAGGCGGGCATCCCACCCGCACAGAATGAAAGATGATGAAAGATAGAAAGAACAAGTATGCAGAATGAATGTGCGAGAGGAAAGCTAGCGAGAACTGGTATGGAAGAGTAAGTAGACATAGGCTCCAATCACGTTGGAGGGATTAGCGTATTAAAAAAAAAAAAAAAAAAAAAAAAAAAACCCCGAAGTGATCCGCTCCATCTACGTCGCCGCGGTGGAGCCAGTTGTAACTTACGCTGCGAGTGCGTGGGCACCAGCAGTAGGCAAATTGGGGGTGGTCAAGCGTCTGAATGCTGTGCAGAGGGGTTTCGCGCAAAAATTGTGCAAGGCCTACCGCACGGTGTCCCTGAACTCGGCTCTGTTATTGGCCGGGTTGCTCCCCCTTGACTTACGTGTGCGCGAAGCTGCTTCGCTGTACGAGGCCAAGAGGGGAGTACCCCTGCCCGAGCTGGGGGATAGGGACGTTGAGCGGATGGCCCCAGCAATCGAGGGTCCCCATCCCGCCGAACATATCAGCCTGGAGTTCGGAAGACTGGTGGACGAGGAACAAGTAAAAGCGAACAGCGACCATCAGCTTCGCATTTTTACGGATGGCAGCAAGATTGACGGCCGGGTTGGGGCCGCGCTATCCATATGGAATGGCGAGGCCGAAACATCGGCCGTCAAACTTGGCCTGCCATCTTACTGCACCGTCTACCAGGCCGAGCTTCTGGCGGTGTGCGAGGCGACGCGGGTGATCCTCAGACGCCGCGAAGCTACCTCTGCAATTTACAGTGACTCAACGGCCGCTCTCCAAACCATCGCGGCGAATAGCTGCTTACACCCTCTGGCCGTGCAAACACGTAGAAATATGAAGGAAGCGTTTGAAAAAGGTAAAAATGTAAACATTTACTGGATCAAAGCACACGCCGGCCTAGAGGGTAATGAGAGGGCGGATCACTTAGCTAGAGAGGCAGCGCTGAAGAGTAAAACAAAACCCAAATATGATCTGTGCCCGGTCTCATTCGTCAGGCGAAGCATTCGAATGCGATCGCTTGAGGAATGGGACCGAAGGTACAGAAACAGTGATACAGCAGCAGTAACCAAACTGTTTTTCCCCAGCGCTGCCGAGGCCTACAAAACTGTTAGGAAAATAGAGATAAACGGTGTTTTGACGCAAGTGTTCACGGGACACGGTGGATTCTCCGAGTACTTGGAACGGTTCAAGTGCAAGGAGAGTCCATCGTGTATCTGTGAACCGAATACAAAAGAAACTGTCCCTCACATCCTTGTAGAATGCTCGGCTTACGATAAAGATAGATTAGAATTAAGTTTTGCTATTGATAAAGATATAACAATAAAAAATTTAAGCGAATTAGTAAAAAGTGAAAGATTTCTAAAATACTGTGAAGCGATTGCAAAGAGGGCAATAGAAAGAAATAAATAATGAATATGTGTAACTGTTAAATGTAGGTAATTTATAAATAATAGATGGCGGTATGTGTTGGTTTAATTGTTATTTGGTCTGACGCTGAAAAGTGTCTAGATGTCGCACATACTATTGTGAACGCGCGAATGCCGTGTCTCGCCCATAGTTGTTAAGACGAAACATAAAATTTAAATATAAGACTCCTACCAGGGCTCGGTTGTTTCATTGAAAAAGGTACTTACTTAAACCCGAGTAAATCACCATTCAGGAGGTGGGGTCCTTTCCATGGTCCTATCGAGTCGGATTTTTGCCGATTTTTTTGTAACAACACACTAGTAAACAGTGGCGGATCGCCACTGAAAGTGTTCACCGGACGGCAAGTCGTTCCGGTTGGTTGGAGAGGTGCAAGGTTCATCTTCCAGTCGAGGAGCAAAAGGCAAGAAGCAAGAAAGGAGTGGCCGAACAGCGGGCACAAGCGGACGAGTTCGGAGAAACGGAACCAGGAGCAGGAAGTGCTACATATCAGTGTCTTCAGTGCAAGCAGCGAGACGACAACTACAGCAAGTTTGTGAAAACCGTGAGTTTGTTCCAATTACCTACAAGTTAAAATTCAAGATAGTGAGCAAATTTGAACTTTATTTCTATTAGCAAGTTAACTTTGAAAATTTTGTATAAGTTTAATTTTAAGGAAAATTTACACTTAGAATAAAAATCACTAGTTTTAACTTAGAATAATTTTGCAAAAAGTGTTCAGACGGGGAACCTATGCCCGATTTTTGTTTTTTATTTAAAACACTTGTAAAATTTTTAGAAATTATTAGGGACTTAGAAAAATTGGCAACAATTTGTACTATTACGGAACTTGTGTATTTTCTGAACAATTTTGTAATCAATATACTAATAAGAAATCATTTTTACCCTAAAATTTTCTAACTTAAGATGTCTTCATTTATTAGATCTCAATATCGCTCTAAGGCTAGTATAGAAAAATCTTATGAGAATTATAAAAAATCACCGAAAGATCGTTTAGCTAAAGAAACTTATTTACTTACCAGATTAGAAACACTTGAAGATCAGTGGAAAGTCGTTACAGATGTGCATAGGAAATTAATTAGCGAAGCCACAGAGGCATTATTGGAAGATAAATATTTTGATGACGATATTTATGAAAATATTGAGGAAACTTATATTAATTACAAATCGGAAATTAAAGAGGCTTTGTTTTTGTTAAAACAAACAAATAATATGTCGGATTCAAGTTCTTGTACAGTTTCAAAAAATGATTGTAATGTTAAGTTACCTAAAATTTCTATACCTATTTTTACGGGAGCATATGACGAATGGACAACATTCAGAGATTTGTATTTATCGTTGATTCATAATAATCCATCATTAGACAGTGTGCAAAAAATGCATTATCTGAAGGCACACATATCGGGAGAAGCTGAACTTCTTCTAAGACATGTTCCAATTACAACAGCGAATTATCAGGAATCTTGGTTAACTCTCAATAATAGATATAATAATAAAAAATATCTAGCTAATTGTCTTTTGGTGCGTTTTATGAATCAGACTAATATCGGAACCGAGTCATGTGGTGCTATAAAAGATTTGCTAAATGTTACTAATGATACCTTGAATGGCTTGAGGAATTTGGGCATTAACATAGATTCTTGGGATACGATTGTCATTTATATCGTATGTACCAAATTAGATCATCAGACGCGTAAGAATTGGGAATCTTTAATAAGTACCTCTGATGAGCTACCGACTATAATTCAACTTAGAGAATTTTTAGAATCGAAGTTTCGCTCACTTGAATTTTTGAATGACAGTCAAAAGAACAGACCAAATTCTTCAACCTTCAAAAAGGCAGTGCACATGATCGCAGCAGATACTGATGCTATAGTCAAACGTAGTTGTCCTTATTGTAAGAAAAACGATCACAAACTCGCCCATTGTAAGCAATTTTCTAAAGCTGATTATAACACTCGGCATAAATTTGTAAAAACAGATGGTAGTTGCTTTAATTGCTTAGGTCGTAACCACTCTGCCAACACTTGTCGATCTGTAATAAGATGTCGTATTTGCAAACATAGACACCATTCATTGCTTCACCCGAACCCCGCTAACAATTCATTTACAGCCAATCCAGATTTAGCTCTAAAGGTTAATGCACCACTTTCCAGCGCAAGGGCACCGTTGGAAACTCCAGAATCAACTTCAGATGTCGCAGTACATTTTTCGAAGAAGGCACCATATAATCAGGTTCTGGTAGCAACCGCTCTTGTCAAGGTTCAGGCAAGAAATGGATACACGCACGTGCTTAGAGCTCTAGTAGACCCGGGTGCGCAGGCTTCATTTGTGACGGAATCAACGGTACAATTACTTGGCCTCAAGAAGACCTACAGTAGGACTTATGTGACGGGATTACGAGCCGATAAGAGCATTTTTTCGGCTAAGCACATTGTTACAATGACAGTTCAATCTCATCATGATCCCGACTTCCAAGTGAAGGTACATGCGCACGTATTAAAAACTATAAGTAGTTTCCTTCCATCAAGGCAAGTACTAGACTTTGAATGGCCAGAGTTCGCTAATATAACTTTAGCTGATCCTCAGTTCCACACTCCAAACAAAATAGATATTTTACTTGGTTCTGACGTTTATGGTCAACTCATAAGAGACGGTGTTGTTCAAGGTCCTAATGGAACACCAACTGCTCAATGCACTGCATTAGGCTGGATCTTGTCAGGTCCTACGCATCAATTTAACGGAGATGATTTTCTTCCAAGACATTCTCATCATAGCATCATTGTTAGCATGCATTCTAAGATTGATGATAATGAAATGTTAAAAAGATTTTGGCAAATTGAATCAGATACTTTTGACAACAATTTTCTTACTGAGGAAGAGCAGCGTTGTGATGAATTTTATAGCAAAACCACACAACGAGACCCAACAGGTCGTTACATTGTAAGACTTCCATTTCGTAGCGAAGACCCTCAATGTAAATATGGAAACTCAAGAGACATAGCACTAAAGCGATTTCTTCTTCTTGAACGCAGGTTCAAGAATAATCCAGAAATCAAAGATAAGTATTCCGAAGTCATTCATGAGTACGTGAACCTTGGGCATATGCAGCGCATAACGGAGAGTGCTGACCACAACAAGGCTGAGTCGGTATATCTGCCACATCACGCCGTTATACGCGAGGACAAGACTACGACCAAGGTTCGAGTAGTGTTTGATGCTTCATGTAAAGGAACAAATGGAGTATCTCTCAACGATACGTTGATGATCGGTCCCACACTGCAGCAGGACTTACGGCATATTATTATGAGATGGCGCATGCATCCTATTTGCCTTAGCGCAGATATAGTTAAAATGTACCGTCAAGTCATAGTTGCAGATGAGGATACAGATTTTCAACGACTGGTATGGAGAGATGATCCGGAAGCTGAAATGCAGGAATACAAATTAGTTAGAGTTACCTTTGGTACGGCGTCTGCCCCTTACCTTGCCGTGAAAACGCTACAGCAGCTCGCTCTAGATGAAGGTAAAGAGTTTCCGAAAGTTGCAGAAATAATTAAAACCGATTTTTACGTCGATGATTTACTGACCGGTTGTCAAACAGTAGATGAAGGAAAAGAAATTTATGAAAAAATGAAAAACATGTTAAGAAAGGGAGGATTTGATTTACAGAAATGGGTGACAAATAACAAGGATCTAGCAAAGATAATAACAGATACACATGAAAATCAGGAAGGGAAGATAGACATAAGGATGGATGAAGTTGTTAAGGTTCTAGGGCTTTCTTGGGATAAGGAATCTGACTTTTTTCATTATTCTGTGCAACTTCCTCATGTGCAATATCCTATTACCAAGAGAAAAGTAGTTTCCAGTATTTCCCGTCTATTTGATCCTTTAGGATGGGCATCGCCTTGTGTTATTGTAGCCAAGGTCATGATTCAAAAATTATGGCTTGCTGGTATAGGTTGGGATGACATATTGCCTACTGAACTTCTCAACGAATGGTTGTCGTATCAGGCAGACTTAATTCATCTTCGCAAATTGTGCATTCCAAGGTGGGTTAAGGCCAGGGGTGACGATGCTTGTAGAGAACTTCAGGGTTTTTGTGACGCTTCCAACACTGCATATGCTGCAGTTGTTTACCTACGCACAATTGATGCTTATGGTAATGTACATGTGAATCTTATAACATCAAAAACTAAGGTAGCTCCGACTATGCAAGTCTCAATTCCACGTCTTGAGTTGATGGGGGCTGTCCTTTTAGCCAAGTTAATCACAGATGTGGCCAACATGTTGGGGATTGATCGGGATAATCTTCACGCTTGGACAGATTCTACTGTGGTGTTGGCGTGGCTTAGTAGTCATCCCAGTCGCTGGACCACGTTCATCGCTAATCGAACATCAACCATTTTGTCGAAATTGGAGAATACACATTGGTCTCATGTACAATCTGTCCAAAATCCTGCAGATATTGCATCTAGAGGGTGTAGTCCTTTGGAACTTGCTGAGAGCAGTATGTGGCTGCAGGGTCCATCCTGGCTACAAGAATTAAACATTACTTATAAAAGACCGAAGTCTCTTTCCACCGAATTGGAACAGAAAAAGGTAAAGGTCCAAGTAGCAGTTGCAATGGCAAATGCGGAGCCATTTTTTTGGTTAAGGTTTTCATCACTGCAAAGGCTTGTTCGTGTTGTTGCATTCTGTCGACGGTTCATTCGGTACAAGAGAGGACGTAAATTTGAACCGTATATTACAAGTAACGAAATTAATGAAGCGTTAGAGGTTTGCATAAGACAATGTCAGTTTATGGAGTTGAATGGGAATACGGTGAATGTAAAACCCTTAAACCCCTACATTGATGACAAGGGAATAACTAGAGTAGGTGGTAGGATTCACAATGCAAACCTGCCTAACAGCGTTAAGCATCCTATCATACTTCCACATAAGAGCCATTTTACCAATTTAGTTGTTGATGAAACCCATAGAAAAACACTACATGGCGGTCCAACTTTAATGCTAAGTCATTTGCGTACTAAATACTGGATCATATCTGCAAAAAGTCTTGTTAAGAATCGTGTGCATAAATGTGTCGTTTGTGTGAGACAAGCGGCAATTACAAAAAATCAACTGATGGGCCAGTTGCCATCCAGTAGAGTTACGCCAGCTAGACCATTTCTTCACAGTGGTGTGGACTTTGCTGGCCCTATTAATATCAGAATGTCAAAGGGACGAGGCAACAAATCATATAAGGGCTACATAGGACTTTTTGTGTGTATGGCAACTAAAGCTATACATTTGGAGGTGATCAGCGATCTTACAGCTGAAGGCTTTATAGCAGGCTTTAGGCGATTCGTGGCTCGTAGGGGTTACGTTAGCGATATTTGGAGCGACAATGGGACAAATTTCGTGGGCGCTTCCAAGGAACTCCACAGGCTTGTCACAGCGGAACAATCGGCAGTCGCCATAGAAATCAAAGAGTGGTTGAGTAACCAAAGAGTAACATGGCATTTCATTCCAGCACACGCTCCCAACTTTGGAGGCTTATGGGAAGCTGGCGTGAAATCCACGAAATATCATTTAAAACGTGTAATTGGCGACTCCACACTCACTTATGAGGAATTAGCCACAGTTTTAAATCAAATAGAGGCTTGTCTGAACTCGCGACCGTTATCCCTGTTACCAGATGAAGCCAGGAATCCTTTAACTCCTGGACATTTTTTGATCGGCGAACCTTTACTGATTGTACCCGATCGTAGTTACGAACAAGGTAACATCAGTACCTTAAAAAGATGGCAGCTGACTCAAAGAATGCTTCAGAATTTTTGGCGCAGGTGGTCCAATGAGTATTTGGTTTACTGTTTGCAACGGTATAAATGGTCTAAAATTATCCCTGAGCCTAAAATTGGTGATGTCGTTCTCGTGAAGGAGGACAATCTCCCTCCTGCTCGATGGTTGCTCGGTAGGGTGGTTACTAAGCATCCTGGATTAGACAACATAACTCGCGTAGTGACATTAAAATGTAATGGTTCTATTATAAGGAGGCCAACATCAAAACTTTGTATTCTGCCCGTTACCGAATAATGCATGTATGTTTTTTATAGTTTTTTAAGTTATTTAAGTAATTTAAGTTTTTGTGTGTCTGATGAAAAAGGGAGCTGTTCTCTCATGGTGGGCGGCATTGTAAAGAACGCTCAATGTCGTTCTTGGTGGGCGGAATGTTAAATGTAGGTAATTTATAAATAATAGATGGCGGTATGTGTTGGTTTAATTGTTATTTGGTCTGACGCTGAAAAGTGTCTAGATGTCGCACATACTATTGTGAACGCGCGAATGCCGTGTCTCGCCCATAGTTGTTAAGACGAAACATAAAATTTAAATATAAGACTCCTACCAGGGCTCGGTTGTTTCATTGAAAAAGGTACTTACTTAAACCCGAGTAAATCACCATTCAGGAGGTGGGGTCCTTTCCAGTAACGTTAAAAATTTATTTTAAAAATTATTAATTATATCAACAGGGTGTTTTTATGTTATGGAATTTATTATAATGTTTTATTGCAATTTTATGTTTTATTGTTTTATTAATTATTTATTTAAATTGGAATGTTTTAAATTTTTAGTCTTATTGATTTATTTAATGTTTAATGTTATTTAATTAATGTATCCTAAATTAATGTATATTTTTAAAAGAAGTGTGATGTAAGGCATTTTACAATAAATGAGAAATTCTGTTAACAATAAAGAACCCTTATCCCGGCTTAATGTGCACGAATAAAAAGAATAAATAATAGTTAGAGACGAGCTATAGACGGAAATCCCATCCGTAAGGAATGAATGAGGAAGGATGCGAGAAAGAAACAGTATGCAGAATGAAAGTACGAGAGGCACAAAAGCGAGAACTGGTATGGAAGAGAAAAGTAGATATAGGCTCAGCTGTTGCTGGAGGGATTCGATACAAAAAAAAAAAAAAAAAAAAAAAAAGATCGTGAGACCCGGAGTCACAGCGAGGCCTTATCCCCGGGCCCCACGCACCGCCATGTCCTTGCGGACCCGCATCCATCACGGCATGCCGTGTAACTCCTCCTGTGGTGACCCGCTGGAACATCTGCAGGCCACCACACCTCACTGCCCGGTGTTGTGCGGGCGGCGCACCTCCCCACGTCCACCGCCCCCGAGCGAAGCGGCACCAGCCGCCCGTGATCATCTTATCCGTCGCAGCGAGCAGTCAGCGAGGGGATTCGTAATTGAATCAACCCTTTACCTCTTCTCCGCGGCACAACCATCCGCGGAGTCGGAGGCCGCTTCCACCTTCATCCCCCGAACGACCCCCGCTCGTGTGGCCGCTCATCTCATACGACATTATGGGTGGGCGGCCCATAGGGGTGTCCCCCTGACATTTCCTCAACAATCGCGGCAGCCCGAGACGGGCTCCACCTCATGTTGTCGTCGCGGAAGAGCTACTAAGCCGGGTGGCGAGGCCGGGTCTTCACTCTTCCGGACGACTGCGGGGGGTAGTACTAAGCCGGTGCCCACCCACCGGGTGTTCCCCACCCCCCACATGCCACGATTGCAGGTACTATGCCAGTTGGTCCTTCCCAGTCGCATGAGCTCCGTCTTCGCGTAAGTTGCCCGACTACCACTGAGCGTCGGAGCCGTCCGAGAGAATCCACCCGCTGCGACTCACCTGCCGATCCTCATCCGCAGTACCGAGTCCCATACCTCAGTCTGACGAACAAGGACCGGGGTGACCTCTCTCTCACCGGCCACCAATCGCGCGGGCCGAGTACGGATTCTCGGCCCGCGCGAGCGATGACCGGTGAAGCTCCAACAGAAGGTTGGAGCCTCCAAATAACAGCTCCGCCACGAGCTCCGCTGAGCGGAGCTCGCTCGGAGCCCACCTCGGTGTGGGCCTTCTTAGTCCCCAAAACCAATCCGATCGGTCGAGCAAAGGCCGGTGACCCCACCGACCCCTGCAACCACCCGGATTGCCAAGGGTAAGCCCCCCCACCACGACAAGGTCATGGCCCACCTAGGGGGGGACCTAGGGGGGGAACCTAACCTTTTTTTTTTTTTTTTTTTTAAGGAGGGGAAATGCATTTACGCACTATCCCTCGTCGACGGGGACGATCGACGAGGGGGTGTGTGGGACTCACCCGACGGAACGAATCGCCCCGCCGGTCCTACTCCACTAAAACCGCCTCCATGTTCCACCATCGGCAGCGATAATGGGACCCGGAGTCACAGCCAGGCCCTATCCCCGGGCCCCACGCACCGCCATGTCCTTGCGGACCCGCCCCTGTTTTTACACGGCAAGCCGTGTAAAAAACTCCTCCTGTGGTGGCCCGCTGGAACATCTGCAGGCCACCACACCTACACTGCCCGGTGTTGTGCGGGCGGCGGACCTCCCCGCGTCCGCCGCCCCCGAACGAAACGGCTACAGCCGCCCAAGTTCCTCTCATCAGTCGCAGCGAGCAGTCAGCGAGGGGATTCGTAACCGAATCAACCCCTTACCTCTTCTCCGCGGCACAACCATCCGCGGAGTCGGAGGCCGCTTCCACCCTCATCCCCCGGACGACCCCCGCTCGTGTGGCCGCTCATCTCATACGACATTATGGGTGGGCGGCCCATAGGGGTGTCCCCCTGACATTTCCCCAACAATCGCGGCAGCCCGAGACGGGCTCCACCTCGTGTTGTCGTCGCGGAAGAGCTACTAAGCCGGGTGGCGAGGCCGGGTCTTCACTCTTCCGGACGACTGCGGAGGGTAGTACTAAGCCGGTGACCGCCCACCGGCTGTTCCACACCCCCCACATGCCACGATTGCAGGTACTATGCCAGTTGGTCCTTCCCAGTCGCATGAGCTCCGTCTTCGCGTAAGTTGCCCGACTACCACTGAGCGCCAGAGCCGTCCAAGAGAATGCACTCGCTGCGACTCACCCGCTGATCCTCATCCGCAGTACCGAGTCCCATACCTCGGTCTGACGAACAAGGACCGGGGTGCCCTCTCTCTCACCGGCCACCAATCGCGCGGGCCGAGTACGGATTCTCGGCCCGCGCGAGCGATGACCGGTGAAGCTCCAACGGAAGGTTGGAGCCTCCAAATTGCAGCTCCGCCACGAGCTCCGCTGGGCGGAGCTCGCTCGGAGCCCACCTCGGTGTGGGCCTTCTTTGTCCCCAAAACCAATCCGATCGGTCGAGCAAAGGCCGGTGACCCCACCGACCCCTGCAACCGCCCGGATTGCCAAGGGTAAGCCCCCCCACCACGACAAGGTCATGGCCCACCTAGGGGGGGAGGGGGGGAACCTAACCTAACCTAACCTAACCTAACCTAACCTAACCTAACCTAACCTAACCTAACCCCGAAGTGCCTCGATCCATTGCTGCGGAGTCTGGAGAGTAGAGGCGTCTACTGCCAGGCTTTCGCGGACGATGTGGTCCTCGTCTTTGATGGGGACAGGGCAATCCAGATAGAAGAAATTGCCAATGTCACTCTCGCGCATGTTTTGGAGTGGGGTGTCAAAAATAAGCTGAGGTTTGCACCAGGCAAAACCAATGCTATGGTGCTAACCAGGAAGCTTAAGTTTGACACGCCACGCCTCAGCATGGGTGGGATTGACATTGCCATGAAAGATAGCGTGAAACTTTTAGGGGTTACCATAGACAATGGTCTCACGTTCAAGGAGCACGTGACGAACATCACCAAAAAGGCCATCGGGGTATATAAGCAGCTCGGGAGGGCGGCCAAGGTCAGCTGGGGCCTTCATCCCGAGGTGGTCCGCTCCATTTATGTCGCCGCGGTGGAACCAATAATCACCTACTCTGCGAGTGTGTGGGCACCCGCGACTCGTAGAGTGGGTATTATTAGGAGATTGAACGCTGTGCAAAGGGATTTCGCACAGAAACTCTGTAGGGCCTACCGCACGGTGTCTCTTAACTCAGCCCTGTTATTGGCTGGGCTGCTCCCCCTTGACCTGCGAGTCCGCGAAGCGGCCTCGCTTTACGAGGCCAAGAGGGGAGTACCGCAGCCGGGGCTGGGGGATAGAGAGGTCGAGCGGATGGCCCTTGCGACGGGGGCTCCCCACCCCGCCGAGCTGGTCAGCCTCGAGTTCGGCAGTCTGGTGGACGAGGACGATGTACAACAAAACAGCGACTACCAGCTGCGCATATATACGGACGGCAGCAAGATTGACGGTCGGGTTGGGGCGGCGCTATCCCTATGGAATCGCGACGCCGAAACCAGGGCCGTCAAGCTTGGTCTGCCGTCGTATTGTACCGTCTACCAGGCGGAACTCTTGGCTGTGTGCGAAGCGACGAGGGTGATCCTCCGCCGTAGCGAAACTTCCTTTGCAATATACAGTGATTCGAGATCCGCTCTCCAGTCCATCGCGGCGAATAAATGTCTGCACCCTCTGGCAGTTGAGACTAGGAATAATATAAAATCTGGCATTAGAAGCAACAAAATAATTGATTTATTTTGGATCAAAGCCCACGCTGGCCTGGAGGGGAATGAGCGAGCGGATTGCCTCGCTAGGGAGGCCGCGCTTAAGACCAAGACCAAGCCGAAGTATGACCTGTGTCCGGTGTCATTCGTCAAGCGAAGCATTCGAATGCGATCGCTTGACGAGTGGGACCAAAGATACAGGGAGGGCACTTCGGCGGCGGTCACAAAGCTGTTCTTCCCTAGAGCCATAACAGCTTATAGTACCCTGAGGAAGATCGCGCCTTGTAACGTGCTGACCCAAGTCTTGACGGGGCACGGTGGGTTCTCCGAGTACTTGCATCGCTTCAAGTGCAAGGAGAGCCCAGCGTGCATCTGTTCAGCGGATGCACCTGAAAGCGTCATGCATATTCTGGTGGATTGCCCTGCCTTCGCCAGGGAAAGGCTAGAGGCAGAATATAATATAGGAATGAATATTAAATTAGATAGCCTAAGAGAAATTATAAAAGGAGATAATAGAGATGCCTTTATAAAATTTTGTAAAGAAATTGTTAATAAAGTAAATAAACGGAATAAGACATAAGTATTAATTGTAGGTGCAATTCTCTCTCAATTTTGTAATTAACTAAAGTATTGTTAAGTATGTGTATTTAGTTTTATAGAAAATGAAAATGAATTGTAAATAGTGTTACTAGAATAAAAAGATTATATATTGAAATTATGTATACTAAATTTGAATTGGAAATAAATGAACAAAAATAAAAGGTATGGTTAAACAAAGGTAATGGAGGGAGATGAACAATTGAAACCTATAATTGGACTATAAAAATAGATAGTTAGGCGGGCATCCCACCCGCACAGAATGAAAGATGATGAAAGATAGAAAGAACAAGTATGCAGAATGAATGTGCGAGAGGAAAGCTAGCGAGAACTGGTATGGAAGAGTAAGTAGACATAGGCTCCAATCACGTTGGAGGGATTAGCGTATTAAAAAAAAAAAAAAAAAAAAAAAAAAACCCCGAAGTGATCCGCTCCATCTACGTCGCCGCGGTGGAGCCAGTTGTAACTTACGCTGCGAGTGCGTGGGCACCAGCAGTAGGCAAATTGGGGGTGGTCAAGCGTCTGAATGCTGTGCAGAGGGGTTTCGCGCAAAAATTGTGCAAGGCCTACCGCACGGTGTCCCTGAACTCGGCTCTGTTATTGGCCGGGTTGCTCCCCCTTGACTTACGTGTGCGCGAAGCTGCTTCGCTGTACGAGGCCAAGAGGGGAGTACCCCTGCCCGAGCTGGGGGATAGGGACGTTGAGCGGATGGCCCCAGCAATCGAGGGTCCCCATCCCGCCGAACATATCAGCCTGGAGTTCGGAAGACTGGTGGACGAGGAACAAGTAAAAGCGAACAGCGACCATCAGCTTCGCATTTTTACGGATGGCAGCAAGATTGACGGCCGGGTTGGGGCCGCGCTATCCATATGGAATGGCGAGGCCGAAACATCGGCCGTCAAACTTGGCCTGCCATCTTACTGCACCGTCTACCAGGCCGAGCTTCTGGCGGTGTGCGAGGCGACGCGGGTGATCCTCAGACGCCGCGAAGCTACCTCTGCAATTTACAGTGACTCAACGGCCGCTCTCCAAACCATCGCGGCGAATAGCTGCTTACACCCTCTGGCCGTGCAAACACGTAGAAATATGAAGGAAGCGTTTGAAAAAGGTAAAAATGTAAACATTTACTGGATCAAAGCACACGCCGGCCTAGAGGGTAATGAGAGGGCGGATCACTTAGCTAGAGAGGCAGCGCTGAAGAGTAAAACAAAACCCAAATATGATCTGTGCCCGGTCTCATTCGTCAGGCGAAGCATTCGAATGCGATCGCTTGAGGAATGGGACCGAAGGTACAGAAACAGTGATACAGCAGCAGTAACCAAACTGTTTTTCCCCAGCGCTGCCGAGGCCTACAAAACTGTTAGGAAAATAGAGATAAACGGTGTTTTGACGCAAGTGTTCACGGGACACGGTGGATTCTCCGAGTACTTGGAACGGTTCAAGTGCAAGGAGAGTCCATCGTGTATCTGTGAACCGAATACAAAAGAAACTGTCCCTCACATCCTTGTAGAATGCTCGGCTTACGATAAAGATAGATTAGAATTAAGTTTTGCTATTGATAAAGATATAACAATAAAAAATTTAAGCGAATTAGTAAAAAGTGAAAGATTTCTAAAATACTGTGAAGCGATTGCAAAGAGGGCAATAGAAAGAAATAAATAATGAATATGTGTAACGTTAAAAATTTATTTTAAAAATTATTAATTATATCAACAGGGTGTTTTTATGTTATGGAATTTATTATAATGTTTTATTGCAATTTTATGTTTTATTGTTTTATTAATTATTTATTTAAATTGGAATGTTTTAAATTTTTAGTCTTATTGATTTATTTAATGTTTAATGTTATTTAATTAATGTATCCTAAATTAATGTATATTTTTAAAAGAAGTGTGATGTAAGGCATTTTACAATAAATGAGAAATTCTGTTAACAATAAAGAACCCTTATCCCGGCTTAATGTGCACGAATAAAAAGAATAAATAATAGTTAGAGACGAGCTATAGACGGAAATCCCATCCGTAAGGAATGAATGAGGAAGGATGCGAGAAAGAAACAGTATGCAGAATGAAAGTACGAGAGGCACAAAAGCGAGAACTGGTATGGAAGAGAAAAGTAGATATAGGCTTCAGCTGTTGCTGGAGGGATTCGATACAAAAAAAAAAAAAAAAAAAAAAAAAAAGATCGTGAGACCCGGAGTCACAGCGAGGCCTTATCCCCGGGCCCCACGCACCGCCATGTCCTTGCGGACCCGCATCCATCACGGCATGCCGTGTAACTCCTCCTGTGGTGACCCGCTGGAACATCTGCAGGCCACCACACCTCACTGCCCGGTGTTGTGCGGGCGGCGCACCTCCCCACGTCCACCGCCCCCGAGCGAAGCGGCACCAGCCGCCCGTGATCATCTTATCCGTCGCAGCGAGCAGTCAGCGAGGGGATTCGTAATTGAATCAACCCTTTACCTCTTCTCCGCGGCACAACCATCCGCGGAGTCGGAGGCCGCTTCCACCTTCATCCCCCGAACGACCCCCGCTCGTGTGGCCGCTCATCTCATACGACATTATGGGTGGGCGGCCCATAGGGGTGTCCCCCTGACATTTCCTCAACAATCGCGGCAGCCCGAGACGGGCTCCACCTCATGTTGTCGTCGCGGAAGAGCTACTAAGCCGGGTGGCGAGGCCGGGTCTTCACTCTTCCGGACGACTGCGGGGGGTAGTACTAAGCCGGTGCCCACCCACCGGGTGTTCCCCACCCCCCACATGCCACGATTGCAGGTACTATGCCAGTTGGTCCTTCCCAGTCGCATGAGCTCCGTCTTCGCGTAAGTTGCCCGACTACCACTGAGCGTCGGAGCCGTCCGAGAGAATCCACCCGCTGCGACTCACCTGCCGATCCTCATCCGCAGTACCGAGTCCCATACCTCAGTCTGACGAACAAGGACCGGGGTGACCTCTCTCTCACCGGCCACCAATCGCGCGGGCCGAGTACGGATTCTCGGCCCGCGCGAGCGATGACCGGTGAAGCTCCAACAGAAGGTTGGAGCCTCCAAATAACAGCTCCGCCACGAGCTCCGCTGAGCGGAGCTCGCTCGGAGCCCACCTCGGTGTGGGCCTTCTTAGTCCCCAAAACCAATCCGATCGATCGAGCAAAGGTCGGTGACCCCACCGACCCCTGCAACCGCCCGGATTGCCAAGGGTAAGCCCCCCCACCACGACAAGGTCATGGCCCACCTAGGGGGGGAACCTAACCTTTTTTTTTTTTTTTTTTTTTTTTTTTTTTTGGAGGGGAAATCACATTTACGGACTATCCCTCGTCGGTGATGAGGACTCATCGACGAGGGGGTGTGTGGGACTCACCCGGCGGAACGAATCGCCCCGCCGGTCCTACCCACTAAAACCCCTCCATGTTCCTCCTCGCTCGTTATTAGCGGAGTTGCGTGATCGGTCGGGCACACTACCGCAACTCCGCCTCGAAGAACCGCGTGGTTACGCCGTATGGAACAGCGCACCCGAACAAGGTGCGCCGTGCCTCTCAGGGTGTTAGGCGGGCGGTAGAGTCCTCATCTACCGCCCTGAGCCCTGTCAGGGAGGAAGGCGGCGGGCATACGCCAGTCGCCTCCGTCCGATCCGTTTGCGGCGGAGAGGGTGGGACAGGACGTTGTCCTCTCGCTCTCTCTCCGCCGCTTCCTTCTGCGAGATCACGTCCTCGCAGAAGGATTGCATCGCCTTCCAGGCCTCTCTGCTGCCGACCATAGCTTTCACTACGGCCGGCAGCGAGAAGTCCCGCCCAATGACAGCAGCGAGCTCACGTCGCTGCTCTGTCCACTTAGGGCACTCCGCAAGGGTGTGCCGCGCGTTGTCCTCGGTGCACGCACACGAGTGACACTCCGGCGTGGGCTCCCTACGAGCCACCCGGTGCAAGTAACTCCCGAAACAACCATGCCCCGAGAGCACCTGCACCAGGCGAAACGTGAGAGCCCCGTGTCTCCTCTGGAGCCATTCGTCCAACACAGGGCGAATGGCTTCCACGGTGTAATGGCCGGCCGTGGGCTCGACCAGTCGCTCCTTCCAATGTCGGAGGAGGTCACCACGTGCGCGCGAACGGAGTCGCGCGACTTCACCCTGCGAAGGATGAGCTCCCCTTGACCGCATATCTGCTACGCCCAGATATACGGTCGCCTGTGCCTCGGCCTCGAGGTCCCACGGTGGCGTGCCCGCCAGCACGCATGCAGCCTCGAAGGACACTGTCCGGTAACCCCTAACAATCCTGAGTGCCATGGCACGTTGTGCGCGCCGCAGGTGCGTCCTGCAATTGGCACTCAGGTTGTCCGCCCAAATTGGGGCTCCGTATAGAGCCATCGAACGCACTGCCCCCGCATACAAACGACGGCAGGCGGCATTCGGCCCACCAAGGTTTGGGAGCAACCTGCCTAGAGCGGCAGCGGCTCCCACCAATTTCGGCTCGAGTTGCCGAAAGTGCCCCTCGAAACTCCAGCGGCTGTCCAGGACGAGGCCGAGGTATTTCATCGTGGGCTTTACGCCCACGGTGACGCCTCCGATTATGATCTTTGAACCCAGCGGCGGAGCGTTCCGAGGCCCATGAAAACACAGAGCCTCGGTTTTGTCCAAGGCGACGGTCAGCCCCAACCGCCGGATTCTTGTCACAACTTGTGCCACGCCGGCAGTGGCCAGCATGACAGCGCGTCGGTGGTCCTGCGCTCGGGCGGTCACCAGCGTGTCGTCGGCGTAACAGGTCACGCCGACGCCGTGCAGGTTTACGCCTCTTAGGACCGCATCATAACCGACGTTCCACAGGAGCGGTCCAAGGACCGACCCCTGCGGAACGCCGCACGATACGCGCCTACGTCCCGATCCGGTTTGCGTCGGATAGCTGACTGAGCGCTCAGAGAGGTACGCAGCCACAATCCGACGCAAGTATGCCGGTACCTTATGGTACCGAAGTCCCTCCATGATGCTGCTCCACGGCAGGCTGTTGAAGGCGTTGGAAATGTCTAACGACACCGCCATCACAACCTGACCGTGGGCTGCAGCTTCGTGCGACAGGTCGCGCACTGCCGCCACCGCGTCGATCGTGGACCGACCACGTCGAAAGCCATACTGGCTGGTGCTGACGTTCGGACCGACTCCCTCGAGATGCTGAACGAGGCGAGTGGCGATGACTCGCTCGAACAGTTTGTTCGCCTCGTCCAACAGGACAATGGGGCGGTAAGCCGACGGAGAGTCCGCCGGCCGTCCCGCCTTCCTGATCAGCACCAGCCGACCGTCCTTCCATCTGCGCGGGTAGCGACCGTGCCGGAGACAAAGGTCCAGCATGTCCCTAAAACGACGACCGAGTGGGCCTAGGGCCAAAGCTAAAAGCCGGCCCGGCACTCCGTCTGGGCCTGGGGCTGTAGCTGCCTTCCTGCGAAGACGCAGTAGCGCAGCACTCAGCTCAGCCTCAGTTACCTCCGGTGGGAGAGCCTCCTCCTCTTCTTCCTCGACCGCAGCATCTGCAGGCGAAGTCGGCCCTGTGTGGTGAGTTTGGGCCCGGTCGGGGAAGAGTTGGGCCACTACTCTTTCCAAGAGCTGTGGCTCGAGGCTGCTCGTCAGCGGAGGTGCCCATGGACGCAGTTTTTGCCGAACAAGCTTATACGGCCTGCCCCACGGGTCGCCGTCGATGCTGTCCAGCAGCTCCGTCCAGGATTTCGCCTTTGCGTCTGCGATAGCCACCTTCAGCCGTAGCGAGCGCTCCCTGTACGCGCTGTACAGTTGGGTTTCCCGCGCTGGGTCCCTGTTGCGTCGCCTACGGCTTCGGGTGAACAGGCGTCTCGCTCTGACGCATTCCAGACGGAGCTGCGCTAGTTCCTCTGTCCACCAGTGGACCTGTCGCTTCGCTGTAGCGTGCCTACAACGTGGCATCGCCGCGTCGCAGACCTGCTGCAATGCTCTACTGATAGAGTCGGCGCTCGTGTCGACGTCGACCGAGACCGCCGACCCGAGTACCCACTCTTGCACGATCGCCGCTTCTTCGGCGAGATCCCTGTCAAGTTTCCGGACTGACCATCGTGGACCATTCCGTTCCGCTGCCGAACGGGAGCCGTTCGGGGCATCCGGAAAGGTGGAGATGTCGAACCTGATGTAACGATGGTCCGACAAGGTCTCCACGCTTTCGAGGACCCTCCATCCGCGGACACGGCGTGCCAGGTCAGGACTAGCGAATGTGAGGTCCACAATGGACCCGCCCCGCCTGCGCACGCACGTGTTTGCCGAACCTCGGTTTAGCAGCGAAATGCCGACAGAGACGGCCCACCTTTCGAGCAGCCGCCCCCGAGCGTCCGCAACCGGGCAACCCCAGGCCAATGACTTGGCATTGAAGTCCCCGGCCACGAGCACCGGACGCGGGCTGCAACGAAGAACTATTTCTCCCAACTCTGACAGAGATCTCTCGAAGTCGGCGAAACTCCTGTTCGGGGAGAGGTACACTCCCACGACAAAAGTTCCGCCGAGACGAGCGACGACGTAACCTCTTCCCCGGACAATGTCCCGGAAGACGGGGGAGCCGGCCGCGGGGCGCGACGCAATGGCCACTACTCCATCCTTGTCCCCGACCCAGTCATCCCTGGGCGGGACAAGGTATGGCTCCGAGACTATTGCAACGTTTATCAACCACTGCGCCAGCATCTGGTACAGGAGATCCTGTGCCCTGGCGCAGTGGTTGAGATTCGCCTGTAAGACGTGAAGGGCCATTATTTGGGAGCGGTTTCCACGTCCATCTCCTCAGCCGCTGACGTTGCGGGCTGGGTGGCGGGCTGTGGAGTTTTATGACCACTGCCAGCCTTCATCGTCTTATTTTTGTCCTTATTGCGGGGGGCAGCACACGCTCTGCTGCCCAAGCTGTGTCCCGCAGGTTTTTCGTTATCTCTGCACAGGGGGCACTCTGGCTCCCCTGTGCACTCTCTGGCTTTGTGTCCGGGCTTTCCGCAGCGGAAACACAGCGCGCTGCGGTCGGTCCCGGTACACTTGTGACGGGTGTGCCCCGTTTCGAGGCACCTAAAACATCTCGCTGTTTTGGGTGCCAGCAGTTTTACCCGCGCCGACACCCAGCCAACGAGCAGGCGGCCGTTACGCGCCACCTTATCGGCTGCGGTGACTGGACACCGAATCCATATGGAGGCGAAGCCCTCCCTCGACAATTTGAGGTCGCCGGTCTTAACCGCTTCGAGAGGGCAGCCACCCACTCGGGCGATCGCCTCGGCGACCTCTTTCTCGGAGACCGATTCGTCGAGACCGGTGATCCGCATGTCCGCGGTCTTTACTGGCCTCGACACCACAGCCCGGTCTCCGAGAACCTCCCGCGATTTGGCGGCCAAGGCGTCGGCTCTTTCGCCAGCCGACGTGCCTGGCAACTCGAAGATCCTCGCGTCTGTCCGCTTTGCCGGTCTGACGCGAACAGACGGGATCCCCAGCTGATTTAAGTCAATTTTTGACTTCAGCTCAGTCAAGGCGTCCTTGTAGTTGGCGCCCTTCTCGATCGCTTCGGGGGTCAGGGTGATTACCACTGCCGCCGAGCGCGGGGGGCGTAACTTGGTCGGGATCGCCTTCGAGCGAGCGCCGACTGGCGCGGGCTGTTTGGCTGCCGCCGCAGACACCTTCTTCTTCTTGTTGAGGCCCCGCTTTACCACCGTAGTCCAGCCCTCGTCCATGGACGCTGGTGCTGGGGGTAGCGGTCGGGGCCCCATCTTCTTGTTCCCTGCCTTGCCCTTTGCAGGGCGGGCAGGTGCCGCCTCTCGCACAGCGCCTCGGCGCGTAGGCGGCTTTGCAGGCGTGGCCTTGTTCGGAGGAGGCAGATCGGCCGCCGAAGACGACGCCTCCGCCCTTCTCTTGTCTGCCGCAAGCGGCGGCCTTATCCGCTTCTCCGGGAGAAGGCGGTCTTCTAGCCCGGCAAAGCGGGCATCCATGCGGCGCGACAGGATGTCCAGCGCCTCGAGGAACGACGCTTCGACCGTCGTGGGTACGCTAACGGCCGGAGCTGGGGCCGAAGTCTCCCTGGAGATGGTGGCGCGCAGCTCGCGCATCTCCCTCTCCACCGCCTCCACCCTGCCCCTGAGGCGGGCGTTATCGGCCCGAAGGGCCGCCGACTCCTCGCTCACCGTGCGGAGGACGAGCTCGTCCACTATCGCCGTGAGCGAGTCCACCGACCGGTTTAGCGCCGCTATGAAGGTACCCTTGAGGTTGCCCGAGGATTTGGCAACCTGCGCGATGTTCTGGAGGTCCTCCTTCGCGCGGTCCTTCAGCACCTCCGAGGGCAACGACAAGGGCGTCGGCTCCTGCGACGGCGAGGCGAACCTTTGGGCGCGCTGTCGCAGCATCGTGTCAGCGAGCTCTTGTTCGGCTAGCAGCCGGAGCTCCTCCCTCTTGAGCGCCAGGCGCTCGGCCTTCGCCCTGGCGCTCTCCTTCGCCTTCTTGGGCGGACCCGGTTTAGACGAGTGTTGAGAGTCCGAATCAGAGGGCGAGTCCCCTTCCACCCTCTTCTTCTTCCTGGAGGGGACTGAGTTGGCGGAGCGAAAGCTCGACGCCGACATGTCGGAGTCCCCCCCTTCCAAGTCGCTCGGAAACGGCGACGCCGCTCCTTCCGCGTCGGACGTCTTGGACGCCCGCCGCACCGACAGCCGGTCGAGCATCACGACCGGTTGTCTCACCCTTGTATCTTCGTGTGTGCCGGTAGTCCATTTCACATCAACCGGCCCGGAAACCGGTTGACGCCGTTGGCCAGACGGAGCGCATTGGCCGCTCGTAACAGATTTCTCACTCGGAGCCCGAGCTAGCTCCGAGCGCCCGGCGTCAGCGGGATCGCATGACATACGCGTGATTCGTTTGTCCGACATTTCATTGTTGGTGGGAGGATTACCTACGGCCCTTTCCCAAGGGACCGTAGGTGCGCTTGGGACTGGGCACCCCCCAGCCACTCAACCCCTCGGCACGCAAACCTTGGGTTTGGGGTAATTTTTTATAGTGGTTTTCTTCCACGCGGTCCGACGCTCAGTGCGCCGGACCCCCGGCCTCGCAGATCGCGAGGTTACGGGTTGCCCGACGGTGACCTAGGTCACGCGCCGCGCCCGTGGACCTTGCAGGTCCACCAAACCACGAGCCGAAGCTCCGCTGGCCCATCGCTGGGCCCCTCCAAAAGCGCTGGTGCGTTTGCGCCGAGCGCGCCTTCCCCTGGGCGACAGCTCCGGACTTCTCTAATAAGAAGCCACGGCTTCGTCCACTAGGGTGATTTTTTATAGAGGTTTTCTTCCTCGCGGTCCGGCCAATAGGCAGGACCCTCGGCTCCCCGAAGGGAGTTACGAGATTGTGCAGCGGTGCAGTAAGAACTGCGTCCGGCTGTGCACTAAAGCACACACCGGACCCGCTGTTGTGTGCTTTCTTAGTTCCCCATTGGCAATCCGATCACCTAGGCCCGCATCGGTGGTGGCCCCTACCTACACACCCTATCCGCCCTAGCCATCACCTAACCTAACCTAACCCTAAATCGATCGGATTGCCAATGGGTTAAGCCCCCTCACCACGACAAGGTCTTAGCACACCTAGAGGGGGAACCTTTTTTTTTTTTTTTTTTTTTTAAGGAGGGGAAATGCATTTACGCACTATCCCTCGTCGACGGGGACGATCGATGAGGGGGTGTGTGGGACTCACCCGACGGAACGAATCGCCCCGCCGGTCCTACTCCACTAAAACCACCTCCATGTTCCACCATCGGCAGTGATAATGGGACCCGGAGTCACAGCGAGGCCTTATCCCCGGGCCCCACGCACCGCCATGTCCTTACGGACCCGCGTCGGTTTTAACACGGCAAGCCGTGTTAAAAAATCTCCTCCTGTGGTGACCCGCTGGAACATCTGCAGGCCACCACACCTCACTGCCCGGTGTTGTGCGGGCGGCGCACCTCCCCACGTCCACCGCCCCCGAGCGAAGCGGCACCAGCCGCCCGTGATCCTCTTATCCGTCGCAGCGAGCAGTCAGCGAGGGGATTCGTAACCGAATCAACCCTTTACCTCTTCTCCGCGGCACAACCATCCGCGGAGTCGGAGGCCGCTTCCACCTTCATCCCCCGAACGACCCCCGCTCGTGTGGCCGCTCATCTCATACGACATTATGGGTGGGCGGCCCATAGGGGTGTCCCCCTGACATTTCCCCAACAATCGCGGCAGCCCGAGACGGGCTCCACCTCATGTTGTCGTCGCGGAAGAGCTACTAGGCCGGGTGGCGAGGCCGGGTCTTCACTCTTCCGGACGACTGCGGGGGGTAGTACTAAGCCGGTGCCCACCCACCGGGTGTTCCACACCCCCCACATGCCACGATTGCAGGTACTATGCCAGTTGGTCCTTCCCAGTCGCATGAGCTCCGTCTTCGCGTAAGTTGCCCGACTACCACTGAGCGTCGGAGCCGTCCGAGAGAATCCACCCACTGCGACTCACCTGCCGATCCTCATCCGCAGTACCGAGTCCCATACCTCAGTCTGACGAACAAGGACCGGGGTGCCCTCTCTCTCACCGGCCACCAATCGCGCGGGCCGAGTACGGATTCTCGGCCCGCGCGAGCGATGACCGGTGAAGCTCCAACAGAAGGTTGAAGCCTCCAAATAACTGCTCCGCCACGAGCTCCGCTGGGCGGAGCTCGCTCGGAGCCCACCTCGGTGTGGGCCTTCTTAGTCCCCAAAACCAATCCGATCGATCGAGCAAAGGCCGGTGACCCCACCGACCCCTGCAACCGCCCGGATTGCCAAGGGTAAGCCCCCCCACCACGACAAGGTCATGGCCCACCTAGGGGGGGACCTAGAGGGGGAACCTAACCTAACCTAACCTTTTTTTTTTTTTTTTTTTTTTAGGGGGGGAAATGCGTTTACGCACTATCCCTCGTCGATGTTGAGGACTCATCGACGAGGGGGAGTGTGGGACTCGCCCGGTGAGAGGCACCGAGAATACCCACTAAAACCCCTCCGTGTTCCTCACACGCGTTAGGACAGGAGAGAGGGATTCCGCGCGAGCATAATCACCTACTCTCCTGCCTGCGTCTGCCCGAAATTGGGCACCTTCATAAGTAGCCCTCGGTAAGGTGAAAACCTACCGGAAGATATGCACAATTGTATGGGAAGACGTGCCGGAACACACAGCACGTCTTACACCGGGGCCGGGTTAAGGACGACGGATCCTCATATCCGTCGCCAATCGGCAGGTCACGGGGGCATCGGGAGTTGGCCGTACAGCCTCCTCCGCCTCCCGGGTCTCTTGCGGCGGATGTCGTCGGCTTGGGCGCTGTCCTCCCGAGCTCGCTCCGCCGTCTCCTTCAGCGACATCACCTCCTCGCTGAAGGAGACCATCGCTTTCCAACAATTTTCACTGCCAACCATGGCCGAGACCACGGCCGACAGCGAAAGGTCACCACCGATAACGGCGACTAAGTCGCGCCGTTGTGAGTCCCATGCCGGGCATGCCTCAAGTGTGTGCTGCGCGGTGTCCTCGCAGCAACCGCAATGATGGCAGGAAGGTGACGCTTCCCGCCTAGCGACTCTAAAGAGATATCTGCCGAAGCAGCCATGGCCCGACAGAATCTGCGCAAGCCGGAAGGTGATGACGCCACGCTTCCTCCTGCACCACATCTCCAAGACAGGCCGGAGGGCCCGTATGGTGTATGCGCCGGCGGTCGGCTCAGCAAGCCTCTCCGCCCATCGCTCGAGTGCGAACCGCTGCGCCGTGCGGCGCACCTCTTCCGGCAAGGGACCAACCTCACCGAGAGAGCGAATTGCCGTTCGCCGCTGGTACACCGAGGACAGGACCTCGGCTTCCAGGTCCCACGGGGGTGTTCCTGCTAGTACGCAGGCTACGTCGCAGGAGACAGTGCGGTAGCCGCGTATTACCCTGGTCGCCATGACACGCTGGGGCCTGCGCAACAGCATGATATTCTGACGATCCAGGGCATCTGCCCACACTGGCGCACCATACAGCGCCATGGAGCGCACCACCCCCGTGTAGAGGCGGCGACAGCTGACACTCGGCCCGCCGATGTTTGGCAGGAGACCACTCAAACCCGAAGCGGCCTTGAGCAGCCTGGGGCACAGACGTCGGAAGTGCTCGTTGAACTTCCACCTGGAGTCCAATGTGAGCCCCAGATAGTTCATGTGCGCTCCGACAGCGACTCTGACATTTCCGATAGCTATGTGAGCATCGGGTGGCGGACCCATCCGAGGGCCATGGAAAAGAATGGCCTCAGATTTCGCGGGTGCCACCTTCAGACCCAACTGGTCAATCCGGTCGACCACGAGGGCGACGCCCACCGTGGCCAGTCTCGCTGCGGCCTTATAGTCATCTGCACACGCGACGACAAGGGTGTCGTCGGCGTAACAGATGACGTTCAGGTTCGGGAGAAGGGCACCTCGCAGTACCCAATCGTACCCGATGTTCCACAGAAGCGGGCCTAGGACCGACCCCTGTGGAACGCCGCAGGTCATGCTTCTCTCAAGGACGACACCGTCCCGATCCTGGCACAGGATCTTGCGATCCTTGAGATAGTCTGCCACAATCAGCTGCAGGTAGGCGGGTAGACGGAAATACCGTAGCGCCTCCAGGATGCAGTTGAAGGGAAGGGTGTTAAAGGCATTGGTGATGTCCAATGACACGGCCAGTGCGACCCCTCCCCTCGCTACGGAGTCCTGCGCAATGGTCTTGAGGCGCAGGATTGCGTCGACTGTGGATCGACCCGCTCGGAACCCGAACTGACTGTCGGACAGACCTGGTCCGTCCGAGGTAAGATGTCGGGTTATTCGACGGGCAATTATTCTCTCGAATAATTTGCCCGCCTCGTCCAGCAACACTATGGGCCTGTAGCCGGAAGGGGAGTCCGCAGGACGCCCGTCTTTCCGCAGTAGCACCAGTTTGCCTTCCTTCCAGGGTCGCGGGAACGACCCCTCTGAGAGGGCAGTGTCGAGGATGCCTCGAAGCCGGTCACCCAGTTCGCCCAAAGCCAAGACCCAGGCGCGACCGGGGATTCCGTCCGGACCGGGTGCGGTCTTCTTCCCGCGAAGATGAAGCACGGCCTCTCCGAACTCCCCGCTCGTGATCGGCGGGACTCCGGCTTCATCTTCGGCTTGAGCAGTCGCCCGTCCGCCCATGGGCGGCGGGGTGTGCTCCGCGCAAATGGGGAACAACGCAGTAAGCACGTCTCGAAGAAACTCCGGTTCGACGGATTCAGCCACTGGTGGTCCCTGAGAGCGAAGTTTCGCTCTGGCAGCGCGGTAGGGGCGGCCCCACGGATCCCGGTCCAAGACCTCCAACATCTCCTCGCGTGCACGGGCTTTCGCCTCGCGAATGGCGATCTGGAGGGATTTCTTGGCCGTTTTGTAAGCGTCGTACAGGCGACCTTCCAGGTCAAGGTCCCTGTTCCTGCGTCTGCGAGATCTGGTGTATCTGCGACGGGCGGCCATGCAGGCGTCGCGCAGATCTGCCACCTCGTCGCACCACCAGTGCACCTGCTTTTTGGGCGGGCGTCGTCTGGCACGCGGCATCGCCGCATCGCACACAGCGGTCATGGCGGTTTGCATGCCAGCCACTCGGTCTTCGAGCGGCAAGTCCCCGCTGGGCCCTCCCAAGACCCAGTCCTGGACTATGGCCGCCTCGATGAGGAGATCTTGGTCCAGTTTCGCGAGCGCCCAGCGAGGAAAGCGCTGGGAGTTTCCACCCCGACGCCGCGGGTTAGCTCCGTCTGCAGATAAGGAACGGGAGACACTGAACCGCACGTAGCGGTGGTCCGAGAGAGTCTCAACGCCCTCTAGGACTCTCCAATCGCGGACACGATCGGCGATGACTCGGGAAGCGAACGAAACGTCCACTATCGAGCCACCGTTCCACCTAACGCAGGTGTCGACCGTGCCACGGTTGAGTACCGAGAGCCCCAGAGTGGTGGCCCAGTCCAGGACTGCGTCGCCTCGAGCACCGGTCACGGGGCAGCCCCATGCCGTGGACTTGGCGTTGAGATCTCCCAGGACGATAGCTGGGAGTCCTGCGCGCCTAACTACACCCTCCAAGTGACCGAGGAAGACCTCGAACTCGGCGAGGGCACGGTTCGGGGAGAAGTAGACTCCGACGAGCAGAACCGAGCCCCATTTTATCGCGACAAATCCTTGGCCCCTCTCGACCACGCGGAGGGGAGCAGAACCGGCCGCACCCACGATTGCCACCGTGGAAGCGACGTCCGCTGTCCAGTTTGGACGGGAGGGTACGAAGTACGGCTCCGCTACCACCGAAACGTCGATCGACCACTGCGCCATGGACTGTAGGAGGAGATCCTGCGCCCCGGCGCAGTGGTTGACGTTGGCTTGGAGGAAGTGCCCGTGTGGAACGTGGTCCATTAAGAGGCCGCTTCCATCTCCTCCTCGCGCGCAGGCGCGTTGACCCCAGCGGCAGGCGTGTTGGCCGCTACGGTTGCCTTCTTATGCCGGTTGGACGGGGCTTTGCAGCCGCGACTACCGACTGGGTGATCCGCCTTTCTTTTAGCCGCAGCGCAAGGGCCGCAGTGGGGGGGATCTCGACACTGGGAGGCCTTGTGGCCTTCCTTACCGCAGCGGAAACACAGCCCGCTACGGTCTATCTCCGATTGGCACATCGGTGCCACGTGCCCGGTCTGAAGGCACCGGTAACAACGCAGTGTGCGCTGGGGCAACACCTTCACTTGTGCCGACACCCAGCCCACGAGAAGACGCCTGCCGTCGGCGATCTTCTTTGCACTTTCGACCGGGCACGAAACCCAGACCGAGCCCATCCCCAGCGGGCCGGTGCGGACCTCGCCAGTCCTGATGTTGTTGCGAGGGCAACCGCCCATGCGAGCAACGGCCTCCGCGACTTCGTCTGCAGTGACGGAGTCGTCCAGCCCCGATATTCGGAGCTGTGCACACTTGATAGGTCTATCGACCCGGACGATGTCCGCGTCGAGGAACTGCTTGAGCCTCGACGCGAGAGCATCCGCCGCTCCGCCGCTGTCCTTTCCTGGGATTTCCAGGACATAGGCGCCGGCTTTCGACTTCCGCACATGGAGTGCCCCGATGCCGATGGAGGGCAGATCTAGCTGCTTCTTGGCCTCGGTCATAATGTCCTTGTACGTCACTCCCTTTGCGCCTGCCTCGGGCCCCAGTGTGAGGACCACGGCGGCAGAGCGGGGAGGACGCAGATTCCTCGCCTTGTTTAAATTCGCTGCCTTGGCTTTGGCCGATGGCTTGTCGCCTTTGGTCGCCTTGGCGGCGGCTGCCTTCTTTTTCCTGCCAACCACCAGAGACCACGGCTCCTCAGTTCGCACTGGCGGAGGTGGCAAGGCTGGGGTTGGTGGAGACTTCTTATTTTTAGAGGCCTTTTTGACCTTCTTCTTTTTCTGCTGCTGCGATTGTGACGCAGCCGAAGCAGACGGTGCCGGAAGCCGCGAGGCAGGTGATGGCACCGTTCTCTTCGAAGTTTCGAGGCGCTTCATCGGGAGGAGCCTGTCCTCCAGCCTCGCTAAGCGCTCGTCTACTAAGCGCGCAACTGTCTCGGCAATGTCGCGTGCCTGCCGGTCACCCGGCCTCTGGCGTGAGGTGGTGGGTGCCGCGGCGCAGCTCTCGCATCTTGTGGAGTAGTTTGCGCGAAATTCGTCGAACTCTTTGCGAAGAGACTGCATTCCAGCCCGCAGACGGGCGTTGTCCGCCTGCAGTGCCGCAGACTCCTCGCTGGAGGTGCGTTGTGAAAGCTCCCCCACATACGACTCGATCGAGTAGGCCGCACCCTTAAGTGCGGCTATAAATGTCCCTTTCAGGTTGCCGGATGTATTGGCAACCTGAATTATGGTAGCCACGTCTTCCTTGACCCGGTCCCTTATGACGGCGGATGGTAGCTCGTTTGGACCGGGATCCTGATTGCGCGAGGAGAAGCGTTCCGCTCTCCTTCGCTCCAGGACGTCCGCCATTTCCTTTTCGGCTTGCAGCCGAAGCTCCTCCTTTTCCAAGGCGAGACTCTCGGCCTTGGCTCTGGCCCTGGCCGTCGTTGGCGGACGTCCGCGTGCCGCCTTGGCGATTTTACACGGTCCGCTCCCAGACTCAGAATCCGGGTCGGACAACGCTCTAACGCGTTCTCTAAGTCTCTTCAAAGAAGACTTAGAGCCGGCGGAGCGGTAGCTGCACATTGAGCCGTCCGACTCCGCTCCGTCGCCTGCTTCACTCGGCGCAGGCGAGGCCACCCTCAGCAACTCATCCGCGACAGAAGTCTTCTGTCGCACAGACAACCGATTGAGCTGCACAACCGGCTGTCTCCCCTTACTGACGTCAATGGGTTTTTTAAATTCTTCCATATTAGTCCCACGAGAATGGCGGAAATATCATGTCCATCCGAGCAGTGCCCCCTGTGCCCGGATAAGCCTAGAATGCCCGTTATGGTGTCGGCCGGTACCACAACGGGGGTACGCACTAGCGACTGCTACGCCCAGCAGCCATCCATCTCCTCGCGGTGCGCCGCCGCTTAAGATTGGGGTAATTTTTTAGAGAGGTTTTCTTCCTCGCGGTCCGGCCGGTTAAGGCAAGACCCTCGGCTCCCTCCAGGCCGCTAGACATGATCAACGACACCCGAAGGGAGTTACGAGTTGTGCAGCGGTGCAGGAAACTGCGTCCGGCTGCGCAGTGAAGCACCCACCGGACCCGCTGCTGTGTGCTCCGACACGAGCTCCGCTAAACGGAGCAACGCTCGAGCACACGGGTGTGGGCCTTGTTTGTCCCCAACGAACCAATCCGATTGGTCGAGCAAAGGCCGGTGGGCAGAACCACCGACCCCTGCGACCCTTCGGATTGTCGAGGGTAAGCCCCCCCACCACGACAAGGTCATGGCCCACCTAGGGGGGGAACCTAACCTAACCTAACCTAACCTAACCTAACCTAACCTAACCTAACCAAACCTTGGTCCGACCCAGCTATACACTGACCTAATCTAGTTCAGCCTAAGTCGCTCGCAACCTGGATTTTTCTGCCAACACTAGACGAACCTGAAGGTTTACTGCCCATGTCTACTGAGGCTAATTTGTTTCTTCAAATGTTCTTAATATGAATCAGTTTGAATTTTTGCTCTATCGTTAAAAAAAAAAAATGGTGACCTTGTCTGTTAAAAAAAAAAAAAAAAAAAAAAAAAAAAAAATGCCCTGTCCGTTATTGCTCTCTTCGTTGTTGGGCTTGCGATTGTTAATGGCTGCGTCACTAAAATATTTCATAAGTTGCACAAGTATAAGAAGCTCCGCTTTTGTTGTAGTCCTTGGTTCGCTCCCTACCTCGCCATATCGCACCGGTTCTAGCACCGAAACTTTTGTACAGGGATTCTCACTGTGGCTAAATGGTGTGTGATTATCGACGCCATACGGAGTGGCTAATGTCGCCAGATTTGTTTCATTAATACCTTCATCCGGAGTGGTTCCTGTCATCAGACTGAGTAATTAATGCCGCTATTTATTGAAGTTACTATCTCGAAGCGGGATTGTTATTAACGCCAATAATTCCGTGGTACAGTCAGCAGACGGAGTGGCGTCTGTTGCATGATAATTATTTTCAGACAGGCTGATTACCTCCTCCACCAGACGATCTGGTGATTGTCGCCAGATAATTTGATAACTATCATCCGACAGGGTTGGTTACTGTTGCCAGACGGAGTCGTCACTATCGACGGATAAGTTTATTACTATCGTCACACTGGGTAGTTACCGCCGCCAAAGCATTATAATTTGTCATATAACAGTATGAAATTACTAGTCATAACGAACTTTTGACTTATTTTCCAATTAGTCCCTACATAGAAAGATATTAAAGAAATCAACATCTTATTAATTGTTCCTGCTTACTCATGCAGGGTCTCAGAAAAAAAAAAAAAAAAAAAAACACTTGTAACGCTTTCCTTTTATCAGTATACTTTTTACTATGAAAATTAAGCATTAAAACTCTAAAACAAACATATATAACAACATATATAAGTATAACTAGTTTTTGCGTGCGGCCCCTCGAGTGGTTTTGGTATTGTATTGGAATTGCTCTTTAAAATTGTTTAGGTATGGTTTTTGGTCTTTAGAATTGGTTTGGTAAGGATTTGGATATATGTTTTGTATTTCGTGATGTTTCGGCGGTGGACGGGGGGAGAGGGGGGAGGGTTAGGGGGATGGTGTAAATAGATTGTCCTCGTCGTGACCTTTCAAATGATACCCAACATGGGGGGTCTGCCTGTTCCGGCAGACCCTTAACGCCGCTCCGGGCCACGAGGTGTCGACCGCCGTCTCTTAATGGTGAAAGATCCCTAACATAGTGCGATTTCGTACTGAGGGGGTCCGAAGGGGGGAAGTGGGGAGACGGCGACGGTCCAGGACGACGGACTTCCGAGACCGACGATTGTCCCCCAAAGTGAACGTCGTCCAGGGTCTCACCGTTTAGGAGCTGATTAGAATTCCGGTGCGGTTGTATGCAGTGTGAAAAAAATGTATGGGGGGAGTGGGGGGGTCGCGACGTGGTGACCCCCGATGGTCCTCTATGACATCCCGCAAACCCCGCCCCTCTACGATTTATAGTTTCCGAGATCCCGTCGCCTTATATTTACCAGGTCGCGATCCTCAACCTTTGATAGTTTTGGTACTCAGTGAGCCAACCCCTCTCAGATCCGCTACATTGGGGATCCCTCCGGCGACTCCTTCCGGGTGAAAAGGTAGCCGTTCCAGAAAATTTGTATGGAGGTGTATGGGCGAGAAAAATTGTATGGGCGAGAAACCGGAAAAGCGGGATAGCCCCCAGGAAGCATCCCACGGAGAGATGGAAACCCGCTATAGAGACCGTAGGGATACCTCCTACCTTTTGGCGGATATCCCCATCCCTTACTGAAAAAGTGGTAATTTTGTATGGAGGGGGGGGTGAAGGGGGACAGGTGGAGGGAGAGCGATGGTCCCGGCCGGTGGGGCTCGGGGAGCGATCGCTATCCTCCAAAGCGATCGCCGGGATAGGTCGCACCGTTTGGGAGCTGCGGGGATTGGAAATTTCAAAAAAGTTGTATGGAGTGTAAAAATAATGTACGGGCGGGATGAGGATGGGCTACAATTTGGTGACCTCCGATGGCCCTCTATGACATTCCGTAAACCCCGCTCCTCTGCGACTCGTAGTTTCCGAAGACCTCTCACCGACTTTATACCAGGTCGGTATACCGAGGGTTCAGGTCGTCTGAGGAACTCTTGACGTCACCCCCTTTAACTTGGGATAGAAACGACCACCCCGAGTCGACTGCTTCCTGGTAAAATTGCAGCCGTTCCAAAAAATAAAAATTTGTATGGAGGTGGGATGAAGGGGGGAGAAACCGGAAAATCGGGATAGCCCCGAGGAAGCATATTACGGAGGGATGGAAGCCCGCAATAGTGACCGCCGGGATAACTCTGACCGATTAGCTGGTATCCCCATCCCTTTGGCCAAAAGTGGTAGTTTTGTATGGAGGGGGTGAAGGGGTGGGGATGGCGGGAGGACGAAGGTCCAGGCCATTGGACCTCAAGGAACGATGGTCGTCCGCCGAAGAGACCGCCTCCCTATCCTCGACCGTTTTGGAGATATCCCGCTTAGAAAAATCCAAAAAAGTTGTATGGAGTGTAAAAAAAAAAATGTATGAACGGGATGGGGACGAGACGCGATTTGGTAACCCCCGATGACCCTCTATGACGTTCCGCAAATTTCCACTTTCTAGCTCTCACACCTTCCGAGATCCCGTCCCCGACTTTTACCAGGGAGGTTTACCGAGGTCTTTGAATTAATTTCTCGACAACTTTATCCGTAGACCACGATCCGCCACAAAGGGGAATCCCCAGGTGACTGCTTCCCGGAACTTAAGATGAGTAGATGAGTGAGTCGTCTTAGCATTAGCATTTCTTTTATTTAATTCTTATTTTTTTTTTTATTGTTACCATACCACCACCATCAGTGGAGGATTAACAGGTAACAATACTGGTTTGTACCAACATTTTTTCGTTTGTACCTGTGGTAAATGGTACAAATGGGTACAAACGACTAGAAATCTATTCTCGCTCTTAGATTTTGATTACCTCGAAAAATGGCAGATTTACCATTTTTGAACTTTTTGAAATGTTTCTACTTTTGAACCCATTGACGTACAAACGAAAAGAAAATTACTACAAACAAGTACATAACGCACCCTCGGTGCAACAAAGTCACAAGTAGGCAAAATTGCAAAAATGAGTTAAGTATGCCAAATCGTCTATAAACCATGCCTTCGTTTGGGGAAACAAAGACAGTCGCGAAAGTATCTGAATATTCTGCTAGATGGCTCTAGTGCCTTTGTGGTTCCTACAACTTTTTCAACGATTTTTGGGATGACATAGTCTGATTGGTCAGTAGTGCCCCCGCACCCGCGTGAGTTTGTCGCGTTTTGGAGCTACAGCTGCTTAAAAGTATTTGTGACCATTTTTATTCTCACATATTGGAACAACATAGTCGTTATTATTTTTAGGACTTCAATAATTTTTCGTTATTACCAAGAAATTTGGAGCTACAAAGTCATTGGTTGTAAAAAGCTTTTTGTTGGTCCAATATTATTATTTTTGACTAATATAATTGACTAATATAAGGGGGTAGAAAGCCATTTCAACCAGCTCCGTGTTTTTAAGTTTTTAAAAATATATTCCAAAGTTTTTCGCTGTGTAAATGTAGTAATCAATGACTATTTATAAGATAATTCAGGGTAAACGTTGGTGATTTAGTATATTTAGTGTTCTTTTAATAAACAGCGGTTTTATGTAAACTATAAGTGAAAGTGTGTACAAAAGTGCTTATAACTTACTAGAACGCTTGGTATTATAAACATAATTCCTAAACTGTGATCGCATTATTAAAAAATAAACAAAAATAAAGTGTCTGTATAAACAATTTAAAAATAATACAAACTATTAGTGTAAAATTAACAATCAACTTAAATTATTGAACTTATTATATCACCCTCATATAAATTTTACAAGGTTTCGAATTGAACTATACAACAATTTCAACAAAGCAATCAATTGGCTCGGTGGCGTGGTGGCTCTGTGCCTGACCGCGTTCCGATGTAACAAGGTTCGAACCCCGTCGCACACTGGGACAAATCACGAATTTAGTACGACGAAATTGATTCACTTTTATGTGGATTCAGAGGATTTTGCGTCGAGTTCGAGTTAATTATCCTTCCTTTATCGTGTGTCGGTACTTTGAAGATCAGCTGCGTTAAAATAAAAAATCGGTGACATCGTTATTGAACATAAAACTCCCACTTGGCGCCACCAAAACGTAGTGATTATATACTCTTTGGCGCCACCTTGGGTAACCACTGACAAATCGCTACGTACACTAAGAAAGTAGTACACGAATCGACCACCAAAACAATAAATCGTTAACCATGGAAGAAGTTATGTTTGCACTTATATAAAAACATACAGAAAGAAATTAATGAACAAAAATCTGAGATTCGCATAAGTGCAGATAAAGTAGCAGAACGGGTTACACAGAACATCAGCAGAATACTGGATGAAAAAATTTTTATACTACAGGATCAACATGATAAACTGAAGGAAAAGGTAGATAATCAAGAGAAAAGATTATATTTTTTGGAAAAACAGGCAAGGCAACGAAATGTGGTGTTTTTTGGTATAGAAGAGAAAGAGTCAAAATACGATAGCCTTCAATACAATATCGTCAGCTTTATAAAAAAATACTTTATTACTGACATAGAACTCAGGGATATTCAAGAAGTAAAAAGAGTCGGCATAAGAGGAGACAGACCTCGTCCAATAATTGTTGTGTTTTCAACTTTGGGAATGAAAATTAATATCATGAAACAAAAAGGGCTACTAAAGGACACCCAATATTATGTGAAGGAGGACTACCCTTTACAAGTATTGGAAAAACGCAAAGAGCTACAAGAACTGGCGAAAGTGGAAAGAGAGAAAGGTAACAATGTGAGAATAAAATATGACAAACTGGTTATATTAAAAACTAGCAACAAGAGGACACTTCCAATATCACCGGAAAACGCACCAACCGCAGAATCTCAATCAAATAATAATAATATTAACAATAAAAAGAACCGAACGCAGAAACCATACAAGCAGGCACAAAGGTCAAACAGCATAACTGAAGGGATCACAAAGCCAAGCATGTTTAACTTTTTGGTAAACAAAAACACCAACAGCATAACAACGGATCGAAAAAATGTTGACTCGGAAAATAATATATAGCAATTAATCCCCCCCTCCAGCACGAATAATATAATCAAGCAACAGGAAATAAACAACAGAAAACATCCTCCAACCCGGTTGATCACCGTGGAGGATTACGATCATAACCCTCCAAACAAAACCACACAGATGGTGAGCAGACAAAATAAACGCTCAACCGAATTAAAAATCGCAACATACAACGTCAGGACGCTATCATCACACGCACAAGACAGAGCCAAATGGGCAGATTTGGACGAGGCCTTCACCCAATAATGGGGTTCCTACAAATTTTTATATATTTATAAGACTTATGTGGAAATCAAGATATGTTAGTTTTTAGTTAAGAAAAAATTTAAGTTAAAATAGTTAAAGATATAAAGGAAACAAACTGAGTAGATATTATGTTAAAAGTTAAGTATAATATATCCAGAGTGTATGAGCAGAAACTTACTTATTAAAGATAAAAATAGATAAATCAATGTAAAAAGCTAATTTGGTAGGAAATAAAAAGGCTTTATTATTAATATAATTGGAACTACAAAATAACGATTCAAAAAGTGTTTTTGTAGGTCCAACAACATTATTTTTTTAATTAAACTGATGGAGCTATAAAGCCATAAATAATAAAAAGGATCTTTTAGGTGCAACTTAAAACGCAATAGGTGCAACGAAATAGGTTCTTGTGTGTACAATTTTTTAAAAGAGTGTTCTTCGACTAAACCAAATTCAGATATAATTTTTTTTCTCGGATAACTGCTGCGGTCAGGAAAAAAATAAATTCATACTAAGCTTGTACTATTATTTCGTTTCAACCTTGCCTATTAATTCAATAACACTGAAGTTCCTAATTCGTGGCCACACTCAAAATGAAGCAGATGCCGTCCACTCGATAATAGAAAAGAATATTCGTCGAGCGAAAAAATCTGGTCCAATTTATATCCCAGACCAGTACGTGACACTAATCAGAAATGCAAAAAAGACTGGTAATAGTTTCATTGTTACTGAAATGAACTTCAGTTATTTTTTTGATATAAAATTACTGTTCAATCATATTAATTTAAACACTGTTAAAAATATTGATGGTCAACTAATCAAACTTTGTGATATGAAAGTCATTCAATTTAAAAAAAGATTCTGACACCAATGAGTACAAAACCACGTATAAAACTAAAAATGGAATAAAGCTAAAGTTAAAATAACTCGTACTGGAAAGAAAAACATCAAAGATATTAACTTGACTGCGGTTTATGACTCTAAGTTACCAATTGTTACCTAAGTTACCTAAGTTACCAATTGTTCTAAGTTACCACTATCTTAGTTTCGAGCTGAGGGCGAATCTTTGTGAATCCTTGGTTCTTTCTAAGTTGAACTATGCTGATGCTGTCTATGGCCCGCGGTTACTTCGCAAAACAGAAAGGGTGATTCAAAGAATTCAGAACGCTTGCGCTCGTTTTTGTTTTGATATTCCACCTCGTGCACATGTTACCCCATATCTAAATAATTCAAACTTTCTAAAGATGGTTTATCGCCGCAGGCTTCATCTGGCTACCTTACTGTTTGGCGTTATCCGCACTGAGCAGCCATTATATTTATACGATCGCTTGAAATGGTACAAGCCCCTACCGAAGTTCCGCGTCAGACCTGAGCAATTGTTGATTCCTAAGCATAGCACTGCGTCTTTTCGGGGAAGTTTCAAGTTTGCCGCCTCTAAGTGTTGGAACGATCTGCCTCCTCCCATAAGAGAGTGTAGTTCACTGAAGGTTTTTCGTGAAAGGGTTAAATTAAATCTTTTGAAGGAGCAAAAACAATTGTGAACACTAAGGGCGGCATAGATTGCACTCATAAATACTTTAGTTTTTTTTATTTTATTGTTATCGACTATTGTTATTGTTATTAATGTTATTGATTTGGATTGTAGAACATGATCGCCGCAACCTTTTGTCGTACAGTGATACAACTTATTATTTAGTAATATAAAATATACTTGCACCGCACTGCTGGAGTGGTCCTAGTGCGCGTCGTGAGACATCGGCAAGGGCACAACTGAAAATCAGCGCTGTAACAATGTTGCAGCCTAAGCTGAGTTGTGTCCTTTTGGTGTTTACTTTTAATGTTTTTTTTTTTGTTTTGTTCATATGTTTTTCTGTTTAAATGCCAATAAATTTTTCTTTCTTTCTTTCTTTCTTTCTTTCTTTCTTTCAATTGCAAACAATAATCGGCAAAATATTCTTCAATTAATAGATGCGAATATTGTTCCTAAATTTTATGAAAATGTATATAATAGTTTATTTCAATAACTATTTACAGAAAAGTTTAGATTAAGAAAAGAAAAAGTACAAATTTACATTCAAGTGTAAGACTATGCTAGTTTAAGACTGTTTAAGTTTGTAATAGTATGAGAATGTGATTCTTGAAAGATTCAAAAATTTATAATGTGCCTCCTTTTTCGCCTTGCTCTTAGATATTTTCATGGAAGATATTTTTTGATAATTTAGTTAATTAAGAGTTGATAAAATTGTAGAAACATGAATGTGATTTAAATTTTAGTTAGTTTGTTATAATTACTGCCGATTTTATTTCGAGGTTAAGACTTTGATTATTTGTAAAAATAAAAAGTTATGAGACTTAAGACTGTTAGAAGTTTAAAAGTTTAGACTGAGTGTTAAGTCTGCGTTACCTATAATTTGATTAAAACAAGAATCATTAAAATTGACGCTAATAATTGTATAGTTTTTTATCAGACTCTAAGGTTTTGAGATACTTATTTCGTAGTAGTTGATTTCATGAGAAGAAAATATACGAAATGAATATGTAACAACTTTTATTTTATTTAAAACCTTATCTTAATCTTAATCTTATCTATCTTATCTTATGATTGTACATAACGCACAAACCATTAAATATTTTTTTTCCTGGTGCGACAAAGTCACAAGTTAGGACCTTTTTTTTGTTTTGTCTTTTATTTACTTTTTCTCAGTAAATTAAAATAATCTTTTTATATAAAACTATAGCTAAAAGAATGAACAATATCATTTTATAGAGATTTTCAAGCTAATGTAGATAGTAATCAAGTAACAAGGAAAATGGTTCGAAAAAAAACTTAAAAGTCTGTTCCTGTAAAATTACAAAATGACCTGTTGTGTCTTTGTTGCACCGAGGGTGCGATAACGAGTACAAACGTATGCATTTAAAAAAAATCGATTCCTCCTATTCGTTTTCTGAATATTTTGAAAATTTAGAATCTTCGAACCCTTTGAGGTACAAACGAATCTTTTGGTGGTACAAATGGGTACAAACTACTAGAAATCCATTCCCGCTCACAGATTTTGATTACCTCGAAAAATGACAGCTTTACCATTTTTGCACTTTTTGAAATGCCTCTACTTTTGAACCCATGTACGTCTCTTCTTAATACATATTTTATTTAATGTTTTTAATTATCATGTTCATATCTATTTTTAATTGCTATTCTAATGCCGAGGCACCGCGGCTTTACTATATTATCCGGCCGCATTGGGGTGTTTATTGACCCAACCCCACCATGGGGTAGATGGCGTCCCTCACCATCAATGATTCAAGCTAAATTAATGTTAATGAATTTTGAACTTAAATACTGGCTGACATAAAAAGATTTGATATTCAAACAGGGAAAAAGGAAAAGTATACATCAGATCAAAATGTTTGGTAAAATAGATATTATAAGTTATTTTGAATATTTTAATGTTGTTACATTAAATTTTTTTTTTATATATGTTTCTGCGTCGTTTTGCTGTTTGATTCAATCAGGCGCTTTGTCGTTTGAAATGTATTTGCTTGTGGAGTATAATCTGCGAGTGGTCGTGGCGCGTAGGGCGAGAGAGGTGAGGCAGAGGCAGGGTAAAGTCGTCGCGTTCGCGGCGACCGGTGCCGCTTTCTTTTCCGAGCCGGCAGCCGTTGAAGGAGCACGTAGTGAGTCGCTGATTGCCATCACCGTGTTCAAGCCTCGTGGCCTTCACTTTCCAGTTTATATTTACATCTGTGAATAGTTAATTGATCATCGCCCCGAAATAAAATCGGGTTTTTTTTGTGTTTTCCGCTGAGAGGTGAAGAAAGCGTGACAAGCGAGGTGGTACCTCGAGGGTTCCGAGGGGCTGCGCCGTAGTAACCTCGGCTGGCCGACCTGTCCCAGGTCTTCTGACCGTCTGTCCGGCCAGCGATCCGGTCGAGTCCCTTCGACCTGTGTGGTGGAGTCCTTTCCCCGCGTCTTCTCGTCACGTCGAGGCTATTGCTTTCCTTTTTTTATTTAATTACGATGTACACGTGACGGATACCCTTTACCCGCGATTAGGTACTATAGACTTTTCAGTAGACTAATTAAACTAAATTGGGCTTTTCGACGGCGGATAGATCTCGATTGGTCTCCACGAAGACCCTGCTATTTTTATTTTATTTTATGTTTTTTTTACTATGACGTAATTGATAAGGTTTTTACCATAAGTATCTGATATCTTAAGTATTTTGACTGCTGGTAATTTGTATATGTTTCAATTATTCCAATTTAATAAATTTGTATACGCCTTAGTGCAGATTTTTTATTTTTTTCCCTGTTTATTTTATTTTTTTTACTTGTTACCATCCCGCCACCATCAGTGGGGGAAAAATAGGTAACAATGTATTGAAGTAAATAAACAAGATGTGTGCACCGTCAAATAAGTTATTTAAATAAGATCCCATACGAGAGAATGAAGGAAATAGAAAATATAAAGTTTAGAAGAAGTAAATTGAAAAGAAAATCTACAAGAATTAATACTTAATGTTTTTTTTAAATGTTAAGGTCGGCAGACAGGCTGACGGTCCACTTGATGGTAGGTGGCTACCGTCGCCTATAACACAAGCATCGCCAAAGCTGTCGCAAGTGCGCTGCAGACTACAGTAGGATTAAGTAGGATAGGAAAATGGGCTCTAGCATCCCTCACTCACTCACTGAAATACAACAGTACGTATACGTGCTGTTATTTCAAGGTGGTCTTCTGTAAGGGGGTGGTTACTGCCGTCAGATGGGCTGCCCAAATGGCTGTGAAAACGCAGTGTGCCTTGCCACTACTTTCCAAATCCAGACCAAAGCCAAATTTGAAAAGTTGATTTTTCAAAGTTGACCCTGCCGGGAATCGAACCCGGGAACCCTAGGAGCGTTTCAACACGTGAATAACAACACGTGTGCTGTTGTATTTTGGTGAGTGAGTAAGGGATGCCAGAGCCCATTTCCCTATCCACTCCTAATCCCTTATCCTTAATCCTACTGCAGTCGGCAGCGCACTTGCGGCAGCTTTGGCGATGCTTGTGTTATAGGCGACGGTGGCCACCTACCATCAAGTGGACCGTCAGCCTGTCTGCCAATCTTAACATAAAAAATAATATTTTTGGAATGGGTTAATCTTTTGTTATTTTTCTAGTTTCTTTTTTTTTATTTTATTTTTTCTCTTTCCTTTGTTTGTTGTAGCCTTTGCACAGTAATGCACAGGCAATTTGAGGTATTTTTCAGGGCTTGACTGAAAATCAGCGCTGTGGGTCCCAGCCATCGCATTATGCTATTAATTTATGCTTTTAATGCACCACTACGCTTTTAATTCAATATTGTCGTGATATACATATATATTTCTTTCTTTATGTAAAGACGTGGGGCTGACTAAATGTCTTCAACTCGTCTACCGCAAACGTAGCTTGGTCAGCGTTCCTACGAGACTTGATTCTTGGTGAAAGAAAACAAATGTTGATTTTTACTGTTTATTTAAAAAAGACGTCGGTCACAGCTTTCCCTGCATAAAGGGTTTCAGGTACTGGTGGAAGGAGCGGTTGACGGGCTCCTCGTTGAGCGGACTGCGGAGCGCCTCCGCCATGAGGCGCTCGTACACGCGCCCGTCGTAGGCCCCGAGACTCGACTGCAATATCTGCCGCAATTATATATATACATACAAACAAATTATACAATGCAAACAAATGATATTCTGTATATGTTCGGGCTTACGTCATCGCTGATATCGAACGCGTCCACGAGCCCCACGGCGTTCGGCCGAATCTTATTCAGAACATCCTCGTACCGGTGCTGCAATCCCTCCGCGTCGCTCTCCTTCATCGGCGTATACTAGAGCACAGCGCGTAGACCTTCGTCAGCGGTGTGGTAAGAGCGCAATGGAAGCGGTCACCGATTAACTCACCCTGAGCAAGTCGTTCAGTCTCTGGAGAGACCAATACGTAGCGTACAGCTCGACCAACTGATTCAGGACCAGTTTCAACTCGGGCGACACGTCGGTCGTCGACTTCAGAATGTCTTCGTGGAACGTGGATATAATAAAGGTTCTGCAGTGAGCCTCCGCTGCCGCCACGAGCCGAACCGACGCCGCGTTCCAGGCGTCCTCGGGCGACACTCCGGCCGCCGTCCGCCGCCGGATGTCCTCGGCGACCGCCTCCACCTTCCTGTAGAACATCACCATTCTACACCCGTTAAACGAGCACCGCCATCCCGCCGCGTCTACGCACCTCGATGCGACCATTCGGAATCCCTTTATTATACATTCCACCGAGTCGGTCCACGCGTCTAGGTAGTCGGGTGCTCTTGCGCTCTTCAAGTAATCGACGGTCGGCGTCGACGTCTCCCCGTCGCTTTGATGCCAGACCTTGATGAGGAACCTTAAAAACCGAAAGCGTCGTTTGTATAGCTGCGAAGCGTAGACGAGGGTAGAGAAAAGGTCGATTACCGCGCCGTCTGCAGCAGCAGCACGGTATTGTCGCCCTCGTAGGTGCAGGCGGCGGTGACGAGGCCGTAGGTGAGGGGCAGATTGGAGGACGTGAGGTAGCCGTGGGCGCCGCAGGCCAACCTGCAGCGCTCCACGCAGGCGCCGGTATCGGCCGTACTGAGGGCCTTGAGGCAGCAGGCCAGGGCGTGCAGCTCCGTGAGTCGCGCCAGGTTACCTTCGGTGAGCTGCTCCGTCACTTCGTTGAACGTGTCCCACAGGCGACTGGCCGATATCCTGAGAGCGTGACACGCCGCTATGCCCTCCAGTATCTTGTGCTGCTGCGTCGCGTAGTCCAGGATTTGGTTTTCCGCCTCCTTCCTAAAACAAAATTCGCTATTAGGCGAGTGCAGATTCATACACTTTTGCAATTTTGACTCTTCAATTGATCATAATCATAATATCATAACATGTGCCTACCTAGTTGTGAAAAGGTAAAGTAGATAAAAGACGTATTATTTGTGTCAAAATGGCAATATTACCTATATGATATAACAGCATGTGTGCTTCTGTGAATGAGTAAAGGATGCCGCACTTGCAGCACCTGGGGCGATGCTCGTGTTATAAGCGAAGGTATAGCCACCTACCATCGAGTGGACTGTCAGCCTGTCTGTCGACATAACATTTAAAAAAAATTAAAAGGTTGCGAATTCGAAAGAGGAATTTCGTCTAGAAAATTCACATTTATTTTTGTACAGTTGGACGAAGCTGCATAAAGAAAGGCTTCATGTACACTCAAATATGGGCTAACACTCTTACTCGGTTCCGATATGTGACTGCCTGCGGACGGCCGAGTATCTGGTGGCTATGGTGACCGCTTTGGTCAGATAATTCACCATATCGAACACAATCACCACTCTGACGAACACCATGGCGCCGTAGTTGAGCTTGCTGTGTCTGCTTTTCACGTACGTTCCATCCTGCAACACCGCAAACGAGTAAACGTCACACCGCCGAGGCCCTCCGCACCGCGAGGAATGACGGTTACCTCCAGCACTTGCGCGTGTTTCATCAACATGTGATCCCTGGGAATGCGCACGCGGTCGAATCCCAGGAAGCCGTTGTTGACCGCGTTGAGTCCAAGCTTGGCCCCTATGTCGCCGACGGTGATCCCCGGCAGCGGCTCGTGAGTGTCCTCGTCCCGCACTTGCACTATGAACGAGTGGATCCCGTGACATTCCCCTTTCGTGTGCAGTTGAGCCACCACTATGCAGTAGTTCGCCGTGTGACCCACTACAAACGAAGCACAGGCTACAGGTTACGGCGCAACTGTCAACACTAGAGACTTCAACGTGGCTTCACTTACGACCGCCCGGCCACCACTTGTAGGCCGTGAGCGTGGGGCTGTGCAGCTCGAACTCCCTCGTCTCGGGATCGTAGGTGGCCGTCGTCTCCAGCCCGCGCACGAAGGTGCCGTGGCCGAGCTCCGTCTGCGCGTAACTGCCGATAATGGAGCAATTCCAAGCCCGCGGTAGCCACCTCCGCTGCTGCTCCTCCGTGGCTTGGTTGAGGATCGCCGGCATGAACATGATGTAGTGTAAGCCCAACGGGGAGCCGTCGCGCGTACTAGCCGACCCGAGCAGACCCCCGACGAGGTCCCTGAAATGATGTACAGTTGCATCGTTAGGCGTCAGGCGACCTCGGAGTGCAGCCCCGAGAGACTGACCTGTAGTTAGTGATGCCGGTGTCGTCCTCGTCCTGCATGCGTCGCACCGCCGCGAACAACTTCACCGCCTTCCCGATGGCGTCCTCGTATCTCTCCTTGTGACTGAGATATTCCTCCGGTGTGCCTTCGAACACTTCTTTGCAACTCAACATTATTCGCTCTGGGAAAAACAAAAAGTTCGTACACTTTATACATGCTTAAACATATATTAGAAGACGTCGCCTGAAAAGTTCCCGGTCTGACACGCTGTTTAATTTTTATGACGATCTGACATTTCGTTCAAGAGTTACAGTAGTTTTAGTGACTTCACAATGCTTTTTGATGGGAATAAACACATTTGAAACGCTCTGGTCGCCCAAAAGGGGTGGTTATAGGGAGAAAGAACAAAATAGTTGATAAAATCGCTTTGGCAAACCGCAAAGTGAAATTGCAGGGGATAGCTGACACAGTATATAAAAGGAACGTGCAGGCCTTATTTTGCATGAACATTTCTCTATAAGAAAGCTGTTTTCGAAGCGAGTGCCAAAAATAACAACGCTCTTTGAAGCTGTTTCGCCCAAGGCGGCCAAAAGCGCAACAGAGCGCTGACAAAGTTATGCCTTCTGTATCTTAAGAAGCGTACGGTTTTTTGTTTGTCGATTACCTTGAAAGACAATCAATAGCGATCGTTTGAACCGTGTCGCAAATTCTTTGAGTAACGAAGGCGAAATTGCACGAATTACAATTCGAATTTGAATCTCAACAATGAGCCCCGTGGCCGACCGGGATGATGATGAATTGAACTTATATAAATACTTGCTGCAACTGAATAGGTTTGATTTTCAAACATGGAAAAAGGAAAATAAAAAGTGAGTTGTCTTTTAATTGTAATAAGATGAAAAAATAAGAATGTATTGAGAGACCGAAAAAGAAAATTGTGTTTGATAGTTTTATAAACGTAGTGATTATATACTCTTTGGTTTTATTTTAATATGGAAAATGTTATTGTTTATTAAATAAGGCTCCCCTGTAATAAATCCAATAGTAGATTGGATGTTTTTTGGTGTACTCTGAATGAATTCACAAAAATAGCACTATAATAGCACTGCGCCGGCATTGCTCATTACAGCTCTTTGAAACCTGGCACAACAATTACTGTGAAGATGATGGACAAGCGCAACCGACATTTGTCCATTGCTCTAGACCACTCCTTTCAAAACTAAAGGAGATTCATCCACCATACTCACTAACCTTGCACCAACTTTTTTTTCCATTTTTTCGGAATTTGGTAACTTTTTACAGGGGAAAAAATTCAAATCCGATGAGGCGGTGGAAGACGACTTTAATAGGTCCATAAATTACCGCCTCCGGGATTTCTAGAACCGAGGCATTGCCATTAAAATGACCAATACTTCCATATTTATTTATTTTTCATATATAAATAAGACCTACCTAATACAACACTCGTGAAGTAAAATCTCATGGAATACAAAAAGGCTTTAGTCATATCTAATAATATAGTTAAAAGATACATTTTTCTATTAAAACACTATAATATTTCTAATGAGAAAAAGCATTCCTAAGAACATTGTACAATCCTTAGAAAATTGTATAATTTATCAAACATAACCATTCGAAAATCTTGGACCTAACTGGAATTAAAGTAATTGTTAAAATTACAAAGGGGGGAAAACACCAAGACCAGTGTTAATGGAGTAATATCCAGTTGAACCGGTACGTCTTAAATGTTTTTATTAAGAACTAGCGTTCCGCCCCCGGCTTCGCCCGGGATGCAATTTTTATATATAAGAACATTCCCCGTTTATCCCTTTTTCCATTAGTGAAAACCGAATTAAAATCGGTCTACCCGTTCACGCGTGATGCCGTGACCAAGGGAAATAGGGATTCATTTTTATATATAGAGACTAGCTTTCCGCCCACGGCTTCGTCCGGGGTGCAATTTTTATATATAAGAACACTCCCCGTTTATCCTTCTTTCCATTAGTGAAAACCGAATTAAAATCGGCCTACCCGTTCACACGTGGTGCCGTGACCGAGGGAAATGGGGATTCATTTTTATATATATAGACTAGCGGCCCGCCCCCGGCTATACCCTAAAACATTCCCCGTTTATCCCTCTTTCCATTAGCGAAAACCGAATTAAAATCGGTCTACCTGTTCACGCGTGATGCCGTGACCAGGAGAAATAGGGATTCATTTTTATATATAAGAGATAAAGAAGATGTGCCATTCTCATTGTTAGATGCCATTCTCTTGTTGATATTTTTTGTGAAGTCCACCTTACTATCATCTACTTCATTAACAAAAGTTGTTAAATTGTTCGGAAATATCCACGGATTACTTATTACTTTTTTACTATAAAAACTGTCCTTGACGCCTTACATTTATTTTTACATTACAACAGTCTTTTAGTTAGGTATACAACATATTTTCAAACCTTTAGTGAACTATTTGTTCCTGGGAGGTTTATTACAAATTTTAGTTTTAACAAATGGAAAGCAGAGATCATAAAATAATGTCAATTTTTATTGTCTTGGCCTAATAGGTCGCGTATTGTTTCCAACCAGAAATCATCTCGCATCAATGTCTATATCCGCTGCAAGATCAGAGAGTGCGACATCATTCATTTCAGCGATAACGTCACTAAGTTACTACAGATAAGGTCCAAAGAAGCCTCTTATCGTGTAAGCTTTAGAATACGAGGGCTGTTCCAAAAATTTTTAGTGAAATGAATAATAGTTAGAATATCAAAAAAGTTTATTTAGAGTTCAAAATATTCCCTCCAACCCCTATGCTCTTATGCATTCGAGTAAACCACTCCTCAAAACATTTAAAAAACGCATCTTACTGGAGTTCGAAAAAATAATCGATGGCGTCGTTTGCGGTGTTAAATTTTCGTCCCCGAAGCGTTTTTTTTACTGTGGGAATTAAAAAAAATCGCACGGAGAGGGCCAAATCTGGGCTGTATGGAGGATAATAGACCCGCAATATTTTGATGCAACATCGTAACTCTTTTTTTTTTTTTCGATTACAATTGGAATAATAGGGGACGGTTGATCTGTTAAGAAGATTCATTTAATGCATCATTTAAAGGTTTTCTTTTTACAAAATAGTAAGGTATAGTACCTTTATTAATGGAAAGTGTCTTGTTTTATTTGCTAAAGCTTATTGTGACTCTGAAGAATCGCCCTATTTTTATTGTTTACCAGTGTTTTGTCTTAAGATCTTATGTTACCGAGGTCAAACGATAGGTTTTAATTTTTTTGTCTGTTTGTGCGTTTGTGCGCGCTAATGCTAGCATGCTTCTCGTAACATTTAATGTTTGTTTCATTCCAATCGGTTCACAAACTAAAAAAAGTTACGCGCTATATACCCACTGAATACCTCGCGTACGAAGTTACGGGCTCATCGGCTCATCTAAAATAGTTAGACATATTTTAGAAACGCTACTACATGTATACCTAATAATTATTTTGAGTTGACAGCAGTTAAAGTCGTTAAAATTCATATGTACAAACTTACAATGATTATAAAATAGTTTTGAGTGGGTTGGGTACCTAAGTAAAAAAAAACAATTGGGCAACTTTGTATCGACATCTAATAACATCCTCCGTTCACACTTCCTTATTTAAAAATAAGTAAGGCCATGTAAGGTACTATGATGTCTTCCTATTATTTTTTAATGTAAAGATCGTCGGACAGTCTGAGGTTCCACTTGATAACAAACGACGCAGGCGCTGCCGACCTTTTTTTAACGTAGGTAGCTAACAGTGTACAGACTATACAAAGTAATATAAAATACGAATTGAATTTATAACTCAGCTTGTACAGTTAGAGGTTATCACGGCATGCACAAACAATTTATCAATATCGAGTCCAATTATTGGTTTTAATATATTAACAGTCTTGCGACAGACAAACAAAAAGAGATTTCAATAATTATCAATTGAATAGAACGAAAAAATTCAGAACAAAAAAAATAGCAGAACACAATGAAAAGCATAGAGTAAATAATTGAATTAAAGAGAATAAGACTTCACAAAATAACTGTCATATACTTACTACAACATTTCACCGATAGATTATGGATAAGGAATTGGGAAGGGATAGGGGAAGTGGCATCCCTTAGTCGCCGAAACACAACAGCACATGCTGTTATATCACAGTGGTCTTCGGTAAGAGGATGGTTACTGCCGCCAGACGGGCTGCCAAATGACTGCGAAACGCAGTGTGCCCTGCTGCTCGCCCGATCCAACTTTGAAAAGGCCCTACGAAGAATTGAACCCGGAACCCCTGTGACGGAGCGCTAAGGCAAGTACCAATGGGCTCGTCATTAATAAACTTAAAGATTAGTTTTGGTAAAACACCAGAGATTAGAATCGACACCCGCCGACTTGATGCTACATCGGATCAAGGTTATCATGTCATGCAAATACCACCGAACTAACGGTACCCGTGTGGAAGTAGTGAAGTCCCTTCGTAAACTAGGAAATGGATTTTAGGTAACAACCGCCTCGATCACGTCAGCTTTCCAACAAAAACAAACCGCATCGATATCGGACCATTCGTTCGTGAGCTACGACGCCACAGACAGGATAAGGTACGGCAGCCGGACAATAGCTACGCTTTGCGTATACCGCCACTCCGCTTCCGGATAAGATGTTTTGGGTTTTGTTCTGCATCGCTTTGGCCGCATTTTGCTGCAAATCCCAACTTTGTCATAAATGCGAAGGAGTGCTCGTTGGGGAGACAGGAAAGGACATCATCCAGAGGAAATGTACCGTTTCGAGGGAATCTAAAAATAAAAATTTCAACGCCTGACAATTATATACGAACAATAAAGATTGAATGATTCTGTCATTTATTCTGTGCCTAAACACACATTCTACTAATAGGAAGCTACATTGTGCATCCCTCGCGAGGAAAATGTAGCAAAAGCGTAGTCACACATGCAAATATATGCGCATAAGTATAGCCACCTATTGTTCTACGGATTGTGACTTATAAACATTGTCAGGGTCTTGGCCTTAGATAGGTATGTATGTACTCATCCTACGTTGAAGTCGCCGTCCATCTAACTTGTTCTAAACCAGCCGACGGACTTCGATACGGTTTCCACCGATGGAAAGAGCGATCGATTTGCAGAAAAAAATGAATATCATCCGAAAGGCGCGTTTTAATCCCTAGCTGTGGACCAGATGCGTTTACAGTTCAATCTTCTTTCACTTTGACTACATACCGGTCGATCAATTGAAGGTCAAAGGTCATTGTTTAGTTATCGGGCATTTTAGCTTTATCATTAAACTAGGACTACAGGTCCTTCTAAATGCAGTATAGTTACCTCTTTGTTTTCGCTGGTAGGTCTTCTCCGTGCCGCCGTCTATGAGAGTGGTCAGTTCTCGTACCTCGAAGGTGCATCGATCTCTTTCCCTTTGTAAATCGACATTCACTTCGCCCATCGTGCGTTCGCTCGGACGCCTATTCCGTTCGACGATGCGAATAAAACTGGTCATTTTGCAAGGTGCAGGGTGCAACAGACCTTCGCGAGCGCGATACGCCCTCGCCGACTTGTACCTACGTTTATACCTACTCGCTTCTCGGACTGTTTCGTTGCATTATTCATCGGCCGATTCAAATCTACGAACTCGTTTCGGGTCAGTCGCGTTGACTTATTTTAATCGCGATGACTCCATTGAATGCTAATCGGTCCCTATTGCCACATTGTGTCGTGTAGGTACGGGGGTAGAAATAAAACGCTCGGCAGCTCTTAAAAAAACGACTCCTATGATTTATTGGCGGTGAGTTGCGCCTCGTCCTCGCGGGCGAAGCTCTGCAGGAGCTCCTCCTTCTTGGCGTGGATGCGCTCCTCGCGGCGCTTGCGAGCCTCCTTCACCTTGTTCCTCCTCGCCTCCGCCTGGTCGCTCAGCATCTTGGTGCGAGCCTTCTCCGCCTTCTTGCGGTGGATGTACTCCATGAGAACGCGCTTATTCTTAAACACGTTCCCCTTCGCCTTCATGTAGAGCGCGTGGTAGAGATGGCGGTCGATCTTCTTGGCCGTGCGGTACTTGAGCAGCAGCTTGCGCAGCACCCTCTGCCTCTGCACCCAGAGCTCCTTCTGCGGCATCCGCGCGTTGGCCGTTCCGCGTCGCTTGCCGAAACCGCAGTGGCGTCCCTTGCGCCTGGCCTCCGTGTTTTTGCGCACGCGCGCCCTCGAGTGCACCGCCACCGGCTTTTTTATCACCAGACCGTCCTTGATCATTTTGCGGATGTTCTGTCCTGTAATACAACATACGCAATATTTTTAAAGTACTATGGTGGCAATTTTACAAATATTTCCAATTTTTTTGTATCGGCTAACTAAGTAGCACTACTATCCACCACATCTCTTAAAAATCTCAGAATGCCTGTAGCTTTTATACAAAAATTAAACGAAATTATATGTTTCGCTAAAATTATTAAAGATTTTTACTTTCAGTCCACATTCACTCATCGCGGTGAAAAAAAATTTTTAAAAATTGACGCAACTAACTAAGATTCCAAAACGGTAAATACTCTAGGAAAATAGCCACGAAAAAAAATATGCGTACTATTTCTGAACAAGAACCAAATTTCATAAATTGATAGTGTCATTTTTACTATGCACCCATTTTAATTTGTAACATGTTTTTTACTGCAAAGTCTTAGAATTTGAATGAGACATGTGCGTACACAAAACATAATAAACCTAATTAAATTTTTACTTAAGTAGAAAAAAAACCAATGCTTGGTTGTTTTCCAACCAAGCTGCCGAATTTGTCTGCATCTGTCCATTTCTTAACTACATCTAAATCTTGATACGGTTTTCACTAATGGAAAGATGAAAAAAACGAGGACTTTTTATATAATTATAAAAAAATTGTATCCTGGGCGAAGTCGGGAGCGGGTCGCTAGTAATATTATAAATGGGAAAGTTTGTTTGAGTGTAATTGTTAGTCAATCACGCAAAAACCGCTGAACGAATAGTTTATGACCCGGATTAATACATCAAGATATATGATAACATCATGTATTAATTACAAATGTACCAATGATATCATTGTACTCAAATTCTCCATAATTCAAATGACTGATTCGACAGCTCTTAACGTTTTCACCATAGTGTTGCCCTGATATCGGTTTTATTTCAATTAAAGTTTCATTTTGGTAAACTTGCCAAGAACTCCTATTGTTCATTCATTCTAGACTTGGGCAAAATAATATTGGGTTGACAACGAAATGGTAGGTTGAGCATCGTTACAATTCATAATGATAAGTACTCTATATTAAGTAACAAAAATAACACGTCCACTTGTGAGAGTGAGAGCAGTTCTAGAATTCGATCCGGGTCGATGAAGAGATATTATCTGGATTGAATAGGGTTAAAATTTATCCTGTTTGTCTCCACAAACACAATTCATATTTGGAAGGGCATTAAAATTGCACGAGTGCACAGACTAACAAGGACCGGATTCGTTCCGAATGAACGTACTAAACTATAGATACAGCTGTTGTCTTGTGCTAATTTTTTTATTGACAGCTGTTCATTTTTTATCAGAAAAGACATAAGAATCGATTAGAACGGAATCTCAACATCAAGATTTACAAAACAAAAAATACATATTTATATAATTAAATTAATGTATTAAACTATAAATTATTATAAGTCAGAATAGGTAACGTCACTATTTTTGCATGGTCAATTATACCTAAACAAGATTATGCACTGATATAATCGGTCTATAGCAAATTATGCAAAAGAACAAGGGTCCGTTGTAAATAAAAATATTTATGAGATATTGGAGGAGATGAAGGCTGTGACTTCATCTGGTGATTGGGAGCGTTTGCAAAAAATTAAACCCTTGTGACAAGAGCTATGTAAAACTATTAGTGAATTTATTTTCCTATTCTACAATATAAAGCGCTTGCATTTCATTACAATGTAGGTAAAAAGTGAACTATTTTCATAGTTTGAAGACCTTGTCACAACTAAACTGTTGTGCTGTTAATGCCTATTTTCCTAACCCTTCCCAATCCCTTATCCTCAATCCTATGCAGTCAGCGGTGCACTTGCAGCACCTGTGGCATTACTTGTATTATTATAGCTGCTTTTTACTTGATATTAATTATTAGCAAAATTAATTAAGCTAAATATTAGAGAAAACATATACCTAAACAGTGGTACACTTTTTCTCTAATATTAATGGACAAACGGGTGTTGGCTGTCCATGGGCTGTTGGCAACCGTTTTTAGTCAGACTGCACGCTCCTGTGTCTCATACATATAAGAGAATTTCAATTGCACGGTCACTACATTAGACAGAGATGCATTCTCCCTTATGACCTTCTTGTTTTTCAGCTAAGCGCACAATCTTGTTTAGGAAATGTCAAATTACTCCTTCCAATTATGGAACACATAATACTAACCTCCACAAATCTGTAAAAATATTGTGCAATAAAATTTACATATCAAAATTTTCTAACTGCATAACAATTTTCTCCTTATCAATAGTGAACTGCATCCTTTACCAAATATCACATTTGTATAAGTCCTTCTATAGAGATTGCAATTAGTTGCTTAAACACTCACTTTAATTATGGACCTAGATCAAACTTTATGCAACTTTACCCCGGATGGATAAATAATTACTCCTAACACTGAATCCTAAATTTATTTTAAGGGGATGAAACACCGTCCAGGGTGCTACGTAAACATGAGCCTACGTTTGGTTAAATAAAAATCATAGGTATAGGCCTGCTGTACCTCGCTATCGTAAATGAATCCAAGTAATGACCGGTAGATACTCACGCGAATTTGTATTGGCGATTTCATTTATTTCGTTGGGATCTAACCAAACCTTTTTTTTACCGCAACGCATCACGGAGGCTGCAAGCCTCTTCTGCAGCTTTAAGGAGCTGAAAATAGAGGTTTATTTATTATTATCTTCAATGACCACATGGTATTTGGACAAACAAAAATCCACTGCTCTTTTCTTAACATATTCGGAGTTTGCAATACGTATTTAAAATAAATATTCTTCGTTTAAATAACGAATGTAATCGTACGAAACTTTAACAGATTAACTCGAGAATATTATTCCTTTTTAATTTAACTAACCTCATCTTCACTGATCGAGATCCACACCACACAAGAAAGAATATGGCGATCGAACGGAAACACGCAGAACAAAATATATACAGAACAACTAAAGCTTATGGAAGCGGAACTCGAGCAAGTATTGATGCAGAGTATATTGATTTTTGTTGAATGTGAGATAAGAAAGAACCCACTGGCTAGTGAGACCACTTTCATTAGTTTTTTCACTATTATAGTTTATTTTAATTTTTTCCTTTTATTAATTTTATTCGGTATATTAACTCTCAAAAACGATTTATTAGTTTTTGGTCTATGTTGTTTGTTTACATTTATAATTTGAATTGACATTTCCATGCGCGTTTTGTTGGATGTTTCCTTTTATTGTTTAATTTTCTTCGTCTTAATTATTAATGATATTATTTTTCTACACTTAAAAGTTTTAATAGAATCTTCCAATCCAATGTATTATTTGTGAAGCGTGAAAACATCTAATTACTTGTAAAAACATGTATTTAAATGGTGGTTCAAAGTGAGCGATAGATACGTGACTATTTGACTAGCGGTAGCGGTGGTGGGCTACGTCATCGCTGCAACTCATTACCACCACCACTTTCAAAACTTGTTTTCGCGTTATGGGGGAACGCAATTATACTTGACTTGTACAATCGGGGGCCAACGGCCAAACGAGCGTGCGAGTGGCACCGGTCGCTATCGCTAGCGTCGGCAGTCGCTTTATCGGGCTCTCGGAGGCGCGACGTGTTTGCATAATTTATTGAAGAGTCTGACGATGGAGCAGACCTCACAAGTGAACGCAGACCTGCAAAAGGAAAGAGACAAGTGCACATTTAATGTGACAGAGTTAACTCACTTCATAGATGGAGGTGCGCAGAAAACACTGGAGAGGAGAAAACGAGGTAAATTAGATTATTATTTGGGTCAAAGATCATATTTTAATGATTTATCTTCACAATAAAGCATATTCCTTGATAAGCAATTGTGCGTTAATTGTTGTACCTACCTAGACTAAATACAGCTTTTAGAAATTTATGATTTTACAATAACAAATACTTTTTATACTATATAAACTTTATCCTGAGTTGGATAATTCAGGATAAATGTAATTGGCATTATGTATATTTAAATATAGTGGAATTGCCCGGCCGTATCATATGTGTGGGTATAAATTTATAAATGCTTGCCATACTGAACTTCAGCTATAATACCTGATTAATGTTGACAACAGGATATCTGTATCATTATGTTAATTACCTTATCATAATAATTAGGTTGATATTTTCCTGATATTAGGCCCCTTTGCGTGCTGATTGGATTGTACATATCTCAATAACATCACATCGTCTTAGATTCTGTTCTATTACAATTCAGTCTGCTGATATTATTTTATTCCATAAACTAATTAATTATTTATTTATTTATAATTAGTTCCAAATCTAAATTGTTTTATTTTTTTAATACCCACTTGTTATTTATGTTAATCAAATAAAGACACACATTTTCAATATGCTTTGACACTGTAACCCGTCTAGCACCTAAATGACTTCTATGCTCATTATGAAACTTGCCAAGGATTTTTATATACATAGACAATTAGCTATTTTTAGAAAAAAATAATTTAGAAAAAATGGTCCAACATTGTGAATTTAAGGATCAAAAATCTAAAAATAAGTTTAAAAGGTTCAGTAATAAGCTAGGGAAAAGTTTTGAATCAGAGAGTAGGCTTTTGAAGTATTTGGGGGTGATATTATGTAGGATTGGAAGTTAGTTTTATAAAAATATAGTTTTTATGGTGGGGAAATCTGTCCACAATTCAAACAGTACAAATAAATCTATGTAAAGATTTAGAACTATCAGTATTAGCATCCTTTAAAAAAATAATTTCACACACTTAACTTATTATTATGGCAAAAACACAGAGCGCGCTTTAACCAGACCTTACAATAAAAATATTTTATTAAATAACATAATGAAATATTCTTGAAAGATTAGCTAATTACTAATTAACAGAGAATTGGTTGAGGCAACAAAGTCCTCAATAGCGAAGGATTCATTAATGGAAAAGGTGTTTGAAAGCAACTCATTTCAAAATTCTGTGAACAAAACACTAATTGTTTTGTTGAAAAGACCACTTTTGACTGTAGTAGCTTTGGATTATTCAAATTTATAACTGTGGACTCCAATTAATTTTTGGTTATTTTTTTTAACATGAGTGACACTGCGAGAGGGATCGGCAATCAAATTGTTAACTGCAATCAAAACTCTTAAAATCAAGAGCCCATTTCCTTATCTCTTCCTACTATGGTCGGCAGTGGACTTGTCTCAAGTGGACCGTCAGCCTATCTGAAGCCTTAAAATAAAAAAACACATTACAGCAATTTGATAGATACAATAGCTAACAGTATGAATGGAGCCATTACAAAGGGATAAATAGAATTCTATTCTCTAAACATATAATCAGAGTTTTAGAGGATTCCTCGGACTACCTACTCAAAGACAATTAAGAATAGGCATTACTTAATGTGTCAAATGTTGAATTTTATCTTCTCTTCTTGCGTGCCTATAATGGGCCTGTATACATTGGGTCAATCGCCTAGTTGTCGGTTTTTTCGTCACACTTGAAGGGGTTTACACATTCGCTCAATTGCCACATAGAGTGAAGTAATATACATATCCTATATTTGTATATAATATTACATAATACAATAATACATACATTAATATCTAAAATATATTAGTTATTTTAGTTTTAGAATATTATTTTTAAATAGGTAGTGTAGACTTATTTTATTTTAGGAGTATCTTATTTTTGTTTTATTCAGATTATAAAGTACATTGCGAGTGGCAGGCAGCAGTGAGTCATGATGCGCCATTGTGTGAACGTATCGCCATCGATGGCCGATGTTGGCCTATGTTGGCGAATGACGGAGATTGGCCTTTCGCACTGATAGTGATGAGGAGTTGACGGTACAATACTCCATAGGTGTAGGAATCTTACACGAATGTCTAATGATCTTTATTTACACTACTTATATACTATATCTACAGTGGCGTACCGATAGAATATTATTATTATACTGACGGAATAATAATAATTAACGAAGTCAATTGTGATTGGCGCGTGCCAATGCGTATTGCGTTCGCGCGCACATATTTTCAAACAGCGCGATGATATAAATACGGGCCGCGTAGGTATGCAACCCTTTTGCCCGTCGACGCCGTGGAGGCAACATCTCCTCTTTAGAAAACAACAGCGCCGGACCTCGGTCGGAAGCGCCGACCGTGACACTGTAGCTACAGGCCCAATGTGTACTAGAGCCTTTAGAACATCGATCAACAATACACCTAGATTAAAGGTCTCACACAAAATCAAAGCAAAAAACAGTCCGTGTCGATCTTGTGTTGATTATACTTAAAGCTATATCTGTTTATATTTGTTAACTTAACTTAAAATATACCTTAAGTCTAAGCAACATAGCGCAGTTTTTAAACGCACACTGTGACATTTTAACAAACTTTGGCTTTGGTTGAACCATACTGTCGGAAATAAGAGCACATGCTTATTTTGTGCTCTTATTTCTCGGGCCGTTTTCAGAGCTATCACCTTTAAAATAAGTTATGTCTGGCATCCCTGGAATATGTTACTCTAAAATTGAGCTTTTAGCTATCTACCCACGGAATTCCCGTGTTTCATTTTTGATAAAACATGGTATTTTTGGACGCATTTGTACAACAGTAGATACAGTTATCGTATGGTTCAAAACTATAGTTGATAAACTATAGCTTATCACTAGTAGTCAATACTAGTGATAAACTAACTTAACTTGCTGTTGTTTTTCTTTAGTTTGGTTAAATTATTTTTTGCACGGATGTCGAAACATACTTATAACGTAACATCAACGAGCGAGTGTGTGTTTCAGAGGAGATGGTTCTCAATGAAGCCATCCACGTGGAGAAGGTGCCTGCCGAATACTTGAGCCACAAGGAAAAATATGAGCTGGCGGTGAAGAAAGCGTGTCTACTCTTCAAGCTAATTCGTCGCTTGCAAGAGGATGAGTCTTCTGGAATCGGGATGGAGAATTACATGTAAGATAAATTGCTATTTCTTACTCTAGGACTGATTTACAGACGTTCTAAAGAGGTGTTAAAAATGCTCGATAAGTTCACAATAATGTCGGGATTAATTTATAATTTTTAATTATAGCTTATATCCACTAAACTATAAGTATGGATGGGTTTAGTTGTTAGTCTTCTTACTGAATTTGTGTAATCGAACCATTTCACAGGCCACAACATCATTAGTGCTAATCGTACTATGTCGACAGGGAAGTATTGGGCGGCTACTTGGGATCGGCGATTCTGCAGGACGGGAATCCACTGACACTGCACTACGTCATGTTCATCCCGACGCTGATGGGACAGGCGACCGTGGAGCAGCAGGCCCACTGGATCGGTAGGGCGTTCAGCTGTAGCATCATCGGCACCTACGCGCAGACTGAGCTCGGCCACGGCACGTTCGTGCGCGGGCTGGAGACGACGGCCACCTACGATCCCGAGACGAGAGAGTTCGTACTGCACAGCCCCACGCTCACGGCCTACAAGTGGTGGCCGGGGGGGCTGGCGCACACCGCCAACTACTGTGTGGTGATGGCGCAGCTGTATACCGCGGGCGCGTGGCGAGGCATCCACGCCTTCATCGTGCAGCTTCGGGACGAGGAAACGCACATGCCGCTGCCCGGAGTGCACGTGGGCGAGATCGGCGCCAAGCTCGGCATGAACGGCACCAACAACGGCTTTCTGGGTTTCGACCGCGTGCGCATCCCCCGGGACCGCATGCTCATGCGGAACGCCAAGGTGCTCGAAGACGGCACTTACGTCAACTCGCCGAGCTCCAAGCTGACTTACGGCACCATGATGTTCGTGCGCGTGGTGTTGGTGAACGACATGTGCAACTACATGGCCAAAGCGGTCACCATCGCCGTGCGCTACTCCGCCGTACGCCGCCAGTCGCAACCGCGCCCCGGCGAGCCGGAACCGCAGATCTTGGACTACGTGACGCAGCAGCACAAGCTGCTCGTCGGGGTGGCCACGGTGCACGCGCTGCGATCGAACGCCGAGTGGCTGTGGCAGCTGTACAACAGCGTATCGGACGAGCTGCAGGCGGGCGAGCTGGAGCGGCTGCCGGAGCTGCACGCGCTGTCGTGCTGCCTCAAGGCGGTGAGCACGGCGGACGCGGCCGAGTGCGTCGAGCGCTGTCGTCTGGCGTGCGGCGGCCACGGATACATGCAGGCCTCAAGTCTGCCGCTCACCTACGGGCTGGTGACAGCCGCGAGCACCTACGAGGGAGAGAACACCGTGATGCTGCTGCAGACGGCGCGCTATCTGGTGAAGGCGGCGCAGCAGGCGGCGGCAGGGGCTCGGCTGCCGCCCACGGTAACCTACCTGGCCGACTCGTCCGCGAGCGAGCCTTGGGAAACCAGCGTAGCCGGGGTGGTGCGAGGACTGCGGCGGGTGGCGGCCAGGCGCGTGAAGCAGGCGGCGGACGACGTGGCGCGAAGGACGGAGGCGGGGATGGCGCCGGAGGACGCGTGGAACGCCAGCTCGCTACGGCTGACGGCCGCGGCCGAGGCGCACTGTCGCACACTGCTGCTGGACACGTACGCCCGGCAGACGGAGGTGGCGCTAGAGGCGGCGCGCGCCTCCCCGCCGCTACGCCGCGCGCTGCAATCGCTGGTGGAGCTTTACGCGGCGTACTGGGCGCTGCGCTGCCTGGGCGACCTGCTGCGCTTCGCGGCGCTGAGCGAGCGCGACGCGGAGCGGCTGCAGCGCTGGTACGAAGACTCCCTCGCGCGTCTTCGGCCCGACGCGGTGGGTCTAGTCGACGCCTTCGACATCCGCGACGAGGTGCTCCGTTCGGCGCTGGGCGCCTACGACGGCCGCGTCTACGAGCGCCTCATGGCGGAAGCGCTCCGCAGTCCGCTCAACGAGGAGCCTGTCAACCGCTCCTTCCACCAGTACTTGAAGCCCTTCATGCAGGGAAAACTCTAAAAGAACTGTTCTCTAAACATTTCTCAGTATTAATAAGGCGATATTACGCTCGAACGTGATGAGATTTATGCCAACACTCACATCAATAAAGATTATTATTATTATTAAATTTTATATCAACTATTCACATAAAAGCTTATATAAATTAAAATAGGTATGTTCTTGTTACATTGTTTTTTTTTTCTTTCTAAGTTGTTTACTTCTCTTAATGTATAGACGCGATGCTGTCATACTCTTGTTTGCAATTCTAGTTGTGCCAATTTTAACTTGTTTGATGACGCGGCCTATAACAGACATTAATGCTTTTGTACGCTTTTTGCCTTTTTATGTACCAGCTGACGCTCGCGATTATGTCCTCGTTGAAAAATAAAAATTATTAACGTCATGAGCACTAACGAAAATGTAACAAACAGATAAAAGGTGGTATATTTGTTATCAATTAGTCTGTGGAAATATCACTACTATATAACCAACTAATACAACATCTTTGTATATCTAACAAGGATTAAGTAGTCTGCGGTCTTTTCTAGAGAGTAGTAGGTACTTGTCTGCGATTCGTTCAGTACCTCTCGCTCGCTAGAGACTATATATGTTCTGTGGTTCAGGTAGCTGTTTGTTTTGTTTATGTATCATTGTAAATATAATGGACTAAATAAATAATATAATTAAGAAAATAATTTATGCAAATTAATATGTTGAGGTGGTAATAAGAGACTATTCTATTCTATTAGATGCTATTATACATTGCAAATTCATTACTTACATAACATAAAATATATGCTCAAATTGTTTTTAAAATAGCAGTTTCAAGATTAAATATGCGCGGTGAGTTAATATCCTACGAGATCAATATCTTTTTAAATTTTATGTAAGTAATTAATAAAAAGTAGAGTGTTTCTTATTATTTGCATCAGTTTCACTGTTGCTTTTTATAAAGTTGTCTGCAAATTGAAATAAACATCTTTCAAGTCTGCAATAACCTATCGCAAAACCTTCCCTTTTACAAAACCATTAGTTTGGTTTCACTTGTGCAAAATGCGATTCAAATGAGCGCTAAATATTAAGTTCTTTATTAGTTGGGATCACTGAGCCAACAACAGTTAATAATTTAGTGTACTTATCATACCTTTGTTAGAGTACATACATACCTAGGCACAGTGCGTTTAGAAAATGAGAAGTAATGAGTTGTTGAAATTGTAGATGCCAAATGGAAAGTTATAAGTGCTGCGCAAACCAACGCACTTTGCACCTTTTTTGAAGAGAATCCAGAAGTGATAAGAGGATATAAAAAAACGGCAAAGTGTGTTGAGGCCGTTCAAACTAAATGGATCAACGTAACTCCCCTTTTAAATTCTCTAGGACCTCCGAGAAGCCATAAAGCTTGGGCGAAGGTTGGTTACCTTTTGTTTTCTTTATATGTTTAGTATAATAGGTAAAGACAATAGATTTGTCTTAAAAATGACAATGGAAATAAATAGATTTGATAAATGACTTCCAGTATTTATGCGACACAAAGGCGAAATTAAAAAAGAAGCGCATAAAGTGGAAACAGAAGAAAGATGGCAGTGGGCCTGTAATATGCAATGCGGATGATATTAATGAAATGAAGCTGAGAATGTTGCGGGTGTTGACAAAAGAAGCTTTTACTGACCATTCGCAGGTAAATTATAATGCTTCAGCACTTACGTAATGTCTATTACACAATTTAGATAGTAGGCTATAAAAGCACAGGTTTGAGAGAGAGAGAGGATGGTGGTGCACAGCCCGCAGCACCTCTTATATTTGTTCTGTAGCAATAAAATACAAGTATTATATAATTATGTCAATAAAGGGTGTAAAGGAAAGCCACAGGACAATGCAAGAAATGTAAATAAACTTTCAGGGTTTATAACATTTTTTAATAAAATAAATGATTATCATATCAAAATAAATAAGGACACAAGTCCTCAGAAGTGTTAGAACCACTTACTCTACTTACAAAACTCAATGTTTTCTGTAAAATTCTGTACACTGAAGTAACAACTATGACTCAAATAGCAGTGGTTTTCTCATGTAGGGAGATTTGTCAGCAGGCCAAGTTTCTTTAATGTATTTGTACACCGATGTATGTAAAATAAGACTTCCATAACAAAATATCGAGTATGTAGGTAAGTACACAATATACATAATTTCTTTTGAAATGAACTGTTTATATAAACAATTTTACCTTTTGACGTTTTCTTTGATTCAATGTCTTTCAATATGATAACAACTTGGAGATTATGCATTAATTTACCTAAATTGTACATGTCATGCCCAACTGTTATTTTTTTGTCTCACTAGCGCAACTGTTCCTAAAGCGCACTTTGCACATGTGCTACTTTGGGTGGTTTTGGCTCATCTTGAAAGACCCATACACTCGATTTCTGCTTTGTTTTGGGATTGTAAGCAGTAATCCGTGTTTTGTCGCCTGTTACTATGTCCCACACCAAATTTGATGCCTCTTCGTTGAATTTGTTAAACTAGTCATTGCACCAAGTGATGCGGTCCGTTTTTTGGCCCAAATGGTGTGGGATACACCGAGAGCACAGCTTTTTCACATCCAAATATTTGTGCAGGATTGATTATATTTGACTCATGCCCTATGTCTAAGGATACCTGAATCTCTTGGTAGGACGGGCGACCATCACGAAACTCATCACTGAGTTAACCACATTTCAATTCTGCAAACCAGCTATAAATAGTCATCTTGCATGGTGCTTCATTGTCAAAACTAGTTTGAAGCCGAGAGAAGCCCTGCTGAGCTGTCAAATTACACTTAAAGTCATAGGAAATCATGCTATGAACATTATCAGGGGTTAAATCCATGGTGATGTAAACACGCACCTTTAAAATGACGCTACAATTTAAAAACAATTGATAGATGATTCCACAATCTAAAGACTGTGTTCTACAGTCAAAGAGTTCCATTTTTAAATATTGTTTATGTAAGTAGGCAGTTCTGGAAATATATAGATACATAAATAGAATGTTTATTTGCACAAACTTGACACACACACAAAGAGAAAGAAAAAAAATAACAATACAACTGTTTAACAAAACAAAAAATATATAAAAACAAATTTAAAATTAATACTAATTCCCAGATATTTTAATCCCATTGAGTGTGCACCATGACAGCAAAAGCAAAGCACAGCGCTGATATTATGCCAGTCCTAGTGTACAAATTCACGTCGGCAAGATACGCATCATCATTGGATTATCGTAACCATCATTGGTTAAATTAACTTTCACCTTGCAATGAGTCAACTTTAGTGTTATGGTTTCAATACAGTCATCATATTGGCTATTTTTTTTCCGAAACCTTGGTAAAATATAATAATGACCATTAATGTTATGTTAAATATATTTAATGAATAAATAACTGTTTCGCTATTGTTTGCATTGTCCCCGTGGCATTGCTATACTATTTGTGCCAAGACAGTGGCATTGCAATGGTGCTACTAGAATTGTATACATATAAGCCCAATATCAAATGCAACCATTGCTGATCTTAACTGAACTAACTTTGATTTTTATCATCATCCAGGCTTTGCGTTTTCCTCTGCAGCACCTTGACACATCTGATGCACTGAGACAATTACCTTTAATTGTTCACCTAATTGAACTTTTGTTATTTTCATAGGAATCAAACATGGCGGACCAGGGAGTTGAGAATTTATGTGAAGTATATGAAGAACAAAACGATAGCGTTACACTCTCTGATCCATTTGAGCGACATGGAAAAGACCATACACTGGAAAATCATGAGTCCAAATGCGCAGATGAATTTGATGCATTCGGTAAGGTCATCGGTCAACAGCTGCGAACGTTGCCTCTGGGAGTAGCCTTGGAGACGGAAGAAATGTTATTGGCGGTGTTGCGAAAACAGCGATTGAAACTGTTAAGCCAAGACTTTACCGCACACGTCGATCCTCTGATAAATTGAAGGACTTTTATGAACCTCATTACACTCAATTTTCTACATATGCAATATAGTATGCTAAGTAACTATAATGCATATGATAAATGGCGAAGAACATTTGGATGCGACTTCTAAATGGGAGAACTGCACTGGATCCAGCGAATCGGAAACGATACAAAAGGAGTATTCTTGATTGGCATTGTTATTGTGCCTAACATCTTTGTACCTGTTAAAGAAATAGAAACTTTTCATTGAATGATCAAAAGTTATTTAAAAATATTCTTATTTCTCTCATATAAACTCTACTTCTTTATTGCAAAAGCTTCGCTATGCGTCCGCAATACCTACGTGGTATTAGTCGAAAATAATGTAAATTTTTAGTTGAACGTAATAAGAAGTTTAGATGAGTAATACGAAATATTTTAAAATATGAAGAGATGATATAAAAATTTTATTTTGAAAGATTTTGAAGATCAAAGTTATAGAGGGGAAAGGATTGATTAGTGATGTCATAGATAAAATACTACTTAACCAGTATAGATGGTCAACCTCCATATAACGATCTGAAGCCAATTTCATATTGGGATTTCCACTCCCTAGATGTCACTAAGAGTCTCGAATTTAACATTAATGTGTATTTTGTTAAAAATTATAACCAACAAATTCAATCACGCAGTTATAGTTCCTTATTATCGTGGTAATAACTAGAGGGCGACGTTGCTGAGAGGTACTTTTATCATTAATCTGCGACTTTTATGTATGATATTATTGCCCTATTTTTTAGAACAGAACCTATACCGTTCATACGGCCCTTTTATCGTTGTTCGTGCCCACTTCTTTTATATTTTAAATAAATTTTAGTAGTGCCATCTCTTGTACATGAGAATTGACTGAATGGTCGACTGCAGCGACTCTAGCGGATTTTTAATGACAACAAATAAGCGACAAACTACACAGGCGGCATCTAGATATAAGCGAAATTGGATAGGGTACGGATTCAATGTACGTGAGTGACCATCTATACTGGTTAAGTAGTATTTTATCTATGGTGATGTACATGTTCAGTATGAAACCCACAGACGGCGACATCTATGAACTGAAGCAATATACAATGTCACCACTCATATATTTTTCTACCCACTATGCAATAACTTGTATCTAAAAGAAATTATAACTCGTCGTTCCTCAAAAGCTATATCGTTTTTTATTACTAAAATTTATAATTCAAGAAGTCTCCTCTCCAAAACTAACCCGCAAGCAAATCAACGCCTAGCTCAAACAGTACTAACATGGATTTTGACAGTACCAACATTTTATTTTGACTTATATATTTTAATTGAAGAGCTTATGCCCTTTAGAGCAAAGGTAGAAGGAAGCCGCAATTAATTTTAATGAAGCTTATTGCAGAACAGATAGGAGGACGCGGAGCGGAGAGAGAGGATTTTTTGGGGTCCATTTTCAACTTTTCAAACAGAGTATAATATGTTCCTGCTAAGTATCTCACTTTTAGGTTTGTATGAATCCAAAATTCGACATCTCTGTGTTGGTATTTGCGTCTCAGATGTCCTACGTGTTGTACGTATCGACGTGCTGTACTACCCAAGGGCGTAAACCGACTCAGTGGAAAAACGAAGCCCCGGCGCCGGTCCAGGGCCATGTCGGTGCCGGGCCTTTAGGCGGCCTTTGCCGCCCTTTAGATTCTCTCGACCAAATTTAAATTCACGAAACCTTAAAGATATTAAAAAAAAAAACCATTTATAGTCAGCCATTGTTCGTGGCTGGCTTCACCAAGGAGGTTTTCATTTAAAATAGTTTCAGGAAAACAGAAGTAATATTTACTCTATCAGAGGGGATGTTGAAGAGGTGAATTCTATTTGTTAAGTTTTCTTTGGTAAAATATCGAATTGAGAATGTTTTAAAAATGTGAAAATATTTTGCAGATGAAAGATATTAGTTATGTGTAGAGAAAATGCTATTTATAATGTGTTAGAAATTATATTTTTTTAAGGGAAGTAATATGTGCACATTAATATATATATAGAGAAAGAAAATTTATAGTGCCTATTTTATTTGATGAAAATCTAAAATGGATTCCAGAAATAAGAATATCAGAGTAATAACATAGATAAAATACTACTTAACCAGTATAGATGGTCACTCACGTACATTGAATCCGTACCCTATCCAATTTCGCTTATATCTAGATGCCGCCTGTGTAGTTTGTCGCTTATTTGTTGTCATTAAAAATCCGCTAGAGTCGCTGCAGTCGACCATTCAGTCAATTCTCATGTAGAAGAGATGGCACTACTAAAATTTATTTAAAATATAAAAGAAGTGGGCACGAATAACGATAAAAGGGCCGTATGAACGGTATAGGTTCTGTTCTAAAAAATAGGGCAATAATATCATACATAAAAGTCACAGATTAATGATAAAAGTACCTCTCAGCAACGTCGCCCTCTAGTTATTACCACGATAATAAGGAACTATAACTGCGTGATTGAATTTGTTGGTTATAATTTTTAACAAAATACACATTAATGTTAAATTCGAGACTCTTAGTGACATCTAGGGAGTGGAAATCCCAATATGAAATTGGCTTCAGATCGTTATATGGAGGTTGACCATCTATACTGGTTAAGTAGTATTTTATCTATGGTAATAATAAGTACTTACTCTGAGTTATATTACATCAATAAGATTACACAACAGTATATATAATAAGTTACTCTATGATTACACAATTACACTCCCTAGTAGGGAGTCCCTACCGCAGAAAATATGTACTCTCTAGCGAGAGCTTCCTGCTTTAGTTATTTTTCTATGTCCTACCCTATCGTTGTTCTGTCGTCAACGATCCGAAATGTTATGTGTGACAATGACACTAGACATATGTCAATAGATTCATATTCCTATTCCCTTCTGTGTGTGTACGTACAGACCAATGTTTCACTAATGTTTTTGTTTACTTTCTTTCTGTTGATTTTTATCAAAATAAAAAGATTGCGTTACGAACAAACTACCTATATTTTTCTTGGCCTACTGTTTTATTATTATTACTTATTCTGAGTAAACTTTTGCCCTACTTGTCTTAAAAAAATAATAAATAAATAACTTCTCCGAGTAAAATATTCCTTATTTTTAAGGAATATAAAATATTGTAGAAATACCTCAGCATGTCCGTTTCTAATGAAACCAGTGAGAAACGATGCCGTGCATGTCTAACACCAAGTGAAAACTTTACCCACTTTCTGTTCGTCGATGTGTCTGCAGAAACTTATTGGTTTTGCACTTCCATTGAGGTAGGCAAATTATTGCAACGATTGGGCATATCTACAGAGTTAAGTTAATCAATGTGTCCATAGGTTGCAGGAAACGATGAACACTCGAAAGCCCTGTGCACCGAGTGTTATGAATTGTTAACAAAGTTCTCACAATTCAAAAAGACATGCATCGAATCACACACGACACTTTTCACCCAGTTGACAGACAGTAACATCAACGGTGGTGATACAAAGCAGCATGACAATGTTAAGACAGGGAATTCTACATGCCACTCGGATAATGGTAAGTGTGGGGGTGCAGTCTTACTCAAATTCAAAAATATCACAGGTGGAATTATTAAAATAACATAATTTTTTTTAGAGGGGTGTGATGATGATACATTAAACTCTAAAGATGAGGAGAATGAAAAGTGAGTTTTATTAATACTTTTATATTGTTGGACTTTGTTTTGTCACAAAATACAAAAGAACTTTAAATCTGCAATGAATGCCTACTTTTGTTGTCATTGATGACTTTCAGAGTTCAGCTCAACTTCAAAGCTCCATTTAACCAAATTGGCTTCACACTGAATAAATAAGAACCAATACATTTTTTCAAATAATAAGTATGTTTTCAGAATAGACGATTGTAAAAAAGGGAAAAAAGACAGAATGTGTAAAGAGACACCACCAAAAAACAAATTCTCATTCTCGTGCGAGTTATGCAAGAGGAAATTTGGCCACCGTGACAGATTCGAGGCTCACAAAGCAGAGCACCAGGGGAGAAGTGTAAGTTCCGCTTATTAGCAACTATTCTGTTTATAAATCTATTTTATCTAGAGCAAACGGTTTTTTTTATTATTGAAATGTCTTGAAACAGGCTGACGTTCCACTTAATGGTAGGTATGTAAATTCATTTTGATTTAATGATTATGAAATAATGTGTATTTAGAAAGACCATGTGGCAAGAACATGGAATAAACATCAAATGTGAAAGACTAATGAACTTCTCTTTACCAATAATCCAACACAACTGCAAGAAATACTAAGGGACCTCCACAAAGCAAGCAAGTGGGCCTCAAAACTCAAAATTAATATATCCAAAGTAAAAGCTATGATGAATAATAAAAAATAAAAGCTATACCACTCATTTTAAGCAATAATCACATAATTGCCTCTTAAAGGGTTATAATTGTCTGGGTCAGGCAATCTCAACTAAAACTTAACAAATAGATTCGAGAAAAGAGAAAGCGTGGATACTGGGACACACAAAGTGATGATGAAGAATAGAAAGATAAAGGGTGAATTGTTTAACACGTACATTTTACCAGTCCTAACATAATTATGGCTGCCGAACATAGGCACTCACAACATTACAACTGAACAAACTGAAATCTTGCCAAGGAAGTAAAACAGGAATATGCAAAACAGAAAGAATAAAACATATTACATCGACGTAATATCCAACTAGACTTCTAGTACAGGGCGAACGCATTCAGACAACACATTAGAGAAATAGATATTATATAATTTCTACATCCGGTAATGTTCGGGCAGTAACGACCAATAGAATTTCGTCGTGACCTTGATCGGACCAATTGGCGTTCAGTACCCCGCGCCCGCGCAGCTCGGTTAGTTGCCAGAACAATTTGCATTGTGAGTTTACATTGTGTTACATTGGCGCCTTAAGGAAGGAAAAGAAATAGGGTACTGCAACGAAAGAGATGGGAAGATGAAAAATAAGAAGTGGCAGGAAAGATTGGAGGAAGCCTTTGCCTTCAACCAAACAGAAGAAAATATGTAATTACTTTTCTGAATAAAGTTCTTATTTATTTAAGGATGAAAACAACTGCAGTATAAGTAAATATTAATAAAATTAACTTAAAAAATACAAAATGAAAAATTGATAGCACAATCTCTCTGAGATATAAATGGCATAAAACTTGTAAACGCTTGTATGTGTCTATTTGATGTCGGATTTTAATTAAAAATATTTGATGACACCCTATGTTTAACACTTCTAAAAATGTTATGTCACTGCACATTCTATCGAGAGGAGCTCTTCGACCTGCATTAGTTCTACACAAGGGATTAATTTATAGTAGGAGATCGGACCCTCGGACACTTAGCTGTGTATATATTCGTTTTCTTGCGAAAGTAATAATAATTGCGGTATAGCGAAGGAATCGCCGTTTGCAAATGGTTCTCTCGATAGGTGGAGATAGGGTGCTCGGCGTGCGGCGCACAGTTCGCGACGTGGAGTGGACTACGCAGACACGCGGCTCGCCACGCGACCGGGCCTCTAGCGGCGCTACGCTGCGCCGACTGCGGCCGCGTCTGCGCCAGCGGCGCCTCGCTGCTCGCACACCGGCGCACGCATGCGCCTCGCCCTTCGCTCGTATGCCACGTGTGCGGCCGCACGTGCGCCACGCGCCACACGCTGGCCGCGCACCTCGACACGCACGCGGCGCCGCGTGAGCGCCGCTCCGCCTGCGAGCACTGTGACGCGCGGTTCTACACGGAGGCTGCGCTGCGGGCACATGTCGCGCGTCGCCACTCGCCTCGCCGCCGCTTCGAATGCGAACTGTGCGCGCGCTCCTTCGCCGACAAGTACAGCCTAGTGACGCACGTGCGCGCGCATGACGCTGCGCGGCCGTACGTGTGCGCGGTGTGCGGCGCGGCGTTCGCGCGCAGGGGCTCGCTGGCGGTGCACGTTCGCGCGCACTCCGGTGAGCGGCCATTCGCGTGCACGCTGTGCTCGGCGCGCTTCCGTTCGGCGCGCACGCGTCGCGACCACGTGCGCACGCACACGGGCGAGCGCCCCCACCGTTGCCAGCTCTGCGCGCGCGCCTTCTCCCAACGCGGCTCGCTGAAGCGACATATGCGCGTACACGCCGCTCGATAAGTTATAATATGCATTTACTTTTCTTGTGAAAACAGTGGAATAACAGAATCGCCTTTGAAGAACTAAAAACTGGTATTAAAAACGCAGGCTTTAACTATATACTAATATAACTATGTTAAGATGAGTCGGTGAACAGATTTGACTTCAATATAAGTTTGGCTCCATTTGAGCTAGGCAGAAATGAGCCTTAGTCTAGTAATAGAAACCATATTCTTGCCGAACACCACCGCAAAATATATGTGCTATTAGTCTAGTTCACAGGTTCAAATTGGTGTTAATTCTTCATAAAGCTCCAAAAAATCCATATGTGGGGTAGCTCGTTGTTTTACCCGCACATAAAGGCAAAAGTTTAACGCTGAAAATAAGGTATTTTACGGCGAGATGCGCGCGTCGCCTCTAATACTTTTATATTAAGTAAAAAAAATTAATAGTATTTAATATCAATTTAGAAATTTGAGTAAATTATGGTGTATTCTTAACACTCGAAATAATCACGTCGTTGAAAACTATTATTCCCGTTGGGTACACAGATATATAAATATTATACATATATGTATACTTAATAAGGTTTTATCATCAAAGTCGCTTATTGTTAGATGGACCCTAGATGTCGCCACTAAGTTAGATTATATCCCGCTAACGCAGTGTACCGGTCTGATTAATGCATTCTCACATATGAAAATAAAGAAGACTTTTTGTTCAAAATATCAGTGCAGTGTCTTTTTCTTTAAATCTTAATGATTGGTAATACATATTTCTAGACATAATTCTCGACAATAATTTTCAGGAGCTTTTATCAAGAATTAACAATTGGATGGATGGGGTTGCTTGTTTATAGGCGATGAATGTATGTGACGGAATCATAGCAGTGGAAGCCTCATACTTACATATTTATAAGGAAATAAAATCATTTAAGAAAAAAGAATGATCTTAAATTATTCTTTCTTTATTTATTAATAACATTAATAAATTTGTCTTTTTTTATTGTAGTAATAGGCATCTACCCAAAAACAGACACTATAAAGTGCACGAGTTTTTCTAAATAAAACCTTTCGCTTAGCACCTCCTAATGCAGCCAAGTTTTAACAACAGTGACGTCATCTAGTACTAAGGGAGCAATTCTCGGAAACGGCTTTAACGATCCTCGCCTTTGCTGTCATCTCATATCCAATAGTAACTGGCGTCAGTTGCATTGCAATTAATGTGGCTATCTTAAGTCCACCGGGCATAGCTCGGTTGACCGGGTACTCCAGTAATACACGTCACAGTAGATGCAGGAGGAATTTATATAATTGAAAAAGAAAAGGCGGTTGTCCATTACAGTCTAAGCGAGATAGTCGGGCATCGCCGGGAGAGGGAAGCGGTCGGCGCGCGCGTGACCCTTGACGTGCCTATTGAGCGCGCACTTCTGGATGAAGGCCTGCGCGCAGTAGCGGCACTTGTGCGGGCGCTCGCCCGTGTGGATCATGCGGTGGTTGCGCAGGTCCTTGCGCGCCATGAACCGCTTGGGGCACAGGTCGCAGGCGTAGGGCCGCTCGCCGGAGTGCGAGCGCGCGTGCACGGCCAGGAAGGAGCGGCTCTTGAAGCTCTTGTCGCAGAGCGCGCAAGCGAAGGGCTTCGCCGCCGAGTGCGAGCGCATGTGCTTGAGCAGGTCCCCCTTGACGTAGAAGCGCATCTGGCACAACGAGCACGCCACGTTCTTCACGCCCGTGTGCCGAATCAGATGGATCTTGAGGTTGCCGGGCTGCGCGAACTTCTTCCCGCACTGGAAGCAGCCGTAGCTCTTCTCCTTGCCGTGTGTCTCCAGATGCGTCTTGAGGTTGTAGGGTTGCACGAACTTTGCGTCGCACAGGTGACACGCGTGGTCCTTGACGCCGGCGTGGATGAGCTCGTGGTTCTTAAGCACGTTGAGGTAGGCGAAGCTCTTGCCGCACGTGAGGCATTGGTAGCGGCGCACGCCGGAATGCACGCGCGCATGCGACGCCAAGTTGCGTACCGTGGCGAAGGCCTTATCGCACTGTGCACATTTGATGTCTGGCTTCTTGCCGAAGTGGGCTCGCATATGCGCCTCCAAGTTCTCATACTTCTGGAAGCTCTTGTCGCACTTGGCGCACTTCATGCGCGCTCGACCTCCTCCCGGCGGGACTCTCCTCCTCTTCCTGTTCAAAGTGTTCCAATTAGCCGACAGTCCACTTGATGGTGGACACTTTAGGATAAAGGACAAGGGATAGAGAAATGGACTCTGGCATCTCTTTATTGCTCATTGGAACACGGCAGTGTTGAAAAATAATATAATAATAATTCATTTGCGATGACCATAAAAGGATAAAAGAGATAAATTCCAGCATCAGTTAGGTTTGTGAGCAAATCAGAGGCACTATAGAGTGAATCTATCTCTTAATAGATGTCACGGGTAGAACACTCCGTTCCCTTAATATCAGAAAGCATACTGTTGGGTTTCAAGTTTTAGGTTCTAATGAAAAACTTTACAGTCGCAAGGAATTGATTCTAAATTACCTCTATTCACTTGCATACTATCGGACGATAATACTGATACTAAATCTGTTTGCGCACAGATGAACACACCTTGCAGATGCATTACAACTTACAAGTATAACCCAGACTGAAGATGCTACATATCTCGGCATAACCTAGACAGACAGTGGATCTGGCACAACACATCAGACATTGTATCGTGAAACTTGCCCTGGCTCATGGAAACTACAAGTAATAGCAGTACTGCCATTCTAAAATGTCCAATGACAATGTGAAATGTACTTTTATGTATAAATAATAAATGGCAGCTTATAACAGAAAAGACCAAAAAAACGGATAGGCAATAGCAGGAAAGGGTAGGTACTTACTTTTTAATTTGAGATTCATCTTCTACCGTTGAACTATCTAGCACATTTACGTCATTGTTAAATTCTGGCAAATTGACTTGATGCATTTCATTATTCTCATTGCGCCTCTCGTCCTTCACCTGAAACAGTATGAGAAGTCAAAACATAATCTCACTTGTACTTCTGAAACAAGTACTTATCACTTGTACCTCACCTGTGTGGACAGTTGCTGTTTCAATATAATGTTGGACCTTATTACTAGTTGCTTGAAATAATAAAACTTGTTTAAGTTATCCACGCAGCACTGGCACATTTGCTGGGGCAACAGGTCGCGCTCGGAAATCTCTACGGAAGTGCAATATTTAAACACGTCAGGAGAACAAATGTCCGAGATGTTCTTCAGAGGTTGAGCGTCTCCCAAACAAGCGCGACATATATTTTTAAAATCTAATAATTCTTCCTCCATGGTCTAAGCGGAAACATTTATAATCGACTGCAAGTTCCTTTTGTCTACTCGAAGTTGCATTATTCGATGGCAATGCCACTAGTCATCATCATTTGTTACGACGACAATTCAATCACTTCATTAAAATCATTTATCTCTAAAAACGTACAATAAAATAAATAAACATTTAATTAAATTAAATAAAAACATATAAACATTACATGCTATACTAATCTGTGTCAATAATTCAATATCACAAACTACATAGAAGATACTATGTCAATATTTTCAGACCAATTTCAGACTAAACTACCTAGCACAGAACACATGAAATTCTGACAACGAATATTCATAGTCCATACAGCAGATGAACTTATGATACGGCCCGTATTTCGCATTTGTTTATTGTGTCACAACTATGCAGTGTAACTATTTTTACATATGTATAAATCTCGCCTCATAGATACATTTCTTTCTGTTGGAGTTTGCATCACGGAGCATAAACTCTATGATTTTAGCATCGATGTTTTGGATTTTAGACAATCCGTTGCTATGAAAAAAATTTTCCTAACAAGCTTGTCTCTTCTAGTGTCATTCATAATGTTGTAGACATTATTGTATAACAATAATAAACCATAAGTTCTCGCATATGTTTTCTATTAACGCATCAGCTATGTAACAGAGTCCATTTGCTTGAACACAGTTTCTTATTTTATCTTATCTTCTCATTTCTTTCTTCATTAGATTCACTCGTTTTGACGGACAGAAAAACAAATGAAAAATAGCTTCAAACAACATTTCACTAATTTGTTTCTTTTATTGAAGTGTAATCTTTTTCACGTCATCAAAACCAGCCAATTACAAATAGTACAGTCAAAGATATTTTATTACAAGTTTTATACATAATAAATGCGGAAAGACTTTTCCCGACCTAATATAATATTGTTTACGTTTTTAAAATAAGCCCATAACATAAGATTCTAACAAAATGTAATATTCTTTCTTCTTGTGAGTATATTTATATAGTGTTCGGTGCTTTTTTTTATAAGTACCACATAAGCACTCTACTCTACGAAGGTGTTGACAATGACGCTTCGCTGCCGATGGCCGATGTTGGCCTATGTTGGTGAATGGTTGAGATTGGCCCAATGTGCAGGATGTTGAGAAAAAAGGTTTATAACAACTTATTATACACATTGACTTGGTTGCTTAGGAACGTTGTTGATATATGTAATGTCTGTACAAATTTTATTGAAATATATTGGATACAATTATTATCGTATTTCTCCTTTTATAAAGCAGGGGGTGAGGGGCATTGAAGTTAATTATACGTCCGTGGGGGACATAAAAAGAATGACAGCTATTTAAAATGCTACGGTTCTATGACTTTGTTAATTAATATACTCTGTGGTTTTTGTTTATGTGTCGATATGGTGTCGATTGGTGTCGATATCGTTAATTCGTCATACATACTTTTGAATTTTAACCTATTTTATTTTTATAAACAATCGCATTTTCTACTATTGTAAATTAATAATTAATCGCATCTCAAGTGATTCTTTGATCCAATTAATATTTATAATTTGGGGATAATATTAAATAGATTAAAGAACTACAACAAGACTGAAGTGTTTACAGTTTTAACAATTATGTTATCATCCACTTGAACTGAATAGTACTGATACAGATAATATACAAGTACTGAGAATAAAAAGAATGTTACTATAGTGCAATCAATATTTACATTTATATAGCTAACTATCGAGAAGGCTAGTGGCAACGGTGTATTCAATTGAGACTCATTCCTATTTTAAATACCTATAACATTAGTCGTTGGGTACTGTTTGATACTGTTATTGCTAATTAAACGATGAACGCAGATTGTAAAGAAGATAAAGTTCCAGTTGGCAGCATTCCACGTCATGAAAGAATTGACCGACTCACTCTTAGGTTCCAAGAGGAGTATGGATATAAACCGTCATTTTTTGTAAGAGTTCCTGGACGCATAAACATAATTGGCGAACATATAGACTATTGTGGCTATCCGGTTTTGCCTATGGCCTTGGAGCAAGATATAATAGTAGCGACAAGATTTCTTAATGAATTAGAAGTCCACGTGAGGAACTTAAACAAAAGCTATGAGAACTTCCATGTGGCTATAGAAACCATAATAGATACAAACATACGGCCAGAGTTAAATGAAAAACCATTTTGGTATAATTATGTGGTATGTGGCATTAAAGGTGCAATAGAATATTTAGATGGTAAAATTATGAGTGGGCTGCAACTGTTAGTGGATGGGAATATACCACCGGCGTCTGGGTTGTCCAGTTCATCCGCACTTGTGAGTGCAGCATGTTTAGCTTTTTTGCATGCACACAATGTTACAATTAGTAAACCGAGGATAGCCACTCTTTGTGCCAAAAGTGAGCAGTACATTGGTACTCAGGGTGGAGGAATGGATCAGGCGATAGCATTTCTCGCAGAAGAAAACTGCGCTCAGTACATAACGTGGCAACCGCTCAATGCTACTTCAATTTGTCTTCCTTCGAATGCATCTTTCGTCGTCGCTCACAGCTTGGCGGAAGCCAATAAGGCTGCAACGAACGATTTCAACAGAAGGGTAATAGAATGCAGACTCGCTGCGAAGCTATTGGAGATGTCCTCCGGTAAAGCTTCAGGCGACCGCAACCCGATGACCCTAAGTGAATTGCAAAAGCATCTCAACTGTAGTTTAGAGGAAATGGTGAGGTTGGTGAAGAGACACTTGGTAAAAGATGTTTACACTAAAGATGAAATATGCAATCTATTGAAACTGAATAAGGAACAGGTAGACAATCTCTACTTAACATCCAACACTACACAAGTGATGGAGTTCAAGTTGAAACAAAGAGCTTTACATGTTTACCAAGAGGCACAGAGAGTTGAAGATTTTCGAAAAATTTGCGCAGAATTTGCAAGGAACGGAAACAATAATGACAATTTTGTTGAGAAGTTGGGAAAATTAATATCGGCCAGTCACGAGAGTCTGAAGAACTTGTACAATTGTTCTCACAAAAATTTAGATATGCTAGTGGACATTTCCAGTCAGATGGATGTGGCCGCACGTGTGACGGGCGCTGGGTGGGGTGGATGTATCGTCGCTTTGTGCCCAAATGAGAAGGTGCAACGTTACATTGATATGCTCAAGAGTGAATATTATGCCAAACATTTTAATATAAGCAATCACGAGGCAAGCACTTATGTATTTGGTACCAAGGCCTATCATGGTGCAATGATATATGATAACAATAATTCAAACTAATATTCTTTGCTACTCACATTTCAATCAGACAACAAATATTTTAAGTTCATTATTCATTTAAGAAGGGTAAGTAAATAGTATAGTCTATTATGACATTGTCAAGAGCATTCTGTGATTAACTAAAAATGAAGATAAAATTCAGACTGCATATGGTAACCTCATTTAATGTTCTGCCATTTAAACGTGGACTTATATTATACCGGACCATGCCCCCGGCTGGGGCGGGTAAAGATTTTCATAGTATGCTTTTGTGTGAACCAATTCATAATTCACCGGGCCGTGTCCGTGCCTTTGAGAAAAACATGGCATGCGCACGGCCTGGTGGCGGCCTGGTGTAATGTGATGCATCCTAACATGCTTGTGGTTAATCTTCTCCTTTCCTTTTCTAAGTACCTATGCAATAGCAGCCAGAAGTATTTCTGGGCCCTGGGGTAGGTGCATTAAAAGGTAGGCAACCCTTCATTAGATTGTAAGTCTACATAATGTATCTTTGTCTGTTGCATTTCATATTTTGTGATGATAAGGCATTTTCTATTTGTAACATTCCAGCATTTATTACAAGTACATTATCAAAGAGCTGTATTAAGAAATGTTAGTCAATTAGAGAATACAGCCTCATACTCATAATGTCGTTACCAATTCTGGTCATACAATAATTAGCTAAGTAATATGTTATTAATAAAATAAGATTAATTATTTGAGGCATCTAAAAATGGCCCAGTTTAAATGTCAATTAAATAAATTTATTTTCATTATCAAGATGATTGTTATATTCTTTATTTAAAATTTTTATAAATAAGTGATTATTTATTATGATATGAATCCATCCGCATCCATGCTTTGCTTTATTCATTACAGGTACAGACTATAAAATATCTATGACAATGTCACCTTTTTAAATATTTGTTATAAATGCTGTCATCAAAATTTATTTCCGAAATTAATAAAACTGGCGGGTTATGTGATTATTTCAGATAGCTCCTTTTGAAATGGTGAAAAATAATTAATTTTCGTAGTGCGTAATTTCCTTACATAGCATAAATTTAAGTTGCCGCCCGCGTCTTTCTGTATCTCTAACTCCTCCCAAAACACAGTTTTTTTTTTTTTTTTTTTTTTTTTTTTTTATGAAATCGAGGTAGCGCTTGACCACTATCTCACCTGATGTGAGGTGCAGATGTGGCCGAAGGTGGACCACGCTTACCTAGTAAATGCCCATTTACCCTAGTTTTGAAGACCCCGAGGTTGTAGTTCTGTGGGAACACAGACGCAGGCAATGAGTTCCACTCCTTAGCAGTTCGAACAAGGAAGGTGGAACTGAAACGCTTTGTTCGTGATCGAGGTACATCGACCACGAAGGGATGAAACCCCTGCCCACGTCTAGTGGTCCGCAAGTGGAACGGTTCCGGTTGGATTAAATCGTACAACATAGATGCACACAAATTTGTGCTCCAGGATATAACCTGGGTAATGGAGGTACGCTACATCCGCCGGGTTCTTGATTTGTGTCTCCGTAAGCATGAGTAGGTGAGGCTTCTCAGTCTCGAGGTGTTGATGGACTGGAATGAGATTGGAGTGCAGACCTCGGATATTAGCAAGGTGCACTTTTAGTGAAAGGACGTGCTTCCGCTGTAGAACGTTTCTTCCATATTTGTGCCTCACCATGTTTAAATAAAAGGGGGAATGGGCGAGGATTAGGCAGTTGAGCGAGGCGTTACACAAGTTAACACACTGTGAAACTACACCACTGCAACTTAAGGAGGCTGAAATGGAGCGCGCGGGGACGCCCGTGCCCCCCCAGGATGGCCATCGGGTCCTTTCTTCCGGGCGCCAACCGGCACGATGGAGCAACCTGGGATTTTTCGCGAGGTGGCGGGGCAGCCTTTCATAGGTGGCTAATCTACTACTTGGGCCCCCTACTTCCTGCGGTCGGCCAGCGGAAAACCGTGCCACGGATCCCGCTACCCTCCAAGTTCAGCCACCAGAAGCAGCGGATATGGTACACTGTAACTCGTAATTAATGCGCAACGCAGCTGCTCAGACCCTTTTCCTCAATGGCTTCTCCAAGCTTCAAGCCGGAACACGGCACAATGATCATTTGGCGGCTTGACTTAGCCGGAAGGGTGGTATCCAGCCACGGCCTAAGCCTACCACCGGAGAATATGTTACTCATTTAGCACTACCCAGGGGACACGTATGGGGTATCTAGAGTCAAAGCCCATGGACGCGAGAACTTTGCCCCCCATAACTTTGCCCCCCAGAATGGATTTTGATGCGGTTTTCACCAATGGAAGAGCGTTAAACGAGGAACGTCTTAAGATATAAATGCACCAGTGCGAAGTCGGGAGCTAGTAATCTATATATAAGAGATAGAGAGACATTCTTGTAGGTATTATGAGTGTTGATTGTTGGTACAGTCAAGGGCAAAAATACTTATATGTACGTTTCCAAAGCGCAAAAATTATCTGTACAGTTGAGAGGCCAGAAATATCTGTTCGATAATTCGGTTAAAAATATGTGAGCATTTAAAGGGTCAAAAGATCTAGACGTTCACGTGGCCATAAATAAATGTACAATGTTAGTCAAATATATGCAGACAAATAGGAGGCATGAGAACAAAACGCGTGCCAAATATATAGATACAAATTTATGCAACTAATCGTTTATAAATATCTGTACAAACAAACAAGTTTTCTAATTTTGAGACAATCATCGAAGAGTACCATTCTGTCATATGATTGGTTTGTCTCTTTCATTTCGATCGTGGCGATATTAACGTAACATTTGTTTCACCTTTCATCCTATTATTTTAGATTCTGCTTCACAGCGTTCACAGCTATACGATATACGATTTTCATGTGGCTTTTTTCGTGAATATTATATTTGCGTTTTTTCAATGCTAAATGTATGTCAGTAACATATTGATACTAGACGTAGCGATGAAAGGGAAGATATTTATTCGTAATTTAAGTAATTATACAATATAAGTACGAAAATCTTTCGATTACTTACGCTAATGTAAGTGATTTTACGAATGTGACCTTGCGTTAAAAAGAACACTTAGGGTTTTACTCTATTTTCTCGTACGTTACGTAGAATATGTACTCAAACATATCTCTAACCGATTTATCGAACAGATATTTCTGGCCTCTCAACTGTACAGATATTTTTGCCCTTGACTGTACATCTAATCTATATCTCGTGGATAGGTATATATCCTTACATATTATAAAATGAAAGTACCTCGCCGCGTCTGACTGTAAGTATGTATGTTTGCGATAATCTCAAAAACTACTAAACGAATTTTCATGCGGTTTTCATCTAACGGAGGGACTCCCGAGGAATCTATACTTAGGTGTATAATCGCAGAAGGTCCGTCACTTTCACATTAAAAAGTACTCTAAACTCGTTTTCCAACTGCGACGCAGTGAGAGTTCAAGCCAATGGTGGCTTGGACTTGCCGGACGGCGAGACCGACGCAGGAGCCGCAGGTGATGCACTTGCCAGATATATCAAATGTCGACTGGAGGAACTTAATTTACTAGCCAACTAAGGGCTAAAAGCCATAAACATCCTTTAGGCGACCGCGTGGTAAGCGAAACGCTAGGCACGTTGCTAAAATAACGAGAATCGCCAATGGGCTTGAGCTCCTAATCTCACGAACGCTCGGTGCGAAGCACAAAGTACTTAAGAGAGCTCGTGGCTGTTGTAATGAAACCTGTGCGGTTTAATTTTTATAAAAAGTAATTGGAACTTGTCAAGTATGACTGGCAGTAAGTAATTAACGTTAACTTGAAATGTATTTTAATTTGTAATAGTGGCCGCTGCCACCGTCCCACTAGCCTCGGCCGAAAGTCAAGAACAATCGGTTCTTTATACTTACCGCGACTCGGAGACAAAGGTCGCGACAAGGTTGCCGACATCTATAATCGACCTTATCCCCTGGACATAAGGTCCTTGCATCGACCCAAACCTCCCCCGTGGTGTTGACATCACCAGTTGTCGTTAAAATAAGCCCTGAGAGACCGCAGCCGTGCCTCCATCGGTGGCCAGACCGCAACGGAGCGCCTGTGGTGTTGCCCATGTTATAGGCGACGATAGCCACCTACCATCAAGTGGACCGTCGTCGGCCTGTCTGCCGATCTTAATATAAAAAATATACCTATACGATTACCATTTATACGATACATATCAGTAAATCAGCAGTGACTGAACGAACCATTTCTTATATTGCATTCACACGCTTTCGTTCAACGTAATAAGCACGCCGATCGGGACGAGTGTCGGTTTTTCGATACAGTTCATAGTACGAAAGAGCTTGCGCTTTGGCGTTCGCTATGCTTGGCTGGAGTGCCTAAGAGCGTGTGAACAGCTTGCTTAGCTCCCTGACGAAGCCACGTTGCTTTCCGTGTTGCTTGTCGTATGTCTCGTTCAGCCCGGCACACAGCCTGTGTACTTGCGCGATCGGACGGAAGTAGTACACACTTGATATTATAAGGCACGTCGTGAATCTTCGTTCGCGCAGAAAAGGAAGTACGGCTCCGACGATTGACGAAAGAAAGCTTAAACTTACAATTAACTTTAGATGCAATATCTGTAAGGTTCATAATACAATGCAGCTGTTAGTTCCGTCGCATTCGCTACATATATGATATTTTTTTTTTGGTCTTTGTGATGTTTATTCTTGGGGTCCCATATTGTTAATTCTCCCCTTGGTAACACTCCAGAATGAGTAAAATTTCATCGTTGGACCCATTTTGACTTAGTTTTTTGATCACTTATAACGGTTCCGATTCCGAGATGTTTTAATTGTTGTTGTCGCCGTCCGTATCCCACGAAGATTCAAACGATACCAACGCGATCGAGTGCATGTGAACACAAGCGCAAGCATATTCATCCTTTGATCTGTGTCAAAAAACTGGCCCCGATCGGCGGTAAGCGCGAGCACAGGCACGGGCGCATGCGCAAACAGCCTGTTTACATGATGATGGCCATACTTGTGCTAATTGAATGTCGTCGCTTTGAACCACCTTTGAACGCAAGCGTGTGAAATAGAACGCACCAATATCTTAGGTAGGTACTGGATGTAATGTTATTAAACTTAATTTCAACTTTACTGTAAATTAATAATAATAATAATAAATAGGTATTTATTTGTTCCAGCAAATGACAGTGCGCAATACTAAGTCTAAGATCACAAATTATAAATCTTATTATTACAAAAACTATTCTTACATCTAAACTAGGCCGAGCCTGTATTTTAAATGTAAGCCACTTCCGATGGCATAATTATTTAATATTTGAATATTATGGTTACTTAATCACACTTCAATAAAACAAACAAAATTTAGTAGGTAATTTAAAATTTAGTGTTCAAAGTTTTAGATCCACCCGCACGTTACAATTTCCAATTTTCCACACAGTTGTTCATTCCTCATGGTTAGACTACTATATGTTCGAACTTAAGATTAGTTTTTTAAATATTTTCCTATTATTTTTATTTACATTTTTAATTCCTTATAGTACACATTACACTTTATATTATTGTTTGTTAGCTTAAATAGAAAACAAAAAACATATACTTACTAAAATTATCTTTTAAAAGAAAATATGATTAAACAAAATCTTATAAACTATTTAACATTAATTAAAATTAAAACTGCCTGCAATTAGAATCAAACTAGTGTCGAAATAAAATACCAATGTACCAGGAAATCAATAGCAGATACACAATTAACAAATTAAATCAAGGGCATATAGTCTTATAGATGGTAGGTGTAAGCAACTGTGAACATGTAAAACATCCGATTAAATCTTATATTGTTGTCGTCAATAGGTTTTCGGTTTCTTCGAATGTTTTATTTTTCAGCCAATCAAGAATTATATTTTTTACATCAAGTTTGTTACATGGGTATATTCCTAGAATTTTATTTAGTTTGTTATAAAGTATAGGGCCTATATAACATTGGAATTTATTAATATAAGATGTGTTAAACATAATAACTGGGCAGACCCTATCTTTACGCCTTTTCAATACTAGGTTTTCGTCATAGGGGAGTTTTATATGTTGGGATAATATGGTATCTTTAATGAAAAGTTGTCTAACGGTTAAAACGTCACACTCAGAATATAGTTTAGTGGTAGGGTATCTATAGGATTTAAAGGTCATTACTTTAAGCAGAGCTCTTTGTGCCCTTTCCAATTTTATAAGGTGGGTTTTGCGTGCTCCTCCCCACGAAGTTATGCAATAGGATAGAATGGATTGGCCAAGAGCATAGTATATTGTTTTAAGAAAGGGATAATCAGCTATATGACGTAGTTTTTTGAATATATATATATCAATTTTCATGTTTTGTCTGTTAGATGATCGATTTGTGGACACCAAGTTAATTTTTCATCTAGTTGGACTCCTAGGTATTTTATTACTTTGGATTTTTGAATGTATGGGCAGCTGAAATTGCAAGTTGCAGGACATCGAACTTGACAAGTGTGTATTTGGATTTTTAATTCTAGTTCCGTATGTAGTGAACGTTCAGTATTTGCAAATTGCATATATTTAGTTTTTAATGTGTTGAGAGTTAGAAAGTTATGGTTAAGCCAGGCAGCTGCTGCTTGAAGTCCAGTTTCTGCATGTAATTTGGCTTCATTCCAAGTCTCACCATGGAAGATAAGTGCTGTATCATCAGCAAATGTGAATATTTTACAGTTGTTCAATTTTAAGTCGCAGAGACTATTTATATATATCAAAAATAAAGTAGGTCCAAGTACACTGCCCTGCGGCACACCATAAGTAATAAGAGCGTCATCACTTGTAAGATCTCCGACTCTAACTCTCTGTTTTCTATCGCTAAGGTAATTTCTGAACAACTGTAGTGGTATGCCCCTAATTCCTATTTTCTCTATTTTATTTAGTAGAATTGGGATGGAAACTGTATCAAAGGCCTTAGCCAAGTCTAGAAATACTCCTATACATTTGTCCTTGTTATCTATATGTTTGGCCACGAATTCAACCAACTCTGAGACAGCTTGCGCTGTCGATCTGCCGGCTCTGAAGCCGTACTGGTTGTTAGATATAATATTATTTTTATTTAAGTAGGATATTAGTCTCTTGTTCATGATTTTTTCTAAAACTTGTTACCTTTCTATCCCCCACTGATGGTGGTGGGATGGTAACAATAAAAAAAATATATAAAAAATAATAAATAACAATTAAATAAAAGAAATATTAGTGCTATATCGATTTAATAATAAAAAAAATGGAAAACACAAGTTACACAAAAAAAAAATCAAAATTAAATAATAATTGTATAAGCACTAATTTAAGTCTGTAACGGAACGAACGCTTCTCATTACCAAATATGGGCATAAATTCGCCAGAATGCTGTGATTGGCTCTCGCCAATCGCATGATCTCCAATAGAAGGCGTACTCACGAACCTCGTCTGGTACAGGCGTCGTATGCCTCGTCTCCCTCGTCCCCGCAGAACGTTAGCGCCCGCGGAAATATACTAAAGCGCGGCGCAAGAGAATCGAGGGACAGTCATGTCTAGGCCTCGGCGGCGCGAGCTCGCGTTCGGCTCGCTTCCGCTCGCCGCCCCGTCAGCCCTGCTGACTCGCGCGACACAGTAGGTACGCTACCTACATTATTCCGGGTGTAAGGCCTTCCTCTAAGAAGACCTACCTAGGCTCTAGTATCGGGGTTAGTGAAGCCCCGGGTCCCGTGTGTGGGACCCCTTCTAATCATTGTTTGTGTAAGTGTTTTGCTGTGACAAAGCTATGTGTATCTACGCCTAATAAACATTTGAACGAGTCCGTGCTCTATTATTTAGGGGACCCCGTCCCCGTCAGCTAGCCTTTATGAACGCCCTAACAGTGACTCCAACGAGAGGGCCATCTTCACATCGGCACCCTACGTGAGGCGTCCGTACACAACGGAGCCCTACACGCGGCGCCCCGTCTCTCGGCCGCACAACGTGCGGCGTCCTCGTTACACTGGCGACCCCTCGTGGGGCTGCATCCTCGTCACATTGGTGCCCAAGTGGGGCGCTCGTTACATAGGCGCTCCAACGTGAAACCCCGCGTTACATTGGCTGCCCAACTCGCGGCCCGACCCACGACTCGTAAAAGTGTTTAGACGAAATAGTTTCGTCATAAATAAAGTTGTGTGTTAACAAAAGTGTTAGTGTTTGTGAAAAGGATGCGACGCCATATAGCGGCGGCGTCGTATAAGCGCTTAACGTGAAACAGTCGTTCGCGCCCTTTCAATAAAGTAATAAAAGTATCATGTTAAAAGGATACGGACTTCGTTTCTGTATAAGTGCTCAACGTGAAACAGTCGTTTGCACCCTTTTTCGTACGAAATAGTTTTCGTAATAAATCGTTAAAAGTGTTACGTAACAGCTAGTTAAAGTATTGTTCTAGTTACTATTTGTACCTTTACGAATAGTTTCGTAATAATAAAATCGGTAAAGTGTTTGTTGATAATAATGTCGCGCCGCCTTCGTAGTAATCCCACCGGGGACTTTGAAGACACAACCGAAGACAATGAGCAGCCTGCGACTGAAGACAGGTTAGCCTCGTTAATTGAAGCGTTTGCTCGGGCACAGGCCGACTCCAATCGTCAGCTTGTCGAGGCCTTAGTGGCAACGCAAAGTAACACAGGAGCCGCCACCTTCTCGCCGGTCCTGTCTACCGACTCATCTACCGTGCGAGTTCCGTGCGGCAATTTTTCAAAATGTACAGCTCGATTCGGCGGCGACGTCAGCGCCGACCCGGGCGTACTCGAAGCATTCATCGACGCAGTCGACGTGTATAAGGAATGCACAAACGTAAGTGATGAACATGCACTTAAGGGCCTGCCTATGTTATTAGAAGGGCAAGCCGCAATATGGTTTCGAGGGATAAAATCGACGATAACTTCCTGGACCGACGCACTGGCGCGTCTCCGGTCTATGTACGGTGTTCCGCTACCCCCTCATAAAATCTTCAGATTAATCTTCAGTCAGGATCAAAGGGACGAACGTGTCGAAATATTCGTCGCTCGAGTACGTTCCCTTTACGCCTGGATTCCGTACGAAATTTCAGAAGTTATGAAAATCGATATGATATACGGACTACTAAACCTTTCTATAAGAGAAAAGTTACCAAGGGATTCGTGCGTCACACTGGACGCACTCATCGAGAAAGCTCGTGAAATAGAAGATACACTCTCCGAAGGGAGGGACGCCGAATGTTTGGTGCGCCCGGGCATGGTTCGTGCCCCGGTCGCGCCCATTACACGTACAGACGTGTCTCCGGCGCACTCTGTCCACTCGCGCTTGTCATGTGCGACAACAGAGGACGCCAGCTGTGGTGTCGGCCGAAGGGCCGGGCACCGCTTCACCATTAATGAGCGAGGAATCGCCCGCTCCGAGGTGTTTCACAACCGCGCTGGCGATGGTGCGCACGGCGCCCCGCGCGGCAGTCAGCGGTACTACAACAACGGCGGTTTCTCCAAACGCGCCAGAAGGAGTGCGGGTGGCGCTCCCTCCTCCAATCAACAAGTGTCAAGTGCGTCCGTATCCCTAACGTCATACGCGAATCGCGAGTGTAATCCGTCAGTGAAAATGTTTAAAGGCAATCTGTTTTGCTCTTATTGTCGTAAAAGTGGTCACGTACGCGATAAGTGTTACCGTATTAAATCAAACAATGCCAAAAGTGCAATAAAGTGTTACGGGTGCGGTACCCAAGGTGTTATTAAGGCAAACTGCAAAAACTGTTCTAGGAACTCTTACTTTACGAATAATGATTATGGCACTAGTTGTGCTTCGAGTTCACGCGGTGCTGCGTCACCGCTAAGCGATGCGACGCTAACGTCATCGCTTGCGCCTACGACGTCGGTTGTAGACGCTGTAAATTTTAATAGTTTTGCTTTCACAAGTTGTTCATTGTTCGAACAAAATGTTTGTAGTCAACGCCCTATACTATATATAGAAATTTTTAATAAAAAAGGCACAGCAATTGTAGACACCGGTGCCAAGGGCTGTGTCGCTAGTTCTTCTCTTCACGCCTTCTTAGTTAAACATGGTCACCCAATCCACAGCGCTACTAAAAATGTTAAATTAGCTGATGGTATTGTAAAATGTATGAAGGTATTCACAACAGAGGTCGAGGTGAAATTTTTCGGTAAAAGCATTCTTGTTGAATTTATCATTTTTCCAGATGCTCAAAATAATGAAACGCTTTTGGGAATAGACTTCCTCAAACAAATGGGCATCTCCTTCGACTTCGGTGAGTCACTGTGGTATTTCAGTAATGACCCAAATAATGTTCACAATCTTCAGTATGAAGAAATTTCACCTCACGCCTCATGTGCTGTAGTAAACGTATTAAGAAAAGAGGAAGGCATTACACTTTCAACTCGTGAACGCGAACAACTTTCCCAATTAATTTCAAAGTACGAGGAAATCTTTAGTCCAGGGGGAGAGCCAACGCCGTACGCGGAGCATCGCATTGATACAAGCGAGCACGAGCCGATAGCCGTGCCGCCCTATCGCCTCACCCCCGCTAAGAAAAGGGTAATGCAGCAAGAGATCGAAAAGATGCTTGCTGACAATATAATAGAAGAGTGCGAATCAGCTTGGGGTGCTCCCGCCCTTTTAGTTCCTAAACGCGATGGCACATACCGCTTTTGTGTCGACTATAGGAAACTTAATGCTATAACAAAAACGGATTCGTACCCTTTACCCCTAATCGATGATATAATACACTCCACGAAAAGGAATTGTGTAATGAGTACCATAGACATGCGATCTAGTTATTGGCAGGTGTCTGTAAAGAAGGAAGATAGGGACAAGACAGCGTTCGTAACGCCGTTCGGTCTGTTCCGTTTTAAACGAATGCCGTATGGGCTACGAAATGCCCCGGCCACTTTTCAAAGATTAATAGATCGGTTCCGCTCGGGGGCCTCGCTCAAAGACGTCACAATACTCGGTTACATCGACGATTTGATTGTGATTTCAGCATCTTTTGAGCAACACATGAAGGATCTGCAGGCTGTCTTCGACCGCCTGACGACCTACGGACTCCGGGCCAACCGTGACAAATGCATATTCGCACGGGACCGCGTCAAATACCTCGGGCACGTCATCACACCACAAGGAGTGTCACCCGATCCCGAGAAGGTAGCGGCCATCACTGACATGATGGCTCCGCGCGATGTGAAACAGGTGAAAACGTTCCTACAGACTTGTTCTTGGTTTAGAAAGTTCATGCCTAACTTTTCAAAAGTGGCTCAGCCGCTTACGGTCCTCACGAGAAAGGACCAGCCATGGAAATGGGGAAAAGAACAGGAGCAAGCTTTTAAGGAGCTCAAAGCTCTTCTTACCTCGGCACCAGTGCTAGTACAACCCGACTATAGTAAACCATTTATTATAAGGACCGATGCAAGTAACTACGCCCTCGGGGCTGTTCTACTTCAGGGGGAGAGTTCCAAGGAAGAACACCCCATCGAGTTCGCCAGTCGTCTTCTGCTGCCAGCTGAACGCAACTACTCCACGACCGAGCGTGAGGCGCTCGCGGTCGTCTGGGCAGTAGAAAAGTTTCGGGGATACATCGACGGACATGAAGTCCGTGTTTCAAGTGATCATCAGCCGCTGAAATGGCTGCTTATGCTGAAAACACCCACCGGCCGTTTAGCGCGATGGGCAATGAAGTTACAATCGTTCAATCTCAAGGTCGATTATACGCCAGGGAAGGCTAACTTAATCGCCGACACGCTCAGCCGTCCACCGTGCGACCACCATGCGCAAGGAATCTGCAACATATGCACCGTCACCATTGATACGCCGCGCTGGGATGCCACACGGCTACGTGAGGATCAGCTCAACGACCCCGATGTGTCTAAAATTGTCAAAGAACTTGAGGGACAAGAAGAAGTCGCCATCAAGAGATGGACTGACAGAGGTTACTATATGAGTAAAGGAGTTCTGTATCGTTACTACGAACCAGATGCCGAGGAACCCCAGTTAGTTGTACCTGTAAACCGAAGAAAGGAAGTAATGACGGAGTGCCACGACACTGCCACTTCGGGTCACGGAGGAGTCGAAAGAACCCTACGTCGCATTTCACAAAGATTCTATTTCCCTGGTATGCGTCGCTACGTCGACAACTATTTGAAGACATGCTTAGAATGTCAGAGGTATAAGCCCTCTAATCAGAAGCCCGCCGGACTCATCCAGACGCCCGTGCCCGCTCAGCGCTTCGAAGTTGTAGCAGTCGATCTTTTCGGACCTCTACCAAAAGGACCTAACGGCGAAAGGTGGATCCTTATCGTCGAAGACACTGCCAGTAAATGGGTGGAACTGTTCGCCCTCGTCGAAGCCACCGCTGAAGCATGCGCCAAGGCACTAGTCGACGAAGTTTTCCTACGATTCAGAGTCCCGCGCAGGCTTGTTTCCGACAATGGAGTCCAATTCGTTGCAGATGTCATGCAACACGCAATGTATGTGCTGGGCGTACAACAGACGCTGGTGCCGCTCTACCACCCAGAAGCCAACCCCGTCGAACGAAAGAATCGGGAACTGAAGACTCAGCTGGCTATTCTACTAGGTAACGAGCATCGACAGTGGCCTGAGGCACTGCCATCCATAAGGTTTGCCCTCAATACAGGCAACACCAGTAGTACCAACCAAACGCCCGCGTATTTAACTTTCGCACGAGAACTACGCGCACCCATCGACGCCCGTGCTGATCTACGTGCCGTCATTGAAGCGGAAAATTATGTTCCACAGGTGACTCCGTACCTGTTGAAGCTCGCGGATACTTTGAGTACCGCCAAAGAAATGATAGAAAGAAGTCAAGACATAAGAAAGAATGTGAAGGACGAACAGAGGCAAACCGGTGAGGACTACGCACCTGGTGATTTGGTGCTCTTACGGAGCCACGTACTTAGCAACACCAAGAAGGGTGTAAGCTCAAAGTTAGCCCCTCGAAGGGATGGACCTTACCGTATAATCAAGAAGGCGAGCCCTACCACGTATCTGGTCGCCTGCTGTACTGCGCCGACTGAAGTCATCGGCAAATACCACGTCTCGGATATCAGACGTTACCACGCCCGTGAAGGCGAACAACCGGAGCCCGTGTTGCCCAAACGGAAACGCGGGCGACCCCCTAAAACTGTAAGGTTCTCACTATGATTTTTCCTTTGGTTTTCACAGATGTGGGGGCCCTTATCTGTGAAAAAGGGGGAGACTGTAACGGAACGAACGCTTCTCATTACCAAATATGGGCATAAATTCGCCAGAATGCTGTGATTGGCTCTCGCCAATCGCATGACCTCCAATAGAAGGCGTACTCACGAACCTCGTCTGGTACAGGCGTCGTATGCCTCGTCTCCCTCGTCCCCGCAGAACGTTAGCGCCTGCGGAAATATACTAAAGCGCGGCGCAAGAGAATCGAGGGACAGTCATGTCTAGGCCTCGGCGGCGCGAGCTCGCGTTCGGCTCGCTTCCGCTCGCCGCCCCGTCAGCCCTGCTGACTCGCGCGACACAGTAGGTACGCTACCTACATTATTCCGGGTGTAAGGCCTTCCTCTAAGAAGACCTACCTATGCTCTAGTATCGGGGTTAGTGAAGCCCCGGGTCCCGTGTGTGGGACCCCTTCTAATCATTGTTTGTGTAAGTGTTTTGCTGTGACAAAGCTATGTGTATCTACGCCTAATAAACATTTGAACGAGTCCGTGCTCTATTATTTAGGGGACCCCGTCCCCGTCAGCTAGCCTTTATGAACGCCCTAACAGTGACTCCAACGAGAGGGCCATCTTCACATCGGCACCCTACGTGAGGCGTCCGTACACAACGGAGCCCTACACGCGGCGCCCCGTCTCTCGGCCGCACAACGTGCGGCGTCCTCGTTACACTGGCGGCCCCTCGTGGGGCTGCATCCTCGTCACATTGGTGCCCAAGTGGGGCGCTCGTTACATAGGCGCTCCAACGTGAAACCCCGCGTTACAAGTCTAATTAAAATTAAGTCAAAGTACACGTAATAAAAAAAATAAAACAGGGTCTTCGTGAAGCAATCGAGTTCTACTGCCGACGAAAAGACTAATTTAGAAAAGGGAGAAATAACCGATTGAATCCTTTCGAACCGTAATCTAAGGGTAAGCGACCTGTCCGCGTGGGGTTCGATATCGCGTCCGGTTTAAGAAAAAAAAATAGGATATGATCAACACGTATCTGTGGTGGCTCTGGTGGTAGCCAGGGAGTGTCGTCCTCTCCGACGACCACGTGGAAGCCCAGCCCGCAAACTGCAGTCGAGCCCCGACGCGACGTGAAGACGAGGGGAGCCGACTCCTCCACACCGTAAAAGATGACGAGCTGATCCTATCAGGACCAGACGGACAGCAGGGCAGGACCTTTGACGGGACACCCAGATCGTATCCTCACGGCCAGTCCTTTAGGACACTACCAGGTCACTCACACAGGATTCCCTTACTGGATACTCCTCATAGACACCCCTGAAACATTTCGAAGATATGTCTCAGACGACGTCCCCTACACGAAATATACGGCGGTCACCGTTGATTAATTTTGCATGAGGTACGGTAGACGGCAAGAATGCTATCACAATTTGCTTACTTATTCCTATCCATTCGTCCGTCCACCGCCACACAGAACAACCAAACAAAAAGAACGTGTAACGCCCCTTACGAGAACTAGTTAACACATATTGAAATTTGAAAAAGAATAAAAAAAACAAAAAAAGACTTAAACCATTTACACCTAGCGGTGCCACGAAATAATGTAACGAATTTAGAAATCCTCCTTTAAACAACAGAAAACAACTCACCGATTTTACTTCGGGGCTTCGATCGTAACAAAATTTAATGGGTAATTAAATAAAATGCAACCTTGTCAACAGCACTTGTGCCCAATATGGCGTCGCTTGACGAGCAGATGAATATAGATGTGTCTTCGCCGAGCTCCAAGACGGAAAAAAGCGAAGTCTCTCACGAGCGTAAACTCGCCGACCTCCGCCCTGCGTCCCTCTTCACCCCCTCTCGTCCTAACGACACGCCTTCTAATAGATTGAAATCCACTACGAACAAAACGCCTGACTGAATTTGCATAGCTACACGACGCAGAAACAATTACAGCTGATTGAAAATTTTAATGTAACAAACTTTAGATAGAGCAGGCAGGACCGATATTGGACGACAATTGGAAATAGATGTTTTATCACCAGATTTATAAATAGGGTGAATTATTGAGGTTTTAAAGGCTTGCGGGAAAGTCCCTGTTTCTAAGCATAGGTTAATTATGCGTGTGAAGTGTGGGACAATCTCGTTACTAATTAATTTGAGGACTTTTGAGGGAATTCCATCCCATCCTACAGCGCTGTCTGATTTTGAACTCATTAGTAGGGTCCCAACCTCTTCTTCAGTCGCTCCAACAATTATCATCGAGTTCAGGGGAGTGTTATCAGAATTATGTTCTGGTGATTTCAATCTTGATTTATCTCTTTTAGTTATATTTTCAGCGAGTTCCTTTGCTATATTAGTAAAATAATGGTTAACTTCTCTCAACGACATCTCCGGTGAATTAGTAATTTTAAGCAGGTCAACAGATGGCATATTTGTGTTTTTCCTTTGTGTTATCAAATCCACTATTTTCCATTTTAGTTTTGGGTTGTTTGCGTACTTATTAAGTTCGTTTTTTTCATAATTTCGTTTGAGGCGTTTCAGTAAATTATTGCAGTGATTTTTGTATCTAGTGTATGTAATATTAAGGATCAGATTATTCGGATCTTTTTTACATTTCAAGTGCATGCGATCTCGGTTTCTTATGTAACGGAGCAAACCTGGTGTAATCCATGGTTTAATACAACGATATCTTCTAGGGTAGGTAATTTTCATTATGCTCCTTAGCATTGATGAATTAATTAGGCTTATCAATTTGTCTATGCACGAGTTTGGATCTTGTGAATGTACGATATCGTCATAAACTTGTCATAAACAGCATTTTTCATTTTGGTACGAAATATTTCATAATTAAGTCTGTGGATTGTATTTTTTGAATTTGTATTCATTTTATAGTTTAAATCTATACTAGTGAGCACCGGTGAATGATCAGTAAGTGGGACCTGTAGGACGAACGTAGTAGATGAACATTTCGATTTTATCATGACATGGTCTAAGCAATTATTAGCGCTGGTTTGGTATAAGTGACCCGGTAAAAGGCCGTGACTAGCCATGAGATTTATGTAGTCATTTGCATCTTTGTCAGTGCTGTCGTATTTGATGTCAATGTTTAGGTCCCCCATTACAACAATGTTGCTATATTGACAATAGCTAATAAGTAATTTATCTAATGAATTAAGGAAGCTGTGTATCGTCCTAAAAGATGGTGATCTATAGATGCCTATCACTATTGTATCGCCATCAATTTTGACACTTAAACAAGTAGCATCTGTCAGATATGGTTCATTGACAGAATAGATGGAACAATAAAAATTAATGGAACAATAACAATGTCAGATATGGCTGCATGTCGTATGTTAAAAAGAGATAACAATAGCCGAATATGACGTCTAAAAACGCTGCGCGCCATAAAAGAGGCAACGTCATATTTGTTTATATCATGCTGGTTAACAAGCACGTTTAGCTTTATGTGATTTAAAATACTTAAAAATCTGAAAGTGTGATTTCATAAATCTGTTGCTTGCCAAGAATGGCTTGTACTGTTCCCGTTTGTCCAAGTAGAGTGGGTGTTTTGAAGGAGAATAATGGAAACATATCATTTCACCGGTAAGTCGCACAGCTCGCACTCATTAATTTTGGCGTTTTGTAAACAAATTTTTATAATTATTTACTAAAAATGAATCATTGTACATGCATACACAGCTCTAAGGTTGATTTATTTAAAGAAAAGCTGGTGTTTATAACTAAAATTTACAAAAACCAAAGTTAATCGGAATATTTGACATTTGTCTTGCTTTATAGTGCTGTAGTCTGATCTTGATAAGTTTATCGATATCGATAACTAATTTATTTTTAGTAGAGTGTTGACAATTTCTAGCATTCACTGCAGGTTGAAAGTAATTTTTATCAATTTATAACAGATTTCCCACCGACATCGATTTAAAAAAAAACGTGGACAAAAAATGTAAGAAAAGCCGACGATTGGAGAGCTTCGCAATATACAAGAATATGCTCGATGAACTTTGAAGATTCTTGCTTTCACCAAGGATATCAGCGTAAAATTCTACACTCGTATGCAGTGCCGACAATATTCCTAAAATTACCACCATCGTGTAAACCAGTAAGTAATATCTATAAGTTATAAAGAAGTTATGCTTCAATCTATGAAAATTATGAAAATCTTTTGAATCATTAATAACCAAAAACTATTTCTTTTCAGAAATTACCCAGAAAAAGAAAACTTACTAATAAATACGTGGATACCCAAGCGTCAACATTAACTGCAAGTCTTTAAATTAAAATGTTGACGAATCACAGATGAACGATATCACAGATTAAAATGAAACGATATCACAGATTATCCAATCTGTGATATCATTTCTAAAAATAAAACTTTAAGATTATCGAGTTTTTTTTCTCTCGTAATAAAAACCTACTCCCGTTCTACCCCTTAAGGATGGATTCTAAATATTTCTACTCAAAAAATAACTATTCTTTTGAAATATTTTGGTGAAATAAATGCGAGAGGTTGCATACAATCTCATACAACCGATTAGCAATGCGGCGAGTACCAGTACGCACCCACATTTTATTTATATTGAATAACCAAACAGTACACCGAAACGCATTTAGCCATACTTTTTATCCGTCATATATTTAAAATCTATATCAACGATATCTAGTTATCAATAAAAATGCACAGCACTATTATACGCTATAACTTTAGCTTGCATTGTATAGTCAAAATGGAGACATTCACTCAACTTCGACCCGACAGATTATATATGTATGTCTCTTTCAATCTTATGACAATTTGAAGGTGTTAGAAAGAATAAAATATTGCTGCATTTTGTGATCCATCTATAGGTACAGACTAATGCAACATCTTTGGACAGAACAGTTTAGTCCACTTTTGATATATACCACAATTCCATCGTTTTGATTTTTGTTTGTTTTAGAATAATAGGTGTTATATTTTTTTATCTGTGGAAAAGAATAAGTCTTGATGTTCCAGGTTTCAGTCAGTAGATATATTTCACATGGAATGTTTATTCTATTTAGTAGTATTTCGAATTCAGAGAAATTTTTGGTGATGCTTCTAATATTTTGCGTCAAAATGAAAATATGTGGTTTCAATGATGTTTTCTTTGTGAGAGTATCGCTAAGAGATTCAGGATCGATATAGAAGGATCTTCCAGCCCTTATGGTGTCTAAATGATCACATAGCATTTCATTATTAATATAATCGAATTTTAGTTATAAAAAATAGAATGTGTAACACATACGGGGTTAGTACCTTGTTTTCTTCATTTATATAATAGGATATTAACAGTTCGACACAGCCTGAGCCCTTGGAGCAGTTTTTAACGCAGACAATGGTTAAGCTATTATCTAAGTTTATTACTGTTATCGGGAACAAAATAGTAATATAAAACTTGTTATAAGAACAATAATACAGTATGTGAAAAGAACACAACAATACAAGAATATAAATATTACACATGATCTTATTAAAGGCTAGGTCTAGTCACTCACGAGTTTTTAGAGAAGCTAACTGCATGTCATCTATGATTTCCATATGGGGGGATTCAGATGTTTTGCGAAGGTATACTTTACCATTTCTTGTCCAGCAATATTTGTAGTTCTGAGTTTTCGCAAAGTCTCTAGCAAGGAAGAAAAGCCTCCGCGCTTTATTTGTTAGTGCTTCAGAGATAAATATCGGCGTTTGTTGTCCCTTGAAACCAATATTTTCAGCATTTAGTCGATTGTTTGGGTGCTGTTTGTTGTAAGATTTAGTTCCCTGAACAATGTTATCTTTGTCTATAACAGATACGAGTTCTGCTACAATCGTAGTTTTACCTGATTTCCCGTTTAGTCGGAAAATGTCTCTGATAGCTGGTTTCTGCAAATTGACGTTAAGTGTCTTGCACGTATTATCAAGAATATTACATAAGTCGGATTTTGTTTCTGCTTTGTTTGATAGAGGTACATTCCTAATTTCTATTGTGGATGATTTAATGGTCCTTTGTAAGTCTTCTATTTTGGATTCTAGGGAAGCAATCTGAGCCAATTGAAGTTTGCGTTCAGCTTCCAAGTGGTCGACTTTTCTCCCCATGTCCTCATATTGGCTGTTTAGAAAATCCAATGCCTTCTCTATTTCTTCATTGGATTTCTTGATTTGGGTATTTTGGTGTTTTATCTCAGCTACTTCCGTGACCAGTTTGTTGAGAATGACATTTTGAGATTGATTCCAGTCATCCAACATGGATTTTATTTCATTTTTAAAAGCAAAAAATTTATCTTCATTTATCTCACGTCTCTTGCTACGTTGACTAACAAAACACGGCGATGGTTCATCAGGTTGATTATAAACCACATCAGAATCCGAAAAAGAATGCTGATTGCTGATTCCAGGAGGGGTTCTTGTAAGTTTGGACATTGTTAACTGTTTACACAATTGTAAAAGTGAGTTAGTAGTTCCAAGTTTATGTGGTCGCAAATCACTCACCTATATTAGGTATAAAACAGGTCCAGTATTAATTGGCCTCCTTTTCTATTTACCCTATATAAAGATAGGTGTCAACCAATAATGGATTTTTACAAGTTAGCCCGACACACGTCTACTCGCTATCGCGATCCAAGTGGAAGTCAATTATTAAATTATTAATAATTAATATTGTTATGACTCACCATGGAACGTTCTAGAAAAGCGTTCTCGTCTGTCAACAAAACTCGAAAGTTCCACCCTAGAATAGAAGTCACGCCACTCTCCGGTTATTGTCAAAGGAAATTGGTTCTTATGTACACAACATAGAGTTCACATTCATCAGAAATAGCGTTCCCGAACTTTCAATGACCTTATTTACAATACTTGTTTATTTGTATTTGTTTATTGTACTAAATTCGAGATAGATCTAGACTTTTGGCAGCGAATATAAATAGGAGAGCGGCGAGGTGGCGAGTCAGTTCGACTCTGCGATTCGAGCTCTGCGAGCGATACTTCGCAACTTACCTGCGAGTCCTGCGACTCATTAAGGGATTCATCGGCGACTCTTGACAAGTTTAACGGTTTTATCGAACAAGTTTAGCCCTATCGGAAGTCATCTCGGTTTGTGACAATGAATAGTTGATTTTTGCCCTTACACGGCAGTTTGACTCACCCACACGTAACAATATGAAATATTTGTTAGTCTGTGATCATATCTGACTACAGTCTACAATAATATGGGATAAGATGACATGAGAGGACATATAGTGATCTGTGTGTAACATATTATCTGTCGACTTGAATATAATTTGTAATCTTGTATAATATAAAGAATGAATAAAATAAAATAAGTTATTGTTGTGATAAAAGTTGCTCTGCTCTGCTGGCTATTGAGTAAGTTGTTGAAATTATTTATTTTTCTTAAAACGTGCCTATTATTTTATTTAGGTAGAACTGCTTATTAGAATCTTAAGTAAGTAAATTAGAGGTTAAAAAATGTTTCGAATTGTTTTATAGCTTACTGAGGATTAGCAGCTATGAATGATCATATTTTATCCAAGGTAATAATATTCCTCGCATTACTATTTAAACAACATCCCATCTATCTATCCTATCTAATGTGATATGACGGAGGCAATATCCTCGATCCTATCTAATTTATTTAAACGAACTTTCAATGCACAATAAGCCCAATTCAGACAAGATAAAAAAAAATTGCAGAGTAGTTTTTTTATCATAATAATGATGGCAGGCAGACTGACACTCGATGGTATGGTTACTGTTATTTGCCTACCCTGCTGGTATTTGTTTGCCGAATGAGTTGTTCTAAACAGCCCGAACAGATCTGAACCTGGTAATTTCCACAATTGAAGATTTGAAATTCTAAAATTAAACAATAGGACAGAGGATATTTAAATGAATTTTATTAATAATACCGTATAAAGTAGTACTGCATTTCACTCTCCTAAATTGGGCAGCCTGTTTGGCGGCAGTAACCACCCCCTTATACAAAACAAATATGAAATAACAGAATTATGTGTTTTGGTATGTCAAGCATGCCAGAGTCCATTACCCTGACATAAACATAAATTTTCCATGCAATTTTACTGTAACAATTATTATTTTCGTTTTCTTTTAGCCATTTCATTTTCTTCTTAGCTAAATGTGGTCATTTTTCACGTAAAATTGTGTTAAATTGGTTCAATAAATTGGCATAATATTCGCCATTAATCATTTTACTCTTCTCTAGGTGGTCAATATGGATTACTCCACGTGCATCCCAAAAAACTGTAGTCATCACTTTATTGGCCGATATAACTGCTTTGGCCTTCTTCGGAGCTGGTTTGCCGGTAGCAATCCACTGTTTCGATTGGTTTCTGCAGTATGGTGATGGATCCATGTTTCGTCTACTGTTATAAAACGATGCAAAAATTCGGTTTTATCTCGTTGAAACAACACCAAACCCGCCTCCGAAGTGTCACACACATACGTTTTTGATCAACAGTTAGTAAACACGGCACCCATCGAGCGAAGAGCTTCTTCATATCTAAATGTTTATGTAAGATATTGTGCACACATTCGTCTGAGATGACTACTATCTCGACTATCTCCCTCACTTTTACTCTTCGGCCGTTCAAAACTATGTCGTGGATTTTAGCGATCATCTCTGGAGTAATGACCCCAACTGGACGTCCTGGACGCACAGCATCACTTTCGTTTCCGTAATAGTTTTTTTTACGCGAAAAATGTTTAATCAAGACACGAAATTCACTTTTCTCCATCTTTGCAATAATGTGTTCAATTTTTTTTCTTTAATGGCTGTCACAAAAAAACTAACGGGCGGTATTGGCTGAAAATTTTAATTTAGTCCTTCAAATGAGTTGTGAACGAGGAGGTTTCATGCAATTTGCGATAATTTTAATCTAAAATAGATTTTTACCAGACTTATCACTCCGCCCTAGTATTACATAAAAGCTTTTACAATTACAGATTGGATATAACCATCAACAGAAAGATCTAGATATTACATCATCCAAGAGGAGAAGGGTCCGACGGAAAAAGTTGCACGCTGCAAGAAGTGCTAATGTAACCGTACCACCTTCAGAGGAGCAAGAACCAGTTGTGCCAGTTATTTTAACAGGGAATACATTGGAGAGGGTTGATTGTGAAGGTTTACTGCGTAATGCTGAATTAGATAGAAATTTACAAACCAAATTGTCTTCCAAAGAGATGGAGAAGTCTAGGGGAGATGTGTTAGCAGCTAGAGAAGCAAAAAAGTTAGCTAAACAAAAAGCTAAAAGTAAAGTTAAAAGCGACTCTGCAGTTGAAAATAATTTAGATGCAAAGAAGCCTTCGAAGGGTAAAGATGAGACAGACAGAGCATTAAATCGTGAAGACATTAGTGGCAGAGTCCAAGTGGGAGGGAGAGCCGAGCAAACCACCAGCACTGTTGACTCAGATATGACCGTTAAGGATGTAGTGAACACATTGAAGGACATTGCAGATGTTGCAAAGAATATAGAACGAGTTACAGCTAAAGTGAATGCAATCAACTTAGAAACTAGAAAGGTAAGACCTCGCAGTTCCTCTATTGGTAGAATTAAGTATACAATAAACAAACAATAGGCCTTCAGTCGCATGCTGCTCCTTGCACCCTGTTATTAAAGTGTAAGCCTTTTGTCAAATACATTTTTAATAAATAAAAGACTTAGAAAGAATTACAGTAGCCAGAAATATGCCATCTTCAAGGCAAAGGCCTCTCCCAGTGTTAATAACGGGCAGGACACATAGTATGGAGAGCCGGGCCGCTGGGGCCAGAAGGTTCTTGAATGGAGGTGCAGTGTAAGACATCCGCCCACAAGGTGGACAGACGACCTGATAAGGGCTAAGGTCAACGGTGAATCCAGGCCGCTTCTGATCGGTCCTTTTGGAAATTATGGACCAACGTAACTATTGTGCAGTACAAATGTTTCTTGTGTATTAAATAATTTTTATTTTATTTTATTTTTATTTTATTTATATTTGGGAAACATACAATATTTTGATACACATTATATACATACATACAAGAAAAACATAAATCAGCAAAGTTTCCACTAAGTTACTAAAACATATTATAATTTACAATACACTACAGAACATCGGAGTTAGGAGAAAACATGTAAAAAAGCAAGCAAAAATAAACATACAAAAGAAAGATAAAGTACATAATAAAGTATACCGACCTCGCTTTGCTATGCCTATAAAATATAGGAAAAATACTCATATAATTTGTGTTGTTTAATAGGCACCGGAAGTAGTCGAAAAAAGCAAGGCAGAGCTGCGTGCCGAACGTCGTGCTAAACAGGAGGCCCAGCGAGCCGCTAAGGCGGCCGCTCCGCCGCCGGTGATTTTGAAACCCCCTCTCAAAGTTAGTGAGAAAACGCCCAAATCATCCATGGTGAAGAAACCGGTGAAGCAACCGGCGAAACAAAGCGCTCAACGAGTGAACTGGTTCCAACATCTTGACCCAGAGCACGATAAGGAGACTCTGAAGAAGGTTGCTGCCAGTTCAAAGTAAGCAATAAATATGTCTTCTAAGACAGTGCAAGTGCAATTGGTCTATCACCAATTAAATTGGTGATGTATAAGTCACCTAGTGACCGGTAGAAATACTCCAGCCGATACAGGTAACTCTGGCGCCATTAATTAATAACGCTAGAGAAAACGACGTAATAGCATGCACGTACCCATGGGAAGGTTAAAGGTTGAAAGTCTTGATACCTCTAGCTATGTTTACCTAAAGCGCATTTATTCTGTTACATTACATGGCATATCATTTTATTACTCAGCATAGTTTACAATAACAATAATTAGGTTGAGATCAAATAACGAATTTTCTGATATATGCATAATAAACATTGTAGCTTATGAATATTACGTTTAATAGTCTCCACCCGGCTGTGGTGAAACTGGGCGTGCAGCTGTCGCGGCGGACGGTGCGCGGCGCGGACGCGCGCTGCGCCGCCCTGGTGGGGGCGTTGCAGCAGGTGGTGGCGGAGGCCGCTGGGGGCGCGAGGGCGCTCGAGCCGCAGCTGGCCGCCGCCGCGCGTTACCTCTGGGCCAGCCGTGTACCCGCCGCCGCGCAGCTCGACGCGCTCAATCACCTGCGCCGCCGCCTCGCGCACCTCTCGCCCGACCTCACCGAGTTCGACGCGAAGCGCCACCTGCAGTCGGAGCTTCACCGCTACGTGCGCGAGCAGCTGCGCGTGGCCGCCGACGCCATCTCGCTGGCCGTCAGGGCCAAGATCGCCGATGGCGACCGCGTCCTCACCTACGGCTGCTCCTCGCTGGTGGAGCGGGTCCTGCGCGACGCGTGGCAGGCGGGAGTGCACTTCCGAGTGGAAGTGGTGGTGGGCGGGGAGGACGGGAGGGAGGCGGCGCGCCGGCTGGCCGCGGCGGGGGTGCCGGTGACGTGTGCGGGAGTGGAGGCGCTAGCGCAGGCCGTGCGCGGCGCCAGCAAGGTGATCGTGGGCGCGTGCGCGGTGCTGGCCAACGGGTGGGTGGTGGGCGCGGCGGGCACCGCCCACGCGGCCCTGGCGGCCCACGCTCGCAACGTGCCCGTGCTGGTGGTGGCCGAAACGCACAAGTTCTGCAGCCGCGTTCAGACAGACGCCTTTGTGCACAACGAGCTGGGGGATCCCGATGAGCTGGTGCACTGCGAGGGCTCTCCGCTGGCCCGTTGGCGTACAAATCCCCGTCTCACCCCGCTCAACCTCCGCTACGACGTGACTCCGCCGCAGCTGGTGACGGCGGTGGTGACGGAGCTGGCGGTGCTGCCTTGCACCAGCGCCCCAGTGGTGCTTCGTTTCAAGCTCTCCGAGTACGCCGGCTGACTTCCGCGCGATGTGCTCACGTTCATGAAAATATTTATATAATAAATGCTCTATTTTATTTTTGGTAGCTTCATTAAATTATACTCATGAAAGAATAACAAAATATTATTTGGTACTGGCCATCTACATATTATGTCATTTGAAAAAAAAGTTTTGAATAGAATTTTAGTTACGACTTTCATTTGGTTTTTTTTTAGCTATCTGATAATTTCTTGGATACGTAATGTATGATATTTACAGGTTTTTGTTGTTTTTAACAAATTTAAACATGTTTGCGTTTTTGATAAAAAAATTGTCATTGAGTGAATAGAAATTAATTTAATAATTTCGGGTAATAATGCCGGTGAATTGAAAATGGTTATACATACTTAAAATGAAGTGGATCGAACGTTACTAGTGTCCGGCAGATTGGGAAGTATACCAGACGTGAAGGACAAGGTCGCAAAAGAGTAACAATAGAGAACATGCTACAGGAAGTTGGCCTCTAAATACTAGTTTGATTTTAATAAAATCAATTAAAACCTGTAACCATTTGGAAACTTAAACATCGTTCAGCCTTTCCTCTTATTACTACGCTAGATTCAATTTAAACTAATCATTCTTCTCAAATTGTTACAATTGACTAATACAATTAGTGAATATTTGAGTTCTTCATACTCGATTTTAATATTGAGTATGAAGAACTATCTGTTGTCTTTATAATGTCTTTCACTTTACTGAACAAGAACATAATAGGTTGTGGAAAAAGTTTCTTATTTTATATTAAATGAAAACTCAAGACAAGAAAACTTTTGTTCGATGAATTTTTGCCATCTCGTAGGTAGTGCCATCATCCCGTTGCTGTAAAAATTTTGGGACTTCTCATCAAAAAAACGGCACGAGTTGTTTTGGCAGTCCTCTTAATGTTAACATGACACTGCCTAAAGAATTCTGAAAAGATGGATGAAAATCTGAAGGTGCACCTCCCAGCCTTAATTTTCTCTTAATTTTATCCCAGCCTTAATTTTCTCTTAAATCAACTCTTAATTTTCTGAGATGTGTGCGGTATAGCGTTGTCGTGATGATAAACCACACCACACCCTTTCTATTGATCAATTCTGGCCGCTTTTTCTCAACTTCTTGCTTTGTTCTCATCAGTTGTTGGCAGTAGAGATCCGAATCGATGGTTCTGCTTGGTGGTAAAAGCTCATAATGAACAATGCCCTTCCAATTCCACCATACACACAGCATCACATTATTGCGACTTAACCCAGGTTTTGCCACAGTCTATGAAGCCTGACTGACCCTTGACTACGACTTCTTGTCGTACGTGATCCACTTTTCATCGCCAGTTAACAATCTCTTCAAAATCGATTCGGTTTCATTACGTCTCAATAAAGAATCGCAAATGAGTGCACGACTTTTTTCAAATGGGTCAAAACTGTTTGGGATAAATTCCCAGGTCTTCAGCTATGTCGTAACTGCTGATATGACGATCTTGCTTCACTTTTTCAAAAATGGCGCCAGTAACAAGGCGACCAGAGTGAGGTGCATCTTTGACATCAAAATTTCTGGATTGAAAACTCATGAACCAACTTTGTGTTACACTGAATTAGGACTTAGGACTTTTTGTAATAAAATTTTAAAATGTATCGAATATCGAATTTTAAAATCTATTTTAATGTCATCAAAACCAGCCAATTACAAATAATACAGCCAAATAGGTTATTTATCAGTTTATACATACTATATGCGAAAAGATTTATCTCCGACCTAATATAGCATTATTTTAAGCATTTGAAGTTTATTTTTATTTTATGTTAAGATTGGCAGATAGGCTGATGGTCCACTTGATGGTAGGTGGTGCTGCTGCAAGTGCACCGCTGACTAGGATAGGGAAATGGGCTCTGGCGTTCCTTACTCACTCACCGAAACACAACAACACACATGCCGTCACTTCATGGTGGTCTTCTGTAAGGGAGTGATTACTGCCGCCAGACGGGCTGCCCAATTGACTGCGAATCGCAGTTTGTCACTACTTTCCAGATCCAGACCAGAGTCAAATTTGAAAAGTTCATTTTTCAAAGTTGAGCCTGCCGGGAATTGAACCCCTAGGAACCTTGGAGCATTAAGGCAAGCACCCTAACCACTCATCCAACGGGCTCACCAATATATTGAGTGAACGTCACACTATTCTCCCTGAATGCACTGTTTGAAATATTAGTGCTGATATTGCTTCCGAGTAACTTGTTTCATGATTGATCATAGTGTTATTGGGATCCTCATTTTTTTATCGTGAGTTAATTGCAACCTTTGAACAGCTTAGGTCAAATAAATCATTTTGTTCCTTTAAAATCGGGCCTATCAAGATTGTAAGGGCCTCTGGAAAAATAATTTAAATTTTGAACTATGTGGTACAAAATCGGCGGCGATATTTTTGTAGGTAAATTTACCCAATTCGTAGTTAAACGAGCACAATAGAAATTGGCCACAGTTGACCAACTCGGTGAAAATTCCTTAGTTTAAGACAATTTTGCAAGGAATAATTAATAAGATTTTTGGTTTGAAAAAAGTTTTAATGTTTTTCATAATCTCTTGATATCTCAAGAGGACTACCACTTCATTATAAATAAATGTAGGACTAATCTTTATGTTGATGCTCTGACTTATGAATAGAGAAATCTAATCTTACATATATGATAACACACAAAAAGAGTGCATACAGGAAACCCACCAGGAGCAAGGGCTCTTGGAACATCAGCAGATGTGGGAAAGTATAGCGCAGTTGGAAGTCTTGGATGTGGTTCTCCACCAAGTTTCTCTTAGTGAAAGTGACCACAGGTCTTCCCTTCGTGTCCAAGTATGTGTAATGTAGACTGTCCGCGAGCCGTGTTACAGCATATGGAATGTTCAGTTTGATACCTACGGAGCCCTCCGGCAGGATCACCTTGGTTATCAACTCGTCCACTTGCATGTCGTCGTAAATATGGTCCACGACTCTCATTTTCAGTAAGTATTCATTGCCAGAATGGAACAGGTATTCATAGCTAGGCACGTTATATCCGAGCGTGTAATGTGTTCTCCATCCGCCGAAGAGTGGGTACCGCGGCCTGAGATCCAGTTCCACGGAGTCTTTCTTCACTTTCATGTTGGAGGTTGAGATGTTGCCATTTGTGTCGCGGTAATACACGTCGGAGGCGGACGCTGGGAGCAAGGTCTTATAAGATCTGACACTGGCGGGACCGCTGTGATGGTCTTGCTGATAGTCATAGCGGGAGAAGGGACCCTTCAGCTTGGCACCTGCGTGTTCTATTTCGATGACTTCTTCGATAGCGATGTTCCCCCAATGCGATACTTCTATGAGGCGCTCCACGCGTGTGACGGTTAAGAATGGTGAATTGTTTTTGTAATGAATGCTCAGTTCCTTCTCAGTGAAGGGGCCGATGTTCGAGTATGGGCCGTACTGGATGGAGCCGTCTTGTTGCGTGAAAGGCTTCACCTTAGTAAAAGATTCTACGCTCTTAGTATTCAACACTACTGCGGTTTTTTGTGACGTTACGTAGTAGGGCGTGTAATAGTAGAGATTGGCGTTGAATTTGACGAATTGGTCCTCCTGTTGACTTATTTCTGTTGGATACGGTTTAATAGCTTTAGTGAATACAGTTTCCGTTGTAATTTGAGCTGTAGAACCACCGCCGATGGGTTCTTTCAACTCGACACGCCAAAATTTTACGTATTCATAACCTTTCACTGTGGTCTCAACGAGACGCAAATCTTTGGTGTTACTATCTTTTCCTGCAATATAAGCTAAATTATCTTTGAAGGAGGCCTCCACAGCCAATAAGATGTACTTCACCGGCGCCTTTCCAGTGTTTTCCAATGTCAATTTGGAAACAACTTTTACAAGTTGCGACGTGATATCTATTGTTCGATCTACATTTTTCACTTTTATATCACTAGATATAGTATCGATATTGGCAGCCCCACATTTGAATATAATAAAGACGAATAAGAAAATAAGAAAACTAAGCTTATTCATTGTCGCCGGTAAAATTATTTTCTTTGCCTGCTTGCTTACTGCTAATGCTAATTGCTATTGCTATTTGACTATTTGTCCTTGTCCAATGTTCTGTCACCCACCCTATCTCTCTCTCTCTCTCTCTCTCTCTGGCTGGATTTTATTTACTTCATTGGCTTAGTTTTTGACAGCTGACAAACAACACAGCGGAAGTACACGACATCACTGAATTTGATTAGCAACCATAAATTATCGATATCCGTTATCTAACATCATATAGATAATAACTCATTGGTAAATCTAAATTTAAAATATTAAAAAAGAAATTAGTTGTCGTCATTGTCAATTTGATTTAAGAAGTGTACAAAAATATAGTAAAAATATATCATATATTCTTGTTTTAATATAAATAATAACAATTATTATACTTGATTTCACATCTTCCACACAATCTGTGCACTCCGCTCCTATAACAAGTTAACCAAAGTTAACATATTATATTAAAAAAATCTTTCAGGTTTGTTCGTATTTTATGTGTTGCCATACCCGATTGCGACATAACTTACATTACACTTGCTCGAATTATGCAATTTTCTAGTCAATAAAATTGCTAATTTTTATAAGGATACTGTCGTTGAAAATAATGTGTAAATAGAATTACATTGAGATGAACTAAACAGCAAATTTTAGTTCAGAACATTTACTTGGTTCTCATTATTTAATAATATTATGTTAATATATAAATATGAATCTCCTTTTCCCTTGGTCACGGCATCACGCGTGAACGGGTAGACCGATTTTAATTCGGTTTTCACTAATGGAAAGAGGGATGAACGGGGAATATATAGAAATTGCACCCCGGGCGAAGCCGGGGGCGGGCCGCTAGTGTTAAATAAATACTCACAAACGAAAATTAATGTTATTTTTTTGTAAATTAGAAGTTTGTGATCTCACTTCCTTCACACCAAAATACGTTTTAATTCGGCATTTTATCGGACGACGTTACACAAGCATTGTAAGGCAAGGAATAATGCGGGACGGAGCGCGTGAAATGAAAACTGGTTTTATATAATGAGTATGACCGCCGCTCTCGTACTCTTGGCGAACGGTACGCCTGCCGCTGCCGATATCTTTTCCCGTTGGATAAATTCTCTAAGCGCCTACCTATAGGTTTTATTACTGTTAAAAGTTTAGAGTGTGGACTGTGCTTTTGTGTATTAGCTGTGATATTGGTCTGTGGTGAAGAATGTAATATATCTGTGTTGTTGGTTGTTGATTTATGGGCACAGAACGCTATATAGTATATAGATGCAACATACATACAAGCGGTGTTACAATACAAGTACATACATCTACATCACAACAAATGCAATGTAAAAAAAAAAAACATTTTAATAAGTATATATACATGTTGCTTGCTTAACCTTTTCTTTTTATTTCGGTATTTTGTTTACTTGTTTACGATTCGTAAGTCTCGTGTGAGTGGTCCCTTTTCGTAATTAATGCCTACATAAATTATTATAATTAATATATCTCAAGTAAACCTTATATAGGATAGGAAATATAGGAAAGGAAGATGTTGCCCTCTATCATTCGTCTTAGCTTCGCTTTACTCGGTAAGTACTCAAAGTATTTTTTACTCAACATTATGTGCCTACGTCTACGAGTAAGAAAAGTTAACTCGTAGGCCTACAATTGATTTGATTATTTCAAGCAGTGTGTACCAGTTTATCATTTATAGTCATTGATCATTGCAAGCATTGCTAATTTGGCAAATTGCTTTTCCTATTTAACAAAAACATAAAACCATTATAGAATTGAACTGTTTATTAATTAATTAATTTTCATTTTTGTAAAATTAATTTTAATGAAGACTTCATTATAAGATTTTGTAAATAAAAAAGTTACAAATAAAGTTGTTAAAAACCACCCAGCTACATTTTGCATAATTATACACAATCTTAAACTTACTTATCTTTGCTTAGATCTTTAAGTTCTAAAATTATTTATACTACTTAGTTGAACTCATGACACATAGGTACTCATTTTATGTAGACTTACTATCTTTAAATTAATTTATGCTTCTTTAAATTATTTTATCATTAAATTAAAGATAAAATAATTTATTCGCTAGTCTGATATAATTTTTACTTTATATTTTCTGGAATGATTGTAGTAATCAGACTTTTTTTCTAGTTTTACAGCTGCTAATGCCATGCCTATCATTGCACAATGGCAATAAGCACAACAGTAAGGGCTACGAGGTAAAACCTAAAACACTAGCGGGTACATCCGGAGGAGTACCATCACAAGCTACGACCCGGAGAGGCCTGGGAATATCCGCATGGGGCATCGTCATACTAGTCGTGGCGTTGATAGTGGCCGGCACAGGATTATATTATTTTTCCCTTTGCTATCCCATTATATGTAAAAAAGAAGGCAACTATAATATGATAAGTTTGACGAGTGTTTGATGTACACTCCATTGATTGCAGGAATAATGTTTAGAAAATAGGATAGTGGTTGTGATTGTGGGTTTCCCTTATGTCCAATGAGAGAACTGTGAATATGAATATTTATTATTGATGTAATCATTGACAAATAAGACTGTTATAATAATAGGTTGTATAGATTATAGATAAGATTCTGTAGATTTTAAAATTATTAAAACTCCAGTGTAAGTCTTAATTGAATGAAAATTTTATCAGATATATGTTGGTGTGAAAATAACTACCTCTTTAAATACAACACCTTCCTTCCTTCCCCATTGTGTGTAATAGTTATTTTAAGCATTCAACAGTATTATTTAGGTACTTTTTATCTAAGAAAATATTTTTACATAAAAATGTAGCAGGCCTTTTAAAATGCTCAAATATACATATGTATTTATATGAATTCATTTTGTTTATTTTGCTCACACCAACCTATTTGTCTCTTATACTATTCCACTTTTGTTAGAAACCACTGCAGTAGTGTCAAGGGACAGTTTTATAACCCCCCATTCAAAAGAGGGGTGTTATAAGTTTGATCAGAGTGTCGGTGGCATTGTAGCACCCAAGAATGGACTAATTTTTTCCTTTGGAGATGGGTCTTAGCTATAATCTAAGATCTATTTAGGCTTTTGAAGTTAATTTCCTAGTTGATGAAGGGATTCACTAACTTCCAAAGCTTGGATTGATTTGAAATTTGGTGTCTATTTCCATGACATGGTAAACTTGACCTGATGCTGCGGTATAATCAAGTAATCTGCGTGTCACCCCAACTCCTTGACAACTTACAGCAGATATTATAGCATGTCATAGTCAAGCAGCCTGACTGGCGGCAGTGATCACCACCGTGAAATAACAGCATGTACTTTTACGTTTCAGTGAGTAAGAGCCCATTTCACTAGCTCTTCGCAATCTCTTTTCACTAAGGCGTAGCTTGTGGTAATAGGCCACGGTAGCCATCTACCATCAAATAGACGTGACGATGGATTGCAATGGAGATGACAAAATAAAAGAGCACAAGTGTGATTTAAATCAAATATATTACAAAGTATCTCTTAACGCTGCAAAAATAAATGCACACAAATGTGAAGGTTCACTGGAAGATTGCAGCCAAAGGTATAAAAAAAAAGTCAGTCTAGAGCTCATCTCGGTCGAGGTCTACATCTGAGAGGTCGAGCTCCTCCTCCTGGGGCAGTTGGCCGTCCTTGCCGTCCCACGGGTCGGTAGCTGCGGCCGCAGGTAGAGAGGCTCCGCGCACCGGCGCCGTGCGCCCGCGCCCGAACGACAATTCTCGGAGGAACTCGTCGATGCCGGCCTCGGAGAAAGCCCCACGGAGAGTTGCAAACTTGAGTTTCTTGGCATTGAGCACCGCTAGCGCCGGGTAGCCGAAGCCGCCTAGCTCCAGAGCTTCTTCCAGTGCGGGCTGCGCGGCCGCCTCGGTCCAGGCCCAACCCCACAGGCGGCGTCGGTACTTGTCGGCCAATCGCTTCAACATATCCAAGTACTCCGTGCGACAGACGGCACCGCAGTCGAGCACGTGAGGTAGCACCGCCACCACGCACAGCGCTCTGTCCGTGCAGGAGCGCCAGCTGTCCTCGCCTATCACTTGCACTAGTTCGGGGGCTGGAGCATTATCTGCCAAGCGTTCCAGCGCAAAGGCTACAATGTCGTCGGCCGTGCGACCGCCCGTGTACTCGTCGGCCGAGCCCCTCGAGAACACCTTGATGGTGGGATACCCTCTCACGTCGTATTGCGCGCTAGTGGCCTGATGAACGGTCGCGTCCAAAGCGCCCACTCGCACCTTGCCCTCCAGCCGTTTCGCCGCCTTGGCCCAATGGGGCTCCAGGTTCTTGCAGTGGCCGCACCACGGCGCGTAGAACTCAACCAGCCACAAGTCTTCGCTCTCCAGCACGAGCTCTTTAAAGTTGTCGTCGGTCAGCGTCACCACGGCCGACTGTAACACCACATCATGTATACTCTGGCCACAAATCTAACACAAGATAATAATGAATTGGCTGCACACTGAAAAATGTACCATTTCTTCCTCAGAGAAAATGCTTAGTGCTATGCAATGGAGAATATCATTTCAAAAGAACCATTCGCCTGCAACATGGATGGAAGGTAGATAAATGTACATAAAATTATTATGGAATACTAAGCTCAAAAGTTGGCAGTGTAAATTTTTTAAAATCTTTGTTCATAACATGTTCTTTCCTCTATCCTAGCAGTGACCTAGCAATAGTAATGTCCCTTACAAAAAAGGGATAAGTGCGAGTTGAACTCGCGTGAAGAGGGTTCTGTATGACGTTACCTATCCACACAATATTGAGTGATTTACCATGTTACTTTAATATCATATTTTAAATCTATAAGTAGAAAACTAATTTCTGTATTTTTTTTTTTTCAATTTTAGGTTCAGTAGTTTCAGAGATAAGGGGGTTGGACAGACGGACACACGAGTGATCCTATAAGGGTTCCATTTTTTTATTCGGATGTATGGAACCCTAAAAAAGTGCTTAATGCCTACATAATTTCACAGTTTATAATTGTGTGACTTTTGTCAGATGTATGAAAATCTTAAAATTGTGTCCAGCAGTGCAGGCCAGATTATTTATTGGATCAGACCGTATTCTCTAACAATTAAGCGATTACTAAACTATTCTATATAGGAAATTAAATCTTATTGAGGAAATGTAGCTTTGTTGTTGTTGTACCCATGTCTTATTCTTATCATGTTACTCTTTAAATAGTGCACTTGTTAGGGCTGAACATGAAAACAATAATATAATAATTTTAAATTTAATGACACCGTTTAATGATCATCCTTGTCAAAATTTCCTCGAAATATGTCTGCTCTTAGAATGTAAAACTTTTTCAGAGAAGCAGTGACCGGCGGTGGCTCGAGTGGTTTCCAAGTAGTCAGTATGGTAAAGTCGTCTGAGTTAATATTTTTTATCCATGGTATTTGGTGGCCGTAGAATTCTTTCTTAATGAACATCTATATGAAGATATTTACAAGATTAATATTTCAACAATTACCAACACACAAACTAAACCCTTCCAATTACTGTAGCACTGTGAAAGACTTGCACTCGTACGGACAAATAATTTTGTGTAATTTTGGCAATATTAAAAGTGGGAAAGTGAACCTTATTTTAGAAAGCAAAAGGTGTTATTTTATGACTAGTAATTAAAAAGATTTCACTTGCAAGAAGAATCATTTAAGCCATTTTGAGATCATTTTATGTTTTAGTTGGCAAACAAATGAAATAATTAGTCTGCAAATAATTTAAGTACATATTTCAAAAATTTTGTACTAATAGCTGAATCTTAAACTCAACATTTAGCAGACTAAGAGCATATCAAATTCAGTATATAGTTATAATATCTACTTTGACTTTCCACCACTTACTAGTGTGGACTTGAAAAATTATTCAGATATTACCTTATCAGAGGATTCTTCCGATTTCTTTCCTAGTCGTGCAAATGCTTTTTCTTTGGCAGCTTTGAGTGCCGCCTCAACGAATGCCTCTGCTGTTCTTTGACCTTGGAATGCAGTGTGTTTACCATTTGAAAATATTTTGATTGTTGGAAAACCAGAAACTCCATAATTCTGGGCTAAGCTTTTATGGTCGTCTGCGTTCACTGCGCCCACTTTGACTATGCCCTGTGAATCATAACGATCATTGTGAAAGTGGACCAGCAATAAAAAATGTGTGGGCGTACACATTCACGGAAAGACAAGTTGCTACTTTTATTTTTACCTTGAGCGATGTGGCAGCCTTCTTATATTCAGGTACTAAGTTTTTACAGTGACCGCACCACGGGGCATAGAACTCCACCAGCCAGATCTCGTCAGAGTTCAGTACTAGCCTATCAAAAGTCTGCGGCGTCAAATCCACCACGTCCGAGGAGGAGTCGTAAAGTGCATGCGATGCCGCTATGTACAGCAAAACACCTGGAATATTCAAACTATGAAATGGCGTGAAATAAATTTACATGCTCATTAAATTGTTTTAATAACATACCCAGATAGTGTAGGCGTAACATTTTTCAATTTAACGCTAATTTTACTTATGAACTATAAAATACCGGCAATTTTGAGGGAAGAAACATCAGTTTAATAAATGAAAACAGACAATAAATCTCCGAGAAACAATTATTTCTTTAAATTTGACCGGCAGAGTTAAGAAAAACACACGTCAGTCCTATTTTTTGTACCGATTTTCTTTTATAGTAAACTGTAGGACGTATGTATAAGTAAGCTACACGCATATAAATCTATGCCCTCTGGCTTGATTGGTGAGTGGTGGCTGGCTGGCGGCAAAAAAATTATGTCAAAATCTGACAGCGAATTCGTGGGCTGTGATCATTGGTGTATTCAATTTTGGCGGTCTGGTTTTTTTTTAGTCAGCAATCAGTTTGGATAATGCATGAATTTTTACAACAGGGCTGATTAAAATTTAAAAAAGTATATCAAGAAGAGATCTTTACGGAAAAAATATGAGAATCCATTGAGACAAAAAATATTCTGCAGAAAGAGGAAAGAAATATAAAAGCAAAAGCAATCTGTATTTTAATATTTACAGATGAATTTTGCTGAAGATTAAATTTCTACTTTTATATAGTCTGATAAAAGCAGAATAAGAACAACTTCTATTCGATAGGATGAATAAATACGTTCAATAAGAAGTATTTTTATTGTCAACGCCTCGAAGCCTTAAGACGAAGGTCAATTACCAGTGCGTATCTTGTATATCGTATCTTATCGCGGTTTAAAAACATCCATTAAGAACATCCTCTGACTGTAATCTTCCAGTGAACTGGAATTGCCTCGGTCGAAAAACTGTTCCAGTTGTTGAAGAGGTGAATTTCATTTTCTTAATTGTCTTTGGAAATATCGAATTAAGAATGTTTTTTAAATCTAAAAAATGTATTGACATTTGAAATCATTATGCGACAAGTTTTTTAGCGGAGACAAAATAATGTAAAATTATAATAATGGATAGTTTGGTTTTTTTAGTTGTGAATGTTTTATATATCAATAATTATTACCTCCTTCACTCATAGGCTCGTGTTATGAATAACCAAAACGCGGACTTGGGACAAAATCCTGCATATCCAGATTACGGTCAATATTAAAAAGTTCAAAGGTGGTCCTGCTGGGAAACAAACCCGGGACCTCTGACTCAAAGTGCTAAGGATAGTACATTAACGACTCGACCAAAGGGCTCATGATATGATGAAATAAAAAAAAATTGCTTACATAATATATTTATTAACTTAAAAAATTGCTCACATACACAATTACACATGTCCTAATTAATATTATGAATGCGAAGGTTTGTTTGCTTGCAACGCCTTCATGTCTAAGTACTAAACCGATGAGGACATGGAGAGGTTTTAACTGAATAAAAAGCACTTATTCTGAGGGACGCAGACGCGGGTAATCGCGAGCTCAGATAAAAAGGCAAATTTAAAATAAAAAAAATAAAATGTAAAAGTCGTTTGACTGGCTGACGCTCCACTTGATGGTAGGTGGCTACCGTTACTTATTAAACCTGCAACGCCACAAGTGCTGCAAATGCGCTATCGACTTTAGTAGGATTAAGCATAAGAAATAGAAAGGGATAGGGAAATGGGATCTATTTTCCCTATGCGATCGCGAAACAGTGCGCCCTGCTACTACTTACCAGATCCAGAAAATCCAGAAAATCTTATCTAATTTTGATAAGATTCTTTTCCAAAGTTAGCCCTATCGGGAATCGACGAGACTACTATGTTCCTTGCCGGGACCCTTGAGATAGAGCGCTAAGACAAGCACCTTTCACATTATCTATACTAATCTATACTACTATTATGTATGTTTGTTTGTTTGTATGTTGTTGATTTTTTTCTTGGAAACAACGTCGTCACAAACATTTTTATCAATATATTCGGCATTCACAAACGATTTCCGATCGATTGACTACCCGGAAGCCTATCTTATAACAAATTTTTAATATTTGTTGGCTAATCAGTATGCCTTAATGAACAATTAAATATTTAATTAACTACGTAGTCACAAACAAAATTAAAGGCGTCACAAACGATCACAAACGATTGACCGAAGCAAAATTTTAAAATTTGATTTTTTGAATTTGTGTTGGCTGCCCTAGACGGTTGAAAGCGCTGACCAAAGAGACTCAGGAACTTAGATAGAGTACTAGTAGATTTATTAAATTATCTGTGTATAAGCATATGTTGTCTGTGGTGGAGTAAAATTTTTATGGCCTGTTGAAGTTGAAATGTAAATAAATAAATAATACAAATACAATAAACCAGGAAACCATTCATATTTCTCATTTTTATTCTCAACAATATTTCCTTTATTTGTTAAAACTAAAATGTGTAATGCAGTTTACATTTATTTTTTACTTAAAAGAAGCATTTTTTACGATGAATACATGTCGATTTGCAAATTTGTATTTTAAAGGTAATTGTATTGTTTTTCAAAAGTGAAGGAACCATTGACGTTTCAGTCACCGCCAGTTTTTGTTTATGTGGGTCAAATTAGGCGGGAAATCGGGATTATTATTAGTACAGTACGCAGTAGGTTATGCTTCTTCTTTCTATATTTTATACTGGTATTTTTTAGCTGCAAGACTGTTTCATAAAATGTCTGCTCCAAATAAAAAGCCGTTTACTGTTTTCGTCGAGGGTAATATTGGAAGCGGTAAAACAACGTTTCTAGAACATTTTCAACAGTTCGAAGATATAACTTTACTGACCGAGCCTGTCAAAGAATGGCAGAATCTCAGTGGATGGAATCTTTTGGTAAACAATAGTCGGCCATTATGAATATAACTCAATAGAACTTTGAACATTGTTAACGTTTTTTTTTTTTTTTAGGATCTTATGTATAAGGACCCCTCGAAATGGGCCATGACATTCCAAGCTTACGTGAGCCTGACGATGCTTAACATGCATCGCAAGCCGACTAAGACGCCAGTAAAGTTGATGGAACGATCACTTTACAGTGCCAAGTACATATTTGTGGAGCACATGAAAAACAATGGCACCATTCACCCTGCCCAGTTTGCGGTTCTCGACGAGTGGTTCAACTTCATTCACCATGAAATACCCATCGAGGCTGACCTTATAGGTGAATATAACATGCTTTGTTTAGTTTTGTGGGGTTGCTACTACTTAGATGTTGACAAAAGTTGTCTATTTGAAATCTATTTTCATCTTCCTTTGATGGTAGGTGGCTACCATCACCTATAACACAAGGAACGCCACATGTGTTAGATATGCACAATTGACCATAATAGGATTAAGGATAAGGAAGGGAGAGGGAAATGGGCTCTGGCATCCCTCACCTATTCCCCAAAATACAACAGAACGCACATATCAAATCTGGGACCCCTGAAACAGAGTGCTATATCACTCATCCAAAGGGTCATCAATATCAGTCCAAGGTTTTCTTTTCTGACTCTCTTTGATCCTAGTGGCTATTAAATTATTAGTGGCTATTAAACGCAATTAAGAGATCAAAATAAAATATATATTATTATTTTTTCTCTTTATTTAGGAAACAACCAGTCGTTATACATTTTCTTTTTAATATATAAATTAATACTAAGAGACTTAGAGTTCCATACACAAAACAAATATAAATATTAAAGAAAATACAGATAGTACTGTAATACTTACAAAATAAATATCTTAAAGATTGAATTAAGAAATATACATTGTGCCATGATAAATGATCAAGGAGTTATTGAAAGTTTATTTCGCAGTTTAATCCTATAATTAGACAAACTGCTACAAAAAACATTCATATCCATAAATTTGTTATTGTATGTGTCAACGCAACATCTGTAAAAGTTATTGCTGGTGTAAATCGTTTTATATAAAGGAACAGAGAATAGTTTTCGTGAGCGGGAGCCAGGTCTGGGCACTCTTAAAGATATTTTTTCCAAAATTTGAGGGGAATCAATGTAATTATTTAAGATTTTAAACAGAATATCTGGTCGAACATTATTCGCCGATTTGCAAGAGTAGTTAATGAGTGACGGATAAGAGAGCTTTCATAAGATACGTATTCATAATTTCCACGAAAATCCAAAGATTTGATGAACTTCTTCTGTATTCTCTCGATGCGAGCAATATGGCAAGCATTAATATTATGAGTTGGTTTATTAATTGCTTATATGACAATATAAAACAATATGACCCTTGTGGAGGTCCTCAGTGGTAATGCGACTGTCAAACCATGCAATTTCAGTTTATTTGAAGACTACACCCAGTGTGGTGTACGAAAGGATAAAGAAACGGGCACGCTCGGAAGAACAGTGCGTTCCCCTGAGCTATATTGAGGAGCTGCACCGGCTGCACGAAGACTGGCTGGTGAACAGGACGCACGCGGAGTGTCCGGCTCCCGTTCTGGTGTTGAATGCAGACCTGGACCTGTCGCAGATTACGGAGGAGTATAAGAGGAGCGAACATCAAATACTGAAGAGGGCGGTGGATGTTGTTATGAGTTCTCCCAGCAAGTTGAGTCCCAAGAAACCCATCACCACCAGACCTATTGACATAGTGCCCTACACTTTATAGTGCTTCTTTTTAAGACAAACCAGTCATGGTTTATTTATTGAAATAGATTTTTTTTCACTCTTTTTGAGGCCAGAAATGCATTTAAATTTCTGGACTCGCAGACGGATTCACCACTTGTGTGAATTTAAAGTGACCTTAAGTTTTAACATGAAGCCTACTTGAGATGCTTAACTGATTGTGTACCTAATTGAATTAGGTACATACATATTTTAAATTCCATTTTTTGTATTCATTATGTTTGTTAAGACGAAAAAAGTGTATGTAATTTTTGGGATTCATTATGAAAAAAGTAAAAAAAATGCCAAAACTTGTATATTTTTTTCTATTGTTTGTTTGGTGGCCGATTCTTATACAAAATTATGTAAGTGGACTTTTTGAAGTTTGTACAGAGTTAGCTACTTATTTATTTTATTTGTCTCTTAGTATATTAGTACTTATTTAATATATTAGAAATATTATAATTGACATCAATGTTTTATTGACTGATTTGAGAATTTAGCATTTCATTGGTTTGACATTTCTATTTTGAAAACAACTAACAGCTAATATCAATTAGAACATTTCTACGATTTTATTTAAAAAGTTACACCAACAAAGTGAACACCGGTGCATTCAAAAGTAGGAAGGTAAAGTCGGGATTCGAAGGAAAACAAGTGTCATCTCACTTACAGGTGTAGACGGTAGCCAATTAGACAGATCGAAAAAGTAAAATTAATCACAAATATCAAATTGAATAAATAATTTCAAACTGAATCCACAGAACTAGTTGCTTACTATTGCTACGGTTCTAATGGTCGTATAAGAAATTTTAAAATTTATTAAAGTAAGATAAACTGAAATGGGTATTTTTTATAACACCTATTTCCTAAAAAAAGGCGCTGTAAAAATGTGAAACAAGGCATTTTGCAGTAGGTAACCTGATGAAACCTCAAGGATTGCTGCCTCAGTCAACCTCAAGTTAGGTATTATCATGGTATTATATACATATAATAATACCTAAGTTATAATACCTTATAATAATACCTTTGCGGTTTCACCTTATAATGGATTCGTTCTATTAATTTTCTTCAAAAGTTATGAAGTTAATGGTGAATTGTACCTATTCTGAAGCAGTTAAAATTTGCCCAATACAAGAATGGACATTGGACACCACCCACTTACTGAATTCCACAGTGACCAGGTGTTGAGTCCTGGGCACTACAATTTGGTTTTTAGAGGAAGGTTAGTAGGTTAATAAACGCATAGAATAAGGAAATGTTACTTTTTAAGCTGTCTCATGCATATATTATGTCCATGGTCTCATGGTATATTTGACTATCTACTACTGGCAACACTTCTTGTGTAAAGACGTTTGACAATTATTATTGACAATTGACATCTTTGACATTGTTGTCTCAACCTTTATTTACCTATATTGTGATTTATATAATTTTATAACAATCCGAATCCGAAAATGTTAATTCGCGAACTACAGTTTATTTACAATTTATAAGTATGCATGTGTTATAATCTATTAGGCGTATACTCGATTTAGGTCAAGATAATAATGTCTGTCATTTTATTAGGTATGCCTATGCAAAGTAGCAAATTAATTTAATTGAATTTCCCTAGACCGCGATTACAAACAACTTTGTAATGAATTCTTGTTGTGGAAACGAGTTGGTCACTGATTCTGCAATAAGTGAAGCGGTATCCACAAGTTTAGAACGAGTAACCGCTTTAGTGTATAACAACAGCTGGAGTTCTTCTCTTATATTAAGCGCCCTTGCTGCAACTAGTATAATTTTATGTCTACGAGTGATGAACAAGTGCAGGGACTCTTCCTGCCGATGATATTTTTGGACTAAGAGACTGCATTTAAATACCAAGCATTTAAGGTATGTATCTTTCACACATTTTAAGTAAGTCCACTTGATGGTAGGTGGCTACTGAGTACTGTTGCCTATAAACACAAGCAATGCAAGATTGCTGCTGACCTTAATGGGATAAAGGAATAGGAGTGAATAGGGAAATGGGCTCTGGCATCCCTTACTCACTCACCGAAACACAAAAGCACATATACTGTTTTTTCATGGTGGTTTTCTGTAAGGGGGTGGTTACGACTGCCAGACAATCTGCCCAGATGACTGTGTGAGTAAAATGCTTGTATGCGTTTCGATGCCTCTGTATTGTTAACTTTTCTTTTTTAAATGATTCACAAATTAAACTTATTTGTTAATGTGTGTTCCTTTACTCTTTTTAAAAAAGGTATTCCTATAAACAAGAGAATTAACTAATTTAATGTTTATATTTTTTAATTAACTATCTGTGTCCACTGTTTCGCCCGCATGGAATTCAGATTGTTTTTTGTGTCTTGTACCTACCCTGCAGTTGTAGTGACATGTCTTGACTTACTTGCATTGCCTTTGCGTCTTCACAGCACGGTCGCGCTTTACATCTATTATTTCTTTAACCTTACATCTAAAACATATGCAGTTAAAAGCAAAAAAACATATTGATTTTGATAAGGATTCATAATTTTGTTAATTAATTTAATCCCAATGGAAATAAATTGCACAATTAATGCACTTATAATCAAAGAAATATTTGAATCATTATTATTAATTGACAGACCACCATTGCCTATCTTGCACATTGGCCTATTCTGTAACGATATTCCCGACTGTCTGATTACTGGTATCTACCTACTTGTCTATTCTCATTTATTATTCATTGCAATATTATATATAAACTTTGATCCATGCATTAGTAGTACAGATTTCATTAGGAAAAAAATTCATTAGGAGATGTAGGTTGTAAAGTCTGGATTACAGTGTGTTAATAATAAAAATAAGTCAGTGAAAATGTTTCTTTGCATTTTATATGAAGGGATTTTATTAGGGTCCTCCGCAATGAAGGAACATGATTAGGGTCCTCTTTATCATTGGTCTCCATATTATTTGATCACGACATATAGGCGCGAATAGTCGGGCGCGGAGAATATAATTCAACATTAGGTCATGCGTTGTAATTCTAAACCTAACGCTATAATCAGTACAAAATAAGTCCTCGATCGCATTGTCCACTGGCCAATCACACCAAATCAGATAACACTCCACCAAACACGTAGCACAATTCACTTGATGTAAACCGATTGCCTTCTCCCAAGGTAATACTCGGTCACGATGTCTCTGCGTCTCTGCGCTAGCGCTCGGTGTTGTGTCAGAGTCCACGACAATGACATTCCGCTCCCGCTGTCCAGTTGACAACTGACAGTTGTCATTGCTGTTTACTCTCGTTAATCAAAAGCGCCGACACGGCCAGACTGACATGCGCACGTCCTCGTGCGCTTCTCCCCTCCGCTTCGATCCATGTTCGATTAATCTGCACAGAAAGAAAAACTATCTGGCTCACCACATTCATTATGCTCGTCCTATCCTGACCTACTAGGTATAATTTCACACATACGCACTCATGCAAGCACATTTACCCTTCATTTGGCCTCATGCAAATGAAATTAACTCGAGGTGTCCCTTCGACCAAAACTCGTCATCTCATATGACGGTATGAACCGGACGGCCTCGCAGTCATGCAAATGAAACTAGCTCGAGGTGTCCCTTCGACCAAGCTCGTCATCTCATATGACGACATGGACCGGACGGCCTCGCAGTCATGCAAATGGAACTAGCTCGAGGTGTCCCTTCGACCAAGCTCGTCATCTCATATGACGACATGGACCGGACGGCCCCGCAGTCATGCAAATGAAACCAGCTCGAGGTGTCCCTTCGACCAAGCTCGTCATCTCATATGACGACATGGACCGGACGGCCCCGCAGTCTTGCAAATGAAACCAGCTCGAGGTGTCCCTTCGACCAAGCTCGTCATCTCATATGACGACATGGACCGGACGGCCCCGCAGTCTTGCAAATGAAACCAGCTCGAGGTGTCCCTTCGACCAAGCTCGTCATCTCACATGACGACATGGACCGGACGGCCTCGCAGTCATGCAAATGGTACTAGCTCGAGGTGTCCCTTCGACCAAGCTCGTCATCTCATATGACGACATGGACCGGACGGCCTCGCAACTTCCCTGATATACACATTGTGATATTTGACCTCGTGCAACTAACAATTACTCTTACAGGACTACTAATCTGTTCAAGTCTAATCATGCTTTTGGGTTCGTTTGGGTGTGATAACTCACATTCTAGCACTTTAAGTTAAGTCTATCTAGAAACAAAACAACACGGTCGATCTCTAGCTTAACATTAAAATTTTAAGATAATTATTCTCGCATAACTAAACTGGGTGGGTAGATCGAATTAGAAGTAACAACAGATCAATATGAAATAAAACCTCAGATTTTTTTTCAGGTGTTGTAGGTAGGTATAGTAAAACTGCGTGATTAGCAAGGCCAGCTAACGTTACAATATCATAATGTCGATTTTCGCTTAACTTATCGGCTGTGCTCTCTACCCTAGAAACACAATAAAATGAAAACGACTCACCGTTATTATTCACAGGGATCAACCTCACTGCATAGGTTAAAGCCATCGAACTAAAAGCGATGATTTCTCGAAGTCGTCATTGCGCTCGAACCCGATAGTGGCGGCCGACAGGGGTCCCCCACAGCACCTCCACTCTGAGACGCGGTTGCCTCGCGACGTTCCGTTAACCCGCACCAAGAGCAGATCCCGTTTGACTTGTCCAGGATGGGCCGCTGCTGTAACATCTTCATATTTCTTGCTCAGCTATCTGCAACTCCTTGTAATAGTCTTTCTGGGAGGCACAGGTCCACAATGCTGCACCAAGCCCACGAATCGACATCGGTAGCTTCAGGGTTGAAGTCTGACAACTTTAAATTCACTCGTCGTAACCGGATCCTTTATGGCTTCGATAAAACTGACGATTCTCCATCACACCGCGCCACACGACTGCGCAACTTCAATCCTTATAGCAGTGTTCGTGAGGTAATCCCACTTCTGATGAAGGGATTTTATTAGGGTCCTCCGCAATGAAGGAACATGATTAGGGTCCTCTTTATCATTGGTCTCCATATTATTTGATCACGACATATAGGCGCGAATAGTCGGGCGCGGAGAATATAATTCAACATTAGGTCATGCGTTGTAATTCTAAACCTAACGCTATAATCAGTACAAAATAAGTCCTCGATCGCATTGTCCACTGGCCAATCACACCAAATCAGATAACACTCCACCAAACACGTAGCACAATTCACTTGATGTAAACCGATTGCCTTCTCCCAAGGTAATACTCGGTCACGATGTCTCTGCGTCTCTGCGCTAGCGCTCGGTGTTGTGTCAGAGTCCACGACAATGACATTCCGCTCCCGCTGTCCAGTTGACAACTGACAGTTGTCATTGCTGTTTACTCTCGTTAATCAAAAGCGCCGACATATATGAAAACTCAGACATTTTTTTTACAGTTTATTTACATTTAATTACAGTATTTATGCCATTTTTCTCGATGACTTTTTGCCATCTTGTTGGTAGTGACATGATCCCGTTGCTGTAGAAATGTTGGGACTTCTGATCGAAAAAAGGGAGACAAGTCACTTTGGCAGTCCTCTCTTGATGTTAACCTAACACTGCCTAAAGAATTCTGAAGAGACCGAAACAGGTGGAAATCTGAAGGTGCAAAGTCAGGACTACATGGTGGATGCATGTCAATGCAACTCCAGTCAAACTCTTAATTTTTGCTGAGTGGCTGAAAATGTGTGTGGTCTAGCGTTGTCATGATGAAAGACCACATCCTTTCTATTGATTAATTCTGGCTGCTTTCTCTCAACTTCTTCCTTTAATCTCATCAGTTGCTGGCAGTAGAGATCTGAATCAATGATTCTGCCCGGCGGTAAAAGCTCATAATGAACAATGCTCTTCCAATCCCACCATACACACAGCATCACATTATTGCGAGTTAACCCGGGTTTTGCCAGTCTATGAAGCCTGACCGACCTTTGACCACAACCTTTTTGACACATTCTTGTCGTATATGATCCACATTTCACCAGTTATCAATCTCTTCAAAAACGGTTAGTTTCATTAAGTCTCAATAAAGAATCGCAAATGCGTACACATTTCAGAAGGTTTCTTTCAGTGAGCTTGTGTGGCACCCAAATATCGAGCTTTTTTGTGTTCCCAGCTTTTTTCAAGTGTTTATTTTTATTTTTTATTTTATTTTATTTTATTAGGGAAAACAAACAATTACACCATGTATATTAGACTAAAGAAAGAAAAAAAAAAACAAAACATAAACTTAAATAATAGTGCAATCAACAACATTTTCCACAAAGTAGTAAATCAATTTTATACAGAGAGGACACACCAATAAAAAAATAAAAAAAAAAACCAAGAGAGAAAAATCATTAAAAAAAAAAAGAACAATAAAAGAACAATAAAAACTCATTAAGCTAATGCATTGATTTGATTATCTCTTTTCTATATTTTTGTGGACCAATTGCAAACAGGTCAATTTGGTGGTCAATTACCAGTTCTTCAGCTATGTCGTAACTGCTGATATGCCGATCTTGATCCACTTTTTCAAAAATGGCGTCCATTTCATCCGTAACAGGGTGACCAGAGCGAGGTGCATCTTTGACATCAAAATTCCCGGATTGAAGACGCTTAAACCAACTCTGTGCCACTCTTACTTACACTGCATTAGGTCCATAAACGTCACAAATTTTTTTCGCGACTTGCATTGCATTTTTCCTTTTTTGTAATAAAATTTTAAAATGTATCGAATTTCTTCATTAGATCCACTCATTTTGACAGAAAGAAAAACAAAAAAAATATTTTACGAATTTGTTTCTTTTTTGAAATGTAACCTTTTTAATGTCATCAAAACCAGCCAAGATACAAATAGTACAGCCAACGATATTTTATTACAAGTTTATCCATATCTACTATATGCGAAAATACATTTTTCCCGACCTAATATACGTATATGTATGTTTCTATTTTCAACATTAAAAATGAGGTACTAACAAATTGTAAGATTTTGCCAAAAATATAGAAATAATATTAGAGGCATACAGTCATATGAGCTTTCATTTTGTATACTTTAGAATGCTGTTAAAAATTACATTTTTTTTTTTTAAATGTTGAAGTCTGCAGGCAGTGCTATGACACAGGAAACGCCACAGGTGCTGCGAGCGCACTGCTAAAGGATTGAGAAGGTATCATGCAAGAAATGAATGTTTTATGATACTGATTAATTATCTTAAAACATGTACGCGCTCGTGCGGCATTTGCTCTGAACCCATTTTTTGCATATTTAATCTAGTCTAAGATCACCTCATTTCTAAGTGTTATATTTACTTAAGTATTATATTTAAAAGTCATCAGCAAAGTCAACGGTCCTATAGTAAGCCAGAATGCAAGATAAGAATTTGTAAGGGGGTCATCACTGCCACCAGATGAGACTACTACTCATAACACACCCAAAAACCAACCTTATGAGCAGTTTCCGTTATATTTTATAAAAGGACCTGAGGCAGGTATCAATAGGCGCGTCATGTGAGACCAGTTAGGGGACGCAAATGAAAGTCCAAGAAACGAAAGTGAGATGAGTGGCGCTGGTTTATCGAACTATAATAGTGTTACGCACTTCGCCTGACCACTGTTTCACTTTCGTACACCCAGAAAGCGGAAAGTCCGTCGTCTTCGGAGACCTCTCTCCCGCGTCGCTAACTAGTCGTCATTGCCGACACGACCGGCGCGATCAATTCGTCATTTGCAATTGTTTAATGTCAATCTGTCTCAATCACACGTTTGGTTAGACACAATTAGTTGACAAGCCTAGTAAACATCGGCCGGAACGAGTGTCGCCTTCTTGGAACTCTCTCCAACTGGACGGTCGCTCAATTATTGTCTGCGACCTTGACATTGTCATTATTACATCATTTTTTATAAGTACGTAGTTATCTTCTGAGCTTAAATGGATGTACGCGAAGCGTGCAAGACTATTGCCGGCCGGCGAAGCCTCTATTGAGAAAAGCTATCCTTCGAGAAAGGATCGATAAGGCTGTCACGATCGGTCAGGGCGTTGGAAGATTCATTGAAAAACAAAGAAAGAAAGTAGGATGTATTCACTATTAGTTGGCGCCTGTGACTTCGTCTGCGTTGAAAATGAATGTGCCTGTTTTTATATTTTTAGACTATCCCTCGAGAACCTAACATTTTTCCGGGATAAAAAATATCCTATATGTTACTGTGGACTGTGTGCCAAGATCTGTGTTATGGGATGGATTACTGTTGGCACAGTCCTTTGAAAGAACTGCACGCGGAGGTGGTGTCGCGGAGTTGTACTCGTAGTCGTAAATTTAGGGCAGATGCTTGGATTTCTAGAATCCCACACCGTTGCCCTCATACTTTTTGGCGTTTATTTGCTTTGCACAAAGTTTTAAATAATAAAATATCCAAAGTTCTGTAATCTCTTACCTTAATTCGTTTATACTAATAGATATTATCAAGAGGAAAAGCTCGTATATATAATAGTTGGAATCTTTCACCAATAGAATTTCAGGTCGCGGTAATCGAATTTGCAAAGTAAGCCAACGAAAAAACGGTGTAACGAAAACGTTTCTTTCGAACGCTGCTTTAACGGTAAAGATAAATATGGTCCATTTTTATGGAGCTCGGTGATGCCTAAAAAAAATCGGGGACAGCATATGGTAGCCACAAAAAATACTTTTTTGTATTAAACAAATAATTAAAATAGTTAAATGATGTTTATTGGATATTATCAACAATTATGAGTCCTTATCAAAATCAGCAAGTTTATCGTCGCAAATATTGAATACGCGTGATTTTTGCTTTTTACTGCATATTTAAAGAAAAAACAAGATAGATTGAAAACTGTCAAAATATATTTATAAACATTCAATTTAAGTCGTAGAGCTGATGTTTCGCGCTAATTATTTAAAACTATTTATTAAGTAGGTAAGTATTATAAATTGATACTAAAAAGTACACCAAACAATAGATAAATCATAAGTAATATATTATTTAAGTTTCGATCCTTCTGGAATCTTACGGAACTTCATCGTCATCCTGAGGATAATCTGAGCAGTAGGCCCTCGATAGGTTGAGATGCTCTACTCACTGTACCTATGCCTCTAATTAGAAGATCGAAGAGACGACCCGTCCGCCTTCGCTTATTGAATCGTTCAAAGGAGATAAATTCATGCACGAGTCGAAGCGATTCCTCCTGACTATAATAAAAATGTATGAGGGGCTTTCGGGTCACCGTTCATCAATAAAACATTCATTTGACATTCACTCACACATTTTCAATTTATCGTTTAATAGGTACGTTTTAAACGACCATATAATATCTTGGACTTTTGTCTGTGACTTAACTCAACGTCATCGTCTAAATAGAGATTAATTTATTTTCCAAACCGACTACATAATTAAATTTAAAGAAGAAAAAGTAAAAATAATGAAAAATAAGCAATTGTCGCTGTTTATAAACACGCCTCGGACGACCCGCGTCGAGTCGAGTGGGTCGATTTCGATCGTACGCGTAGCTACGTTGCCAGCTGGCGAGGATGCCCGAGGGGAGGGAGGGGTGTCCTCCGCCCCGTCCGTCGAGACGACCGAGCCGACACGACCGACGCGACGTTGCCAAGTCTCGCGTTGACGTGCCGCCGGCCGCTCGGCGCAGTCGGATCGAACTCGAACGGCGGCGATGGTGTTTCACGAGAATCTCGATTTAAAACTGATCAAACTCGTGAGAGAGAGTCCGGTTCTATACGATCAGAACAATTCACAGTACATGGATTTCAACGCGAGAGAGGTCGTCTGGCATAAGATCGGAGACGAGTTGAAGCGGTCCGGTCGGTATAAACGCTACGCTCGTTATACGTCGACGGGGCGGGATGAGGATATGATATGAGTATTTTTGTTCGCAGCCGCCGATTGCAAGGCGAGGTGGATCAACATACGAGACATTTACAGGAGGATCTTGAGGAAAACGTTGAGCGATCCCGGTCGCCGCCACAGACAGTACAAGTACGACAGGGAGCTCGCGTTCATGAGACCTTTCTACAGGGACATCCTCGTTCAAAATCCCGACGTCGACTGGGACGACGCCGGAGAAGAGGAACGCGTCTGCGACGCGGACGATCTCGCCGCGGACAGTGACGACGCGATGGACGAAAAGCCGCCGAGAATAGTCAAAAGCTTGAAGTCGTCCAAATCGCCGAAGAAGAAGAAGAGGAAACGCTACGAAGACGACGGCGAGCCCGCGGCGTCCGCGAGCTCGACCGACGTCGCGACCCCGGCGGACTCGGACTCTTCGGACCCCGTGGAGGCGTTCCTGCTGAGCATCGGCGCGACCCTCAAGACCTTTTCGCCGTATCATCTCAATTTAGCCAAGAGTAAAATCTTTGCGGTGGTGCAGGAGCACGACTTGCAACAGATCGTCGAGAGACAGAACCTCTCCGGTTCCGAAGTTAAAGGTTCCTCACCCGATTCTCTGTACAAGGACCGTTGATATTGTCGCGTCTTTTTTGAAATAAATATTTTTTGAACAAGAAAATGAATTGCGATCATTCACGAACGAGACGAATCGGTCCGTCCGCGCGGACAGACTGTTTTATATTCAACATTAATATTAACGGTGAACATTGGACGCGCGTCACGTTCAAATAAATCTAACTAACAAAATTGGACATTTGAAATTCATCGTATCGTACTTTGTGATGCTTTTACCTCGGGGTCGCTCTCTCTCGGTCGAGTCTGCCGATGCGGAGATCTGTCATATTTATTAGCCGTCGCTGTGAACTTGTGACACGCGAGTAGTGAACGGGCGAGCGATTCGGCAATTCGGGCAATCGGGCTTTCGGCTAGGAGGCCCCCACCGGCGCCATTTGTTTACCCGAGCGCCGGGCGGCGCGCCACTCCGCGTCGGCCAGCACGCGGGACGCGACGCCCGTCGCCGCCGCCGCCGCAGCGCCCATTTCGTTATCACCGCCGGCAGACGACTGACACCCCGCCCTCTGAGGGTCTATATCGCTCTCGTAATCTTCTATTTCGTAAGTTCAATCTCATTTTCTTAAGCTTTTGTCACATTATCGATCGTGTTTACACACCTGCGCCTTCTGACATCGGTCCGAGGATCGTATTTTGTGTCATTGTGTTTTTCCCCGAAACCGGTTTATTTATCAAAATGACCGCATCGCGAGAGGTAGATATCGACGCACGTGTGGATGTATGTATATTTAGCGCGTGCAACCCTGCACCGCTCGTCGCCGAGACGCCGGCGAAGACCGGCGGCAGCGGCAGTCGCAACTGCAGACTTCTGTCGCTAATCATTAGTCATTATATTGTTTGTCGTTTGGGAACGGACGACGACCCTTTCCCTCGCGACGACGGTGACGGTGCGACCTTTACCCGTTCGACCTTCGTTTTCTATGGTTAGCTTCGCGAGCGACGAGCGACGAGCTTAATTTTGCCGAATTTGTGGAATATTTCGGTCGAAGGCGAGGTGAGACGAGAAGCGCTCTACGCTACGTCGTGTTGCACAATTGAATATTTTTCCTCGAAACGAGTTCTGCCAATCGTCCTTCCCTCGCCGCGCCGCCGCCGCATTACATAAACGCAATACGCAATAAGTGGACACATTCTAAATAACATCGGTCCGATATCAATGGAGTGGCGGTTCATTGAGCGACGCACGGGTGGAGATAAACGGCCGTCGACCGTCGACGAGCGAGCCGGGTATGAAAGCCACAGATTGGCGAAGTGGAAGACCGAGCGGTCGACGAAAGTGGGAGTGAACGATCAGAGTTTCGCTTTCGTTAAACCCGTTAGGTTCGTTTTGTCAATCTGCTGTGGAATGTCACGAGTGAGAATGGGCCGATATTGCGTCGATGCAGCCGATGAACCTTCACCCAGTTGCACATTAATAAAATATAACAGAGTCGTCTCCGTCATCGCTCGGAGTCAAAAAATGTGCAAAATGAATCAGAACGTGACGCAGTAACGTAGAGAAATCGGTGGGCATCGGCCACCACCCATTGGTCGATGCCAAAGTAAAAGTGTTCCGAAAAAAAGGTTCGTCGCGAAATTACATTGCGTTTTCGCTTAACCAGGTTAGCGCGATGTGGGTCGCCAGTGACAGCCGTCGTTTTTTTATTAGCATGTTTTATTCATCTCGCACTAAAATATTTAGCGATCCCAATTCGATCGGGACCTCTTTACCGCTTTAACTCCCCGTTTCGAGGAGTACACCGATAGCCGCTTTCTCTTTGCGACATAAGGTTATCGACAAATATAAAATAAGTTATCGTGAACTTTTTAAATGTTTTTTTGAACTCTCGCTCGACCACTTGAACAAACAAACGATAAGACGCACGATACGAGCGCAGACGAAGTCTATTCATTCTCCCGTTGAAGTGATGTTAATTGGAGGTTAGTTATACTTTGACTCGATCGTTGTCAGGCCGTTGTTGGCATGTGTAATGTCATCTACGTCGAATAGCTCCTCCGTAAAGAAGCGATCTGCGAAGTGGATCTCGGGTAAATGTCGCTGGGCCATTATTACTCTCAGCTTTTCTTCCGCTTACAAACAGCTTTTATATTTTCACAACGAGTGGCAGATTTGGTGAATAAATGTGGTAAACGACATTCGGAGGCACAGTTAAACCGCCCACTTCAATTTTCCGATGTAACTTTAAAAATTCATCGTATTTTAGATTGGATAACCATTTTAATTAATTAATATTAATGAACAGAAACAAAGGTGATAATTAACAATTTATTAACATTAAAAACCTAAATTTTAATAACGAGTATTGTCCTCCTCTGGCTCTCGTGACCTCCTCCAGTTGATTTAGAAGACTATCCATTATGTCTGGAATATCTGACTGCGGCATATTCTCGCACTCCTCGACCGCAGCAATCTTCGGCTCATTAATGGAGGTAGGAGCCGGAACCCGACTTCGTACCCGCCTTTTAAGATCGCCTTTTAAGACGAGTTCGATAGGGCTTAGGTCCGGGCTGCGCGCTGGCCGTGGTAGTCGTGCTATACCCGCGGCATCGAGGTACTCCGTAACCACTCTAACGATGTGCGCACGAACGAGCGTTGTCGTAAATGGGGCAAAAGGAATGACACGAACTTCTAAGACCTCAGAGGTACGTGGAATTTTTTACGCTGCCTATTTCAAACAAAAAGCTAACTCTGTACAAGCCTCATAAGAAACACCTCGATAGCCGTTTCGACAACAGCACACTGTGGGACTGTGAATGTCCATCGGGACCTCTTAAAGTTACTCTCGACTCATCCGAGAAGAGAGCGTTCTTCCATTGCTCCATGGTCCACTTTCGGTATTGTTGAGCAAATCGAAGTCAAGCTCTCCGGTGCTCCGCGGTCAACGCTGGAACTCGCTGGAACTCTTATCGTTTTAACGCTAACGCTTACAGTCCGTATCTCAAATAGGCGATTACGAGCCTGTAATGAAGCGATTTCTTAGAACGTTGAACACGACGAAGCGGTCATCTCTTTCAAAAGTGCACCTCATACGACCTCGTCCCGGTCTTCTGGCGTAAGATCGTCGGATGGCATCGCGTATCGTGGTTCGAGGATATCCCAGCATACGGCCTATACGACGCTGGCTATGCAGCGTCTGAAAGCGTCGCCGCTTTAGCTGCACCGGCTGCATCCAATGGCATTTTACTGAGTAAAAAGCAACGGACAAACTTTGAGGCACCCTAAGAATCAAGAAATGTCAATATTCGACTGAAACCAATAAAAGAGTCTCACACTTGAATATCACCCATTTAACCAATCGTCATTCAACATTATACGCGGTTAGTACATAATACATGTCCACCGTTGGGTGCAGTCCCACTCTTGAATATGAGCCGTAGTCTTAACACTATTTACTGGCTCGCCTTCGCAGAGCCACCGATTTATGATCTCAATATCGTCATTACAAATTTAATTATAAAATTAAAGTACGTAAATACATGTAATTTAAAAAAAACATAAATTCTAACCCCTAAGTAAAGCGAAAATTATATGTTTAACCAAACTAGCACGTAGACTGCATATGACTTAATTTAACGATTCTTAAATTAGTTTCTATATATACATATATATTTAGTATACATCTGGCTATAAATAGTTTTTGTTTAAAGAAAAACTATATTTGACTATGAAGGAAGGAGCAAGTGCTCGTAGAAGATATCAACCCTGTAAATATTAGGCATTATATTTATGAAGGTCGTCGCGGGCGTATTCCCGGCCGCTACCCGAGCGACAGATTACCGGAAGCTGTCCATTGACGGTAGCGTTTCTTATTTATTGCTTTACATCTCTGGATCATTATCAGAACTCTCTGCCCCTTTCGCTACCGGTTAAATCATACCGGGTATGATGCGGATCCTATTGTTGAAGTGCGTTTGTATAATTATGTCATCCAGTAGCGTCGGAGTCGCCTACGTCGTGCGTGTACTTGAGGTACCAGCGAAAGACCTTGGTGACACGCCGCTCAATTTTAAATATATCACGTGATGTAAAAAATGTTATTTTTCCTATTGTATTAAATTACAGTGTACAAGTTTGATGTGTAACTGTTTCGTTTTGTATCTGGCGAAAAACCGGGCAATTTTTAGTTAGAGTTATATGGTCAATATTTTGTCTGATTATTGTTTAACTTTGCATTATAGAAAGTTTTTAGAGACCATAAACTAAAAATAAATTTCGAATTAAAAACTCTCTACGAACTAATAATCTGAAATAAATAAGTAAATTATACTGAAATAAATCATTCATTCATTCACTCTAGGAAGCTATCGATCTAATTCAATTGATTTTTGTTTTTACAATTTTGTTTTCATTTAAAAAGTGTGTATCGTGCGATAAAATTAATTTGACGAGAGGAAATTTTCACTCTATTTTTTTTTCTTTTTTTAAATTTAATTTTTTTTAATTTTTTTTTAAAAAATAAAAAAAAAAAAAAAATATTTTTTAAAAATTTTTTATGTTAAGATCGGCAGACAGGCTGACGGCCCACTTGATGGTAGGTGATTACCGTCGCCTATAACACAAGCAACGCCAAAGCTGCCGACTACAGTAGGATTAAGGATGAGGGATTAGGAGTGGATAGGGAAATGGGCTCTGGCATCCGTTACTCACTCACCGAAACACAACAGCACAAGTGCTGTTATTTCACGGTAGTCTTCTGTAAGGGGGTGGTTACTGCCGCCAGACGGGCTGCCCAAATGACTGCGAAAACGCAGTCCACTACTTTCCAAATCCAGACCAGAGGCAAATTTGAAATGAACTCTATGATTTATTATGACTTTGCGGTCAATCAACAACAAAGTTATGATAGACTTCGATTGGTATTTCATAACGAAGCTCCACCGCCGCGTGCCGCTGTTTATAACTGGTTCAGGGAGTTTCAACGTAGTCGTAGCAATCTCACTGATGATTTTCGTAAAGGACGTCAATCTACGGTGACAACAGATTACGAACAGATTCGGTCAAGTTTAGGCATTGACATTAGTCAAGTGCATAAACTCTCACAACGAACATCTAGGCGTGAGGAAGCTTTGCGCTAGATGGATACCCCATAATTTGACAGAAAATAAAAAACTCCATCACTTAAATGGGTGCCGCGAAATCATTTAAAAATAATAGGTTGGTGAAAAAGTTTCTTCGCGTTTTATATGAAAACTCAAGACATTTTTTTCAAAGTTTATTCACATTTAATTACAGTATTTATGTGCCATTTAGTTCGATGACTTTTTGCCATCTTGTAGGTAGTAGTTACATGATCCCGTTGCTGTAGAAATTTTGGGACTTCTGATCAAAAAAACGCGACAACTAGTTTCAGCAGACTTCTCTTGATGTTGACCTGACACTGCCTAAAGAATTCCGAAGAGACCGAAACAGGTGGGAATCTGAAAGTGCAAAGTCAGGGCTTATATGGCGGATGCATTTATTTTATTTATTTATTTAAATTAATTTCCAAACAGTTAAATTACAACTCCTAAATAATAAAATTTTAAATTGTATCGAACTTCGAAATGTATCGTATCGATCGAACAGAAAGAAAAACAAATGAAAAATAGTTGGAAACAACATTTTACTAATTTGTTTTTTAAAGTCATCAAAACCAGCCAGATACAAATAGTAGGTACAGCCAAGGAGATTTTATTACAAGTTTACACATATCTACTAAATGCTAAAAGACTTTTTCTCCTCGGAGGTGAGTCAAATGCTGTATTTGAGATCGTCACAGAAGATGAAACCTTGATGTATTGTTACAAACTCGAAACTAAAAGGCAATCTGCACAATGGATTTTTCTTCGAGTATTTACCAATAAAAGGGAAGACGTGAAGGGAGAAAGATGATTGATTCATTCTTTAGACGATCGGGACATTTTACAATCATTGCATTAGATGATCGAAGGAAAATGTCTTGGAAAATGTTGGATAAAAGCGCCCAAGGGTAGGATTCTGCTTCACCACGACAATGCTCCAGCCCACATCGCCAGACGAAAAATCGAATATTTCACTATGGAAGGTGTGGAATTAGTGACTCATCCTCCTTACAGTCCCGACTTGGCACCGTGTAATTTCTATTTATTCCTAAAGATTAACGACAAACTTAGAGAAATTCGCTTTATGAGCCCTTTCAGTGTTACCCTCGTATTTTTCGGGGAAAATTGTTCCGACAATTACATCATTTTTAAATATCAAAAAAGGATTCACTACACCATAAAAGGTAATCGTTTTATACCTAATATGGTTAAAGTTCATTTGCAAAAAAGCGAGCGGTTTTTTTTTTAAAGAGATTTTAACATGAACATGTAGTGGCCAGTTATAAAAGTGCAATTGTGTTAAAAGAAGTATATGTTCCAAATTCAAATTTTGACTGATCTTAGTTTTTGGACTATTGGTACTCATCGCCCAGCTCGCGACCCTAATTTGCTCCGTGATTTACCGAGTAGCCAGGATTAGCTTAGCTTAAAATTGTTCGTCATAGATTCGAAAAGACTGGGAAAGCATATTGTTTTCCGATGAAGCCGGGATATCTCGACGCGATAAAGATCGAGGTCGGCGAGCTCTAGGAAGACGATGAGAATTCTTTGCATTATTTCTTACTAATTTAATGAGAACGTTACGATAACTGACGAAAACTGTCTCTTTGTTTTTATTGCAAATGAGTTCATTCGTATGCCAGTTACGGTTTTGTTCAGTACGGGAGCGAATGCGTTAAACGAACAGCAAATGAAGTGATTACGGTCGCATTTATCGAACGAGACGATTCGCCGATCTGTTATTGTAGGTAGGCTGTAGGTAATCGCGTTCACCTTGAACGAGTTTGTTATTTTACGTTTGAATTTCGTTGGTTGTACCCAAACGGAGCCCGAACCAGAACCGCTCACATTGATCACTGTTGACGTTTGTTTATCGTGGAATGCAAGTGAGCTTATCGTCGCGGCATTTCATCGCTCGTAAAAAATAGCTTATTTCATTATTGGAGGGCGAGTGGAACTGGTCGCTCGAGTGTGCAAACGCGAGCCGCTGGTCATCGGCCCCCGCCGTCCGCCGTCCGCGGGTGAGTTTCGCAAGTCCAGTTAACCGTACGACTCGTTCGCATTAGTATTCTGCGGCAGCTGCGATTGCGAACCTACCGGTGGCCGTCGTATACCTGCGAGCGTCAAATTGTAAACAAATGGGAGCTTAAAGAGTTGGTGCGGTTAGACAAAGGCATTCCATTGCGGCGAGACGAGAGAATCTCCGGAGGAGGGGCGCGAAGACGGCTTTCGGCGCGTACATAAAAACTTATAGGCGGATAGGGCGAGACCCCGCGAGGGGTGAGGGGCGGCCGTTTGCGGCGCAGTCGCAGCGGGTGCACCGTGATCGATGCGCTCGCGACCGTTCCGCTGCAGTCGCTCGCCGCCGGGCTCCGCGTCGGATGCGCGCACGCAGCCTCCCGATCCGACGTCCCTCTGTTACGATTCACTCGCGCATTGACACTCCACACTGGCGACCGTCGCGGGAGTTTATCTCGGATCGCGACCGATTTAAAGATCATGGCGTGAGTCGATAGTTTTAATTGCATTCCCGTTTACGTATGTATTGTATTTCGACGCTAGAGCGGGTTGTATGTTTTTTTTGTCTTTCGTTGCAGAGCTGACGTCCCGATACCGGCAGTCGAGGAGGTCGTCATGAAGGGCGTCGAAGGAACGCCCGAGGAGCAGGAGAGGTTAGCGGGACCGGGAAACAACAACGGATCGCTAGACTGCAAAGTGCCCGCGCAGGAGCCCCGAAGACCGCGGTCGGTGTTCCACTCGACGCGCGTGTTCATGCTGGTGTTTTTATCCGGATGGGTGCTCCAGGGGATGTTCCTCACGTACTTCGTCAGCGTGACGACTACGGTCGAGAAGCTGTTCAGAGTGGAGTCGAAGACGACGGGCACGTTGCTCGCGGCGACCGAGATCGGTCAGATATGCACGGCGCTGTTCCTCACCTACCTGGCGGGGCGCGGGCACCGTCCGCGCTGGATCGCGTGCATGATGGTGGTGTTGGCCGTGGGCGTGGTGGGGTGCATGATGCCGCACGTGCTGTACGGCACTAGGCTACTGGACGTGCATCTGGACGCTCAGAGACCGGGCGCCGGGCCCGTGTGCGCCTCGCACCGGAACGCCTCCGTTGCGTGCGACGACGCACACTTGAAGAACACGGCGGCTCGATCCTCGATCACGGCCGTGGTGATTCCGTGGCTGTTCGTCTGCTTGCTGGTGGTGGGAGTCGGGCAGACCGGCATCGCCACTCTCGGGATCCCGTACGTCGACGACAACGTCGGCAGCAGACAGTCGCCCTTGTACATGGGTAAGTCGATATATAACAATTACAACAATACGAGCGTATAATCTACGTATATAAAACACAAATGTACATGAAGCAAACATGTCGCGATGGATTCAGTCTCGCGTCGGAATTACAAGTGCACAACTAAGTGCATTATAAAAATTGAACTCTATAATCCAGCGGTCAATATCTATACGATTTTATTATAAAGTTCCCCAATAACTTTCCTGGCTGCATTCTGAACCAATTCCTTTCGGGCTTTCTTCTCAGGATCGTCATCATTTTGGCTTTGTATTTCCGAAACTCTGATAAAAATAAACTGACGTTTAAAAGTGGGCAGTGAAAACAGTATTGGACCCTAATGGGAGCCCCAAAGAACATATATGATATTCATATGCTACTAATGGGCCACGAGCCAGGCACAAATTTCGCCAATAATTTCCTCTCGGGCGATAAACTCGTAAAAAGCTTGTGAGAGTTGTATCATAAAGCCTTGTGAACGTCAGCTGCGGCTCCGTGGGTGGGTTGAGCAGTGGTAAAAAAAAAATTTTCTTCAGTGATTTTTCTCTCAATTGAAAATTTGTCAGCTGACAGTTTATATGCTCTTATGAAAAAATAAAAATGTCAGCTGGCTGTGTCGCGGTGGAAACATTGTCAGCCGATGACCTGAAAGGTGTAACGCAGGAGGCAGACGGGAGCATCAAAAGATTTTCATGGTCCCTTTCGGGCGATAACTCGTAAAATGCTTCAGAGAGTTGCATCGTGAAACCTTGTGAACGTTCATATTTTTTATGCTTTTTGGTCTAGTCATAAACGAGGAGTACCCACACTGAGCGCCTTAATCAATGTTAAATTTAATAACTTTTTGAACAAAATATTATGTGCGATAAATCTAAGTTTCAAAAATTATAAAGTTATATATTTTTTAAATATAAAAACGTTTAATATTTTTTTATATTAATCGAAACATTACAATGGAGTGTAAAGTCAAATAACTTTAGAATTACGTCATTTCCTTTGGGATAAAAAATTAGAAATTGTAAGTAACAAAAATACTAGCTAACAATATGCTGAGATAGAACTCGCAGCTGGTGCATTAATAGGCGATGGATACTCCCGTCTGCCTCCTGCGTTACACCTTTCAGGTCATCGGCTGACAATGTTTCCACCGCGGCACAGCCGGCCGACATTTTTATTTTTTCATAATAGCATATAAACTGTCATCTGACAAATTTTCAATTGAGAGAAAAATCAATGAAAAAAAATTATTTTACCACTTCTCAACCCTTCCACGGAGCCGCAGCTGACGTTCACGAGGCTTCATCGACTCTCACAAGCGTTTGACGAGTTATCGCCTGAGAGGAACTTGGTCACGAAAATCTGTCGCTGGCTTGCGGACCATAACTGCGATCTAATCTTTTCAGTAGGATTCAAGATAGTGAGGGAGACCGGTGATTGATCAACCACTCACCGGTTTCAGTGTGTCACAATCAGAAGTCACAAGTGTGTCAGTGTTGTCGATCGACGTTTCCAGCCTCTTCCCTCAATACTGTTCGAGGACTCTCACTTGTGACTGTCGTAATCAGTGTGCGCTCTATTGTTGCACACTCCACGTGATAACAAACCGAAGCCTAATGTTTAACGATAACACAAACACGTCGAGATACAGAATTACGCACTCTGCTTTTTATCTGAGATTCCAAGGTTTGCGGTTCAATTTGGGACATTACTAATCCGAACCTCTTTACTCTTTACTCCTGCCGATTAATAATACCCAAACTAGGACAGACATAATGCCCTTCGATCGGATTCCGAATTCTATTGCGGTAGACGTGTAGTTCTAATGTTTGAGCAGCACGCGAGTCTTGGTGCATTGCATCGTATGGAGTTTAGGCTATGGTTCGTCGAGGTAGGTCAGGTCCTGATATCAGCGAAATGCAGATTAGATTGTAACACTCGTGCTTTTCGATGATTTGCACTGTATTATCATTATTATTGTTATTATGCGGTCGGCACATTTCAAGTCGAATGCAACTATTATCACCACTTTTACCTTTATTATTCTTATCAAATAGGTATTGTTGTATGATTCTTACCAATTGTGCCAATGGCATGTATAAATAAATTATTATCTTCTGAATTCAAATGATAAGAGGCCTACGTAGTAAGGGCTACTGTAGCGAAGTAAGCTTATCTTGTTGACAAAAATGGGGATCTACGCGTTTGTTCCTCGTAGAAATTTATTTATTTTATTGCATTTGACGATCTATAAATACTTTTTAAAGTTTATATACATAAATAAATTCGTATATAAAATAAATCAGCTGAAGTAGGTCTAAAGTATGATTAATTCTACAGATTTAAATTTACTAATGGTATTTTTTATCATTGTCTGCAGTAGTTACGAACGGAGATAATTTAAGTACAAATAGGATGCTTTATTGCCAGGGCATCGCTTCTCAATTATTACCTATGTAAAGGCATGTGAGGTTTCAATCCGTCGTGAAATGAGTAAAAGTTTTCGGTAGCCTAATGAGGAATAAATTGATGAATATCAACTCCCAGTCCCAGCCGCCTTATTTATATACTAGCTGAGCCCGCAACTTCATTTTACCGGAAGCTTGCTATAATACCTTAGTGGAAACCACATGAAAATCGGTTAAGCCGTTTCTGAAATACTGTGCCTAAAGGCATAGTAGGCGAAGAACGATTTTATTACATATGAGACTCACCAGCCTAAGCTGAGCCCTACTTAATATGACCGATCATATAGCTTCGAGGTTAACTTAAATTGGATCTCTCAAAATCACCTAAACTGACTATTTTTAACTTTATGTAAACTTTCAATCATCATCGTTTTATAGATGATAATATATAGTTAACTAAAGTTTCGGCCAAGAGTTATTTTATTGCATTTTTAAGGAAAAATGTTCAACGTGATTTTTTAACTTTACGTAACTTTTTGTTTGTAAACAGATTGGAATGAAACAAACACTAAATGTTAGGAGAAGCTTGCTATAATACATCAGTGAAAACCGCATTCAAATCGGTTAAGTCGTTTCTGAGTCGTTAAGCGGTTACCTTGGCGACTGGCTCTCGTATCGATTCGTTGGCATTTCTACAAAGGAACATGCTTTACGAGTCGTTTTTTGGCAAGCGATGCGCGCGTTGCGCCTGCGGCCGATTTCCAAGAAAGATTGCTTTTGGGAGCTCAGTACCTGGTCGCTTACGGTCGTCGGTCACTCACCCTCCAGCGCTCCTTTTGCGATATTATATCATACATATAGTATATGTATAGTGTACGCTCAGCACGCCCAATTTATGTACTTTTAAGACCTAACAATTTATTGAATAATACTTTTATGTTTATATATATGATTACGAAATACGTTAGCACTCCTGTTGGAGCTGACTTGTGGTAAAAGTGATCTCAATGCGCTAATGTCGTTTACAGCTATCACGATCGGCATCAGGGTGATCGGGCCAGCGCTGGGCTTCCTGATGGGCGCGCTCTTCACCCGCGTGTACGTGGACCCGTTGCACGACCCGGGGTACGACTCCTCCGACCCGAGGTGGGTCGGGGCTTGGTGGCTCGGTGAGTTTGCTAGCGTCTGACACGCGACGAGAAAGCGACAAGTAACAAATGGACGAAAACGAAAGGCGCTCGTCACGCTGCGCGGGCGCACGCTCCTTACGTAAGCGCGCACGCGTTACGTCGGCTAGCGTCATCGCAACTAAAATAATCGTCCACCGTCGCCGGTCACGGCCAAGGCTCGTCTTCTGCCGGCGACTGTGCCCACTTTTACTTTTGAACCGGTCGCCGGACGCCGAACGGATCGTAGGCGAACGCGTCGTCCGGCGGCCGCCCTTGACCCTCGGCCGGCCTCGAAAAGGCACCGCGCCGCCTAGGCTCGAGACGTCTAAGTGACGCTAATCGCTTATTCACACGCATGACTGCATATTTGGCTGCGACGTATCGATTCATTAGCGTCTTCGCTTCGGCAGGCATGGTGTTCATCTCCGGATTCATCCTGGCGTTGGCGCTTCTTATGTTCTTCTTTCCGCGTCAAATCAAGCGGGAGCCGACGCAGCAGCCGCCGCGCGCCCTCAAGGAGAAGAGCGAGCCTTTCTTCAAAGGTGCGTACGATCGCGACATCGCCGCGACGGTTTCGCGTCGCAGATTCTCACGACCGCCTCGCCTTTATAGATTTCTTCGCGACCATCAAGCGGCAGCTGACCAACGACATCCTCATGTGGCGCACCGCGAGCTCGGTGCTGCATTTGATGCCGATCAGCGGCGTGTACAGCTTCTTGCCCAAGTACCTCGAGAAGCAGTTCCGACTGCCCACCCACGAGGCGAATCTGGTGTCGGGGCTGGGAGGCATCCTGGTGATGGGGCTCGGGATCGTGACCTCGGGCGTGGTGATCGTGCGACTGGTGCCGACGGCGCGGCAGGTGGCCGCGTGGACCGCCGCCACGGCCGCGCTGTACAGCGCCGGCATGGTGCTGCTCATGTTCATCAGCTGCCCCGCGGAGCGTCTCCGGGCGTTGGAGTCGCCGCCGATCGGAGTGGGCGTCGTCAACGGCTCGCTGGCGTGCAGCGCGGCCTGCTCGTGCGACGGCCTGCCCTACAGCCCCGTGTGCGGCCAAGACTCGTACACGTACGCGTCCGCTTGCGAAGCGGGCTGCTCGGGCGGAGCGCCGCTGGAAGGCGTCAACGGCTCGTGGCTGTACTTTGGTTGCGCGTGCGTGGACGCGACGGGCGCGGACGCGCGCGTGGCGGCACTGGCGTCGCGGGCGCCCCCGGCGGAGGGCGGCGTGGCCGTGAGCGGCGCTTGCGGGGCGCCGTGCTCCCGCACCTACCTGTTCGTGGCGGCCTTCGCGGCGCTGATGTTCATACACGCGAGCGGCGAGGTCGGCGCGGTGCTGCTGATCATCCGCTGCACGGACAAGCGCGACAAGGCGATGGCGATGGGCGTGATCCAGTTCGCCATCGGCGTGTTCGGCAACGTGCCGTGCCCCATCGTGTTCGGCGCCGCCGTGGACGCCGCCTGTCGCCTGCGCGACTCGCTCTGCGGCGTCTTCGGCGCCTGCGCTTCCTACGACAACGACCGTCTGCGTCACTACTTCCTCGGTGCGCCTTATCTCTAAGTGTCTCGTTTTCCTATTTTGGAATGGAGATCACAGCAAAAGGATTAATTAATAAATCATAATTATGTTAATACTCACCTTTGACATTGTGATCAGGGCAAAGTGAATGAGACACCTCAACACGATGTGCCGACCACCAAAGTGGATAGCGACAACAAGCAGCAACAGAAAGTAGCCTGCTAGGGACAAACAGTACAATGCTCCTTCAAGAAAGAGATTTCTTATCACCTCTGAACAAACGTTTTGAGTTGCACATGTAGCTTGTGATGACAAATGTCGTTGAAATGTGGTCCCTTAATGACATGCCTTGTAAGATGAAGGGGCAAAGGGCAGAATTATAGCTTGGACACGAGACACAATCAGACAAATCAGACAACAAACAATATTCTTATAAAATCAGACTAAATTTTTGCCAGTAAAATCTTATAACTATAAAAGAAACTTAGTAATTGTACAAAGCTAATCATCAATATCATTTGCTATAATCGATTAGAATCATATACCTAATAATCCTCACCTAGTCTCTATTCATCGGCCCTATAAATATTTGCTGATTTAATAAAAATTGAGTTGAAAATAACATGATTACCATACAATTCTAACTACCGTCTCGAATCTCGACGCAAAAGTCGCAAAACCCAAACCCTAGGCAGAACGGCACCCACGAGGTGGACTAATCGGGCTGCTTCGAGCGGTTCTGTTCGGAAGGAATGTTTACAATGAAAGCTTGAACATTTGAATATATAACGTGCGCTTTCTAAATCTAGTGTTATGCGTTTAGGTTTGTCTGCGTCGCTGATGTTCTTCGCCTTCATCATGGACGTGCTCGTGTGGAGCAAGGCGGGCCGCATCGACATGAACCCGGCCGACGGGGGCGGGCCGCCCTCGCCGCGCCCCGATCGCCCCGATCACCCCGGCCACACCGACACGCCCCTGTGACAGAGCGAATGAAGCGACTCATCACACATTACATCACATCATACATCACATCACATCATACATCACACATTGTAATTTACGAAGCGAAAATGGCTAGTGATAGGCTTACATTTAGTTTAGCTAACCTTTAATTCTAGTTCAGAGCGGGAAGGCCGAAGCTGTAAGATTTTCTCACCTTAAAGAGAATGCCATTTGTTTCCGTTTTTGACATGGCAACACTTACTTTTTGCAACTCAAACAATCTCTCTCGGGATAGTCTTATAGTTACCGCGTTCCTAAAATGGGACCCATCCCGGTGGGTCTCGTGTACCAGTGACCGCGTGACCAGTGTGACCAGTGACGTTTACTTGTTACGGACTAAGTATGTTATTAGTAAGTAAGGGGAATCTTAGAATATTTTAACTTGTCGAATGTTCACGTTTTGTGTACATTAGTCGACATTATTTTTTAATGAATTTTAAAGTAAGGTCCGCCTCTATCGAGCACAATGAAGTGCGCCTCGTTTATTGGTCAGGCTTGTTTCACTCAGCTCGACGAGTTTTAACCTTAGATTAATCGGAGAGCCAATGATTGGAAACAGTACTACTTCAAAGATTCTAATATTATTGAAAATATGAGTTATAATTATGAAAAGTTAATTTTTTATTTATTACAATCAATATAGTTTATATTGCTTTGTTTTATCAAATATTTTGAATTTTTTAGAACAATCGGCAAAGAATCTAACTTAAATACTTATACTATGTGGAATTGTGTATATATATATATGTACTGTGTTGAAATAAAAACTAAATTGAAATGCTCTAAAAAGAGAAAGGTTTTTTTGTATGATTAATTTAATATTTAACTATAGATCAAATTTTAACCCAAATGAACTATAAATCTTAGCTGAAATATTTACTTCATTGTTAATTAAGGACTTTATTTTCACGCCTTGATATTGTATTTTTGGTTATTGGCTCCTAGTGTTACGGTTATGGCCGGTGAGGCCAGTGAGGCCATTGTGGCCTGTTACGGTTTGTCATAATAATAATGTTTAGTGATTTAGTTGAAATATACATGGTATAATAATATACTTCGCCACGCATGGCATTCCGAGAGACAGTCCGACACAAGCTTGCGTCATCGTCGCTGTGTTGCCAGTTTATGTGCTTTCAATCGGTTCCATTTATTACACGTATAATTAAGACAAGCACATGGTGTTTTACTATGTGATTACTTCAATTTTCTAACACAAGGCATCCCATAAATATCATTTGTGTGAGTGATGGCAAATGGCAATAGAATAAAGTGGCGTAAGCTTGTGTCGCAAGCGGAGCGCCAGACCTTGTTTTTTTGACCATGGAAATATATATATATATATAGTGATAATGTGCAATATTGAAGTGCATGGCTGGAGGCGTCGGCAATTTTAGATAATTTGTTTAATATGAAAATGTTTCCTAGTTTCGGTGCATTGTTGAAGCGTCTGTTGTAGCTGCATCGCGACATCTATTGTGTCCGTACGCAACTATACGAAATAATTAGTTGTAAGTTTTTTTATATTCTTTTATACACTTTGATATTGAACCAAAAAGTCATCGCACCCACGTTTTGTGCAATCATTGTTTTATTTTATTTTATATATTTTGACTAATTAAAATGTTGACATGTTATACTTTTAAAATGAATTGTACACGATATTATACACATATTTATTAGGGAATGAAATGATTTGCGTTTTCAATGTATTCAGTTATTGTAATGTGGTCATGTATTTTTTAAATATTTGTATTTTGTATAAAATACATATGAAACATGTAATCGCCTTTCTTTCCATCTTTAACGACTACAACACATTTACCTAGGTATAGACGGATTAAGAGAGTTTTACTAGAGGGTTTAGACAGGATTATTCAAAGAATTTCTGCCCACAAAATTCATAGTTTTTATTTACGCGTAGCTACTTAAGTCCGCAGGTCAACTTCATAAGATGATCTCACTATAACAAAACCCCACTCTCCTGTCCGTAGCAGGAACGTGGTAGTACAGGATCTCTCGATGGTATACTTGATGTTTAATATGAATTAGTAGTTATCCAAGAAGCAATATCAATCATATGAACTTGTTAAATAATTATTATAATTTCTCTTAATAAAGTGAAGTAGAAGTAAGTAAAAGAATAAAGTAGGTATTTTTTATAAACGAGTTCTTTTCAGTGAAGAGTGAAGATCCACCTCACCATTCAAAATTGATTCAGTCCGTCAGTCATTGAATCAAGCCTGCATAGAGTAGATGCAACCACAGACGCACAGACGTATATTCCAATTAAGTTTGACTGATTCAGTCCGAATGGAAGAATGGCAAAATTCATCAGGCAATCTTAACGAAATCTAGATTCTCCAGATAACCCTACGGTTTAGTACCCTAGGTCGAACGGTTACGGTGCTCGCGTTAATGCTCTGTCTCTGGGGTCCATAGTTAGATTCTCGGCAGGGCCAACCTTGGAAATGAAATTTTCATAGTCTGCTCTGGTCTGTAGGGGCAAGGCCGTTTCGCAGTCATCTTACAGAAGACGTCCGTGAAATAACATCACATGTGCTGTTGTGTTTCTATGAGTAAGGTATATTAGAGCCCATTTCCCTATCCCTTCCTAATTTCTTAACCTTAACCCTGCTATATCCTGCTATGGTTGGCAGCGCACTTGCTAAACCCGCAGCGTAGCCATCTACATCTGTTATCAAGTGGGCCGTCAGTTTGACTACCTTATTATAAAGAAAAACCCTTTGATTATGGGCTCAATCACCTCGGAGATAAGAAGTGATGACTGATGCCGGTGACAATATCTTCCGCGTGAACTTCATCTTTGAGAATGAAACTTCAATTTTGGTTGAAGTTTTCCTCTTAGAAACTATTTGACAATCGCCATCAAATTCACCTGTAAAAGCGTATCTGTTGGATCTAGATTTGATAAGTCTATAATATTTTTGTAACTAAATACTGATTTGGTGGCTGGTGTATCTATTCTAAATAAATAAATAAATAAATCGAGCCACGATAAATGTCCGTGATCTTAGCAAAGTCAGGTTTTTAAGGAGACTACGCTTTTCTGATATCTAGCTTTTCTCCCCTTACATCAAGTTAATAAGGTGAGCGCCCAAATGGAAATTATTTCTAAAAGGGATCCATTTTCATTATTTCGTAACTAGTTATGTAAACAGCTGTGCCTTGCCAAAGTATAATGCGTTGATTATTGCTATTATGTGATTTAAGGAGAGACCAACGGTATGAGTTCAAGAGCTGGCTTAGTGCCACTTTAAATAAGAAACCATAACCCATCTCAATTAAAGGCTCATATAACCCAAATCTTTTCAAGGTTCGAGTGAATAGGCATCTTCTAGGTGAGCTCGCTCCACCGTCGGCCTGATCCTTCCTACATGGATAGATGCTGGTCAAGAGCAAACCCATCTTAATAAAAAAAATAAAAAATAAAAGGCACAGTGCCGTTTTGCCTCTCATGAAGGAACGGACTAACATTATCTCTGAAATCTTTTCCTATATATTAGCCCGTAACGAGAGGCGTAGGATGCATGAGGCAATTCATCGGATGTGGCCCTCCCTAAACGAAAAAAGCTTGACGTTGCAGTTTTATTATATAAAATCACAAGTTGGTTCGTATGAAAACTAATACTACAATGAACGAAAAACGATGTTAGTGGAGCCTTTCTTTTATAAAAAATAAAAACTGTTACGATCCCCCGCATAAGCGGGTCGCGGATGTCGTGTCGAAATGTTCCTGCGACCCCGCTCATCTACGGCCACGCTACAAAGTAGGAGTCCGGCGTAACCCTGCACCCTGTCCACGAGGATTTCCCAATGTTAAAAAATGTATTCAGGAGCCTGGCATTTTGCCCTTGTTGTTACACCATTGCCATAGGGCCTCTTCGGGGAATGCCTGGATCGTTCACTTTTTGAGAATAGAGTTAGTCAAGTTTCGACTGAGAATAATTAAAATTCAAAGTTTCGCTAGTTTAACCTGGACTCCTTTTACTAGAGTTTCACTTTAATACTGGTTTTCACTCCCTGAAGGTGCAATGAGTACCTACTGAGTATCCCGTCACTAGATTGAGTTGTCTTAAATGTAAACGCTTGCCTAATGCAGATTCAGTAAATGTTTTTTATCATATCTCTAACATTTAGTGCTTTTACATAATCAGATTTATCACTTGTACCTAAGTACTTAATTACTTAGCTACATACTCGTATGTGGAAGATTTTGCTGATGTGGCGTTGTCAGTAAATAGTGTAGCGGACATAGTCCAAGATTTGGAGGCTCATTTGTTTGCAATTTTTGGTGTTCAGAGGATTTGCTTGCCTCTGAAATAATGGACTATAAAATTAATTTTGAAGATATTGTTATGACCCACCATGGAACGTTCTAGAAAAGCGTTCTCGTCTGTCAACAAAACTCGAAAGTTCCACCCTAGAATAGAAGTCGCCCCCACTCTCCGGTTATTGTCAAGGGAAATGCACACAACATAGAGCTCACATTCAACAGAAATAGCGTTCCCGAACTTTCAACGATCTTGTTTACAATACGTGTTACTTGTTTACTTACTTGTTTACCTACTTGTATTTGTTTGTTGTTTGTTTGTACTAAATTCGAGAAAGATCTAGACGATTGGCAGCGGGTATAAATAGGCGAAGTGGCGAGCTAACGACACAGTTCGATTCTGCGATTCGAATGCGAAACTTCGGAACTTACCTGCGACAGTAAACCAGCGACTCATTAGGGAATCATTGACGACTCTTGGCAAGTTTAACGGTTGTATCGGACCTTTCGTTTAGCACTTTTGGAAGTCATCTTGGTTTGTGGAAATAAATAGTTGATTTTCGCCCTTACACGGCAGATTGACTCACCCCACACGTAACAATATAAAGTGGACTTAATAACGCAGCCTTATTTTAAATTAAAAATTATTTAAAGAATAATTGGCATTGAAGAATATCCTGGCAATGATTTCTCTGTCGCTGAAACTTTGCGGTGATAAAATCGGTATAAAGTTTATAGTACCTACAGGAGGGTAGCGTTGCATTTGTACAAGTTTTTTTTTTCTTATGTTAAGTTCGGCAGACAGGCTGACGGTCCACTTGATAGTAGGTGGCTACCGTCGCCTATAACACAAGCAACGCCTAAGCTGCTGCAAGTGCACTGCCGACTGCAGTAGGATTAAGGATAAGGGATTAGGAGTAGATAGGGAAATGGGCTCTGTCATCCCTTACTCACTCACTGAAACACAAAAGCACACGGGCTGTTATTTCACGGTGGTCTTCAGTAAGGTGGTGGTTACTGCCGCCAGACGGGCTGCCCAAATGACTACGAAACGCAGTGTGCCCTGCCACTACTTTCCAAATCCAGACCAGAGCCAAATTTGAAAAATTGATTTTTCAAAGTTGACCCAGCCGGGAATCGAACCCAGGAACCGTAGAACAGAGCGTTAAGGCAGCGCCCTAACCTTTCATCCAACGGGCTCGTCAAAATCAAGTGATTTCATACCGTCTGAATCCCCTAATGTTTAAGCAATCTGAGCGCCAGCTACTTCAGTACCGATGGAACTAAAAGTGATAGCAGGTAAAAGTTGTGAAAAAACTGGGGCTATAAGTATTTTCTTACTGTGTCAAAACTTTTCATAAAATATCCAAAAGGGACATTTGATCACTACGATCTAGTCTAAAACTAATAAGTAATTAAACTTCTAAGACCAACGACTTTCTTCTTAGTGTCTATAAGGGGAAGCACTTTGTTCTTGTGTTATAATAGCACTGCACTGGCACAATTCATGCCCCCCCCCCCCCGGCTTAGCCCGTGGTGCAATTTTTATATATATGAACATTCCTCGTTTATCCCTCTTTCCATTAGTCAAAACCGAATTAAAATCGGTCTACCCGTCCGAAAGTTATGGGCGTACATAGGTACATTTCGAAGATCCATTTAACGTAAACTAACTCAAATTAGTCTACTCACTAAATGTGTGTTGTCAAGCAGCTGGATCGTATCGACGTTCACATGATGATGAAGTCTGTAAGCTTACGAATTTAATTTTCTGGTCCCGATGGAGATCATCAGGGAGCGTAGACAATATCTCTGAGCACTTTATTTTGAAAACGTTGAATAAGTAGAATATTGCTGTGTCCACATGGGCACAAGGACTTGTATCTTCTTGTGTCTTCTTGACGTGATCTTTCCAGCGTAGTTTTGCGTCTCGAGTCATACTTTTTTACTTGACTGTCTTGCCATATGGTACTTTGTGACAATACGATGGTGCTTTCTTAGTGAAATCAATTAGTCCAGGCTAGGAGAGGAGTTTGTATGAAAAATTTATATTATATCGTACAGAATATTAATTTTATTTTGTAGTTTGATTAATATTAGATAATATTAGCTTGTAAATGGTATTTTCGAATTTTCGCAAAATTACGTCTCAAAGCTTTTTTATATGTCGTCTGATATGTTTTTTATATGTTGAATTTTTAAATTTGAAATGAGACTAAATACTACACACGTGACTTTTTTATTGAAGGCTGAAGGACAAAAAGGTCAAAGAAATTATAGCTTTGAACAAATATTCAACAATCGGTTATAATATTAATTGATTCAGCTTCCTCGTGATTACTCCCTGTCACCATGATCGCAGTATCATCAGCGAAGGACGCAATGGCTCTAATTTTGGGATGTCACAAGTGTTGTATAATCGATTATACAAGTGTTGTATAATCGATTATACAAGTGTTGTATAATCGATTATACAAGTGTTGTATAATCGATTATACAAGTGTTGTATAATCGGTATAGGACCGGTCCTAGAACACTTCATTGTGGCACTCCAAATTTAATTTTTTTCATTTTGGAGTAGGTATGCATTTTCATGTCTTACTCTAAATACCCTGTTGGATATATACGACTCCAAGATGTCTCCAAACTGTTTAGAAAGCATTTCTCTTGCTTTATAAATTAAACCATCATGCCATTCTTTATCGAAAGCCTGTGCTACGTCTAAAAATACGGTGAACTTTTTTCTCAAGTGTTAATCTGGCAAATTTGCCATGCTACGTATGCTATGTAGATCAAATGATCTAGGAGAAAGTTTTTCGCGAAATCCAAATTGATAATCTGGAATCAGATCTTTGTTATCCAAAATAGGTTTGAGCCTTTTTAAAAACAATTTTCAAATATTTTTGACATTATTGGCAAAAGTGATTTCCAAGCTTCGGTAGCATGTTTACTTCAGCAACTTTCCATTATGTACATATTCCAATCTAAGTGGCATTGATCAGGTATATTAACTTTACTGTGGCCCTACGTGGAAAATTATTCAGTAACACTTCTCCTTCCTCCGGTAATTTGGTTTTATGTTAGATTTAACCTCATTAACCATGCTTTGGTGTCACAAGTTTTATTTCATTGTCTTCTTGAATTATTTCTTCCTCATCCGGGTTGAATTTGTTCACTCGATCACTTTATGTTTTTTTTGCATTATTCTTTTCCATATATCGTATATACTTACTATAATCGTAATACCTATTCTTGTAATAATTTAGTGCCGTCCTCTTGTGTTTTTTTATTAGTTACGATATATCTACTTTAGTGCGCTCTCACGGTGAAGCTCTGTGACCCAACTACTTAACACCACTTTTTCTTTGCAACCGCAAATATTTTACTTTGTCCCAATACGTATTATCCAGATGATCCCTCAGAAATTCGGGTGAAATCAGCCCATCGATGGACTCCAATGGAAAACAATTTTTCACTAATAACTAAAGATTAAAATTAATGTTTTGATTGGGAATTTAAATTTTTGAAATAAAGGTGCGTTCAAATAATTTTATCACTAGACTAACGAATCTAATAATAAAATTTAGAGCAATACGGGTGTTCCAAATAATAATACGTATTTAGTATAGGTTTGTAAATTGTAATTTTACGCCAATTTATTTATCGCTACAAAACTGTCGATGACACTCAGTTTCCAGAAGAATCGAAAAAACAATACAATGGGTGTGACAAACGCGGATACCAACAAAAACTAATGATTTGGGAGAACTCATTGATTGGCGTAAACGAGCGAGGTGAGTTGACGATTCCCAAGTGTGTTAAATCGTCGTCCTATAAAAGGGTAGCTTGTCGGACGTGGGCGACAGTCGAGCCGAGGTTTGCTTTGATCAAGATGAGGTTCGCCGCGGTCGCTTTGGTTGCGTTGCTCATCTCGGCGTGTGCCGTCGGAGGCGCCGTACCAGGTTGGTGTGATCGCAGCTTTGTACCCGAAGGTCTAATGACCTCGTATTTTTTATATAGGTAGAGGTCGCCAGACAGTCTACGGTGGTCCACTTGATGGTGGCTTATTCACTCACCGAAACAGGACAGCATACATTCTTTTATTTCACGGTGGTCTTCTGAAAATTACTTTTTTTGAGATAAATCTAAATTGCAAAAACTTTCGCTGAAAATAATCACTTTGGTTCAGATCCTCAAAGGCGCGTGAGGAGACACTACGAAGGTGGACTGGGCAGATACGGAGGTGGCGGCGGCGGCGGTGGCTATGGGCACGGCGGCGGCGGGCACGGTGGTCAAGGGCTCGGTGCTGTACCCATTCCGCTGGGGATCGGCCAGTCTTACTCCAAGTCTTCGGCTTCCGCGAGTTCGTCTTCCGGAAGCGGGTCTGTTCTCGGTTGATGTAAGTATTATCAGGTTCGTTAATATACTTGGATGTTACTAATGGAAGACTTCAGTATTCAGACCCTTAAGTGTCGTATATGTGCGCTGAACACTCAACCAAAATGTTGAATATCTGCAAGCTTGTCGTGGACACGAGCAATTTCTTTCTTGTCTCTAGAAATACTGTCACAACTTAAGAGTTCTGATTATCTTGCAGCATTTTTATTTCATGTGTTAATTAGAACAATTAACACAACACGTCACATAGGTGGATTAAGCAGATGGACCACGACCAATAACCGTTTTTTTCCAAGAGATTGCAAGAGAGGGCGCGAAAGTGTGAGGTTGATGCGCTAAACCTGCCGGCCTGTACAGCACTAAAGTGGCCGCACTGGTGCTGATGACGTGCTGCGTGTGCCACTTTCAAATGCTTTATTTTATTTTACAGATAAGTCGTACGGAGACCGGTCCTGGCCCAGAGGAGAGTCCACAGTCCAGAGTTATACCTAGTATACTTATAAAGTGATATAATTATAGTTTCGTATAGGTTTATTTAGATCGGTGGCAGTGTATTTATATTGCTGCGCCAACTATGTTATATGACCATTGTCTACTGTAAGTCTTAATTATAGTTTTGGGCGGGTATGTTTTTTAACAATGTCACAATTAATAAATTATTACCCAAATTGACACGATTTATCATATTGAATTAAATCATTTACGCACTTGCATAAATTCAGTTACATTTTTTTCATACATTGGTCCTTTATGCACTTATCCCGAAATGGGCCTAGATCTAGGCTAGGTTTAAAAGCTGCGATGCAACTTCAGAGTGCGCTTAGGCAATCTAGTACGATAGAATGAGAGGTATGTGTATTCCTAACTATGATGAAATACTAAGTTGATTGGTTGCAGAATTTTTATGCAAAAATACTTATGTATTAATTAGTGTAAGGGTTGCCGATAGTAAATTATCGGGTTCGAGACCAATACGGCGGCTGTGGACTGTATAGGTATGCGGGAATCCTATTCTATTACTCACTGTTGTGTTCCGCGGGATTCTTCAGGGCTTGAGTCTTCTTCCAAAGCTTCGGATTCTTCTCTTCAGCACTCACGACGCGAATCACTCCAGTTTTGTTAACAGAGATAGGTAACGGGTGATGGAAGATCAAAGAAGACAGCGGGTTTTTGTATCAGAGGGTTCGTTCACCGTTATTACACTTACTATTTTTTTATATGGCGGTGGACTTGAAACAGGGGTGTTCTCTGATTGGCCCCCCTTCTGGCCAATCAGAGCGATTCGTTAAGAATCAGCGAAATGGCGCGAGCAATTAGTATGCAATTTCTTCGCAATTTATCTTTGACAACTTAGCACGAGCTTTTATAATTTAAAATTACTTTTGTGTACTTACCATCTATCCATAAATTTCCACGACACCGACATGCAGTCGTAACCTTTTCATTCGATCTGGACATTTGTAAAACATTAAGCTTAGCTCGATCCACTTGCGTGTTCGCTACTAGCTTTTTATTTTTTACTCTAAAGGTTAGTACTTATCTAAAACTAAAGGTAGCCTTTAGATGAGGAGAAAATGTTGTTAACCTCTCTCAAAAATCAAATCCGACTGCTACTTCCAGAGATGAGCAAACAAAATACGTCATATAAAAATCACTGGTTTTACTCATAAGGGTCACTTTATGAGAAAATATATTGAAAAAAAAAAAAAAAAAAAAACGGTTATTTTTATCTGAAAAACGTTTAATAGACAAAATACCATGGGATTGATTAAGTGTGAATTAACTTAAGTTGAAATAGTGAAAAGGTAAGTTGAAGGTGATTAAACAAGATTGGTCTTTTGGTTTTGGTTAAACGCTGAAGCAGAGGAGGTCGCAGAGGCGGTCGTCTTGGAGAAGGTTCCGCCGCCACGACGATTCCCGTTCGGTTCTTGGCGTCCATCTCTGTTGAAGGCGAGTTCTCGGCTGCCGCTGTAATGGATTCACGCATATGCATATTATGCACGTGATGGGATACCGGGTCAAGGGCATTAAGTAAAAGCTATTTTACCTGATGTCTCCACTGCAGCCCCCGACGCTGCGCTCTCCGCTCACGCTGGCATCCCGCTCGTCACTGTCGCGCCCGTATCCGCTTCCGCTATTGTATCCGCTATCGGCGAAGCTTCGTTTTGCTTTATTTCCTTTAACATATTCTTTTCATTGAATGATTTTAATAAGAGAGAGTCGAGGCCACGTAGCTAATGGTAAAAAGATGTCTAGTACCTACTCGTGCACAGATATCATGCTATAGAAACGTGGCTGTCAATGTTTTATGTAAAGTTCGACGGACAGGCTGACGGTCCACTCCACTCGATGATGGCCCACGTCGCCTACAACACAGCATTTTGACATATCCCACTTTTGGCCACAGGTCTTTCCTCAGTTTGCAAAACACGTTTAAAACGTCAATCTATTGACACGATAAATAATTGAAGGGATGAGTGAATGAAAGTGATAAGTAGCATATTCTTTGAATGAAGGTGATTTGTTACACGGTACGTGCTTCAGCTTTCATACACTCACAATCTTTTTGTTTTACCTGCAAAAGCGCAAACGTTCATGACGAGAATGGCAACAATCGACAACAGGATGACAACCCTCGCCATTTTGCCCAAAAACTGTGCGATCACTGATTCGGATCAAGTTTTTATAGGAACCGTGAATGAATAGGATGGTCACGGAGTCATCGAATTGACCTTTCACATGTGATACGGTCGCGATTCCAATGTTATTTTTGGTGACACTTTGACGGACATGCAGTGAGGCCCATTACCTAATTATTCAAACAATTTCAAAAGCAGATACGTTTACGTTTGCCCTCCTGACCGTCCGTAGAATGCGCCATTTCCGTTACCAGCACCACATTTCAAAGGCAACTTGAGCAATGAAGTGAGCGAGTGAGGGACCCTTTTCTCACTCACCGAAGCACAACGGCCCATTTATTTCAAGGGCGGTCACTGCCGACAGACGCCCTCGCCATTTAGAAATTATTTCGAACTGCACCTGACGATAAGAGGCCACCGGAACCTTACCTGGTGTGGAGGCTTAGTTTGCGGAGATTTGGTTCATAATGGAATAGATACATTATTCATTTGACTTTCCCTATAGCGGTTGTCGACTTCGTTTTTTTGTCTTTTGTCACTAATGACTTTTTTGTGTTTTAGTAAAAATTAAAAATAGCTGTTTATTTATTTACTAATTTAATATACACAAATTGGAAAATAAGGAACTCGGCCAAAATAAAAAGCATAAAATAATGAATAGGTACAATCTTTGTCAGTGTTTGACTTATTGGTGGTGATCTCTTTACTTCCATTTTCCCTTTCCGCACCCCCCGCTGCCACACCCCTTGTTCCCTCCGTGGCCGCCGTGGCCACCGTGGCCGCCATGGCCATATCCTCCCTTGCCGCAGCCGCCGCCCCCGCAACCTTTGCCACAGGCACCACCGCCGCAGCCTTTGCCTATACACATACATTTTCTATGAAAGATACATTTCTTGACTTGCACTGCACTTCAACCTATATTTAATGAAGAAAAAAGTGTTTCTTTATATAAACCTCTTTAGTCGCCTCGGAATTGAATTAAAAGATATAATGGTACAGGCAGTCTAACAGCTTACTTTGGCATAAAATCGTAAACGAGCCGTGTCTGTAGGTTACATAAGTCGCCGAGGTCAAAAAAATTGTTTTTAGAATTTTTGTCCGTTTGTCTGTGCGTTTGTGCACGCTAATCTCAGAAACGACTTAACCGATTTGAATGCGGTTTTCACTGATGTATTATAGCAAGCTTCTCCTAACATTTAGTGTTTGTTTCATTCCAATCTGTTTACAAACAAAAAGTTACGTAAAGTTAAAGAATCACGTTAAACATTTTTCCTTAATAATGCAATAAAATAACTCTTCGGTTGAATTGGCTGAAACTTTAGTTAACTATATATTATTATATATAAAACGAAGATGACTAAAAGTTTATTTAAAGTTAGTCAGTTGACGTGATTTTAATCTTTCCAATTTAAGTTGACCTCAAATCTGTATGATCAATCCTGAGGATCAATCATATTAAATAGCTTAGGCTGAGCCGTATAATATATAATAAAATCGTTGTTTGTCTGTGCCTTTGTACACGGCTTAACCGATTTGAATGCGGTTTACACTGATGTATTGTATCAAGTTTCCCGTAATATTTAGTGTTTGTTCATTCTTTATACCGAATACCACGCGTACTAAGTCGCAGGTTCAGTAATAGTAATTCCTCCCCCTGCTTCGCTCGAAGGCAAACCAACTTTCGTTGGGTGAGACAGAAGATATTAGCGGAGAAACAGAGAGAAGCGAACGGCGATTTTATTTTAAGATGTTTGTTGATAGATATATAGATGTAGAAGTACAAAATTGTTTAGAAACAAATTTAAGCTCACCTCCAGGAGTCGCAGAAGCCGCAGCCATGACCACCATCAGCACAAGCAACGCTAATACGTACTTATTCATAATAATGATATTCAGCGAATTCCAGGTCGATGCAGGTTACCGAGGCGGCTGATTGTTGATACTGAATTGAGACGTTTACTTCATCCCTTTAAATAGTGCTCAATATATTTTTAATTAATCATTGAGTGGCAATTGAAGTGATGATCCATTTCATTTTCAAAACAAAATATTAAAATCCAATTGATTGTCGACCTTGCGCTTTGGTGATTAGGCGCATTACAGTTCGCTAAAGTGGGCAATGATTTGAAGAATGCTTCCGGATCCAATCGTTAATTGACATTATTAACTAAAATTAACTTTGTGCTCAGTTAATTGTTTTCTTGTAAACGGTGTGCCTTTTCTACACTTCAATATTATTCTAATATTAAATAATTATTATTATGAAAGGAAATCGCTGTCCATCTCTGTCTGTTTCTGCGCAAGGTTTATCGTATGTATTCCAAGCTTAATTAGGAAATGTGTAAAATAATGTTTCAAAGATTCTTTAATACACACATTTCGACAGTATTTTTGCCAAAACCAGTATTCCGGGTGTGCTCGCCTTTAATTTTATAGCCTTGTTTTTAGTCCAAATAAGTCTTGTAACACATTTTGTAAATGGCGATGAATCGTCCCATCCCGCCCCGCTGTACCCACTGACGATATCCCGAATGTAATATATTTCCAATTGACATTTAGGAAATGATATAGACTTCCTAGGAAAAGTGCATATTAAAAATATATATCTACATTTCCTATCTATTTTTGGAATTGTACACATTTCCTAGTAATTGTACACAATGATTGCATTCGTGCGAAGTCGGGACTGATGGTAGATGGTTACCGTTACCGATTAACAGAAGAGACGCCGCCGTAGTAGGGGGTTGTCAAATTCGCTACTGACTTTGATAGGATAAAGTAAACGCTTAAAATCAATCTATTTTGATCATGATCTCATCCGTAGGACGTATACTGCTGGACAAAGGCCTCTCCCTAATTTTTGTTATTAAAATGCTTCAGAATAATCCATTCAGCTAGGTCTTAAGTTTTATATTTAGACATTAGTTTGAAAAACTCGCACGAAATTGTTGTCTGGCTCAAAACGTCCCGAGGTAGGCTGACGGTCAACATAGATGGTAGATGGCTACCGTCGCTTTGGCTTGTTAGGATGGTAAGAAGAGTAATGACCAAAGTAAGAAGATTCCTAAATGGTCTAAAACCCAGGTCTATATTTTGGTTCACTTAATTAATGAGAATTGAACTACACCGGTAGGCATATTTTTGCACTGAAAACAACTGATAAATATACTTATTATTTGAATATACATAAAAAACATAGAAATCACCCAGACTAAGACAAACAGACATATTTGTCTCGAGCGGGGATCGAACCCGCGAACTCTGGCACAGCAAGCATAGCTAGTACCGCTGAGCCAATCGAGTCGTCACTGAGAGTCCTCGTTCAAGGTTGTTCTTTATTAAAAAGAGACTTGAGCGGAATTTGTAAATGATGTATGTCCACACACGACCACATTAAAAAACGGCTAATATTTATTTTCTCAGCTTCTGTTTTTGTCAACACGTTTTCTGAGCACACATTCAATGTAAAGATGGATCAAACAATGTAAAGGATGCTAGGTAACTTGCTCGTAGTGGTCTGATTTGTTGAAGGGGTGTATTCTGAGCATAATGGCGGCCACTAATAGTTCTTTTACACAAAAAACTATAGAGACATTTTCTCTTACAAATTCAATTTCCTAACTTTTTTATTGGAAACTTTTTTCCATCATCAATATTTTCCGAGTTATTTTGTTCGAAATGAATAAACTTTCCTATTTTCGTCTGTTTTTCTCCTTTGTCTCACTAACCGTTCACTTTTATTGAATTTTACTTATCATTTAATTATCTACAACTTTTGTCTTAATACGTTTGTAGTTATTGCTTAGTTTATTGATCGAACAAAGACATCTTGTTCACGCGACATAAGTAGTGGCAATACCGCGTGACGTCTGGTGACACTTAATAAAAAGGAGGGTAGTGAGCTTTTTCGGAAAAAAGGTCGTCGGGTGAACTAAAGTTTTAATGTCTTTTATATTGTATTATCTCGTATATTCCCGTGATTGTTCTATCAATGTTATTTTTGTGATTATGTGGTCTAATCTAATGTGTATTGAAAGTGTGTGATAAGAGAAAGCGAGAAAAGACGGAGCCAGCTGAGTAACACGCGTATAAGCCGATATTCCTGTGAGTACATTTATCCTTTACCTTTATCCTTTACAAGGCCAAAAGCCACCACATCTACTCCATTGTCCGTCCTATTCCATACCTCTTCCCGCGTGAATTTACTTATCGTATGAAAAAAAAAACTATCACAAAAGTGTAAAACGAATAAATGTATAATGATAATGATACCGCTGTATAATCACGTAGTACAGGAGTATTGTCGCCAATAAAGCCGATACGCAGCCCAGCCGATCCCGCATGACGAAGACCTCGTGAAAACCGAAAAACAAAAGCTTATCAAGTAGGTAGGTACATTGACTTGGCTCACGAGGTGACCGCCATGTGGGATGTCGATTCTTCAATTATCGTCCTGATAGTCGACCGGAGGAACCGTTCTCGAGATATTGAATGAAACGCGTTTTTCGCGATAGTGGCGCCACTGACACTCGGGCGATCCCTCAAATCCATTTATTCAATCTTTGTGCGGGGTTTTTTTCTTTCATGCTGTCCTTAGTTGGCAACTCGCTTTCGAAGCGTTTATGGTTAGATTTCCTGGGAATTGGTAGATTTTCATTCTACCAATTGGGCTGCATACTTTCATGCCTGCCTACCACTTGAACACTCGCAGTACATGCCTAATGTAATCTTTATTCAACTTTATTTACTTTCATAAGGGTTCCATTTTTTTATAGCCAATTTTAAGTAGACATAAAACACTTACTTTAGCTTAAATATAAAAGTTGGATACTTATACAAACTTCTTTAAAAATCTCGATGAGATCGAAGTTTTTGTCATACATTATTTTTAAACTAGCCGATAATATAGTTTTTTAATCGTGAAATAAACTAGGTTAGGTCTCAAACACTGAAAGCCATTACGATTCACCATTACTTCTTATGTTCTAATGGCGTCGCACTGCAGAGAAATGCGCCGAAGGATAAATAAAAAATGTAAATATGAAAACATACATATTTATTTATGTACATAACAATGTTATGGCGAAAAGTAATTTTATAGATATATCACATTGAATAGTTTGTATTTGGAATTTACTAGTTTCAGCGGTTTAGTTCTGGCTTCGGCGACGGGGCGACACCACTCGGCAGCCGTTAACGTCTGAAATAACACATTCATGGACCTCAATTGATGCGCCTTGGATCTACAGTGGGGATGGTAATACGAAGACACTCACCCGTAGCCTCCCTTTTGCTTCCCGTATCCGCCGCCGCCGGCCCCGGCGCTTGCACTAGCGCTGGCTTGAGCGCTAGAGCTGGCTCCGCCGAAGCCTCCACCCGAATGTCCGCCACCCCCATTGCCACCGAAGCCTCCACCGGAGTGTCCGCCGCCACCATTGTGTCCACCGCCGCCTCCGAGACCTCCTCCTAGACCACCGCCGCCACCATTGTGTCCGCCGCCGCCGCCTCCGAGACCTCCTCCTAGACCACCGCCGCCTCCTAGACCACCGCCGCCGCCTAGACCACCGCCGCCTCCTTTACCGCCGCCGAATCCACCACCACCGCCGAAACCTCCACCGCCTCCGCCGCCTCCTCCGAAGCCGCCGCCCCTTTGGCCGCCGCCACCATAACCTGAAACAGTCAGATACGCCTGAGAAAAGCCTGAGCTTAAAAGAGAGTATTGTAATGAGTGTGAGATGACGAGTAATACCTGGAGAAGGTGCTGCGTATGCGCAAACGAAGAGCCCTAAGGCGAGCGCGGCCACTGCGAGTCGCGCCATGATAGTCCGAGCTGAGTTGTGCCCGTCCTGCCTCCTGACCTGTCTATATATACCCTGACACGCGCTTATGTCATAGGCGTGCTAATGTTTACTACACTCTTCATTTTTTGCACTCGTCAAACTTTTTACAAGGTGTTTGCTGTTAAGGTTCCTTCGGACGATCGACTCCACACTGCACGTTTATTATTACGAGGAAGTAACCGAGCAAATATTCTCTAAGTGAGTAAACTCAGAATACAAGTCTTAAAAGATACCGACTAACGAGAAAATACCGTGAGCCTTCGTTACTCCTGCTCCTGAATAAGGGATAATTCACAAAGAAATTTCAATTAATCAATTGATGAATTTCAATATTTAATGTATTAAATTATGAAAACTTAATGAGAACTTCTAAGAATATTGTCAAATTAAAAAGAGAAGTGACCTCTAAAATTTAAGCTCGTTGTTTCGAGTTCCAAGCTCCATAAAATAAGTGTTTCCCCGTAGCTTAAGCTTTCCGAACCGATGATGGCTAAATTAATTCTATTTTATTCTGTTTGAAATTCTATAAATTCTTGTAATAGATTTTATATAAATATTAAATATCAAATGCAGCAGGTATACGAGTATGTCACCCTACTAAGGTGGTGCTGATTGTGTTTATAGACAACAGCAGCCACCTACCACAGTACCACAAGGTGTAACAATTCTTACTGTTTATTTCAACTGTAAAGATAAGTTATTATTAAACGCGGAACCCAATCGAAAGAAGTGATATTTTTTCGAGTTGTCTATCAATGTCGGCACTTTTTGCTCGACCTGGCCAAGTGGCCACCTCGGCCACCTCAGGGCGATCGCAATGATAACACAGTCTATGTATACCGTGTACAATTGTACATTGTACACGACGCTCTTACAACGATGTACTGTAAAACCTGATCTATACGCGGAAGAGCAGACTGCACAATTTTTAAATTAATGTATTGATGTCGCTCCGCAGACAAATTAAATCTTAATACGTTGCGATTGAGTTGTTTTTTTTTGGTACGCGTATTGATATCGTTTGGATTTGTTGTTGTAGGCAACCAGCGTGAACAGGACTTCTCTAACGATACTCCGGTACGGACGAAATGCGACGTCTGAATTTTGGGTTCGCAATTATTATTTTTTATCAGGTTTTTGTTATGTTTTATATTCAAGTTACACTCGTATAAAATAGTTGTTTTAGATTTCTACGAATCTTAATTCGAATTCATTTTTCCTCATACAGTAGATATGTTTATTTATTGTATTTTAAATTGAACTGCATAAGATACAGTCGATAATATTGTAAAGAGAGGATAGGAACAATACATAAAAGCCATACATTGTGAAATGCTAAAGAATTACGCTAATATTAAAAACCTTGCTTACCTTATCGAACCTTCGGTTTCCCTTCCTAAAGAGCTCACCGAAGCGTAGCCAGTACAGCAACTCGGTACATTTGGTATATTTCGAGTCCCATGGGAGCTCGACGGAACCACTTCCTCGCTCCTTCATAACTCCTTTCAGTCCTTAGTGGTCAAGGTCGACACTAAGGCTTTTTTCAATTCTCGTTAGTTAACTCCAGCAAGTCGTTAGTCATGACTTGGTGTGAAAAGGTCGAATTTAGGAGTCACTACAAATATAATAATGCTACTTTATCTCAAAATAAGTGGTACTTCACGCCGGAGCAACACCTAGTTCCTTGTAATTCCTAGATTGCTCACCAGCAACAGTTACCACAACAACTTTAGTTCTGTTTTTGTGTTCTACTGGCTGTGCAATGGCGAGTGCTCGGATGAGTTGTTCCAATTTAGCCTACCTAAAACTTAATTGGATAAGGTGCCGCTGGGCACAGTTCGGATGAATGGAAATTTTATTTCACCGCCGTGCGAATTTTAGAACAGTGAAACAGTTATTTATTCATTAAACAGCAATCTACCTTTACCAGGGTTTCGGAAAAAAATGGCCAAGATAATGTCATCTTTAGAAATTTATTTTATTTTATTTATCTATTCTTATTTATTTCAAAATATTATATACCTACACTAACACACATCATTATTACAGGAGTAAGCCAATACTAGTTCCTTAATTATAAATTAAAATTAGTTATTATAATATATAACAAATAGTCCCACTTTAATGAATTCATTCATTGTGCAATGGAACAGGTCGATTAATTGTGCCATTTTATTAAGGTTGCGCAGTGCGTACGGTCTGACCGACAGCTAAGGTTTCCGTCTCCTCCACACAAATCTGTCAGGAACACACAGTCTGATTTATTTAGTAATTCACAATTATATACTTTCTCTCTCAGTCATTTAATCTCACTCTGTACGGGCAAGCGCGTTGCCGCCAACCATTCCCGGTATAAATAAGATGGGATACATTAGTGGGGGTAGTGAGGGTAGACTCCATAAAATGCAGGGCGTCCCACGTCCTTGCCACATGGAGGAAAAATACCTTAAAGACTGTAGAGAGAAAATTTTACTGCAAGTAGACTTCAATTTTATTTTAAAAACAATACGAACTGTATTCAAAGAGTTTTAAATAATCGCCTAATCGAACCCGCTAAATGCGAAAAAGATATTGTAATTTTACCGTACCGATCGAAAGGCTCAATTAAATCACAGTATATGTATGAACATAATATGAGCTCAGAATCGTTTAAATTCAGGCTTCGATATCGCTTAAATAATCACCGATCTGATCATCTCAGGAGTTTATTATAAAACCGTTTTATGGCGTCGCATTTTATGTGAATCAATATCATTTTTAAAGCTAGTATTGATATATCTTAAATTGACCAATATTTGTATACGGTGATAACAATCTCCCTTATGAGGTGATTCTGTCTGGCTAAAGTATGGGCTAATCCAAGGTAGTTGTAAACAAATTCTTGGAGGGTCGGCAGCGAACCTGCTTTGGTGTTGTTTATGTCCTTAGGAGACGCTCGCCATATAACATCAAGTGGACTGTCAGCCCGCCTGCCATACTTTATAATAAAAAAATTAAAAAAAACTGGACAAGTGCGAGTTGAACTCGCGTGAAGAGGGTTCCATATGATGTTACTTATCCCCACAATATTGAGTGATTTACCATGTTATTTTAATATCAAGGACTTCTTATAGGTTTTCCTATAATCAATCTATAAGTAGAAAACTAATTTCTGTATATTTTTCAAAATTTTAGGTTCAGTAGTTTCGGAGATAAGGCGGGGGAATGGTCGGACAGACGGACACACGAGTGATCGTATAGGGTTCCGTTTTTTTATTCGGACGTACGGAACCCTAAAAGTAGCAGAGTAATGTTTCTGCCGGCGATCTATCGTGCACTTCGTGTAATAGAAATATTCCTTGATACTGCATATTTCTCGATGAACACAAATATTAACACATGTGCAATGAAGTCAATAAGCATATTAAACGATTCCTCGATATAATTATTCCAGTCACGTTTTCACAGCTACAGTCAACTCACTATTTTACATTTAATAAAACCATAATGATACCATAACTACCATTACCATGGACTTCACAAAATAGGATAATTCAAAGTACTTCCGCTCGTCCTATTAATTGTTTAAAAATTCAACATTTTACTCACTTAGGTGATTTTGAATTTTATCAAAGTTAGTTGCCAGGTTCTAAAGATAATTAAGTCAGTACAATAATAAAACTTGGAATTATATTAAAGAAATAAGTCGTAATAAACATTTTGAAATATTAATATTTGACGGCCCGTTGGATGAGTGGCAAGGGTACTTGCCTAACGTCTCAGGGGCCCCGGGTTCGATTCCCGGCGGGGTCAACTTTGGAAATTTTAATGAAATTTTCAAAATTGACTCTGGTCTGGTTTTGAAAAGTAGTGGTAGGGCACACTGCGTTTCGCAGTCATTTGGGCAGCCCGTCTGGCGGCAGTAACCACCACCTTACAGAATACCACCGTGAAATAACAGAATATACGTGCTGTTGTGTTTCGGTGAGTGAGTGAGGGATGCCAGAGCCCATTTCCCTGTTCCCTCCTAATCCCTTATCCTTAATCCTATTATAATCGGCAGCGCACTTGCAGCAGCTGTGGCGTTGCTTGTGTTATAGGCGACGGTAGCCACCTACCATCAAGTGGACCGTCAGCCTGTCTGTCGACCTTAACATAAAAAAAAACATATGGTATGGATTATATATGTTGACTTTTCACCATACGAAAAAAATAGCGACACGCCGGCTAATCCATTTGATGGTAGACTCCGCAGTCCTTTTTATTGGATCAACTCATTAGAACACTCACTATCGTTAAACCGGCAAAACACAAAAGAAATAAGAGGCTCTTTTTCATAGGCTTATGAATGGTTCATATGTTGAAGTAATACTATTTGAACTTACTTCCAAAAACCTTACAGCCATAGTTAACTTTACGTGGGTAACTTTTGCTCTGTGTAAAATAATGAATTGTACTAATACCAATCATGTGGACTGGTGTCCTCGAGACAAATCCTGCGTGGTTCTTAGGAGCACTGTTGTGAGTGTCATTGGAACTGTTCAATGTTAAAAGGAGATGAGGACTGATGCGGGCTTCCTAGAGAATTAGGCGTTGCTCTAAAACAACTATATACATAAGGATCAGCATATCGTCTTTTTAATTCTCTCTTTGCTTCTACAATTTTATGGACAATGTACGAGCCTATTGGATGAGTGGTTAGGGTGCTTGCCTTAACGCTCCGTTCTAGGGTTCCCGGGTTCGATTCCCGGCAGGGTCAACTGTGAAAAATGAACTTTTCAAACTTGTCTCTGGTCTGGATCTGGAAAGTAGTGGCAGGGCGTTTTGCAGTCATTTGGGCAGCCCGTCTGGCGGCAGTAACCACCCCTTTACAGAAGACAACAGTGAAATAACAGCATGTGTGCTGTTGTGTTTCGGTGAGTGAAGTAAGGATGCCAGAGCCCACTTCCCAATACCTTCCCAATCCCTTATCCTTAATTCTATTGTAGTCGGCAGCGTACTTGCAGCAGCTTTGGCGTTGCTTGTGTTATAGGCAACGGGAGCCAACTACCATCAAGTGGACCGTCATTAAACTAAGAAAAGCAACCTGAGCATATTTATTTTGTTTTGACATTTAGTTGAGGAATTAGGGTGTTGGATCTTTGCAGCATATTAATTATAGGAATTAAACAGCAGCTCCCATGTCAGTTGTCAGGGAAATCCTCGAGCTGAATCTGTGAAACGCCACCGGCGATCCTCCTAAAATATTAACTCAGTTTGAGTCAGACGCCTTCATTGAATCATTATATCATTTTATACAAAAAGAAGCTTATGAGGGAAATATTTTTTTATGTAAAGGTAGTCTGCAGGCTGATGATCTTATATTGTAACTTAACTGGGACATTCAGCATGGAGTATTGCTTCAAAAGACACGTAGAGGGCGTACGAATTTGTTAGCAGTGCATTAACACTTACTTGATATTTTTGATCTAAATTGACATCAGTTCTAAGATTTTAAGTACTACTCTGATAAATTAGTGCTAAAGAGAAAGATCGGGCTGTGATAATAAAGAATAAAATAACTAATATGTATAAAAAAATAATTTATTCACAAAACAAATATAAAAAACGTGTACAGGTCCTGTAGGCAACAAATTTCGTTAACCATAATTAGAGGCAGCAGCCGAAGCAGAAGCCTTCGCGCTGGCCGACGAGTACGATTTGGATCCGCCATACCCCTGGGAATCAGAACCGCCGCCACCGTCTCCTCCGAAACCACCGCCAGACCCTGCGTGTCCTCCGCCAAGTCCACCACCATGACCACCTCCTAAACCACCGCCAATTGAGCCTCCAAAATCACCTCCACCACCGTGGCCCCCGTAGCCTCCTCCAGACGATCCTCCGTAGCCACCACTACCAGCTCCTCCACCAAGACCTCCTCCGCTTCCTCCGCCGAAACCGTTATGTCCGCCAAAACCTCCCCCACCGTGGCTGCCGCTTCCACTTCCACCTAATCCTCCGCCGCCGCCACCTCCAACTCCTCCTCCGAGTCCGCCACCGCTGCCGCCTCCAAAACCGCCGTCTCCACCATAACCTCCTCCACCGTGGCCGCCGCTTCCACCTCCACCCAATCCTGCGCCACCACCACCTCCAGCTCCTCCACCGTGTCCGCCACCGCTGCCGCCTCCAAAACCACCGCTTCCACCAAAACCACCTCCGCTATGGCCACCGCTTCCACTTCCACCCAATCCTCCGCCGCCACCACCTCCAGCTCCTCCACCGAGTCCGCCACCGCTGCCCCCTCCAAAACCACTTCCGCTATGGCCACCGCTTCCACTTCCACCGAATCCTCCGCTGCCCCCACTTTCGTGGCCGCCAGCACCACCTCCGAAGCCACCTCCGCCTCCGTTACCGCTGCCACTGTATCCACCGCCTCCGCCGTATCCGCCCTTAGCTCCGCCAAGAGAACCGGTGAACGCAAATCCACCAGACCTTCCGTCATCTGATTTTGTGTAAATTACTTTTTCATTGCTCCCTCCAAATCCACCGGTGCCACCTCCGAAACTTCTTCCGGCGCCTCCGCCGCCCCCCGCAGCGTGACCTCCACCACCGCCGAGGCCTGCACCGCCGCCGAGGCCTCCACCGCCGCCGCCTCGCAAGTGGCTGAATCCCTCGTGTACTTTTCCGATTATGTTGTTGATTCCCTCGCGGACTGTGTCAAGCCCTCCGCCTCCGCCTCCGCCGAAGCCGCCGCCACCGCCGCCACCACCTCCATATCCGAATCCACCCCCGCCGCCGAACCCGTGTCCGCCTCCACCGTCGCTACCGTATCCACCGCGACGGACTCTCTCTGAAACAATAAGCGAGCTTTCGATTAAGCTTTATGTAAAGGTCGCCAGAGACGCTGCAATTGCGACTTCACTACGATTAAGGATTAGGAGGGAAATGTGCTCTGCCATCCTTTACTAACTCCCGAAACACAACTTATTACTGCCTTCAAAGGGAAGCGGTGACAATCGGGTTTTAGTGTGAGAAGAGTGCAAAAGTTCCTATACCTGCCGCGTCGCCGAAGCCGATGAGAAGGCACCCGGCGACCACTCTCAGTAGGACCGTCTGCTTCATGACCACCTCGAGGTTTTACTGACATCATCTTAAACTTCATTTTCCTTTTATATGATTCGTTATTATCGTATTCGCATCTCCGCAAAGTTCACGAGGTACTGGGAAAACGATCAGTTTTTATGACGCCATTAATTATTATGAATCCGATTTATATTCTGTTGTACAATAAAATTTGCGTGCAATTTTTTCACTAGGATTGTTTAGTTAGTTGTTCTTTTACCTCGGAACTTACCTTTGCCTTGAAAGCTTTGATTGCTAATAATAATCACGTGTGCCCAAACTATTCCCAGCATTATGGTTTTTCCGTAAACTAGATAAAAAAAAAACAGCGAAGCAACAAGTTGTTTACTAGATGTAGAAAATCTATTTTTAAACCTAAAATTCACGTTTGCACGAGTTTAAATATTTTAATATAATGAAACGCCTCTTATGACTGCAATAATTAATAAGCCTTTTATGCCTTGGTTACGACTTACCATAAAAAGTGTATTATCTATATGTGTATATATCTACTTATATACAAGCAAAAAAGTGGCGAGCCGATTCGTTTGAGCAAAAACATATAACAGTAAAAAAAAAACTCGCGCCCCTTTTAAATATAACGCCTGGCATAATATATGAGTAATAATTTATTAAATTTTTACAGCTGTTAATTTTGCCAGGTGTTTATTTTTAATTTTTCCCACGGGAACAGTACTTTATTTTGGTGGAAGGTAACCCTGTGTCCTATTCTGTACTTTGGCAATATTTCATGACGACTGGTTGAGTGAGTAGTTAAGGCGTGAAACGGTAACAGACAGACAGAGTTACTTTCACATTTATAATATAAGTATGGGTAAATTATGTGTTATTCTGATATAAATAATACCTAATACTGTAAAGTTTCATCAAATTTGATAGAGTAGTTTTGTATAAAAGTTTTGTATAAACAAACATGTTAGTTTTATTACATATTCCTTCAGTTCAATACAATACTTATCTACTTATTTTATTATTAACAAAAAAATCAAAGGCACACACACCTTTAGAACAAGACATTTAATATGTAAGTGACATCTATGTATATAGAAAAAAATGAATCGTTAATTGTGCTCCAAAACGGCTAAAACCAAACGGCTAAGGCTTATTAGTTTTCACTCAAACTACGCCTGCAATGGCAGTTAATTCTTTTATTATATTATCACTGGCTGACCCAGGAGACGTCGTCCATGCCCGAACCCGAAAATAATTCTGACCCTATCGGGTACAATTTTATTTTCAAAGTGACGCGACACTTCGCGTCAATGAATGACAATACTAAAATCGCATTTAAAAAATGGAGGGTGAAAAATACTTTACGACCTATCTACTGAATATACACACAAAATTTCATAAGAATCGATCAAGCCGTTTCGGAGGAGTTTTGTTACAAACACTGTGACACGATAATTTTACATATTGGATGAATAACAGTCAGTGTATGCTAATATTGCATATTTTTAGGGCCTCCGAGCGCACAAGAAAGGACATGTTAAAACAGACATACGACTCTATTTCGTTTTTATTTATTTATTTATTTTATTATTGGGAAATTTACAGGTACTAATGTTACATAGTAATAATTCTAATAGAAACATACACCAAATAAAAAATTTCCACTTATAGCATGAAAGAGTAAATACAATTACAGCGAGCATTCACGGTAGGCAAAATACACTAAAATAATGGATTATAGTTTACTGAAAGAATTTCTCGGTTAAAATATTTCTAGTTTTAACTATAGAGCTGTGGAACAGGTTTAGTTTAGGTTATGTCTTCTTACATATTTATTCGTGTAAAAATAATTAACTTATTATTCCAATGAAAAGTTGAGAACCGATCTTATCATCAAATAGCAGAATAATGTACTAATAATGTGAGCAAGCAGGTAAGTGGTTATAGTTTAGATACACGTAGAACAATAGGGTAATATTAAACTATGCGTATTCAAGTTGTACATTATTAGACGAATAAACATGACTGTTACATAGTCTCACGAATTCCACAAGAGTAAAAAAATTAAATGGTTTTTATGAATTTCTTGAAAGTTGGTTATAATTTTTAAAAAGTCAATATACTAGTCTAAAGATACCTTTATTACTTTACTATTAAAATGAGCATTATTGAAGTTTAAACATTTTTAATTTTCCTGCGAAGTTGTCATTTTACTCTTGCACGTTTATACGATAGGGGCCATCGAAATTATCGTTAAAGTTCGAGGAACGTGTTTATTAAGAGAAATATTGGAAAATGAATTCTTTGGTTAAGTAAGCACCTATTTAAAATGCCAATTATAATATATAAGTTCCTAATGATTACTTAAAAGTTTACTAAGACTTAAAAGTTTTAAAAGTATTAAAAGTTACTTAAGTATTAAAAGTTACTTAAGACGGTGTTTTTATAATTTTCCAGTGAGCACGGTCACGACGCTCGCGCACATTTAATGCGATAAGCAATAAATGCAAGTTATTCCAAGCAAAAAAACTGCATCCGGGTAGCGTGTGGTATTGTTCATTTTGTTTTATTTTCAAAACGATCCAACTCCTATTAAATCTATTCGTATTTCAAAATAAATTCACTTTTACAGCCTCTTCCACTCTGTTTGTCTATCGATCATTATCGCTTTATGCTAATCTAGTTTTTCTCAACTGAGGCTTTTTTGCGACATGGCCAAGGACGTGTGTGATTTAATCGATGCTTGAGGATAATGGCGATTATTATTTATAATAATTTTAAAAGTCTGTGCGTAGTGTTTCTGTTACCGTGACGGTAAAACCGGCGGTGAGTGGACCGTAACGATATGTGGTGGTCGTTACTCTTCTCCGACGCGAAATATGCATCCGGCAGATTTTGATAATCACCCAAAAATATAAACTTTATTTTATCTCCTCTATTAATTAAAAGTCTTTATATTGCTTTAAATTTAGGATTAAGAATTTATTTTATAATAATATTCACTATTCACTCACGGGAAGATAACAAACAGCACACGTGCTATTACTTCACGTTACCCAATGTGTGACTGCGATTTTTCATTTTCAATATTTATTAAAGCAGTACAATTATGTAATTATATCATTTATTTTAAAAATATAATTCAATTAATTAATAATTTACTATAAAACTGTAAGAGAAAATTTTCGGTACTGGCCATTTATAACAAAATAAAATACAATTAGTTCATTTACAAATGAAATTTTTGAACGCTTCAAAAGTAGAGCGGTTCAGTTGTTTTCAAATATATTTTTAATGAACTAACAACTTGAGAACAATACACTTAATTACATCAATTTTAGAAACCTTGGGGCCCTGGGGCCCAGAGGCGAAGCAGCTGTTTAACGAGCTGTCCTTGCGTCTCATTGAGGCCTCGGGGGACAGGAGGGCTGGCGCTTACCTCGGGCAACGCCTAAGTCTGGCCATTCAAAGAGATAATGCCGCCAGCCTCCTGGGTACCATCCCCCAAGGTACCAGACTCGAACAGATTTTTTATTTATTTTAGCATGTATAGCTTTATTTAGTTTATAAGTTTCGTTTTAGGCTGTGTTAATATTTGTTTAAGTTTGTGTTTTAAATAAAGCATTACTTTATCTAGAAAAAAAAAATTACATCCTTAAATAATTACTGAACGGAAATTCATGTGGTTTTCATTTATCAACAGAGCGATTCCTAAAGAATGTACAGGTGTAATGTAATCAGAAAAAATCGAGCCGTCTGGGAGTTTTAATCGAAAATGCAGTCTAACAAAACAATATATGGTGGAATTGTTTCTCTTTTATAGGTCCACAAAACAGTCCGCGGTGGCATGTGTCTATGTTTTAAGGATGGGTATACCCATTCTAACTTCTAAAAAAAATGCAGGCGTAATATTACGCGGATGAAGTCACAGGCACCACCTAGTACTGAATAAAATTCAAAGGTTATCAGTATAAAAATATTGGTGAAGCCAGCTTATTGCTGTTAGTGCATGTTTCAAAACGCGTACAGGATGGTCGGTAGATGTGTCAGCTTCTTCTGAGGTCGCGGGGAAAGAAAGGCCCGACCGTTTAGCTAAAGGTTCAAATGTTCAACACATTATGATGAAGTAAAATTAATCTGACGGGATACGTAGTGAGTGCAAGAGACTCGGCCAGGAATTGTGTAGTAAAATACATACATACTCTCCCTATTATTTCAAATGGCGTAAGGGCTCCGATTATGACCTCTAAACTCGTCAGTTTTTTTGTGTAAATTTGTATTAAAATTTTTATAGAACACCATCCATGTTCATATCCAATTATAATTGTGAATATATCCTTTCTTTATTTATGGTTATAACGAGTAATGTCATTAATATTATGTACCATTTTAATAATTTAAAATGTTAAATAAAGTAAGTAAGAATTAATTTAGTTCATACATCTATCTCATAGTCACCACGGCTCTGTTTACATCACATTATTGTTTTTACCTAGTTCTAATACACACTTAACCAATATTAATTTTAGGACCTGAACGGCAGTTCAGTCGCCTCAAAGCGTGAGAAGTGGGTATTTCAAAAATGAAAACGATTTATAAATTAATAATTACATATATTTTCGTTCTTAAAGTTGAGCATCTTTGTACCTTTACAATTTTAACGTAATTAATACCTCGAGCAATATTAACATCGGCATACGCGCCATCTTAAGGCTAATTAACAAAACTTCTTCGAGAATCGAACATCTCGTCGATCCAACGTGACTCTTTCATCGTACAGCTTCTATTGCTAATCGATAGATGGCCTTTTGTTCGTTTGTACCTTAACATTTATGACTAATTATAAGTTTCATAGAGTTTACAGCTTGGAATCCGGTCTGGGAGCTCCGTACGCTGTCGCGTGACTGCTGGCCACACCGCCTCTCGCAGTGCTGTATGCGTTGGCGATAGCCGTGGGACCGCCGGGGCCTCCGCCGGAAGACCGTCCTCCCCATCCGAAGAACATTGGAAAGAATGTCCCGGCGGGAAATCTCGGCGCGTACTCGTCCTCGTCTTCGTCGTCTTCGACAGGTTTTTTCACTGGGTTCTTTTTCGACACTCGCTTCTTGGCTTTCTGCACCGGTTCCGGTTCTTCTACCTCTTCCACTTCGGGTTCCGTCAATTCCGGCACGATAGCCCTCACGGTCGTAGAGAAGGATTCCGTCTTCTCTGTGGTATCAGCGATTTCGGTCGCTTCCGTTACTATTGGTTTCGGCGGAGGCTGCGGGTAGAAAACTTCGTTTTGCTGCGGGGAGACCTCATAATTAGTGTCGGTCTGACGCCTTCTGTCGGGTAGATAGTACTGGCTAGGCTGATCCACCTCGGACTGCTGCTCCTCGGGTTGTCGAAACATGAAAGCGGCCATCCCACCGCCGAGAGTTCGCGGGTTGTAGTAGGGGTTGTAGTAACGACTGTAGACGAGGCCACCTCGGCTGTTGTCGCTCGAACCGAACGAAACTGAAGCAAGGTTTCAACAAAATACTCTGAATACAATCGGGAAGCCACCGACCATCGTGAAATAAAGAAATTTAAAAAAAAACACTCAAACAATTCTGGTACATCTTTATAATTGACTCAGTGTTAAATTGTTTAGATGGTCTGAGATGGTCTCCTAAATTAAAAACGAATATAGAAAACTTACGTGAGTCTACATTGGAGGTATACGGGTAGTAGGGTAAAGCGTAGCCGGTCGCCTCGAACAGTGCGCAGCTCAACACCACCAACAAACACGCGGTCTTCATCTTGTACAAGGTACGAGTCAAAGGGTTGGTGTAAGATTGCGTTGCGGAGAGACCACGGGCGCGTTATATAGCCGCAGGGGCAGGACTCATTGGGATTCCGGTCAGGTGGCGTCGCGCTCACTTCTGCGCCACTCGATACCTCTCAGTCCAACCGTTATGAGACCACATCCTACTAGAGCTGCCTATGCTCGACACGTATTCCTCTCCGTAACTGTACCTTCAGTTTGTTTTGCTCTTTTTACACGAAATTACAGTAACGATAATTCTCTCGGGCGGGTGATGCGACATATTGCCATTTTCATCGCGGTCATTTAGTTTATGAAAAGTGCCGCAGGCATAAATTCAACAGTTACGCTCCGGAAGCTGTTCGCTATCCCAGGGAACGGATCCCACGGAGTCGCTCAGGAATAAATTTAAAGGAATCAATATACCAACTGTAATTACACACCACCTTAATTTTTTAAACTTATTTAAGTCCATAAGAATGTTGACAAATTCAAGAAAAATAGTGACTTCCATGTTTTAAACTTAAACCGTCGTTCCTAGTTCCAGGCTCCACATCAACTATCATCAATACGTAGCAATCACACCATGTAATAAAATCTTAACGAGCCGTGTTTAAATTTAATTTTTTTACGAAAAAAAATGAAAAAAAAAAAAATGAAAAAAACAGTTGTGTACGTGGCACTTTGTTGACGAGGTGAAAAAGTAATTTTTAGAATTGTTGTCTGTTTGTCTGTGGGTTTGTGGACGCTAATCTCAGAAACGGCATAACCGCTTTGAATGCGGTTTTCATTGATGTAGCAAGCTTACCGTTACTTTTCGTGTTATAGCTAGAGTTATTCAAAGGGTTTCGTTAATTGAAGATTAATTTGAAAAGAGCAACTACGGTGGTTTCTCAGCAAATTCTTCCCCGTAGAAACGGTCCTGCATTTATTTAGTTTTATTGTGTTTGACGGACTATGAGAAGTTGTAAAAAATTTTGTAGATAAATAAATAAACGGATTTGAATTAAATGCCATTTAAAAATATGCTATTACAATTGTTAGTCGAAAAATGCTATTTCTCAGTAAAATATTATGATGATGGCAAATTAAAGATTAATGTGTTTAATCTATGATTTTATGATCATTCATTCATTATGATACAGATTACCTCATCAAAATTTCATTTGTATCTGACATTGCAATATATATTGTGGTATTTTTATTTTTGTATAAGAACTATAAATCTCCATTTATAAAAATGAATTCCTATTTCCCTTGGTCACGGCATCGCGGGTGAACAGGTGGACCGATTTTAATTCGGTTTTCACTAATGGAAAGAGGGATAAACGGGGAATGTTTAAATATATAAAAATTGCACCCCGGGCGAAGTCGGAGGCGGGTCGCTAGTATAATATAAAAACTTTAAATGAGATATCCGCTAGTAGCGGGGTAAAGCCCAAGCTACCGGTGGTTAGGGCTACAGATTGAAGAATCTCCTGACAATTGGTGCCATGTCAAGAAGTACCGCCTTCTGTATCTGTCTCTTGGTCCAGCCTTCTAACGAGAGTTCTTGAGATGTCGGTCGAAGCTTTTCGCTGTAAGACCGTTATCGGGACGATAATTGTCGAATCGATAACATGGCGGTCACCTTGTTATTATTATTATTTTATTATTAGTATAATTTTTACTGGTATCTAAAACAATGTAAAAATTGGCAGATGTTAGACTAGTCGATAAGGTATCTTTTTAAAATATTGCTGTAGTGTGTGTACATTTCGTCCCTGAACCAACTTCCAACCAAACCCCACTTTTAAAGAAATGTGAATAGAGACAAAAAAACGTCGATTGGTGTAAAATAAATTTAACAAAAAGAAAAATATTTTTATTACTGTTCTGTGCCTTTACCATGAGTTTACAATGACCGCACTCGCTAGCGAGAGCGTAAATTTTTTTTATGAAAAACTGTCAACTGTCAATGTCAAATTGACAATTTTCCATATAAATATTTTACGCTCTCGCTAGCGAATGAGATCATTCATTATAACTCATGGTAGAGGTACTGATATAAAACCAGAAAAAACCTCTACAAAAATATATCTGTCGTCGAGAAATAGTCGATACATTCTATCGTCAAATAATACATAATATATCAGGATCATTTACACATGAATCAAATAGCATTTTAATACAAAACCTCGTAAATAAAGTTAAAGGAATTCAAAGGGCAATATTATGCCGTCTGCTGGGACTTCGTACTGCATACACTCAGTCCTACTTGGAATGACTAAAAGCCTTCATTCATGTAAATTTGTACAATAAAGGGGAAAACATCATTACGATCAGTCATCTGAAGTAGAATTTCATTCTAAAATTCTAAGCGGTGAGAACTTTTATGTGAAGATTTATTGCAGTCAATTAGAGGCTATTTAACTACTTTGAAACGTGTTCGAAATATATTGACATTGAAAATTTGTAGTTAAGGCACGCGGTCTACTCGAGCTCCTATACCGATAAGATCGTCAGACAGGTTCGTTCTGCTATTTTGCCCGATAAGATCGTCGTTCCCCACATAAAGTCGCCCTAAGTGGTTATAACCGTCAAATTGACGAGTTGGCACGTCTCTCCTTTGTAACACTCCGTAAGAGTCGAGTCATTTGTATGATCGGCATAGCGATCTGATTCATTCTCATCCAATTGGGGCACCTGATTCAAATTTCAATCTCCTCCCCGAAGCCAAGATTTCTTGAAGCCTTCGACAATGCATACGCTCAGACAGACGGGCAGACTTTGTGTCTGCGACTCGATCGTCTTTATACCCGTAATACATATAAATTCATTCAAACCTTCGGCAGATTTTTTGGTTATTTCAATCATTAATCTTATATATTAATCTTATATATAAAAATGAATCCCTATTTCTCCTGGTCACGGCATCACGCGTGAACGGGTAGACCGACTTTAATTCGGTTTTCACTAATCGAAAGAGGGATAAATGGGGAATGTTCTTATATATAAAAATTGCACGCCGGGCGAAGCCGGGGACGGGTCGCTAGTTTAAAATAAAATAATTGGACCGAATGTTACCGAAAAATGGACCACCTGCAATTATTCTATTTGAATATGGCTATTGCAAGTTTAATTGTGAATTTGTGCAAAATACATTAGAGTGTAAAATTTATAATTTTTTAATATTTCTTTGATATTAAATCGCCCTATCCCCCCCCCCCAATAATTAAATAAATAATAATTAAATATATAATTATAATTATAACATCTATCCGGTTCAAAACCGGTTTCACGTGAAAGAACCGGCAAGAACCTCATGTCTTAATTGGTCTTCTAATATAAAAAGAATAGCCGTTGTTAAGATTTCTTAGGTCTCTTTCTGGCTAATGTCTTAGTATCTAAATAATGTAACCGTGCGACCGTTTGTTTCTGATCTGATAATAAATAAATTATACTATCGTTGTAAAATAAACGATCGATCATAGAACTTTTTAGTATTCATAGTATACACAAAGTTAGTGAATTTACATTCATCATACACATTAGGCCAGTGTCGTTGACTTTCAAACTTGATCCGAATTTCGCGAACTCTGCATGTGAGAGAGTACGAGTGCCTCCAAAACCTTTTCAATGCTAAGTCATGTCACTGACGTCAAGTCCCCACTCTCCCCTACTATTGTTTGAGAATCGTCTGGCGCTGAAAGGGCTATTCAATGCACATCGTCCGCGTGTTGACGTCACTGCGTTTACTGCTCGCTCCATTAGCTGCATTCGAGATCGCGTCGGCCGTTCATCGACGTTGTCGCACGAATTGCGATTTCAGTGAGCCAAGTTTGCGCGCGATGGATTCGCTCCCAGTGATTGCATCGGGGCGGTGTTCCACCTGCAGGTTCACCTGTGAAACGGATCCGATATTTTCCTGTTGTTGGTATTGTCCCATGGCGATTTGCGCACGGGCGCCCTCCACATGCAAATCGATCGATGCGTGTAACGTGACTATTGTTCGTATTTTTTGATTTGTTGGTTCTAGATCAGCGCGTGAGTTGAATTCGTTTATTTTTCCTTCTGCGTCTTTGTTTTTAGTCTTTGTTACTTGAATTGCTTCGCATACCTAATCAATTCTGTTTCCAGTTCTATTTATACTGTATTGATTAGATCCGTACGAGGGAATAGACGGTTCTCTCGTAAATACGAAGAATTAAAATTCAATTTGTTACAATATTCGATTTTTTTGCATTTATCACCATTTTAGAATGCACATTATATGAGAAAGAACTGACAACAAACCTCATAGTTGCTCTTTTCAAGATCAATTTGCGATAAACAAATAATCTGCCATCAGTGCCAACCCCCAAGGCTTTTCTTCATAGATTCTGTTTTAATTATCTTTTAAATTTGTTTAATGGTCTTACTACGGCTCGAGTGTAACTTGGGACTTTATTATAGACTACCTAGCTGTGCCTGCGACTGGAATGAAACAGACATTCAATGTTACAATACATTAATGAAAATCGCATTCAAATCAGTTAAACCGTAAACCCACCACGACAAGGTCCTAGCACACCTAGGGGGATCTTCGAAAGTAGGTACCTACTCATCCGATTTAAAAAAATATTTCCTCAATAGTTAGAATGGAATTTCAGGATGGACGTAGGGTAAATATTCAACGCCTGGCAAATGTAAAACAGCAATAAAGATGTCGGGCATTATATGCTTTACTAGCTGAACTCGGCCACGTTTCGCTGCGGCTGGCTGCGGCCCATACGGCGATGGAGTGCGCGTGGGATGCTTATATATAATACTATTGATCGTAGCGTGATGTTATATAGCCTATAGCCTTCCTCGATAAATGGACTATTCAACACAAAAATATTTTTTCAATTCTAACCAGTAGTTCATGAGATTAGCGCGTTCAAACAGACAAACTCTTCAGCTTTATATATATCTTTCATATTTAATTTCTCAAAGAAAGATTTAAAAGCTCGATTAGCTCTCTTCTGCACTAATGTCCTAAGCGGCTTGCCATCCGATGTGATGGCCGGGAGTGTGGCACAAGAATACCGAGACGGAAGCGTCGTTAATATTCAGCGCGAGTTTTAACATTTTTAATTTACGATCGGTTCGATCTATCGGTTAAGATGCTGTCGGCGTAACGAAATTTTTTATTGTTCGCCTACCAAATAAATTCAGAAAAAACGGTTACAAATAATAGAGGTGGCAGATTGTAAAGGTTGTTTTTGAATTTAGCTTAAAAAATTGGAAGTCCTTGTCGGATCTAACGCATAAATCGTTGCCTCGGACAATGGGAGTACTCGCCAGGCAATTACATGAATTATTCATGTTTTTTTTTAAATCATTGAGATCACCGCCGTTTTATCGCCTAATTTTGATTGCAAATTCTCGTGGTCTCTTTCGAGTAGTCACAAGTTTTAGTAAACCTAATTAATACTTCTATTACTTTTAGTAATACCTACTAGAAATATTACAAAAGTTTATGGGATGTTTTGTTACTATTTTCATGCAAAAACTTCTGAACAAAAAAGTTTATATGTCAGAATTTAAAAATTACTTTTAACAGTTAAAAGTAGGAGTATAAACGCGAAAGTTTATGAGGAGGGATGGACAAATTAAATTTTCACAATTATTATATGTGAAAACCATGAAACCTTTAGTTAGCGTTGGTCCACAGTGTTGCTATTATAAATCAGCTTAAACTTAGTCAGATGTATTAGAAAAAATATTATCTTTATAAGAAAGGGTGTGGGCAACCCTGATAGGAAAGAAATAAGATGTACCTTCAGGGATATTCTCCGACACCAGCCGAAAGTAAACAGAATTGAAAATGTTTACCAGGAATCAATAAATTGTCCGTAGCAACAAATCAAGCCCCCGTACTGCATAGAAATTATCGTACACGGTTCTCGGAATTGGCGGTCGTATTCTAGGCATATCCGTGGCCATTGTCTCGCACCTGGAACATATTAAAACAACTGCCTCGGTGCTACGTGGCAGCCAAGCTGACGGTCCACTCGATGGTAGATGGAGCACGAGTACTACAAGTGTACATAGTTTTTAACCAGACAGCGTGTGCATCCATGATCTATAACAAACATATCCAGAGTGTCTTTTGGGGTTTCTTCTCAAGAATCTCAATCTTGGCTATTATTTTTTTCGAATGTCTGCTAAAATGTGCAATGACCATTAAAAATGCACGCGATTAAACATTATTAATATTTTCAAGTTAGTGGTGAGTTTCTTCCGCCGTTTCTTCTCTTCTTCCTATAGAATGCCATTTTATTCAGAAAAAGGTAGTCCTTTTTCGAGTTCACACCGGCCCATTTTTACTATTTTTGAGAAATAAAATATTCTATGAACTTAGTTTTATTTTTTTAATTTTTATTAAAGGTGGGTTTGCTCTCGACCAGCATCTATCCATGTGGGAAGGATGAGGCCGACGATGGAGCGAGCTCACCCAGAAGATGCCTATTCACTCGAACCTTGAAAAGATTTGGGTAGTGTGAGCTCGGAAATACAGACGCCGGCAGTGAGTTCCAATCCTTAGCAGTGCGCATCACAAAACATAACTTTAACATACTTAATCAAATTAAAAAGGAAATTATTAGTTTACAAAAATGCTTGTATGCTTTTATGAGTGAGTGAAAGGTAAAAAGGGGTTGTAGGTATTTGTAAATGAAGGCGTTCATAATTCGCCATAATAGGTTGGGGAAAAAGTATCTTCGCATTTTATATGAAAACTCAAGATTTTTTTTCTCAAAATTTATTTACATTTAATTGCAGTATATATTATGTGCCATTTTGTTCGATGACTTTTTGCCATCTTGTAGATAGTGACATGATCAACGGGATCATGTTGTAGAAATTTTGGGACTTCTGATCAAAAAACGAGACAAGTAGTTTTGACAGTCCTCTCTTGCCTAAAGAATTCTAAAGAGACCGAGACAGGTGGAAATCTGAAGATGCAAGGTCAGGGCTATATGGCGGATGCCTCCCAACACCTCCCAGTCGAACTCTATTAATTCTTGCTGAGTGGCTAAAGATGTGTGTGGTCTAACATTGTCGCGATGAAAAACAACACTCTTTCTATTGACCAATTCCGGCCGCTTTCTCTTCCGAATCGATGGTTCTGATTAGTCGAGTACACGATTCATAAGGCTCTTTCAGTGAGCTCGTGTCGAGCTTTTTTGTGTACCCAGCTTTTTTAAAATGGGTCAAAACTATTTTGTGGTCAATTTCTAGTTCTACAGCTATGTCGTAACTGCTGACATGCCGATCTTGCTCCACTTTTTCAAAAATGGCGTCCATTTTATCCGTAACAGGGCGACCAGAGTGAGGTGCATCTTTGACATCAAAATTCCCGGATTGAAAACGCTTAAGCCAACTTTGTGCTACTCTTATGGACACTGCATTAGGTCCATAAACGTCACAAATTTTTTTTCGCGATTTGAGTTGCATTTTTTCCTTCTTTGTAATAAAATTTTAAAATGTATTAAATTTGTTTATTATAGATTCACTCATTTTGACAGAAAGAAAAATTTTTTTTTTTTTAATGTAACCTTTTTAATGTCATCCAAACCAGCCAGATACAAACAGTACAGTCAAAGAGATTTTATTACCAGTTTATATATTACATACTATATGTGAAGAGACTTTTCCCCCACCTCATATGTTGTATGGAAAACTACGATACATGTTGTACACGTTTCATGAAGATGATCAGCGCTGGAGTGGGCTAATTCTATTCGCAAATCGTGTGTTATTCGCTGCGCGTGCGCAAAGTCTGAGCGCGCGTCACCTCATGAATTACACTTTTTTCGGCTGGATACAACTTCGACCACAGGTCGAGGCGGGAGGTGCATTGCCATAGGCGTTGCCCCTATATTAGCATATTGGCACAGGGCGAAGTGTGTTAATGTTAATTCCCACTCGCACCAACAGTAAACATGTCTTCGGGGTGTCCGAACTCTCTATTTATTGCAATACCACGACATATCCGACATCGACGTATATCGTAAACAATTAAGGCGCCCGTTCTGCGTAAATCGTTGACCCATTAGTATTCCCTTTTCGTATTTTAATCTCTTTTAAAAAAAAGTTGAAACTTTAATTCACTTAACATTTTTAATGTAGGCTATTCAAAACAAGAGGAAAATGTCTGAAAAAACGCCTGCGTCACTGTACTTAGCAATATATCTTCAAACTAAATTAATGGTATATTGCCGTTTATAGTTCGGAAGGCGTTAACAAAAATTCCATAACAATGTTCAACGAAAAAATATTATGTATAAATAATTCAGAAATAAACTTGGTTTTTGTTACGAGATTCTCGCTTCTATGACGACGGCTGACAGTTCATTTGATGACTTTTGGCCACCGTCATTTTAGGATACATACAAGCATATCTTAATAAAAATTAGTCTAGTAATAGGTATACATAGGTACTTTAGGTACCTTCCGTAAGTGCACTAACTGACTAAATGTTATCCCGTCTGGCCAGATACTGTCATCTAGCTATGTTTTGGTGTAACAACTTTGAAAGCATTACATGGTTGTTTTGCCTTCATATTAAATTTCTCCAAGGTTATATTGTCCTGCGTCATAGAAAACCTTCGTTTATTTGAAATAATCAAAGGTTTATACATGAGCAGCTTTAAAACTTCGACGCGGAATCTACCGAACAGCTTTCCCCGTTTGACCTAAATAACCCCGTTGCCACAAATAAACAATTTTCTAAAAATCTGTCTAAATTTCTGAGAAGTAATGCCAGCAATGAAAGCATCTCTAATAAATTCCGATTTATTCTGATCTGCGGTTACCTCTTTAAGGTTACAGCTCTGAGCTAGCAGATTTAATTGTTGTAAGAACATAACGAGCGTGTATTTAACTTGTCCTTTAGATGTATAAAGAGTTTAAAATTGAAATAACTTAATTGTAAGGTAACATTGTACACAGTTAAAGTATAGCTTTAATCGGTTCTTCAGATAAGAAATTTTCAAAATTGTACCTCCAATAAATCCAGTCGACATCGACTTTGCTCGAACTCGGATCTGTTTCAAATCTTTCTGGTCGCAAATATCGTACCAAGCCAGGGGCGATACTTTATATATACTTTATACTTTATATAGACCTTTTATATATATAACAGCTGGTGCCCGCGGCTTCGCCCGCGTTGAAAATAAAAAATAACGCCTAACTAAATATATGCGCATAGCTTGTCAGGTGTTAGATGATCCCTCGGGAACGGCCCGTTGGATGAGTGGCAAGGATGCTTGCCTAACGTCTCAGGGGCCCCGGGTTCGATTCCCGGCGGGGTCAAGTTTGGAAATTTTAATGTAATTTTCAAAATTGACTCTGGTCTGGATTTGAAAAGTAGTGGTAGGGCACACTGCGTTTCGCAGTCATTTGGACAGCCCGCCTGGCGGCAGTGACCACCCCCTTACAGAAGACCACCGTGAAATAACAGCATATACGTGCTGGTGTGTTTCGGTGAGTGAGTAAGGGATGCCAGAGCCCATTTCCTTATCCCCTCCTAATCCCTTATCCTTAATCCTAGTGTAGTCGGCAGCGCACTTGCAGCACCTGTAGCGTTGCTTGTGTTATAGGCGACGGTAGCCACCTACCATCAAGTGGACCATCAGCCTGTCTGTCGACATAACATGAAGAAAAAAAAAAGCGGTAAATTGCTACAAATAAAGAATACTTCAAAACCAAGTTTAGTTTTACTTAGTTTAAAATTTTAGTACATACATTAATTTTTAAAGACATGTAACTGACACGACGCTATTAATATATAAGAAATAAAAGTAAAGAATAATTTAAAAAGGTAATAGATAAGGAATGATAAGGAGTTATGGCAACCTAATTACATTAAAAAAGGGTTAAGTAATTACTTTCGTTTCACTTAGTGTCCTCTCGGTTTATTTATACTCCATATCATTTAGCACTAAGATAATGTCGATTCTGAAACTGAGGGGTTCGTATTTGAGTTTTTTATTGTTTTGTGAATTAAAGAGAAAATCTGACCTTCCAAATGACGGCTACAATAGTGGTCTTAGAAACAACAAAGAGGCGTGTCAAAGAAAAATTATTCTGAATCGGAATACTTGTTTTGTTAAGGGCTTCACTGAGGCAAATGACATTTACTATAGAATTCGCTGGCGGCGGATCCAATTCAACAGGCCTAGAAATGGTGTTTTTACCATTAGAACAATACACAAAATAAAAATTTTTATTAATACAATTTTTTAATCTGATATTAACTTATTAGTAGGTACAGGATTCATATGCGTGCAATAAGCCGTTTTCGGGAGAATTTTCAATAAAGGTCAAATTCTTCTTGTGTTCTAACTTTTTTTGTGGAGTTTCTATTACTTTAACGAAAATTCTAATTAATACAATTGGTTCTTCCATGTTTAAGTATAATATATATTTTTTTCAAAGCAATTGTCTTGTCCATTTCTTGTAACATTTTCATTAAACAATGTATATTTTTAGTATTTAGGGTTTGTCTCCCCCTTAAATGTTAAGTAAATAAAGTTCTCACAAGACCGAAACACACCAACACTTGGTCTCCGTCTTTTTTAAATTAAAACGGAAAGTAATCGAAGATATGAATATGAAATCAAATATTATTATTAATAACAATCAAAAAAATAATTCAGGAAGTGCTGCGGCTGTTCTTGGACTCCGTGACGGTAGTGCCGTCGTGAAGATTGGTGCGCGCGCGCGCCTGACGCTCGCCCGGATGTCGCACGTTGAGCACCGCCTTCACCACTACTTCTTCGACGAATGGCTGCACCTCCACATCTGTCAATATTACATAATTCTTCGCTCAATTTACTCTGACTCTCTCTTTCTCCGGCATCGATTTATTTAAAAAAACACTGTGATATAAAGCTTACCGTTACTCCCAAATTGTAGTTTGGTTCTAGACTGCGGGGCAGCCGAGCAGACGGTGACGGCAACCAGCAGCAGAGCTCCGAGCGGTAGCGAGGAATGCATCGTGTGGCGAGTGGCGATGGAGCGCGGAATATACAACGCACAACTCGTTACCTCATCTTACCCACTCCGTCACGATCTATGTGAAGGGCGATTCTGTAACTTTTTAGTCAATCTTTTTGTGACGAAATCCAATTCTCGAAAAATCTTTCCATACATTCATCATTTCATACACATACAAAATGTATGGTTAGTAGGTCCTATATTAGTAAAGTTTACACACGAAACATTTATAACCATGCAGAAATGGTTCAAGTATTTCCATCAAAACTGTCAGCCGAGGCAGGCCTCTGTGCCTACCGTCGTTCACATTGAATGTGAAAGGAGTGCAACTTCTGTACGCTAGTACTATTATTTATTTTGTGGCCGAGGCGTTGAAGATGCGGTGGGCGAATTACTCTTGGCAGAGTCGTCGCGGTCATCACTTCTGAGTGGCACGTCGCATCACTAGCCACTACACCTCCTGGCACACTCGTGCATGGAGCAGTCCACGCCTTCAACTCTGCTCTGCACGACCGGACTCCCAATTAACGGTTCTCAATAGCTTAATTACTCAATTAAGTAACTATTTTATTTGAAGCAAGCTGTATTTCCACTGTACCTGATCCTCTATTTGCTAGATTCATTTTGCTGTCGTGATCTGCAGATTACGACCGTAGCCGGCTTATTGGATCTAACGAGTGGGAAAGTGGGAGTGGGGAGTGGGAACGAGTCTCTGACGAGCTGATTAGTAGTCCACCAAAGAATCGGTGACTGTTGTTTGCCAGATTATTTACGTTTAGAAAGTGATCTAAATCATATTTATACTCACTTTGTTAACCATCATTCCAAAATTTACACATCCAAAATGACAACATTTTTTACTTTGGAAATTTTTGCCGTTTCCTCTAGTACTGCTACTGAACTGTAACCATGAGTGTATATAAGAAGGGGGGGGGGGGGGGGTTAGGGGGACTGGACACCCCCCCTTAGCATACGCTAAAAAATATTCTTTTGTGTTCGTCAAGTATATGGATATCATCACCAAAACGCAGCGTTCGGTTTTGACAGCAACGATTCGTTGAGTCCACTGCTCTCAACTCTCTCTGGATAGAGGGTGTTATGAAACGCCACTGTATTTTATTGATGATGTAATCAGCGCCGCCTTGGAGACCCCACAAAAGCGCTTGCGCAAATAGCTACGTGTAGCCGTTATTTATTCACGTCATTTATTCTAGTTGACCGAGGTTGGCGTTTAGAATTCTGCCTTTTTCTGCGTGAAGTCTGGACAGAAAATAATTTATCTTTGTATATTCTTGGACCCTTGGAACCCTTCCACGAGAAAGTTATAGCTTCGCCCATGACTATGGCATCCTGTGTATCTGACGTAAACTACTAAGTACACCTTTTTGAATAGTACCTACCTATTTCTGTATGCTCTGGCATATTTTAGAAATAAAGGATAATGATAATAAAGGATTTTAGAAATAAGGAAGTAATAAATAATGCGTTTTCACTAAGCAGCTTACATCAAATCAAAGTATATGTCGTGGTAAAAGTAGCAGAATAACTCAGTTCGGTTCAGTTGCACAATAGGGCATTGGAGTGGGCGTCGCCTGATACCCGTGTGTGTGCGATTTGCAACACATGTCTTTTCTAATCATTTATCTATATTAAATCCATTTTGGATTTGGTGCAACTTTGAATCATTTTAATATAAAATCCTCCGCTTCGAACTCGCCTAAACTCCTATTAAGTTAATAAGTAGTTAAATTAATAAGGACAACGTTTCACTTATGGAATCGATAACTGGTTTGTTGCACAACGAGTCGACACTGGATCTTCTCACCCGTCTATTTGGCGTTTGTCACGTTTTCTGTATTAACAATTTGTTCAATAACTTAGGGAGATTAATTTCATACTGTATTTATATTTGTCCTCTGCGGGACAAGAAACATATAAAGCACTCTGCGGATTCAATAAAAGAACGAGTTGTCAGGCGTTGTTGAAGCTGCCTCGATTTGGAGTGAATCTGGCTAAGATTACGCAATAGACAGATGTAGCCTTCGCAACGTGGCTGCAATGATGGCAGCACTGTACGAATACATGCATCTGTATTAGGAGTGGGTGTTAAAAGTTAACGTATTAAATTAAATTTAACATTAACATATAACTGTAAAAGAATATTTTTAACGACATGTTATATTTAATTTTCAAACATTTTATTTCTAATATCAAGACCCGCCATCTATACAAAGTTTGGGTGAACAAACTCAAATTTAACTGTTTTTGCTTCAGTCTTACACATACATTCGATTATTTAACGTGTTACATTATAACAACATACATTATAACTAGCCATAGATAACATTCAATTTTTTAATGTGTTATAATAATTAACGTTTTGTATAACACGTTATATTTTTTTAACATTAACAATTTAACTCGTTGCAGAATTATAACTTTTAAACACACCTCTAATCTGTATGCGTATAGGGTTGCCAGACTTTCCTTTTTTCCCATTTTTTATTCAAACAAATGTTTTTTTATGTAAAACCTCTTTTGCGGCGGGTGAGACCGGCAGTTGGCGTGACGACGCCGACATTTAGCCAACACTTTAGCGGAATTCATAGCAATAAAAAGTTTAAAAAAAATCCCTAGCGGATAATATCACTGCCGCCGGATTGGTTTCATGAATATTTTCAGACGGAGTGGTGACAGGCACTATCTATGCCAGGCGGAGTAGATAGTGCCGCCGACAGTGTGGTTACAGTCACCAGAACATATTTACGAAGTATTTAACAGTGTAACAAAAGGTTAGGACTGAGATCGTAAACTCAGGTGGCTTTCTCAATTAACCGAAAACGTATGCAAACACAAACGAAATATTGGCATAGTTAAAACGTCAGGCAAACTTAACCGACTAGGGAATAATTTAAATTACTCCAGTTTAATTTAATTTAGTTATTATATGTTAGTTTTGCCAATTTTTATTACTATTATTTCTTCTTCTGTTTTGTCAAATAATTTTATTTCAATAATCTATGATAATTTACTAACAAATCAAAATTTGAAATGTGTGCAGTGCAGAAGTGCAGAAGTGAAGTGCAGTGATGTGAATGTGATGTACTTTTTCTTCTAACACGGACTACACCACTGAGGATGTCAACCGCAGTATTTAATGCTATGGAATAACTGATGGGTGCATGTGCCTCATGCATCCTTAATGCGTTACAGGCAATCCTAAAGCAGGGCTTCAAAGATTGGCAGTTTTGTAGAAGATACAGCTTTATTCATGATTTTTCTTGGATTGGAACCTGGTTGTGCCATTTCGGTAGCCGAACCTCGGAGCCACTGGGCCAACAGTACTTGGCTTTTATGTTCTGAGTATTAAATAATATAAAATTTTAATGATAGTCCCATTTCATTAAAATACGAGTAATGGGGCGGTGGCTTGCGATAACTTATTATTATTATTAAATGATATCACCGATTTAATTGGAATTGTGGGCAGTGCCGACACCAATATTTTAAGCTAAATAGATCGTACGACTGATACAATGACACATTACAATTATGAAATAAAATTTATTATAATAACACTCATTTTAAAATCTTTAGTTACTCCACTTAAAATGTGGACATGTATGAACATTTGTACCATCAGTGAAATGTCACAAATGGATTAAAATTTCCATTGATTAATTGAAACGGATTTAATTTAGTCAGAGGAAAAACGCCTTGAAAAGCATTATTAATCAAATAATTCGACTTTATGGAATTTTCGGTAGCGGGGGATGATCCAATAACCCATGCATTTACAGATGGCTCGCTTGGGTGTGGTGAGTTTTTATTGTATGGATCTGATGTGAATATTCCAGCGCTTGCAGCTGCTACGTCATCTATTTTATAAATCTGCGGCGTCATAAATAAACCTGTCATGTCTTCGTTTACATATTTGGTATTAGAGTCTATCACCCTCAACATTTTTACAGCTTCCTTTGACGAAATTCCTCCATTCCAGAATTCGATTCCAGATTTGAATCCTGGTTTAATGTTTGCGATCACCTCTGCACCTTTTGGCATATAAACAATTTGGTAATTTTGTCCCGTAATTGTTTTTAATTTATCTGTGGAAATACAATAACGGTTTAGCTTTACGGCAGATGACAACTTTATTTAGCTTATCAAGTATTTAACATCGCCTCACCGTTTCTTTCTTCAGGTCTAACTACAATTTTGACTCCTGCTGATTTACCATCCATTGTAGTCACTTCGGCTCTGGCCAAGTCAAATATTCCATCGTCGGTGTTCATTTTGTATGCAGAGTATAATTGGTCATCGGTACGTGCTTCCGTTATAGCTGGAAATAAAAAAACTCATTGTCGTTATCTTTGAACGGTTTAGAAAAGGGTTAAGATGATATAATACATTTATATCGTTATAATCTTTAATGCTAAAGTTTAGTTTATGTAAGATTCTGAGATTCTATGATTCCGAGTGGGCAGATAGGCTGACGATCCACTCGATATGGTAGGTGGCTACCGTCGCCTATAACACGAACAACGCCACCGGTGGTGCAACCTTAACCATAGCAGGATTAAGGATAAGAGATTAGGAAGGGATAGGTAAATGGGCTCTGGCACACTTTACTCGTCGGTAAGACTCGTTCGTAAGACATTGGGTTGTTACTGTCGCCGGACGGGCTGCCCAAGCGATTGCAAACGCAGTGTGGCTTATAAAACAGACCAGAGTTAACTTTGGAAATGAACTTTACCAAAGAGACAGAGAGTTAAGGCAAGCACCTTTACCACTCGACCGAGCTTGTCAACTCGAGAACCAAGACCTACACACAAGAAGATTGTCATAACTGAGCTATTAATAGAAACATTATTCTTTTGTGCATTGTCAATAGGTTGGTGAAGAATACATAATACAACTGATGGTCACTTTTATAGATGGTAAGTGGCTTACATCGTCGTCTATAGGTACCACATACGGGGTGTTACAATTTAAATATACATATTAATTATATTCACCTGGAGCCGCTTCAAGTGTCGCAACCAGTAAAGCAATGTTATGTAGGATATGAATCGCGTTCATTTTAGAAGTAGGTGTGTTCTAGACTTCGATTATGCTGGAAATGTCGGTTCAAGTGACAACTTCCACCTTATATTCTATCGTAAAATTACTAGTTTTGGAATTTATAGCTAAACTAGAATAAATGTCGTAAAATGGAAAAATATCGACAAACTACATATTTCTCCGTAGGCAACTAGCAGTTTTATTGTCTGACCGCCCATTATAATTCAGATAATCATCGCACAATCGAACTCTTCTCTAATAATATAGATGGCGATTGTAAATAATTATTGTCGTTTTTTTTTGCACGATCGCGATGAACAAAAAGTAGACACTGTGCTAACGGTTCAAATCTTTAATAATTGTCTGTGATTAAATGACTCGCCGTTGTATTGAAAACCAGACAAAAAATACACCTTTTCGTTTAATATAGAGAAAGATTTGTTTTAATCTCTCCTTTAATGTCTGAACTTTTATTAAGTGGCAATAAAATTAATAATATATGGTCTTAGGCATTACATAACAGTATGCACCCATCATACCACGCCATACTCAAACCTATAAATATATCTATTTCACTTCACATGATGACGATTTATGTCTCTTTCTTTTTTTGAACATTTTGTTGAAATTTAAATAAGTACCTTATGTTTTTTTTAATATCATTATCACGACTCATTATAATAATGTCATTATAATGAAATCACCTTGATTTTTTAAATGGCTTTTATTTTATAATATGATTAATAGTCAGTATTATTGACATCTAATATATAAAATTCTCGTGTCACAGTGTTTGTAACAAAACTCCTCCCCGAAACGGCTGGACCGATTAATATGATTTTTTTTTGTATATTTGGTAGGTATGAGAATACGTCGTAAAGTATTTTTCACCCTCCTACCCCCCACCCCCTATTTTTCAATCGCAATTTTAGTATTTTTGTATGAACAATATCCAAATAATTTAACGTCGTTGATTGACGTGAAATGACGCGTCACTTTGACATACGGTTTGAAAATAAAATTGGACCCGATAGGTGGCGCCACAATCGGGTTACAGAATTAATATTATAAAACTACAGAACAACGTCTGCTGGGTCAGCTAGTAATATTATAAAACTAAAATAAATTTCGTTTCCGATAGCAATGAAAGTTGCTCGATAATAACATTTTCTTTACGATTATCTGCATTTTTAGTTAAGATGGTCGAATCGTTTTATTCCCCTCTCCCTCATTCAATTGTTCCCTGTCTCGCTTGCATATAAATTTTATATTTTACGACTGTGGCTTTCTTATGAATATCGTTTTAAACTATAATAAGTACGCATGTAATTGCCATTTTGTACAAAATAAATTGAATTTTTTTTTATCTTCTTTATTTCTATTAATCAAAGTAATCACCCATATATACGGTGCATCTTTGAAGTTTATCGATGCCCTTCTTGAAGAAATCAGCTGGACGGGAGGTAACAAACTCTTCAAATGCCTCATGGAGTATTGAATTTTTTCTCACCAAAAAGTTAGAAAAAGTAGAAGTCTGTATGTGCAAGGTCTGATGATTACGGCGGATGACGGAGAGCTTCCAATCCCTTGTAGCTTGGAGACCGTCTGTTGTGCAATATGGAATCTCGAATTTCCGTGCAGGAGCAGCGGAACGAGCGATTGACCAAAGCTGATTTCAGTTCAGTTCGTCACAGCACACGTCCGCAGTAATACTTATTTAGTTTGGTAAGAAGCTGTTATGAATCTCAACGGCACTAGACCACCAAACGGTGACAAATTTTTCGTTTAGGGCATTAGTTAGGTGCTGAACCAGGACCTAACCAATTTGCTGGACGCCTTCGTTTGTCAAACAAAATAATTTTTTCGACGCGGGAAACAATGCGGTTCAAAATTCCATCATTTCTGTTGAGCATCCTGTTGAGCAGTGCAAGGCGGACTTCGACGCGAACGTCGCGCTGGAGAAGTTCGTGGAGCACACATTTGTTAAGTTTTTGATGCTAACGTAGAAAGCTGCTGCTAATTCAGCCTCAGATTAAGTATCATCAGCTTCCACAATCACCTTTAATTCATCATTAATAATAATAGTAACAATAATCTTTATTTGTTATGACCATGGGTATGGTAAATATCAGGTGACATTTTCTTCTTGCTCCAAACATGATCAAGCGAAAAAAACTCGGAGAAGGTTATATTATTTCGATGACAAATATAAATTCTATGTTACTGATATAACATACTTAAAGTTAATTAAAATAAATAATAACTATGTTCTTAATACTATATACATGTAAATATAAATTAGTTAAAGAAAAGAGAATTTTGTATTATTTATCAATTAAATAATTATTTACACTATAATAACATTTATCTAATAGTAGCTTTTTAATTTTTCGTTTAAATAAATTAACATTAAGGTCTTTATATGCATTGGGTATTTTGTTATAAATTTTGGGAGCCATACAAAAAATGCTCTTGTTTAAAAGTGACGTCCTCGAGGAGTGCATACACAACCTATATTCATTACGACCGTTGTGTAAAGTAACATCTGACATCATTAGTGACCAAAGTTTTCGGACGGCCATGGGGTTTATTTTTCAGATCAAAATTTCCAGAACAAAAGCGGGCAAACGAATGACGGGTTGAACGGTCGTTTGTAGTTTTCGCTTGATGTCGCGTGCCAGTTGCAGCCACCTCGGTATCATTATTAACGAAAAATATTCAAATGTGATGGTAACACTAACCAACCAATAATCAAAAGACCGATTTTGAAAAAAGATTCCATGATTTTAAAATGAAATTAATTTGAAATTAGAATTCAAAGCCGAACAAAAATAATATTTATTTGTAAAGGCTAGTACATACTGAACGGCAATTTCATAGTTCTATCATAACAGCATCTAACCCAAAGTAAAATCTAACCCAACTGCCTACTGTTTATCTCAGGCATTATTTGTATGGCTAACAGGCCTTAGAAGGTATAGTTAGTTGGTTATTTAGGGCGGTTAGACATATTATTAAGAAATTAACCTTAAACAGGTTTTTTCTTACATATTTTAACTTAATTGTAATTCTGTAAAGAAATTTAAGAAAATAATTGGCAAATCCAAATAATCTTCTTATAATTACACTAGCTGGTGCCCGCGGGTACGGTACGCTCGCGTTGAATAATAAAAGAAATAACGCCTGACTAAAAATATGAGCAATGATTCATCGGTAACAGTACTTTTTGTCAGAATGAAAAGTCCTGCATCCCTGACAACGTTAATATTGTTATATGTTGCAATATCTTGACGAGCCCGTTGGATGAGTGGTTAGGGTGCTCGCCTTAACGCTCCGTTCTAGGGTTCCCGGTTTCGATTCCCGGCAGGGTCAACTTTGAAAAATCTAATTTTCAAATTTGGCTTTGGTCTGGATTTGAAAAGTAGTGGCAAGGGCACACTGCGTTTTCACAGCCATTTGTGCAGCCCATCTGACGGCAGTAACCACCCCCTTACAGAAGACCACCTTGAAATAACAGCACGTGTACTGTTGTATTTCGGTGAGTGAGTAAGGGATGCTAGAGCCCATTTTCCTATCCTACTTAATCCTATTGTAGTCGGCAGCGCACTTGCAGCACCTGTGGCGTTGCTTGTGTTATAGGCGACGGTAGCCACCTACCATCGAGTGGACCGTCTGCCTGTCGGCCGACCTTAACATAAAAAAAAATTATATTACCAAAAATTGTTCGCGTTATGCCAAATGGCATAGGGCCAGACCACCGGTGTGGACTGTATTTTCTCGCGGTAGGGACGTAAGGTAAGGACATATATGGGATAAGGGAGTATCACTTGGCAGGAAATCTTATACACTGCATCGTCGCAGCCTTTGGTAGGTCAGGGTTCAAAGAGTAACGAACCGAAGCTTCAGTGAACTGTAGTTAGGTTTTTTATAGAGCTTGAAGCACAAATTATAAGCTCACTCGTTTTTTTAGACAAGTGTTAAATGAGAACGTGCATAGAAATCATTGAGTTTATTGAACTTTCAATTGCTATGTAATCAGTGAAATTATGTAGCGAAGCCCCAAAGTCTTCGCGTATAAAAGTACGGGTCTGGTGATGCGGCCTCATTTCTCTCTATACACTTGAAGGTCAAGAACCATAATAAAATCAACATGAATTGTATAGCGACGCTTTTCGTTTTGAGTTATACTTTTCATCGTATCGACTCAAATCCGATAATTTTAAAAGGTTGGTATACATCATTAAGCTGGACCTCCCTGTGTCCCATTGCGGCCCTTATTAGGCCGTCTGTAGATCCTGTCCTTAATTTGATGTTTTATTTTTTTCAGAGTCGTCACCTTCCGGTGAATCGGTTGTTGCGATATCTTCGTCTGATCCTAATTTTGAAAAGTACCTCTCCTTCAACTTTCCTGCAGCGTCGAGAGCGGTTTCAAGATCCGATTCAGTCGAGAGTGTCGCCCCCGAAGAACTATTCAAAAGGAGCTTCGGCTTCGCAGCACCGGGGCAATCTGCGGTCGGTTCAGGTCGCAGTTTTGTTTCCACGTCAAATTACAATCCCTTTCTTCTACCGATTTTTAACTGGCCGATAAATTTAGAAGGACTCGGTTTAAGTAACTTTGGTTTGTCAAACAACTGGTTCAAAGGTGCGGAAGGCTTTTACGAACCCGCGTTCGCTGGAAACGGGGAAGTGAAATCCGTGACGGCCGTTAATGATAATGGCCACGTGTACGGCAAAGTTAAAACCATCACGTTCGATAATAAAGATAATATCTAGATAAATATACAATTTCTTTCATTCCGATTAATGACGCTGAACAAAGTAAAGAAAAAAAATTCTAATGGACGTATTTTTTTATTTGAAATATTTTGTACAACACTTACAAAGACATCGAGACGAGTGATCCACAATCGTCTTAAAGATCTTTGTTAGCTTTTGGAAGTGACGTGTCGATGACAATTGCTCAGTAGTAACCAGTGTTGACGGCGTGAGATTGGGCAGCTTGGATACCGGGGCCGTCGATACTGGTGGCACCGCTGTGCTGGAGAGCGCCACCGTGCTGCTGCACAGTTTGAGCGGTGCTGGCTCTGTAGCCGCCGATGTTTTGAGCTGCGGAGACAGCGGCGCCGTAGTCGTTGAGGCCGTCGTGAATGTTGGCCGCTGAAATGGCGGTACCGTAGTCACCGCCGGCGTTCTCGGCGGCGGACACGGCGGATCCGTAGCCGAGACCATCGGTGTGAGCGGTGGACGCGGCAGATTCATAGCCGAGTCCCTTGAAATTCTGAGCGGAGGACAGAGCCGACTGGTAAGCGGGACCGTTTGTCGCGGAAGAAACGGCAGAGCCGTAGTGCTGTCCGTTATGAGTTTGAGCGGCCGAAGCCGCCGAACCGAAGTTACCTCCTAGACTGTGTGCCGACGAGACGGCTGATCCGAAATTATTTTGAGGAAAAACATATCGCTGGTAATTGATAGGGTATGAAGGTGCCGCGTTGGCGATTCCGACTCCGCGACCGAACGCGTGCCCGTTGGAATCGACGGCCCCGACTCCGGCGCCGTACGCTGAGGCGTCGCCGCTTTGGAATGACGCGCCGATGCCCGTGGAGTGACTTATTCCACCAATGTTGCTGCTGAAGCCGCTGCCAAACCCGAAAGCCATGTTCGGTGAGCGGCCCATACGGTACACTAATCCGGGCACGTAACCATTACCTGAAAATAATTGACATTCGTTATGTTTTTAATGTTAAGGTCGTCAGACAGACTGATGATCCACTCGACGGTGGGTCGATAGGTACCGTATCCTATTAATAAAAGCAAAGCTACAGGTGCTTCGGTACACTTCAGACCTTAGTAGTAGGATAAAGAATTAGGAAGGGTTACATAGCGTAAAGGACTCTGGCATCCTTTACTCACTCACCGAAGCATAACACACTTGCTGTTATTTTATGATTTTGAAATATATAATTGTGAAACGCAGAGTGCCCGGCCACTACCTACTTACCAGACACATATCAGAACCAACTTGGAAAAGTTTATTTCCAAAGTAGTGCCGGAAACTAACCAAACACCCCCGAGACCGCGCTAAGCTTTAACGACTCGACCAATGGGCTCGTCAAGTTACATTATTACTGTAATTATTATGTTTATTTAAATTGAAATAAACAAAGGACTCACCCGCAATCCACACAGGCACTGCATTGCTGGCGGCAATTGCGGCAATCAGAACGATCAGTGTGGCTGTCATTGTGAACTTGAATTTATTTTAAACGGTTCGAGGATTGCCTTACACCTTCCGCTGATGCTGTTTGTGGATGCTTCTTGTTCATCTCCCTAAGCTTATATAGCGAATTGAAGATTCTCCCCACCTCCCAAAAGTGACCGGGTCACTTGATCGACTATACTCAACTCATAAATTCGTCGTTACGGTAAATTGCCGAGAAAGATCCCTGTGATCTGACACTATAAATTTTGCAAATGGAACTATGCGATTAATTGACACGATCTATAAAAACTTAATTTAACAGAATCGCCAATAAAACTAATATTCACAATACATGTTCCACCTTAATTAACTTAATTAGGTATTCACACACTAATTGTAAGATTTTATCCGATTTATGAACTAGTTTCGTTCGGCGGAGTTGTGCGTCGGCGCATCGATCCTCATTCCGTCCGCAGTACGCAAGTAAGTCATCTTCGAAAATGAATCAAATGAATGCGCCTAATCTTGAAGTTCAGAAAAATGTAATAATACTTTTTGAAAAGTCAAAATGTCTCGTCCACGAGTTTCATGCAACGAGAATCAGGGAACCATAGCCCAAGAAAGGAGCGTAATCAGGAAATGGACGTAGCGGATGGATGCAATTTTAAAAAAAGATTGGCATTCAGGACTACGGTTCACTTAATTGTAGGTAGCCACCGTCGCCTAAGAGCACAAGCAACACCATAAGCACCAGCAAGAAGGGAGATTGTTGCAAGGTTTCCGCCCGCTACAAGAGAGGCTGCATCCCTAATTACATGAGGGGTTTAAAACGTTATTGTGTGAGGATCGATACAAAGGATTGTAGCTGGTACTCGTATATGGGTTATATATTTGAACTGACTGGGCATCACCTGGCTCTGCGATTGAGTATATAATTTATTTACTACGCTAATATTAGTAATGTGCAGATATAATGTGTAACGAAAATGTCGCAGGAAATTCGGCATAAAATTAAGCATTAATCTCTGATTTTAAAATGATGAGTTCACAGACCTCATCAGCTACATCAGTCAGAGGAATCCTGTCACAATAAATTTAATGCCTTCAGTTTAATTTTAGCAGAAACAAAATTTATTAAGCAACTGGACCACTTATCTGTCATAAACATTTAAAACAAAAAACTTTTTATGATAGAATTGAATACAAATTATGTGTACCCATATATCCACACAATGTATAAGTATGTGTTATCACTTTGCGACAACTATAAATCACGTGTTGAGCAAAATAACTACGTAATAAATTTTATAAAAACACTTTATTTAATAAAATTTAATTCTCAAGTTCAAAATAAATAAAATTAAACAATCATTGTAACGTTTTGAGGTAACTTACAACTATTAATTAATTAACTTATAACTTATCACAGATTTAGACGCCTAATTTCTTAAGGCCTATTGGTTTTTTCTTCCTGCAAAGGCAAACGAACCAGCCGCAGAGTAGTCCTCGCTATAGCCCTGCTGCTGGTTGCCGTAGTCGCTCTGTTCATGATGCTCATGATCTGAGCTCGGATCGTTTCCCTCCTCTGGATTTTCATCAAAGAAAGGTCTTTGCCCCTGGAAGCCATATCCACCACCCGGATATCCACCTGACGCCGGTACGTAATAATTGCCATTGAATTGGTTATTGTAAGCGCCATTTCCGTTCCCGAATCCAGGCCTGTAACCCTGGTGACCTCCGTAGCCTCCGTGACCTCCTTGACCAGGATAGCCTCCGTGTCCATTGTACTGATAATTATTAGGATAGTAGCCGCTACTATATCCGCCGCCTCCTGCACTCGCCGAGGACTGAGACTGGCTAATACCGATGTTGATGGGCGGCAATTGTCCCTGGTAACCGCCGTAACCGCCTTGATATCCCCCATAACCTCCCTGAAAGCCTCCATGGCCTCCTTGGAAGCCACCGTAACCCTCGCAGATGCCGTACTTCTTGCAGACTTTCTTCTTAAAGCCGCGTGGCTCTCTCGTCGGGCCCGCGGCTGCATAACTCGAGGCAGATACTCCTGTGGAAATGAAAATGATTGCCAATATTTAGTATTCGTTGAAAAATAATAAAAGAGCAAAGTTCGTTCAAGTTCAAAGTGAATAGTTGTTTATTAAATTTAACGGTTCATAGACTCGAAAGCAATATCGCTGATTCACGACAGTCATAATAATATGAATGACAGACCTTGTGCCGCCGTCGACGCTGGACCAGACCAGCCCATCAATAGGATGGTTACCGTTAGCGGTAAGAGTCCGAAGCGAGTCATGTTCCACCGTTACTGAGTGTGTGTTGATTTTTTTGCGGCTTCAAGTAGTTTTATATGTCAAAGCGAGGCCAACCCCCACGATCGGATGCATTGAAATGTATTTAGGAAATTCCCACGGAAGTCCAGTTCGCGGCTTGTAAACAAAGTATGCAAATAAGAAATTCATCTTTATTAATTCGAGGTTTCACATTATTTTGGCTTCAAAATATATTTGGGAAATTTTTAGCATGGCCACTATGAATAAACAGTTGCTACGTGAACCGGTGAGTAGTCTATGGGACAATGTGCTCACCTTATATTTACAAATTTAATGATGGTAGATGGCTACGATTTCGTAACCATCTACCATCTAACGACTATTAGCCTTCCTGCCACTTTTTTCATAAAAAAAGAAAGCAGTTCAGCAGTCATAATTTCCTTTTTAACTCAATTCAACTCTATTCAATATGTTGACACCCAGGTGTTCGATACTTTCTGAATTTTAATGGGAATACTCTGAAATGAAGACTCAAAACTGTTAAATTCATTTCAAAACTTTTGTAAAACTCAACTAAACTTTGGAAATTGGACCCTTATGAAAAATAAATTGTTTGATAAGAATGGAACTGCCGTGGCACCGGGATGTGTTCACATCCAATACTAAATCTGGTGAACGAACTGGATGCAAAATTAAAAAATCCCATTAATAAAAATAACAAATCTTATTCTATTTCACCACTTATAAATACGACGACATATTGACGAGCCCGTTGGATGAGTGCGCTCTGTTCTAGGGTTCCCGGGTTCGATTCCCGGCAGGGTCAACTTTGAAAAATCAACTTTTCAAATTTGGCTCTGGTCTGGATTTGGAAAGTAGTGGCACGGCACACTGCGTTTCGCAAACATTTGGGCAGCCCGTCTGGCGGCAGTAACCACCCCCTTACAGAAGACCACCGTGAAATAACAGCACGTGTGCTGTTGTGTTTCGGTGAGTGAGTGAGGGATGTCAGGGCCCATTTCCCTATCCACTCCTAATCCCCTATCCTTAATCCTACTGTAGTCGGGAGCGCACTTGCAGCAGCTTTGGCGTTGCTTGTGTTGTAGGTGACGGTAGCCACCTACCATCAAGTGGACCGTCAGCCTGTCTGCCCATAAAAAAAAGAAGCCTTTTATTTCTTGCGAAAGTTGAATACATATATTCTCTATTTAATCCTATACTATACTATAGTATGTTAAACTTATAAATTAAAATATTATGTTTAAGGTAGGATATTATTTTTTTATAATAATATTAACAAATTTAACTTAGTCCGCAAGAACTCCTCCGCAGGGGGGTTCTTGCATATAACATCGCAAACTACCGGCCAATAAGCTTGTTGCCATGTGTATATAAGTTATTCTCATAACATATTAAGAAATAAATTGATTTTGTTAATTAAATATAAAAATATATTATAATAACAAACAATTTTATTATTAAATTGAAAATCTAAATTGTCTGTATACGTGATTTTCGTTCTTATAATAATGTATTACGATAGTAATTTACAACTATTGCATAAGATTCATATATACGTAATACGATGCTACCTATTACGTATAGCTGACCCAGCAGACGTTGTCCTGTAACCCGATTGTGGCCTCACTTATCGGGTTCAATTTTATTTTCAAACCATATGTCAAAGGACGCGACACTTCACGTCTATCAACGACGGTTAAATTGTTTGGGTATTGTTCAAATAGAAATACTAAAATTGCGATTTAAAAAAAACCTATTCTCATACCTACCAAATAAACAAAACAAAATTCGTAAAAATCGGTCCAGCCGTTTCGGAGGAGTTTTGTTACAAACACTGTGACACGAGAATTTTATATATTAGATATACATATAACCTTTTTATTTAAAAAATGCAACCTTTGCAAAAATGTGTCCAGTAAAAATCTTGACAGTAACTAAATAGCATCCTCTTATAACAAGTGAAGAAAGAAAAAAATGACTTAAAACATAACAAGGGTGTTCTTTAATCATAGGGTCAACACCTATCAGTGCTACGGAAGAAGGATGATCTTCAGAGACATGTCAATTCTAATAAAATCAATAAAATCTAACACGAAAATTAAAAGCTGACCTTTTCAATGACAACAAATTGCAATTCTATTCAACCGGAAGCCGGAAACTATTTGGTGCGCTGTTATCCTTAAATTTGAAAATTTGTATAATTTTATTAAAATTTGACCAATTAAAGTATAAACAAGGCCCCGGTGTGGGCGTTACTGCGTAAACCTTGAAGTCCACTGCGTCGAATGCTATTTTATTGCATACAAAGCTACGAAAGCGATAGTTACATCATACATCTTAACTATACAAATAAATTAATTTGAATTGTAAGTTTGTAATGTCAAAGTAACTTCTTTTTACTAAATGTATATCAAAGTATATACGGTCCTACTTATAACAAAAAAACCATTTTTAATTTTTTCTGTCTGTCTGTTCCGGCCAATTTTACGGCCGATTTATACGGCTGGACCGATTTTGACGGAACTTTCACTTGTCGATAGCAGCTGTTATAAGGAGTAACTTTTATTTTAGAAAAATAAAAAATAAAAATGATATGTAAGCAGTGTACAGTACTAGGCGTGCCCCACCCACACGCAAACCGCAGCGAACCGTGGCTTCTCTATAAAATGTACAGTGTACTAAATGATATTGATAATAGTTTTTTTTTATATTAAGATCGGCAGACAGGTCACGGTCCACTTGACGGTAGGTGGTTAACGTCGCCTAAAACACAAGCAACGCCATGCTGCAAGTGCGCTGCAGGATTAAAAATAGGAGGATTAAAAATAAAGGATTGAATAGGAAAATGGGCTCTGGCATCCCTTACTCACTCACCAAAACACAACAGCACATGTGCTGTTATTTCACGGTCGTATTCTGTAAGGGTGCGGTTACTGCTACCAGACGGGCCGCCCATATAAGTGCGAAACGCAGTGTGCCCTGCCACTACTTTCCAGATTCAGACCGGAGCTAAATTTGAAAAGTTCATCAAAGTTGATCCTGCCGGGAATAACCGGGAACCCTAGAACAGAGGGCTCGTCTATAGTTATAAAGTTCATAAGTTATTCATTCCACCAAAAGTGAAGTTTTAAATAATATACGTATATTAAAAAAAAAAACTATTTTAACGGCATATTTGTGAACCGATTTCATCATTTATTGCTCTGCTATAGTTGTGCCGTGTGCAACAGTCTTAAATTGTATTTACGTCTTTAACCTTGATAAGTTTAAGTTTGAACTTGAACTTAATCAGCAGTCTCACATCTCACTTTGAAAGTGCGAGGTCACCTCGGGTGACGTACGAAAGCCATACACCATAAAGTTACCATCAAGGGCGAGATTACCGTCATATACTAGCGACTGTATGTTAGCGATGCATTTTTTCTGCAAATTATATAAACTAACCTATCTCTTTTCATTGGTGAAAACCAATCAAAATCAAGAGCCTGTCGGAACAGTAGAGGTCGACTGAGGCAATTCCAGCCCCTGGGAGGACGTGGATCTCTTTTCTACGATGAAAAGACTGTTTTGGATTACGAAACAATAAATTAAGTATTGATTTCAGAGTCGTATATTCACTTTTTTATGTAATGTGTACAAGCTGAACTGAAAAATGCGTCGTTCACATAAGATATGAAGAATAGATACATTCAGTCATGTGTAAGGTTTTATTAAAACAATTTAACAGTTAAATATACATGGGATCAATTGTCTTTGTGGGCTTTAGCGATGGCGATGGCGACCGCGGACCCGGAGTCGCTCTGAGCGTTACTGGTGGCCGCGTTTTGGTTGCCATGGCAACTGTCACACGGCTTCTGCCCACTGACGTCTTTGGTGGATTCGGATTGTGCCTGTGCGTCAGCCGTGTACGCTTCGTTGGGCTGCCGGTAGTAAACTATTGTCGGTGCAGGAGGAGGGGGAGGTGGTGGCGGTGGAGGGGGAGGTGGCCAGTAAGGGGGTGGAGGGGGCCAGAACAGGGGCGGACGGTGTGGCGGGCAGTCGTAATAGTGTGGCGATCGTTTCAGTCTTTGTACACTCCCAGCATCTGCACATAAACATAAAATTCATCATAAAACATATAATAATTTGTTGTTTGTCTGTACGTTTGTGTACGCTAATCTCAGAAACGGCTTAACCGATTTGAATGCGGTTTTCATTGATGTATTGTAGCGAGCTTTCGTTCATTCCGATTTTTGTTTCATTCCAATTGGTTTACAAATAAAAATGTTTTGCGCTATTCCGAATACTACGTCTACCCCCCTCCCGGTGTTGCCTGCCCCATCTCCCATGTAGCAGCGCGACTTACTTGCAATACTGGCCGACTCGGTCTGGATAAATATATGTAGTAGACATAAAGCCGTGGCGACACCTGTCCGCCACATCTTCACCCAAGTAATTGACTGTTTGGCGGATGCCACGTTACATTTTATACGATCGTTTGATAAACAAACAAACAAACGTGTTAAGTGATTATACAACTAGGAAACAGGTGTGAAAGCAAACATTGGAATATTAAACATTAAATGTATTCGGTGATTCCCTGCCACCATTTCATGTCCACTTGTCAACTCGATGATGTAATGTTTTTATTATCCTTGTATCATTTTGGAGTTTCTTTCACGATTAAGGGCATCCCAGTAGGTGGGCGGTAGGATACTTATATATAGTGAGTCTGAATAGGAGGATGTTATCAGGTAAGTATCCTTTAAATGATATAAAAGTGTCATTATTTAATGAGTATTTCATTAATCAGATATCACCTCTATGGAAGCATGCATGGACTATTACTATCACAAATACCAACTTGTCGCATTCGACTCGACTCGACTCGGAATCGCAGAGCTAATAGGAGGCTCATTGGCGGCGGTACGCCAATAAGAACTAAGCCTGTCTGTGTGTATTCTATAAGATGTAGGACTTCGGAGCGTATTCTCGGGAGCTGCATGAGATCATATCGCCTTCCTCTCTCTTCTATCGGACATGCAGACGTACTATTCTCACCTTGTCGAAATCCCTATAATTCGGACCACAAGCGCTTTAAAACATCTTTTATAGTGCGCACTGCTAAGGATTGGAACTTCCTGCCGGCGTCTGTTTTCCGAGCTCATACAACCTAAATCTTTTCAAGGTTCGAGTGAATAGGCATCTTCTGGGTGAGCTCGCTTCATCGTCGAAATTCATTGTAAATTTACTGGTAAGTATTTTTTTATCAATTATCGAACATTTTATTTGAAATTTCATAAATGACCTAAGTATAAAGTTATACGTCGAATTGAGCGAGGTGGTATATTTTATTCTTTTATTTTAATTACGAAAAACAGTCACCTAGGCAAGACGAGTGATTGGAAATTCACCATTAAGTATTTAAATTTGAAAGTTTGATTTGTTCACTTACTCGTATCTATAAATCAAATATAATAAAATTAATCTACCACCGTGATTTATTTTTTGTTTCTCTGTTTGTTTGGGCTAATCTCCGAAGCGGCTGAATCGATTTTGACGGGACCTTCACTGGCAGATAAGCGATGCTATAAGAAATAACTTAGGTTACTTTTATTTTTGAGATAAAATAAAAGCAGTGTTCAGTACTGCGCGCCCCTGCGCACGTGGGGCGCGGTTCAGCTAATGAAATAATTAATATACTCACTGTAATACCGTATACATATATGTATAATTGTATTTTGACCTTAAAGAGAATTACTTTACTTCTTTTATGAAGCTTATCTCTGTTGTTCTTACGAATTTCGTAAAGGTCGACAACGCTTAGTCATAGGCGACAGTACATAATACATAAAAAGCCTTTTACTCTTGTAGTCTTCTCCATCTCTTTCTCTTGTTAATGCTCTTTGATTACATTTTGATTTTTGGTGTTAACATTCTCTTTGACATTATTTTCTTTGAATACTTTTTAAATATTGTTTAAGTGTAAGTGGCCAGTTCTGGAAAAATGTAGAGTGCCCCATGTAAATACAATAATTATGAATAATGCTATATATTATACAAAAACCTATCATAGCGCAAATATTTTTAAAATTCTCGTGTCTAACGTTAGACACGAGAGTGGCGATCATCACACTGCGAAGCGTCGGCGAAGTGATGAGCACTTCCTAAAGAGTCGTTAAACAGTGGTTTCTTCTGCAGACTTAGTTCTTGACTCGGAGACATCCAATTACGAAATGATTACTCTTCAGACCACGGATGTAGCTAAATATACGAGGGCTGTTCAAAAAGTAGAACTACCAAATACTGTCAGAGAGCTCGCAATTGGCAGTGCGTGCCACACTTGCTCACACTTTAGTGGATTTATTGAAGTTAAGTACTTCCTCAAGTTTGTGCTCAGGGGACCAAAGCTGTGGAAGCGCCCTCAAGAGACGTATGTGTTTGCCAAGTGGTAGGAACGTAATAACCAAATCCCAATGTAATAAGACGAATATGTTTTTTTCTGTAGAGAATTCTTATCTTTACCTTTTGAACAGCTCTGGTATCTGTAGGTATGATCCATCAAGTGCAACTTTATGGCGAACCTCAAGAATTTTACATGATAGCATGCCAATTAGGAACCGAGTGGGTAGTTATAGCGAAATTTGATTTATTACAAATATTTTAAGTATCAAGATTTTATTTTTACGTGACAAATTAATATATTTTTATTTCTTAAATTTGTATTGTGCCACATAGTTGTAACAGATCTTGTCGTATCGTGTTATGTGGTAAAACAATATTTTTATCATTTGTAAATTATTACCGTACCTGAAGTATTTAAATAAATTTAAAAATATCTTAAAAATATTTGACCTATGGGAGTTCCTTTAAATTGATATATATGTTTATGGTATATTTATTCCATATGTTACATATTTATAAGGTTTCAATAAATAATATTTTTCTATAAAAAGATGTGGAAGCAAAAATAATAATGAATAATTTGTTGATTTTTTTATTATTATAAATAACGAATGCATAATTGCAAACACGAACAACAAATGAAACTCCTCAACAGAGATTACTTTCCTCCGACGGAGATAGCGACGGCTGACCCGCTGTGAGTTTTCGCGTTGCTCAACGCATAGCTGCTTTTGCCGCAGGTACTGCAACCCGCAGGTGGCGACGTCTGTAGACCTTGTGAGGCCAAATTCAAAGCTCCGTTTAGAGTGCTCTGAGCATCGACGAGACCTTGGCTCGAAGATTGACTAGAATCAGAAGATCCGCCAAAGCCACTCTGCAGTTGCCCGTAGTGTGATCCCGAATTCCGGTGCTGTTCTCCTCTGTCGTCGCCGTGAAATTGGCTCGAGGCTTCTCGTCCTCCGTCGTAATTTTGTCGCTGTGAATTACCAGAAAACGCGTTGCTTTGCGACGACGCATGCGAACTAGAACCATATTTGTCCAACTGTTCTTGACCTCGATCTCCTCTCCCCGAAGAAGCGCCAAGATTATTACTTTGTTCTAAAGCTTCTACTTTATGGGACGACTGATAGCCGCTATCTTTTGTTCCAAAATCAGCGTTCGATTGAGAACTTTGAGTTCCAAAAGACTGTCGTTCTTGTCCCGAAACGCCGCGGCCACCTGCAGACTGACCTCCTTTATCGTCGCTGCTAATTCCAGAAGACGCCACCGAGAAAGCTTCTCCGTTCGCTTGAGGTTCGCCTCCGGCGGCCGCTGCCGCTCCACTGAACACTCCTTGCTGAGCACCGTCTGAACTTCTCGTTAGACCGCTCCACTGCTGCGTTCGGAAGAACGGTGGGGGCGGAGGGTGTGGAAAACCTGGCGGTGGCGGATGATGGGGACCATTTTCTTCGCAGACTCCGCAGTGAGGAGATCTGGCTACGCGTTTGAGAGCTGCACATAAAATTTAATTATCTACGTGTAAAATATCTAAAATATGACATTGATAAGATTATGCACTATACCTTCACCGTTTATGACAGCAGCGTGAATCTCGAATAACAAGAAAGATGAGAAAAATATAAAAGCTGCGGAGTTCGGCATTGTGGTGGGCCACCGAGGTGTCTTTGGCGAGATGGCAATCCATCTCCGATATTTATAGCAAAGTAGCAAATGATTGGAGGTGACAAATATATTTTCCAATAATGGCATACGTAGTCAGTGGCCCAGTGACGATCTGACAGTTAAGTGTAAATGTAAATATAGACGAATTGACACAACTAAGTTTACACTGCATACAAATTTGCATTCATATTACATATTTCAAAAGTGATCTCATAGACGGATTTTATTGTTGTACTGGGGTACACGGCTTCCGTTTCAAAATGGTATTTATTTATTTATTTATTTATTTATTATCTCATACATGATTCAATACACAATGTTTACAATGTCTGTAAACTATTATTGTACCAGTGGATCGAGTCAAATCAAATCTTTTTGTAGTCGATTACAAGATCAATACGAGATGGTGACGATCCTGAGAAGAAACCCTGAAAAAAACTCAGGATACCATTTTTTTATCAACTTTAAAATAAATCACAGTATATGCAATACTAAACATACGAGCTCAGAAGCGTTTAAATCCAGGCTTAATTATCGCTTAAATAATCAGCGATTTTATAATAACCTTTCGAACAGGCTTTGGTTTTGAATACACTTTTAAATTTATTTATAGGTATAAGGCTCTTATTATCTCAAGAAGTTTATTATAAAACCGTCTGACCCATAAAATAATTACTTATCTTATGGAGTCGCGTTTTATGTAAATCAACATCATTTTCAAACCTAGTATTGATATTGTGAACATTACCTACATTTTTTCTAAACTTACGACTAACTATTGACTAATATTTTTGGGCCAATAAATTAAATTTTCATAAATATATTGACAAGAAAATAAGTTTTCTCAAGGAAATAAAGATTTTTAACTCTTACTTGTAATTACTTACGAACAACGTAGAATAGTTTCATCATGCCTATTACAAGAATACCTGTTACTGACATGGTAACCTTGATCTGATGTTGCATCAAGAAGTCTGCGGGACCCCCGACTCCTTAGCATCTCACAGCAGACATAGCGTGTTTAGGCTCAATAGACTCAAAGTCAGTCTTGATTTTTTTTATCAAGGTTTGAACTTGAGATGTAAAAAATACTTTTATGTTTGACGACCCCATTGGTAACCCGATAGGGTCAACTCTATAGGTCGCAAGATTTCGCCCCCAAACCGTTTACCTAACTTTGACCTTTTATCGATGGAGTCACTGTAGGCGATATCCTATATGATAAAGGCTTCGATTTCAAATTGTAACCAATTTTTAAGAAGAGAAATCTCTAAATTCAATCCTTAAGAGTGGTGGCAAAAGATGTATAATAAATCAAAATTTTCTAAGTAAAGCAATTCTGTTATCAGTTCCAATCGAGACAATTAATAGAACACATCTTTATTTAGTTAACATTAGAATGGAATTTTCATCCTGAAATTCCATTCTAACTATTGATGAAAGATTTTTTTAATTGGATGAGAAGTTTCGAAGAATACCTCCTACATGAAAACAAACAAACTTTACTTCTTTATAATATTATATCTAATAGTATAGATATTTAGTAGATTGGCCACTGCGGTTAACGTCATTACCGAAACATACCTACACATTCACTTAGCAACCACACTGTGGGGGCTTCTGGGAATGCTTTGGAAACGATGAAGGAAAATATCCCAAGAATTGAATGAAATCAAATAAAATCGGTTATTTCTCAAAAATTGGACAACAAGATCACTTTTTTGAAGTCAATAATTAGTCTTTCATGAAGGTATGGCGGTTCAGAGAACACATATGAAAGGATTCTCCGAGGACATATATCAACAGTATGAACTATTTAATTTTTGTCTGAACTAAAATTATTTGAATTGAGCTGCTTAGATTTTTTTTTAGAAATATGTAATACAATTTTGAGAGTATTTCTCGACATATCTCGAGATAGGTAAAACCTACGTCAACGTTTTCCTTGAAATAATAAACATATTTTTTTATTTATGAAGTAGTTTTTTATTTTCCAGAAGCGTTCGAACTAGCACTCGACTGAGCTGTTCCACCACCGCCGCGACTAATGCTGATGCTCTTCGAAATGCTGACGCTTCCACCACCTTGCGAAACACCTCCGAATCCAGGACCGTTGCCGAATCCCGGTCTTGATCCTCCATTTAATCTATGAAGAATTCCAGGCCTCCCTGGACCGAAATTAGGTCCGTTCGGTTGGTATCCGCCACCAAAGGAGCCTGCGTGTGCGCTCGCTTGTGCGTTGGCTTGACTGAATCCACCTCCGAATTGTGGCGAGCGAACTACGCGTGAACCTGAACATAAACGTAATATTAAAAATATATCATTTTTGACTCACTATCAGTAGGTACAATGCTATAACCAAAAATATAATATCTGGAATCCTACCACCCTAAATTTACCTGCTCCTTCAAGCATGCAGTTCGACATTACAACGAAAACAACAACTAATATGTTAAACATGTTTTTAGTCTATCCTTCCAAATCGCAACTAACCGACGAGTCATCCACGTTTCATTATATACTACTTGGTCGGTACGTTCCAACCGTATTTTCCAATGTTTACCTACAACTCGCGATATCTTACAAGTACACATGATTGACAGTGAAATTGATTTACGATTAGGTGATAAGTGATCACCGTGTTTCTTGGTCTATACCTACGCGTAAAATCGCCGTCCGTACAACATCCGGTAACATACCGTCAGAGGGATATCAGTCTATGTGTGCTTCAGGCCTTTCTAAGATTACTCAGAGAAATGTACCGGATGAGTTCACGAGTCTGTTTCACTATTGGTAAACGCTAAGCTGTGGGGTAAGACAAGGGGGGTTGTCTTCTCCGCGCTATATGTGATTGGGCTCATCGAGAGCTCAATGGCGCTGGTGTTGGCAGTTCTATTGATGGTATATCAGTTATGCCTACGATATGGTGCTGCCGGGTCCTTCGGAGAGCGCTGTGAGAAAGCTTCCGAATATGTAAGAAATATATTATTATCATAATTTACATTTTTTAGTAAATTTGTACTGCATATATATTTATTTATTTTTCTTTGGACATTTCAAGTCTATAGTTAGAAAAAGACCACAACAACAAGACACAAGTGACATACATCAACTCGTAAAAATTACATGCTGGAGAATTTTAAATTATAAATGAGGTCAGCGGTCCGCAGACCGCTCCATGATCGTCTTCCTAGCATAATTGACCCACAGATTGCATTGGCAGTATGATTTGAAAACAGTTATTTTCACGTCTATATTGCAATGTGAAAATCTGCGTGCCAACGTCTTCTGACAGCTAGCTTCGTTCCCGTTCAATATCTTCATTATCTGAGAGATCCTCCGTGATTCAGTGCAGCCATCCAAGGTAACAGTAGGTGATATAAAGGCATTATTTAGTCTGCGACCACGAGCTTGAAATATTAGTTGCTCTTTTGCCATTGTTACTAAGTCTAAGATCACGGCGTATCTCTCACATATATTCAGAAGCTTTCTCACAGCACTCACCGAAGGACTCAGTAGCACCATATAGCTGATATTGATTATAAAAGTACCATCTGCCAACTCAAGCTTCACTGAGCTCCTCGATGAGCCCAGTCACATATAGGTTAAGCTCAGCCTATAAGTGTCAGAGACTGCTCCCGCCCATTTTACATTATTAGTTTGGTGGTTGTACCGGTAGTCAAACAGAACTGTGGTCTCATCCGGTACACTTGCCCGAGTCTTCATTTTGTGCCAAAAGAAACCAACAAAAATTGGCGTACATGCAAAGTACCTCTAAACTAAGATTATACTTCTTTTTTAATACAATTGAACTCGTGGCTAATATTAGTGATTGGTACACGACCAATTTGTTTACCGGAAATTGACGAACTCTGTAAAAATAACCGTAAACGCCGTATCATATTGCACCACGATAAATCCAGTTCTCACACGGCCAGAGAGAAGAACAAATTTTTGAAAGTGAAAAACGTAGAAGGCACCTTGCGACTATTTTTATTCCCAAAAATTAAGAACCAGTTACGCAGTCAACGAATTTCATCTCCAGAAGAAGGCAGTCGAAGAGGAGGAGTGGTATAAATGTTTTTAAAATTGGTTCAATGGAAACAATAAGAATAAGAGAAAACGTCTTATTTATTCCGGAATCTTTTAGTGCGCCCCACGTATAAATTAGCTCTTTGTAAACTAGAATATGTTTATGTCAATGATGTTATTTAAATAGAAAAAGAAGGTAATATGCAATCCTTTTCTTAGCAATACCTCGTTTGTATTGCTTTTTCATAATAAATAGATGTCTATGAAAAAAATTATTTTGCGTTGCGTCACATCAAATTTTTTCCTCTCCCTAAGCGGACGGAGGTGGACATTTATGAAAGGTACGTCCTCTAGGTTAATGTGGCTTCCAGTGCAGCATAGGAGCCAGCAATATCATGTTAGAAGATCAAAAGAAGGAATTCCCGAGTCGGTTTCAACGTCACGTTAGCATACTTATGTGGAAAAGCTACAAGCAGAGACAGTGGGTGTTTTGTGTTTTCTTCATTAATCGTTTGTTTCTTTTGACGCTTTTATGTAAAAGAATTTTTCGTCCAGACGACGATGGCGCTTATTAGTGTTGGAGACTCTAATTGCGGGAGTGTTGTTCCTGGTGGCCGTGTACAGCGCCAAGCCAGTATTTCTAACTCCTCTACAAGCAGAACCCGAAGCTCCCAAAACATCTTCGGAACTCCTGACGTCACTAGACAGCAAAACCGATTTGTATTACACTCCTGCCGTGGAGCCGTTTATCACTTACATGAATTATGCCGCCATCTTACTGAACATTAGTAAGTTTAGAAACATTTTTTGAAATCCTTACCACTTTTTCAAATAAACAAATTTAAACAGTTCTGCTGACAGTGACATGCTGAGGTGTCGTTTGAAATCCCGATCCAGACAGGGTGGAATATTTTAAACCACTCTTGGCGAGAAAATACCCAATCTAAATACTAGAGATAACAAATTTTGCTCATTCCCTTATTTCCCTGCTCATCCCTGTTCGATTCGTGGGTGTGGCGAGTGTATTTTCCAAAGTATTTGAATGTATTTTTGTTGAATGAAATTTTGAAAAAAAAAAATTAAATTTGAATGCAAATTGGCCATCTTCAGTATTTAGGGTGCCTACTGTATAGTTCCCAAAATGCCTATGTTCTTACTTATATATTTGTTAATTATCTATATGAATATTAAGCGCTGATAAGTACACAACCATAACTTTTAACTCTTTATCGAGAGAAATGGTTGTGAATTTCAAAATTAATATTTTACTTCAGTCTATTTAACCCTTCTCCCTTAGAACAATACGCAACATACATATTATACTTATCAGACTAAAAAAGATATGTTTTGCGCATCTCTAAAATAATGACAGCGGTGTTATATTTCCAGATATAACCGGAGGTGAAAGCGAAGAAGATTTATCGAATATATTGTACAATCGCACCAAAGGCTCTCCTATAACTAATCCGGTTGTGTGGGTGGTCTGGAAACCGAAGGTCTTGCTCCTCAACTTTCTCAGTTGATCATTGACTTTTATACTATATTTACATCTCCTTTCAGAGAGGGAATCAGTTCCGAATAAGTATTCGTAGTACCGAGCGAGCGAGACATCACCAGGTGCACCTCGAGGGATCCCTATTAACGCACCAGCACTTACGCGCTGGCTTCTTGGCCGTGCAGCTCGCCATCAGCAAGGCCATCATCGAACATACAACGAAAGCCGTACCAGAATTTGAGGTATAAAATTGATTTTTCCCTGTTCCGGGCTTACGCGACCATGACATACACAACAAATTAAATACTTCGATTGCAGTTCAGTCTGGTGGCGATGCCGGTATCGCCGTTAATGGAGAAGAACAAAGTCAATCATAGTATATCTTGGATTATGCTCTGTTTCACCCTTGCCTTCGTGCCTCCCGTCGTGGACCTAGTTCTTCTGGTCGTGAAAGAAACTACGAACGGCTTCAAGGTACCTGAAGTTAAGTGTAAAAATATGCTTTTTTTTGGCGCATCAGGGTAAAAACTTTAGGGAAATTACTCGCCCCGATGTAAGGAACACAAAGTTAGTTTCGGATGAATTTATGCCTATTAATGCTTATACGTATTTTCTATAAGTATTTGTATTTTATATTAAGTGAGTGGAGTTATACTTCTTTTTTGCCGCGTTAGAGTAAAAGATGAGATTATATTTCTAGTATGTAACGGAAGATTTATGATTTATGAAAGTACATATAAACATTTTTCAATTTAAAGGTGTTCCACTCGATGGTAGATAAGTGGCCATAAAACGCTGCCGACTTTTAATAGGGTAAAGATAATAAGCCTCCTTGTTACAGCGTGGTCTTCGTGTTCGCAATGTTGGATACGCATCGATGTACATCGGCTGGCTTGTGTACGCGTATTTGACTGCGCTGCCCATTTGTCTCCTGGCGAGCATAACCATCATCTTCATATTCCGATGGATAAACCTAATCTTCACATTATTCTTCATATTCTCCTACGTCTCCGTTATGATTATGATATCCTTGAATATGGCGATGTTTCATAAAAATCGTAAGTAAAATAGTATCAAAAAATATATTTAACGGTAAAAGACAAAATTAAGATGAAACGGTAAGTCATATAGAGAGAATGGTTCACCGACCCCTCAGAGTGACGACGACAATCTCTATTCCAAAATAGACAATTCCGAAAACGACAACTTTATTTCAGCTTGGGTCGCATGTGTTTGGAACACTCTGCTTACATTACTGCAGACATTTCTAGCAGAACTTTTGGTTCACCATCATTACGAAGAGATTCACAGCGGCGTTACCTTCTTGCTGAACATAGTGCTGCCTCCGTTGGCGCTCGTCCACGGGTTTAATACCTTTGCCCTATTGCAAACGGGACGTGAGTTTTACTATAATTTTAACAGTAATCTTCCGGAGCTGACATTAAGAGAATAAAGCGATGTCTTCGTTTATTCAGACGGCGCCGGTACAAGCGCAGAAGACCTGCCCCTGTCGTATACAGTAACGTTGTGGTGTGTGCTGATACCTTTATATTTTGGGATTCTCATGTTACTACAGAGAACAATTGGGAGACAACGAGCAATAGGAGGTCAAGTCTCGTGGAAATCGATTATATTTAAGCAGGCTGAGGTACTACAATAATTCTAAAAAGTATTGTCGAAATTAAGTCTATAAATTTAGCATTAAAAGAAAGAATAACTTCCAAATATCAGGACGAGAATGCATTAAGATACATCGAACCGCCGACGGGGAAAGAACGGGACAATCTTCAAGAGGTCGACGAATTAACTGCCAAGGCTATCACTTTTCGGAATGTTTCAAAGGTTAGCTCTACTTAGCATTGAGAAATTTTGCTTTATGCATACATAGAGCCTAAATAATACATAGAAAAATATAATAACTTATCCTTAATATTTCTTATAACTTTAAAACTAAAGTTAATATTTTAAAACAATTTCTAGAGTATTATGGACGAGCCAGTGTTAAAAAACCTGACGTTGGACATTTATCGCAGCGAGTTCACACTACTGTACACCGAGAGGATAAACGAAGTGGTACCTGCCACTCTAGAGGATTTACTTCTCGGTAATTCTTGACATTCCTGGATAGCGAGCTGTACAATTTTAATCAAGTTTACTTACAAAAACTGCACCAGAATCAACGGTCTACAATTATGTGTTTACAACTGAAAATCTCCTTTTCCCCATGGATATTGTAATTGCTCTTTGCTGCTTCAGATCGCCATTGTATTGAGAAAAATAAAACATATGAATACTCAAATAAAATTCATAGAAATTAGTGGTCGTGGGGTTAGGTACAAAACCTAACCCCACGACCACGTGTTAGGACAAGGAAACTAGGGAATTTACTAACTATTAATTTGTAAATTTATATGAACAGGGTTGACATTTCCGGACAAGGGTACCATAAATGTGCTCGGACAGAACTTGAAAAAGGGAAGAAACTTCGTAACGATGACTCAAATGTTGGGCTACTGTCACAGTTCCAAATTTCTCATTGAAGATCTGTCCGTTCAAGAACACCTACTGCTTTTCATGAAGGTAAATTTTAATAACCGGAATCTGGATACGCATTAAATCTCGTAAGGTCTAATAAATTGCTTGCAGATATGCTTGTGGCAGGAATCGAAGCAATTTATCGTCGAGTACAGTCACATGAGGCTGAAGCGATTGTTGAGCGAATTTGATTTGGAAGAAGTGTGCCACGCTTACATCAGTGATCTCCACGCGTACTATCGCGCTCAATTGTGCTGGGCCATCGCCATGTTACTGGAGCCTAGGGTACCGATTGCTGATACTAATTGAAATCGTTCATGTTACTTCACACACATCTGCCGAAGGCATTTTAAGACAATCATAACTGGAAGAAGCTTCGAATATTCGTTGAAAATAGAGTAGATATCGAAGTTCTTCTGACAATTTGATTAATAGTCGCAAATGAAATGAACTGACATTTATCCTATTCCAGATAGTAGTTATACCTTATCAATTTGATAATCCTGTTTGCAAAGCTGTGACAAACGACAAGATCATGGTAATATGTTGTACGTATCCAATACGGTCATTTTTATTTACTTTTACAAAAAGGTTAAATTTATTTTTTAGAAATACAAAAAACATGTGACCCTTGTCAAATTGGAGTTCGCTTCGTACAACTTGGAGTTTGCGGACCGATTTTTTATATTCGATAACAAAACGTTGGTGTTTGGAGGAACTCCTGCTTACATGTTCTTTAAATATGGTAAGCGGTTGAAGTTAAGCCCGATTCTGGTAAAGCAGGAGTGATCGTGTCGGTCGTTTCCAGGTCGGGAGTATCGAGTCCGTCTGTCGTTCCGCAGTGGCCTCGAGGAAGAAGTGAGCATGAGAAAGTTGTTGGACAGAGCGGAGGAAGCGGGCGCCTCAGTGCGAGCCCACCTCGGCTCTTTGCTCATCCTGCGGCTGCCGGCCACCCCGACTGCGACCGTCGCCGAGCTCATGCAGGAGTTCACCATGAAAGCCTCCACGTACGGTATTACATCTATGAACCTTAGCCTGCCGGATTCTGAAGAGGTTTGCAGAAGGTAATCTTAAAATCATAGACAAGAACCGAAGGTGCATACTATAGTTTGGTTAATGAACGATGTGACTGAAAATCTGTGGTAAAATTAAAAAATACATAAATCTTAACTCAGATCTAAATACATGATTAATATTTTTAATTTGTCTGAGATGTTCAAATTATCGCTAAGTCACTGCCTTTTTTTAAAATAATTGTTGGAATTGGTAATTAACACCTGAAATGAAAAGCTAGATTTAAAAACCCTCAGTCTCATCTTTCGTTAGCAAAAAAATAGCTGAAATTTGACCATTAAATATATGAACAGGGCTATCATAGAATCGAGAGCGGCCGCTAAGGATGTGTCGTCGAATGTGGCTACACAGAGAGATGACGCTTTGAAAAAAATTTCAGGTAAAATTCCCTTTGAAATAAATGGGGTATATGTATGTATTTTTCAATCTGTTGTTTACGTCGTCCTGGCATTGTAAAAAATACAAATACTCTTAGAAATATATCCATTAAATTAAAATAATTAATGAATTTGAGGCGTTTAAACACCGCCTTTTTCGTGCGCCTTCACTGACGTCACAAGCTATGTCCAGCGTTTGTGCACTGTTAGTGTTCTATTAACGATACGAGTCTGTTGACATAGCGTTCGCAAAACGATTCGTTTCGCAATTTTGAATTTCCCTCGCATAATTTGCACTTTTTATTTATAAAATTATACAATAAAAAAGGAATCAAATAAGGAAGTTTAGATATAATGTCCGGAAAAAAAAAATAGTTGAACTAAATTTAAACTAGACGCATAGGTATTCCTTATTGGACAACGTACTCCGTCTTCTTATACAAAACGAGAAGATATGATAAGATGTGTATTTATTTACAGAACCAAGAGCATGGGAAAGAGAAAAAACCCGTATCCTAAACCTGAGTCAATTCGAAAAAGTTGCTTTGAAATTCACTACATTCTATTTACACCATAAGACCGCGTTAATCGTGACGGTAAAGCAGTGTGACATGGAATTTTAATTAGCTGTAAGGAGCCCTCTCATGTGTTTGGTTTTACATAGGTGATGGCGGCCATTGTGACTGGGGCGTTTATCGGATATTCACTTGCGAAAGTGCTACTGTTCATTGTTCAAGTTCACTCTACGAGCAGTCTACTGCACGGCGAGGTAATTGCTTCACTGCTACGAATGCAGTCACCTTAAATTGTGTCGATAGACAGATGTGACTAATTAGTGACTATTTATATGTCTAGACAGAATTCAAATGCATAGCGTATAATCGAAGCAAATATATTCGTATATAGCGATTTTATTTAAAATTAGCTGAGCCCACATTTAGAACTCTTTGTAAAACAAACACTGAATGTCACGGGAAGCTTGCTACAATACATCAGGGAAAACCGCATTCAAATCGGTTAAGCGCAGTCATTTGGGCAGCCCGCCTGGCGGCAGTGACCACCCCCTTACAGAAGACCACCGTGAAATAACAGCATATACGTGCTGTTGTGTTTCGGTGAGTGAGTAAGGGATGCCAGAGCCCATTTCCTTATCCCTTATCCTTAATCCTACTGTAGTCGGCAGCGCACTTGCAGCACCTGTAGCCTTGCTTGTGTTATAGGCGACGGTAGCCACCTACCATCAAGTGGACCGTCAGCCTGTCTGTCGACTTAACATAAAAAATATATGAATTAATTAGTTTTTTCTAGTTTAAAAATGTAGTTTTTCAAATAATTGACTTCAGACTGCTTATAGAAAACGGCTCACTCTAAGCAAAGTCATTGGTTTGGTAAATCCAGTTATACACTCGACGCAATGCGGTTAGCAGAAGTGACTTTCTTTGAAAATCAAGGGCTCGATAATTAGAAGCGATGACTCCTTGTGTCTCACATATAGGTAATTGTTTTTGGAAGGTTTTAACGGTGGAATCGCTGAAAATGAAAACTACTCTCGTCATAAGAAGTGATATGTCAGATGATGCGTTTTCGGTGGCTCATGGGTGAGTTTCGGGAGTGTCGTGGTTGCGATTTGAGATAAAGAGCCATTTCATTTATAGTGATACTCGTTTATTCAGGTACGTTTTGTCCGAAACTTTCGCAACGAAGGAAGAAATTAAGAACATGCAGTACTCGGCCTTGTCCGATAAAGAGAGCCTCACCGAGTACTTGGTGAGCCGCGCGATAAATTCGCCGCAACATTACGTGTACATGTACGCTTACGGGATGGACATCGCTAAGAGGAATAAAACTGTCAACAACTTGACCGTCAGTTATCTTAGAGTGAGTGACGTACAAATGAGTCATAAAAAAACTACTCATCTCCGAGCCACGATTAACTGGCTTTTACTTTTTTCAATTTTATTTTATTTCTCTTGTTGTTGACAACAATCACATCAATAACACTTTCCAATAAGAGTTTATTTAACTTAGTTAAAAAAATTAATTTATTTAACTGTCTCTTATTTTAATTTAGTAATCTAGGTTAAATTAAAAAAGTCCCTTATTAGTCTTACTTACGACTATATTGAACGGAACGATAGCGTATTATACTTAATCTGCGGGTGTAGCGACATTATCTTCGTAAAAATGAACTATTTGAACTTATAAAACGTAATGACATCTGTGTATGCCGAACGTAACTAACATAACTTTTGTTGGAACACGTGCCATCTGAGTATGGAGAATGTAACTAAACAATATAAAGTAATTAGGTATCCAGTTATATATTTGACACCAGGAAAATTTTATACGTTTAAAGGAGTATTAAACGGTAGACAGGCTGACGATTCACTTGATGGTAGGTTGCTACCGTCGCCTATAACACAAGCAACGCTACAGCTGCTGCAAGTGCGCTGCCGACCACAGTAGGATTGGATAAGGGATTAGGAGGGGATAAGGAAATGGGCTCTGGCATCCCTTACTCACTCACCGAAACACAACAGCACTCATGCTGTTATTTCACGGTGGTCTTCTGTAAGAAAGTGGTTATTGCCGCCAGACGGGCTGTCCAAATGACTGCGAAACGCAGTGTGCCCTGCCACTACTTCTCAGATCCAGACCAGGCCAAATTTGAAAAGTTCATTTTTCAAAGTTGATCCTGCCGGGAATCGAACCCGGGAATCCTAGACCAGAGCGTTAAGACAAGCACCCTAACCAACGGGCTCGGCACTAATTTACTATATTTTTTTTATTACAAACTGTCCGATTAAAACTTTTTTAAATAATTTTACTCTAATAAGTCAAATTAGGCGACGAAAATAACGCTTTAAACTATCCATACCAAATATTAAAATGTAAATGTTAAAGTATCTCTGTCTATCTTTATCTTTTCACGCCTTAACTACTCAAACGATCTTTATGACATTTTGCATACACGTTGTCATGGACACTCAAGTTGAACTTTCTGAAATAGGTCACAAGAAAGGACATAATAATATTATTACATTATGCAGGCATGTCCATATGGACATTCGAAATGCGAAAGCGGCTGGATGCCCTAAGAGTGGTCTATAATGTCGATCGGTGGAGGGACACGGGCTGGCGATGAAGATATTACTTTACTATTACATACCTATAACGCGAACAATAACGCCAACGAACATTTGTCTCATCATCTTCAGCCTTATTACTGAGCGCCATCACATTCGATCCTTTGGCGCCTTGGTTTTCACACAGATCTCCATATTTGGGATCAATTCCTCAGAAAATGTCAAGCAACACCGTGTCCATTTTAGTAAATTAAATTATTTATAAAGATTGCTAGTGGGGTATTAAAATGAGCTGAAATTGTCACCGCCCCAGATCGAATTCTTTTAATTTGAGCTTGTTTTATAATAGGTGCAAGCGTTGTATAGTCCCTTACACTGGGATCAAGCGTCAGCGGCTCGATCGATGTGTCGTGTGTTTACGGCACTTTTGCGATATTACTCCGGAAAACTCGACGCCTCAATAGAGATCACGGACGATCCGCTCGAGTTGGATCTAACACCGGTCGGTAGCCACATACCTTTGTTCTTTCAGATCCACTTCTACTCGCAAAAGTTTAATCGAATTTGGAATATTTCAGGGAATGAAGCAAGCTCTTTTGCCACCATTGTTCGTCCAATTTCTGCTGATACTCACAATATCACATGTTACGCTTATACCATCACAAGAGCACGGCCTAATTAGACATTCACAGGTATCCGTTTTACTTAAAATAGAATAATTCTAGTTTACCATGACACGAATATCCCTATTCATTAACATTGGATTGAAGACTTCACTTGCGCCATCTCTCTATAAAATTTAGAATATTTTTTTATCTCGGTACCTACTATATTACTATCTGTCCCAAGTTTATATTTACCTATACGCCGTGTTATGCAAATGTTATTAAAAATTTAATAGATTTTAAATATCTTTACTCATGGTCGTGAGCGACATCTTCTGACACGCTCATACAAGTGAGCGAAAAGAGTTTCAGTCGCGATTGAAAAGTTGTATCAAATCCATACACAGTAAGTCCTTAATCTTACAAATGCCAAAGTAACTCCGTCTGTTTGTTGCCCTTTTATTTAAGAAATTACATACACAACTATACATTTTTTGTCCGCTGCTTTCCTCACATGAAAAGTAGCTTATTACATTCCACAGCGTTGAAGGTATCTTCGCAGGTAGGTACCGAATATTTTCAAAATCGGTTTAAATAATAGTTTAGCCGCACTTAGGTACGCCTACTAATTACTAGTTTGCTTCGTTTTTATGCTAGAATATTTGGATGCTCATCATCCTCAAACGCAATATCTCTCGTTCCAGAGTCACGCAGGAAATTTCTGTCCGATGAAGTATTGGTTCAACTTATTTGTGTGCGATATGATATTGTATTGGATACTAGTCGGTTTGATGGCTGTCAGTATGGTTACCACAATGCTGTTTATATTGCCCATGGAATACTTCCAGTTGGAAGATTTGCGTAAGTATAATGTCAAACCAATCAGATGAGATACGGAAGAGGTAGACGAGAATCGTGAATGGTATCATTTCAGTCGCAGTGCCTCTCATGCTCGTTATTTACGGACTGGGTTGTATACCGCAAGCTTACCTCTTCAGTTTGGGTCCACGACCAGCTCTCAACACCATGATGTTCCTAATGGTCAATGTCGTTTTTGGTGAGTTCCTAAACTTAAAATATTTTTTTTAATATGGATGTATGGCTTCTTAACTAATGTTTCGATCAATGAATTATAAGGCTAAAGAAATTTTCTTGCGTTTGGCATGATTTCCCGAAAATATGGAACACGTGGACAGTACGACCTCCACGGGCTCCACGGCTCCACGCTCGTACTGAGCGCACGGAGGTTTTTTCCTGGGAAGAAATCTTCAAAAGATACCACATAAACAAGTGTCGCATGCAATGCACGGGAAAAGGTTATGTGGGATTTTTATCCACTAAAACACCACTCGACACTCGAGTTCTATGGGTATGGTTCTAGTCCTTAGAGGACTTTGGAACCGTCGTCGCCCAAACGCGCCCAGCAACGCGCCCGACCCTTTAAAGAAAAAATCTTAAAACTACTTAATTTCTTGTTCTTCAAGAACCAGTCGCCTCGTGAACCGCCTTAATCACTTTTTACCAAGTCTGTAAGTACTGACTGAAGGCGTTATTGTAATTATATAGGCAATACGTACATACGTTGTAAGGTTAATATACGAGGTTGCTACTTATGTATTGAGCCTAATAATGAAAAAACAAATATTGATGATTGAAATTGGTCTTACTATTTTTCAAAGTAATCTCCATGATTGTCGTCGTTGTCCATGATTGTCATGAAGAATGATTCGTCTCCCTTTCAATTTTTTGGGATTTCTCCGAAGACTTCTGGCAAACAAATGGTCGTGTATCATTCAGAATTGACCCCAAAGGCACTGTAGTCACATGACGGGTAATTCCTAGGAAACAGGCAATCATTTGCTTCGATGTGCTTTTTGCTCGTTTTAGAAGACCTATACAGAGACGCAAGTTTACTTTCAACCGTTTGTCAAATTATGCGGAATCCAAAAAGAACAAATCTTTTACGGACAAATGTTCGTGCAATATCTCATTGATGTTAGTCATACTAACGCCCCGAGTTGCCTAAATCTTGTGGCATGTCACATGTCGGTCTTGCATTATCAGTTTACGCACAGCATCGAAGTTTTCTGGCACAACTGATTTTGGGCGACCTTCTTTGGGCACATCCTGACCACGATCAAATACATTAAACCAGCGTTTTACAGTGGCTTCGAATGGAGCTTCATCGAAGTAAGTCGATCGTCTTGACAATTCACAACAAAAATCAGCTTCTATTTACTCTTGACCTATCTTTTTTCAAGTCACTGGAAACAACACAAACCTCGTTGGAGTAATAAATGTTATATTTAAAAAAGTCAAACTTTTTAATAGAAATAATAATGCCAGATGGTACTTAAAGCGCTCACTGTTGCCAAGGCTCAGTACATATAAGTAGCAACCAAATAATTGAATATCTCCATTTGATTTAGGTGAGACGACGATTCTCGCAAAATTGCTGTACGGGGACCTGTACAACTACGCCGTTAACTTTATGAGCCTCTCGCCGCAATTTAATATGGCGATTGCTTTTGTCAAAATAAAACAAATATTTCTCTACAACAGTGAATGTGTCATTTTTCAACATAAGAAGATTTGCTCATCTAAAATTCTCCACAAATGTTGCGGTAAGTTTGTCTGTTAGAAGTTTATTAGGTACTTATTAAAAATTAATTTTTTTTACTGTTCTCCTGAAACTGCTTAGAATCCTTCGAATCCATCATTTCATTTTCAATAACTCCAAATGACCTACGATTACAGCAAAATATCGAACGCTCTTGTTCTCTTTCAGAAAAATGTGGTGTCATGCAAGAATGTTTCTCGAAACAATCTTATTTTGGTGCTCAATACGGCGTCCTGATGGAAATTATAGCAACGTTATCGACGGCAGTGATGTACGCAACCTTACTGCTATTGTGGGAGTACAAGTATATACGGCAGGTGTGGTACACTGTCTCCACCAAATGGACGATGCCGAAGAACAGGCCCGCCCAGGACAGAGCTACCGGCGTCGACACGAGTCCACAAGCGGCGCTCGGTGTCAGACAGGAGATCGAGGCCGTGGTAGACAAAATGGATCAGATTTATAAGAAAAATGGTTAGTACTTATACCGTTTGATCATTGTTGGATGTACCGGCTTGTAAAAATGTTAAACTATTCATAACATGTTGTAGCGCAAATAATAGATACGTTCGGCGAAAATCTGCTAGCCTACAACGTCGGTAAGATCAGTGGAGGAGTACGCATCGTGCGCAACCTGTTCTTGGGGTTAGCCAGAGGAGAAGCCGTAGCACTTTCGGGGTTAAAGCGGCACGGTAGGGTGCAAGTGTGCGAGGTGTTGGCGGGGTATAAATTGCCCAGCGAAGGGATCCTTTGGAGCAAGTCAAAATGGAACGTCAAGTCGGATCCACACTTGGTATGCGACCATTGGTCAAAGCAATATTTTTTTTTATATACCTACAAAAGGCGGCAGGTTGCTGAAGGTCCACTTGATGGTAGGCGTCTATACACCAGGACAATAGGCGCGGGATAGTAATTGTGAGGAATTAATGTCGACAGTATGCTCGCGAAATATCTCTTTGCGGCCAGAACTCTCCGTTGCCACCGTGGATGACCGTACGAGACGGACTAGAGCTTCTGGCGGTGATGCGAGGTGTACCCGCCAAATATGTCCGCGATGAAGTCAATAACTACATCGAAGCCGTCGGTGAGTTATTGCAAGTAAAAAGGCCTATTACGAAAGAAATTACCTACTCTACGTACTTAGTACTTAGAGCAAGTGTATAATATTTGCTTTTAGATCTTAACAACCAGGCCCAAATGCCGATACGAGATCTCGTTCGCAATGACAAGACGCGCCTTCACTTCGCGGCGGCCGTGATCGCTGCTCCTCCGGTTGTGATATTGGACGAGTGCACCGCTTACCAGAAATTCTCGGTGCGACGCGCAATGTACTCGATACTATACTACTTGAGAAAACGGGGGCATTCTATTCTGACGGCATCTAGTAGGTGAGAAATATACAGATACTTACAAATCTTGTTGCCGTTATTGGCTTTGGTGGTTACACTCGCCCAGTACAGTGCGATTTCCATAGCATCAAGAGGACATCCTCTCCGATATAAAATATAAGAAAGGAAATCTCCTAATCTCTTTTAAAATGCTCTCAGCTTTACCAGAGCTAAAGCTAAATTGAAGTGTTGTGTCACTAGTGTGGAGAATCATTTGCCGGTGACGAATCGACTGGCCATCCTTTTAGACGGTCAAGTGTACGACATCGATCGCGTGGACCGTTTGGTGGAGAGGTACAGCCGCAAGGGATACACTGTTGTACTGCATCTGAAGGACGAAGTTGACGTCAAGACGATATTCGCCAAGTATTTCGCCAATTTCGTCATCAATGACTTGACTGTGGTATGTATTCAAAGGTGCACTTATCAATGGATGATTACTTCGCCACGTGTGCCCAACCCCCTTGTCGAAACCCACTTGTTCTAGTACCTGCAATCGGTATCCACCATGAGCAGATTGGTTGCTATTTAGTATGGCGGGTCGAGTGTGCCTTCCAGTGAAGGCGTCTACTCATAAGTTAAAGATAATAAAAAATTGTTTTTCCTACCACTGACATGGACTGTACATCTTTCAGAAAGTGATTTTCCTTCCTCAGGGCAATTTATACGGTTGTTACTACAATTGACTTATCAAACGATGCAGTAACTATGTATGAATAACTTAAAAGAAAATGTATATTAAGCCTACTATGCCTTGATTAATACCATTTTGTTGTCTTTGCCAATCTACAATCGTTTTCTTTCATTCTGTCATCTTAGTATCAAATTGTATTGAAATTAGGTGTTGGTAAACGTGCAAGTGCTGGACGGCGACTTGAATTGGGCGCAAATGTTCAACAAAATGGAGACTCTTCAAGCCGAGAATAGCCAGGTGTACTCGTACATTGTGTCGGCCACGCCGATCGAATACGTCTACAACGGTATCCTGTCGCGGGAGGAAGGCAACGCGGTGACTTCGCGGTCGCTGCCCTGCACCCTTCTGCAGAAGCTGGTGAAAGTGAAGCCCGAGATCGCACCCCACAAGGCGAAGCTCGACAAACTCGTGTCTTTCGACAACAAGTACGACATCACCAATCTCAAGGAGTTGCCTTGGTCCGTTATTTTTCAGAGATAGAAGCGTTTATACAATTTGTGTTTAGTCAGTTTATAAATAAGAGATGTGATATGTTAAGTTGTTGGTTTAACGCAATAAAATATTAGTTTACACATAGTTTTAAAGCGTAATATTATATAATTATATACATAGAGAAATGCATAAAGCAAACAAGTGAACAAGATGGCGGTGCGACAGCGTCCTTTTTAAAAAGGCACGTTGCGATGTTTCCGAATTTATGGAAGAATCAAATTAAAATTTCATTGAAATCGAAATAAAAAGTCTTTTAATAAAATTCTGATTTCTATGCGTCTTGATATAAAACAACACTCTGGAGTTGTCTCACATTTAAATGAACAAGGGGACAACTGTAACAGCGCCATCTGTGAAAAGCCGGCCGCATTAGGTGATCAGATAGAAAGACATTTAGTAATAGATACAGTTTATTTGAAACAGCAAACCGCAACAATTTGGTGCTGACAAATAACCCAGAAGTACTATTTGGACCATTGACCATCACTTTCATTAAAATATTTTTCACTTAGCATGGGTACGGTGACATCAGATTTCTAGGGGGATAGGGGGATTTCTGGTGGGAGATGGATACAGAGACATTGAAAATACATGAACTCAAATTTCATTGGCGCTAGGCATCTAGGAGCTTCAAATACCAATCGTCACCATATCCATGCTATGTGAAAAATAGTATAAACGGTGCAGACACAAAATTTGACATTGTTAGTAATGAGGCATGGCGTTAATAAATATTTAGTATTTAGAAATTGTTAGTAAATATAGCACATAAAAAAACTGACACCACAATATTAAATTAGCTAAAAAATGCAAGTTTTGAAAACATCAACAGTTCAGGCGAATTAAAATATTAATTCACCCGAAACGAATTAATGTTTGCTTATCTTCCAAAGTTTAAAACATAAAAACCGCAAGAGATTAGCAAAAAAGGGCATGTGGCATACATTTCAAAAAATGGTAACCCCTCAAGGCATTCCACAAATTTTAACTCCTCCATAGTAATATTGATGCATGTATCATGATTACACTTATTTAGTTAGGTGTAAAATAAAATTAGGTAAAATTCGCCAGATAAGGTATACCAGAACAGATTGTGTCAAAAGTTATGACACTTCGGTGACACCCTTAATGTAAAATGGTCAGTGCAGAGTTGTGTGTGACCTTTGCAGTTCAGCTGTAGAACCGCGCGCTTGAGTTATTATATTTTCTATTCTGTTAGTTGTTTCGCGAACCATAGAGAACTCTGACAAATCTGGCAAGTCTAAAACGATATGAGCCGAGAGACGTTTGTACACAGAGTTTGAATCCTTTTTATTTCTTCTACCCTCCTCATATTTTAATTGTTGTTTTAAGAATATTGATTGTTTTATCAAGTCCTGTATGTTCTCGAAACTGGCTGCCGCACCATCCATTGATTTAACAGCACTGAAAGTATAGAAAAATCTTATATTAATGAAATACTAACTCAGCAGCGGTAGAATCCTTGTGTATTCTTTGGGCGAGCCGGACATATGACCAGAGCGCAAAAAAGTTATTCCCTAAAAAATATTAAACGTAATGTGCAGCGTAATAGAGAAGGTTGCAGCATAGTGCTAGTTTTTTTTTTCTTTTTTTTTCTTTTATTATCAAGGATGTCCATATCAGCATATTCTAGTGGCAACACATTCGCGATTTGTCATAGATAACAATTGATAAAATATTCTTTTTGTCTGGTAAACAGATGGGTGAAAGACGCCCTCTCTTCGCATCTTAGACCCTTAAATAGAAAGCGAATTCTTTCATATGAATGATTTCTGAATAAAGAATACAAAGAACTTTCCCCAAATCTTTTACTGATTTTATAGTTTTAAACTGGCAACCTTAGTCCAGGAAAATTTACTAACAAATCAAAATTTGAATCCCTCAGGGTATTTTTGATGTAAGCTTCTAGACTAGAAGATATGCAATATCAATGGGGTTGTTTAATCTTAATAATACATATTTTTTTCTAGAGAATATTAAATAAAAATTATGATTGTATTTTTTAATTTTTAATTATAAAAATATTTTTAGAGTAAATAAAAAATAATTGAATAACTTTTTGACTCACTACATTTTTGTACAATTTATATATCAACCCGTATCTCCTAACCTGCTAAACTCTGTTAATTTTAAGTTTAGCAAAAAAGTTACTTAAATGTATATTTTAATGTAAAATTAAATACAGGACCTACTCTAAAATATTTATCTGGAACTTCTTATATAACTCTTTCAATTTTTGTATAATTTAGAAAAAACCCTAATTTTATGGAATTAATAATTTATTTCACCCGTCGATCTGTTCTATTCTGCTGCTTTTACTGCTTTTAAAATACTTAAGTTTTAGATACTTATATGAGGAATGCGCCAGAGAGGGACTCCAATTTTGATTTGTTAGTAAATTTTCCTGCTCCAACCTAGCCCAGCAGATATTTGCTAAAAATCACTTTTGGTAGGATTATTATTTTTTTTTGTTGAAATCACTTCCAAAAGTTTTAAGAAAAGATAATTTCACTGGGTGCTCTCATAAAACCATGAGCTTAATTTTTTTATTAAACAATAAGTGAAAATTTAGTACATTGTAAATATCCATTAGGAGCTTACCTTAAAGCATATTCCACATCATAACATCTGCCTTGTAACTCATGCTGCAATTTGGTGACTTCAATGCGCCGCTCCACCATTGGTGGTAGTGCCTTTCTTACATGCTCTTGCAGTCTGTATAATGCCAATGAAGGTTCATTGGCCACTATATGCATATTCTCAGATATTCGCTCAGCTGCTGTAAGATACAAAAAAAAATTTTTAAAAGCAAAACAATAATGTTATGTACATTACACAATTAAAAGTCTGCAGTCGCCAAGTTGACAGTCTTAATACAGGATTAAAATTGTCAACTTGGCAGCTCACCCATTTCATGAGTGGCTAGGGTGCTTGCCTCAATTCTCTATCTCAGTTCAATTCCTGGCACGGTCATCTTTGGAAATGAACTTTTCAAACTTGACTTGGAAAGTAGTGGCAGGGCACGCTGCGTTTCACAGTCATTTGGGAAGCCCGTCTGACAGCAGTAACCATCCCCTTACAGAAGACCACTGTGAAATAATAGCATGTGTGCTGTTGTGTTTCGGCGTGCGAATAAGGGATGCCAAAGCACATTTGTCTATCCCTTTCCAATCCCTAATCCACTTGCAGGATCTGTGCCTTTGCATGTGGAAAGTGAATTGAGTTTATAGGGCTTTCTGTCAGTATAACATACGAGTTTAGGACTTTCGATTTTTTTGTATGATAGGTATGATAAATAGATGTGGTGGTTGAATTGCACGGAACTTTTTAGTTTTTGTGTAAAAAAAAATTATAGAAAACTCGGCACACCTAATAATTAGTAATTGTACCTTTTTTAGATTTAGTTTCCAAGTCTGGATCTCCTTGGTAAACAAATGCCATAACGAGTATTATTCACAGTCACAGGATATGTAGAAAACGTGCAGATAGTAAAATCGTAAATACAAATAGCTTTATTTTTTTAATATAATATCATTGGTAAACAATATCTTGATTGACGCTGATACTTGGAAAAAAATATGTTCAATTTAACTAAGGGATTTCAAATTTATTCGTTTTATAATAAACGGTGACAAAATTAAAATCTTTATTTAAATTTCAAATCCAATAGATAGATTTTACATTCACATAACATACCATTAACATCAACGTAGTGATTATATACTCTTTGATTAACATACAAATTTTTTTTTTGTGTGTCACAGAAGAGAAGAGAAAGAAACACTGGTTGAGTATATATAATGTTATTTACTTATTTACCCACAAGAGTATCTACTATTTAGGATGTGGTCATACTGTAGAGATAACGTCACTGTCGACCTCTGTTTCTCCGCTAACTTCTGCTAAAATTCGGAACGGAATATGATACGGTTTTCTCAAAACCGGACTATGATACGGTTTTAGAAAAGAGCGAAAAATGAAGTAGGTTTGCAGAATAAAATTGCATCCGTGCAAAGTCGGGACGGGCAAGCAAGAACATACTTACAATCGGATTGAATTCGTGGGTCATTAGGGACAAGTATAGGTGACACTTTTCACGGTATAATAGATATTTATTTTAGGATAGATTTGCGAGAGTTCTATTCTTAAGTTCAAAAGTTTCAAAGGTATTGTATTATTAATTATGTACAAGTTCAAAAGGAACGTGATTTAGTTTAATTTAGTGCACTAGCAGCGTGACTACTCTAAAAATAATATTTTTCTCCCAATGATTTTTATGTGTACTACTAGACCTGCTGAGTGGAACGCAGAAATTGCGCATTAGTTACTGTCCCTAACTTAGCAAAGGAAACGGTGCTCTATTTTAAAATCGCGACTAATCAGGGCCGTCTTCACCCGGGGGTGCAAGGGGTGCGGTGCACCCGGGCGCGGAGCGCCCGGGGGCGCCTGCCGAGCGCTGAGTATTTAGATATTTCATTGAACTTAACGCCATTGCATAGTTTCATATACTTGTTACGACAAATACGTATGCGCAAAATTAAATATAAAAAAAATAGTCATCAACAATAATCATTGTTTTACTTTTATCGCTTTCGGCGCTTGTCATACCGCTCATGATGTGAAAGCTAAAATGACTCTTATCACTACATAAATAAAAACGCCTACACACTGCCCTAAAATCGGTGGCAATATCGGGGAAGTGGTGGGGAGCGCCCCTTTTTTTTTTTTTTTTTTTTTTTTGCGTGGGAAAATCTGTGAGCCAGATCCCCACCGACCATGGGGACATCGGTGGGGTATGTGGGACTTCTACCCACTAAAAACCCACGGTGCTTCCTCGCGCCGTCTATGGGCGGGGGGGTAAGGGATCGTGGAAAACATGCATCTGCCTCCCCCGCCAGACGAGGCCCGCGCGCTTGCGGGCTCCACCTCGATTAGGCGCGGAGTTTGACCTCCGCGCCGTGGAGAGACGTGCCGGAAACACACAGCACGTCTTCCCTCGTTGCCCGGTGTTGTGATGACGGCGGACAACCCCATGTCCACCGCCCCCGGGCGAAGCGGCACGAGCCGCCCATTCTCACCTCTCGCAGCGGGCAGTCAGCGAGGGGCTTCACCTCTGAAGCACCCCATTACCTCTTCTCTGCGGCACAACCTACCACAGAGTCGGAGGCCGCTTCCACCTGAAACTCTCGGATAACCCCTGCTCACGTGGCCGCTCATCTCTACGGCATTAAGGGTGGGCGGCCCAAAGGGGGTGTCCACCTGACATTTCCACAGCAATCGCGGCAGCCCGAGAGACGGACTCCACCTCGTGTTGTCGTCGCGGAAGAGTTACTAGGCCGGGTGACGAGGCCGGGTGTTCACTCTTCCGGACGACTGCGAAGGGCGGTTACTAGGCCGGTGGCCCTAACCGGGTCTTCACCACCCCCCACAAGGCCACGATTGCGGTACTCTGCCAGACGGTCCTTCCCTGCCGTAGAGCTCCGTCTTCGCGTGCGTTGCCCGACTACCACTGAGCGACAGAGCCATCCGAGAGAATCCGCCCGCTGCGACCCGCGCCGGTCCTCATGCGCTAAACCGAGACCCATACCTCGGTCCGACGAACAAGGACCGGGGGTGCCGTCTCTCACCGGCCCACACCCACATGAGCCGAGTACGGATGCTCGGCCCAGCGAGCGGTGACCGGCGAAGCTCCAACTGACCGTTGAAGCCTCCCAGCAAACGCTCCGCCACGAGCTCCGATGTTCGGAGCTCGCTCGGAGCCCTCATGGGTGTGCTTTCTTAGTTCCCCAGCTACAATCCGGTCAGCCAAGCGAAGGCCGGTGACCCCACCGACCCCTGCAACCGTCCGGATTGGCGAGGGTTAAGCCCCCCCACCGCGACAAGGTCCCAGTACACCTTGAGCGCCCTAGATCGCTCCCTTGATCGCTTCATGTGTAGGCAAATCGTAATCAGTTTCCTCCTAACTCTGAAATCGGGTCGGGCGAACCCACGATTTAGGGGCGATTATCGTCTAGGGAGCGTTGTCGCATCGTGTATAGCGAAATCGGTGCCGATTTCACCGCAGTGTGTCTGTGACTGCAGCGGCGACAAGACGTATTTTTGTGTTTTTGATTTGTATTCCGTGCGAAGACATGGCGAAGGAAAAGAAGCGAGAAGCCTGGACGAAAGTCAATGATCTCTTCAAGGAGTTCCTCAACACATTCTATATCCATTCTTAAAAAGTTTTCAGCTGCTTCCAAACGTCTCTCTCCCTTCTAAGGTGTTTCCATCTAGCTACAATATGGGCTTCTTCAAACTAGCAGTAAACAAATTCCTGCAAGGTCGGCAGCGCACATGCACCCCCCCTGATGTTGCTTGTGTCCTTAGGCGACGGTAGCCACCTACCATCAAGTGGACCGTCAGCCTGTCTGCCACCTTTAATAATAATATTTAAAAAAAAGTTCATGGCGTTTCATCAACCAGTTCTTCCTTTTTCGTCTTTGACTTGGTTGAACTGTAGAAAGTGCCAGAGTGATGTCTATTCTCTAATGTTTTGAGAGTGTCGACGGCATCTTGATAGACGAGCGCTTTGTTGCACGCTCGGTTTCACACTTAGTGGCAGGGACGTGTGTAGAGTAGCGGCCGACATTGCCACCGATTTTAGGGCCGTGTGTAGGCGCTTTAACAATTTTATTAAATGCAACACGCGCGCGACAAAATCTCTAATCCAAAGATAGTGTAACCTTTGCCGCCCGGTCGCCCGCACTTGAAGCAAAATGATCTCTAAGTCAATAAAGTGTAAGTTCATTTGAAATGGGCGCGAGGCGGGGCGCGGCACCTGTGCGTCTGTCATAGCCGAGTAATTGCGCCCTTTGACATTGACGTCCGGGTGGCTGAGGGCGCAGGCTGAGCCCCGCACCCAGGCGCCGAATAGACTTAAGACGGCACTGCGACTAATGCTATTTATCCCTGAAATCCAATACAATTTTGGCCCTGAGTTTAAATTTTAAGTTCAGAGTACAAGTAAATGATCTATTATTTTGTTGTAAATAAAGTTGTATACCTATAGTAAATAAGTATTGATGATACGAATCAAATGAGATGTGTGGAGTTCAATTTGGTTAACAATTGTTATTACCAAAAAACCGTTAAAAAATCGTCCATTTTTTATGTTAAGATCGGCAGACAGGCGGACAGTCCACTTGGTGGTAGGTGGCTACCATCGCCTATAACACAAGCAACGCCACAGGTGCTGCAAGTGCGTTGCCGACTACAGTAGGATTAAGGATAAGTAAGTGTTTGGGAAGGAATAGGTAAATGGGCTCTGACATCCCTCACTCACCGAAACGCAACAGCACTTATTCTGTTAATTCACGATGGTCTTTTGTAAGAGGGTGGTTACTGCCGCCAGACGGGCTGCCCAAATGACTGCGAAACGCAGTGTGTCCTGCCACTACTTTCCAGATCCAGACCAGAGCCAAATTTGAAAAAAAAAAATTCAAAGGTGACCCTGCCGGGAATCGAACCCGGGAACCCTAGAACAGAGCGTTAAGGCAAGCACCCCAACCACTCATCCAACGAATTCGCCTTTTTTCCCCTCATCAAATTATTTTTTTTAAATATAAAAGTATGTGTAAAAGGAATGTATTGTTGATCCAAATACACGCAGTTTTTATTGGTTTTATTGACGCAGTTTTTGACGAATGTTTATAATTTTAAATAATTACACCGGTAAGTGTTTAAAAGGGATTTCCGGCTCGAATAAATAGGCGTACATGCACGGGTACACTGGATTTGTGAAAGCTTGTACTTCAACTCGGCTACACTGAAAAATCGATTTTTTGTTCCTAGAAAGAAAATTACAAACAATGGATAGTTTTAGACGCTCTGCACGCTAGCCGCGTAGCAAAGTATCTTGCTAGTCTTTTTAGGCATTCAGACTTCCTTAATGAATAATATAATTATGTCTATGTCTGATTAAAGTACAACTATTTAAGAGTAAAATATTACTAGTTACGTTTCTTAATAGTAATAAATCACAGAATACATAACAGTGCTAGTATGTACAAGTACGTTGCCTCAATGTTACGTGTTATCGATGATGCGTTCTGATTTGTATGTATTCTGCACTGTGATTCTGCATACCAGATGTCAGTCAGATGAAAATATTCTCCTCTATGTGGGAATGTTAATAGATGGATGAAAACAAAGATAATTGTTAGGTACAGACTAATACAACATCTTTGGATGAAAATATTTCATCTCATATACATATACTTATCTATGTGATTTTCCGCTAGGAGTAGTGTTCTGTGTCTGTCATAGAAAAATAACTAAAGTATTTTTCTATGGTGTCTGTGGTAGCACATGGTAGGACTTTTTTAAAATATCGGATTCTCGATACATCGATATTTTTAAATATATCAACATCGGAGTTTGATATATCGAAAAAAAATATCGATATTTTGATACATCGATCTTTTTTTTGATTTTATTTTATCGGCTTTGTTTTAAAAGAACAATTGCAAGTCGGCTAAAATAATTTACACATCTTATAATTCAGTATATTTATTGAACAAATTAAATTATAAATGTATAATAATAATAATAATAATAATAATAATAATAAAATGGCGTAGGGATGTGACGACCCCATCGCCCAACGGTGAGGCAGTTAATGTGACATAGCTGCTTCACCGCTGCAATTAGTCATCCCTCATCTTCCCAGGGTTAGGGATTTCACCCCCCCACAGATGTTGGAACCGTGTCTGTGGGTTTCCATCTAGACATTTTAAAACGGTCCCATCGGGGAAATGGGCGCCCCCCGTTGTACAAAGCCCAAAAAAAATGATGATGAATTTAAATGGAAAACGTATATGGCCGCTACCCGGGGGACGCCGGGGCACGTCCAGGACAAACGCTGGCACTGGACGTGGCAGAGGGCGAGCCAGCGTTATAAGAGGTGCAGGCAGTCCACCTAGCCTGCCCTCAAATTCATCATCACCACCAGGCGGCTTGGTGCCGATAGGGCCCTCTGCGGCTCAGAATTCGGCATCCGCCGCTGGTGGTCCAAGAAGGCGCATGGCGTGGACAAATGCAATGAATACGAACGCCATGCGCGCTTTTTACATGGCGACAACGACCGAAACTGGCGGAACGGGTTATCGAGCCCGTATGCATCGTGAGTTTCTGCAGTTGGAACCGGGATTGACTATCACGGAACAGAATTTATCGGACAGGGTTCGGTATATACAGCGCTCAGGTCTGTTCAGCGCTGCCGAACTCGAACAACTGAGACAGGAGGTTGCTCCTGACCCGAATGCTGCATCTGTTGTGGATGCCTCCGCGCCGCGGCGTGGCGGCGCGGACTACCCTGTAGACCCCGTGCAGCCGCGTAGTGATGCGGAGACCAATAGCCGACCGCAATATATGCAGGGTGAGGACGAAGGAGTAACCACCCAGGAAATAGAGCGGATGAGAAGCACACTTGAAGAGGCGATTTTGGAGTACCGCCAAATTCCTCTTGAAATGAGGCAGCGCTTACCCCGAGTACCTCTTAGCGTGAAGGTTCGGGATGTCGTTGAGGCCATAAACAATATGCTACCCTCATACTTGGAGAGCAGCACAGGCCTCTCTGATACGGATTCGATCCTATTTGGCGCAGCCATGGCTGTATGCCGAATAGTGGCCAAAGTGCATTTGCCGGGTCGTGCCACTCATTGTAATGAGGTGCCGGCCTGGCAGAGAAGGATCGAAAGCCGTATCACTGCGGCCAGAGTCATCATCGGCAAACTGACCAGCTTCAGGTCGGGTAATACAAGACCCAGAGTGATGCGCTTCGTGAGGGAGGCCTTTCCGGGTGAGAGAGTGAATCTGTCTAACCCGGATATGCACCGAAAACTCACGGAGCGCATTGATGACCTGAAGCAGAAGATCGCTGCTTGGGGTAAGCGTATCCGGCGGTACTCGGAAAGGGTTAAGAGGTACCGTCAAAATCGCCTCTTCATGAGTGACCAAAAGAAGTTTTATAAAGGCTTGGGGCGTCCCGACGACAGAGTGACTGGCCTCGGACCTAATCAGGCAGAAACTATTGATTTCTGGCGAAACCTGTGGTCCGAACCAGTTACTCATGAAGAGGGCCCTTGGATGGAGACGGTGGAGGAGGCATGTGCCACAATTTCGCCGATGAACCCCATCTCCATAACGGAGGACGATGTGGTCGCTGCGGTCCGTAAGGCCCCGAACTGGAAAAGTCCGGGACCGGACGGGCTGCACGGCTACTGGTTGAAGGGGTTCTGGCGTAGCCATGCCACTCTCGCTGTTCAATTCCAAGAGGCTCTTGAAAGCGGGGCGCTACCAAACTTCTTAACTACAGGGGTCACTCATTTAACTCCCAAGGACGGTGCTACCGCGGATCCTTCTAAATACCGCCCAATAACGTGTCTATGCACAATTTATAAAATACTTACATCCATTCTGAGTTCTAAGATTTATCGTCACGTTGCCGATAATAACATTCTATCGGAAGCTCAGAATGGATGTAAGGGCGGTAGTCGCGGTAGCAAGGAGCTGCTTCTCATCGACACGGCTGTTTGCAGACTGGTCAAACGCAACCGTCGAAATTTCTCCGCTGCCTGGATCGACTATAAAAAGGCATTTGACTCGGTTCCCCATACGTGGCTTTTGAGGGTCCTCGAGTTGTATAAAGTTGATAGTACAACTCGACACTTCCTTGAGACATGTATGGGGCAATGGAGTACGATGCTTAGTCTATCCGGGGAGCGGATGACGGATGCGGCTGATCGGATAAGGATCAGCAGGGGTATTTTCCAGGGTGATTGTCTGAGCCCACTTTGGTTTTGCCTGGCGTTGAATCCTCTAAGTACTGTCTTGGAGGATTCGGCGATAGGCTTTCAGTTTCGGAGAGGGGGCCATCAGATGTCGCACCTTCTCTACATGGATGATCTCAAGTTGTTCGCGCCGAACGCTCATCGTCTGGAGGAGCTGCTGAAAATAACTGAAAATTTCAGCAGGTCCATCAGGATGGAGTTCGGCCTCGACAAATGCGCGGTTATTCATGTGGAGAGGGGTCGGATCATTCGTTCGACAAATGTCGAAGCTGGTCCGAGACAGATGAGGTCGCTCTCCGAGACTGAAACGTACCGTTATCTGGGTATGTCGGAGTCATTGGGTGTGAGGGAGACGGTTGTGAAACAGTCGGTTGGCGAGGAGTTTTGGGAGCGCCTGACAAAAGTTCTTAGGAGCTATTTGTCCGGGGCTAACAAGATCCGAGCTTTCAACGGCTGGGTCATGCCCGTTCTCCTTTATACTTTCGGCGTGCTCAGATGGTCTCAGACGGAACTGGACACCCTGGATAGAAGGGTCCGCACAACTATGATCTCTCACAGAGTGCGCCACCCGAAATCATCGGTTGAGAGGTTGTACATCCCGCGGAAGTGTGGTGGTCGAGGCTTATTAAGTGCCAAGACCATGCACAACCGCGAGATGTGCAACCTTAGAAATTTCTTCTTGACTGATTCGGGTGGCGGGCTCCGTAGGGCGATCGTAGAATGTGACAACGGACTCACTCCTCTGTCTCTATCCGATCAGCAATGGCGGGAGCCGGTGGTACTGAGCCCCTCTGCCAGGGAGGCCGTATGGAAGGAGAAAGAGCTGCACGGACGGTTTTACAAGGCTCTCCATGAGCCTCATGTTGACCGTAAAGCCTCCGTGCACTGGCTGCGCTTCGGCGATCTCTTCGGAGAGACCGAGGGTTTTGTCTGTGCGATACAAGATCAGGTGGTCAAGACGCGGAATTACCGGAGGTACATCATAAAGGATGGCACAGAGGACATCTGTCGAGCCTGTCGCCATCCTGGAGAGACTCTCCGACATGTCACCTCCGGTTGTTCGGCGCTTGCCAACACTGAGTATCTGCACAGGCACAACCAAGCGGCCAGAATCCTGCATCAGGAGCTCGCTCTGAAATACGGCTTCCTTGAGCGGAGGATACCTTACTACCGGTACTCGCCAGAACCAGTCCTCGAGAACAGCCGTGCCAAGCTCTACTGGGACCGGCCCATCATCACGGACAGGACTATTCTAGCGAATAGACCTGATATCGTGTTGATGGACCGGGAGCAGTCGCGGGTGTTTTTGGTGGATGTCACTATCCCCCATGACGATGGTCTCGTGAAGGCTGAAACCGAGAAGAGGAGGAAATACCTCGACTTGGCCCACGAGATCGTCGACATGTGGGCCGTGGCATCCGTTGAAGTCATCCCAGTTGTTCTGTCCGTAAATGGTCTGATCCCAGTCAGTCTCAGGGATAACCTGGGGCGGTTGGGATTCCGTGGCGGTTCCCTCCCGGGCCAAATGCAGAGAGCGGTGCTGCTCGATACAGCCAGGATAGTACGTCGGTTTCTGTCCTTGTCGCCCTGAACCCCGACCGACTGTGCTTCTGTCGGGGGTTACACCGTCTCCCCCTCATTTTGGCTTTTAGAGGGGGAGATGAGTTAAAATGAGAATAATAATAATAATAATAATAATAATAATAATAATAATAATAATAATAATCGTTTATTTGACATAACCATATTTAACAGCACACATCATTACCAGGGGTCCCCGCACTAGGCTTGGCCTGTATCGCGGGGAACCAGTTGAAATTACAAATCAGAATCAAGAAAAGCCCGAATAAAACAAACTAAGACATAACATCATACAAACTAAATTTAAATTTAAGACATGACAATAGTTGGGTTACTTAGCTAGGAAATTCTCTGTCTCTGCGTAGTTTAGAGAGAGAAGCACCTCAAAGATTAGTTTTTTTGCTTCATACATAGTGCAATCTTTAAGGTCACAGTGTTTGAGAAAGGCATTATACATTGAAGCCCTTATGTAATCCCCGAAACGCTTACCAAAAGCGGATAATGTTCGTGGGACCGGTAATTTAAAAATGCGTTTATTATGCATGGAATTAATACAAGAAATGGAATTTAATGACTTATGGGCTAATAAAGCAATGTATGAAAATGTAAATGAAATATCGATATTTCTAAGTATTAATATCGATATTTTATCAACAGTCCTATTCTGTGGTGTTTCTGACTTTCTGTTTATACTTTATTTACTTACTTTAATTCATAATCAATCAGTTGATGTTGATGGCTTATTTTATTTCTCTATAATTATTTTATTGTTTACAATTTTTAATGATAAACAAACATAAAGATAATTAATCAATGAACAAAATAATATCATGAATACTAAATTGTAAGTAATAAATAGAGATAACATTTTTATTTTTAAAATTAAAGTCAGACCTTACTCGACGCGTGAAATGAGGATAAATAATTGATATCAATTTTTATCTCTTCTTTCATATTACACTGATTAGTTTCTAGATCCGGTTAATTTGTAAATCACAAAGACGTACTTACTTGCTTAGACTTTAGGAAGCGGGTGTTTTTTTGCATTGAAATTAACATTAATAAATTATTTAATCGTGCATATGTAATTTTTTGCCAAATTTAATGTTATTCTTTTTGCAAGCAATATTCTTGTGCAAGTTTCAGGTGGCGTAGACGTACACATTTTTATAGAGTGATTTATAATGGTAAGTGCAGTTATTATTTATTTTGCTGATCTAGATATAAGTACTTAATAATTTCTCTGTGCCGACTTATACTTATTTGTTCATAGTTATTGAAATGATGTCATATATTTCAAATAACAGTTATTGTAATTGAATTTTTAATAGGTGTTGTTAAATTAAATGGAAATTATGTTGCACTTTCAGGAGCCGGGTATCTTTGACAGTTTATTTGGGAATCTTATAAACCTAATGTTTCCGATTAAAATGCTGCTCAGACTGTATTCCCTTTGTATTTTAATGATTGATATCATGTGGGTATTTGTGAATGCAGTATTTGCAGTTCTCCAAGCTATTTACGAATGGTTTAGACCACCGCCCATGAAATCTGTCAGACTAGAAACTGCCTTGGTAAGGTGCACACCATATTTTTCTTAAACTTAATAATATATTAATTGCGGGATGATGTGAAAATTTTCTTAATAATTAAAATAAACCTCTCCAAAAGAGGCTTTATCGTACCACCCAACAAGCCTTATGCTAGTACTATCCAAACTTTGGGAATTAATATTCTTGGTTTGGCTCAAAACTTTCATGGACCACTTTGATATGACAGCGATAAAACACGAACCGAATACTGTATAATGTGCAACTTCTAGTAATGATTGTTTATAAGTGGCAATATTAAGATTTAAGATACCTTTAAGTCGTCTGAAATAAAAATCTAATATTATTAACTTTGATCCATTAGGTAATCGGTGCAGGGAGAGGTGTCGGTCGCGAAATAGCAATTCAATTAGCAGAATTGGGAGCAATAGTCCTTTGCGTTGATATTAACAAGGAGACTAACGAGAACACAGTGGAAACGATTAAACTGAATGGCGGTTCAGCGGCAAGCTACGTTTGCGATGTCACCAAACGTCACAATGTTGACAATCTGGCCATACAGGTCACAAAAGATATTGGCTTCGTCAGTATGATATTCTACTGCTGCAGTATACCCAGCCCGAGGTCTCTAATGACGCAGCCTCCGAGAGACATTCACAGAACACTGGATCTTACACTGACGTCTTACTTTTGGGTGAGAATTAATTAATTCTTATTTGTTTAGCAATGACAATTGTTTCATTGTGTTCCCATTGGATGAAGAAATGAAGAATCACAGTTAAACCACTATCTTATCTAAACTAATAATATAAAGATTTTTTTGTAATAATTTTAAAAAATCTTTTATCTTATCATATTATTAGTGGGTAACATAGGCTGTATTTTATTTAAAAATAAAATAAAATAGAGATATCTCTACAAAAATTGCATATGAAAATCATTATTTAGCATACTCTATGGATGAAGTACTCGCGATCTAAATCTTTTGAATATAAAAGAAAATATGTTTTCTTCGTTTCAGTTGATGGAACAGTTCATACCCGAGATGAAGCGAAAGAACCGCGGTCACGTGGTGGCTCTGACGTCCGTGGCCGGGCTCAGCTATCTCAAGGACCAAATGCCTCTGAGCGTTGCGCAGTTCGCCGTCCAGGGCCTGGCCGAGTCCTTGATGGAGGACTTGAGGGTGAACAAGGTGGACGGGGTACACGTCACCCTCACGCATGTTTACCCTTTTATCGTAGAACACAATTCCGATCTGAGGCTCAAGTGAGTATTGTCGAGTGGTCTCCGAGTTCAGTGTGACGATGCCTAGTCTCGGGTCGACTGTTGTACGGTTCATGTACTGACTAATAAATCGGTCCCGGCCAATGGACCCCGGGGAGAAACTGTTATTCTTTATTTAATTTTTTTTTTCAATGTAAGTTTTTTACAAAACAATTTTATCTTCGTCGTCAAATTTTCTAATTTTATATAATGTGTTTCAGTGAATGAGTAACAGATACCAGAGCCGATTGCCCTATCTCTTCCGAGTCAATTCTACTATGATCGGCAGCATACTTGCAGTACCTGGTGACATTGCTTGTGTTATAGCCACCTACCATCAAGTGGACTGTCAGTCTGTCTGTCGACCTTAACGTAAACGGGAGCAATAAACGTTAATTTCTCTTACAATAACATTCTGTCTCTTAGTAACAAAGAGTGGGCGCATAAGACATATACATTTTAAAAAGCAAGAACTCTTGCAGTAACACAAGACTTGGACAGAACACAAGACCTATGGAAATATGGTTCTTTGGCGTTTTAACTTTTATGAGTTTTGATACTAAGAAGGTGTTGTCGTTCAGGATCCCCAGTTACTTCGGCACCATAACTCCTCGGGACGCTGCCAAGTCCATCTTGGAGAGCGTGCGTCGCAACTGCCCGGAGGCCTCCGTGCCTAAGCACCTCTTGTTCCTCGGTCACCTTCTGCGGGTGCTGCCAAGGAAGGCGACCGTGCTCATCAGGGACTTGCTGGACACCGGCGTCGACTTCGCCTGAAATAAAAATCCATTTATATAGCCTTAAGTGTTCTGTCTGTATAAGTGGGATAAATCAGAATACCACTAAGGTACATCCGAGTCATTTTAACAATACTCCAAATACAGCGACCTCTCCAATTTATTTCGTTCAGCCTATGTATGTAATAATAATTAATAATTTTTAATTTTAACTTTAGCATCAATAAAGATAAGAACCATGAGGCCAACGGGAAATTCTATTGTTTAATATACAAATACAAAATAATAATTTTATTTTTATAGATATCTAGTTATACTGTATAATAAACTGGCTTAGTCTTTCTAATACATTTTAACTTTATGAATTTTAATAAACGAGATGAATTTACATAAAACACTTTATATATTGCGCCTAATTAAATACATTTCCTTCCTGTAATCAATAAATATTAGATCGGCGAAAAAGTTTTTTCGTATTTTATTTACAACAAGATATTTTTTGTCATTGTATATTTAAATTTGATTTGTTGCCATTTTGTAGGTAGTGATATAAGCTTATTGCTGTAGAAATTTTGAGTATCCTGATAAAAAACTGACAAGGTGGATGCATTAAGACTTCCCAACCAAGCTCTCCTAATATTTACTCCGTAGCTAAAGATTTATGTGGTCTGGCGTTATTATGATGAGAAATCACGCCCTTTCTATTGATCAATCTTCGGCCGTTTTTTCACTATTTCTTGCTTGAGTCTCATCAGCTGTTGGCAACAGAGATCCAAATCGACGGTTTTGTCTGGCGGTAAAAGCTCATAATGAAATTAACGATGCCCTTCCAATCCTACCATACACATAGCATCGCTTTATAGCGATTTTTTTATATGTAAAGGTCGGTAGACAGACTGACGGTCCACTTGATAGGAGGTGGCTACCGTCGCCTATAACACAAGCAACGCCTAAGCTGCTGCAATTGCGCTGCCGACCACAGTAGGATTGGATAAGGATTAGGGAGATAACGAAATGGGCTCTGGTATCCCTTACTCACTCACCGAAACACAACAGCACATATATGCTGTTATTTCACGGTGGTCTTCTGTAAGGGGATGGTTACTGCCGCCAGACGGGCTGCCCAAATGATTGCGAAAACTCAGTGTGCCCTGCCACTACTTTCCAAATCCAGACCAGAGCCAAATTTGAAAAGTTGATTTTTCAAAGTTGACCCTGCAAGGAATCTAACCCGGAACCCTAGAACAGAGCGTTAAGGCAAGCACCCTAACCACTCATCCAACGGGCTTGTTGTTGTTTTGATGACATCGTCATGTAACGACGAGTATTTTATTTTACCTACTTTATTAAAATCTACTCCGAAATTGCTGGAAACTACCATTTCTTTGCGGTTGTATTAAATAAAACATCTCCCTAACCACATTATAATAAAGAGTACAAGCGTACCTAACGGCCAGTGCCATTTCGATTTTCATTCATCTGTCATTTTAAAATTAAAACGTGAAAACTAGAATTATATCACGATTTATGAGTTGAAACATACTGATTATATTCTCTTTGTTGTTACAAAGCATCAAATTGTTGAGTGTTATTTTTAACTATTTTAACTTTCGCGCCAGGTCTCCATCAAAAATTCCAAGTCATCGTTTGGGTAAAAGGGCAAACTTATACTATTTATAGAAACAAAATATAATTTTTAATATATTGGTTTGTAAAATACATATATTTAGAGATTATAAAATATATAATTATATGCCTAAAAATATAGTTTTAATATACTATTAAAGTGGTCTGTACGACCAAATCACTGATTTACTCTGAAAAATATTTAATGTCACTGTCAGTTGTCATCAATTCAATATTTGTATTTGCAATTTTGCACAGTGGCGACAGTGGCGCCATCGTATCATGTTTTTATGTTGTCGATGGAGCGTTTTCGTTTTGTTGGTTCCTTCGTTTTGCAAATATTATATAAAAATATTTGAATAATATGTATTAATTCGATAGTGGTTAGTGGTTCGTTATATTACCCCTTTTGTGTATAAAAAGAGCCTATTGTGTTGCGCTCTACCTACTATTGGAATACAGGCAAGTTTGTTACAATATTGCACTCTCTATCTTCAGAACAAATCTATCGATCGATAGTTTAATACTAACATTTTATTCATTGTTATACTCGTAACTTAACTCTAATTGATATGCTGATTTACTATTTATTACGTGTTAGTCATTTAATATGGTGGTCCATTTATAAACGCAACTTGTAACGCTACTTTCTACAGAGCATATATTATGGTGTGTGTGTATGTATTTATACATTACTACGACTGTATTATCCATAATTTGCTTACATCCCATATACATGCTTTGTTTTGCTTTCAATTCTATGAACTTGCATGGAAACGGAATACTTTAAAATTAAAGATTATGTCATTATCATTATTTTTTACAAGTTATATAAAAGTAAAATTATTAACAATATGTTCGTTTTCTTAATTAGCCTTAATTTTTTGCATTAATTCGGTACAGGTACCATTTTTTTTGGAGATTTTTTAGCCAGTCTTGAAACTTCACTTAATGTAACTTACGAGTAAAGTGTTAAAATTTAAATAAACAGGTAGCTATTATTTAATATTTTAACCAAGAACATATAAATATTAGGTAAGATGTAAAGATAAAAAAAAAATCAAGTTCAATAAGAGTTATAGTTAAGTCTTTTAGTCCACTTTCATAACTGCATTTTCATAACCAGTCACCCAATGCCATTGTTATTGCTATGGGTGTGAAATGACAATGTCTTATTTAATGTCACATAAATAAATTTAATTATTATTAATTAATTAATGATTTAAATTTATTTAATGTCTTTGAAATAGTTGCCTACAATTTCACATAAATAAATCTAAGAACTAAAAAAATGGGTAGTTACATTTTTAACTAAATTGGAACAAAAAATTATGTCCAAATCTAAGATTACAGAATAAATCTTCATTTAAATATGAACAGTTTAATTAGAGCTAATTTAATAATTAACTTTGAGTTAATTATGAATTGAATTCATCTACTTAATTTTGTTCTTTCAATTGTATTTTCGATTTTGACTATTCCATAAATTTACAACTTCATACATAAATATTAGTTATTAGTTGTAGCTTTTAATACATGGAATTTTTCAATGCCACTATAGCTCCTTTTTTATCCAATTACATTTTGTAACACTGGGCCACATTAGACATTTTTCCATGTATTCTAAAACAAATTTAATATCTCTGAATTGAAATGTCGAATATAACCACTATCAATAGTTGATTGTTTTAGAAACATTACTACCTACACATTTTTTTTTATGGTAAGGTGATCAGATAGATAGGCTGATGGTCCACGTAAGTGATGGTAAGTGGTTATCAAACAAAGGACACCACAGGTGTTGCGTGTCCACTGCCAATCATAGTACCAGGGCTCTGATATCCCTTGCTCACTCACTGAAACACAACAGCACACTTCACATTGGTCTTCTGTAAGGGGGTGGTTAAAAAGACAAGACTTTGCACATCTCTGGTTTAATTGCACCAAAAAAACATCTGCTTGTCAATAGAGATGATAGGTAAATAAAATAACGAATTCTCAGATTCCACCACTTTCGCACAGAGGAATTTTATCTTAATTTTACAGATTCAAGCCCACTAATGGACCAGAATCGGTAATGCATTGCACAGCGCTGTAACCAATGGGTTTGGATGAAATAGTTATGTATTTTTTTAAATGTTAACCGATTCGTTTTGGGGCCCATTTTCGAAAACTTATTACACTGGTGGCGAACAAATTTTCTCATGACACGACTGGCGTGTCTAGCGCCAATGAAGTTGAAGTTTAGCATAATAAATGTTTGTTTTGTAAACATGACCAAAGAATTCGCCCTAGATTTGTTTATGAATATTAAGAAAAGTAACTAGTCGCTCTTAAATAGTTGTATTTTAATCAGATATAAATACATTATTCATTAAAGAATGCTGAATGCCTAAAAAAGACTCGTTAAAGTACGTTGCTACGCGGCCAGCTCGAGGAGCGTCTAAAACTATCCATTGTTTGAAGTCATTTTTTTAAGAGAAATAAAAAAGTCGATTTTCCAAAATAGCAAAGTTGAAGTACTAGCTTTCACGTATCGATTGCACCCTTGCAAATCTTCTGCACGACTATTATTAGAGCCGAAAATCCCTTTGAAACAATGATGTACCTATGTAATAAACATACGACTGCATGTCAATAAATAACGCAATAATGTTTTGCGACATGTTTATCAACAATACCTTCCCATTGCACATACTTTTATATATAAAAAGAAAAAAAAAAGAAAAAAATGGATGATTTTTAATGGTTTTTTGTTAATAAAATAAAATAAATAGGTTTTTCGAAATTTCAAAAAGGAATCTATTTTTCTTTCACACAATTCAATTGTTTAAAAAAAGTGCTATAATTCCTAGATGTTGGTCTTTGATTAAAAAGCTTTCGAATACCGTTACCATAACAATAATAATTGTCAAACTACCTCGTTCGTTTGAAAACATCGTCGCATCTGCAGATAAAATATCTATCACTATAGTTCATGTAAGCGGGTGTACTAGTGAATATATTCAATATACTAGTAAATATTTATTTAGGTATTTTAAGGTCTTAATATTAATTCAACTAAAAAGATTTATATTTAACCCCTGATTTTTTTAAATTCACGCAATATTCAGAAACGAATACTATAAGCTTGATATGCGTGAAAAATTGTGATAGTTTTGTTCTGGATAGACCCTTTTAAAACGTAATTTGACCGAGTTAGAACCTATTTTAAAAACGACACACCTCGTGCCACACGCCACTCGTTAAAAAGATTTGATGATACGCCTGTCGTGCTATCCGACAGACAGACTGACGGTCCACTTGATGGTAGGTGGCTACCCTTGCATATAACACCAGCAACGCTGCAGTGCGCCATGAAATAATGCATGTGGCATTATTTCATGGCGGTCTTCCGTAAGGGGTCGGTCACTGCCGCCAAACGGGCTGTCCAAACGAGCGCGAAATGCTACTTGCTCTGCCCCCACATAATAGCGATTGAGTCGCTCTAATGATGTTTATCGCTCGAAGCGTTTCAGCGCTTATTTTTGAGACTTTCATTTGGAGCCTTTTGATTAATTGCTCCTTAATGGCAGAAGGCATTAACGCTCCGCAATTTATTGTTAATTCGATGGGAAAAGCGTCCGCAGATTTGATCTTATTTATCATCATTCATCAGTCAGATTATATTCGACAATTGGTATGAGGCTTTCCCAATTCGATCGCAAATCGCTTCAGCCGCTAAATTATTCGTAATATCCTTTTACGCGAAAGCCCATTTATCATTATTTGAAATTTATTGCGGATTCTTAAATGTAGCTTATAAATTAGTATTTATTGGTCTCGCATTTGACACGTAACATATTTCTACTTATATATCAACGCACAGGTAATATTATAAAGTGTTATTTTAGAACGTAAGCATGCGCTGCATACTATCACCCGTTTCAATTTAAGAGAAAATCGAGTGTCTCCGTTCTCTTCTTTCGGCTTGTTGACGCGCGCCACGATCCATAAGCCATCATCCGAGGTAAATACTTTCGGGGATTTGGATGTTTTACGAGTTTCATTTCAACGTAAATACTGGGGAATAAAAGGTAAAGTTGACCGAGACGTAATATCCCATTTAAATTTAGCTTTGGTATTCGTAGTTTAATAAAATAAATAAAATAAAATAAATAAATAAAAATAAAATAAATCTTTATTTGCGCGAACACACGTTTACAGAATTTTAATTTGTATACAGCAGTTAAAGTACAAAGTATGTTCTACCCGCCAAGGGCATGCAAATATTTGTGTTTAATTGTTGGTAAACTAATATATTAATAAAGGAATTAATGTTTCTTATTATAAAATTCTTTAACATCATAATAACAACAATCTAATGACCATTTTGTTAATGTTTTTGTAAATTTAGGATCCGGCAATTCTTTTATATTATTAGGTAGTTTATTGTATGTTTTAATTGCCATAACAAACATTTCTATTAAATAGTTCTAATCTACATTTTGGTCTTTGCAATAAATTACCTTGTCTAGTTATTTTGGTTCCTTTTTCGTTATTTTCGACAAAACAGTTCGGATATTTTCTAACAAATATACACAACGTCTTTATATACAAGCAAGGTAAGGGAAGTATATGTAACTTTTTAAATAGTGGCACACAACTAATGTAATGAAGCGTCCGTCCTCAACAGTTTGGATGTTTCTAATAGAAAATTGCTTTTTCTTTGAAAATTAGATGTTTATGTAGGCACTATATCTCAATCAAAGAATTTAAATGGACCATCATAATCTCAGTCGTAGGAAGTTTACTGTTGGAGATAGGCCTCCCCCGTAACTTTCCAATTGGACCGATCAGAAGTAGTCCGGATCCAACCATGTCGTCGGTCTCTTCTGCGACTCCTCACTCCCGATTTGATCTCGTAGAGTAACCTCGAGCCGTTTCCGTAGTCTCGTTAAGTGACGTTGAGCTTTCTTGCAAGTTATACTCGTAGAGACAGTTAAGTGCATCATACAGTATCGAATAATAAATATCCTTTTGATATCTCTTTGTACGACTGTAACATTTTCTTTGTTTGTTTCTTGGATTTTTGGGGCTTAAGTATTCGAAATGTTGGACGAGACGCAGGTGTGAGCCCGAATGCTCCGATCGTATTCCAAGCTGCGGTTTTTCCAACATTAAATTTGAATAAGCCATTATTCCGCGGCACGGTTCTCTTGTTATTGTGCGCCGGGTTTGTGCTAAATTCGCCGTTACAACTTTTTCACGATCCGTTTCATTCCTTACAATATTGTTATCGACTACTTTTTGCAAGGGGATTTGAAATATTGCTTTCGTATCAGCCCCTAAGAATGCAATAGACGGATGGATGCCTGGGATGGCCTACCGGTCGGCGCGTGGCACGTCTCTGACCTAGATGCCTCATTGTTCTATCTCCCGGACGCAGATTGCGCGAGGTAATTAAAACCTGAGCACAGTCCGACCCACCCTCTCGCTATATTGCACGATCCACGGCTTCCTTTTATTTTCAACTTACGTGGAAAATATTTTAATGAGAATACTATCTATTACGCTATCAAACAAGAAACTTGTAAGTTTTCAAAGCTCAGTCTACGGTCGATTCTTCTAAAGCTTAAAGTAAACATGCCTACCACTGGCGGCTGTTGCGAGACAAACAAAAAGTTGTAGGAAGAGAGGGAAAGACTTGTCCGCCATAAGAACGGCTTAAATTAAATAAACGGTTGCATCAGTCGACAATTTCCGTAAAAGATTTCGGGTGAATACATCGATCCGTATTTCGACCCAAGTCCCAGACATAACTTCTTTTCTAAAGGATAAAATGTGGAGAATCCGTGTTTCTATGTATTTTGAACGTATGCGTATCTGCTAAGTTGGGTAGACTGTTATTTAGAGCTATAAGATGAAAAAGGTAAGTAAAAATAGGACAAACTTCACTTATTTTCTAAAGGCTGATTTTCATAAATGTTTAGTAGAATATTATTACGACACGCTGCAGAATGAAAAGGGTCTTAAAGTGTCTGGCAGAATTTAGTCCTATTTTTATTTGCCTTTTTCACCTGATAGCTCTAAATTAGCCGTCTACCCAACTTAGCAGATACGCATACGTTCAACGTTTTGTCATGTAGAAAATGGGATCTTACTCCATTCTAATTATAAGAACTTGCCAGGGTGTAACAAACTTGTATACCTATAGGTTTACAAAATGGTATAAAAATTGAATTAATCTTGTTAAACATTCGTAAAGTTCCCTTTTGCTCTCCTTTGAAAATATTCTTTTGTGCCACTTCGAAATGGCATAATTTCGAGTGCCATGAACTGGAAGATTGCTCGTCCGATTAACCTCGAGAGGATCTCGAACCGATTGGTGTTCCATTTATTTTGTATTGATGCTTGGAGTCGTCGCACTAGGGAGTAAAATTTTGACGTGCTACCTTAAATAATGAAGAGAATGATTGAGCGAGCTCACCTACGCTCAATGAACTTTGCGCAGTGCTTTTCGTAACAAAATTACGCATCAGTTTAGAACAAAGCCGCGCTGTAGTACAGGAGGTGAAGTTTCGTCCGAACTTTAATTACGCATACATGACTCGTGGAAATTGCTCTGAAGAGCGGCCGTCTGCCGCTCGATGGACGACCACGAGAGCTAGGTACATATTGTTCGGCGTTCACGTTGGTATACTCAAAATGACCCGTCTAATCTTCGAGTGCTCATTTTCAAAGCTGAGGGTTTACGTTCCTTTTGTCAGTTTAATAAATTGTTTCGGGCCCGACTGTAAGATTAATATCTCCTTACACGTGCTAAGTGAAATCCGCTCTTAGGTTCTGGGATAAATTAAGCGGCATTTCGGTCGGTCATTCCACAATTAACGATATTAGTTTTTTCCTCGAAATCGCTTTCCTCGAATCGCTTTCAGTGTGAAGGGAGCATCGGATTTGTAATGAATTCATAGAATGGCGTTTGAGCCGTTTCAGAAATTAATATCAGAGACCGAATAAACAAAATTCTTCGCGTAATTGATTCACGATCATATCGACACATTTCAAATTGCGTTTTTCCTTAAACCAATAATTGATTGTCGAGTGTTCGAGTTTATTTTCGAAATTGCTGACGCCGATTTTGACGCCCTCACAGTGCATTCGAAAAGGATATTCGGAAATAAAAACACCCCGTAATAAAAAAATAAATGAGAGTACTGTTATTTAATTATGTACAGATGAGGCATTATTACGTCTGCGCGAGCAAGAATTTCGCTAATTTGTTTGGGAGAATTGGTCGAAGGAAAGGAATAGGAGAGCAGGTGGCCGAGACGCTCGGCGTGGGGCCCGCGGCTATAAATTACCTACGGTAAATAAACCCATCCAAAAAGTTAGACCACATAATATGATTCCCCCCCCCCCCCATCTCCACGCTGCGACTAACTTTCAAGTTCCCCAATTGTATAGACGGGTTGTTTTTGTTTAACATTTTTTATTGCGCCATTCGTTTTAAACAACGGCCCGTGGACGTTGCGAAGTTTTGTTAGGTAGATTAACGAGGGTTGCCAGTTGCGAATGTAAGAGGCATTACGCGGGTATTTGGTTCCCACTCACTGCTCGCTCAGTGAATGAGTCGGGTTACCGACTTCTCTTCGAGTGATCGTTTCTGAAAAGTCAACGCGGTGAAATCGGAGGCCGACAAAGCTGTTTCAACTGATTAATTAATGTGAGATAAGATAATGTATTAATCACGAGTGGCCGAGCACACTGTGTTATATATATGCAGTCATAAAGTAGGTAGCCAGTCTGGTCCACCATTGCAATGAAGAAACTTGTTTATTATTTTTCCTTTTTAAACTCGCCCACGCGCTCCCATCAATGACGGCATCGCACGTCTCCCTGGTTTCCTAATGATAAAAACGTTACTCTCTAAAAATTGTTTAATAATTTGATTTTTACTGATAACTGTGCCACGATGTCCCCCGCTTGGACTTCATCTTCTTAAGATATTGAAATTTTACGTAGAGATTTTTGCAAATAGCCATGGAATTAGGTCAAAAAACGCGTATAAATTTTTGATGATGTATGCAAGAGAGGGTGTAAAAGAAGCCCTTCCTGTGTACTAAATTAACCTATTGTTTCATAGTGGTTTTTTTATATAAAGGACGCCAGAGATCCGACGGTCTACTTGATGGTAGGTGGCTACCGTCGCCTATAACATGGGCAACACCACAGGTGCTGCAAGTGCGCTGCCGACTACAGTAGCATTAAGGATAAGGCATTAGGAAGGAAACGGGCTCTGGAATCCTCTCCTCACTCACCGAAACAACAGTACATACGGTTGTACATTTTGTGTTTTATATTCTTTAGCTCTTCCCATTGCAAAACAACAAAGCAGTCTTTCACCAATGACCTTTCTTTTCATCGCTCTCACGAAAGCAAAAGCTCTTAAAATGAAGGCACCCGACATTTTGTAGAGCAAGGGTGCAGCTTATTGGTATTTGGGGAAAGTTCAACGTGGCTTTTTAACCATTCATTCATTGTGGAATATACTACCTGCAAATACACTATTGTTACTTCAAATTCTGATGTCACACGACGTACAATATGTGTAAGTACATAGGTTCGCAAATAAGGCCTGGAGCACGTGGAATTGATAGTTTGTGACAGGATTAATTAAGTTAATATTTGCGTACTTGGAACATTATGACGTGTATATTTAGTTGAACTTGTAAATCATGTTCTGGTAGTGGGTATCTACACCTTTTCTGTGGCTTCGCCGAACTTCAGCAGCTCCTGGTAAAATTCTCTCTTTTATTTATTTATTGTTATCTAACTGTCAATATACAATCAAACCAATGCACATATCAGACTAATTATGAATTTAATTCGATACACTCACTTAACGTTCACTTGAAATGACCATCTGACGTATTTTTTTTTCTAAACTCTGAAAGCAGGGGTGCTTTTGCAAACAGAAAGTTCTTCCCCGTGGAGTTCTTTCAGTGTCCTTTTCTAAAGGGAAAATAGTGTCCTAATAATAAGCGTTTTCTAGAATCAACAAGTTGTATGCAATCACGAAGAGAAACGGAATACACACGCAATGGCTACACATAGAACTTTGCTTTGGTAACGATTTAGTAAATTTAATTTGATTTACTACGCACTGTTTTTTTGTTGCAGAATTAAATTATTTTATTTTAGACACTATCAACTGAGTCGTCGAGCAATGAACGTCAATGGCGATAGGAATGTGCAACGGAATGCAGATTGCTATCGATACGTGGTACGAAAACCGGCCATAGTGGACAGATTCCATATTTTTTATGTTAAGGTCGACAGACAGGCTGACGGTCCACTTGATGTTAGGTGATTACCGTCGCCTGTAACACAAGCAACGCCACAGCTGCTGCAAGTGCGCTGCCGTCCACAGTGGGATTGGATAAGGGATTAGGGGGATAACGAAATGGGCTCTGGCATCCCTTACTCACTCACCGAAACACAACAGCACATATATGCTGTTATTTCACGGTGGTATTCTGTAAGGTGGTGGTTACTGCCGCCAGGCGGGCTGCCCAAATGACTGCGAAACGCAGTGTGCCCTACCACTACTTTTCAAATCCAGACCAGAGTCAATTTTGAAAATTACATTAAAATTCCAAACTTGACCCCGCCGGGAATCGAACCCGAAGCCCCCTGAGACGTTAGGAATAATATAATCGACTAGCAAGTTATGTTAAATTTTACTGCCTAATGCTATACTTTTTTGTTATGTACATTTTTTCCATAAAGCCAGTTTTTACAAAATTGTAACCATTTGAATAATATATTTTTTTAATTTATCAAAAAACTCGAGATATCTCAAAATATGGTTTATGTGTTCTCATAGCTGATGAACATAGCTAGCTTGTATGCTAAAGCTCAATCGTCGACTTGCTTCGATTTCATAAATTTACGTTTTTCTTTTAATTCTGAAAATAAACAGTCTGCACCTCTGTGACGATGTAATTAGTTTTTATAAATGGCCATTTCCAGTTTTTCAGATTATGTCTAAACAAACATTTATCATGACAATAATCTGATTTGTTTTTGTAATTATAAAAAACAAATTACTAGCTTTAATTTTCACATAGTGAAAAATTACACATAATATCGTATCAAGTTATCGACATGCGCCTCCGCACATCACTATACCACTCCATAAGACCTGTAAGTGCGAGCGAGATAGATTGATAAAAATGATTTATTACCTGACGACGCAGTTGATAATGCGTCTACTATAGTTACCCATTTTTTATTTATTTCGGCAACATACACCTGTCAACCTATTTCGATGTTGTAGCTATAGGAAGTCACAATATTAAATAAAAGTAACTAAAAAAGCCTAGGGTCGGATTGGGGGAATTTATAAATTTCGAAAACATTAGGTATCTGAAACAATTATTATTTTTAAAAGGGGGTTATAATTTAAATTAACAAAATTGCAAAATATTTATCCGCCTTACTATATTTTTTATGTGTTTTCGTTTAAATAACCAATAATTTAGTTTAGCAGTTTAATTTCTCTCCCTTTGACTTAGATTTAATTTACGTAATGAATACGTACATTTAATGAACTATTTGCATCAACACTTGCCGTAAAAATCGCATCCTACCCTCTCCCACCCGAACGTATTCCGTCCGATGACATAATTCAATTTTCATCCGCGTACATGCCAAATGGAAAACACGGAAAATATTTTACGCTTATTGAATGGCAATATAAAAGCGAATGAAATAATCCCAATAAATAAAGTATGTATACTATCGGAAACACCCGAATGACACGCCTTAAACAAATGAGTTACCAGTTTCGGAAGTTCCCCTCGGTGGGTACCCTTATTTAGTGGCTTGCTCGTATTAATCATTGTTCCTTGAGTGCGAAACCCTGTAGCACGTACCCACTGATAGGCTCACCTAAGAGTTACTTTCGTCGCAATGCAATCCGTGTAACGTGATACGAAGAAAGAGAAAAGGAAAACCATTTCATGACTTTCTCTTTTATTTGTGACTACCTTCGCCACGCCGGATTGTATCGTTTTCTTGTATTCGATAAATTTTCGACAAGGTTTCTGGTGACACAAAATGTTCTACCGTTCGTACTCGTAATTAAAAAAACCTACCTTTTAATCGATAATCTAAAATCTGTAGCCTTAATAAAATGTTATTAATCTGGCTTTGAACATTCAATGAAAATTTTTATTGGATCTCGTTTTGATTGTTGGCGTGAATATTATAATTTTTATATTATAATTTTAGCAGTCTTTGAAGTTTCCTCTGTTATATTTTTAATTTTAGTTTTCACAAACAATAAAATTGTCTCATTTTAAAGTCGGGGAGACTTAACTATGCGCTAATCTTGGAAAGTTGTTAACGGATTTTGTACCTGTTTGCGTCGAGAGAAAGAGGGATTTCTGAAGATGGTTTTGTATATTTACAAAACTTATAGTCGATATTTTTAATTATTTAAAATAATTAAAAATATTATTGTTTGCCAATATCATGACATGAACGTTGCCACATACTACGAGAGTTCAAAAGTTTCTGACCAAAAATACGTATATATGTAGTTGTTAAAAAAACAATAACAAATCAAAATAATTGTCATTATTTTTCGAGATGCAGTCGCAATATTTTTATCATGTTTAAATCCGAATATCGGTCTGTGATTAAATTCCAGTACGAGGATTCATCTCCACCATTTTCAACCGTGAAAGATTGGTGTTGCAATTTCGTTTAGGAAGAGAGTCTATTATTCGGTCGGCCCGTTGAGGCACTCGCACCGAACAACATCAAGTTAGTGGAAGTTAGTGGAATAACTGGGGGACCGGACGTCTACGACAGGTATTTCAAAAACCACAGTCTTGAGAAGGTGGGTGCCGAAACTTCTTTCGAGTGTGCAGTGAAGTGAGCGAGTATAGTGCTCTAAAGAACTTTTGGAGGCATTTCGCACAAACGGGAATGATTTCTTGGAGTAATTGTCACCGGGAATGAAACTATGGTACTGTATTATGACCCCTTTCAAAAAGTGAATCGACGGAGCGGCGTCGTTGAAAAACCGCCTAGAAAGGCAAATCGACTAAAAGATAAATCCTACGATATTCTGGGATTGTCAAGGAATATTGCTCATAGGCATAAAAGAACGCAATACTGCGCGATGACAGGAAGTTATTATGCTAACCTTAGCAAAAACGTGGAGGAAAACTAAGCAAAGGCGCACCCGGCTTATTCATGACAATGCACCAGACTACACCGCCGTAGTGGCTAAGGATGTTGTTTTAAGATGTGGCTTCATAGAAATTTATCACCCACCTTCCTGACCCCAGTGACTATTATTTATTTTCAAAGCTGACTTAAGGGGTAGAAGATTTTCTAGTCTAGTCTAAAGTGGCCGCTGCAGTATTTGCTAATTATAAACGGATAAAAATATTAAACTTTTGGACCCTCAAGCCGCGGAGCACAGTTAGTGTATTCATAAAACGAATGGGCAGTAATTTTGGTCTTCTTGAATGAAATATGTAAAGATTTGTAAATATAAGATTTCCGAGACAAAAATCACTTCATTGATGCAATTAATTAACAATATAATTAGATAATTGTGATTAATCGTAGACTTACTTATTAAAATCATTGCATTATTTTTGTTTGTCACGAAATATGATAATGTAAGTAGCTTGTGTACTAACGTTTTTTTATCTTTACAACAGATTATAAACCATTGGAAGTCGCCGTCGGCTCCGTCGCTCGCGAACCGACAGGTAAGTCTTCAGTGACTAAGTTTTGCGGGGGACAGAATTAAGCAGAACATTGTTTTTTGTAAAGTAGATAGTTATCCTTAGTAGATAGTTACTTCATACATAGTTCGATCTTCAGAATATACACCTGAAATTGACGGTGACGGAGGTTCCCTCACTGCTTTCGCCCTAGTCAATGAAGGGATGACCTTTTACGAGCAATCCAAAGTAATATTAAAATGCTATTGAGTTTGTTTGTTTTTTAAGCTTTCACGCATTAACTACTCAATCGTTCATCTTGAAATTTTGCATACACTTTGTCAGGCATACAGAAAAGAACATAGGGTACTTTTCATCCAGAAAAAAATTTAAAAAATCATATAAAAATAAAAATAAAAAAATCAACGTGGGATAAAGATTGAATAAATGTTTTAACACCTAAGAAGTAGGGGCCCGCGGAAGTCACGGGCAAAAGTTAGTAGATTATAATAAGGAGTTATAGCCTATATCCATTCATTGGCCACAATTGATCGTGTACTTACAAATTATTACCTTCATGTTTTACACTGAATCGGAGTTTTATTGAAAATTCGTAAATATTGTGCCCTTTAGTAGTCTAAAGACCATTGGGGACGCTTATATTGAGCGGCAGTCTTCTATGGGCTGTTGTTGTTATCTATGGCTGTCATCATGATGACAGCCATAGATCATGATGACACCCGGAAAATTCTTTCACCCATCTATATTATATATGTATCTTCTAGAAGCTTATATCAACAATGCCCCTGAACAATGCCCAAAAACTCAAATTTCCTGGACTAGTAAGGTCTGTGATTTAAAAAAAAATATCGCCCAAGTTACTCGCTGAACATGTAGCTACAACTATGTAAATATGTATGTATGTATGTCGAACTATGTATGTATGTAGATGAAAGAATTTTAAAAAATTTTTGTTTAGTTTTTAAGTTTACTTAAAAGAGTAACAAATATCCAAAATTTCGCATATATAATATTAATAGGATTATACAATCGACGCGATCGACGCACAGACAGGGCGAGCGTAAAGCCGCTCATAACTGGAAAGAGCCGGTGCCGGCACCCGGATCCAGTTATTAGCTGTTCGGCCAGATTATTGCATTACCACCCACCTTGAATGCGACCCGACGACCGCCTGATTGCCGTTGGCCTCTTATGCAAAATGAAAAGGACCGACATTTGATGATATTGGTAATTACCTGTTGTCACCCAAGCACAGAGAGAGCGTAGGCTTGGCGTGTACTTAATTTTATTTATCAGGTGCGGTACTTATCCATTTAAAGAGAAATCGGCTTTAAAACTCCATTCATACATGGAAAATTCATTTATGAAGTAGTAGCGGAAGATAATCCTCCGGATTACCAAGTAAAATGGCGGCGCAAAGTGGCGCGGCTGGGCGTCCTACTTTACAACCTTTTACACAATTTATATTTCACTGAAACATTTCGTTTCCATCGTGTCCTTTGATGGATACGAGTCTATTGCAGAATATTCATTTTATCCAACTATTACGTCTCAATCATTTTCACCGTAGTAAGGATTCATTTACACTACGAGTAAATACATATTTTGTGTCAAAAGAGGAATGTATGTTCCCAGTTTTGCAATAACCTGATGGTGAAAAAATCTGAACAAAGACAAGTTAATGGGTTAATACCCAAAAAATAAAAAAAATGTTTAAATATCATCCTTTACAAGAGTATTTCTCACATATAGTAGCGACAGTCCAGAATATGTCAATTTTTTACCCATAGGTGTACGTTCCGCATAGTTAGTAGTGTTTTCCGATGTAGAGCAAGCCATTGAGAATACTTAAGGTGGAATAAATACTTTTTTAATCCTTCGAAAAATATGCCAATAGAATGTATTAGATATTTGTAACATTGTATGGAATTTTGATCCAACTCACTAATATGATGAAATGTTATCTTTATTAGGGGCTCGGGTTGGACACATCCGGCGCTATGAAGGCTTTCCTCCCTTGTCTACATATGAATATTTCAACGATCGGTTAAATTTTAACAATCACACTTATGAATATTATGTTACACATAATTTTAGGTTTAAAATGAATTGCGCATCAGCGAGTGCACTCCATATCTCATCAGATGTCTCAGCGTGTTAATATGATTTGATAGGAAGCTTAACAGAGAGAAAGATTGGAATCGTAGTAACAGGATATTGTAGAGAAAACGTCCGGAGTCCGGGGAATGGTGCAAGTAGGACGTGGCGTGCGTCTTGCTAAAGGGGATCGATAAATAATTTCGCTGTCGCGACCGGATGATAGTGGCTTAACGTGCTAGAGGGCGAGCAATGGGAACGCGAAGGAGCGCCGTGAATACAGGATAAAATGTGTTATTAATGTCATATTTCTTATTGTTTCAGCTCTATTGCGGTAAAAAATTTGGCTTTAATGGAATTCATGTAAGCTTCGTTTAAGTAATTCTCAATTGCATGCCAGATATTTCCTCGTGTATGGTTAAACACTTTCGTAGTTTGTAAAATTTTATCGAAAATTTTAAGTATCTTAGACCAAAGAGACGTTCGACGTTATGCGCGGAAAAGTCATATTTGTGGTTACCGGTAATCACTATTCGAACACTTGCATTTGGCATAAATCAAAGCAGGGCGTTGCATCGCATACCCGCAGCGGTTTTCAGTTTGAGTATAGGTGAATTTTAAAGAGACGCGTTAAGCCTTAACGAGTTGCCTTTTCAACGTGTTGCCCCGGCATGTTTCCTAGTTGTGGTGTATTTGTGTATGTGATTCGTTTGATTCCTCCGGGACCTGTTGACATTTTTGCTGATTCTCCTCTAAACTATTCTTCCGGAAAAGGCTTGCACATTCGTAGCAAAAGTGCTTGTTTCAGCTCTGCGTGCTAAGGACTGTGTCCTCATTTTTGTATTTCATACTTGAATGCGCCAAGCCGGCTTAGAATTGAGGATAAGCACTCATTGTCATATTGGCCTTTCCACGCAAATTTTACGTATTTTAAAGAATATATTTAAGGTTTTTGAAAATACAAGGACTAATTGTAATGTAGACTAGTTATTTGAAATAGAAAAGAATACATGTTAAATTCTATGCCTTATTTGCAATAGCGATGAGATTTTTAAGATACATTCTTCGCTATTAATGGTACAAATTATAGATTTTATGGTAATTAATTCTGTGATAAAGAAACCTTTCAAGTGTGAAGAAATGGCCCCTGAAACAAAGATCAATTTTGGGTCAGCAAAAGCCCGACTAGCAATTATGTTGCGTGCGTGCCAAGTGCTCTATCTGATTTGCCCCAATCGAGCGACAAGTCGTGGGTTGAAGCGTGATACGCAGTGTACGATTTATTTTTATACCAACTTGACCTACATTTATAACGAAGATATTTTACATAAAATCAAAGCATACCTTTGTCGATAACAGTTTATTTAGTAGAGATTTAACTCACGGACAGGACTCCCTTTTTATTGGATACTGTGGGTAAACGCTCAAGACCCTGAGATATCTATCACCGGCCGATATCAACCCAAGTCACCCGACCTCCATAGTACTGTTAAGTTATAGTATTGAGTACTGCATTTACTGGAACTCGTAGTTTGTACCAAACCGCAACCCTTGGCGTCCCCAATTATGAAGGAGGGACGGAAAATTTCGTTCATTACGGTCGCTATGTCTTAACAATTTTAAAGACACAATTTAAGAGCACTCCGATCGAGTGCTATTTTTGACAAAATTGCTTTGAAAAGGCCTCGATGACTGCATTTTGTTCTCTCAGTATTACTTATAGCACCGTATAACCCATATAGACGGTTGCCATTTATCAGCCCATTCTCGGGGCGAACTTCGTTTTTCTTTTGTTTCACACGTAGGTGCCTCTCGATGTTGGCTTCTTCCCTCTGCCTGTGTTATTTAGTATCGACCATTTTTGTCTTATGTATCTCTACACCGGCTCCGTACTCTGTATCTATTTGTATTCAGTAAGCGTTGTGTGACGTGTTACTTCTTTTTTGCACATTTTCAAAAATCATCAACCTGTAAAATGCGAAAGCTATCATGTGGAATTATCTCTTTTTTTCACCTTTAATTTTTAACCAAGAAAGAAGCGCTTGTGATGTTTCAGCGCTTAAATATTGTAACGAATGACGAAGTTGCTCAGTTACGTGAACACTGAAGGCTGTTGAATTGAATATCACTCGCCGCATTTCCTAAGAAGCGTTCGAAAGGGAATGCGGTACAAAATTAATTTACCGAGAAATCCAGTGGCGTCGTCGCTAGACCGAGCTGTCACTAATGCATCGCAAGAAAGGATCGCTCGGAAACTTATTTCATTTGATATTGTTCATCTATGTCGATGCTCCGATTCAAAGTTTGGGATCCAACATTAAAGCCGAAGTACACTTAATGAAACACATTAAATATAAAACATTCACACTCACATAACACACGTAGACTACAAAAACAAATCTAAAAACTGGGTTCACCGATTCAAACTGAATTTTTAGTTTTATGCCTTAGTCTTTGCCGACGCAAAAGAGGTGTTTTATAAGTTTGACCTGTTTGTGTGTGTCTGTGTGTCTGCCTGTGGCATCATAGTTTCGAAACGGATGGACCGATGTTGATCTGTTTTTTTGTTTGTTTGAAAGCTGACCTGATCGTGATGGTTCTTAGCTATAATCTATGAAGATCTGTTGAAGCTCATTTCCTAGTTGATGAAGGGATCTCACTAACTTCTACTGGATCGATTTATTTGAAATTTGAGTTACTGTTACTTCGGTTGTATTTCCATGACATTGTAACCTTAATCAGACCCTACAGTATGAAGTAGTCTGCGGGATGCCCAACTCCTCAGCAACTTATTAGAATGGTCTCAATAGAATGTTGGGGGTTAGTTCATAATTTCAAATTAAGCTTGTTTCTTTAATTGTAACTAAATTGGCTTCTTTTATGTTAAGGTCGTCAGACATGCTGCCGGTCCGTCAGACATACCGTCGCCTATAACACAAATAACGCCGCAGGTGCTGCAAGTGCGTTACCGACCATAGTATTAGGATTAAGGGATTAGCGAGGGATAGGGAAATGGGCTCTGGCATCTCTTACTCACTCACCGAAACAACGGCACTCGTGCTGTTATTTGTTATTTTACGGTGTAAGGGGATGGTTACTGCCGCCGAAAATGACTGCGAAGCACATTGTTTCCTGCCACTACTTTCCAGATCCAATCCAGATACAACTTTGAAAAATTCGGCCGGGAATTGAACCCGGAACCCTTGGAACAGAGCGTTAAGGCAAAGCAACCTAACCACTCATCCAATGGGCTCGTCGACATAACGATACATGTGTGGGCAGCCTAATGCTTTCTTTCTTTTCTATTTTTGACACGAGTTGTGCTCATTAATAATACCTAAAGAAAAAATAGTAACAGGAAATGAGTGTTCCTTCTTTTCCGGAGGTATATCCCGCAGGAGAATTGGTGGTGACTCGTTATTTATGATTTTTATTAAAAAGTAATGAAGTTTCGACTGTCATTGGTAACTGGCACGCGATACGAGTCGGTCAATGTCTCGTTATGATCCGATAGCTACGTCTCGCGGGTCTCTAATAAAAACCGGATCAAACTTCGTTTTGTCAAAGCGACGACACCGCTCCCAGTGTATCGCCCTTTCAATTTAATTTCGCCATTCTTATATGTTCTTATTTTATTTTATTTTCTTCTTTCCTTTTTCGATTTACTGTTCTTTCGGATTGAATCAATCACAGATCAGACATTAATTAAGTTTTGGTTACAAAATCGATCAACCAGTGTTAACTTACTGGTCGAAATTCGATCATAATCATTTTAAATATTCCCTGATTTTTTGTATTGATAACACTAAAACTAAATTGTTTTAGATACAGAACCCATTATTATATGTGAAGAGATTTTAAATGTTGCCCGCCTTTCATGGTCGTCTATATAATAGCAATTTACATTACCCTCTAATAAGATCGCGTTCAAAGCGAGCAGTACTTAAATTATTATGACTGTTTCTCCAACCATCACTTGGCCGAGGGTTTTCAGTTTAACCGCGGCTTTACAAACTTTTCAATTCATTGCGTTTTTGTTGTTGTTTTAGCGTTTAATCGCAATCCGGCCACTCTCTGCCCTTTGAGGCTCCGTAGGATTATTTCTTTTTGTACAAAGCTTACTAAATCGCCTTCCTTTCTCTGTGTTACACAATTGGCTTTATTGAAAAGTTTAACGGTTCATTTTTGTTTATCAACAATGATAAGTGTGTTTTGTTTATTGTTAAAAGTCGTGCTAATGTTTAATTAATGTATGCCAAGGGCATACATATCGGACTATACATATGTTAAAGTGACCTTCGCAAGTCTCAAACATTCACTTTATTCTGATTTGGTGACGTTTGTTCGATATCTACATAAACGAGTAACGACTGGTAAACTGTTTTATAAAATTACTAGCTTTGTGCCAAAAATTTACCAAGAAAATATTACACACAGATAAATTAGACCTCTGTCCTCTTTAATGTTAAGGCGACGCATTGGAAATTTTGGTGGCAGGGTTTTAAATTTTTCTCAGAATGACAAAACATATGAAAGAGATGTTTGGTAATCTGTTTCTTCAAAAAAAATTCAAAGAAACCTGTTTTAAAACACAGTTTTACATATTACAGGCAAACGGGACCAATTCATACACTTTAATTTTACAGTTGGATTTCTTAAAAAACATTACAGTTTTCTTAATAAAAATCGTTTTGTCGCATACGACCTTACGACATAAGCAAGCGCGCTCTCTTTTTCGTATGCAATCAGCCGTATTGTTTATCGCTAGAAGACCACAACAGCACACGTGCTGTTGTGGTCTTCTGTAAGGGGGTGGTTACTGCCGCTAGACGGGCTGCCCAAAGGACGCAGTGTGCCCTGCCACTACAATACCTACGTAAAAGGGAAGTAGTCGAGTCAAGAATTACTACATTTTTGTGTATGATACCTAACTATCAGCGTTATCGTTTAAAGGACTATTTATTAATGTCTCACTTTGACATTAATAAATAGTCAATCTGTGGGAACACGGCCGGATGGAGCCTCCATCGTTTAATCGTCTAGCCAGACGTGCACGGGCTACTGCGGACGGAAAAACTAGACTGGGCGTCTTCAATTACATACAAGCCTTGTCACTATTTTTGCGACGTTGCAACAAGAAAATCAAAAGGATCGCCGAGCACGTACCACTTTATTTCAATTGTGAAGGTGTTGAAAATTTCTTCTTCAAATGCCGAAGCCATGACAACTCACCCGTGTTTAGGCGCTAAAGTAATCTAACGTTTTGCCTATTTCCGTTTGAAAGTTTGGCGATTATACTGTTGAAACGAGACTCCAGAGGTAGTATGTACAGAAATGCCTTTAATTTCAAAATTACCAAATTTCTATACTTTATTTACATCGGCACATAGTTAGACAGCAGACCAGTCTTGCGCATCGCTGTTATTTGTTCCAGCGCGCACGCACTCCGAGCGCTGCGGCGGCATAAACATGGCGGCAAAACATCTCGTGGACAAGCCAATCAAAATCGTCAAAATGCTGGTGATAGTTGACTGTGACGGCTGCTGCTGGTTCTTGTTCATCCTCTGTAGTGGATTAAGGGATAGAGTGCAATAAATATATAAAATTATATTGATGAACAGCTCTTTTCAAATCTATTCCGATTCATCTATTTTTGGTTGTCCATACATTTATTTCTTACATCTTCAGCTTATAAGTCTGTATCAGTTTAAATGAGTTTGTGCAAGTTTTATAAAATAAGAACGATTTTAATTTTATTTGTTAATTGCGTCCGGTTTGTTTCGCTCACTATAATACCTACCTACTCGCCTTGAACACAGTTGTGATTTCAATTAATATCAAAGTACGCTGATAATTTTTTTATCTGTACGTAAATAGTTTGAACAATTTCGTCGACATCGTTTTTGCGGTCCACGAGTACCGTTGCGTCTTTATCCTGTAGATGCTGGTGTCGCGAACGTGGCCTGTCCACTACCAGTCAAGATCGAAAGCGTGTTTAAAAGGTTCTATTGCGTTTGTTTTATTCCTTTTGTCTTTACTATTTGTCTTATGTATCATTGTTAGTTTTAATCTTTAGTTTTGAATATCCATGTTTGATTAGCTAGGTAAATTAACATACAAATTTACTTATAATGAATTTCTTTTCAATATTTCCTTCTGCGACTAAAAATATTTTTACGTATAAATATAAAGCTTGATTTTGTACTTAAAACATGTAAAGAATAATGGCGAAATAATTGTTGAAAGAATTTTCAAGCGTCTTTAAATGTCATTAATATAAATAGAAGAAAAATATTTTTACAAGTTTTTTCAAGTTACATTAATGCTGGAACTAAGTCTGGAAAATATTAAACTAAACAATGAATAAATCGTCATTAGTCTAGTATTTGTAATGACTTAGTTTTCTTTGTGCACTCTGTGGCTTAACTTCACAACTTTTAAGCAAATACTTTTTCACAACATTAGTTTATTTTGGAAATGTATTTGGGTCATTCCATGTAACGGTCGTTACAGTTCATACACCTTTCGCTTATAATTTCTCAATAATCACAAGATACATATATTACTTAATCAATAAAACAATACCTTTTTATCTCATACTTCTTATAATTGTCAATATATTTTAAGTGCACTTTACTAAATTAAAGAAATTTTGCGCCAAAGGGGTGTAACGGTCGTTACGCTATTTTGCCTCAACTCTCTAGTGGTCTGACAGAATTGCGAAATTCTGCGAATTTTGCTTAGATTACATGTATATTATAACTTAAGGTGATATTAAACTAAATGATCAATATCCACAAGGTGATTTAATAACTGGTTAGGGTTTATTTAATATTTTATGTGAATTAATATCTGTAACGGTCGTTACAAGTCATTTGTAACGGTCGTTACACGTACGAAATTCAAACAAAAACTCAAAGGAAACTATCTCTTTATTAAATATTTAAAAACAAAACATTAGAATAACTTTACTTAAAAACATATTGTAATAATTGTATGCACTTATTTCTCAAAAACATCAATGGAAGTGTTAAAATTATAGTAGGTGCGATCACCCTTATTTTTTAGGATGGGATCTGCCACGATGGTTATAATATTGTTAAAATTGATATCAGAAATATCATTTTCATCGGCACTGAACACTTTTGCGTCAACCCCAACCATTTTTAAAAACATAACGCGTACTTCACCCTCATCTTCACACACAGAACTTTGGCAAACGGCGACATATCTATATTCAGTCTTTTTCTTGCCTTCTGCAACTATTCTTATAAGCACAAATACTCCTGGTTTGATGTTTTTTGCAGTTAAAGTCTTTGATTCTGTTTCTTCTTCCGAGTCTGTGTATATGTCACTGAACCGCAGTTTTGTCTTAACTTTGTCAATCTCTGGACATAGGAAGTAAATCTGTTTCAATTCCTTCATAATAAGAATACAATGGCGACGTGATATAGTATTCGTCCTTTTTATTTGAGCAGCTTGGTGTTTGCAGTGTTGCAGTAGGCTGTATATACTTTTCAGGCACAGGATCGGTTCGCAAAGTAGCAAGAGGTTGTAAATCTTCGTCTTCCCAGACTTGATTGTCATCGTCACTGTTGGGAAACTCCGTGTTGTCGCCGTTTAAGTCCTTTACCTTTACAATTGTTGACGATTCTGATTTGGATGTTCTTGAAACTGCTATTTCGGTCTCGTTTATGGTTTCAAACTGATGTAGACTTTGAATTTTTGGAATTGTTAATATATGTTCCCAAATGCTGTTAAGATAGGGTTTGTCTGCTTCAATGTCCGTTTTAGAAACATAGATTAAATATAAACCTTTCACTTCTTTTTTAACAAACAGAAAAAAATCTTCTGCTGTATTCAGAACAACTCTTCTGGACTTCACGCCAGTCCACGCAACTCGTTTCACTGTGCCACCTAGGCCATCTACCGCACCTTTGCCATGTGATGCAGCAAAAAATATCCATTTCAAGCTGTTCAGTTTCGCATATTCTTTAAGATCTGGTAAAAGTACTAAAATAAAGCGGTTTTTAAATTGCGCAGCACAGTTATCACTGAAAATTTTCACACATGACACAGCATTTGTAATCTGACGTATGTAATCGAAAATGCTTTTTAAAAAAGTCCAGACAGCATATTTAGTATGTGATGTGTCGTTGCTTACAATAACCACAGGTTTTACGTCTTGTTTAGGCAACCAGATGCAGCAGGTGAATACAGTTACCTGGTCATGACTCCAGTGAGCACTTTGTATCTCATCTTGGCTGACTAATGAGTAATTTTCTGCAAAATCTATTTGAATAGTAGCTTCATCCTCTTTTAGGTTTCTCATCGAATCTTGGAAGTGTTCTGATTGAATTTTTTTCACGAAACAATGCAATTTAAACTTGTCAATTTTGCCTTTTAGTTCTGTTATTGCTGCTTCACATGACATACATTTTGTGACTATTTTTGGCCTGTTGCCCAAGCTAACCCATTCTTTCCAAGAAATAGTTTCATTTAAATTGCTGTTACCTTCGAACATTTCCCAATAATTTTTAGGACAGTTTGCGCAAGAACCGGTCATGCAAACTTCACTTTGAGAACTACAAACTGTTGCCTCTATTAGTTCTGTGTGTGATTTTGGAAACTCGGGTACACATTTCCTTACGCTTTCGACTGCATTTATGAAGTTTGAATGTTGTGCACATACACAGACAACATGCTCTGTGAATACTACTGGTAGTACTTCAGCTGGTCGCAGCTGGTAAAACATAGATTTCCCTATCTTTATGTTTGGGTGTTGGTCTTTAAATAATTCATAAGCTTCACGAATTGTCATGATCATTGTCCTCTTTTGTTTTTTCACCTTCTTGCCTGAAACAGGGTCTTTGACGGATTTGTAATCTTTCCTACCTGGGTCCTGTCAGCTAATGTCGTCCCTATAATAGAACTCTTTAACTGCACCTTCAGTGTTTTCATTTATTGTCTTTGAGTTAACCCTTTTATTAGAAATGTCTACATCGCATCCTAACACATCTAAAGCAATTTTTTTTACTACTGCGGCTCTTTTTAATGGGGAATAAGGCAAGTTTTGCTTTATCTTACGAACTGCTTTTCCAAAGGTTTGAAAACATTTGTAACTTCCAATAGGGCTATCACCAACGTTGTCCAATTTATTTTTAGTCTTTAGTCTCATTCTAAAAGCACGTACGCGATTTTTAGTCTGTTCGCGTGTTTTTTCTTGTAATTGGGGGTTAGAATTAATTTTCTTTTTAAATCCTTCTCGCCGTTTGCGACTCCTTTCCTTCTCTTTCTCCATATGCTCAGTATATTTTTCGATATCATTTTTCAACTTTTCTCTAAACTTTTTCATTCTCTCTTTTGCAGAAGGCATCTTATACCTACCTGAAATACCACACCAAAATTTAAAACCACCACAAACCATCCATAGTTAGATGAAAAGTACCATAATTTTGAGTTTCTTTACTATTAACATGCAATACACACTAGAAATCTATAGCATAATAAAAATTCATACATTAAACCACGAACACGCTCATTATAAGTCTATAAAATTAAAATCTTTGTACTCCAAAATGTTCGGAAAAGCTATGTAACGGCCATTACGTAACGGTCGTTACACATTTTTCCCCGCGAATAATTAATAATAAGCAAAGCTTAGCATTAAAAATTGCACATAAATCATTTGCCTCCAGTCCCAACCTTACTTTCCTAGAACCATTTTGATATACATTTATTATATTAGATATAAAAAAAACAATTACCTTATTCTTGTAACGGTCGTTACCAGTGAATTTGCTCCTATTATCGTCCAGAAAAGCTAAGAAAATCGTAAAATATCTAATTTTTTATTGTTTCTGTAGGTTATTAATCATTATACCCTTGAAATGGCGCAAAAGTAATTGTCAAAAATAGACTCGTTGACTGTTATTTAGTGCTGCCATTTTAGGTTTCAATATACTGCCAGTAAGGTATAAGAGTTCACTCGCGTTCCACATTAAAAAAAGTAAATAAAAGTTAATTTTATGTAAAATATGTAATAAATTCGGATGATTTAGTATGTTATGATAGATTTAAACAATAATTGCTGTAAAATTAGTTAACTTTAGAAAATTGGTTCTGGTAGCGTTTCAAATGGAATGACCCATTTACCTTTTAAAATAATAAAAATCGAACACATAACTAAATGTCATACGTAAAAATATTTAGTTCTGTACCAATTTAATCTAAAAATACGTTAACCTCAAAAACTTCAAACGAGGATATCTTTAATTGCAGACTTTATTTAGTATTAAACCAAAGACCAATCAGTTCAGGAATCAAAACTCTACACATTTCAATATATTTCATACATAGACGCAAAAAAGTGAAGTCAACAAAAATTTGTATGGGAGTTCGCCATTGTTCTTTAAAATAAGAACAATTTAAAAAGTAAAAAAACTGACTTTTGCTCACTTCAGATGGCAGCACTGTTGGTTGTTCCCTAAATCTGACAAGTAGCTGTCATTTTCCATAGTAATTTTGTAAACAAACAAAAAGAACTGAATTTATTTAATTAACATGACGCTTATGTTCAGCTTTTGATTCTAAAAAATCGGGAATCCATATATTCCCTAAAGATTTCAAAAGAAAAAAACAATGGATAAAAGCTTTACGAAGAAAAAAATTGGAAGCAGACTAAATATTCGAAGTTATGTGCAGTAGATGCTTTTCTTTTCCTCAACTGTTGTTTTAACTGCTTAACACTGTATGTCGAATACATTTTTGTAGAAATAAAGGCAAATTCGCTGATAAATACAGGGAAACAAAAACGCAATGACAAAGTTGTTGTATTAGTCTGTAGTCTACAATATAGCGGCGATTAGGATCACTCAACAGTGGCGCCACCTACGATTAGCTTTCAGTTTTTAACCCCATTAAATAGTTTCAAAAAAATTACAGTACATAATTATTAGTATAGAAGCTACACTAATGTCAAAATAAACCTAAAATAAATGTGGTAACACCACATGATGATTTAACAATCGGATTAGGCTCGTCAAGTCTCGTCTCGAACAGCGAAACTTTTTATTTGGTTATTTGTCTATATTCCTCCAATCAAACCATTTGGAATTTTGTCTAAAATTATATATTCTCGTTAGACATACGTTTGCTATAAAATAGACGAGCAAAGCGACTCGAGGTTCTATTGCGGCTGGCACCGACTGCGGCACTGAATCTGTTGTAGTCGTGAGCGCGGTAAATTTATTAGTATCGGGTCAACGATTCTACCCGGCTCTGGGCTCGGTGAAGTCTCTTATGTATGCTCTTATGCATCAACTCACACAGCATGACTTTAAGTGAACAATTGTCGCTCTATAAGTATACGAGTGTGGATAGAATGGACAGAAATTGGGTAACCCAAAATTTCAATTAAAAGTTAAATTTTTGAACCACATCGCGAGCATTTTGGTACATTAATTTAGTTTTGATATTTATTTGTTTTATTTTTTAAGGTTGAACTACGGCGTGATTTTATGGCATGACACCTAAACTGAACAAAACACATGATAGACATCGTTCAAAACCAGGCCATTTTTTAAACTTACACTTTGAAGATTATAATAATAAAAGTCTTTCTTTATTTCAGTATTTTCCTGTAAATAATTGTGAATAATTTTTTAAATGGGGATTCATTCGAAAATCAAAAATTTATAACTCAATTGGAACAATTTAATTTTTTAATACTTCTCAGTAATTTCTCAGTAAAATCTATAATTTCTTCTTACCTAATGATACAAGTTTCAACCGTTAAAACGAAATTACCATAATACTCATGGATAAATCTCCATAAAAAACTGATTGATCTCCTTTGTAATTGAGAATTGTTTTTTTTTTATTGCATATACTAAAATAAAAAATTTGTTAAACAATAAAAGTAGTCACCTTATCACAGACAATAGTAGAATTTATATTTTCTTTTTCCACGTCATTTTGATGCACTGTTGATTTCAATTGATTTAATGTTTAATCTACAATACCGAGATATGTTTATACATTGAAGACATTTACAGACTTTAATCAGTTTATCTGAACCTTGATTAAAAATTTAAAAAACTTAAAATACGTAAATGAGCAGTTTTAGTAAAATTATGCAGGATAAGTCCCTTAAATAGCCTATTTTAACTTTGAGCTGGCAGAAAGTTTTCAAGCTGTGGCTAGTGTCCGTACATAGCACAGCTTTTTGTGACTATGGAATTAGGCTGCCGGTCCATGTCCTTAACGAAAAGCATTGACGCCTTTTGCACATCTGTCTGTGCGAGATAACCCATTTTTGAATAATATTGTCAGTCCCCATTCAAGTCGCTAATGTTACGCTAACGCTAATGTTACCGTTGGATTAAACAGGCAATCTTTATTAATTTCATTTTTTACGATGACACCGACGCTTACAAGCCTACATGTCAGTCTAAAATTAGAAGTCATAATATAATGTTTCCGTGTCGGTGTATGAGATTGGAGTGATTTCGCGTGAAACCGAGAACAGCTTGTTGGTAATCGGATTAGCGAGCTTCGCATACGGGGAACTTAATAAACTTTCCCACCAGCCGCTATCAACTCGCACCGAGTCGATCCGGCCCTAATTTCTTCCCAAGTCTTATTAAATTCATAAGTATGCGACGGAACACTCGCGATACCCTTAGTGTCGTAAGTAATTGAGCGTCACTCTTTCATCGAAAAGACTGGCAAAAGGACGCTCGTTCCTAAACTTCCAAGTTAGGCGTGTCCGCATATGCTATGTTCTTTCAAACGAATTAAACCATCTTTTTAGTATTTATCATTTAGCTGAAATTAGAATTCTCGCAGCAGTGTCGAAGTCGGGGTGTCCAGTGTTGAGCAGGTAGAAATTTGGAATTTATCGTTAATTCGAATTATGAGGACCTATGTAGGATGTAGGTCCTCGTGAGGAACGGAAGTGAGTTAGAGATTTTAAGATGCAACTAATCAATACTTAATCAGAATTCAAAGAAGTGGTATTAAATCCTCTAGATGTCGCCCAAGATTCAGTTGTGTGTAACGCCTCAAAATTGGTTAGTGGTTGAAGAAGTGCAAAGTTACATTTCGATTGTGATAAGAGCGAAGCCAAGTTTCTTCGGAATGCAAATTCACGAGTGTCTGCCGCGCGTCGTATTTGCATTTAGTAAAGAGTGCATATTGAAGGTTTATTGGTTAAGACAGAGGTTATGAGATTTTACTACTTTTAGGGCGTATTTAATAATAATCATAGCGTATAAATCAGTGAGTTAAAAGCATTTTCAATAGCCATATACTTATGCTCGCCGCGTCTTCGTATTGACCTTGTTGCTTTTTTTCTTTGTTCAATTTCCTCCTCATGGTGATCGTTATGGACATAGACATACATAGATGGAGCTCGCACCCACACCCTCATCTTGATCTCCGGCAATTTACGCCAAACAAAGATACATGTGAGCTCCGCGAGTTCAATAGGGGGTTGCTATTAAGACTGGTTTTATTGAAAGTTTCTGGAACTAGCAACTTATGAAATGAAATAAACAGTTGCGACTCTTAAATAGGTTTGAATAGGTCTCTGTAACTAGGAAAAGAATTGCATTATGATATTTTTCTGACTTTCGTTGTGGCACAAATCAATCTTTTAGCGTTTTGTGTTGGAGTTACATTTCGTTGCTCTGTAATTTCCAATGAATTTAGAAGTTAATTCTTTTTGTGATGTCCACGAAAAGTGCCGTAAAATGTTAAAAAAATTCAACACGTATTGTGTTGGCTACCTGTCTAATATATAATATTGTGATAGGTGAGGAAACTTGGATGTATTGCTTCGAACCGAAAAGAAAAATCAGTTGGCAGAATGGGAACTGAACTTGAAAATTTAATTTTCAAAATTCTCGTAAAATTCTTATGGAGGTACGCAACAACAAACAACAATAAACTGCTGAAATGTGACACGTGAAAGTCAATTGTTGCTCAAATGATGCTCAAATTGCATAGCTTTTACTTTGTTGAACGAACTACAAAAGTCATGGCTTGTAAGCCAATGTTCGTTATGCAAAAAATATGGACAGTTCAAGTTAAACGCTATTGCAAGTCAATGATATAATATAACTCGGCAATATGTTGATGAATCAGCAGGTTTAGCACAGGCGTCCAACAAATATTATGTGATCGAAATTTTATCGCAATTCCAAGTACTATCTCTAACGGTCCCCTCTTGTGACTCATTTTTGCGGCAGGGCGTACACCACATCTAGAACGTCGTTTAGTGAGAAAACGAAATTACTACTATGCAGCAAAAACTTAGATGGCTCGATTGATAATACCTGTTAAATAAAACCTTTGTGGTATCAACTAGCAAAAATTTTTCTTTGTCAACGATCAGGTCGTCTATATTAGAACGGCTAAATGTTGTGGTCTTATCTTGTTGAACCACCTTTTGCAGTTATTGTGATAGATGAACACACTGTTTTTGTTGAGAGATTTCAATTCGAAAAAGAAAAAAAAAGCAATTTAAAACTTTCCCAGTAGTATAGAAAAAATAACGCCGCATTTGCTTTTATTGTACTAAATTGACCATCTTCATTTCATTTGACTCTTGCTAATCATTTGACTCAATGCGTTGTCTTTGCTTTGCGGCAACCTCTCGCAAAGCTTGTCCGTACTCTGCGACCTTTAATAGAAAATAGATAAGTGAAAATTTTTATGTACTTCGTACATGTTTAGCACCAGTCGTGCCCAAACGAAACCACAAAACCGTCGCTCTAATCCGGTTAACCGGTTTGTCGCCCGACACCGACATCCTTTCAAACCACGCCGGGAATCGTGCTGTAAAGAAAGACATTTTTTGTCAATGTGTACTGTGCTGAAATGTTAACACTGTGCGAACATTATTTGGTTAGTATAGTCTGTGTGGTGTCACGTCGCGACATTCCTGGCTGTCCCAACGCACCCTCTACCCCTGGCTCAGTCGATAAATTGTATTGGGGGCTATAAATCGTGCACCTCACACCGAGAGAGCACGAGGCTAATCTAAGCCTTAATGAAACTTCACGGCGGAGGAAAAATCGCTATTAGTTCCGTTGCACGTTAGCGGAAAGTGAAATTGCACCGCTTCATCGAGGAATAGTTCAAGATTAAAACTCTCTACTGGCTCTTTATGTCCACAATCAGAGATCAATTTATATTATATTGCGGCTTTCTCTTTTCTCAAACGATATTCAATAAGTCGATATTCAAATAATTTAAGGCCTTTTATTCTAAATTTGCATTATTTATTATTACGTGGCAGGTAAAGAGGCAGGCATCAAAAAGACACAACAAAGAACAAAGAACAGCAACATATGGTAGATGCCGCCGCAATTATAGGAGGCACAGCTTGCACAAATAAAAAATCCAGAGTAACGTCTAAATACAAAACAAAAAATACAAAAATAATAATAAAGACAGAATAAAAATAAAAATAATTATTAATTAGAGTGAACAAAGTCAGTAATATAATTAGTAATGTCATTTTAGTGATCTTTTAGCACCCGAATACAATGTAACCAATAAATAAATGTCAACTGTCTGAACTGATGATCATCATTATCGTCTGACTTACTGCTTAAATATTAGTTAAACATTTACATTACTTTCCTTATCTTTAATATTTTTATAAATTTCAGCACTCGTACTTTAGTTTTCAGGTTATCCTTCGACACATGCCTACCTTTTATGTATTTAATATTGAAATAAAAGCAGTGGATATATTAAAGAACTTATTATTGTCGCAAGAAAACAGACATTAAATTATAAGCACACAAAACATTCTACATTTTGACATTCAAACAAGAATTGAATATAAAATTACAACACTACTCTAGATCCCTTCATATATCTTCGCTGTCAAATTTCCTCTTACAACCGATCAGCATAAGCATAAAACTAAATAAAATAATAGTCACCATGAAGCATCATCGTAAACAAACTCAATAATGCTAGAGGCTTTTATATTAAGGGGGAGACAACCCTAAATACTAAAAATATCCATTGTTTAATGAAGATGTTACAAGAAATAGACAAGACAATTGCTTTGAAAAAAATATATGTATATTATACTTAAACATGTGAAGAACAAATTGTATTGATTAGAATTTCCGTTAAAGTAATAGAAACTCCACAAAAAAAGTTAGAACACAAAAAGAATTTGACTTTTATTGAAAATTCTCTCGAAAACGGCTTATTGCGCGCATATGAATTCTGTACCGATTAATAAGTTAATATCAGATTAAAAAAATGTATTAATAAATTTTTTTTCTTTGTATTCTAATGGTAAAAACAAAAAAACACCATTTCTAGGCCTGTTGAATTGGATCCGCCGCCAGCGAGTTCTAATGCAAATGTCATTTGCCTAAGTGAAGCCCTTAAAAAAACTAGCTAAATTCCCGGCCACACTTTGCAGCGGGGTGCGCGTGGTACTTTTCTAAAATAAAAGTAGCCTCAATTACTCCTTATCGCATGAGATATCTGTCAGTGAAAGTCCCGTCAAAATCGGTCCAACCGTTTCGGAGATTAGTCGAAAAAACAGACAGATTAAAAACATTTTTTCTGTTATAAGTATCGCATATACACTTTGATATACATTTAGTAAAAAGCAGTTATTTTGACATTACAAACAGACAATTCAATTTTATTTATTAGCATGAATCAATAAAAAAACAAAACTTTTTTATATCTTAACTCTTGACGTTTGAATTTGACTAGTGAATTGACATTTCTTCACCCTCGAGTGAATTAGGCTTTAGAGACGAAATTCTTTTTATTTAATTAATCGGAAAGAGATTGTCTATGCAACCATTTGAACTATGATATTGCGTATCATGTGTCCGGTTGTGACAAACACACTCCGTATATTATTATTGTAGCGGACAGTCGAATTGAGGTCAACGGGGAACAAATCAGTGTTCGCAACAGGCCTCCGCGACAGTGTGTGTCAGACAGATCGGCCGTCGAATGTAGGTCGCAATGGATGCAGCGCTCGCCGAGTGGCTCGTGAGCCACTTGTAAACTAATACTTCATTGTACAAGTAGCTTGTCATCCGCACGATGATGCATTTCATACCTACAGCAATACTGCTCCCATCGAAACGTGGAAATGGTCATGTGATAGTGTCACTGCGCCCGCTAATCGCTAATCGAGCACTACATTTAGCATTCATTAAATTCAGTTGGGATAAGTTACTCGCTAACGATATAATTTGATGATTCGCATAGTTCAAACGCAGGACATTCGTATTCCGCCCATAATTTTATTAGTGGGGATGGATGTTCATCAAACGCCGCGCACAGTCGCGCGTCACTCGGAGACGAATGTAATTCGCTATAACGCGGTCACTTCGTTCGCATCACGTCGCAGTATGATGCCATCGTTACTAGAAAAAGACTATTTATCAGACATGGGTTCAAAAAAAATATATATACAAAAAGAATTAAAAACTGGTGTTGTTTACAGCACCGTGGCTGTGCCATAAGCATCAGTGCGGCGGCGTTGACCTTTGGTCAAGACCAACCGAAACGGCGATACGCCGCGATGAGATATAAAAACTTAATCTAACTACTCACCCCTGGTCTGCCTGGCAGTAGTCTCAGGCGATAGGGAGATATATATAGTGTAACGGAATAAAAATATGGGATGAGGCGGGAAATTGGGAATAAGGAATATCGCCTAGGTTCTGGCGCCGATTCAATTTAGTGTCTCTTTCACAGTAAATCACTACACGATTAAGCCGATTCTTAACACAATACAAGTTACTTAGGCCGCTAGACTATATATAATTCGCAACAATGCTTGCGCTTCCAAACGTCACTGTGACGGGAGCGCCGTACGCCTGTCATTTTTGATTCGGTGATTGACGGCTGTCAATTGAGTCGCGTCACAGAACCAAACAACTGGAACAGATGCACTAGTGACTATAGTTTTTCTTCTATTACACCTTCTTTTATAGTCAAGATCGTTCGAAAATAATTTTGTTCGCTCCGTGCAAGTCTAAAGGAGAGTCCTCATCATTCTCTTGTCTTCGTGATGAATCATGAAAGTGACGAAGTGAAATTCAATTGAAGGAACAATAGTAGAACGAGCACAGTCGTAGCCCGCAGCCTGCGCGCTTCTAGAGTATAATTAATCGCTACCAAATTTGCATAGTATCACATGCGAAATTAAACTAATGCACGACGCGTACTACATAATTGTACCAGAACGAATAACAAATGTGCAAGAAAGAGAAAATCATTGGAAAACTCGACGACTGTAACTTCTGACTCTTACCTGCTACCTCTAAACGCAGTTGAAAGTGGCATCGCTAGAAATATTAACGCGTTTTATACACAATAAAAAAGATTTCGTTCATTTTAAAATCATATTTCAGGGCGATTTTTTTTTTCAAATATGCAGCAAATTTTCAAGTTTTATTAAAATGTATGTGAAATAATTCAGAGATCTAAAATATCCGAGAGCAATATTTTAGATATTATGCTTTAAAAATGCAGCACATTTAAGAAAGTAAAAATGCAGCACAGACTTTCAGAAAAATCTGTAATGTGTTAAGGCCTCAAAATACATAGTTTGAAAACGAAGATTGACTAATAGTACTTGGCTCAAGTTTTTTTTAATAAATTTAGAAATTTTTCTGAAAGAAGAATTGTAAAATTTACCGAAATACGTCAAAATATATATAGATCAATACATAATTACCGTAATAATAGGTAATAGGTCGATTTAAACGAATTGTTTTAAAAACGAAATATAATTTAGCTTATCAATATATGTATAATTAATTGTTTGAACGCACTAATCGCAGGAACTACTGGTTCGAATTGAAAAATTCTTTTTGTTTTGAATAGTCCATTTATCGAGGAAGTCTATAAGCTATATATCATCACGCTACGATAAATAGTATTATATATAAGCAGTGTCATGCGCACGCCGCCGTATGGGCCGCAGCGAAGCGTGGCCGAGTTCAGTTAGTTATATATAAATTGGCGTAACTATATTTTCTTTCTTTGATTTATCTTGAGACATAACTAATTTCTCAGTTTAGATATGTACCTAAAATCATAGTTTATTCAAGGCTCACTGCAAGGCTGATCACTAGTAGTTCTGATCACTTTAAACGGCTCTTGAAAAATGAAAACCAACAGTTGAAGTGAATGATTTTCTAAGTGAATAAAAGGAGACGCGGGGAGCTGTATTCTCTTGAGATCGTTAAATATTTCCCTTTAGAAAATGTAAAATAACCTCGCAAAGGAAGCAAAAACACCAAGATTGCGATTTTGTTGATTCATATTATTCCCTGACCTAGTGTTGATCTGCAATTATTTTTAAGAAATCAGTTGCGTTTAAGTAGTGATTGCTGTCGAGGGCTGGATTGATTGTTGCGTTCTCCTTTTGTCTCCGTGGGAAACATTACCATTGCTCTTCAGATCACCATACTTTAGTTGTTCTTGTAAAAGATTTGTATTTAACAATAACCATTTTTCGATGAGTTTTACCTGCTTATTTAATGGAATACCATACCGAATATCCCCTTTTATTATCAAAAGGGGCTAGCTTTTAACATCGCCACCTGACATTCGATATTATTATCCGTGACGAACGCTCGATTGTCTGCTCGCCGGACGGACCCTGACGTTTTCAAATGAAGCCAATCAACGATCCCGAGCGACGGCGAGGGTTAAATGCACCTTTCAAATTATCTAGGTCTCCTTCTACACTCCACTTTCGGTTGCCGTGTCTGGAGTTCATTGATTTTATACCAAAAGCACCCAAAGAGTAAAATTGAATACCATGGGAAAGAGTTGAGTGCGGTGTAAAGACTTCTTTGAAGATAAAACTTGCTCGGCCGTTTCCCTGAATAAATACACACATTTTTTTTTAAAGAAAATGGAGATGCCCATGTACCAGTGGAACTTTGTAGAACTCGCTATTGAATTTCATTTCCGTTCATAAAGTAGAAGCGAAGTGTCATTTAGCGCTCACAAAGTTTCCATAGACGTTTTCCACTTGGTCGATTCACGCGCTCGACGCCTTTTCGAAGCTTATACTGATAAACTACGATTGTATTTTGTTCTTTTTCACAAACCTTTCGCTTTTACGATTTTTTTTCGACTAGTTTCGACCAAATCATTTCGAATGTGAAAAAAAACTGTTTCTTAGGGTCGTCAATGGCTACTAAACAAAAAAAAAGAAGAAGAATAAAATAATAATAATTTATTTGCGATGACCTTGGGTAACTGATATCAGAGATGACATTTAGTTTTTCTTGTTCCTTCATGACCAACCGGTATTCGGTGTGCAAATCTTGACATCTTGAAACTCCAAATGTCGATTATTGAGTTTTTGACTGATAATACCACATAATACCATTCCTTTATTGACATATCAGTTCAGTACATCGTTAATGTCAAATTTCCTCAAATTCGTAGTGCATTTTATGTCAAGTGGGGTACCCGACTTTGTCCGACAAAATTGTAGTAATACACTTTAGCAATGTATCACGATTAAATGAACGAATTAACTTGAAAGTCGCGGTTTTCTGTACAAAAATCTGAATGCATCTAAGAAAAAAAAAAAACTTTCAATCAAATCAATATTCTATAAATTTCTGACATGTCAAAAGAACGTCTGCTTTTGCGATGTATTTTTTTTTTTCTAATCAAACACGAAACAAATGGTATCCGGCTAGATCCAGGTCCAGACAGAACGAAGGATGACGGAGGATTTCTAAATGTCATGCGCAATCGTGCGTGTGTATCACGATAGTTCAGAAGATCGGTGAACCAATCACGACTAGAACAGTAAACAGATCTAAAACAGTAGACCTTTTGTTATATCTCTCCCTTGTGCTTCTCAAGCGAGCTGTAAACGCATTTCTGCAGGATCGGCAACGCGACAACATGTTTGCTAATGTTTTTACACGACGCGACTGTGGCCACCTCCCATCAAGTAGACCTTTATAATATCGACGATTACGATAATTTTATTAAACTACCGAAATCTACTTTTCATTTGTAATTCAAGGAGTCGGATGGTTCAATACTGGAGAAAAGTCCAGAGTCATGTGCCACAGATGATGCGCAGTATCGTTGGGCGGTTAAGGGTTTTCTTAAATATGATTTGTGGGCGGTCCCGTGCCGTTCGGTCCGGTCGGCGACGGTCCCCCGGGAAATCTCCATATCACTAACATATGTTCCATTGCGGGAATTTTCAAAATTGTGATGACTCGACTTTGGCGGCTAGACGTAAATATATAGCAGACACTTCTATATTATACAATTCGGACAGTTCGCTCTCATTTGGGTAGATCCTTTGATTGATCTATCCCTCCGATTAGCGACGCATGCTACTCTGCAGAAATTTCTTTTCTATGTATATACGTACTTCGATTGTGGGTCAACATCGCTCGGGGCCTATTTTTCTTTATTAATCACAGCTACCCGTACTTTATCTCTATTATTTCCTCCATTTTGCGGATGCCAGGTTTTCCGACATATTTTCTGAATTAGTTTTCCCTAATTTGAAAGTTAAGCTGTTTTAATTGTACATGATCCATTATTGTTTGTAGTGTCTGGATTTTGTATTGTAATTAGTATTTTTTTACAATTTTACAATAACCTATGATAAAAGTGGCGGGGCACTCTGCGTTACGCAGTCAAAAATTGGGCAACTCCTCTGACGGCAATAATTATCCTCTTACAGAAGATCACCGTAAAATAACAGGATGTGTGCTTTTTCTCCTAAGGTCGGAAACTCACTTCCGGCAGCTATAGCGTTGCTTTTGTTAATAGGAAACGGTAGCCACTTATCATCAATTGGATCGTCACTTGGCATCTATTTTTTTTTAAATCACTCTTAATTTGTAATGTCAAAAGTTATAATATCGAGTTATAGTAGTATTGCAGCGTAATGCTGAGTTTGCAGTAGCCGCAAGCGAAGGTGCAGGTCTACCTGAGACATGAATTTTGGGGTGCACAGTCGTGATTGTAATTTATGTTCGCTGCGAGACATGTTGCTTTTCTCGGAGCCTCCCCCGCCGCGTCTGGCCCTTGACCTTTACGTGCACAAGGATAGCTGTTATTTGTGGATGTAAAATTGTCTCTAATTTTATATTTATGTAAAGAAGTACTACATTTATGCGGATGGACCTTCACTCGTAGAGGAGTGGCATCAAAGAAGGTAAAGATTAAGATTACAGATGCCGACTCTATCGCTTGAAGGTACAAAGACGTAGAGTTTATATTTATCATAAAACATTAATTGTTGATGATGTGTAGAGTTATAAGACTTTTGCTCTTATTGTGACATTAAGGAGTCACTATTATTGTGCCGACATCCTTCTTGTCCCATACGCGTCCATTTTTGGACAAAGGTATTTTTAATTAAGCGCCATAATACGCGATCTCTTGAGTAGATAGTCAGTGATCTTCACTTCGGGACTTGTCAATTCCCATGCGCCGTACGTCTGACGTGTTCTTTTTATTCCCATATCAACTGATTCTTTGGCTTATGGTGGCCATCACCTTCGTTTTTCAAAAACTTTCCTCTTTTCTTTCTTGAATTTTTTTTGTCTATACTTGCTTACCTGTACAATCTTTTTATAGGGTGAAGTTGACATGAATAAATTTTCACGGCTTATTGTCACACGGTACGAAGCTACGAGGCGGCTGCACGTAATGCGTGCCTATCTCGTAAACGCAATTCAATTTAACAGCCGTATATTACATCCCGTGACACATTGTCTTTGTTACCTTACAATTACTTTAAACACACACACACACACACACACACACACACTGCTTCATTCTTAATTAATAAACACACTAAACAGTGAGCTCCTTTTCTGGATTAAACAGAATTTTAATTTCGTCAACTCAATCCTCGTTCGTCTGAATTTTGATGACAATTTCGTCTGGAATCGCGGTGCATTTACAATACAAATATTTTGGAAAGGTCGAAAAAATATTTTGAAATTTGGAACGCGTCGATATTACGTCGTTTGGTATACTCGTCTTGTGGCACACAGTGTAATTTATACAGTTCGTAACGATATCACGTAATGTATTCTACGTATATTGACGCTAACACCTCCGTGGCTATATTGCTTCACGTGAAAGCCATAATTGAGGTATAAACGCGTTTCTACGACACCATTATATGAAAGGTTAACATTCGAGCCGCGTTGACGACGCATCGTTTCGAATTAATTTATTTTAAAAGTGATTGAATTATTTTATTTTATTGTTGAATGTTATGTAGTCTGAATAAGCACAAGTTTAGTACAGTATTTGTGTCAGCGGAACGTAAAGTGAAGTAGGCAGTGTGGGTTGTGTTGAATCGATGCGAGGACCGACGGCGCCGAACCGACCCGACACTGCATTACACATTCGCTTCTCTACATTCTGTGCGGCCTTATAAATCATTATAATCCAATCTTACTGATGTCTAGCGCCACGTGGTCTGCGGTCGGATGTAATGAGTGGATCCGATCAGATTAAACAAAGTCTGACGTAGAAAGTAAAGTTCGTCTTGCGGATGCGAGATAATTAGGGGAAACGAAGACCCCGTTCGCGTTTGATTTGAAAAGAGTCTCGACCCACTAGTGCGGCAGTTCGCTATCACAATGGAAAACAGCCGGTTAAAATGCAGTAGACGGAGACAAAAGGTTTGGCGAACTAAAGCCGGAGTCACCGCTCGGTACACTCAACGTTCACACTCTCCGACTCCGGCGTGGATTTGGTCGAAAAAGAATTATTGACGCGTTCGCTTCTTCTTTGAGCTTCAATAAAATATGCTTTGCATTTTTTTTTTGTGGGAAATTATGAGTATTATAAACATGAATATTATTTTATGTATCATCAATAGTTTCAGCGCATGCCAAATTATCACTTTTATAAATACATTTTTGATCTCTATTTTTTTTTAAACAAATATAATCTATATCACTCGCTGATAATGTAACTTTCTATTGGTAAAAGAATTTTTAAAATCATTTAGTATAGTTTTTGAGTTTATTCGTTAAAACAAACCTAAAAAAGATGAAATCTTTCCTCTTTATAATATTAGTGTAGATATTTATATGTTTCTAGATAGGAACACAATATTAACGGTGGAAAATATCAGTGAAGTACCTAACAAACTCTCATTCGAAATTAACTCCATACAAACAACTTTGATTTTTTTCTTTAACACGGCAAAAGCAGTATATTTTTTGTAAAAGTATGCGAGGTGGTAAGGGCCTGCAGGGAAATGGGCACAAAAAGGTCAAAACTAGCTTGAAAATAACTTGAAAAGGTCTCATTTTTAAAATAACTACAGAAATATTAGCAGACGCCCAATTTATGCAGCCCGTTTTATAAATTTTATTTTACCGACAAGAAAGCAAAATTACTTTAAAATTTTATCTTAATAGTAATTAAGACTCTCGTATATGAATAAGTAATGCAGTTGGTTTCCTACGAGTAGTTACAACTTGGTACAGTTTTCATGTTAACTTGGCGCTTGAAAATAAGAAATGTCTGCGCACTTATGCTTCGTGAGATATATTAATTAATCTTATATAAAAAAATGAATCCCTATTTCTCCTGGCCACGGCATCACGCGTGAACGGGTAGACCGATTTTAATTCGGTTTTCATTAATGGAAAGAGGGATAAACGGGGAATGATCTTATATATAAAAATTGCATCCCGGGCGAAGCTGGGGCGGAACGCTAGTAAATAATAAAGGCAGACGTTCCGAAAGTAGTTTACCTAGGTCTAGCAGTCGGTATTTTTACATGCAACATTTTACTCAGATTTAAGTTGATATTGTCGCCGCTCGCTTGGAATTCGCCCATTGTGCTGGAGTGGACGCGAAAACGTTGAAATGTAACGTTTTTCCACAGCTTGTGATACGCGATGAGTTGTTTTCATTTATAATACTAATTCCATTTCGGCTTCCGGTGTTTAAACACTTTTTTATTTACAGCAAACCGAAGCAGATTGAAGTCGTTCGCACGTATATTCGCATTGAATTTTATGAAAATTCCATAATATGTATCTTTTTTCTATGCTCCTGCTGGCGACAGCTCTAATTTTTTTTTTTACAATGTACAAGACAGCACTTGGTTATTTTACTAATACTAAATTATACAAGACAAAATATGAACATAACGAAAATAGTAGAACACGTAGGCATGTGAGATGTAAATAGATGTTTTATTTGTCGTATTTTCGGTCCCTACATCAATTTTTATGGAGTATCGGAAACCGAAAAAGATTTGACACGACAATTATGCGAATCCACCCCCCCGACGACGCAGGGGCGGCTTGCGCACGCGTTAATCGTCCGCCGGCCGCCCTGTCCGTCGCAGTTTGCCCCCACGCGCCCCTCGCTACGCACGTAGCGCTTCCCGCCGCGTAGCCGTAGCGCCGTCCGTAGCGCGTAGCAACACGCCACGCTACACCTGCAGTGACGTCTACGAGTTGTTACATTGATAATAGCATTCATTCTTAATGCGTGCTTAATTCACACTAATCAATCGACGACAGTGACGTTTGTTCATTGTGAGTGGTTTTGTTTGAACAACACTGTCAGAAAACGTTTCACTGCTGCGATCTGTCTCCCGTGAGTATTTACTATTTATTTATTTCCTATACCTTAGTCCACTTTGTGTTGTATATGTTAATAATTACGGGGACCCGTTCAATTTTAACGACGTCGTAGGCGGACGAAATTACAACTGTTTTCTGTTTTCCATTCTTGTTGACATGCCAATAGTAGATTAAGGTTATAATTATGTAAGGAGGTTCGAAGGCGTGTATGTGTTGTGTGGCGATGTGAATTTAAATTTTATCTATGAATATTTAGCGTGGAATTACATAATTTTTCGTTTTATACTGTTAGGAAACTAAAAAAAAAAACAATTTTCAAAAGCGCTTTTACAGCTTTCATCTATCATTTGTGCCCATGACTCATGCCTCCCTCCGACGGGGCGTCCTCATACAATTTCATAATTAGACCAAATAAACCCTCTTTTACCCTTAGATGGGGAGCCATAATCACGCGAGATGGTGAATGAACAATGAAATTGATGTTTACAGAAATGGATGTTTGTTTTTTGGAAGAGACAACGGCCACGTATTAATGCACAATTATTGTGGTATTCTTAAAGCGGCACCCGAGAAATTAAACAATAGAACCTTTTCGGTGTTTATTTCTTATTTTAGTTTACAAATCTTCCATTATTCAAATTTCTCTAGGAAAACCGTTATGAATTGGTACCTATTACATATGAAATCAATTTTGGTATAGTTTAGTGTGACTAAGCGTGAGTTGTTCGTAAAGCAGTTTCACGGAAATTAAAATTCGATTCTGCCCGAAAATCGGCTTATTAAAGTTTCTCAAAAGTGGTCCCTAGGATAAGTTCATAAAAACTTTTTAAATTTCATTAAAGATGTCGCTTCTGGTAATATTTGATTCTGTTTGCACGTGCGTGAGTTTCTACCCTCAAAGGGGTCCCTTAAACCAATTACACGCGAGTGTGTGTGTGTGTGTTTATTTGACGCTATGTTTCTTGTGCTATGCGTTTTGATGATGAAATGGATGCCTTATGCAACTACAACATGTAATAATATATTACACTGAATTTTAAATTGTTGCGTCACTATTCAGTTGATTAATTAAGGATTATGTTTTAAAATGTTACCGTGTTTACTGTAGTTTATTGCAGAAACAAATTACCCAATGATATAATTTACCGAGTAATCATTCTTTTATGTAAAGACAGGCAGGCTGACTGTCCGCTTGATGGTAGCTGGCTATCATCGCCCCAGGAGTTGTATCTCAGCGCTGGTTATCCATTACTTTATTTGGGACACATAAATTTAATTATGAAGACCTCACTATTGTGTATAGAAAAATGAATTATGCGAAAAGGTTTATAGATGATGAACATTATCGTAAGGGTACCAGTTAATCTCGTAAATATTAAAAAATAGTTCATCGTCCAAAAAAATTGCTTTCACGAAAACTTATAGTTAGTTTAGCTTTTAGGATTCACAGAGATTAATTAATTTTGTCAGTAGGTTGCGAAATGTGAACGAGGGGATTAAATTGCAAAGGTTTCCTGGGGAGATTAATGTCGAATTTGTGCAGTAAGTTCGGACACTAAAACATATTCGATCTCACTTTAAACGGTACTTTAGACCAGCCGTATCAGGTTTCGAATCAAGGAGTACCGAGAAGTCTCTTATCAGATGTCGTCGGTATAGTCGCATTGCGTCCTTTTCTGTAGAGTATTTTACTGTAAGTGGGAGTGCCATTTTAAGGTACATAAACCTGCATAAAGACTCAATAAAAAGAGCGACATGTAGGGATAATTTATTACTCTTTTTGTAACGTGAATGTCAAAAACATGAAGGAAATGGATTTTACATGAAGTAAAAGGGAACAAATTGGCGTTGCGCCAACTTTGAACCTTCCCGAAGCCGAAGGGTTCGTTCCGTTGAAAGTTACTATGCAAAGTAGTCGGAGTATGATTTGCCAGTTGGAATGTGACGTAGAGTACATTGGCTACACAAACCAGCCGCTTGCATTAAAATTCAAGGTGATCTATGTTGACATGCGATGGGATCGGCGTAGTTGCCGCATTTGGACTAATGCCCCTTGTCCATTGTAAAATGACGCCGATCTCACAGATTCACTCCAAATATTCACAACAAGTATTTATTTCGCAGGACACGTACACCAGCTATATCCTCCATACGAATGAATGTATTTTGTTCATATAAGTTTATATTCCCGCGAGAGTCGTGAACGTGAATTATATCAAAGTAGACTGCATTGTTTAGATAATTTAATGCACTTATTAACCAGCTTGCATATGTTGTGAAATAATTAGTGCTATCTGTGCAGTGCGGCTTCGCCTGCCTTGAAATTTGACAGGAAAAGATGTTTTTAGTCGGTTGATGATATGGCATAAGAATAAGTACAAACCAAGTAGAACTGAATCTTCTTTATCCGAGTCCCAAACGCCGCCATTTATATAACAACTTCCCCCCTTCACGTCGTTACGCCCCTCTGTCGCTCAGGCTTGTCGCTAGGGTTGCTTACTGTTAAATATTGCTTACGAATAAAGATAATATCGCTAAAATATAAGTTTTTCTTTACTTTGAAACGATTATTTTACTCTAATACATAATAAGTTATTATAAGACAGTACCCTACCAAATGAAGCCATATTAAATAAGTATTACTTACCTACAAATATCAAATAAAAACACACAGGCTCACGTAAAACTATTAAGTTAGAATTTTTTTAAAGACTTACTTTAACTAAATTTTACCTTAGCGTGAAATAATTGTCTTCACAAAAAGAACTGTTCATGTCCTTTTGATTAAGTAGGTACGAAAACAAAATAATATTTAGAAAATATTACTTACCTCTCATCATCTTTGGGCAAACTAAAAAAACTTAAGTGTGGCATCGTTTTTGATTTGTTTGTATAACCAAACACACCACAATAACTTGATGCCATTGTAATTTGTTTCCAAGATCCTACATTACGCACAAACAAACAAACGCGCGTGCGAAGACGCCGGCCGTGACAGCTCTTTGGTGACAGCCCAACTGAATATTTCGTTTAACATGTAGGCTAAAATCGTGACATTGAGCGCGTCCGGAGCGGGAGTTTCCCTTCTACTTGGTTTGTACTTATTGTTATGGATATGGTCACTGTTTGGATTTTGTCTTGAACTGCCATTTCATACCTCCCCATTTACTAATTTCATTATATCTCTTAAATTATACCGTTTAGCAACTAAGTATATAATTAATTTTATCTCAATATGACACTCGTGATGCTGCAATAGTTTATTTTGATGAAAATTCAAATTTTAATTATAGTGCCTTCAACTGACCATTTCCAAAGTTATAATTTTTCTTTGAGAAATAAAAAAGCTTCTATACCGGACTTCTAGCTGACGGATCTCAAAGAGATCTATCTATAAAGGTCTCTTTGAAGCAGGGCCCTAATTCACTAACGCCACTTAGCGATTCTACGCGATTCCTTATTTCTAAACCACGTCATATATCATCAAATTCTTACGATATCTGCTAAAAAGTCATTCTCTTACATATATATAAATATCATAAGACATTACGTGTTTTGATAAGGTAAGACAAAAGCGTGAAATCATAATTGCCATACAGAATCAAATTGCAGATATTTTTGTCTTACATTGTTTACATTAGGTGTTTTCTGCATCCCTGACCTTAAGTGCACCCTATGTGCAAAATTTCGTGATAGTAAATGAGAACGCAGCCATAATATTTTCATGTTACCTACTTGAACTCCATTATGTTGGTAACACTATTTTTGATCACTGCAATTTTTCATGTACCTTTTTGTGTGCTTTGTAGAAAATTTAAAATACGTTCGTTCATATATATAAGTTCTTCAGTTATTTAATGAATTCCACCTGAAATATCTTCAGATCGGTCGAGTAGTTAGGCATTTAAGCGTAACAAAAGAAGTTTCGAAATGAGATATTTAATGTATTTAGTAGTGGTAGGGCACACTGCGTTTCGCAGTCATTTACAGAAGACCACCGTGAAATAACAGCATATACGTGCTGTTGTGTTTCGGTGAGTGAGTAAGGGATGCCAGAGCCTATTTCCTTATCCCCTCCTAATCCCTTATCCTTAATCCTATTGTAGTCGGCAGCGCACTTGCAGCACCTGTAGCGTTGCTTGTGTTATAGGCGACGGTAGCCACCTACCATCAAGTGGACCGTCAGCCTGTCTGTCGACATAACATAAAAAAAAAAAAAAAAAATGTCGGAGATTCGCTTACACGCAAACTTGCAAAATTTACTTGTTTGTGGTATTGGCGTCCGTTTAATTGTGTAACGTCTCCCGCCTCACTTGCGGAGCAACGGGAGGTTTGTTTCGGGGAAACTTTGACGTTCATTTAATAAAACTTTATTAGGCGATGTTAGTAGAAGTTCTAAAGTGCAGGGTTTGTTAGCCCAACTTTTTTTCTTATTTTATCTCGATTACACGGAGAATCTTCAGTCTGAAGTATTTGGAAACGTGTTAATCTACGAATGAACTCGAGTCTGAAATTGTTTTATTAAACGTTATTTTTCTTTAACCACCCCCATACAGAAGACCATCGTGAAATAATAGCACTTGTGCTGTTGTGTTTCGGTAACTGGCTAAGGGATGCAAGAGCTTACTTCCTTATAATTCTAAATACCTCATAATTGACCCTACTAAGGTCGGCAGCGCACTTGCAGCACCTGTGGCGTTTCTGGCGTTAATAGGCGACGGTGGCCACCCACCATCGAGTGGATCTTTAGTCCGTTTGACGACCTTTACATTTAATAAAAAATCAACACCTTTAATACAATTAATTAAAATATAACAGACAACTTACTGCTGATACTGATTCTTTACTTTTCACGTCAAACTTTTTGAAATTGATACAATAACAACAGTAAAAAATAACAATAAAAACAGAAAAATGGAAGAAATTTTGTGTATTGTGTGGAAGTGTTGATGTACGTACATGACATTGCTCTTCAGGAATGAACTAATATGCTTTGTAAATGGGATTCGCGTTGTGACAAACGACAGGTTGCAATCGGATGCTAAGAGTTTTTTTTTTTTCCAAACGAACGAAGCATAATGTATGCGAAACATTACGAGTGCTCGGGGTGTCCGACAGCCGTCTGCGGCTACCGCATTTCACCCCGATGGACAGTGCACTGCTTGACTGACACACAGCTTTGCCGATTTGCGAGCATCCTTTGCAATCTATGTCTTATATTTAGTTGGCCGTTCACCATTCGCTAGGTTTTGACAATTTTCCTTGTAAAGCGCAACTGTTCGGAGTTAAGCAACCGAACAGCAACAGCTTTTTTTTGCACTTTTGAATAACTTTATTTCAAATGCACGCTTTAAAACCAGTCTCCGAACTATTACCATAGCGATCACCCTTTTTCCATAATCACCATTAAACGGGCGCTTATTCATAAACCATTTAAACCAATACTTATGCCTCTACTAATAAAATCGTTTGTCCGGACTGACTATAAACGCACAGCCAAAACTACGAAGTGTAGAAGGCTGAAATTAGAACAAAGCTTTATTTTATAACTTAAGCGTCCGCTAAGAAAGAATTTTTATAAAGTTCAACTCCCTGCGAAATCGCGATCGGGTCGCTAGTCTTTATAAATACTTTAAATAAGTTAAATTTGTGCTTGTGTAGGTAAGGTAAACTTAATAGTCGTAAATAAATTGTTTAAATTTTATAATTTTATACAAACGGAAACCGCCACCACCACAGAGTGTAAAACGTTACATGGGGATTAGATTTTTTTTTCGAATGCAATGCTTTTCTAGGTTCTTCCCAGAAAATTCTGCGGTCTTTGTGTAACAATGCAAGATATCAATTCATTATGTGTAGTGCTTTAAGCTTGTTGTAGGAAGGTGTGCATCGTGTGTTGCGTGTACGCCTACGATCGTTAAGCCGGTCGTTGACACGCGACCGCCGATGCCGATGCGGGCTCCGACTGCTTGGATTGTACCCTTTTGTGCACTCTTCGCCTCGTCACCCGACGCGTTCGCTAATGGACTTAGGATTACAGTTCAACGATTGTCGTGTCTTTTTAACTCGAGAGTTACCACTCGCCGCTGCGGTTTCAGTGATGTACCGCGTTCATTTGCGTCGAAGCATCCTCCGCGTTTTCGCCTAGTGAACGTTTTAAGATCGCGCTGAGGTAACAAATAGCACGGTCCCCGTCTTTAAGCACTTTGTATACGTGCTCAAGAATTTAATAAGACTGTCATTTGCTGTTAACCGGCTCCCTCGCCTCCCCCTTCGCCGCCGCCCGCCTCTTCGTTCACCCCTCGACACTCAGAAGCAATTTGAAGACGTTCTGCTTTGATAAAAAAGGAGATGTCAGTACTGCGGCACTCAAAGGTGAAGTCGGAGACGGAGGAACGCAAACGCTTGTGTGTGCGGCTATACCATATTGTGCCGTCGTCGGTTCCTTTGTGTATGTCAACCAGTCTTAATACAGTCACGTGACAGTGTTGTTATACTATGACGCCTCTTCCCATAGACTCGCCCATACGAAAGGTCGCATGATGCTTTGTTTTGCACTAAAATTTTGCTTTAAAGTGATCAATTTTATGATAAACATCAGTACCGCTTATTCGAGAAAATCAAGTCGATACTGTAGTCGGTTTTAAAGATAAAAATTACTGATTATTTAAATAAAACAATTAAATGGATGAAAAAGGATTAAATGGATTCTTTATTTTATACAGTCACAAAAAAGATAAAATTGAGCTTTTTCTTTAAATAGTCTCGAGTCTATTACAGCCATCCGTTTTTTTAAATTAACTTGGTTCGGTTTTCAAGTAAAATTCAAGTATTGTATGAGTTTATTTTTAATACGAGCTGTTTACCTTAAATATAAAATTGTCATTTCTAAGAACAGATTTGTTAATCTACATTACCTACTTTTTCGTATAGTCGCGCGTTTGTTACGAAAGTACATGTTGGTGATTTTAAAAGAAGTGACGTCCAAAGGAACGCTTTATTTGGTTAATGGTTGCGAGTGAACACAAAGAAAAATAATGTGCCGGGAACGACGGGCGAGAGACTCGTAACGTAATACACGAAGCCGGACACAAAGTCCTCTGCTTAGAACTTATACTTGTGTAATAAATAGGACATTGAGACGGTCGATAATTGCAACCAAAAATAATAACTTTAAAATTTCATTAAATATTATAATATATTTTTAACTCTAATATACTAGCGATCCGCTTCCGGCTTCGCACGGATGCAATTTACTTCTGCAAATTATACAACTAATTAATACAGTTTACTTTATAATCTTTATAGAAGTTGAAATTAATATTACACAAAAAACACTAGATGTACTCTTGAAAATGGCAGCACGTTAAAGTGTTGGGAAATGAATAAGTAAAACTCAGTCGATAGAGGCTCGTGATAAATCGACACCGTTCAAACATAAGAAGGGACGCACAAATCATACTTTATTGAGATCGACTAGACTCCCATGGTTACATCCGAGCTTTCGCACTAGGCTTGGAGAGTGCTTCGTCCTTATTCCTTTAGTCACGAAGCTACTTATATTAGACCCATTTCACTTATAACAATCATTTCTTGTATACTTGCACGTCCACTGGTCCAAATTTTACCATAATCGTTTTGAAACTGGGAGAAATTAATCCAACAATAGCTCTTTAAAAAATTGTTCACAAATAAATGAGATTGAATTATTTTGTTTTTACTTATGATTTACTTTATAGGCAAAAACAAAAATAGTAAATGAATAATAACTCGAAGTAAGTAATGAGACATGATAAAATATGGTTTGAGTGGGCATAAAAATGTCGTCGGTCCCACGGAGGTAATAAAGAGAAGTCGCCCGCGGTCCGGGGAAATGAGAAAACTGAATTGATTTACGCTTAAACTTGGACACTTCCTAAATAAGAAAACGTCTCTCGGGATCGGCTTAACACTAGTGCAAATTATTACCTTTTCTACTGCTTTTGTTTATTTCGGTCGTTGCAAGAGACCACACTACGAGTAGTTATCGAGCAACGTTTGGATTTAGACTTGATTTTTTTGCATTCAGAGCGAATCACGTCGGAGCCGGCGAACCCGTCGCATCTTTCTCCGAAATGGCGAACAAATAAAAGGAAATATTAAACCGAAACGTGTGCGTAGGAAGGGATGGGATACGTCCGAATATCCCTCGCAATAAATCCCGCCAAACAACGGATAGAAGTTCGAATGTATGCAGATGAAGTCGCGGCCTTCGTCGATATGGAACTCGTAAAGGCCGGCTCTGAGGGAGCTCGGCTAATATGTAAACGAACGAAACGGCTCCGGTTTATTCAATCCGTAGGTATTGACAATAAACATTTGTTGAACGCGAGCTTTCGAAGATTACTGCTCACACCTTGTGCTGTACGTAATACATACATGTACACATAGCTTTAGTTCGGGACTCGGTCCGCGCCCCTGTTTCTTGGGGTTTTGGGGGATAGACGTGCAAAAATGATACTTCTTTTAAAAAAAATACGAACTAGCTCTGCCGGCTAACCAATCCATAAATAAAATAAGGCATACATCGCCCTGCAAGAGCACATAAAAAGCGAATCAGTCGAGTCTAGGTAGAGTCTACATAGAGACTGTAGTCACTTTTGATGTTTACTTGTGCACTACGCGTTCGGTGACAACAGCGCTCGAGAGTTGAAGTGTTTTCATGAACATTTTATATGGCGCTGATGAATGGTCACCTTCACCTATACATACTGGCTTTGTGGGAATTTATCAGTCATTGTGCGAGACGTTCGCTTACTTTGATTATAGCTAGAGTGAGTGAATAAAGTAATTTTAAGCCGCCTATTGTTTTATATTTCCCACTTCATAAAAAATAAAGAATAAACTACTATCCGAATATCCTAATAATATTATAAATGCGCAAGTTTGTATGTTTGGATGTTCAATAATGCAAAAATGGCTGAACGGATTTTGTAAAAATTTGGCACACACATGATATGTTACTTGGATTAACATATAGGATACTTTTTATCCTGGAAAAATTTAAAGTATAAAGAATTCGGCGCCACTGTAAGCTTGTAACACTCTAGCACTGTAACTCGGGCGTTAAAATCATTATTCGACGCGTACGAAGTTGCGACCAAAGCTAGCACTGAATTAAAATTAAATAATGCCTTTGATTTCCAAATAACGGCAAACGACAAGAAAAGCTGAGAGCGGTTTTTACCAAAACAGTTTGATCCTTCTACATCTACACCAAGCAACAACCGAATGATTCTTCTGCAACAAAGAAGACTCATTATTCCAAGAAATGTCTTCCAAGTTGCTGCATTACTAATTTTCTCTGGGCTACCGAAATGTCTAAAATTCCGTCAGAACCTTCATCGGTTGGTAAAGGATTTTAAGGAGGACAACATAGGCTACTTTTTAATCTGGAAATATTTAGGGTTTCTTCATAAAAATGTCCCTCATTCACGCACTGAAACTTAACATTCCAAATAGTGGTGTTATTTCAGATACGCTTTGATTGCGACAATTTGTGATCAAAGTTGTTGGAAGTCTGTTGAAATATTTGTTGCGACGAGCGCCGGCTCTATCTAAAACACTACCCACATTAAAATGTTGTTCCTAACGAACTTTTAATTGTCCTGTGGTCGGTTAAGAACGGTCAGGTTAAGAATCAATACCATAGAGCGGGACGAATGCCTCCTAAGGGTGTACACAAAGGGGCGACTAAGCACTCGTTCGGTGGGCATTTAAGTCGTTAATACGTATTAAGTCCACCGTAAAGTCGCCCGTATAATTAAGCGGCGGAGAGGGAGGTGAGTAATTTTATTAAGGCAGTTCTGGTTGTAAATGTCGTAAATACACATAATAAATGACCCTTTTTATTTGGACCGTTTTCGGAAAGGGAGGCCGTAAAGATATGGCACAAAGTGCGCGCTGCGTTATTAATATTTCGACTTTAGTCATTTTGTTTAATAGCCTTTTCAGGCTCCTATCTATACGGACGTTGTTGAACGCGGCGGTAAAACGGGTGAAGGTAGCGCGAACAATGTTCGCGTAAATAGTTCAGAAAGCTCTCAACCGTGCTGCTTAATACTCGTTTGCCGATGCAGTGGACGTACCTTCCTCGGTGTCGAGGGCTCTCCGGTGCAGTGGGGGTAGGGGTCAAGGACCCACTGCTTACCAGCTCACTTAACACATACATACATTTAGGAAAAACTTGAACAACTAACATCTTGTATACGAGGTTATATCTCTAACTTTTTCATTTAATGTTTTCCTCTGAAAGGTTGTTCTCATTCAAACAACTTTCAGAAAGAAGTTTAATTAATTATTCTTGATCTGATTTGAAATTAAATTAATTTTTGTTGTAATAGCTTGATTAAAAGCAATTTTGTGTTTATTATGAGTTCCTTCCATCTATATATTTCTAAGTCTCTAAGCCTCCTCAATTTGTCCCTCGACCCAAGCGCTCGAGGCGGTACTTGCAGAGTAGGAGAAAAACAAGCTTTTTAATTTTATAAGAAAGAAAAACTTTAACTCTATAAGTGATGTGAAATTTGATGACATTTTTCATCCTATTCGAAAGTTCAGCTAGAGCTTTTTTTGTTTTTTAAAGAACAATCAAGCCGAGGTTGCGGGTTCAATTCCACAGAACAATTCCATACTAAGTGTGAACTTTTGAAAGTATTCCCATAACAGAAGTTAAGATTATTTGTAAACTCCTAAACCACATTCCCTAGTATATATATTAGTCTACGTACTCACAAGTTTCACGACCTTGAAAATTCGATGAACCGCACTAAATTGTGGCTTAACAATTTCTCTTGGGCTGATTAAATGATTTCAGTAAAGCAAGATAAATTGATTTCCTAAATTAGTCTATGGTGGAACTAAGTGTTATAGAAGCACGGCTCCTCAATTTCATTAAGCTCATACAAAAGCCACCAAACCAAGTTGGCTCATTCGCAACTCTATACCAACCAATAGTTCAGGAAAATTTAATAACAAATCAAAATTTTAGTCCCTCAAGGGCATTTTTGATATATACTATCAATGGGTGAAAGAAATTTTTGATGTGATCTTGTAGATGGAGTGGGGAATATTAAAATAGGTGTTTTTTAAAAAGTTATATGAACATTAAAAATATGTTCAAATAACTTTTTCTGCTAAAATTTAGTTAGAGGGAGGTTAGAGTTAGACCCTATTGGGTTGATATATAATTTAAAAAAAAATCCCAGCTTAAAATACCTTATCTTCTACTTCTAACCTAATTTTAATTTTAGCAAAAAAGTTATATAATTTTTTTTATCTAAAACATTTTCTCTAAAATATTTGTCTGAAACTTTTTTTCTAACTCTCACCATTTTTGCATAATTTAGAAAAAAACACCACTATTCTTTTTTTCTTCACCTCTACTATAGGGTGGAATCAAAAATTTCTTTCCCCCTGATATATTACTAGGTCATTTGAAAAGTTCTTAGCCTAACATGGTTAAAGTCATTGTTTTTTTTTTATAACTACCCTCATTTTGTAGTTACATTATTTAGCAACAAGTATGCACAGTTTAGTTTATTCACAGTAACTCATTGTTCGTTTACACGTGATACCGTAAGTCAAGTCAGAGCTATTTTTGAAAATGGATAAAATTGAACATCGTGCAGTGATAAAATACCTGAATTTGATAGGTTTAACTCCAAAAGCTATACATGAAGACATGTCTGCTACTTTGGGTGAGTCCGCTCCTTCGTATGCGACTGTTAAAAACTGGGTGGCAGAGTTTAAACGTGGTCGTAAGACTATTCAAGATGAGCCCCGTAGTGGCCGGCCTTCGACTGCTTCCACTGATCAAAACAAAGAAAAAATCTGTGATTTAATTTTATCTGATCGAAAATTTACTGTCGAGGAGATAGCTAAGACTGTAGGCATCTCATCTGAGCGAACACATCATATAATTACTACTGAACTTGGATTCTCTAAGGTGTCTACGCGGTGGGTACCGCGACTGCTTTCAGTGGAACAAAAACGCAACCGACTCACAACTTCTCGCGACTGTTTAGAGTTATATGAAGCTGACCCAATAGAATTTGTTGAAAGATTTATAACCATGGATGAAACCTGGGTTCACCACAATACACCCGAGACAAAAGAACAGTCGAAACAATGGAAAAGAGCAGGATCGCCCACCCCAAAGAAGGCAAAGGTGGTTTTATCGGCGGGCAAAGTCATGGCATCCGTTTTTTGGGATGCAAAGGGTATAATTCTCGTGGATTATTTAAAAAAGGGTGAAACAATAAACTCCGATTACTATTGCAACCTGTTGCGTCGTTTGAGAGAAGAAATCAAAGAAAAACGTCCAGGTTTATTGAGAAGAAAAGTCTTGTTTCATCAGGACAATGCGCACGTTCACACCTCTGTGCAATCCATGGCAGACATCCATCAATGTGGCTTCGAATTGTTACCTCATCCCCCATATTCACCGGATTTAGCACCGTCCGACTTTTATCTGTTCCCAAAGCTGAAAACATTTTTAGGTGGTAAACATTTTTTTACAAATGAAGAGGTCATAGCCGCCGTGGACGCTTATTTTGAGGATTTAGACGAAGATTTTTTTAAAACGGGTATCGAAGCCTTACCGGGTCGATGGAAAAAGTGTTTTGAGCTCGGAGGACAGTATATTGAAAAATAAAAATAAACTCAAAATCGTGTGGTTTCATTAAGTATGTTAGGCTAAGAACTTTTCAAATGACCTAGTATATCTTTTAGAAACTCGTGAGACTGAGTGAGTCAAATTTTAATTTGTTAGTAAATTGTTCTGGACTGCAAGCCATATTATTCAGCCAAGCTAATGTAATTTAAAAATCATCTGCATTCAACATTGAACATAAAGCCAAAAACATTTTTGAGTAACTGTTTTTTGCAACATAGAAAACAATCGTAAACAAATGCAATCGTATGTCGGAACAAAACTGAAATGCAATGAAATGGATTCAAGCTTCCTCTGAGATCACACGGCATCGGCATAACGCTAGTCGTGTGTCATGAGTTTCCTTTTATTTCATATTATTTTTCAATCGATTTCGTTTTCTGTTTCCTATAGATTTAAATTATGAACATTATATTATATAGGAATTGTAGAATTTATTATCACATCCTACGTTAATTTTTTTTTTCTTTTTCTATGGGCAATATAATTTTTAAAATAACAAAAAAAGATGTTTTATCGTTTTAATGGTATTGCTCAGCGATTACAAGAATTTTTTTAATTTTTTCGGAGAGAGCGAAAACACGCATCGGGCGAAAAGCGATAAGATCGTCGGTACTCCGGCTTACCCCTCGCAACTCTTTGCGGTCTTCGGTGCTTAGTTCGATTTAGTTGGCTTGGCGCCATTACTTAATTGGTCAACGATATGTCTTTCGATTACTATCGCATCGCGTATTTCCGAAACTAAATCTTAAATGGTTTTATTTAACAGAAAATATTTTCGCATCGGACGAACGGGACGTATCGAAGATATCTCATCGAGGAGTGCTAGTGGCGGACGACTAGTGGCTCATCGAGGAAACAGTTTACAGATAAATCTTTCCTACTTTGTAACTTAAAATGTCTTCGAACAGTTTTATTGATCCCTAAAAGTATTTTTTGTACCCCCTGTGAGTAAATTTCCCTGAGACGCGAGGGTGTCAGATGAGTCACAATACATTGACTCGTAGCACTCTACCTTTGTTCACAATTTTACACTAGTATTCATTTAAAGGCTGTAGCGTTTTTACCCTATCCCAGAACATGCAATAAATGTATTATTTGTAGAGATGGAAAATATTTTTTTTTTGTCTTCTAGTATCTGCAATCGGTAACCACCATAAGCAGATTTGTTGCTATTTAGCGGGCGGGTCGAGTGTGCCTTCCAGTGAAGACAATCATAAATTATTGTCGATCAGTAAGGCAAGATATCCTTCCGTTTTAACCGCTTAGAATAGCTTTTTTGTGAGATGGAAAATATAGATAATTTTTCTTTTACGTATGTAATGTTTAACATATATCTAGGGTAAAACAATATCAACTGTTTGTCGCGAGTAAACATCTATACGTTCGAGTAAACATCATTGAATTGCGTTTGTAGGGTAAAGGCCTCGCAATGTATTTCACTCTTGCCCTATAGTAAACATCTTTTGTTACATTCGTTGTTTCCGCAACAGCCGATGTAATGTCTTCTACAAACAGTGCAGTGGAAAGCGGAAATGACTGAAAAAACGGGCCTTAAATCGGAGGTGTTCAAGATCATTTCCTCGACGATGTTTAAACATGTGTGAAGGAGAAGATCTGTAGCAATATTAAACGGCGCCGCCAGGTATACAATTGCGAACGAGCAGAATGTTTACTCAGGACAAACACGAAGTTAACTGTTTTATGTGAACTCGTATATGGATCGAAACGTAATGAAAATGTAATTTAACTTTACCGCTCGTTCCGCGCTAAGCATTGAATCGTCAAATCAAGTAAAAACTGTGTCCCAAATTGAGCGTGGTGTGTGCGCGTGTGTGTGTGTGTGTTTCAAATAAACATACGCCAGCGCGCGTAGTAGGGGTTCAGAGCATTTATTGCTTCATTTCAAAGGGGTTTGAAGCAGATAAGTGCTTTTACTGGACATATATACACAGAGGCCATTGTTATTGGCCTGTTAATTTTAACAGTGGTTAAATATTTGTAAGTTCAATCTAGCGACACGGTGTAGAGTCGCCAGATTACTGATTTCCGATTGTTGCCAGTACCCCAGTACCAGGGTAAATATTCTTTATTGAACTACTTTGTGACCAAAAACATATTTTGTTCATTAGTTTGCATCGAATTATTATATATTCACGCGACCATGGATATGTCTGACTTTGGCTACCGGAGCTTATCTGTTGCGGTACTTGATTTTTAAAATGGTTTTTACGATTAAAAAAGAGCACATAGTCTTAAATGCAATTAATGTGGACAGTGTGTAGTGTGCAGTGTGCACTGCGCGCGTATCGATCCAATCTGAGCGTTTACGCGTTTGTTTGTTCGGGTCGCTATTGTACCACCTACTTAGGTGGCGTGGTGATAATGGACTCTAACAACTGTTACTGCTAATGTTTTTAAACTCCACCTGTAGGTGTGTTGTGTGTGTGTTGTACAACGATCTCCTTCCTGAGCACAGCAGTAAAGTGAATATATTCGTAAATAGCTTAAATAAATTCAAAAAGAACATCATGGCCATAGTGACTGCGCATGACGTTGCACCGCAATAGCGTGTCATTAGAAAAATAAGATTTTGTGTTTTAATTAATCTTCATTCATATTATTTCATTGCACTATGGAGCCTTGTAGAGACGTGCTTTCATCTTAAAGTAACTTTTTATAAAATACTAAGCTTGTCTTTGGATGAAAGCGCGTCACTCTTCTGTTATTTCAAACTGTAACACTGTTTGATTTGGACGTGCTGTGTGCACATGTTTCGGGTTGCTGTCTACTACATCTGAATGAATAATTCTTTTTACAATTAATCTTCAACGACAGCATCCTGTTTTGTGTACCTCATATATAAATAAATAAAATAAAATAAATCCTACTAATACTAAAAATGCGAAGGTTTGTATGTTTGTGTGTTTGTTACTCAGTGACGCAAAAACGGCTGAACATATTTGGATGAAATTTGGCACACACATAGTTTATTACTAGGATATAGGATACTTTTTGTCGTGGAAAAATGGAAAAATGTTGTCGTCACAGCGATAAAGATGTCAGGCGTTATATTACTCGTACTGGCTGTGCGACTTCGTACGCGTGGCAAACAGATTGGAATGAAATATACACTAAATATTACCGGAAGCTTGCTACAATACATGAGTGAAAACCACACGAAAATCGGTTAAGCCGTTTCTGAAATCAGCATGCACAAAGGCATAATAGGCAAACAACGATTTTATTATATATGATGGGTCACCAGCCTAAGCTCTTAAATATGACTGATCATACATACAGATCTGAGGTCAACTTAAATTGGAACTTTCAAAATTACCTCAACTGACTATTTTTAACTTTATGTAGACTTTCAATCATCATCATTTTACAGATGATAATACTTAGTTAACTAAAGTTTCAGCCAATTCAACCGAAGAGTTATGTATTTTATTGCATTTTTATCGAAAATATGTTGGACGTGATTCTTCAAATTTACATAACTTTTTTGTTTGTAAACCAATTGGAATGAAACAAACACTAAATGTTACGGGAAGCTTGCTATAATACATCAGTGAGAATCGCATTTATATCGGTTAAGCCGTTTCTGAGATTAGCGTGCACAAACGCACAGACAAACAGACAAAAATTCTAAAAACATTTTTTTTTTACCTCGGTAACATAACACAGATAACCCTCTAATCATCGAAATGTAACGTTCTAGCAATAAGTACAACGTGTATATTTTTTTTTTAAATATTGGATAACAGCTAGTGTGACATAAAGAACAGATCCAATATAACAGATCTTTAGTAGTAGATACAACAACCAAAAACAGCTCTGTTGGTCAACACTGTTTGGTTATTATGATTTACTCACACGTAACTCCATCTCATCTCCTCCATTTTCTGGCTTGAATCTTTCACAATGTTCCTACAAACTTCGTTGTAAAATTACGTCCGTGTACTCGTTGTTCAATAATAGACCGCCCTCAAATTAGGGGAGTGAAAGATTTAACATCAATGGGCGATGTTTTTTTATTTATTTACATAAGTGATTATCTAAATTATGACACGAGACGTTATTGATGTGTTTAAAGTGAATTTAAATATAAGAAAGGGTGCTCCGTGCGGCGCTTTGCGGTGATGCGGTGTCGAAAGAGTAACGATCGGCCGCCGTCGTCGTGCGTCGAAGCCTTCTTTAAATAAACAGCCTCCATTATTCCGTTTCCCCTTTCAAATTGACTATAAGCTGTTTTTTGTTTCGCCGTCGGCCGCAATATTATTTTGGAATTTTTCGCAGTTTATATTTCCGCTCGGTCGAGTTTGACGCGAGTCGCTTTATAAAGCTTTACTTTAATCGCTCTGTTGTGAAATCAATCAAGTCCGACATTTTACCTCAAATCAATTTTGTAAATCGTAGAGCATTCGCGACGGGACTTTTAGAAATAATCTTCCTTTTAAAACAAACTCGATCTGATTAGTGTGATTAATTGTATTTTTGAGATTAAATTACGATATTTATAATTTTTTTTTAAGTCCTTAGCTGACGGTGAAAATAATTTTATCTAAATCTAATATTGGGCGAGAGTCATACTCATGAAACGGTTTAAATTACGTCAGATTTACTTTTTAAAGTTTTAAATTGAAAGTTATTTTTAAGAGATTAAAAGACTGAAAAATCTATTCCTAACATTGAAAGCTTTGCGCCAATGAATAACGTTTTTGGGAAGTCAATATTAAATTGAAATGTTGGTAATATCTAAAACACCGTTGCTAGCACCATAATTAAACCTTTGCGTGAACAAAAAAGGTCAAAACAAAAAGGAACAAAAACAGGTCCGTAAACGGTGCCGTTGTTTTTTCTTTATAGTGTAAAGGGTGGCAACCTGCTGACGGTCCACTCGATGGTAGATGGTTACCGTCGCCTAAGGAACAAAAATAATTCTCCCCGGTACACCCAGGTGTAAACAATGGGCAAAAATGATTCCCCGTAATGCACCTACTCGCCCCGTGAACAAGACGGGTAGACTCCGCAGTCATGGCGGCGAAAACTTTAGGTAGACACTAGTTGGAACAACTCATTAGCAACAGAATCAGACAAAGATAATTTACAATAGTAGACTTTATTGAACATATTAAAATGTCCAACCGAAACTTCACATGACACGTTTTTGCACTAAAAGCAGTTTTCTTTGCATCCACTCCACTCATCTGCCGTCAAATTTACTTCTGCGATTTGCATTGCTTCTATTTGGATTGTAAATTAGTTTATATTATGGTTTTTTGTAAACATTTGGTATCAAAATAAATGGGTTACTCCTTTCCCCTACAAATTCGTACATGCAGCAGCATGTACAGAGACACGATTGTTTTATACAAATGGAAGTTTACACTTTTTTCTTGTAATTTCGTTTATTATTATTTTCGCTGATACTGTCGATAATATTAACCTTTAATTTTTTCTCCCAGAGAGAACTGAGACCTGGTCTGTTTACACATAATATGCTAGTCGCTCATTGGTGCAGCAAAAATAAAATACCTACATTAAATATTTAAAAAAAAAATTGTACACGTTATACTTATGTTACCGAGGTCAAAAAATAGTTTTAGAATTTTTGCCTGTTTGTCTATGCGTTTGTGCACGCTAATCTCTGAAACGGCTTAACCGATTTTCATTGATGTATTGTAGCAAGCTTCCCGTAACATTTAGTCTTTGTTTCATTCTAATCGGTTTACAAACAAAAAAGTTACGCGCTTTACCGAATACCACGCGTACGAAGTTGCGGGCTCAACTAATCTTAAATGGTTAGTGTGCTAGCCAATTACTTTACCAAAAATCATTTTTTCTGCTATCTAACACCAAAAATACACTTAATTTGTCAAATGTTGCTTTTTGTTGAATTTCGATACGTACACCTATGAATAAGTCGACTTTACCAACTCAATGTCATCTTACGTAACGTTTACGTAACGTACTTGCCTGATTTGAATTTTAAATATTGTTTTCGACAAGAACTTGTTTTGTTAGTGTCGTTGAACCAATTGGCAGTCCTACAAATCGTTACAATGCATAATTGCAACACTGTCGTTGTCTTAAATCGAGGTGTACAACATCGATGGGTGTATACTGTACATAGGTGCAGTAGTTGGTAAAACGTATTTTATTGTTTCGTGTTACTGTATCAGTGAACGATATTTCTTCTTTATTCTAGAAGCAAGCAGCAATTTTTATTAAGCTGGTTCGCAAGACCTTGAAAAGGGGCCCTATAATGGAGGCTTGCGAAACACCCATCGCTTGAATAATTCAAGTAACGTTTTATTTTCAATGACCGCTCAACTGGAAATGTTTAATCCATCCCAGACCAGTTTTGAAATCTTGGGAATATGCACCCTCGACTGAGGCCTCGCATGTAGCAGGACTTGTGATATTGTTTTATTGTGTTGCGGTATTGAACTCACTCGTCACCTCGTTCTCCCGCTATCCAGGTTGATGTTAATATTTTCCATTCTCTGTAAGAAGACAATAGAGGAAGCCTTTCTGCCGTCCATCATGCAAAAATTGGAGCACCAATACGAACGCTCTAATAGCCATTTGTGATCGGCGTATATGCGGGCACATGTGTTTACGAGCGCCACCGTATCTCGCATTCGACAGAGTCGGTTGGCAGCGCAGCCAAGACGATATGTTTATGTGCATGAATTCACATATTTTCAGTACTATGGCGTTAGACGCACATGTAGCTCATATATTACATACTTTGTACGAGCCACACAGTGATTTTATTGTTTTTTTTTCTTTCTTCAGGTACAAGGCGAAGGATACGATGACGGAAGGTAAGCATTAAACATCTGGAGGATTTTGTCGTCCCTTTGTGTCGCGATGGGTGATGTTACTTTTTGAAAAGCGACTCGTTAAGAATTGTTTAATTGGAACACCTTAATTTACGTTGAAAAAAGGTTCTTCTATCAAACGCGACAATCTCTCGCCTTTGCCTTTCAAATTTTCTTCTTTCATGTTCCGGGAAAGTAATTACAATTTTCTGAAAATTTGCTTTAAAAGGGTTTTCCCTGTACAAACCCGCGGTTAATACGGGTGCATACTTTGCGAAGTGAAACATTTAAAAGGAAAAGAAAAAAAAAATTGTTTGCTCCGGTCCCGCCGCGATTTGTCCGTGGTGGTATTTATAATTTAACAAACAAACCGCTTTCATCATTGTTATTGTTGCTTACTTAAAACTTGTTAAAACGTATGAATACACTATTCGAGATGTGAATGCAATTCTTAGGTCTTACGTTAATAAATCCTGAGTGGAGGCTGGACCTCGTTCGTTTTCCACCGCGTATTGTTTGCGCTTCAACGGGCCGACGCCATTTTCATTATCAACAGATTGCACTACATATAAAAAATATGTATTTCATAAAGTAATTGAATTTTTTAGGTTGTTCCCCTATTTTAGTAGTCATTGAATATCTTCATGGTTCAAGTAAAAAAGCATTTCTTTAATAAATAGGTGTTATACCACTCTTTGAAACTCGCCTCTCAATTTAAATCATAATGTGTATGAAGTAAAAATTGTTCGCGGGCATTTTCACGCTTCCTTTGATTTCATTAAAAAATGTATTTGCCCTCCTCGTTTGCCGTCGTGCCGTCGACGAGGATCCTCACCGCGAGTGCCGCGTTCATTATTTCACTAAGAACTTAAAAAGGTTTTAACACGGACAAGTGTGGCAAGCGGGGTCAGTAAGTTAATCTGTCGTCTCACTCGTTCAGTGTTTACGACAATGAAATTTGTGACAGCCCCCCTAAAATACCTGCCGCTATTAAATACCTTATGGTAATAAAAATAACATAACTAAAAAGGTATCACAAGTACCGTGCCGGCCACTTCCTGTCATTCAAAATGCCCTTTGATCCATCAGCGTGACAAATCAGGCTTGATTAAGTAACTTTTAGGGTGTGTTGGCGAAATTTTAACAACATAATTGCATAGATGAAGTTAAGATTTGAAATAATTGATTTGTCCTTGCGCGAACAATTACACCATAGCATCAATAGCATGCCACTGTGCTATGAAAACCACATTTAGCTCGAGCCGCCTCAAGTAGCTGCTCGTACATTCATATATATCAATATCAATCTGGCTTATTATTCAATAAATACATCATCATACAATAATGTGGAATATTTTTTACAATTTTAAATAACAAAAATAGAGATAACTATTGCAATATAAATAAATTAAGAATAAATATTGTCTATGTATGAGAATTTCAAAATAATGTTTTATTTGTGATATTAAGGTGGAGACAAACGCTAAATACTAAAAATATCCATTGTTTAATGAAAATGTTACAAGAAATAGACAAGACAATTGCTTTGAAAAAAATATATTTATACTTACTTAAACATGTGAAGAACCAATTTTATTAATTAGAATTTTCGTTAAAGTAATAGAAACTCCACAAAAAAAGTTAGAACACAACAAGAATTTGACCTTTATTGAAAATTCTCTCGAAAACGGCTTATTGCACGCATATGAATCCTGTACCTATTAATAAGTTAATATCAGATTAAAAAATTGTATTGATAAAAAAAAATTTTTTGTGTAATGTTCTAATGGTAAAAACAAAAAAACACCATTCTGAATTGTCTCCGCCGCCAGCGATTTCTATAGTAAATGTCATTGCCTCAGTGAATCCCTTAAACGATTTTCTCTTTTGTAAGCAATATTGTGCACGGTTATCGGAAAAATAAACAAGCTTTTTTTGTTGCAGTATTTTTAAACATAACAATGGACGACAGAGGTTAGTCTATTTTTTTAGAAAACCCTGCAAACTTCGTAACGCTACAGAATTGCAATTAATTAGCTATCTAACGATTATTAGGTTAATATTTAATCAAATTCTTATAAGGAAGATTATTGAATAAAAAAGACTCCATCTGCTACGTTGCGGAACCCTAATTTAGATTACATTGGTTAATTTGTTCCCTTTGATAAGATAAAAGTTGTGTGTTGCCAGTGATGACATATGGCGCTCAAGCGTGGTCTCTCACTATAAGCCTCGTAAGAAAGCTCAACGAGCTACGGTTACACTGCGATGCGAATGAGGAGATTCGTGGACGAACGAAAGTTACCGACAAAACCCCGCGTCGAAGTGGCAGTGGGCAGGACACATAGTGCGGAAGGTTCTCGAGCGGACAGACGACCTGATAAGGGCCGCGGGTCAACGTTGAATCCAGGCTGCTTCTGATCGATCCTTTTGGAAAATTAGGGGAAGGCCTTCGTCCAGCAGTGGACACCCTACGGCTAAAACGATGATGACTGAACTTTGGAATCCATCTAGAGAGTTTTAAGCCATATTGATATTTCATGCGAGTAGGTATTTAAGAAATAACATATTGTGATCCATAAAATCGCAAGTTCGGCTATTATGTTAATCGGTCGGGCCGCTTCGAAGATTAGCGCGAGTGATTGATGTATGAAAATCACATAAATGACTGTGTTGGCTATCGGGACGTAAGTAATGAAAAGTAAACCTTTATTGGCGACTACCTTCATACGTAACTGTTACGAGTATATATTCTCGAGAAATGCCGTCTAACCGGCGAATGACGCGAGAAGAAAATTTGTGTAGTAGGGGGGCTCACGAGACGAGGTTTTCAGTGAAAATGATTCAAGAGTAATAAAATAGCAGCCTTAATTACTGCGTCACGCAGTGTGTCCGCCTTTCTTCGCGAATTCATTAAATACCTCACCGTGGGGCCCGAGGAAGTCTCGTTAATTGGCGAAGTGTTGGGAGGGACGATTCTGGCCAGGAGGCGTCGAACCGGTCCGCACTCATTCGCTTCCTTTCTAATTAGATGATATTAAACAAAACATAATCTTATTACTCCAATTTTAGGTTCCAAATTCGATTGAGAGAGAGAGAGGAAATTTTTGAGCGTAAATTACATTTTGTACCGCTCTGCAATTCATAGTATTTTGCTTTGAGATGGGAATATTCTATCGGAGCAGAAATTATATTCCGCTGAAGATAGACATAATTGACTGTGAAAGGGTAATTCTCAATGACAGAGCTCTATAATATCTATTTTAAGTGTAACGAGTTGCTTGTGAACTGAGTAATTCGAATAATTCTCATATCTTTTTCATACTCATAGTAGACAATATTCTGTAGAATATTCTGTATACCTCTAAGAAAATAATGAAACACTGATAAACCAGTAGATTTTCGTGATATTATTGATAATGTCAAATATTTTAATTGTCAACTAGGAACTTTGGATGGGAAAAAAGAAAAAAAAATTTTAGTTTTTTTTTTACAATTTCTTCATAAGAACATCCCAGTCCTTTGCGCTTAGCAACACATTTAACGATTCTATTTTATATTATATTATTTTTGCTGTAATATGTCTTATGAGGCTTTTGAGATGAAAAAAGCCTTTTTAATTTTAGCTTTAAAACTTTTAACTTTGAATGTGAGCTACAAGAATATTTTACTATAAGAATTAAATTTTCCAATGGGATTCCACACTTTGAATTAGGGAGCCGTGTATGTTAAACTAATCGTGTTTAGAAGTTTTGAACCGCGAACAATGCCTGTCAACGGTTGCCGGGCTGACTATGCCAAATGGGTGTTTCATCTTGATAATTAAACTCATCCAATTTGGCCAATTTTTCATCGATTAGTTCGTAGTTAATGTAACCACATGGCATCGATCGCTTCGCTTGGCAGCGGTTACGATCCGTGCCATGCGGCGCGTCGGTGCCCCAAACGGTGCTGGCGCTTTCTACTCCTAAACGAAGATGTGCGACAACAAAAGACAAACAAACAATGTATTTGTTACTTCAAATTACAAATACAATTAGTCAAATAACATGACAGCAGCCCGCTCCGTGTTTGCAATGACTTCACTAAGTGTCTACGACCGTCGGACATACTCGTGGTTAGTGAATCCATATACGAGGAGACTGTTCCTTCCTAACACTTGTTCTTTACGGAGCGACTTTATGGTAACTAATTATTAACTCTAATCATAAACGGACGGACAGATGCGGTGAGGATTTTGATTAAAAACATATACCATCAGGTATCGTTCCAAATGTTCAGTTGGAAAACCGTGTTTTCGATTACTTTAAATATTTTTTATATGTAGGTAATTAGAAAATGACCGTCTATATTTATAATGGTAACGAAAGACAATGAAAACATGCAATATAAGTTTTAATTCTACTTTTAACAAATAATTCATGTGTACAATTATAGTGGCTATTGTATTGATTTATTGAAACTACTTAATTTTTATAAAGGAGTGTATTGCTAACGAGGTGGGCACGTTTGCCGTCAGAGACGGTGACGGCGTGACGGCGGCGCGGGCGATATGAGCGCGGGCCACTCCACGCCCGGCTCCGACGTGGGCGAGCGGATCACTCGACTCTTCCCCAAGTGTCGTCCGCGGAACATGCAGCACCACCACGACAGGTGACTCCCTCCCTGTACTCCCGACGTAAATATATACGCTACATTTGATTTACACGAAAACCCCCTTCATTATGCCTTAACGAAACCCACTCCATTATGCGCGGGGCCATATATCAAACACTTATTGATAAACGGTGAATAGAAGTTAATCCATCAAAATGTAGAGTGCTATCTATCAATCAATCCTTTATCAATGACGCGCGTTACCATAAAACGGTATACAATTTTCAGGTTGAACTCGGGTCTGGAGGAGCGGGACTACACGAATCTCCACAATGGTTCCTCCGACGACGAGCGGGGGAACGACGGCAATTTAGTTATACTCAACCCCAAGAGCAGCCAGTACAAGCTGAGGGATTCTAGGATAATCGAGATAGCGGGAGGGCGGGAGCTGTACTCGCAGAGCAGGAGTAAGGCGGTGCGCAAGTTGAGACACAACAACACGCACAAACACAACTTGAGGAACAAAGTGCGCTCCTTGAAGGACGACTACATACAGGACAACATCAACAATGAGGTAACTCTAATTTCATCTACAGTAATCCTTCAATTGGCGCTTGCCCCCACGGACTCGCATCATACACGCAGTGTCGCGAAATTTAGCAACCGCATCCTAGGCGAAGAGAAGAAGGAATCGACAATATATTTTTTCGAAACTGGTGGCCACTGCAGGGACTGGAATTCTTCAATGAATTTAATGAATATTTCCAGGAACAGTTTTACTTTCGCAATCCCCAAGCAGAGAACAACGCCCTCCAAATAAATAATTGAGAATAAAGTATATTTTATGGAGTATCTTAAGAGCAGATCGTTGCGCTCTCTCCAGGCAGCCCCAAACAATAGATATTCAATATGTAAGAAGGCTCTCACATAAAGCAGTACGCAGTTAACGGAAAAGTATGTCATCCGTCATTGTATACAATTCCTAGGAAATGTGTACAATTCCAAAAATAGATAGGAAATGTAGATATATATTTTTAATATGCACTTTACCTAGGAAGTCTATATCATTTCCTAAATGGCAATTGGAACTGTATTACATTCGGGATATCGTCTGTGGGTACATCGGGGCGGGATGGGACGATTCATCGCCATTTACAACATGCGTTTTACAAGACTTATTTGAATCGGTCATTTCGAAAATCTAATAAGTCACTTAATTAGAATTTTTCAGAAATCAATAAAAACTGTTTCATACACAAACAAATGAGTTTAAAGGACTTTTTTATGTTCAATTTAGTACTTGAGTGGTAAAAAATTAAAATAGCGAATAATCTTTACAGCTTACTAATAGAAATAATGAAAAAAACCTGAAAAACCGTTCTTGATTTATGTTGTTTTAGCGAGAAATAGGGTTAGTGGTATATAATTTAACCAAAACAATAGTAGTAATCATATTTTTTATTGCTTATAATTGAGAATTATACTTAATAATAATCTTATTATAATTTTACATGTATTAATTTGTCATGTTTTAATATCTTTATGGGTACATAATCATATTCTCCATCATTCTCATCTGGATTATCTTCAACATTTGCAGTTGGCCATCTAAAAATGTTGTTATAAAATGGCATATGCTCTTCCAGAATGCTATCTTGGTATGGATCTCTCTTTAAGAAACCATTTTCAGCAAAAAAAGCATGTTGGAAAAAATGTGACTTAAGAGGTTTTTGAAATGACCGATTCATTTGTACTAAAAACAAGGTTCTGAAACCTTTATGAAACACCCGGAATACTGGTTTTGGCAAAAATACTGTCGAAATGTGTGTATTAAAGAACCTTTGAAACATTATTTTACACATTTCCTAATTAAGCTCGGAATAGGGGATCGGACAAATTTTCAGAAAGTGTTTTAAATTAATCTTCATGGATATTTATTCCCATAAAAAATACTATTTTATTTATTTATAGCCTTTTAGGTACTCAAAATCATGTTTTAATATTGTTTGTTTGAAAATGCCGCCAAAACGCCACGATAATTCATCTGAGAGCACGTAACGTCATTTGTGGTCATATCATAACAAAACAGCTGCATTGGCATAAGACAATGATTGCCTACAAATGACGTCACGCACTATGATCGGTGTTTCAGTATAGATTAAAAATATTGTAAATAATAAAATTTTATTTCTTCATTTAAAAATATTTAAATGAATTATATTAAATTATTATTCGATAAATAATCGTAAAAAAATATATATTTTCTTTCTAAGTACATGTTAGATTTTAATCTGATTACTGTCCGATCCCCTACTGTATACGTTTCCTAGGTTTCACACGTTTCCGATTTGACCCATTTCTTTCCCCTTGCGGTATCTCTCCGACCACTGGAGTTTAGCAGCTATAAATGAGTCCTCGCCCTCACGGTACTGGGGCGCGGGGTATGACGACAAAGGGGACCGAGAGTGGTGCGGGCGGCGGGCGCCCACCGCGCGGGCGAAGACTCATTTAAACGGTCTATCTATACGTACCCGTGTTCGGACCTCTTCTTCCCAAAGCGAAACAAAGCGAATTAAAGGAAATACTTATCCTATGGGGACGTATTTATTTTATTAAATTGACTAATATTTTTATGCGTGTAAATTAAATTTTCAAAAATGTACTGACAACTGACAATCTTTATTTCTTTGAATTTTTCACGGAGCGTTTGCCATCAGTACACCTGAGCAGTGCACCATTGAGGAACCCCTCTTTTTTGTCATTTTGTTACAGGGGCGCCCATTAAAAACTAGCTCGCCACTATACCAATCTCTCTTTTTCTTGTTAATGTTATAATTCGGCATTCTGACCGTTATTGCGGACAGACTGACTGTCTAATTATGAGGCAAGCGTTGCTGTCACACAGGCCGCTGACCCAATTTATATTTTAAAAATTTATCATTAATGAATTGTATCCTAGCATGTAATTTTTACGAATTGATGTTTGTTATTTGTATCTTGTTGTCGTGGTCATTAACTATGGATTTGAAATGTCTTTTCATGTAAACGTCGGCTGGCAGGCTAACGGTCCATTTGATGGTAGGTGACTACCGTCACCTATTAAAGGAAGCTATAAAGTATAGGTGATTAGGAGTGGATAGAGAACGGGACCCTGGCATCCCTCGCGGACTCACTAACTGCCACCAAATAGTCTGCCCAATTTATGAGTGCAAAACGCAGTATCACAGAATAAACTAACGTACCAAAGAGTGTTCTACATATTGCTCTAAACAGCCTAAAAGTTGACCAGCCTTAGATCTTGCTTTTAATCACCCGTTTTTCCTGTATTTCAGATATCACTACATAGAATAAACAATGAGCCGAAGAAGATGATATCTCGACACACGTCGCCCACGCACATACTGTACACGAACGGCGACAGGGATGCGGTCGCACAACAGAACAATATGGGAATCCCCAAAAACAGTTCTCCAATATTGGATCCTCACAAGACCAACGACGCTAGCGCCAAGAGCAGTCCGATAGCTGTGGTCGCCGATGGAGAGGTCGTCGTCTTCGACGACAATGAAGACTGGAAAGGTGAATGTCAGAATCATAGATGAAATTGGGATGGTTTGCTTGCATGTTACGTTATTATTTCAAAAATATTTGCGAGGGTTCTATCAACACTTCACTGAAACATATTTTTATTTATATCTAGTGTGGCCATAACTTCTGGTACCTATAAATCATTTTTTTGCATGAAATATTTACCTATTATGACTGTGTTGTTCTTTCATACTAGAGACCCGCCTCTGGTTTCGCACGGATGCATTTTTTCTGCAAATGCTCTTTCTATTAATGAAAACCATATTAAAATCCTTTGGGTGGTATAGAAAAAGTTTGTGAAGAAATTGACAGAGGTGGTTATCGACCTTATTTTGTAATATGTATGGATATATACAATAGCATACTCGATGTACTATCTATTCTCTTAATAGAGACTAAAAATGCTAAAAAATACCTTTCTTGGCAGTCCTGGCTTACCATAGGCTTCACCACCTGAAGAAGAGTCGTTTTTGCCTTTGCCTGACTTCCCTTTGCCTACGGCTTAAAAGAAATATTTATTTCATTTTAAAAATATTAGTAAGTCACTTTTTAAAATCGCGTCTGGGTCTTGGGTAAATATATTTATTTCTTCGTGTATTTATGGCCAGACTAATTTAAAATTTATTTGTTTCGTGACCATAAACTGCATGCATGATTTGTAATTCATTGAAAAAATATTGTGCACTTTTGAAGCCTGCGTGGTATTTAAATTAACACTAAATGATGTTTATTATGAGCTTTCCCCTCATTGACCACTGTTATTTACGAAATCTTTTTTTCTGTTTTTTTTTATTTTCAGTGATATTGAATTCTGTGTCCCTAGGTTTGAGAATGGAACCTGAAGCGAGTGATAGTGAAATAGATATGAGTGTAAAAAGAACCTTAGACAATATTAAAAACGGTCATAGTGATGTGATGAATAATAAAAGTGAACTGAGCGGTGATGAGGGGAGCGACTCCACCGCCTCGAGGGAGGAGGGGAGTCCCTCGGGAGAGTGGCTCTCCGGAGACGAGGACAGGAACAGGGTCACTAGAGTGATAGGTGAGCTTCCGATAGCGGAGTACGAGGGATCGCCCCGAAGATACGGCGTCGGAACGCAAAAACTCAACAACACTAATAGATCACCGAGACCCGGATTTCCACAGGTGGGCAAATAGAAATTTCAATCTCGGTCGTTTATGGCCATTCAATACGTATTTAAATGAACGTTCTTTCAGCGAGTGGTGACGGAGAGCAGAGAGGCGACTCCCACGTCGAGCTCGGCCGCCTTCGACTATCTGTACGAATTCTCGGAGACGAGGAAAGTGTTGGAGGAGTTCTTCAGGTGTCCGGCCATCAGTGGACAGACGCCATTGAACAGCACCGACGAAATTGTTAACTTTCAGGTGAGGAGGACGTTAAGGCTCCAATTGTGAACATCTCTGAGCACCACCAATTTTATTTCGTACTAGCTGAGCCCGAAACTTCGTACGCGTGGTATTCGGTATAGCGCGTAACTTTTTTGTTTGTAAAGCGATTGGAATGAAACAAACACTAAATGTTAGAGAAAACTTGCTACATTAGTTTTTTTTTTTTTAAATATTTAATGTACAGAGAGACAGCTTTTCTGCGATTTTATTATATACAGAGCGTCCCACAACTTTGCCACATGGAGGGAAAGTACCTTACATACTGTAGATAGACAATTTTACTGAAAGAAGACTTCATTTTTATTTTAAAAACAATACGAACTGCATTCACAGAATTTTAAATAATCGCTTGTCTGCACGGGGAATCAAACCCGTTAAATGTGAAAAAAAAAAATTATAATTTTACTATACCGATCGAAAGGCTAAATAATAAGCATTTATTTTTTCTAAATAACATCCCAAACAAAAGGATGACCATGAAATTTAACATTTATTAAAAATAATAAGGTACATTTAAATGCAACTTACTATCAATTTAACTTATTAAATGCTCAAAATGTGTCCTTGCCTGTTGTATACTAATTTTAACTCTTTTAATAATTTCGCTTCCTGTTGATTTATTTATTTTTTCACTGTGAATGTTTAAAATAATATTTCTAAGCTCAGCTAACTCCCGTACACTCTCATACAGGTTCCTCTAAACTAAATATTTTACATAAAAAAAAATAATTTAACGGGTTTAGATCGGAGGCCATCTGATTTGTCATCAGATTGTTTAGAAGAAATAAATACTTATTATTGAGCTTTTCGATCGGTACAGCAAAATTACAGAGTTTTTTTTTCACATTTTGCGGGTTCGACTCCCGGTTCAGGCAAGCGATTATTTAAAATTCTATGCAGTTCGTATTGTTTTTAAAATAAAAATGAAGTCTTCTTTCAGTAAAATTTTCTGTCTACAGTATTTAAGGTACTTTCCTTCCATGTGGCAAAGTTGTGGGACGCCCTGTATTAGACTAGCCGTTGCATGCGACTTTGTCCGCGTTTATAAGATATAATATCAATCACCAATACTAAGTAATACTCAACAACGCGGTGTGGTTTCGATTCGACAGGAACTGGACTACGAGTTGCGACGGCAGACGCACGAGTGCGAGTCGGAGAAGGGCGACGAGGGGAGCGAGGCGGGGGGGCCGGGAGAGGGGTGGCGCTCGCCCCGCTCGCCGCACGCGCAGCACAACCACACCAACTTCCTGGGGCTGCAGTACAGCGTGGAGCAGCTGCGCGGGCAGCACTCGGAGCCGAGGGTGGGGTCGGGCTCGCCTCCCGCGCCGCCCACCAGCGACGACGACGCCAGCGACCTGTCGCTCGTGCTCATGGAGAGCGAGCTGTCCGAGCTGAAGGAAAAGGCGCGCACGGCGGTGCCGCATCTGCCCGTGGTGGAGGACGGACTGTCGTCGGGCCACGCGTCCGACGCGGACAACAACAACCGCTCCGAGGTGCTGGAGGAGATCGTGGATAAGGTCGCGGCGGTGCTCTCCGACGCGGACCTGCACTCGCTCGACCCGTTAGCGAGCAGCGAAGTGTCCCCGCCCCCGCCGGCTCCCGCGCCCCACACGCCACGCCCGCCCCCGGCGGAGACTTTCCTGGAGAGGAAGAGGCCCGCGTCCGCGCAGAGCGCGGAGTCGGTGGATGCGAAGCCGCTTAGCGGCGACGAGGGTAAGGGCGCAGTGGCACGGTCCAAGCGAGTGCCAATGGAACAGTGCCATGCGTATAGCGATGACGTTTGTGTGCAGACGAGGCGGACACCGACCTGGAAACGGACCGGCTGCTGGGCCAGCAACGTACTGACGACCAGGGCTTCTTCGACGACAAGGTGAGTTCGATCGACTCGAATCCAACTTAAAGTGCTTTTTAACATTGACGAAGAGCCTATTTTATGATTTTTTTTTTTTTTTTTTTATGATATTCTAATATAATGGAAAGTATATTTTTAACTTAGATACCGCACATAGAATTCAAAGATTACACAATATTCAGAATCCTGTAACAGACTTACTAAATTGCATATTATACGATGTAAATACAAGTATAGTAATAATGACAATACCTTAGTTGACTGTGATTTTACACTATTGCTTAATATTTCCAATGTTGATTTACTATTAATCGTAAGTATTTACCGTGAGAGTAAAGAGGTTAAATATGCTTCAGCCTAAATTAAGCTACAATCTGAAGTCGAAATCAATCTCAAGTTTGTTCCTATCGGCCGATCAATCTCCGATCTACGCCCCATTAACAAAAATCAAATACTTTTTTTTTTGCACAGATCGCCGACAATCCTTTCTCTCCCGACCGTTCCGATTCACGTATATACGTATAAGACTATTTAAAAGTTATAAATAAATAGACTTGCGTTGCTCTGTAAACAAAGTTTAATATTTTAATATTTACACAAAATCGAATATTTACATGATATACATACAAAAATAAAATAAAATAATTTACCTGTAAACAAAGAAACGACATTTAAAGTCTATTATTCATATAAGTATATTATTTACAAATTTATTTATTGTTATAAATTTATTCATTATATTATTTAGACAATGACAATTAAGACAACGACAATCGCCTTTTAAACTTGTTGGCTGCCACCATTACATAGGTACCTACCTCTATGAAGTATTGATACTTCATAGAACTTATATAGTAAGAATATAATTATTAAAATGAGAGACACATATAAAGTTTCTTTACATCTCCCTTCCCAAAAAAAAAAAAAAATCCTATTTTTTTTTATTTATCTACAATTATGTATAATTAAAACTAAATCTAAATTTTACATTATATGAAATCCTATTATTTCAAGTTTTACGTAGGTATTGGTATAAGTTTTGTAATATGAAAGAGATTTGACTCCAACTTTTTATGACCTGTATTAATTCTGTATATTGAACTTGATATCTTTTCAATAATTTTAAATGGACCAATCTTCAATTCATCTAATTTATTTCTGTTCAGTTTGTTCCCATTTTCTACATATACCATATCCCCTGTATTAAAATTAAATTGACTTCTATTTTTATCAAATATTTGTTTATTGTAGTTATGTGATTTTATTGAATTTTTAAATGCTATTTTTTTATCTCTAATCCATTCAACCTCTGTTTTATCTCTTTTTAGTTCGTTTGGCAAAAAGGAAACATCTGTACCAAACAACAGGTATTTTGGTGCAAAACCAGTAACTGTATGTACAGTATTATTATATTTATTTACACAGTCATGAGCAATGGTTGTCCATGCCATTTTGTTACTTTTTTCGTTTATTTTACATCTTATTTTGTTAATAAGCGTTTGATTAAGTCTTTCATTTAAGCCATTTGAAAACGGGGCATTTACCGCAGTGAAAATCACTGGTATTGATTTTTCATTCAAAAATGCTTTGAACTCTTTTGAGTTGATTCCCGGGTATTGATCGGTGAGAAGCATTCCAATTGTATCAGAATCTGTTACGTTGTTGATTAGTTTAATAAAGTCATTGGCATTTTGTGTTTTTGATGTAACAATATAAGCATATCGTGTAAAGTGGTCCACTAGGAGGTGTAAATATCTTTTCGTTGATCTTGAGCCACCAAAACCTCCTATTGTATCTAATGAGACTATTTCAAAGGGTTTTGTGGCAGGACCTAAATGTGACATTAGACCATACTTATCCTGCCCTCTCGTTTTATTTTTTATACATATCTCACAACTTTTACAGTGTCTTTTAATATTCATTGTTAAATTTTTTGCTGTATATAATGTACTGATTTGGTTTTGCATTTGTTTTACACCTAAGTGACACATGTTTTCATGTACATCTTTAATAAGTTTTTTACTGAAATCTTCTGATAAAATAATTTTTTCACGTTTTCTAACCTTTTTATAGTAGACATTGTGTCTAGATATTAATTTTGACTTATTATTTTGTATGTTCTCATTTTTTTCCTGATCCGTGACGATTTCATTCAACTTTATCATGTTTACAATTTTCAACTGTTCATCTGTATCCTCACTTGCATCCAATACTGGGTTCCTACTTAAACAATCTGCTTCTATATTTTCTTTTCCCGGAGCGTATTTAATTTTAAAATCATACTGTGATAAGTAATATGTCAAATCTCCTAATTCCTCATCTGTCCTAGACTTAATATTTAAATTTTCTAACGGTTTATGGTCCGAGTAAACTGTAAACGACTTACCTATTAGCCAGTATTGCCAATATCTTATTGCTTCTTTAATAGCTAAACATTCTAAATAAATTGCTTTTTTTTTCTTTTGCACTTGATTTAATTTTTTTGAGAAGTACGCAACTGGCTTATCTTTTCCATTTGGTTGCGTTTGCTTTAATACTGCCCCAATACCTTCTAAAGATGCATCTGTGTAAATTTTTACCGGCAAATTCTGATCATATATTTCTAAGATCGGTTGTGAACACAACAAGTTTTTAATATCTTCAAAAGATTTTTGACAATTTGCAGACCAAATAAACTTTTGATTTTTTCTCAGTAAATTATGAAGAGGCTCTAAAAGTACCGCACTTTTTGGTATATACTCATGATAGAAGTTAATTTTTCCCAGAAATTGTCTAACATTTTTCTGAGTTTTCGGTATTGGGAAATCTTTTATTGAAACTAAATTATCTCTTACTGGTCGTACTGTATTATTATGTATTATATGACCGAGATATTTTACTGAATCTGAAGCAAAAGTACATTTTGTAAATTTTAGTCTAAAACCTTCTTTTTTTATAGCTTCTAGCAATTGTGTTAGATGGTTAATGTGCTCCGAAAAAGATTTAGAAAATACTAAGATATCATCAATATAATTAACTGCAAAATCAGTAAGCTTATGCTTTCTTAAAATGTTACCTAGTATCCTCTGAAAAATAGCGGGCGATGTCTTTAAACCGAAAGGCAAACACGTCCATTGATAATGTCCTTCTTGCGTTACAAAAGCAGTTTTCTTCCTATCTTCAATTCTAAGAGGAATTGACCAGAAGGCTGAATTGATGTCCAGTGTTGTAAAATATGTTGAGTTTCTTGTCTTAATCACTAGGTCGTTGATCAATGGAAATGGTTGAGCTTGAGGTACTACTATTTTGTTTAGATCTCTAAAATCTATACATAATCTTGATTTTCTGTTGTCTTCTTTCTTGAAAGCCAAAGTTACCGGTGCTGCAAATGGACTATAAGATTCTTCTATCAGATTTCTCTCAAGTAACTTTGCTATTTGTGTTTCTATTTCTTTTTTGTCTTCAATTGAACATCTATAAGGCCTTTTACTACAATATTTGTCCATGAGTAGATCAATACGTGCTTCATATTCATTGACCGTGCCAATGTCATATTTGTCCTTTGCAAAAATTGATTTGTAAGTATCTATCAGTTTGTATATTTCTGACTTTTGTTGAGTATTTAAATTACACATACTTATTTTGAAATCTTCTTCTTTTATGTTTTCATTAAAATTTATTGAACACCGGTCTATTTTATTTTTCACATTCTTACAAATGTTGCTTTTATCGTCATTCTTATTCATAGAATCATTTTCTTCTTCTACTTTTATTTCTCCTCTTTTTTGTGTTATTTTTAAACTCTCATCTTGAACCAGTCTAAATTGTTTTATGATATCCAGTCCAATTAGAAAATCATATTTAAAACCTTCTTCATCAATTATATACACATCAACGTTTTCTTCAATATCAAAAATTTTTATTTTAATAGTCGTCAAACCAATTGTCCTTTTAACACCATTAATTGTGATTAAATTATCACTTTTTGAATCTTCCTCTCCTCCTTTCAGTCTTATTAATTTAGAATTAATTATTGAAACATTTGAGCCTGAATCATATATTCCAAATATTTCCAATTGTGTATTTAATAATAGTTTGACTTTAATTAATGGTGTTATTATTCGTTTTTTGTATCATTACAGAGTTCAACATCAATCACTGAATTGTTTACCATTTTTCCTTTGTTTCTTTTATATTCGTTGTAATTATATTCCTCTGTTTGTTTGAACCAGCACTTTTCTTTAGGATGGAACCTAATGCCCTTATTTAAATTTTCACAAGTTTTACAAGGATTTATTTTATCCGATTTTCCTTTATAATAATTTATTTTATTCTTGCTGAAATTATTTTTGTTCGTTACATATTCATGTTTTCCAATTTCATTGTAGAGGTTTGCAGTTGATTTTATAGTTTCCTTATCAATTTTATGCATTACATAATCTGGTAATCCCATTACAATAAGATTTATCATTGTTTGGGTGTCGATGTATTTGTTGACCTCTAATAACAGTCTTTCTTTCTTTGTGGCGTATTCCAATAACGATCCAGCTTGAAATCTAAATGTAAATGCATATTTGACTTGGGACCAACCTTTATTTCCATATGTTTCACAAAAGTTCTCCTTCCATACTGTCCATTCAGAGTTCACTGTAAATTTTATTAACATACTGCTATACCAATCTAGGCTCTGTTTATCTAGAAGATGTTTTAAAATCTCAATTTTCTCCTCATCCTGTAGAATATCGAATCTTTCACATTCCCTCTCAAAGTCATTAATCCATTGGTTAGCATTAGATGTTTTATTTGAAAAATTTTCTAGCATAAATCTTTCAGCAATTTTTCCTACGCATTTTTTCTCTGGTGAATAGCTATTAGTGTTATTGTGAAAAGGGATTATCCCTCCTGTAATCTCCTCTAAATACTGGTCACCAAACTGTAAGTTTTCACCTTCATCCAAATATATTTTCCTCAAATCCGTATTTAGAGGGATCCATACTGTGCGTGTCTGGTGTCTTTTTTTAAGGGAATTTTTGATTTTTGTAAATACGTCCAAAGATATTATGGCGGTATGCTTACTTACGGGCTTTAACTCATCTGGGACCTCAAAAACACATCCGTTCGGTGTTTCAATAGAGGTTATGCATATCACATTCGTTTTTCCGTCAGTTGACCCCAATACTACAAATTTAAATCGTAGTCTTTCCATTTTTCTTGATTTTAACTAGAAATGTCGTTTTATAAGACTATTTAAAAGTTATAAATAAATAGACTTGCGTTGCTCTGTAAACAAAGTTTAATATTTTAATATTTACACAAAATCGAATATTTACATGATATACATACAAAAATAAAATAAAATAATTTACCTGTAAACAAAGAAACGACATTTAAAGTCTATTATTCATATAAGTATATTATTTACAAATTTATTTATTGTTATAAATTTATTCATTATATTATTTAGACAATGACAATTAAGACAACGACAATCGCCTTTTAAACTTGTTGGCTGCCACCATTACATAGGTACCTACCTCTATGAAGTATTGATACTTCATAGAACTTATATAGTAAGAATATAATTATTAAAATGAGAGACACATATAAAGTTTCTTTACATACGTTATATTTATTTAATATACCATACAGTATTTTGTAGGTACTAGGTTCATGCAGTCCTTTTTTCAAACTCAAACTGTGTGTTAATCAACGGTGTTGCGGTAAGTGAGTAAGGGATCCCTTCCCAATCCCTTATCCGTAATCGACGGCGCACTTGCAGCATCTGTAGCATTGCTTGTGTTATAGGGACCGTTAGCCCACTCGTTAGTGTTTTTTATTTTTTTCTTTTTGCTTAAAATTATAATTAAGCTGAAATGAATTTATTGATTACGTAATTTATTTGACAACCGAATCGAGTCAGGCCGATGCGTCAACAAACAAAATAAATAAAGGGACAAAATTTGTTTATTGATAAATATTTGTTTTATTTATATAATTTTAATATGTACATTACTTTAAAAGTTTGATGTTTAATCAATGTGGCTGTAAATTTATATGAATATTTCCTATTTTGTTAGTTTTGATGTTAAAGGTTAAGACAAACACGGTTAAAATAATAAATGTAGTTGTATTTGAAACGCAATATTTCAAATACTTTTAATACTTGTATGTTTTAAGGTTGTAATCCGTGAAATTTCTGGGATTGCAACGATAGATCGATCGACGATTCAAATGATTTATCAAAAGAAAATTGGCTTACTATAGCGTAGAAAATTATCCTGCAAGTAAAGTAAAAATAGTCGAGTGGTTACGACGGTTGCCTCAGCGCTCTGACTCGGGTGTCCCGATTTCGATTCTCGACAGGAAGTTTTCAAAGTTGACTTATTGGTCTCGGTTTGCAGGGTTGTCCCTGTCTGATTAATGGTTATCCATAATCACAAGCCAATAAGTGCTTACTTTTGAGGGTCTTTTAATTTTTTTTAAATTCATTGTGAAGCAAATGCTATAATAAAAAAACGTTTACTTTCACTTATCGTAAACCATTTAGGTCAGTTGTAGTCAGTTTTTAGCGCCAAAATATAATGACAGTTACGACAATTTCATATGGAGACAAAGAAGATGTTCTACTTTTACTAGGTACTCTATTTAGTTTATGGTAACTGAATCGAAAAAGTTATAGTCGTTCAGTAGGTATTTAACCCCAGAATGACGCCCGGGCATCGAAAATATTTTCCTAATCCATCGATTGAAGCAAGCGGTGATTTTACAAAGAGAGAGATGAAATTCATGGCGCATCTGTTGCTGTGTTAATAAGTTTTAACGTGGCAGTACAAGGGGCACACTGAAATGATCGGGAATAGAATATTTCGGATTGAGTTACAATAAAACCTTTTTTAGAATTTGAATACTGGCCTCTTGGAATCTTAATGACATTCAAACAATTATTTTTTTTTATTAAAAACAAAAACTATGTTGGTTTAAAGTTGACACGTCGTTAACAGAAATGGAGCTCACGCGTGAACATTTCCGTGCCATAATTTATCACAATTTTCGTCGCGGCTTATCTCAAGATAAATGTCTCAGCGAACTTGTTTCGATTTATGATGTTGAAGCACCGAGTCAAACGACAATATACCGCTGGTATGCCGAGTTCCGACGCGGTCGTGTGTCGCTCAGCACTGTTTCTTCTGCAGGTCGACCGAGAACAGCGGTCACGCCTGAAAACATCGCAGCTGTGCGAACTATTATATTAGATGACCGTCATGTGACATACGAGCAGATTCGGGCTGTTATCAGTATCGGAATGACTGCAATTCAGTCGATATTACATAATGAGGTGTGTGTAAGAAAGCTAGTTTCCCGCTGGGTTCCCCACAATTTGTCCGAAGAGCAAAAGGCGGCTCGTGTAGATTGGTGCCGGAATACTCTGCAACGCTTCTTTTACATTCCCTAGAATGAAAGATTTATTACGCGGTCAACGGTTTGAAGACCCCGAAGCAGCTGTGGAAGCGTACAAATCAGCCATTTTGTCAACATCAACTTCAGACTGGAATTACTGTTTTAATGATTGGTTTGCACGAATGGAAAAGTGCATTAAGTTGAACGGAGAATACTTCGAAAAACAATAAAATACAATTTAGCTATACCGTGCATGTGGTTTTTCTTATTCCCGATCATTTCAGTGTGCCCCTCGTATATGGACGTGTAGTGGAAGTTCCTACACCCAAAATGATCACGATATGGGTTCGTGTAACGTCTCGGCAAGAATAGGTGCCCCTTTTGTCGCATTCGTGTGGTCGATTCGAGGTCATTTTGAAGCTTTTTCTTCCTCAAAAGCCAAATGTTTTTTAAGGGGAAGACGGTGAAACGGCCACTGAATCGTCTATACTGAACATATATTATTAGGTATACATAATAATATATGTTCCTACCATCTACCATCAGTGGCCTAAGAACACAAGCAAAACCAACCCGTTTGAAGAAAACGTGACCGCGTATTCCGATCCCTTCCGCGTCATAGATCCAAGGTAGACTGATAAGGCCACGCTGTCTGTAAATAGTGGTGGCGACCCTATTACTCTCCTGTCCGTGGAGCACGAAAGGTCCCTGGACCCCTCTAATATGCGCCATGACTTACATACCAGAGATTATACACGGGCTGGCGGGGCAGCCTCGACTGCTCTCCACGAAGACCCTATCTTTTATTTTATTTTTTAATTCTTAGTAGATTGTTTTTTTATTATTAATTGAATAAGTGCTATATTTTTTTTATTTGTGTATTTTTTTAAATTTGATTAAATTATTTCACTGTAGCACACATTTTATTTTATTTTTTATTGTTATCAGCCCGTAGAGGGAAAAACAGGTAACAGTATAGTCAAAAATATTCTAAATTATATTATTAAAAAATCGTCATTATTAAGTGTAAATGTTTTTCAATTAAATAATAATAAAAAAATACAAAGTGACAAATTAAGACGGCGATGACTGCTACTCGATTGCGAGCTGCAAACGTTGTGATGATGACGCATCGCCATCTAACCTTGCTCTCCTATTATTGTCGGTCAAAGATTATGCGACGCAGATGCGACGTGCAAACTAATATTCTGTAAAAATAGAGTAGTTGAAATTATATAATCGAGGCTATAAATGTGCAATAATAATTATATAAATACACTACGTTTAATCGTCATAAATTGGGCCGCCCGTCCCCCCCACAAAACTGGCGGACAGCTGTTGTGTTTCAGTGAATGCATAAGGGATGGTAGAGCCGATTTCTCTATTCCTTCCTAATCCTTTATGCATCCTTTTTTCTACCAAGGTCAACAGTGCACTTGCCGCACCTATGGCGTTGCTCGGTTAATATGCGATAGTTGCCACCCAAGAAGATCGTCAACCTGACTGCGGACCTTTACATTTAAAAAAAAATAATGTAGATCATGGTTTTTTTTTAATATAATGGTTTTTATACATAATGATTTTTAATATTAATTAAACACCGAATAAAGTAAAACAGTTTATTAAAATGATTGATTTATCAACACGAGTAATTATTAAGAGATTTGATAATTAACTCGCGATAATGTAATAAATTATTAAGTAACATAAAAAAACGTGTCAAGATAAAAGCATATAACAAAAATATCCATTTGATTGTTGAAATTGATCATTATTTGACGTGCGGTCGTCTACGAGTTATACGTGATTTCTTATTAACAAGTTAATTGTGCAATTAAATTGAGCATCTGCGTTTTTAATTACTCTTTGCCAGCATATGTTAACGCGAACTCGGCCGTCGTAAGTCGGGAGGTGCCGATGGCGAGACTCGTTTCCAGTTGTGTTTTTATTTACTTCATTCACGCCGTCTTATCGCGATTCACCGATAACAGCTGCTCGTTTATAACGTTCGTCAGTTAAAATGCCGAGTGACAATGAGTGACGAAGAGAGAGAGACGTGCTTACGTTATAGTGTCGAAGTTTGCGGAGATTCGTACGATGTAAACAGTGAGAGTGTTGTCGAAACTGTGCAGTTAATGAAGAGTGAGTCGAATGAAGAGGACCCAATAAAACATGATGAGAATGCTCGTTTGAATGCCGAACGGGAGGAGGAAAAATGTGATAATGATGAGGTCTTACGACATTTTTCTTCCTTTTTACAATCGTATACTTTTGTTAATTGTTGGTAAATGTTATCGCACCATAACCAATTTATTATATTGTTATTTTATTTATAACTAGCTGAGCCCGCGACTTCGTACGCGTGGTGTTCGGTATAGCGCGTAACTTTTTTCAGATAAAAATTCTAAAAACTATTTTTTTGACCTCGATAACATACAACAACGTGTACAAATTTTTTTTTTTTTTTTTTTTTTTTTTTTTTTTATAAAATATTTAATGAACAGGCACGGCTCGTTTACGATTTTATTATATGTATAGATTGGTGAAAATTTGATATTTATTTAATTAAATTAGTTAAATAATTAACATAAGTTAGGAAAACTTTTTCAATGACGAGGAAACGACAATAAATTTCCGTAGTTGCTCCCATCAAACAAATAAATTGACAAAAAACAAGAGAGTGGCATTGTAAAAGACAAGAATGTGGCATTGTAAAAGACAAGAATCTATTGGCAGGCATCGGGCATTCTTGTCAGCGAGTCGGTTGTAGTAGGCTATCTACTCGTATAATTTTTTACATCGTTAATAGATAGTTCTTATACATCTAACTAGAATCAAAGTTATTTTAGGTAAATGCTGCGGCTATTTGAAGAATATACCAGTGATGAAATAAAAGGAGTCGCGATTATTCGTGGCATGTGGCTCTATTTTATTGTAATGAAACACAAATCACTGCATACATCGCCTTACACTCTAAAATTATATCAATGTTTCACTCCTAAATTCGTGACTAAATAAAAACAACTCGAAATTCTACTTTTAACAATTCCAGGTAGATTAGTGTTCCTTGCAACAGAATACCACACATAACGTTGATAATCGCTACATAGTATGTTTCTAACGGTTATTAGCGTTTGCTACCGGAATCTTTTAAATCAAATCAAGGTTTATAATGGAGCAAAGGTTATTGACGGCGACGACGTGGCTGTAAAGAAAGTTTTTATCGAGAACTGTGTTTTTACATTATTAAAAACGTCGTTAGTTCTTTGTGGACTCATGGGCCGAAACCCCACATTAGTGAAATTGGATATTAAAAAATATACAACCGAATGGAAAATTCTATGTTAGAATTAATTAAATTTTGGATAAAATACGAAGTGTGACTGACGGTGTTTGTTCAGGGATGGCGCAAACCGAAGTCGCGTACGGTGATGCCGGTGGGCGTGGGAGGCGGAGGGGGTGTAGTGGTGGGGGTGGGAGGAGGACACGCCCCCCACGAAGCCGCAGACGTGAGGGGAGATGAGGACTTGCACAACGGAAAGGTAAGGTCATCGAGCGAGTCTTCACAGACCGCTCCGGCACTGGATGCGAGCTCGACTGCTAGTAGAGGATCTCCTCATTACATTGTACCAAACCCAACATACAATGTTGATGTTGGAAAATAAACATCTCTGACTGCGAATTTTTAAAAAGAGAATTCGTTTTCCAGGACAAGGATGGCAAGAAAAAAAGCAAGAATAAGGAAGGTAAGAAATGCACTTTTCCTCTGATCATTGTCATGTCATCATCATGATCCGAGTTTGTACTACCGCACTGCGCATTGCACTGATTGTACTACCGCATTACTTGCATTAGGTACCGGATAGGTACAAACTTAAATAATCCTGCGAACGGGGGCATGAGCTTCTTCAATCTCCCTTATAATATGCATATACATATAAATGTATGTACCTACTAATCGATTGACTTTAATATAAATATGTTTAATGCCGCTTGGATTCAATCTTCGTAAGTTTTAATCTTGACATAAATGATAAAGAACGCGGTGCCGAAGCATAACGGAAGTCGGTTTTCGTTGCAGACGTGTCAGTGCTGATAGAAGGCGTGCTGTTCCGCGCGCGGTACCTGGGCTCCACGCAGCTGGCTTGCGAGGGGCAGCCCACGAAGGCCACGCGCATGCTGCAGGCCGAGGAGGCCGTCTCCAGGATCAAGGTAGGCCGTCGGCCGTCGGCCGGGGAGGGCGAGAGCTTGGAGCGTTGCCGGTGTGGATCGGAGACTGGTAGCGCCCGTGTAGCTAGTGCGGGACCTCTCCCTCGACCCGACCCAGGAAGGCTAACCTCCTCTCACGCTTGCGCTTGTGGCTTTTTTCGCTCGCTCGTTTGTCCGTCCGTCCGTTCACCCGCTTGTACCGGTAGCGTTCTCAGCACAGTTCCCGATTCACACCGCGGCGGGTTCGCTTCCGACCAGTCTCATATGTCAACGCTTCCACGCCGACCGACGGCTTCGACGCATATCCGACGGGAACGCGGCTCGCGTCCGTCGGCTCTGCGCCGAAGCCGTGGGCGGTTTCGTTTCGCTCGCTTTCGCGCTCACCGTAAGCCAACGCAGGACTGGTGATTCGTGAATTGTGAGCGTGGAGTGAGGAGGTTAGTCTGGTGCAGTGGGGCTGCGAGGGGCCGTACTCGGGGGTGTACGCGGCGCCCGCCGCCGTCTTCCGCCTCGCCTTCCTGGGTTCCGTCGAGGTGGAGGAGGACTCGCGGCGACGCAAGCGGAGGCCCAAAAAGAATATGGTCGAGGAGGCCGTCAACAAAATCAAGGTGGTTCCGTTCACAGACACAGCATGTTAAAGGTGGTTCACACACCAAAACCCACAAACGACACACATTGCATTTATATTTTGTGCATTCGTATTCACGTCACTAACCGAAACTCTTTTCCTCGCGGCTCACGATCGACGGGATGAATAGGCGCTGGTAAGTCCCGCTTTCGAGTGGTCCCCTTTCGCGCGAGCGATCGTTCACCGTTGACCGTTTGGCGGACGTTGCGCAGGCGCCGGAGGGCGAGAACCAGCCGAGCACCGAGGTGGACCTGTTCATCTCGACGGAGAAGATCATGGTGTTGAACACTGAACTGAAGGAGATCATGATGGACCACGCGCTGCGCACCATCTCGTACATCGCCGACATCGGGGAACTGGTCGTGCTGATGGCCAGGCGACGCTTCGTGCCGCACGAGACCGACTCGGATCACAAGCCGCAGGTCACGCGCACGCCCAAGATGATCTGCCACGTGTTCGAGAGCGAGGAGGTAGGTTTCTCTTCTCGTCTGAGGGCGGTCAGTGCCGTATGATGCCATATGAAGACTGAGGGGAGTGCGCTCCGTGTTCCAGGCCCAGTTCATCGCGCAGTCGATAGGGCAGGCGTTCCAGGTGGCGTACATGGAGTTCCTGAAGGCGAACGGCATCGAGGACCACAGCTTCGTGAAGGAGATGGACTACCAGGAGGTGCTCAACAGCCAGGAGATCTTCGGGGACGAGCTGCAGATGTTCGCCAAGAAGGAGCTGCAGAAGGAGGTGGTGGTGCCGAAGAGCAAGGGCGAGATCCTCGGCGTGGTGGTGGTGGAGTCCGGCTGGGGCTCGATGCTGCCCACGGTGGTGATAGCTAATCTGGCGCCGGCCGGGGCCGCCGCCAGGTGCGGTCAGCTGAATATAGGGGACCAGATCATAGCCATCAACGGAGTGAGCCTGGTGGGTCTACCGCTGGGCACCTGTCAGGCGTACATCAAGAGCGCCAAGACGCAGACGGTGGTGAAGCTGACGGTGGTCCCGTGCGCGCCAGTCGTCGAGGTTACATATTTATTTATTTATCTAAACGAAACTCCATAGTTGCTCTTTTCAAATAAATCTAATCATTTTTGTCAGCCACAAAGTACGTCTAGTCTCAACAGTTTCAAAGTCGGGGAGGCCTTTGTCCAGCAGTGGATTAACATTAGATACACATTCTAATGTTTAATGAACGCCATCTAGGTATAGTTATTTTAACCATCTCTTAGTAGTTATTGAGTACAGTTTGATTTCTTTAAATTTATTTCCGAATAACTTCTCTGGGATCTATTTTATTTCATGACACTGGCCCATACAAGAGACACATGTGGAAATAGTTAAAATAAACTAAGCGAGTTGTGTTAATAAAGAATCACTAGTACTTTGACTAGTACCTATATTACTCGTATGGTAAGTTATCTAAAGCTGGCATAACAATGATGTCACACTGCATACGGAAATGACAACACTGTCTGTCTCTTACGTTCATAAGGTATGAAATACTGTGAATGGCGCCAGCTTTAGTTACTCCACCCATACTTACAATGAATAGCCATTTCGTCTAGCGAGGCGCTCGAGCTGTTGCGTCACAGTTGACCCGTATCCGACGCGTTGCAGGTGAAGATAAAGAGACCCGACACCAAGTACCAGCTGGGCTTCAGCGTGCAGAACGGGGTGATCTGCAGCCTGCTGCGGGGCGGGATAGCGGAGCGGGGCGGGGTGAGAGTGGGCCACCGCATCATCGAGATCAACGCGCAGAGCGTGGTGGCCGTCCCGCACGAGCGCATCGTCAACCTGCTGGCCACCTCGGTGGGCGAGATACTCATGAAGACCATGCCCACCTCCATGTTCCGACTGCTCACCGGACAGGAGAACCCCCTCTTCATTTAACCGCTCTCTAACCTCTTTCGTAAGGAACGATAGCAGACGCCGCGCCACACCTCTTTTCATACACTACACGTGCCTTGTCAATTGCACTAGTGTCAAAAGTTATTTAGACGAGTCGCTTCAATTAATACAAAAGTATGCGAGAACACAATGGAGCCCTGCGCGTGGGGGTCCCGCCTTCGTTGACATTGTAGAATTCGCCATTATGGCTAGCCATTTTAAAAAACAGGGCCGCTTTGTATTATGGTGGATCAACCAGGAAGCCGGACGAGACAAAATGCTAAAAAATAAAATATTTAAAACTCTTACCAACGATTGCTAAAAAACAATAGGAATTTCAATTAAATTTTTAGAAAATTTATCTATTTAATCAGAAATATCGTTTACTATTTGTACTTTTTTGAAATAAGCTTCTTAATTCCTTTTAAAAAAATATCTATTTGCTTACAAAATAATACTTGTTTTCTTCTTAAAATTTATTTTTAATTACACTGTTTCATTTCCTTAGTATGATCACTAGGATCATCACGAGTCGAGTCCGTTGCGGTTAAACGTTGGCCGCCGCATTGTAGAACGTATCGCAATGACAATCCTCACAAATTCTTCTTTCCCTCTATACAATCGGGAACAAAATCCGACAGACAGAGAAAGAGGAGGACTTTATACTCTGAAATGATAATCACTGGATTGTAATGGCAACGTTTGAATACAGAGAAGTTTATAATGACTGCTTGGAATCTCACACTAGCTTAGAATAAGAGCAAAGTCAAAACATTTTTTTTAGTTTAATACACATTTAATATGTATATACTGGTAAAGAATAAATTGGGCAGCCCGTTCTGTGGCGTTGTTCGCGTTATAGACGACGACGGTCACCTATCGTCAAGTGGACCGTCAGCTTGCCTGCCGACTTTTACATAAATACAATAAGGCCCAAACGTCTTCTTTGCAAAATTAATTGAAAAGTGTATTTTTTAAAACCTAATTATTCCTATTGATATTAAACGAGGTACAAAAAGCATAGATCGCTCCTTTCGTCACACATAAAACCAAGTGAGTCACTTCAATGTAACATAATATACCTATTTATTTAGCATAAGTTTAATCCTTGCGTCTGCCATTGTTCATCCAGCTTAGCTCGGGAAGTGGTGCAGCTTTGCAGTCCTCGTTGCCTCGGTCCCCGTTTCCTTTAGCCGTTAGCCCTTTAGTTAGTGAATGTGCAAAATTAATCGCGTACCTTCTAAACTAATATTAACATACTAATATTAGTCTAATGTAATTTTATATTGCTAGCTGTTGTGAATAAGATTTATTTACATTGAGGAACAATAAATAGCCTTTTATTGTGAATGCTGGTATATGGTAGGAACGTACACTTAATGTCAAATAACTGTCTGTTCTCATTTCTATGAGTATTATTCTAGTCTGCATTAAATTTAAGAATTAAATATTTTGTGTATTCATTGCTCCCACCTACACTATTTTAATAAGAAATTTATTAGATAAGTGTTCGTCGACACTGACAGCGGGACATCGGTTTTAGCTCCACATTGAGCTTTGGCTAATGAAAGATTCTACTGTGAATCGAAAACTGAAATCAGTAACGATTTTGTAAGCTTCTCTCTTAATTATGAAAACAATGGAAAAAGGTGACCCTTGAAGCCTTTTTTTTAAATAATTAGTAAATTCAAAGAGATGCAGGAGCAGTAACAGCCATCATTATTTCATGGTCTATTCCATGTAGTTGTTCTAGTTCTGTTCTATCACAGAACTGAACGGAATCTTGACGGTGCTGCTACTCTGATCGTCAGTCATCGAGTATAATTCCCGAATCACATGTGTCTAAACTGATAATTTGAAACCTAACAACATTCAACCCGCAAGAAGAACCACTTGGACACCTTACCGTGAAGCTCTAAAGAGTCTAATCAGCTCTGATGACATCTACTTATAAGAGGCAGCTCAAGGTCAGTAAGGTCGGGGGGTGGGCTGTGTCCACCCGTCCCGAACCAAACATTATTTTTGGTTAGCGCCTAGCGATTTTGATATCAACTTTTTTCTAATAATTCCAACACACTAAATATTCAACGCTGATGTTTCTATCATATTGCAAAGAGTAAGTCGATTCATCATTTAAGGTTGAATCTTTAGCTAGACGAAAATGCTCCCTTCTGGTTCCTGCAGTACACCTTTCAGGACGATGTTTCCACCGCGATACAGCCCATTTTTATTTTTTCATAAGAGCATATAAACTGTAATCTGACAAATTTTTCAAGAGAGGAAATCACTGAAATTTTTTTTTCAAGTTTGTGTTATCAGCTGACGTAATCCACCACTTTATAGTCATCGACCTTTTTTTCCCTTCAAGATATTAATAATTTGATAAATTTTCTATCTGGAGGAAATGACTAAAAATTCTTTTCTACGTGTATGGGAGGGTACCACTGCTCAATCCACCTACGGAGCCGCGGCATTTTATGAGTTATCGCCCGAGAGGAACTTTGTCATAAAAACTGGCTGCATAAATAACTTCACACAATAAACTTAAAAAAAAAACAGCACCAAAGCAGTCATTTGGCATTCTCAGAAAAAATTAACATTAATACATAATGTAATTGTTTTATCTTATTAAAACCGATTTTAACTATTGTATTCTTTTAATTTGCTGTCCTTGTCATCGGCGACGGACTTTGTAACAGATGAAGACTTCAATTTATTTTACAAGAGATTTGGATCGAAGGATTCAGATTTCCTGAAACAATATTATTGCTCCAGGAAGAAGAGGACGACGATAATTATTAAGAAGAGGACTTAGCAGAAAAGTTTTATTTTCGTCGCCTAATTTGACCTGTTAGAGTAATATTAAAACTTAAATAAAAATACAGAGCATAATAGACTATATGTAAAAAAGTTTGAATCGAGAAGATTTACAATAAATTATATTTTCTAAGAAAAAAAAATAGTAAATTACTGCCCATAAAAAAACTTTCTCATCACAGTAATAAGAATGTTCAGCGACAACTTTATTATTTTTAAGCTTATTAATTAATTTAATTTCTGTACTAAAGTTTTAATTGGATACATTTTTTTTTTCATATTTTACACAATATTTAAGAAAAACTTTCCAATTTTAAATCTGTTCGGTTGTCTCCGGCAAGCTACAAAAATTTGTTGTGCAATATTGCACCTTAATTCGTAGGTCATTAGGTTGCGCTCATTTTGGTAACATTGTGTTCGGTCTGATGTTAGTCCTTGTCTTATTGAACAAAAGCAGAAGAAGCACAAGATGTTTAAAAATAGAGAAATTGATTTTCACTTACAAGAATAATGAATTGAAGTTTCAAAAGTTTTGTGTGCACCCGTCGCAATCACAATGCTTCAAAACAATTAAAGCCGCCGCCGCGCCCGCCGGCGGTCGGTCGCGGGTGGCGAGTTGAAACGACCATAGCCTAAGGCCACCTCTAGCTGGACCTTTGAGTCAGAAACCCAACGTTCGATTTAAACATAGGATATTGTTTATCCCAAGAAAAGGCAACTACACTGCACTTTTTATCTGCGGGAAGGTGTATGATGCATCATAGCATCATTTATATTGATGTCAGTTTTTTTGAAGAGTGAGTGTTTGCATAACATATATTGCGAGGACTTTTCGTGTTTCTAAGATACCCAATTTCCCTTACCTACGTACTTCCCTCACCGCGTTAGCAACTAATCATAAAAGAAACATGAAATTTAAAAAATAATATCGAATTTGTGTCTGCAGCAAAGCGTTCGAGTTCAACCTACTGGACTGTCACTGCGATCCTCTGGGGCAGTATCTATCCATTCCTCACGATTCTCCTAAGGGTGTTCTTTGACTGATTGATGAATCATCGATTTGCAATAGATGGATCGATCAAGCATAGGTAGTACCTCCATCAGTATCTTTTAAAATATATTCAGAAGATGATGTGTTGTTGCCAACATGACCTTGTTACTCGTACTATTATTACGAAGGTGCAAACACAGAAGACACTGGATGCGGCCGGCAGAAGGCACTGGCACTGAAAAGAAGGAGCTGTCAATTGACGTCGACTAATTTGGTTGGAAATGTCGTCACCTTCGACTGATCCATCGATCGATCAGTGCTTAGACTGTACAAATTCAATTCTTCTCAACAGTAAAATGATCTCAAAAGACATTCTTAAATGTATAATGTAATTTATGGTATTGACAAATAGCCTGTAAGTAATAAAATGAGTAAATTATCTATAACAGCCAAATTGTTCTGTAATATCTTGAATTATTATAATGTGTTGATTGTCCAATAAATAAATGAAAGCGTTTCTGCTGTTGTGATTCAGTGCATAAGGTTTATCAAGAGCCTATTTCTCTATCCTCACCTTGTCCTAACCGAATTAGAAGCAAAGCTTGTTTCCAGACTACTATCCAAGTATAAGAAAATATATATTTTAGACAAGTGTCACAATTTACAAAAATCAAAATCCTAAAAGTCGTAACATAGTGGTTAAAAACAACATTGTACTTTCCTTTCTGCGTGTAATTAATTATACTTAAATATTGGTAGGTTGAAACAGATATACAAACTTCCAAAATCTGGGCATAGTTATTTCAAGAGGAAAAAAAAAAGAGTTTCCTCTCAGGATTGTCAACTTGCTATTTTTTTTTTCTAAACCCTGTTAAAAGTAAATTAATAAAAGTGTGTCTTTAATGCCTATTTAATGAATTAGTTACTGTTTCATTCTGATATGAAAGGTCTACATCACATATCATGGAAGTGTCCTTTGTTCGAGAAGAAAAGGAAATGAATGTTTCTAGATAGAACATGATACTGTCTCTGCTCTTACGAGAGTTCATACTTCATTAATGTAAAGCCAAGAAATTGCTAATATCTCCCGCAATTAACCTGTAAATTTGAAAATATACTCTTACAATGCGAAATCATTGTTACTCTAGAGCGATTGGTAGGAACAAACTTTACATGAAATTTTGAAGTTCAGAGTGCATTTTGAAATATTCAAAAAATGCCAGAAGCATGTAAGTGCACAACCAACATTGGCAAAATAAAGATAAAAGCTTCTGTAAGTACGGTTACTGTCACCAAACAGACTGTACACTCCGAAACTACAAAAATAGTTTCATATAAACATAAGTTTTCATATTTATGCAGTTTATATGTTATCCCTTTTACTTTGAAAGTAATTAGGCATAATTAACTTACTTTACAATGGCTATTTTGAACCAGTGTCCTTTTATGAAACTAATGAGTAAAACTTGAGGAAACATAAGGAGAGACTTTTTAAGATTTGATATCAGACTGATGATGAAGCAAATATAAGATTAAGTGAACATAACTTAAACAATACATAGCAAGAAGGGAGCTCGTTGTTGAGGTGCGGTTTAAGGATGAGCTACCCTTAAGCCTTTAAGCCTATAGTCAAATCAGTGTGTTATAGACATACCTGTTATTTCAACGCCAATAACACTCTATAACAATGTAAAATACATCACAGCACATTTATAAGCATAGCTTTCAGAATTGCATTATTAATATCAAAATTGTAAGTCTATTTTTGTTGTTAGTGACAGGCAAACACCAATTGTCCCAGTTTAAAACTAAGATTTCTGAGAACATACAGTAAGTGCCTAAACTGAAACATATATAACTAACCTGTGATAGGCAAATCAAAACTGCATTTGCAATGGTCTTTTAAACTTCATTACTACAATAAGACTATTAAAGAATCAGTTTTTAAGTAGCTTTCAACTGCATACATGATACTGAATGCAGTCCTTGATAAATTGGCTTACGATGGCCGGCTAACAAGATTATTCCACGTGGAAAAGTCTGTCATTCACAAATAAAATATGGGTTAACTTTTCTTTATTATGTATTTTATGTCCGCTCACAAAGCCAAATAAAATTTACATAAATACAGTTCATTAACCTTTAATACATGTAAACATTGAAAAGATTCAAGTGAAATCAATGGCTGAATGAATTTAGGAATTTCCAGAGATAGCTAAGAGCTGAGATTAAAACATCAGATGTGGCATTACGAAACGCGAGGGTGTCCACTTTGCGACTTCACTATTGATCGTATAAAACTAACCAAATCTGACAAAACCACAAAATATATACAATTGCTTAGACTCGGGATATTTCGTTTTGTAACCTTTATTACGATTGTAAAAAAATATGCATACCTAATATAATGAAGCTACAAGTGATCGGGTAAACAAAGTGTGGGCCACTGTCAGTCCATTCCGAAGGGGCGAGGCTACGCAGAATCGCATGGAGGTGGGCTGGCGCCTTGCAGCTCCACCCACTAATAATTATTTTTATCCACAATTGTCTCTTCACAAGTTGTTCGGTCTAAAGGTAAACGTATCTCGCACTCGATTTTCGTGATTGGGCATTTCCGAGTCGTCCACCGCCATGGCGCGACGCGCTCAGTTGTCCATGGCGTATCTCCGCGTCCACTCCTTGGCGTTCCTGATGGCCTCGCTCTCGTTCACCTTCCACAGCTCGGCGACGTCGTTCGCCAGCGGGTCGTCAGGGTTGGGCGCAGACAGCAACGCCTGAATCGACAGCAAGACCGTGCGTATCTGCAGTGCGGGACTCCACTTGTCCTTCAAAATGTCCAAGCATATGCGACCCAGTCGGTCTATGTTTGGGTGATATATTTTCGTTATAAACCTAACCTTAGGCGCTGACATAGGATAGTCCTCCGGTAAGAACAATTCTAATTTAAAAAGTCCACCTTCGAACGGAGAGTCCTCGGGCCCGGTGACGATAACGTGGAAGTAACGCGCGTTAGTCTCGCTTGGCACCGCGCTGATTCCCGGCACGGGTTCCTGCATCAATCTCTGTGTCTCTTTAATTATTCTACGTGGTAGGGCTGCCATTTTAAATATGCGGTCTAGCGCAATTTGTCAAATCGGACTAAGTATTCATATAATAGTATAAAAATCACAATTGTCTATTCACTGCACGCGTTTTCTTCGATTGATGAGGCACAATTTTCAATTTAGAAAACTAAAATTGCCCTTTTTAACATGATAAAGCTGAAAACGCGACTACAAAAAGGATACTTCAATTTTCCTATTACTATAGACAATAGATTTGATTTGAAGCGAATGTGAATGAATGAATCCATAGAGAACCCGTGCATGCGTTCATAATAATAATAAAAATTATGAATCGGTAAAAATATATTTGTGGCTTATTTAATATACTATAACTTATTCTTATTGTAACCTAAATAAATATATTTTCATTATATTTTTTTGCTATAATACAATAATGTTGGAACACAATTCAACACATTACTGAGAAGATTTACTGTATAATTACCAGATGGCACTAATATCGGGGTAGCAGTAGCACACAAAGCTATTTTTGTTGTTTTTTTTTCTGGTCACATATTTTATAGTTTTGACGTTTTAATAACAGACTCGTAAAATTTATTAATCAGACAAAATGAATAGGAGTAGGAGTAAACTTGCCCTACTTTTCTTTCTCTTTCTAAGAACACAATTACGAATTTGGACAAGAATAAAAGATAGGAAATTAAAGCTAAGTAATATAATTTGCAGTTACGTATATTTTATTACAAATCCACGTATAAACACACGAATTTACTTATAAAGTTTGTTAATGTAGCCTAACTTTAATTTTTATTGGAGTGTACCACCTACTCAAGCGTTAGGTAGGTAACTAAAAAGCGGTAAGACAGTAAGCAGTTCTAACCAAATCCGATAGATGTCGCAACTTCATCTAATTATATTATAATATAGTAGATGGCGCGATTATTTATGTGGGATTTTCAAAAAACTAACTACAGCGTGTAAGAAGTCGCGGGCACAGCTAGTTATTAATATGACGAAGCCGAAGAGTTTTTTTTTTCTGTCGGATAGCTGTCGGATTTGAATAAGTTTTTTCATTTGTTAGCTCAATAATTATCGACAAAGGTTAGGTATACTAGGATATTTAGCAGCCGCACAAAAAGAAAAAGTCAAAACAAAACCGAGCATTACCTGTATAGAGAATAATCTCTCTAGTGATTAGTGATATCTCCGTAATGAATCCTACAACTGTTCTAGTTGATTAAACGTCGTCGTGTTTTTATAGCTATTTGAAGAAATAAATGAAGCTCGAAAGAATTTAATAGATAATAAAGATTTAAATAAATAGACTTGTGTCGCTCTGTAAACAAAGTCTATTTATTTAAAACTTTTAAATAGTCTTATAAAACGACATTTAAAATCTATTCATTTAACTAAGTATATTATTTACCTATACATTTATTTATTGAACATTATATTTTTTAACAATTCATGACAATGACGATGACAACAATTGCTTTTCCAAACTTATTGGCTGCCACCATTAAATCTATGAAATATTTATACTCCATAGAACTTATAAGAATGGCATAAATATAAATATTAGTTTCTTTACACGTTTAATAACAGCATACTCGTTGGGGAATAGTAGGTACAATACTGCAGAGTCCAGGAAGTGAAGGATTGCCGGACGAAGTGGTTTCATAGCCGAGCTTTAGCGAGTCCTTGATAAAGATCTGAGTCCGGCAATCCTCATCCCGGTCGAGGCTGGTATAGTGCTTTTCTTAATAAATGTGAGGAAATAATGAAACACGCCCCCGCCTACTACGCCTGTGACAGCGGCGGGCGCGTTCGTGAAGACTCGTGAAACTTCGGGTTTCATCGGGCTGAGCAGCGGTCAGGAATGAATTTTCATACAACATTCTTGGCCTAGGCCGAGAAAGAAATGCATGAGCCAACAATTACAAACTTCGTGGCTTGATTTTAGTACAAGAATGCCTATATCTTCTATTTTCGATTTGTGGAGGACCCTGTGTGGAGGACACTTACTTTCTTTTCTATGTATGTAAGTCCATTGTTACTTCTTAGATTAAAAGAATGTGAAGGAATGAAGATATTATATTTTGGGCATGGTAAAATTCGTCGTTAGACAGGTTGGCGGTCCACTTGATGGTACATCAAGTAATGCTAATAACGCCACCGGTGCTACAGGTGCGCTGCCGACCATAGTAGGAAGAGATAGGGAAATGGGCACTGGCATCCTCACCGAAACATAACAGCACACATGCGGTTATTTCACGGTGGTCTTCTGTTAGGGGGAGACCACTGCCGCCAGAACGACTGCGAAACGCAGTGTGTCCTGTCACTACTTTCCAAGTCGATACCAGAGCCAAATTTGAAAAGTTAATTTCCAATGTATTAACGAGATCGATGTAGGTACCTAACGGAAACATTTTAAGCTTTGTGATTATATGAATTGGCAAAAATATCTGGCGTTGTTGTCGCCGGTATACAAGCTGGCCTTTATTTTAATAAACGTTTACACGGGCCAATGAGAAAGCATGACGTCCATGACAGTGAAGTTATGAAGGAAGTTTTATTAAGCCCGACGCGACGCTGTCGCTACCGCGTTCCTGTTTTATTAAAAAAATACAAAGACGCCACCGTTACATCTTTGTGTCGTCTTCGTATCGGAGACGAGACAGAATGTGCTTATTCAAAATACATTCTTGACACTTACATTTTCGTTTCAGATTCTCAATATAATATGTATATCTGCCCAAAACTTTTAGATTTTTCTATTAGAATTATTATAGTTGTAGTTACCTAGCCCAATAATAATTAAAGCAGAATCGTTATGTTATTAAAGCCTTTTGGTGCTTTACAACTTGTCACTTGTCAATGTCAATGTCAATGCGACTTAAGACAGTTAATTTAGCTAATTTGATTTTATAGTACGATTATTCTATGAATGCATTTTTGACATTTCTTTATGTCCATTGCATAAAGTTCATTTCCGAATAAACGATACAGAAAATGTATGGAATTGACACCTGTCAGAACAGCACTCTTATAATGGCCGGAGTATAGTATAATAGTTAAACTATAGCAGTCTAAGCAGATGTTGACCCGCCCAAACCCGATAACCCATTCGTGCAGAGCGTAAATCTAAACCATTCAGGGGCCCACTCAAACACACACAAAAAAATTCATCAAAATCGATCTAGCCGTTTAGGAGGAGTTTAGTCACATACACGCGGCACATTTAATACATTTAATTGGTACATTTAATAAAATCTATAATGTACTAAAATGGATTTATGATATTTAATAAGTAAAAAAATACATATTATATCATACACTTGAAATAAATAAACAGAAATATATCCAAATTATACCCAAATCTCAGCCCGTATCCACGTAGATACCTATCCGCTTAATTATTTTATTTTTATAAGTAAATTTTTACTTGTTTTTTGTTAAGTATGTATGTATAATGTTAAGTTCTAAATTACATTTTAAGCACATGTTAAAGATGCATAGGTATTAGAATTGTTTTCTCGTAGGTATATGTGCCCAATATTTGCACTAATGTGGGGACGCCTACAACTATGCCTGTGGGTGTGCGACAGGGTATGCCTAATGTGGGGATCTACGATATCAGGGGTCTGTAAAACTGGATTTTTTTAAGTGAATAAATATTCAAATTATTATTTTAATATTTATTTGAAACAATCTCCTCGCTGACTATTAATACTTATGTTGAAAACCTATGATACTGAATAAAATACTGACTAAAGTTAATATTTATTATCTTAGTACTAGGAGTAGGCGTTCAGAAAAAAACGATATTATACAAATTAGCAGGCACTAGCAATACAGAACATAAAATGAACAGATTTAAACTCTTATGTGAAAAGTGGACAAAAAATCGGGCGCTCGCACGACCACGTGCTCGAAGTCCATAAACGAGAGTCTCCCGTCACCGTCCACATCGGCCTCGTCGAGGACACTCGCTACCACCTCGTCTCGCTCTTGAGGATGCAAATCGCCCTTCGTGAGGAGACGAGTCGCTTCCAGAAGATCCTCTCGACCGATATACATATCGTCGTCCAGATCGTAAATGCGGAACGCATACCACGCCTTTATATCTCTCGGCGCGGCCTCACTGAACACCGACATCATATCCAAGAAGTCCTCAAAGGTCAAGTTCCCTGAACCGTCATGGGAGAACACCTGGCAAATACGCCGTTTGAATGGATTTTCCTGCAATTTTTACATTATTTAGCTTCTTTTGTTTAGCTCGAGTGGGTCCGTCATGACTAGAGAAGGCTATACCGTGTTCACAATCTCATGAGTTCACAAAGAAATCACTTTTCGCCACTGGATCCAGTCCAATTTATACGAGGAACCAGTACAGCCGATTCAGAGATTGGATCTTCGTGTTTCGGTATTGCATTCCCTAATCATGACTTCTTCTCTAAGAAAGAACCAAATTCGATTCACCTTGAGTTCGGGTAATTTTTCAATTTCTTCAACCGGTACCGAAATGGTGTGTGCCTGGTCTCCGGTCATACCTTTCGGTACAAGATTGGGGTCCACTTCACGAAACCTTTTGAACACCCTAGAGAATAAACAAAATAGGATAATTAGAAATGAAACAAAGAACAAAGCAAAGTTACAATCTCGAGAGCTTGAAGAACAAATTGTTAGCAAAAGCTTTGCTTCTAAATGTCAAGTTAGAAAGTTAAAAACTGGTAACGCCGAAGGATCATCAGGGATCAGTGGGGAGGCTTCTCCCTCTCCCACTTGTTGGGTGTTAATTCCATTACTCGAAGAGTAGGTAGATACAGAGAATATCCCTGCAATTTAATATGTATTAGATTTGACTGTCCTATCCAAAATCAAACAATGTAAAATATTGTAAAATAACTAGAAAAAACATATGGACAAATAGTCTGAGATAAACTTTTATTATTATTATTAATTCTCAGTTTGGGCCGAAGGCACAAAATTATGGCGGAGATTAAAGTACACCATCCGCCCATCACCATCGACTACGTCAAACAGTATTAACGGGAGCCGTTGTCAATTACTTTTACGGTAAATAGATAAGTCAATGTCTTAACTTTGTTCTTTTGATGGATCTTACCTTAATATTTCTTTCCTTGTAAAAAACGTACAGTCCTGTATAACATAACAATAACATATTTAATCCTATTTATACCTATAATAAAATTGTAACATTAAACTTTCCAAAAAACAATTTGTACACGTCGTACTTATTTTGCCGAAGTAAAAAAAACATAGTTTTTAAAAATTTTGTCTGTTTCTCTGTGCATTGATGTACGCTAATCCCAGAAACGGCTTAACCGATTTGAATGCTTCTCGTAAAATTTATAGTGTTTGTTTCATTCCAATCGATTTACAAATACCACGCGTACGAAGTTGCCGGCTCAACTAGTAGATACTATGTCGAGTAAGCGAACAAGGAAACAGTTATACAAGTTTAAATCTGAATTATATCTTTTTGTTTGGAGTACATTTAAAAAAAAGAAAATATTTACTAAGGATAGCGACTGTGTAGTAGAACATAATTATGACATACCTACTACATCATAATAAACATAATATATTATTATGTTACATATATAATGTAACATAATAATATACTTATTTATTCCACACAAATAATATATCTACACATCTTTTAGGTTTAATACCCAACAAAAAACTGTGCGTGTTTTATTATATGTATCTACACGTTTAAAGGCTCACTTAGAACGTTCCAAGATTAATTTTGTGTCTTAGTAGCTTAGATTTTAATCCCTTTCTTCAAGCAGATTAAACATGCTCAGAGGAGAATTCAAGTTAACGATTCTTACTAAAAATAGATATAATGGTAGGTAAACCATGAATTTGATTAAAATAATAAAAATAAATTCAGTCGACAATTTTTGTCCCTTTTACAAATGGCATATATAGAGTTTCCTTAACTTTTAAATAATACATTTTAACATAATTTTAAAATTAATTGGGAAGCCATCTGGTGGCAGTAGTCACCTCCTTCCAGAACACCACCGTGATGTTGTGTTTCGGTGATGCCAGAGCTCTTTTCAGCTGTAGGACGTCCTCTGTTGGACATAGGCTCTAATTAGGTCTTCAGTCCACCCCCTATTTCCGCCCAATCCTGTGCCGCCGGTGCATTTGCCACGGTAGCATCTTTATGATCGACTTTTATTTTAAAAAACTGACCTGATAATCTTCCAGCTGTTGTTCAGTAAATGTAACTATTTTGTTTCCCATTCTGTTGTGGTCGAAATGCGAACTGCGAATACAGTATGCCGCACTGGACTGACACCCCCCAGATTAGGGCGTGACGGCATAGGTTACGCGAGAGATACAGAGTGTCCGCAGTGACTAATTGACTAAAAAACGACGCTCGGTAACTTTCGTTCGTCTACAGATCTCCCCATTCTCGATTCGATCTCACACTGTAACCCAGAGCATAGCCCTCTTCATAGCTTTCTTACGGGGCCCATAGTTTCAGAACCGTTTCGGCTTCGATGACGATTGATCTCGTTCTCGAAGTTGGTTCTTCCAGCTCAACTATCTTCTCGTCTGTCCTCAGGGTGCGTATGTTCTGTGATTTTGCCCCGCCGCTACTATAGCTAGACTGACTTCTACGGCACCCACGTGTTGGGAGAAGGTACTATTATTACTAAAAATTATTATTATTATTATTTCAACAATAATACTTAATATAAACTTTTCCCTGTTTTTTATTTTTGAATTCTTGCGCAATAGCACGCAAGAAGTACTTTTTGAATTATAATAATCTTTTTGTCATCAATTTTTGCCAAAAATTTACTTTATTTTAAAAAGGTTGTACATCACATTATTGCAGCAACGTTCTTTAATTTTGCTCTACCTGTTGTATAATTATTGTTGCGACACAAATAAATAAAGATCTCGTCGTTATGATGAAGGTATGTCTACGAAGTCTCTGTAGTTGTATCTACTCTACACTAGTTAAGCTTGATTACGTGGCAGTGGCACACCCTGGCTCCACCCTAGACCACTCTTCGCTCATTTCCTATATTTTCTCTAATATTAACTTTAATTTATGCACACTATAAATATGCTTAACACTCATTAAAAATTAATATATCTATTACTAGATTGATGCGCTCCGGCTTCGCCCGGGATTTATTAGGGATTATTATATCTATGTCCACCTGGAATAGTCTACCTTTCAAATAGTGAGAGAATTTCTGAAATAGCTACAATGGCTCAGGAGATGACATATAAACAAACATACAGAATTCGCTCTCTCTTTATTATGTTATTTGTGTAAATTGAAATATATTATGCCCATCCACCGCATTCGTCGTAGCAGCCACTCTCCGTGGGGAATATGTTAACGTCAGGTGACGGCTCAGGACACGTGTCCGACCACCGGAATAGAAAACACTTCCTCGTAGACCAATCGTAAACATATCTGTAAGAAAAAAAATACATGCCCGTGTTCAATGCGCGTGTCACAGGTGCCGATCAAGTAGACGTCACGCAGAAATGTTACAAGAAACGTCACGTGATCGTTACACTGAAGCGTCACACAATATTCAACCGTGAAATTTTACGATTATCGTACGCAAAGGAGATTCACTTGAAAAATCATTTCATTTATTGTCAATCTTCGGAAACGCATAAATTGTTTGATTGATTTGAATCGACTTGCAGTACGATTTGAAAAATTGAGCTTTCCATTTAATGGTCCATTTCTTGAGGAATTTATAGGCTATTTAATAAGATGGTACGATCCTTGAATTCCGAGCTACCAGGCATTGCGATGCGGCAGTGACGAAATCCGACCACTCGACATAACCGACAGAGAGAAAAGGAACAGAATCTAGGCGGGTGAAAACCAATATTTTCTTGGGAATGTTTTTATTAAACTTGAATACAAATACAAATAGAAGGTTAATGAGAAATCGCCTATTAGTGCTTCAGTGTATTTCAAAGAACGTGCTGAGCCCCATGTGACGTGTGACTGGGGAGCGATTATTTTGGAACAGCACAGACAGCACAGGTCATATTATTTTGGTTCCATTTTTGTCTTTTTGTGGCACACACTATAAATGTGGCACACACTATAAAGTTTAATATATTTGGGTCTAAATTCAAACTTAGTTACAAAAACCAACTTTTTCCAAGTTTTTATAATGGAATCGCTAAAGCTAGGAAATTGAAAAAAGGAATCACCTGTTGGAGTGTGGAAATCGGTCTCGTGAAGCGTATTCAATGATGCAATGTCTTTCTCTCGGTTTCTGTTGACAGTCCTCTGAACTCACTGCCAACATGTTCATTTAAGGATTTATTAGAAACCGCATTTTATCATTACATCAGGAATTATGGAGGGGTAAAAGTCTACGCGAAAAGACAATCTGGTGCCAATGCTCTAATATCAAAATAAAGATATTGTTTTACATAAACTATTTTAAATGAAATTATTATTTAATTAAATAAAATATGGAATGAAAACAAATAAAACGTCCGCTTCTCGGCTAACTTTTTCTAAACCGCCCGACACATTTTGATGTGGTTTTCACTAATAGAAAGAGCGGAAAACGAAAAAGGTTGTGTATATAAATAATTATATATAATATGCACAGATTGCAAAATATACATATATTTACATGCAGATACTTACGCGCCGCGCTTAAATTACGAGAAAAAACAAACATTATACAAAGAATGGAATAATTTAAAATCGACATTAAATTTGTTTAAGATATAAAAGGTTATCTCACACTAGTACGGAATGACAAAACACAACTCAAACGATAAAAGATAATCTCAAATTAATAAACTCAGTTCAAACGGTAATAATATGTATGTCAAGCGTTTATGGATAACTTGTTACAGCTTGAATCATTGCAGACTGCAAACGTGACCCGAAACAAAATTGATCGTTTTAATGAAAAAAGAATTGACCGATAATGACACGTTGACAAAAAATACTGGCACAACAAATAAAAAAAAGTGTCCAATGCCAGAGCGCCTGCGGGCATTATGCAATCTGATAACACGACCAAACGAGATGCACATAAATTGCAGGTGCTCGACCGAGACTTACCGACGTTCCAATTTGAGTTAATTACTTTTCTGCTGCAATGCCGTTCAACGTTTCAGAAGTGTTATCACCGTCTCCGACAGCCGTGATCGTCTAGTGGTTAGGACCCTACGTTGTGGCCGTAGTAACCCAGGTTCGAATCCTGGTCACGGCAGTGAATGAGCACTGTCACGGCGGAGCTTAGACTATTTTTTTTTTCGCAAAATCTGCTTAATTGTTTCATTGTTAGGGTACACCTTCTGAGCTGAGAGTACGGAGTTTAATGAAAGCCAATTAGAGTGGCGAAGACGTACCTAATGGTTTGTCGTTTAAAATGCAAATTGCAATACGAGTATAAAGTGAACTGTGAGGAGAGAAGTGGCTTGTGACGTGGCAATATCTAAGGCCCCCAATTTTCACTATACAGTATGTTGGACCTCGCACGAATGCTTGTCTGAGGAACTTATTCCCATGTCTTATCTTCTCCTTCTGTACAATTCTGTTTTATGTTTTATTAAGTTTGTAGTCTTGCTCTGTGCTCGATTGCGAAAAGCAGTTTGCAGTCAAACATTTTCATTAGAAGAATTCGGTTTTTTTTTTAATTTAAATAATATTTAGATCCCGTTCGATTACTAATATTTTTAAATTCTTTTAGTTCGGAATAGATTCAGTGTGACTTATGTCACATTGAATCTACGACCAGAGGTACACACACGCAAAGCTTGGAAAAGTAAAAGTGACCTCTGAACGAGTCCTAATTTACTTATTCCGTGTATTACGTATTTTAACCTAATGTGGCAATTTTATACTACATATATAGGAATGTAAAAGATAATTATAAAACAAAGTCGTTGTCTGCCTCCGTCTGTGCCTCTGCTTATTTCCTCATTCAACTGGTTTTGATGAGTTTTTGAGAAAGATTTTATATACGTATATAATTTGTATCCTACGAAGGCCCGGATGAGTCGCTAGTTATTGATAAAATGAAAGTTGTTTTGGGTTAGAGATATCCTGTGATATGGCCTAATTAATATGTTTTTTTTTAACTTAAATTAATGATTCTGCTGATAATTCTAAAAAATGGTTTCTTTATTTTGAAAAGTAATATTTTATTAGAGCTCTACTGAGATTCATATCTCGATAGAAGTCTAATCTATACATAATAAAATCGTAAACGAACAGCGTCTGTACATTAAGGATTTTTTCAAAATAACAATTTGTACACGTAAAAAGGTAAAAAAAAAATGGTTTTTATAAAATGTTGTCTGTTTGTCCGTGCGTTTGTGCACGCTAAACTCTAAAACGACTAAACTGATTTGAATGCGGTTCACTGATAGTACAAGCCCCATTTGTAAAAAAGTTTTCAAATAACGATTTTCGTGGGACTCACCTCCGCCATAAGGACTACTGGTATGTACTTGTTTGGTATGTTTTCTGAATACAAAAAGTGCGGTAGTCACTTCCTAGGGGTATGGAGGGGGGAGCTGTGACGTAGCAAAGATGGCGAGCCGGCCCATTTTTTTAAGCGGTATTTCTACATAACTACTAAACCGATTTACTTAAGTAAGGTGTCGAATGAAAGACCATGAAATGCACTTTATTTTATTCTGATATGTGTTCGTGTAAAACAAATAGCGAATGAAATAATTTAAAAAAAACACATTTTTGAAGAAAAAAAATTGTTTATTGTGTAAATAGCTCGGTAACCGTTAGGATTATGGAAATTTAGTTTATTATAAAACGTGTTGCTACTTTTATCAGTTTTTTAATGAACCCTAAATCATTACAATCCAGTAATAAACAAGGCAGCTACAGTCGTTCTAGTGAGCGGAGTCCTAGTATGAAGAATCTATCGCTTAAAAGAATGGGCCGGCCCGCCATCTTTGCTACGTCACAGCTCCCCCCTCCATACCCCTAGGAAGTGACTACCGCACTTTTTGTATTCAGGAAAACATACCAAACCAGTACATACCAGTAGTCCGTATGGCGGAGATGAGTCCCACGGAAATGAAGTTTATATCTTTTGGGGACTAGTTTATGAATGCAGTAGGTAACATTTAAAGTGTTATTACAAAAAAGATAAACAGATAAAAAGATAACAGATAACAAAAAAAAAAAAAATTTATGATTATGATGAAATATCGGGTTGTTTTACCTTTTATTCTTGAACCCAATTTCTTCACGTTCACGAATTTTTATTTTAATATTGCAATTGTCCATTTTTTTCTGTATTACTTGAAATAATTTTTATTTATATTATACTCATTTGACAATGAGTAATGACGATTGACAAGTCCATTCTTTCAAACGATCACTGTTCTATGTGTACAATGTACTCATTATATACGTAAGTTTTGGTGTCATAACATACTTATGGCGGTGTATTTAGAGCAATAATTAATTTATAATCACACACGTCACTGTTTTATTTATATATAGATAATTTTAAAATATTTTCTGCGTAGGATATTCTATTAGCACATAACAAATTTGCATAGAAAGGAACGTTTCGGATTGAACCAAATGAAGTTGAACGAACGTTTTGTAATGTTGCTATTTTATTGTTACTATTTGCTATTTTATAATTTTAAAATAGCAACATTTGGTTGCCTATAGGTTGCCTAGCGATGTTTTGGTTAGTCAAAGGACAAACACTATTTTGTAATAGCGAAGGTTAAACATTATTTGAGGCAGGGTTTAAACTATGAAATTGTTAACAAATGTCATTAGACGCTGTTTGACAAAACACGTGTTGAGACATAGTTGAGTATTTTTTTTGTAATAACACTGTTAGTGTTTGTTTCATTCCAATCGGTTTACAAAAAAATGTTACGCGCTATAGGGAATACCACGCGTGTGAAGTTGCGGGCTCAGCTAGCATAATACTATATAAAATACTGCTTTCCAAAAAAAAAAGATATTAAATAAAGACAAGATATTAAAGTGAAATAACCAAGCATTGCGCCATAGTAATAAGCACACACATTTAATTAGTGTTGAAAGGAGAGTTCGCTAACTCCGCTCCGTTCGCTATGCTGCTAGTAGTCGCAGCGAGAGAACACGTCGGGAACTTGTTGAACATTGCTCCTCAACTGTTTTGGTCGCTAACTAAACTAATGTTTGGTTAGGCGACGACACCGCGCTCGTGGCAGCTCTCTCAAAGCTCTCTCAAAGCTCTCTTCTCGTAAACAATATCTGTAACTTTCCACTTTGGCCAAAGTTTCAACCATGTTGGAACAATACCGTATCAACTAAACAATTTAATTATAAACTCCAGGCTGCGTAGGTTGATAGTCAGTGCTGGAAATAGCCCATTCATACTATAACTTTCGCTATGTCCGTTCGTTTGACTGCCATTAATCAACGTAATTTCATTTTTAAATCGCACAAAAAAAAATCGATGTTAATTTAACTTTTTAAAAATTTCTAAAAAAAAAAAAAAAATAGGTGCCCCGCCGTGACAGTGCTCATTCACTGCCGTGACCAGGATTCGAACCTGGGTTACTACGGCCACAACGTAGGGTCCTAACCACTAGACGATCACGGCTATCGGAGACGGTGGCGAGTGCAGCAAAAAAGTTATTCACATTCGATAAACGTTACTTAAACTGTTACGTCACAATCAATTTAAAATGTTCACGCTTCACCGAAAGTAGCTAAAAGAAAACAAACTCGTTCATTTATAGTCTTTATTTACAAAACGAAAAGGTCTAAATTATGCATTATGTCGCGTTCATTCAACTTTATCGGAAAGATAAGAGTATCGATTTTATCTTTCGCTCAGACATTTATTCGATTTATAATAATTCATTCATTTTTTAACAACATTGATTAAACAATGAACGCTATGATTTTGTGAGCAATTCCATTTAAGAAATCTCCTCATACAGACTTCTACTATTAAACATATAGGTATTATACCTATTTAAGCTGGCATTGAAATACTGTCATATACATATAAAAATAGGTATTACATTTAAATCTAGAACCTGTAATCCTCATAATAATTGAATTCTCAATGTGTTTTCTCATACGTCTTTAACATGAAGTGAGCTGACAAAGAGAATTCCCGGCCCAGATAAGAGGAGGCTGAATATACCTTCCTACTGCATCTATTCGTAGGTATTTGAAAGAAGAAGAAAAACATTTATTCCTCACCTAATATGCAAAATATGTTTTTTTTTGTTTGTAAAAATAAGCAACAAATATAACCTAAACACACAATCAATATTTGCTTGCAAATACTGATATTCCGCCAAAGGCGAGATCTTGCACGAGACAACGCACCATTTGAGACATTATTTTGAGCATGTCGAGTATTTCCAACCTCCTGCATCGACTAAATATAACTTAGTCATAACAAAACAATACTACGTTTAAATTTGGAACCTGCCATTTTCATAAATGAATATTCATTGTGTTCTCTCAATTTCGTGGCAACATTAAAAAAATAATCTTGTGATTTATATGTGAAATTTTTTTTATCGACCCGCTTCGTATGCTAGTCGAATTTTTTATGTGTCAGACATATTGATAGCTACAATAAAAGGTCTGTTTGTTTTCCTTTGTGACAGTGACGAATACACGATAATAGCTGTGGCCTATCTTTATAATAAAATTGACATTAATGTCTAACTAAAGGATAACATTAACAATTAAAATAATTGGCGTTTGATGTATACGTTATAATGTGGATTCCATTATATTCTCCAGACCAGAGAGTAAATAAGCATTATAAAGAGCTATCAATTTTGATTGGTTTTTGAACTCTCTCTCCAATTATAAAACCATATTTTATATTGTTCTTTTATCATCGACTATCTTCTCGATTATGTCAACGTTATTAACAAAATCGATTCTTTTGGTTTTACTAGAAGAAAGACCGTGTAAAACCCACCCCAAAGCTGTTAGAGTTGCGACAGGCTGAGACTTCGTGCTAACTCTGGTTTCATGTGAGATGGTGAGAAACAAGTCCTCAGCACCGATTAAAACAGTTGGCTTCCCCTTTTTATATGTTAAATTACGAGCAATATCCTTTAAACGCACATACATTAGTCTTAACTGACCCAGCATTGTGGATAGCGAACGACGTTGTCATATTCTTGCCACGAATTTCAAAAGAAACTTAATTAATTTTATGCTCGCGAGCCATACCACCTACTCCTTGAACTCTGATGTGGCCTTCGGGACTATGAGTCAATTAAAGTGGAACCATCGTCCAACAATGCGAGAGTCCCTGCTTCTCCTAAAGGTCCACTAATTATTACCGATAAAACCTTTAAGAATACATCACGCTGTTGTTTAAATAAGGTAAAAGCGTATGCTGCGTTATCCTCGACTGGAGTGTCGACTACACAATCCGCAACTGGCCGTTTAGAACTAAACGACGTAGGTACTGGGAACTGAACTGCTCTTATCAATATTTTGCCCACCACGGGTGAGATCTACCTTATGTGGGTCAGAATTTACTGTGGATGCACCCTTGCGAGACATTTTAGCACCATGGAGCAATGGGTGATGTGAAAACATACAATTATTGACTTCGCATTTCCGTTTAAAATGACAATGACGCCAACTATGACCACTGTTACAAAAACATTTAAAAGTACGAATTTTGCATAAATACTCAACTCTTTGGTAAACTGAAATATTTTTGAAATGTCTACCTTCTTGACAGTAATCACATATGTCAGACATGTTAGTGACATGAAAGATATATTTTCTGTCATATTTATTATGAACTAGCGGGTGCTATTTTATATATACTAAAACTTCCCCGTTTATCCCTCTTTCCATTAGTGAAAACCGAATTAAAAATCCATACTCCCAGCACTACGGTGGTATTGTAGGGAAAGATAATTACCCACCGCACCACTGAGGGTATGGTCGGTGGTATGGTGGGTCAGAAGCGAATTAAAATCGGTCTACCTGTTCACGCGTGATGCCGTGACCAAGGGAAATGGGGATTCATTTTTATATATAGAGATATATAGATTACTGATTCATGAACTTGATTGGAAACTAAACCAAACTTACTCTCCTCTCGTAGAAAATCCGTTAAAATTTCTAATTTAGATCCCTCAGTAATACGCTCCGCCGCATAGCGGGTCCATAATGCGCGCTGTAAGGGTGTTAATTTGCCTAATATTATAAATTTATTATAAATTTCGGGAGAGTATAAATACGGAATTTGATCTAAATGTGTACCGGCCACCGTGTACTCTTCATACGGTCATAGTTTCAGGCCTCTTCATGCGGCCAGTTCGGTGACTCCAGATACTAGTCGATCTGTGAGTGTGAATTCAGACCACTTCATACGGTCATAACCTCAGGCCTCTTCATACGGCCAGTTTTCAGCCTTTTCATGCGGCTAGTTCGTTCAGACCTCTTCATACGGCCAGTTCGGTGACTCCAGATACTAGTCGATCTGTGAGTGTGAATTCAGACCACTTCATACGGTCATAACCTCAGGCCTCTTCATACGGCCAGTTTTCAGCCTTTTCATGCGGCTAGTTCGTTCAGACCTCTTCATACGGCCAGTTCGGTGACTCCAGATACTAGTCGATCTGTGAGTGTGAATTCAGACCACTTCATACGGTCATAACCTCAGGCCTCTTCATACGGCCAGTTTTCAGCCTTTTCGTGCGGCTAGTTCGTTCAGACCTCTTCATACGGCCAGTTCGGTGACTCCAGATACTAGTCGATCTGTGAGTGTGAATTCAGACCACTTCATACGGTCATAACCTCAGGCCTCTTCATACGGCCAGTTTTCAGCCTTTTCGTGCGGCTAGTTCGTTCAGACCTCTTCATACGGCCAGTTCGGTGACTCCAGATACTAGTCGATCTGTGAGTGTGAATTCAGACCACTTCATACGGTCATAACCTCAGGCCTCTTCATACGGCCAGTTCGGTGACTCCTGAATCCTGATGCCAGTCGATCTGCTTGCGGCGATTGAGAGAGCGATTTTTTTGGAAATTGGTGCGCTTTTTATAGCAGTTATCCCCACCTAATTTTGTGGCTTTTCCCCCTCTCTACCTCAGCCCGCTGTGTCTTTATTGGTTTTTTGTATATACAGCTTCTATTTTCTAACCTATTCTAATGAAATTTATTTACAATATTTATCCTTATCCTAGTCTACTTATACCTAACATATTTACATAAAATATCCTTTTTAAGGATGTGGGCGAAAGTTAGGGTTACCCAGATGTTATCTCCCTCCCACCTATAGCTGTCTTTGTCGGACAGCGTAAAGGTGGGAGTTTTGGGTCACCCTGTTGTCGTCTCGCTCTAACCGTTGTTTATCCTTTATTGTCTTAATTATTATTATTATAATTATTCTATATTTCGTCGCGTACAAAATGTTTAATAAAAACTACAAGATTATGAACACGAGATGAAAACAAATTCAAATCTTTCAAATCACTTTGTAACTTTGGTAGGGCTCGGACTAACGCTAATTCCTTTAAAATCATAAGCTCAGGTCGTGCAAAACGCTCCTCCAAAGCCTCCTAGTGAACATCAGGTTCACTAGCAATAATAACAATGCGGATACCGCTTGTGCTGCCTCACCACTTAGTGCACTGTGTAGTCTTATTAAATTCTCATTGACAGAGTAGCTACCTCTAGTGTTGTCAAATGTCCTTTTAAAGGCTAGCCACTCGGATGCCCTACCACTAAACGAGATAAGTTCTATATGTCTAGTTTTACTACCACTTATGGACAAAATTGCCTTTGTTAGATATTTAATGTCATTACCACGCTCATGTGATATCATACCTACATTTCCCTTCAAATGTGTATTTGAAATGTAACCCTTATCTCGAAACCTCTCAGGGCGAGAGAGGCGCTCCAGGTTGAATATTGGAGTCTTGAACCCTTTCAGCAGCACAGACAACCTTCTCAACTCTGGTCGTAAACCGGGGGCCGGATGAGTGAGGCGGTTGACATAAAGATGGTTAGTTTTCCTTGGTTACAGCTCCTTGATCAAGGTCACAGTTGTCGAGCAAACTGTTAATCCATGAATGAACACAAGGTGAATTAATGTAACTTATGTTGGACCTACGACAAGAAAATGGTGGAAGAGGAGAAAACTATTTTAGCAATATGCTTTTTAATAATGTTAGATACTGAGTATGTTATTTGCGTAGTTATGCTATGACACCTTTGCTCAGAGAGAGTTGTGAAAGGTGAAACATTCATAATTGGCCACTTAAACTTAAACCTTCAACTTTGGAGGGCCTCACTCAAAACAAAAGGTATTCGAGGGACGCGAGTCATATGAATGGAGCAGCTCAACGCTAAACTGCGGTCGGCGGCGAACAGCTGATGGCAATTCCAATGTTTGCACGTGTTCCAATGACGTGTTTGATACAGCGCCACTTTGAAATAAGACATTTACCATGAAATTTAACCATATCAAAGATTTTCAACTGTACAGATCGGGCAAGACGTAAGAATCCATAAGAACCACGTGCTACAAAATCGCTCAGTTCATCACCAACTTTACAAGGCTATTAGCTACCCCCAATCAGGATCATACGGCGATCAGGATCAATATTTTTGTAGGAAAATTTTCCAATGCCCTCTCTATATTTTCTATATATTTAATCTTTTTGGACCATATACAATAAAGAATATTATGTTCTGACTAAATTAAGGAGTGTCATTTAATTTAAATCGACGTAGGCTAATTGCGTCGCATAGCCTGCCGAGCTAATACATCGTCTTTCACTGTACTACAATCCAATCGGTATGAACGATTTTTCGGTGTATGGGTATCACTTTGATCGGTGGTAGCTGATGCTGAATACCCTATTAACTTGAATTATAAATTTCCGAATGCAAAAAAAATCTTCAAACAACATTCTTCAAACAAAAGAAAAACATTTTTATATTATTATATTGTTAGGCCGTAACTTCGTCCTAACTTTCAAGCTGAAAATCGGTTGGCGGTTTTGGAGATTATTTAGTGATACCTACGTGATTTATATAGCCTAGCGTTCAGTGAATTTTTTTCTTTATTACTTTAAAAATATTAACATTAAAAATATTTTAAATACTCAAATAAAATAATAATAATAAATTAATAAAACCACCATAATAGTTTAATAAAACAATTTGAAAATGATCTCAAAACTCAGTTTTGATTTATCATTTTAAAATCATTATCATTCATATCGTCATTGAACCTATGTAATATTACAAGAATTCCAAATGGATGAAAGCGCTATAGAAAATATAAATGAACATAAAGACAAAGACCTTTTTTAAGAAATAAATTGGAATTATTTTCGTTTGTTCGAGTACAATATGTTCCATCAGGTAAGTGAATTGTGCGCGCAGCGGACGCGGCGCGGGGGCGGTTGGCTAAACAAACTTTGTTCTCAGGGGAGGCATTTTCACCGCTTTTGTTGTAAATGGGACCCAAAAACTCCTCATTATGCTCAATTTAATGGACCGTATACCCTCGACGACCTTAAAGCGTTAGAATTGTGTCAAAGCACCATTCAATAAATCATAACAAAGGAATTTCCAAGAGGAAATACAAACTCTCATTCCCTTCGGAGTCGAATCACCCAGAATCTCTGTTGTCTGTGCTCCGTGGGGTCCCAGTGTACTTAAATTTATCAACATTTCAGCAAAACGCTATCACTTCGGTGAGCAAATTAGTCTTGGAAATAGGGAACAATAATTTCTGTGACTATGCTAGATTGAATCATATAATTCACAATGTCCTATTTCATTTTATCATAAAATGTTTTACAAAAAAGTAATTATTACGACGCGACGGTGAAAAAGGTGTGTATATCAACAAATTATTTTTATTTAATGACAGGAAAGGAATTTAGGTAACGCTGGATTCGGGCTGCTTTTGATGGGTCCGGCAATGGCCGTCCTACCGCTGAGATGATGAGGATAAAAAAGCAACAAAAACAAGAAAGAGTGTTTCATACACTTTATTGCTTCACGGATAATTTCTTCATAAAATCTCAAACAACCACGTTTATAACGATGAAACGAACGTTCGGCGACTCGCGAGGAGACGCCTTAGACTACGAGGCACTGAGAGACAGGAATCACAGATCGACAGAGCTTAGAAGATAGACGGACATCAATATAGGAAGCTTGAAGGGGGCGGTCGCGGGGAGGGAGCCGGCCGAGCGAGCCGAGGGTGGAAGGCCCCCAGCGCCGCCTCGTTCGTCGACGAAGGTCTCTCCTCTCGCGCTCTCAACTGCGGAAGCTTCCACGCGGAGCACGCGGCCGTCAGGGCGTGCCTGTTCAGCACCCAGTAGGCGGCGGCGTTCAACGCCGAGTGGGCGTAGCCCAGTAGCAGCGCGTATTGAGACAGCTCGAACGACACGCGAACTCCGAACACGCTAGAAATCACGATAACGGCGCGAGGGCACCAACAGCCGGCGAACACCGCCGCGATCCCCATCAGCACGTTGCCGAGCCGTCGCCGCGAGCGCAGCGTCGAAGTCTGCGGCTGTGGCCCCAACAGGCTCGGTTGGAGTTTCTTCTGTCTGACGTCGCCCACGTCGACGGCGTCTCGCCGTTCCCTCGGCCCCACACCGGCCACGATGATAACGTGTGTGGGCCTTCTTATCAACGGGACGGGCAGCGGTAACTCCCCGTGGGCTGCGCGGGCTGTGAGCGAAAGCGCTGTCAGTTTGACGCGGACGGCCCAATGACATCGCGCCACCGCCGCCATCGGCAAGCAGTAAGTGACCAAGGCGTGTGCGACAGCGAGGGGCGGACTTGACACGCAGTTTGCCGTCACCTCTGCAGCACCTGCGTGAAATAGATGCCTAATAGAATAAAAATACAAATAAGAGTTTTTGGTTTAATTTATTTCTAAATATTTCAATGGCTGTTCTGTTGGTAAGATTAATTGTCCTTCTTCCCATATGTTATGTATTTAATAAATGCATAATAAGAAACGCTAAGGAAACTGAGAGGTTACCTAGCAATAAGGCTGAGGTCCAAACGGAGGCGACAATGAGGTAAGGCGGCGCGCATACGGTGGAACTGCTTACGCGTGGAACAGCTCCACAGCGGTCTGCCGCTATGGCTACCAGGGAAAATGTGCTGGCAGCCACGGGAAATGACTGTTGAATACAAAAAACATCCCCAATTATTAAGTTACTAGTAGAATGTTTGTGTTAAGCTGAAATTATACATTAAATAGTGGGTAATAAAATGGCCAGAACGGCGCTTGTGTAGCATTGGTGTTTGGTATGAAAGTATGAAAAGGTATGAATTTACGACCGTACATAAAATGTAACATATAGAACAACCGTATATAATAAAAGTTCTAATAAAAGATAATAAATAGAAAGTTTATGTATGTAGATATATGTAAAATTGCAAGTAAAAATATTAACTAAAAAAAAAAATACACCTACTGCCTAAGCCTAAGTCGTTTCTAAGTATCTTTATCCTTCAATGAGATCAAATTAGTTGATTGACCTTTTACAGAAGACCACCACGATACCCATCGTTTTATCATTATCGGCAGCGTTTCCATTAAGTGTAATTAAAATTAAACCTCGAAGTAATATATGAGGTGACAGGGCACTCGGTGCAGACTCGCAGCCCTCGTAGCCGCCAGCGGAGCACTCGCTGCGCAGACCAGCAAGTCTGCTGCGCATGCGCTCAACAGCTGCGGTGTGCGAAGTCTCGCGGCGCCGCCTGACGCCAGAGCGGCCATCAGACTCACATTACCTGGAGACAGTTGTCATCTTTCACCGCTGCTGTATTTATCGTGATCAATATACATTTGTAATTAATCACGAACAGCGGTGAAGGTAAACTATTCAAACCTAGCCTGTCACAACTAGTTGAAGATGTACCTATCATTGACATCGCTTCCTAAGAACGAATCCGGTATAATTCTAAACTTACACTTTGCGGAAATAAAAGAAAAGTAGGTATTTCGGAAAAATATTTTTTTATCTAACGCCTGTAACATTCGAGGCACCTACAGGAATGTTTCGTTACTATGGAGTAAAAGAAAAAATAATAATTGTTTGTTATGAAAAGGCTCCATCATGTCGTCGCTTACCAACAATTCCAACAATTGATACGAGTACATAGAGAACTAGCAGAGCCGGTAGGAGGTCGTGCGAGGTGTCATCTCTGTCATCCACCTCACTCCCATTGAAGTACATCACGCAGCATCACTCCCTCCTGCGAGAACATCAAAACGTTTCACTCGAAGAACATGAAGGATAAGATGATGCAAGTCCATGTTTCAGTCACTCATATGTATTTTTTTAAGTAAAGGACTTACTTAAGTAAGAGAGTTTTTAAGTTGCTTGATGGTAGATAGTTGCTACTAGGATTAAGGATAAGAAATTAGGAAGGGATAGCAAAATGGGTCGTGGCGGCAGTTTTGTTAAGGGATAGGTCTCTGCCGCCAGACGGGCTGCCCAAATGACTGCGAGACACAATACCATTCATCATAAGTCTGATCGACCTCCTGTCGATCGAGAGCCGATCGTTTATTTGTTAGCGAAACATCTTTCAAAATATTTTCTCTTCAATATTTATTTTATTTGAATAAATTTTAGTAAAGGGCAATTCACAAAGAAAAGTTTTGAAAAGAATTGTTCCCTAACAAGTACTCAATATAGCCGAAGGCGGGCTCGTTATCATACAACCTCTTCATGTCATAAAAAATATTCTGAAACGAGATTCGCCTCTCTTAAAACGAAATATCCGCTTATTTAAATACATTGATAAGTTATTTTTTATAATCTATACCCTTATGCCCGGTTTACATTTCAATAAGTACGTAGCGAGTTAACTTGCCTCATCGCCGAGTTAATTTGGTATTGTCGTTTGAACGCCAAAAGCGAGTTAAGTAGTAAGTTGTTGATTAAGTCGAGTTGAATAGAATGCCATCCTATTTTTCGTCAAGTCGAGTAAAACAACCGTTGACGCGACTAGTCTTCTTGTTCAGGCAACTTATGACTACCGACTTGCCTACGTTTGAACGCTACTTACCACTCGCTACTTATTACTTAACTGACGCATTATTAAACCTGGCTTTAGTTCCCAAAGTGGTCCAGGTGGACCCTCAGGGGGCCACGGGAGCCTCGACGGGGGCTCCCGTGGCCCCCTGTAAAGCAATTCGATACGTACCTACTCTCTTAAATATTTTTTACATGTGTGAGAAATATTTACTATCGGGTATTTACCGCTGAAGTAGGTCAATTTGAGAATTGGAGTAGGGAAATTCCGAAGAAGCCATCGAAAGTAGTTATAGATGGAGGCAACTTGTAAAGTCTTTATGTACGACTTTATTGCAATCGAATCGTTTTCAGTCTAGACATGCATATCGAGTCGGACGAGCTTCGAGTTCAGTTTTTAATTATTTTATATTTTATTTGGATTCATGTGAATGTTAAAAAAAATATTTATGTAGGTTTATCTTTTAATATATTATATTTATTAAACTATCTTATTAATATTTGTATATACAATGTATGTACTATTTTTTATTTTTTTATTTATTATTTATTAAAACAATAGTGTTTCATTTGACTTAACATTGGTGTAAACAAAAACTCATTAGAGTTTTACCGTACACCATGTGCCGATTACAGAAAATTTAAATAAACCTTCAGTTGACGCCCAACGTACACTTCACACTCCTCAATTACTTTAAGATACTTTAAGACTTTAATATATTATTTAGTGTCATATTCTGAATTAAAATATCTTACAATAATAATTAGTATTACTATTTTATAACTATTTTTGTATTGTTGTTAAAATTATATTTATCTGTAGTTAATTGTAAATAGTATTGTTTAAGCTTAAACATGATGTTTTTGGGAGTTATGTCTCTTTTTAATGTTTTAGGTAGTTGATTTGTTAAATTCGGTATGACATAAGCCAGACGTCTTTTTCCGTAAAGGTTGTTATATTTGGGTAAATTGTATTTTGATTCATCAAATAATCTAGTTGAGTAAGTTATTTTTGGAATTTTTAAATTTTCGTTAAAATATAGTTCCTTTAATAATACAAACTGTGTTTTTTCTTCTATGGGTAAAATTTTACAAAATACAAATAATTTGCGATAATCTTCTTTAAAGTTTTGTTTTAAGTTTTTAGGTATAATTTCTTTTAGAATACGCAATTGAAGTGAGAATATTTTGTCCAAATGGCCTTTAAAAGTTCTTCCGTAGCTAGATAGTCCATAGCTCACGATTGGCTCCACCAATGCTTTATAAAGTAATAGAAGTAATTTGTAGGGTGTTTTGTTTTTTATTACAGAGAATTTCCCCAGTATGGCTCTCATCTTATCACACACATGATTAATATGTTGTATCCAATTTAGTCGATCATCTATTACTAGTCCAAGATACATGTGTTTATTTACAACCTCGATAGTTTCGCATTGACATGATGCTTGATTTTTTCTGCTATTGGAATGAAGACATTGGTGGTTGTGAGCTATAAGATTAGGTTCAAACGTAGATCTATTTTGGCTAGTACTAATATACATTACTTTCGTTTTATTAGCATTTAGTACCAATCCCACATCATGTGACCATTTAGCGAGTATATCGTAGTCATCTTGGAGTTTCTTGAGAGCCATTTCTATATTACCAGCTGCGGCTAACAGGCATGTATCATCTGCAAATTGGTATATTTCACAGTGTTTTATACTCTTAGAAAGACTATTGACGTATGTAATATAGTGTAAAGGTCCCAAAACGGAGCCTTGTGCAGTACCTTCTGTTACATTTACAGGGAAACTATTTACATTACCAATCCTAACACGATATGATCGATCCTTCAAGTAGTCGTCACACCAAGTTAGCATTTTACCTCTAACACCACAGTCTTCTAGACTTTGTAAGAGTTTGTCATGTCTGAGTGTATCAAACGCTTTACTATAATCAACAAAAACTACTATAATATGCTCTTTATTATTTAAGTGTTGGTAAACACTGTCAGTAAACGCAGACAATAGTTGAGTGGTATTCTTATGAGGTTGAAAGCCGAACTGGTTGCCCGTTAGTATACCATTTTTGCTGTAAAATTGTTGTATTTGCGCACTTATATATTTCTCCACAATTTTATCAATGATTGGCAAGATAGTTATAGGCCTGTAATTATCATAGTCCTCCCGACTCCCCTTTTTATATATAGGTCTTACAATACCAGTTTTCAATAAAGAAGGGTAAATTCCCACTACTATGCTTGTATTTATTAGGTTAGAGATGACCGATTTGATTTTATCACACAACATTTTTATATCAATAGTCCTGATTCCGTCCACTCCAGGTGCTTTATTTATTTTAAGAGATTTTATTATTTTTTCCACAGATTTAGGATCTGCAGACCTAAAATACATAGTGACATTTGCAGATGATGCATACTTTGCTTTATCGAGTAAAGGTTCTACGCATTTTGAAGTTAATTGTTTAACACTATTGTCAAAACTATAGGCAAAATTATCTGCAATAGTTTTATTATTTAAATTACCAAAAGAACGTTTTATTTCTACATCAATAGATCTCTTAATTCTACCAGTAAGATCATTTAGTATATTCCACAATTTTTTGGAGTTATTTCTACTAGAGTTAATATTTGATTTTATTTTCTTATTTTTAGTTTTTTGTATTAGTTTATTTGTGTAATTTCTAGCTAAATTGTATTTTTGTTTTTTTAACATATCACTTGTATTTTTTATCCAATCAACAAACAAGCTATCTCTGTATTTACACGCCCTTATAACCTTCTTATTTATCCAATCGTTGCTACTTCGTTTTTTATTAGGGTTAATTTTAATTAAATACTCTGATTGCTTATAACATTCTTTAAAATTATTATTAATGTAGTTATAAATTTCAATTGGGTTAATACTGCTACGAGCGGGCTCCCAATCAATTTTTTCTTATAATGTAAGTAATTTTGTAAGTAATGTAAGTAATATAATGTAAGTATTTGTAAGTATTTATTTATGCATGATTTATATATCGGCGGGACTTTCTGTGACATTGTGCCCAAGCAGGCTAGTATTACCGCTCGATGGTCAGCTAGTGTTGTGCCGATAGCTGCTGTATATATGTCCTGTGTGCAAGATCGCGCAAAGATGTGATCAATACAAGTTTTACTTAATTTGTTGTTACTTAGCTCGATTCTAGTATGTGCTGATATTCCACACACAAGGCCCATACTATACAGCGTGTTAATGTATTTATATTTTATAGGGTTGTTTGTTTTAAGATTTATATTTATATCTCCCAATAAGTAGAAATCAGAATTTTTCGAACAGGTGTTTAGTGTCGTTAGGAGTTCGTCAACAAAAAGATTTTTACAATTACTCGGGGGGCGGTACACAGCACAAATGTTTGCAGTGTAGTTCGAATGTGTGGTTATAGTTATTAAGATATTTTCGAAATATTTAGTTACATTTGTTCTTAAGCTACATTTATGTTTATTATTTACATAAATAATTATACCACCACCCTTTCTTGTTTTTCTTAAGGCCGTAAACATTTGATAACCATTTATATTAAACAAACAGCTGATATTATCTGAAATATTGACCTCTGTAAGAATAATTACATCCATACATCTTTTTGCAGTTAATATACATTGTTCCATAGATGAAAATTTTTTTACTAGAGATCTTATATTGAAATGTACACACAGTAGATTCACATACATATTTGGGATATTGTTCAGAAAACAGTTTACATTTAAACAGTCCGATAACTCAAATACTTCATTAAATAGACCATCCATAGTTAATTAAATATATAAGTTAAAATTGATGGTTATGTAGATTTTAATCATACATATTATATGTAAATTATGAATTACTAGTGATCAGTACACTTATATCATCTAGACTTTTCAAGGTGTAAATTTTTGAATCATCATCCTTTCTGGCTTTTACATATCCTTTTTTAAACCATACATACTTAAAATTTTGTTTGTTTTTAAGCTCCTGTTTTGCCGTCCATAGAATAGTTTTATTAGTTTTAGTCATGGCTTCTCTAATGTATACAACTTTATTACTGTTCCGCTCGGAAGGAAAAATGTCTGATACAATTATCTTTGTCGATTTAGCTGCCGATATCCATCTTAGTTGAGAGGACTCATCCTGTAGTTCCACTTGAATGTTAGCCGGCCCTTCCTTTCTTTTGAAGTATTATTTATTATTAGAATGTATTATTTATTAGAATGTAGTATTTATTTATTAGAATGTAAGTTTATGATGACCATTTTTACAACCCACATTGTTTTATTTTACGAATAATTTTCCTTACCCTAAGGTTGCCTGGAAGAAATCGCTATAAAGCCTACTATTGTTTTTTATTCTTTCTTATGTTTATAGTACAAATAAAGAGTTAACAATAATATATTTTTTTTAAATTCCTCTTTAATAAGTCCAAATAAATTCGGCAAGAGAATTAATTTAGTACGGGGACGTACCAACTATCTGATCTGGTAAATTTTATTTACTTTAAATTATTTGACTCAGGATTATTACAAGAGCAACGATAATTAAAACTTTAATATATACTATATGAATAACTATGTATATGTTATAAAACTTTATAAAAATATATAATTAATAATGTTAATTATTTAAATAGTGTAAAATATTAAAATCGGCAGGGACGTTGGTAAGATTAGACTAGTTATCAATCTCTCTTATTTATACTAATATTATAAAGCTGAAGAGTTTGTTTGTTTGGTTGAAAGCGCTAATCTCAGGAACTACTGAGATTTGGACAAAAACTCTTTTTGTTTTGAATAGTCCATTTATCAAGAAAGGCTATATGTAACATCACGCTACGATAAATAGTATTTTATATATAAGCAGTGGCCAGTACCGCGCGCCCCATGCGCACGCCGCCGCCGAAGCGTGGCCGAGTTCAGCTAGTTTATTATAAAACAATAAGTTGCAACATGTATTAAAGATATCACAAGTTGTATGGAAAAGTTTTTCATTAAAATAGGAAAGTTCGCCGTCATCGCGTCATCCACTTAAAACCTTAGAAGACTTTTTAATACTTTTTCAATGTTCAGTGAAAACTATCAAGTCTTTTTATTGTAATAGCACAGTATATGTGTGTACAAAAATGTATAACTGAAAACAAAATCAATTTCAAAATTTGTTGAGTTTAAGAAATAAAATAAAAGAAATAGATGACCACTATGATTAACTTTAAGCTTTTCAAAATTTGCTCCGGTCTGGATGTTTTCGCTGTCGTGAAGTGGGCAGCCTCTCTGGCGGTACCTAAAGGGATGCCAAGGCCCATTTGCCTATCCCAATCCTACCAAAGTTGGCCGACTATCTAGTGGACAGTCAGTCTGTCTAACGTTCTTTACACAAATAATTTCTAGATAGTATTAAAGCCTCCGCGAAGTCCTCGAGTAAGTAATTCCTTAGGTAAATAGCAGCGATAAATGGTTAAATCTATAATTTTTATAAGGTACAGATACAAAGCGGTCGTTTTTTATACTTACTAATATGATAAAAAGAAAAGTTTTGTATGTGTGTTTGTAATGAATAAACTCAAAAACGAATGTACCGATTTTAAAAATTCTTTCACATATATTAGAACATCAGCGAGTAACATAGGCTACTCACCCTCCCCCATCTTCTCCCATTTCCCCCTTTACTCCCTCCTACATTTATTTTAATTAATGTAAAAATCTCGATAAAAAATACATAATATAGGCAATGTTTTTTTTTTCCTTTCAAGTAAGTAATGTGTACAAAGTTCAAAGAATTTACAAATTGTAGCCAGAAAATGTGACTCTCGCTATTACTTTTAATACAAAATTCTTTTCTGCTCGCTGCCACTCGTTGCAGAAATTGCTGAAAATAATATTATGATATAGAGAGAGCGGGTTTATCGCGTCCTATACCCTCACTGCGGCGTGAACATGAACATACCGAGCTACCTTCATCCTGTCTTAACGGTATGTCATCTTCACGGTGTAAAAATACAGTAATAAACCTGTCATCGTATACAAAAATGCGAATATGTTATTTACCTGCAAATTATCTTTCTTGATAATAATGCGCTTATTGTGCTTACGCTTATGTGTTCGCTCAGAGGAAATTTATTTTTATTTATTTATTTATAAATTTAACAATTTAAAAAGAAAACTAAATATAGGTACATTAATATAATAATAGCATTAAAAACCACCTAGGTTTAACGGTTTGCTATCATACTATGCTTTAAATTATTATTAAAATATTAAAAGATTTAACATCTAACTATGTACAATTAATTACAATGTTGATATAATCAAATACAATTTAAAAAATATTCCTTTAATTTGACTTTAATATTTTTAGTGTTTATGCTGTTACACAGATCTGAAGGTAGGCTATTGATAAGGCGCGGCACAATATAAGCGGTAGTCCATTCCCCGTACATATTATTGGCACGCTGTGTACATAATCGCTTCTTTGAAATTGTCCTAGACAGGGTGTTCCATCACTCTCTTTAAGGATTCATTAAAATATTGTTCTTTCAGTAGTGAAAAAGCAAATTAAATGCTTCAACATTTAAAAGGTTTCTAGAGGACTTGAGGAAAATTGGGAATAGGTCAATAAAATGTGTTGTTCTTGTTGTCACGATACTGAGTATCGTTGAGCGAGAGGGATAACTGCACCTTTAGACAGATTATACTTAAAAAATACCAATCCTTTTCATCGAAATCTGAACCGATTTTAAAGATTTTTGCAATACAACTTTATGATAAATTTATTATTTAATGCTTTATGATAAAAAATATTTAGCGTTTTTAAATAATCAATGCACATAATAAAATCGTAAACGAGCCGTGTCCGTAAATTAAATATTTTTTCAAAAAAACAATTTCTACACGTTGTACTTGCGTTACCGACGCAAAAAAAAATAGTTTTTTTTTTAATTTTTTTCTGTTTGTCTGTTTTTATGTGTGTTTGTGCACGCTAATCTCAGAAACGGCTTAACCGATTTGAATGCGGTTTTCACTGATTCAAGCTTTCCGTAATATTTAAACAAAAAAGTTACGCTTTATACAGAATAACCGCGCGTACGAAGTTGCAGATTCAGCTAGTAGACTAATATTTTGTTTTATTTGTCTACCGAACGGATTTTAAAAGCGTTTACAACTATTCAATTTTAATGATTTTTGGAGTGCTTTATATGTATGAGTCAACTTATGGAAATACACTCTTATAAGTTACGGCAGACTGGAAAAAGTTGTTGAGTTTGAAACAATAAATTGATCAAACCAATGTATATCTCAAAGCTCTAACAAAGTGTGGCACTAATAAGATTAACTACTAGGTGCGCGATTTTCACGAGTGCTCGCCGCCCCTCGGGAAGAACAAGACAAATGAGCCGGGAAATCCGATTTAGATACGTACTGAATTAAGTGATTCCAGGTTCTGACGAAAAGGGTGCGCTGATAGTTGCGAGGCCTCTCTTTATAAGCATCGACCTTTTGCAAATTGAATTACGAAGGCGAACCGCAAATGGAGATGTCCAAATGGCTATTACCGATTTACCCATTTTGTTTTCTGTGAACTCGACTGAGCAGTAGCTAACTGTATACTTTGATATATTTTTTATTGGCAAGATGGCAGATGGCAGTCACCTAAGGACACAAGAGAATTTGTCTTCAGCACGCTTGAAGAATGCTTTCGGATTCGCCTCGAAGGTAGATCGTTCTAGAGTTTGCTGATCCCCAAAATTAAGTCGCTATCCATTCGACCCTGGCAGAGGCACCTTATCGCATCAGCTTACTAAACATGTCAATTTGTAAGCAATTTAAGCATCTACTATCTCTCCTAAGCATGAATTAATTATAAAATGTACCTTTAGAAGTAGTGTCAGAATAAAAACATAATACACATTTCACCCAATATTGCTGTAACGTCATCTAAAATGGAGGTCACTAGAACCACCAGTGATATAATAACTATTAGGTTTGCTATACTAAATAAATAAGAAATAGCATTTCTTACACAGCTAATTAGGATAAATTGGTAATAGGATAAGTTTTCTCCTGCGCAATAACAATACCAAAATACCAAACGGAGACATTAAAGCCCGTCGGATGAGTGGTTAGGGTACTTGTCTTAACGCTCTATACTAGGGTTCCCGGATTCGATTCCCGGCTAGGTCAACATTGGCAATAAACTTTTCAAAGTTGGCTCTGGTCTGGATCTGGACCTGGAAAGTAGTACAACGCACATTTCACAGTCATCTGGCCAGCCCGTCTGACGGCTATAATCATCCCAAAGATCACCGTGAAATATCAGCACTCGAGTTGTTCGGTGCCGAACACCACCGAACACTGTTGTGTTTCGGTGAGTGATTAAGGGATATTAGAGCCCATTTTCCTAACCCTACCCAATCCCTTATCCTAATCATATGCAGCACCTAGTGTTGCGTTGCATGTGTTATAGGCGACGGTAGCCACCTACCACCAAATGGACAGTCAGCCTGTCTGCCGACGGCAACATAAGAAAAGGGTCAAATTAAATATAGAAAATTTTATGTTTCAAGAATCTAATTCAGTTTCAGAACTGAATTCTTTCAAACAAAGAATTCAGTTAATTCTTCAGTTAATTCTTTGTTCTGTTTACCTTACCTTATTTAGAATACCTAAAAAAAAATTATGTTGAAATAAAATGTTATTTCATTTAAATACTTTTTGTTTTCTGTTTGAACAGAAACCATAAAAAAATCTTTATACTCATATGTTGATTCAGGCGTTGAATTTTTTATTATTATTTTTAGAGGATCTCTCGGGAAAAAATGGTCCGAATGAAAGGTACCCCGTGTTTTTTTTTTATGGTCGGTTGAGTAGTTAAAGTGTGATAGCGTAAAGCAAAAAGAGTATTACTGCTCATTCTCATAAGTATCATAAATTACAGTTGGTTTAATTCAAAAGTGTTAAAGTTTTAGTAAAGTTAAAGAATTTCAATTTTTAATAGCGGGATGACACACTTCGTTTCGTGGTCAAGACCTGGGCAGCCCGTCTGGCGGCAGTGACCACCTCCTTACAGAAGACCTGTAAGGACCAGTATGTGTGCTTTTGTGTTTCGGTCACAAAAGTCAGCAGCACCCATGGTTTTGTTAATAGGCGATCTTAATAAAATCAGTAAAATCTTTAATATGTCAATGCATACACTCCTATAAAATATAGTCGTATTCAAGCCCTACCAAATGTCCGACAAGTTACCATGTCCATTTTCGTTTTTAGAAAAACTCGATATTGTCATGTGTTGTTAGGCTTGTGCTACGTTGTGCCGCAAACCGCGAGTCCCGATCTCAAAAAAACGGAGCGGCAATGAGAAAAAACCGCTTTTTGCTCCATCATGACCATTTTGTTTTTTCGAAAATGTGCGGAATGTGCCGGAATGTGCCGGAATGTGCTGCAATGTGCCGCAAACCATTTTGGATTATGTCAAAAATCAGAGCCGCTATTGGCAAAAAACGAGTTAAATTTTTTTTTTTTTGGACAAATTCGCCGAATTCTTTTTTGAATCGAAAAAGTTCGAAGTTACGTACCAATTAAGACAAAGAAAAGGGCTATCACTCCTATAATGATTATTTTACTGGTGGAGCTGCTGAGGACTGATGGCTGAATATTTGTTTATTGTCTACAGAATAGTAGACATTGAGAACTACTAAAAGAAACAAAATATAATTAAATTATAGACATCAAGATGTTTTATGGAGGAAGGAGAGGATTGTGCGTATTTGTGTGTGTATTCTTCGTTACACCCTTTATTACACTTTGAAAGTTTGAAAGTTGTCATTATCGAGCTCATTCCCGCGGTTATAAATACATCTATAGATATCAGAACGCAATTAAGGACTGCGTTTCGCAATGCTGTTACGATACTATACAAGCACGTAAGTACGTGTGATATCCTGGTGATACATTATTAATTTCCATGAAATAGTTAGTGCACAACTCCTGTTAAACATTTTGGAATTCTCACTCAGTACCTACACAACACCTACACAACACTGAGATAATTTAATAACCATGTCAGGTGAGAACATCAGTAACGCAATATTGATTCGATTCCATTCACGGTTGCCTCTCGTCGACATTTCAAACGTACTTCATTATAATAGGTAACATTATTACGCGAGAGCTATCAATTAAAAAAAAATTGATAATATTAGTTTTTCTCACCATGGACGAAATTCTACCAGTGGGCCAACCTGTCTCTTTTTGAAGCTCTCCAGGGCAGACGGTTCTCTCACTGATAAGCTGCACCAAGGTAGTACAAGTTAAGGGGATAAAAATAACATTAGACCTTTATTATGCCGTCTGACTAACGTTAGACCGAACACAATTTTTATCAAAATGACCTCACACCTAATACCATATGAATTAAGGTGCAATATTGCAGAATAAAATTTTGTAGCTTCTCGGAGATAAAAAAAGTCAAATTAGATGACGAAAATAACGCTTTTTTGCTAAGTCCTCATCTTAAAACAATTTAATAGGTGAGTGCAAGCTATCAAATTGTCAATATTAGCAACAGTATCAATGCAATGATACATAATATCCATATTCTGATGCGATTTATCAGCGTGTTACAGCCTCGGGCTAATCAGCTCTCATTACTGGTCAATAACGTCCACGTGAATGAAACTCGTCAAAGCTTCACACAAGATATTGCTACCAATCTCTACAATCTATTATTATTAAAAATGCCTTTATTTACAACTAGTCAATGTAACAGAAAAGTCTCTCCATTTTCCTCTTTGTCTTGCTTTTCTCTGTCCAATTTCTTTCTGTAAATAAGTCCCTCCATTATTCTGTAATCTTCGTCCTTTCTTGAATTCATTTAGCATCTCGTGGGATCCCTTCTGTATTCATCTATTCTGTAATTCTGTAATCTAACCGGTATTTCAGTTTTTTATTTATTTTGTTGCTTATTCTGTCCGATTTTCTGATTATTTTGCTGATATATCTCAACTTTTTCTTTATTTTTCTGCGTCATCGTCCATGTTTAGTCAGTCAATTTAGCCGAGTGGTGTGCCGAATAACTATTATATAAATGCGAAAGTGACTTTGTTTCTTTGTTACTCTTAACGCTACACGTTGTTAGGGACACACAAACGGACATAGGATACATAGACATAGGAAAGTTCTGCCTGCGTCTGTGTTCCCACAGAACTACAACCTCGGGGTCTTCAAAACCAGGGTAAATGGGCATTTACAGGTAAGCGTGGCCCACCTTCGGCCGCATCTGCACCTCACATCAAGTGAGATAGTGGTCAAGCGCTACCTTGATTTAATAATAAAAAAGTATGTTCCGGAGGATTCATCTAAAGATTAAAATAAAGAAATCAACGCCTGACAAAAATATAGGAGCAGATCTTAGATGTTTTAATATCTAAGAAAATAGGCCGCGGACAAGTCACTGGCAAAAGATAGTAGTTTGTTACATTAAAATTAAAACAGTTTTCGCAACAAAGAAAGGGCTTAGGTTTTCTAAGAATATACATACATATATATGTACTTGAATATTTCCTTTGTTATTTTTATATTCAGAAATATCCAACCAAAGATCTAAAAGCTTGATTTTATAACAAAATCAGTGATTATTTTTGGGAATGATTATTATCAATTATCGCGTCCAGGGATTCTGTTTGTTGATTAAGATCCTAATTTAGGGATGTGATCGAAACTCATTGTGTTGTAAAATAAAAGAGAAAAACCCGAATTGTCGTCGAGAGTCGGAGAGGGATTCACGCGTGGAATTCGTAAGTTGTTAATCAAAGTTAAGCTGATTGGTCGTTAAAAGCGGAAAATGAGCGGATTCTTTTGTATTTTGCTTTCACGCACTAATCTAAAAGTGAGCTAGATTAATATGTATTATATGTAAATACATATATTAGGTACCTTCTGTAACGATATACACAAACTATACCACCAAGTACCTACTTATCACCAGCAAAATTTGCTAAGCAGAATTTGTACCTTTTTGCTAAGAATGACAATAAAGGAATTGTGTTTATTTTGTTTCTCTCATTTATAACTAATTTACCTTCTAAGGAATTTTGTACGGCTTTAACGTCCGACGATGGAGGAATTATTTTTATTCTGTTAATGAGTTCCTTGATAGATGTCAATGTCAGTTTTGGGGATACAATTAAATCTAGCTAAATATAAGTCCTTAATTGGCCCATGTTTGTCATACATATACTTATGTATGCATAAAGGGCAACAAATTGTTTTAATTTTACACGCATACGCACACACACACACACACACACACACACACGCATCCTAACTTCCCCATCGTATAAAATAAACTTTATTTTTCAACTTAACATAATTTGGGTACATAATGAAGCCCGTGTGATTGGTGATGCTGTCTCTCTTGTGTATTATTCCTGTAGCAAAACAGCACAAAATAATTTTTGTTCAGAATAAAATAAATAAATTTATAATAATTTTTAATAACTTTATAATATTTTTTATAATAAATTAATAAAATAAATAATTAATGAAAGAACAAATGCAGCTTTGTATTGCGATTGGGTTCACATTCACTAATTATAATAATAAATGGACTTATTATTGTTATTGTTAAAATAATACTTGAAGGGGCATGATTAGGGTCCTGTTTATCATTGGTCTCCATATTATTTGATCAGACATATAGGCGCGAATAGTCGGGCGCGGAGAATAATCAACATTAGGTCATGCGTTGTAATTCTAAACCAAACGCTATAATCGGCACAAAATAAGTCCTCGATCGCATTGTCCACCAGCCAATCACACCAAATCAGATAACACTCCACCAAACACGTAGCACAATTCACTTGATGTCAGCCGATTGCCTTCTCGTAAGGTACTGCTCGGCTGACATGCCTCTGCGCTAGCGCTCGGTGTTGTGTCAGAGTCCACGACAATGACATTCCGCTCCCGCTGTCCAGTTGACAACTGACAGTTGTCATTGCTGTTTACTCTCGTTAATCAAAAGCGCCGACATACTCGTTTCTTTTTTCCATTTTCATTTTATTGTTGTTTATTTTTTAAAGTAATAAAATGACAATGTATGTGAGATTCAGCCATGATTCAATGATGTCAACATTTGCAGACCGAATATTTATCGGTGTGGAACCAAGGGTGGTTAAAATTACCCATGGACCCGGTAGTGGGTCGACTTTATTATTGTTTACTCTTCTAGTTGTTTTGTATTGTATATATTTTATTGTATTGATCAAATCTTATAGGTAATCGGTTTTGATAAAAATATAAGTTTTGTTTTATATACTTGTTACAATATATGCCGCTGTTAGGTTTGGTTGAAATAAAAAAAAAACTAGAAAAACTTGTGGCTAGGGTCAGAAGATTCTCGAGTGAAGCGTAGGTCGCTCAGGGTCTATGAGTGGATGCTGGATCTAGGCTGCTAAGATCGGTCTATGTCCAGCAGTTGACGTCTTAAGGCTGAGGTCACGATGATAATTAAATTAATCAAAATTGCAGACAGATTTTTTAAGTATTTAGTTGCTTGTACGGTTCATTTTCAAGGTCAGTTTTATTTTTTGAAAATTTGGAAACGTTTCTTTCCCGTTTGTTTCTATCTTTAAAAAAAAGTGTAAATAATAAAATGTATTCCGTCGAGGCGTTTCATTGTGAGGCTGACCTTAATCTCGGTAACAAACAGACGGACTATTCTCAACTTTGTATCGTTTACGAGCGATAGTCAAACATGGCATCATAAAGGCGAAAACAGTGAAATAACGAGGACATTAACATCGTACTTTTGTCGCTACGTGACGTCGTTAACGCGTCTTGCAACACCATCGCCTAGGACACAAATTACAACAGGAGCCATATCGGGACAGCTCAGTATACATATATAACTGTATAACAATAGTATAAAATATTATATAGATAGAGTATATATCTATATTACTAATATTATAAAGCTGAAGAGTTTGTTTGTTTGAACGCACTAATCTCAGGAACTACTGGTTCGAATTGAAAAATTCTTTTTGTATTGAATAGTCCATTTATCGAGGAAGGCTATAGGCTATATAAAATTACGCTACGATCAATAGTATTATGTATAAGCAGCGTCCAGTACCGCGCGCCCCACGCGCACTCCACCGCCGTATGGGCCGCAGCGAAGCGTGGCCGAGTTCAGCTAGTATTATATACCAGCTAAGCCCGCAACTTCGTACGCATGGTATTCGGTATAGGACTTAACTTTTTTGTTCGTAAAATCGATTGAAATGAACTAAATGTTACGGATAGCTTGCTACAATACATCAGTGAAAACTGCATTCAAATCGGTTAAGCCCTTTTGAGATTAGCATCCGCAAACGCACAGACAAACAGAAAAAAATTCTAAAAACTATTTTTTAACCTCGGTACAACGTAACTAAGTACAACGTGTACAAATTGATTTTTTGAACAAAAATTTATTTTATTTATTTATAAAGTTAAATAATGTCTTAACACGTGACTTAAAGGATTTGAAATCCTTATGTCAACAAGTATTATAAATTTCAAGCATTTTTTGCGCTAATGATATTACATATTGTTTGTTTAATAATTCAATTGTTTTTTTTATTAAAGATGGATTTTTTATACGACGAGACCGACGATGGAGCGAGCTCGCCCAAAGATGCCTATTCACTCGAACCTTGAAAAGATTTGAGTTGCATAAGCTCGGAAAAACGGAGTTTCTATCCTTAGCAGTGCGCATTATAAAAGATGTTTTAAAGCGTTTGGTCCGAATTAGAGGGATTTCGACAAGATGAGGATGGTAACCGGCCGTACGTCTGCAGGTCCGACAGAAGAAAGCGGTATGGTCTCGTGCAGCTCCCGAGCACGCTCTCCGAAGTACATCTTATAGAATACAGGCAATTCGAGCAACTGTGCAATCCATACATGTATCTTTTGATGCACTGGATATTAAATTCTAAAGGCACTGGTCTCTAGACAATAAGGATGAACTGCTTTATTGTTGAATGTGTTCATATAATATAATTATGCTGATACAGATAGAAAAAAAAATCTCGTTACCTCTACAGGTGTTTATTTTGTAGTCGGTTCTAAACGCAAAATAATTATTTCTATTGTGAAGGTAGGAATACAAGAGCTTATTCCAACTGCGTCTCTAACAAAGCAAACACTAAGCTTTGTGATGCGAGCGAGAGCTTTATAGCTTTGTGACGAAAAACTAAATAAGTTTTTTCCGCAATTTCATCTCAGAAGCAACAAAGAATTTCATGAAGGTAGTATCGAAAATCGGCCGGGGCCTATTCCTTGAAAAAGTCATTTCCATGACTTTTTCTTTAATTAACTGTCAATTCTTTTGCTTTTACCACTAGTTCTGAATACATGTTCAATTTCTTTTTATTTCGGCCCTCAGACAGGCTGACGATCCATTTGATGGTACGTAGCTATTCTCGCTTGTAACACAAGCAACGCCATGGATGCTGCAAGGCTAAGGGATTAGTGGCTCACTCATCGAAACACAACAGCACATATGCTGTTATATATACCACGGTGGTTGTCTGTAAGGGGGTTTACTGCCGTCAGACGGGCTGTCTAAATGACTGCAAAACGCAGTTTACCCTGCCGGGAATTAATCCGAGAACCGTGAAACTCGACCAAGAGACTTCTATGAAATAAAACTGGCAAAAACAACATTAATTTACTATGTAAATAATCGTGGATTTATTGAATTCCGTAAGCCTCGCTCGATGTACACAATGACGCAATAAAAAGTTGTAAGTAATATCTGAAAATAAAGCTGATTCAAAGGGATCTCGCCGTGTTTTCTTGGTACATAGCGAAAAGTGTAACATCTATAAAAGACCTTTGAAGCGAGGCACACAATGAACAAAATGGAAAGAATTAATTTCACTGGCAGCCCTAATCCCCGCGGAATAGCGGTGAGATAACTTCAACACAAAAGGTTAAAATTAAATGATTAAAGAGGATTTAAGCCGAAAACGAAAGTAACAAACTGTCTAGCCATGCAACAAAAAGACACCGCCTTACAAAAGACCACCGTGAAATAACAGCACGTGTGCTGTTGTGTTTCGATGAGTGAGTAAGGGATGCCAGAGCCCTTCTCAATCCCTTATCCTTAATCCTACTATAGTGGGCAGCGCACTTGTAGCACCTGTGGCGTTGCTTGTGTTACCTATCATCAAGTGGACCGTCAGCCTGTCTGCCGACCTTAACATAAAAAAAAATTGCTATCAATAACCTAGCAACAGGAAACTATGCTTACCAAGCCCATCCTGCTGAACACGGACAGCGAATCTTGGCGAAGTAGAGCACAAGAGAAAAACCATCAAGACTCTCCAGCTTAACAAATAGGCACAATTATATACCTGTAAGTTTCTCCCCCTCCCGATGCCATCCGATGGCATCAGCCAGAGACTTGGTCCCGTCTAGAGTGTACTTAAGTTTTGTTTGTAAGTTCTCGCCAGATAGTCCTGTGTAGGTTAAGTTCGATTTTTTTTAATGTTAAGATCAGCAGACAGGCTGACGGTCCACTTGATGGTAGGTAGTTACCGTCGCCTATAACACATACAACGCCACAGGTGCTACGGGTGCTGCAATTGCGCTGCCGACTACAGTAGGATTAAGAATAAGGAATTCGACACATATCCGACTGAGCCAGTCGGTCCCCGAAGGATAAATGCCGAAGCCCTAAGTCCATAATCCATCTTGCGGCTGCTCCACTAAAATTTTCAATCAGTACTTATTAGTACATGAATTATTTATGCGTTGGTTAACGCGTTTCGTTAATAAATATTGATTAAACCAGTTGTTTGTATATTAGCGCGGCTTATGTTTTAAATACAGATTCAATATAGTTGCCACAGTTTAATATTAACTAGCGAATTAATTAAATAAAATATATTTATTTATTAAATAATTTATTTAGTTATGTCATTTATTTTGTGACGAAATAAAAACAAGTATTTACCTAGTATTTATCAACGCCATATCAGGAAATGCTTTGTACCTACTAAAACATCGATTAAATATGTTTTAAAGCAAATAAAGATTTATTTATTGACGCAACTTTAAACTGAATACATTTATGTACTTCGGGATTCAATATTACAATGATACGACTAAGATTAGTATCTACCTAATTTAAGAAATACGACCCGCGTGACTATACAATACATCAAATAAACGGAGACAATAGTTACCGTAAACAGGATACGAACCTGGGTTACTAGGGCTACAACTAAAAGATCAGGGTTATGAGCAGCGATATTGAACTTTTTTGAATTTATGCTAGAAAAGGAAAATGTATGATACTTTCACAGCATGAAAATTATCCTATTTTCTTTTCCGTGTCCTTGACAACGTCTACGCAAGATTTCATTATGATCGGTTGAGTAGTTAAGGCGTGAAAAGATAACAGACAGAGAGACTGATATTACAAAAAAAAAAAATATAATTATGAATTTGGTGCACATTTGAAATAACCAAAAACACGTTGTCAATAATTATTAATAAATTCATTATTAGCAGAAATAGAATTAAATGAACGGGAGTCTCGGTAGGTAAATAAGGTACCGCGAATAGAGATAAGGCACCCACTGCCTCACCGTCCCTCAGATATGAAGATTACAGGCTTAACCTTTGTCAGCAAAATTTCTCCCAAACGATTCTTAAATAAATGGACTCCTACTTGATACACCGAAATTGGGGCTACCCATTTTTTAAGTGAGTGCGATATGAATTTATACACATTTTCCTCAACTTTGTCATTGACTCACTAAAAGGCTGAATTAATTACTATTTCTACTAATAAAATAAAGCTGAAGAGTTTGTTTGTATGTTTAGTTGGAAGCGCTAATCTCTGGAGCGACCGGTTTTAAAAATTCCTTTTGTACCTGGCGAGAATTGCCGAGAAGAGCCGAATGTCATGTTTTTAACAATTTAAATTAAATGACGGGTGAAACTGTGGGTCATACATATTTGGACGTAAATTAGCGTGTATAATAAATTATGAGTCTAAAAGTTAGAATAAAGACTGACAATCCTAGTACTAGAGGTGGGTACCTAGTTATTAAGATGAGAGAGCACAGTGCTTGCCAAAATCATATATATACCAGGTAGCCCATTTAATACTAATTACTAATTAATTTAATTAAAGTGTATTAATTGATTTTAATACATTTTACATACATTACTAGTTGAGCCCGCAACTTCGTACGTGTGGTGTACGGTATGGCGCGTAATTTGTTAGTTTGTAAATCGATTGGAATGAAACTAAAGGTTACGGGAAGCTTACTAAAGTAAATTAGTGAAAACTGCGTTCAAATCAGTTAAGCCGTTTTTGAGATTAGTGTGCAAAAACGCACACACATACAAAAATTCTAAAAACTATTTTTTGACTTCGGCCACATAAGTACAACATGTACAATTTTTTTTTATTTAATGTACAAACATGGCTCGTTAACATATATAAACATTATATATACATATAAATATAAGTAACTATATTGGCAAATTAAACCTATACAAGTAAAATAGAGGTCACTTTGAAGGTTTATTTAAAAAATAAACCTTCAAAGTGAGCGTAAGCTACTTTGTAACTGTTGATGCGAACAAAGTGGCGGGCAACGGCTTGTCGTTTATATAAAAGCGACACACATCAGTAATTAAAGCCATTCAATCAAGTGAGCGGGTATTTGTATTCATTAGAATATTTCGGTTGTCCCCGAAGGGTTCTGCTGCCGAAGGGTTCTGCTGCCACCAAGTTCCTTCATCCTAATCAATGATGGACTACATAGACAGCCCTTCAATAAATTAATACCAACCGATTCATATTCATTATACATTACATATTTTTATGCATTCAAACTATTTATTTTATTAAAAATAAAATCACACGACACTTATTATTCTATAATAAGTCTATTATAAAAATGAATCCCCATTTCCCTTGGTCACGGCATCACGACCGATTTTAATTCGGTTTTCACTAATGGAAAGAGGGATAAACGGGGAAAGTTCATATATGTATATAATAATGTACATTACTTAGTGATGAAATAAAGGACAAATTGTGTTTCTGTGAAAAACGAAAGAAACAACATTTAATGCCTCTATCTCATATTTGTAAATTATATTCCGATAAATTGTGATAAATAAATTCCAACTATCTTCTTAAATAAAAATCAATATTTAATAGCAGCTGTCCACAAAACATCACATGTGACATGTCCTTACACTGTGACTATAGTAGCCAGCTCTACTAAGAAAAGAGTTGATACTTCTTTATATGTATATGTATAAAAATTGCACCCCGGGCGAGCCGGGTCGCTAGTATCTTATATTATAGACTATAATAACGCTAATAACGGACTTCTGGTATGAACGCGACCATTAAAAAATAATAAAATATTAAGAATTATGTGTAGTGTGTGTGTGTGTGTGTGTGTGTGTGTGTGTGTGTGTGTGTATTGTGTACCTAATGTGCGCGTTAAAGTAACTTTTGTGAGAAAAAATAATTTCTTTTGACAGACAGGCCGACGATCCACTTGATGACTAACGTCACCTATAACACAAGCAATGCCACAGATGCAACCAGTGTGCGGTCGATCATAGTAGGATCGAGGATATAAGTAATAAGGAAGGCAATGGGTCCCACTGTAGGACGTCCACTGCTGGACAAAAGCCTCCCCATAATTTTCCAATAGAATCGGTCAGAAGCAGCCTGGACGTCCTATGCCGTGGCCTCCACTCGAGAACCTTCCCTATAAGGTCCTGACCATTTCGTCTTACTGATTTATTTCAATTAGGGTCAATATTCTGATAAACGCTAATCATGGAGATTGGTGGAATTGATGCCATATTTTTTGAAATTTTAAATTGCTTTTCAGTTGTAGTTATGAAACATTAATAATAATAAACTGTGCTTCCGGTGTAACATACATTTTTCGTAATGTAGCTACATGCAGAGATGACGAAAAAAAAATACTATTTGTCGTCCTGGATGAATGCCAAAGGCGTTTGGACAGTGCGGCGCCATACGGATGAAGCAGGTAAACTCAAATTCAAAGTTTATTTGTGTTAAACTAGCTGGGTTTCGCCGCTTCGCCCGCCCTCAAATTTAACAGCAAAACACCTCCATGAATGGATGTCAACAGCAGGGTGCGTGTTAGAAAACAAAATATGCATTTTTTTATTAATTTAAGGTTTAAATAAGAATTTAAGGCTCTAGGTTGCTGTCCTGTTTATCACCTTGTCAATAAATTTAAAGTCCTCCTTTACTTTTTTTCTGTGAACACTGAGCATCTGAGCAATGAGCGTGCACGGGTCACCTCGGCTGCAGGTATTCACCGAGCAATAATGCGAATTATCGATGTGCGAAGCATTGCGATTTTGGCCAGCATCTATCCATGTAGGAAAGATGAGGCCGACGATGGAGCGAGCTCGCCCAGAAGATGCCTATTAACTCGCACCTTGAAAAAATTTGAATTGTATGAGCTCGAAAATACAGACGCCGGCAAGGAGTTCCAATCCTTAGCAGTGCGCATTACGTAGGTATATAAAAGATGTTTTAAAGCGCTTGGTCCGAATTAGAGAGATTTCGACAAGGTGAGGATGGTAACCAGCCGTACGTCTGCATGTCCGATAGAAGAAAGGAGAAGGGGGTATGATCTTATGCAGCTCTTGAGCACACTCTCCGAAGTACATCTTATAAAATACACACAGACAGGCAATTTTGCGTCTATGTGTCAGGCTCGTTCTTATTAGTGCAGCTTAGTTCTTATTAGTATACCGTCGCCAATGAGCCTCCTAATTCTGCGGTTCACCGAGTCGAGTGCGGCAAGTTGGTATTTTTCTGAGCCATCCCAAAGGTGACAGCAATACTTCATGCAAGATCGGACTTGTGCCTTGTACAAAGAGAGGAAATGTCCAGGTGTGAAGCTTCACCCTATTTAGGAGGCCCAGCTTTTTGGCCGCTCTTTGGGCTTTGGAGTCGATAGAAGTACCGAAGTTGTGATTTGAGCATAACATCATGCCAAGAAGCTCGAGATCATTAACCACAGGTACGGATGCACCTCGGAAAGTTGAAGTCAAGTCGAAAGGGCTCCTTTTTGCAGAGAACAAACATGCTTGCGTTTTGGTGGCGTTAAAACTAACCAAATTCTTGTCTCCCCATTGGGATACAAGATTTAAGGTTGAGTTAATTCGCTCAACCATTGCCTCCCCTCCCTCTCATAACGAATTTCATTGCGACCGGCCCCCGCGCTGGACAAATGTCTCTCCATGATCGTACTGTTGCATCTGCGTATGCAACTACTCCTGGAAGAAGTAGCTCATTAATATGAAGCAGGAAAAGAGTCGCAGAGAGAACAGATCCCTGAGGAACACCGGCATCAATTGCCATGAGGTCCGAGGAGCAACCATTAATGACTACTCGAATCGACCGTTCATTCAGGAAATCAGAAATCTAGCTACAAAGGCCGGAGGGGATGCCGTATGGCAGCTTGCATGCCAAAGCTGTCCTGGCCACAGCCGCTTCAATTTATTATTCCTCCGGGTTATGTCGGTAACTTTCGTTCGTTTACGTATCGCCCCATTGCCGATTCGGTCTCGCAGTGTAACCCCGAGCATAGCCCTCTGCATAGCTCGTTGAGAGCTGAGCTTTCTTACGAGGCCACAGTTAGAGGCCACGTTTCAGCGCCATATGTCATCATTGGCAACACAGGTCGATAACTTTGATTTTAAGACACTGAGAAATTTTGGACGAGAAGATGTTTCTGAGCTTCCTAAATGCTGCCCATCTGAGCTGGATTCGACGATTGACCTCCTTCTCGAAGGTGGCTCTACTAATTGGACTTATATTTGACTTTCAAATTATATAAAAGTTTTGGTTACACATACGAAAACTATCGCTTCAAAAAGATATTTTTACCAACCGTGATAACTCGGTAAAGATAAATAATACATTCATGAGTTATTATACACTTAAACCACCTCAGAACCCCTCTTTCCGTCATAATACACCATAATACACGTCCATTTTATAGATCCTCTACGAAATGCGGTCAACAATAAATTACCTACAATAAAATAAAATGATAATAAATATGTTTTATGAAAAGTGCGACTAGCCGACAGACGGTCCGCTGGTAGGTACGCTTCCGACCTTGAATGGGATAAAAAATAATGCACAAGATTAAATACGTATCCCACAAGGATGGTATTCTATAATAATCTGTAATAGATTTTACAGTAAATTCTGTAATATCTGAATTCTTTTAAAATCGGATTAATTGCAAAAAGACAGTTATAAAACTATAATTTATGCAATTAAGTGAACGTGTAAATAGATAAAAGTAGCCCCTAAAGGTCATTTTAATAATGATTTAATAGCATATTAAATAGCAGTTTTTGCAAACTTTAAAAATGATTGTGGTAATACAATCGAGTGTTAAACATTGCGAAAAAACCTAAACAATGTTTACATCATTCCTTTAGCGTGTCCTGTGTATTAGATTTTAACATCAATGGGGTAGTATACCATTTATACCATTCGGTATGTGCATATAACTCATTTATAATTTAAAAATGTTAATACTTGTGTTTGTTTATTATATATAATAATTACAGATAAATTTATTACAATCACTAAATTGTCCATTTCATTTTCTTTATAAAGAGAAAAAGTTATTTTTTGCAAGACAGGCAACCCCTAATAATTTATTAGAGGAAAACTTATGGAGCACACGATTCAGGATTTAATGTCTAGTGCGTGCTTCTATAGCTCTATGACTAAAGTATAAAGTCCATTTCAAATTTATTTGTGTTTTATTAAAGGTCGGCAGTTAGGCTTACGGTCCCCTTGATGGTAGGTGGTAACCTTCGACTCTAAATATAAAATAACTATACAAGTTATTATGCTTATTATATCAATTATAATAAGGAGTCGTGTAAGTGAGAGAAGGATGCCTCTTATGATATTTCACGGTGGTCTTCTGTAAGGAGCTGGTGTTAGGGTCGCTATACGGGCTGCCCAATTGATGATTGTAAAATGTCTCCCACTATCGACTGTCTCGCAAAAATTCTACTCAACAGACACTTCATATCTATTAGGAAATGATTTTTATAAGCATTTACGAATTACATTTCTGAACGCAGCCTTTAACAGATTAATGAATAAAATTGTTGTAGCTTCTGAATTATTTTTCTTTGAGCTTTATTAGAAAAAAAAATGGGTTTTGATATGGGCGACACCTTCAGCCAATATCCCCATTTTTTTGTCAGTTGCCTTGGCGTCGCTCTTAAACGCAAAAAGTCTACGCACATTACGTATGTCTTTAAGGTGGAGACAAACGCTAAATACTAAAAATATCCATTGTTTAATGAAGATCTTACAAGAAATAGACAACACAATTACTTTGAAAAAAATATATATTATACTTAAACATGTGAAGAACCAATTGTGTTAATTAGAATTTTCGTTAAAGTAAAAGAAACTCCACAAAAAAAGTTAGAACACAAGAAGAATTTGACTTTTATTGAAAATTCTCTCGAAAACGGCTTATTGCACATATGAATCCTGTACCTATTAATAAGTTAATGTCACTTTAAAAAATGCGCGTTGTTCTAATGTTAAAAACAAAAAAACACCATTTCTAGGCCCGTTGAATTGTCTCCGCCGCCAGCGAGTTCTATTGTAAATATCATTTGCCTCAGTGAAGCCCTTAACCTGGATTCCGTGATGAAGTTTCAGCGTGTAAGGGTCACAGCTGGCGAGGTCTTTGCACGCCACAGGCACAGCTAACAACTGTTGCAACATTTAATTGTCTGCGTTATTTGACTTTAAAGTCAGTTATTAACAGAATTAAATTGCAGTAGAAAAGCGATGTCAATTCAAACATATGGAATAATACAATCTGCCTATTTCAATGCGTGAGGGCGACAATATCCTAAACTAATAGGAGTACGTCCGATATTTGGAAATGCTAGGGAATTCAGAGCAAGCAATTGGTGTGTTTATTTCAAATGAAACACTATTGTATTAATAAATAATAAATAAAAAAAAATAAAAAAACTAGTGTTCGTCCAGTGGGGAAAAATACTCGATCCAAATTTCTTACTCATAACAAACTAAACAAAATAAAAAAGTAAATCGATTCACAAAAGAATTAGTCAAGCCCATTGGTTGAGTGGTAAAAATGCTAGTTTTTGCGAAACTCGGGGGTTCCGATTTCTAGTCTCGGCAGGACCGACCGACTTTCCAAAGTTCTAACAAGTAGTAACAAGTCTAACAAGTACACTGCGGGTAGCCCGTCAGGGGGCAGAAATCACCACCACACCCAGAATACCATCGTGTAATAAAAGTATGTGTGTTGTCACAGAACAGAGAATCACCGGGCAAATGCGTTAAGCGCACATTTGGACGTTGTGGAGTAAACATTATTTAAAAAAGCCATAGAAATGCCTCATTGTGCTATGACTTGGTGTAATAATGAAAGTAATTGCAAGGGCGGCAGCGCACACTTACCCCCCCTGGTGTTGCTTGTGTCCTTAGGCGACGGTAGCCACCTACCATCAAGTGAACCGTCAGCCTGTCTGCCACCTTTAATAATATTTAAAAAAAAAACATAAACATCAAGAAGCAAAATTGAGGTATATCATATAAAAAAAGTAGGTAATTAAATGCAATTTTTAACTTTAAAAAATGCGAGAGTCGAGATTGTCTTGGAGCACAAACCTAAATCGTACGTAAGCCGTGCGTGTACTTGTCCATACTGATATTATAAATGTGAAAGTAGCTCTGTCTGTCTGTTACCTTTTCAAGCCTAAACCTCTAAACCGATCATCATTTTGCGTGCACGTAGTTAGGGATACAGGATAGGACATAAGGTACCTTTCATCCAGAGAAAAAATTCTGTTCCCGAGGGATCATCTAACGCCTGGCAAAGCGCGGGCGAAGCCGCGAGCACCAGCTAGTATTGAATAAATGGTAACTCCTCCTGACACCCTGATTTCCATGGAAAACGTTGACCAATGACCATATGTTCTCTAAAAGGGCGCGGCAAAAAAGGGGTTGTTATTTTTCGGTGAATACCTACATTTTCCTATCTCACCAAAGAAGCTATAGAACAAGTGTAGAGATACATGAGCCCATTTTTTATCCTCTCACTTGCATTCCCATACTAGAAGTACATATATCATCAAGTACCAGAAGTAACTATTGCTGGGCCATTAACAAAGGCCATAAAAATCAAAGGAATGTTGTTTAGACTATAGACATTCAATTCTGGAGATTAAACTCTGCTGCCTAGTCCGTAAGGATTTCTTTTGAACCGAAGCACTCCTCTCTATTCTAAATTTTAATTAATCTCCTAAGATAACAAGCACACGTTGTTTATGTGAATATACACAATAAATATCATAAAGAGTTGATTTGTTTCTCTGTCGTAAATATTGAAATAATTTTGAACAGTCCCCCAACCGCCCAAGTCGTTTTAAATTCAAGGACCTTTAAACTTTTCCAGTGAAGTGTACTTTAACCACACCGGAGGAGTTGTGGTCTTAATGTACAACGGCCCCCTCTGATTCAGGATTACCTGATACATTTACATGTGAGGATAATCTTTATTTTGAGTAACGCTAAGCCTTTGCAGGTGTTCACCAAAATATTATTTGAAGAACCTTTTCAGAGTAGCCTTGTGCTTTGTTGTGCAAAGATAAAAAAAGTAAGTGTTTAAATATTTAGCACAAGAAAATAGCTTAGATCATATCACTTACTTTTATATTAAAAAACTTAAAAATTAAAATAATTATTTTGTATGGAATAGATATTTTTTTTATGTTAAGATCGGCAGAAAGGCTGACGGTCCACTTGATGGTAGGTGGCTACCGTCGCCTATAACACAAACAACGCCAAAGCTGCTGCAAGTGCGCTGCCGACTACGGTAGGATTAAGGATAAGGGATTAGGGAGGGGATAGGGAAATGGGCTGTGGCATCCCTTACTCACTCACCGAAACACAACAGCACACGTGCTGTTATTTCACGGTGGTCTTCTGTAAGGGGGTGGTTACTGCCGCCAGTCGGGCTGCCCAAATGACTGCGAAACGTAGTGTGCCCTGCCATTACTTTCCAGATCCAGACCAGAGCCAAATTTGAAAAGTCCACCTTTCAAAGTTGACCTAGCCGGGAATCGAACCCGGGAATACTAGAACAGAGCGCCAACCACTCATCCAATAAAAATAATCACTTTATAATAAAAATAAAAAAGCTAAATTATCTTAGCAATCCGGCTTCGCACGGAAGCATTTTTCTGCCAATGATATAATATGTAGATACACAAGCATTCCTCGTTTCGGTTTTTCCATAAATGAAAACCCTATCAAAATCCGTTTAGTGATTAAAAAGAGGGGACTTATTTTATAATGCTCCTATATTATAATATTTCGACATCAGAAATGGCTTACATATAAAAAAATGTACTTTTATTTTCTATGTAAAGTAACTTGTCTTTTTGTGGCTCAAACAAATATTTATTTATTTGAATTTTAAAAATCGAAATTTATATATTAGATAGTCTTTCGTATGAATTATAATGTTGTTATTGTCGAGAATTATTTACTTGACATTAAGTATTTTTATTTTATTGACAATATATTTTTAAAATGTACCATAGAAACGAAGAGTGGAGTGGAGGAAGAAGTTGCCGTAGCAATATGTCTCTGCATCCGCAACCGAGCTCGTATTTCCACAAGGAAGTAACAATTTTAAGTACTCATATGAAAACTACGGAACAGTTGCGTTGTTTCTGTATTAAGAGGACTCAGCAAAAATCACCGTTTAACGCAATAAATATTCCAATGTTTATGAGTCCAAAAATTATTGAAATATTATGATAATGATAATTACAATTTCTATTTCACTTTCGTTTTACTAAATAACAAATATATATTAATAAAAAAGAGAGTACAAATCAATAAAAATATTAGTAACTAACTCGGTACGCGTTGTATTTGGTATAGCGTCTGACTGGGATGAAACAAACACTAACTGTTACAGGAAGCTAACATTTATCTCACAACATATTTCTTAGTAGTAATATAGTCAAACAAACTTAATCACAAAATATAAAATACCAATTATAAGAATAATACATAATACATAGGTATAAAATATCAGTCAAACTATCTGCTTTTATCAGAAATGTTTTTGTTGACCAATAGTCACAGAAAATATCTATATCAGTGTTGGTGGTAAGGAGTGCAATTGAGTGCACTGAAATAAAATAAAAAATAAAATAACAATAAAACCATAAAGAATTTAAAAAAAATAATACAATTTTTACATATTGTACTTATGTTACTGAAGTAAAAAAATAATTTTTAGAATTTTTGTCTGTTTGTCTGTTTTTATGTGCGTTTGTGCACGCTAATCTCTGAAACGGCTTAGCCTATTCGAATACGATTTTTGTTGATGTATTGTAGCAAGCTTCTTGTAACATTTACAAACAAGAAGTTGCGGAGTCAGCTAGTTTTCAATGTAAATCAATCCGATTAAACCAATAGATGATATATTAAAGCGTGTACGATGTACGAATGTACGAAATGAATAGATTTGTATGTAAATCTCTAAACGATAGTGCCAACCGGATCCGAGTCTGTTGTGAGTTTAAAGGAACGCTATTATTAAAAAGCTATTAACACATAAATTCCAAACAAAATTCAATCATATTAAATCCGTGATAAAGTTGAGTATCCCCATTGTATATTCCATAACGATTGTACGCGCTCATTAAAAATTTATGAACAAGCGAAAGTCATTATAACTCATTAACAAGATTAACGCAATGCTGAGATAAATCCGTACTCGCGTTCGAAGGAAACTTATTCCGAAGCAAATATTAAATTTTTAACAACTTTATAAGGGAATTATTTTCCAAACGTGACTGAAATGATTATATTTTAATTATGATTGCACAAGTGGTGGCTTCATTTCAGATAAGGTCATCTCTAATGAAACAAGGAGAATCGAGTCAAAAAGCCAACAATAATTACGACCCCATTAGCCGAGTGGTTAAAGTGTCTCAAGGATCCCCCGAGTTCGATTCCCGGCTGGGCCAACTTTGGAAATTTTACTATTCAAAGTTGGCTTTCGCCTGGGTTTGGAAAGATGTGAAAGGGTACACTGCGTTTCGCAGTTATTTGAGAAGCCTGGCAGTAACCACCCCTGGGTGGGACCCAGTAGTGTTCTTTCTCATCTTTTCTCTTTTTGTTAGACTCTTAAGAGTCGTAGCGTGATGCTAGTCTTCCTACAGGGAAGACAGGGATCTACAGGGTGACCTGGAAATTGCTCACATTCTTCTCAGGGGTCGTAACTATGACCATAGGAGTAACTTAACTCCATTCATGTACAGGTCCGAAATTAACCATTTTCGAGAAAATCGAGTTTGAAAAAATTTCAGAGATTATCTGGATTTTTGATATTGGAGTATTGTAAAAAAATAGCTAGTATTAATCAAAAATTTTACACTATTTAATATCTAACTAAATAATGAACACAATAAAATTGAAATGTACTCCATATTTGTATTTTATACTAGCGACCCGCCCCCGGCTTCGCCCGGCGTGCAATTTTTATACATATGAACATTCCCCCTTTTATCCCTCTTTCCATTAGTGGAAACCGAATTAAAATCGGTCTACCCGTTCACGCGTGATGCCGTGACCAAGGGAAACGGGGATTCATTTTTATATATAGAGAAGATTTATATTTTTCAATGCAAATGGTCGCAAATGTGATTATCATCGAATAAATGTATATAATGATTTATTTTAAACAAGTTGCATACATTTTATCATTTTATAGATGAGTACCAAAATATGTCTACAAAAGTTAACCATTTCTTCGAAACCTTCGCCAGATTGTAGGTGCCAATGGTTACCAAACTGTATATAAACTTATACTAGTATAAAATATTATTAGAACGACCTTCTGAAAAGGGTAATAGCGTTTTTGCTGAGTTCGGTTTTTGCAGATGGATAAGGGATTGCTGAGGCGTAATATCGTTAGGTATTTACCGACGATGATTCTCACAAATAACTATTTGTTTCTCAACAACAATCTGTTATTATAGTTTTGCTAAAAAAACATTTTTTCCGTCAACAATGTTGAACTGTTCGTGTTTAGTTATTTATTTAAAAATCCATTTCTCTCACAATATTCCACGTGGCATTAAAATTAATTAGATTTCAACAAAAGTCGATAATAAGACAATTAAAACAATAAATACCAAATTCTAAATTAAGTTGTTGCTCGCAAAAGGCACCAAAAATATTGTCTTTGGCGACCCATTAATTAAGATTATACTGTCTAATTGCAAGTAGCACCTTTGAAATATCCCTGTTAATATTAAAATTTATTTAGACTAAAGAACTTAATGAGCTTAATATCAAAATCAAAATCAAAATATTTATTTATCAATTAGGTTTCTCCAAGAAACTCTTATGATCGTCATATAAATTTACCAGGGTTTCACAAAAAAAGCCAAGATGACGATCCTGAGAAGAAACCCCGAAAGAAACTCAAGATACTATTCTTTTTGTCATCTTTAAAATATAAAAATTACAACAATTATATACATGTCACTTAATTGTCACTTAAATAATCAGTAACCTTATAATAGCCTTTCGAGAGGAGTTTGGTTTTAATGACATCTTTAAATTTATTTATAGATAAGGTTCTGATTATATATAATAATTGTAAATAATATATATAATAATTGTAATAAATTGTAATAAATAATTAAGCAATTAATATTAATATAAGTTTGGTGCTGCCATATTTGCGCTCGCAAGATTCGAGCTAGAATTATATATTGATAAAAAAATAGAACAAGTACTACAAGAACTAATGCCAGAAAAATATATTATAAATATATTTAATAAATTGTTGAGGTGGCGTCAAGATGACCCTGGGATGTCCTAATTAGTATTAGACTAGTTTGAAAGAGTGCAGGAGAAAGAACTATGATACAAATAGGTTTATAAGTGTCAAAGATAAACCAAGTCTCCGTTTATGTCGGAGGATTACGACTACAATCCCCCAACCCCCAAATTAATTGATATTCTGACATTTTATAGCTACAAAGACATTTTATAGCTTATTATATAATTGTAATATGGTTGTATGTGTGTGTGTGTAATATTATTATTAATATATAATAATATTAATAATTTAATGTAGGTATGTAATACGAAATAATACTGTATTATGTTAACAAACGGCCTGTGGGGGTGTAGTAACCCCTGGGGAAAAACGATAAAAAAAACTTTAATGTCAAATTAATATACAAATGTAAATTAAACATAGTTTGGTATTTTGTATCCATTTTAAATTCGCAATGTGTCTTTCATATTTCTTTCATCTTTTGTCAAATATTAGCACGAAAATAACATTTTATTTGAGAAAATAATCTTTCTGGAACAGACTTCTTTTATTCTAATTTTGATTTAGAATTCGGAAATGGCACATTTTGATTTATAATATATTTTAAAAGGAATTCATTTTAAAATATTTTCTTCTTTAAATATATTATTGGTGAATTTATACTATAAAATGTTTTCCTTGACACGATTATTTTCCGTTTTGCGAGTTGCGTTATGTGAACTAAGCTTTACAATGTTAAATTAATATTTCTGATTTGGATCATATCATCATCATCAGCCCACAAGTTCGTCTTTTAAATGAGCGCCACCACACCATTCATTTCGTATAAAATTGGTTATATTACGATTAGACAATAATTTTTTTTTCATTTATTTCATTTTTATAAAATAGTTAATTTAAATTATTGTGAAAAACAGATACTATTTTAAAATAATAGTCAACAGTCCCAATTCTAATTACATATGAATTTTAGTAGGTATTATAACACAGTTTACGGTAAAAGTATCAAACACGTGGTTGCCTTATTACTGAAATATCCACTTCCCAAAAAAGGTTATTATGACCCGCTTACATAAACAATCCCTTTAACTTTTAAACAATAATTACGCCATTTACAAATGTATCGAACTGTCTACGACATGCATGACCGATCCGTCATTTTTTGCCAAATAGAAGTTACTCCCAGCGGCGTTCAATTTTCTCTGTCCCTTTGTGAAAGGTCTCTAGAAAAGCTCGATTAAAAAAATGAAAGTTTAAATTGTGAAAGCACCATTAGACAGTTTGAAGTTGTCGGTCAAGTCACGAGTTCACTGAATTACAAACTAAATAACAAAGCTCAAGGAAAAAAGCTCAATAGAGAGCGAACTCAATAAGTAGAAGTAACAGTAGGTGAATGCACACTTGAAACCTTTAGCTCTGTAAATTGCACACATTTTTTCGTATTTATTTTAATAGAAAGTTATTTTATAAGTGATTCACGATAAGTGACTCAGTTTAATTAGTTACAATAATAAGTTTTATGTAAAGATACGCAGGCCGGCCCGCGGTCCACTTGATGGTGAGTAGGGTTGCAAGTGCGCTCCCGAATTTAGTAGGATAATAGATAAGAGATAAGAACGGGATAGGAAAATGGACTCTGATATCCTTTATTCACTCACCAAAACACAACAGAAAACTCTGTTATGTTACCGTAGTCTTATATTAATTTATTTCAGATATGACATTCATATAAATATCTACAAAATTTACACTAATTTACACTAAATATATTTTGTAAAGTTCTTAAATATATTATTTTATCCTATGCTCAGCCGCATCTCATTAGTATCATTAACATCATTAACAGCCTATTATAAGTCCCCACTTCAGGGGCACAGGCCTATCCTCTCAGCGAAGGCTATATGGTCTACCACGCTAGCCCAGTGCGGATTGGTGACTTAAGGCGCATGCCTTAGAATTTGATTTTTGACGTATACAGGTTTCGTCACGATGTTTTCCTTCACCGTTTGAGAGCAATCATTAAAATGCACTTAAGTTTTCAGAAAAAAAAAACCATTGGATCGAACTCGGACCTCTCGATATGATAGGCCGCGTCTTTCCCACTGCACTACCGACCTACTTGGGTTCTATTGTGTTCTAAATGAGTGCAACTACTGCCCTTTTATACGTTTTAATTTGTTCTGTGTACGTGTTATGTAGTTCTCACATCTGGCGCTGGCATCCGCCGCGATACACACTCAAGGAACAAAAGAAAACGCTCCTAACTAAACCAATCGATGAACTTGTTCGATTATGATTTCATACTTTATTTGCTCTATAACTTTTGTAGGCTCACTGTATTTTAACAGACATAGTTGTAGCTATAATACTTAGTTATAAATGTTTCTTGCTTATATATTTTTGTCAGACATTAGACTTTTTATTTTTATCCTATCTTTTTACTTTTTTCTGGATTTAAAGTACCCTGTGTCCTTTTATTAATTCCCAACAACGTGTATGCAAAATTTCATGCTGATCGGTTGAATAGTTAGATCGGTTAACTATTATTATATACTCCTTATAACATTAGCTATCTGCTAATGAAAGTCCTGTCAAAATCGGTCTAGCCGTTTCGGAGGTTTTGCCGGAACAGACACATATAGGTATTTTGCATCTCTGAGAGAATGTTGGCACTTCTTCAACCTTTTGACATCAAAATTGTTTATTTTTTTGTATGGAGATCCCCATACAAAACGGAAATAGTTAATTTTAATACTTATTCCCATCAATATGAGTTCAAAGATATTAGTTCTCTATCCGCCTAACTTGTTCTAAGCCACCCAATGGATTTTGATACGGTTTTTACTAATGAAAGGAGCGATTAACGAAAAAAATTTGTATATACAATTTGCAGAAAAAACGAATCCGTGTAAAGCGGGTTGCTAGTATACAATAATTACAAATCGCCTATCAGCTTACCACGTTAAACCCATAAATTGATGTCGACTGACGACTCACTCAAATCTTGTTTTCTTATAGAACTCTTCAAAATACACTTACTCCACCTTATTCTCTGTTTTTCTTCTTGTCTCTTACAGTAATTGACTCAAAATTATTATTTTGTCTTTAGAAGTTACATGAAATTTTTTAAAGTTATTTTAGCTCGAGTCTACAATAAGTTTACGTGAAAAGTGTTCCAATAAACGCTATAATTTATCAACAGATACAAGTAACATTGATATAAAGAAGTCTCATTTTGTATTCTTCACGGACAAGTAGGTAGACGTTTTGCGATTGCGTGATGGGCGGCGCCGCGTGCACTCTTCGCGGAGGCTTCGCGGATACTGCTGACGTTAGGCGGGCGCGGAGCAAGCTTTCAGCTACGAACGTCCGCAGTAAAATATCACCAGTGTGTAGTGACTAATCATCGCCGCCCATATAAATATGCGCATAAAACGATGAGGTAACAATTTTAAGACGTCACTCTGTGATACCCTGAAAACTGTCTTGATAATATATACTTAAAATCGATTGTCCTGACTATCAACGTACAGGTAAAACTTTTAAGTGTAAAAAGCTGAAATTTGCAATATAGCTTTATTTCATATCGTAAGAGGATTTTTGAAAATTTCAACTCCGTACGAAGCCGGGGATATGTTTTATATGTGAAGATCGGCAGACAGGCTGACGGTTCACTTGATGGTAGGTGGCTACCATTGCCTATAACGCAAGCGACGCCACAGCTGCTGCAAGTGCGATGCCGACTACAGTAGGATTAAGGATAAGGAATTGCGTAAGAAAATGGGCTCTGGCATGCATCCCTTACTCACTCACCGAAACACGTGCTGTTATTTCACGGTGGTCTTCTGTAAGGGAGTGGTTACTGCCGCCAGACGGGCTGCCCAAATGACTGCGAAACGCAGTATGCCCTGCCAATACTTTCAAGATCCAGACCAGAACCAAATTTGAAAAGTTCATTTTTCAAAGCTAACCCTGCCGGGATTCGAACCCGGAAACCCTAGAACAGAGCGTTAAGGCAAACACCCTAACCACTCGTCCAACGGGACTGGGACTCTGGGACATTTCAATAACTATTTGGCGGCTAAAAGATATTAGTTATTGATTGCTAAAATTTAATTCTTTTTTTTTTTCATAATTAGTTAATTTTGTCTTTAATATTCTTGTCAGTGTAATATGGATAAAATGCCAACGCTGTTGACGCATAAATTTAATATTCAAAATGGTGTAACATTGTATTGTTATACCTAAAATATATTATTATAAATAAGTAAATATCGTTTATTTCTGAGATATTTGTGAAGTTTAACAAGTAACAATGAGAATATTATAATTATAATTAAAATGTGTCGTAAGTGTATTATTAGTTTACAGAAATATTGTAAGGCCTTGGCTACATGCTTGTAATAATCGGTATCTGAATTTGTATCACCTTACACTTACTTACCACAACTGACCACATATCTCTGTCATGTGTATGGCAGACTCTGTGGATTTACAAGTATCACATATGGCCGGGATATAATCATATCAGCAGCCATTCGTTCCACGGCCATCAGTAAAAGCAGGAGACCTCACATTGTATTTTCTTTTATCGAAGCCTTTTCTCTTAAAGGCGAACTGGAGCAAATGAACGCACGAAGCTCACGTTTGATATTTGAATATTAATATTGCCTGAAACGTTGTGTTCGTTTCGAAAGAGCGGCTTAGAGGATTGATTCTAAGATTTTGGAAGTAACCGCCAAGAGAAAATTATAAATTCTTTATGAAGCAATTTTATGGTAGGGAATAATTTATTTGCGGAATACTTCATCAAATATTGAAATTTCGAGGTCTCTCCTGCACAGACTGACTACAAAGGGTTTCTTCGTTTTAATCTAACAATTTTTCTTTTCTCTCTAATTTGCTCTCGTGTTTTGTGATGTCATTTCAACAATTTTTCTCTGGAGTTCTACGCGACGGTAAACGTCCATTAACTAAGACTCTCGTAGCAACTACATTAAGAACTATTCTGCAACATAAAAAAAGATAATAAATAAAAAAATTATATAATTATTACTACATAGTTGTATTAGGTAAAGTGCCCCTTTTTCTCTTTCTATAAGTATATATTTTTGCACTAATCTCGGAATATTGTGAAAGGATTTTGTTGCTGTTACGTCGATCAAGAAGGGATTATATAGGATATTTTGTGGGTGTATTTCACCCACAAAATGTGTCAAAGAAGTAAATGAAAACATTTGTTTAAAATGGACATTTTTCACGAGCGCTATTGATATTGTTTGGTAAGGAATTCAACACATATCTAGAACCACAGTAGGTACGTGAATTTAAAAATTCAAAATCTTTAACTCTGAAATTAAAATAAAATAAACGTTTTCTATTGAATAAACACAATTTCCAAACAGATTTCGAGTTAAAAGGTCATGTTAATTTAGAAAAGTAATTTCTATACGAGTCCGCAAACCCCATCTGATTTCTCCGCTGATTTGAAAGGGACGTGTCACGTCTTAACACGATTTGCAAAGTTCCTTTGCGAGGCTACGCAATACAATTGTGAAATTAGGGCAATTGCCCTAATTTCACATTTAATTCACAAAATGCTTTATTATTAACATAATTTTACGGAGAAGAAAAGCATATTTTACTAGCTTTTGTCTCTTCTACTTTCATCGTTCATCATCAACAGCCTATTATATGTCCCTACTGCAGGGGCACATCAGGCTTACCCTCTCAACAAGGGCTCATGAGCTATATGGTCCACTACGCTGGCCCAGTGCGGGTTGGTGAAGGTGAAACTTTTCTGGATGGAAGGTATACACATACCCTGAGAAGGTGTATGCAAAATTATCTTCGATTAGTAGTTGAAGCGTGGAAGTATATTTTTTTTAATTTTTTTTTATGTTATGTCGACAGACAGGCTGACGGTCCACTTGATGATAGGTGGCTACCGTCGCCTATAACACAAGCAACGCTACAGGTGCTGCAAGTGCGCTGCCGACTACAGTAGGATTAAGGATATCAAACAAAATCACTTCTGCCATTTAAAATGGCTACAAAATGATATATTGCGTGTGAAAGTAAACAAAGATTGTGAAAAGGGTAAACATATCCTTTGCAATAATTTAGTCGACCGCTCTGAGCGGTAAAACTGTGTAAAACCCTCTTTAAAACTCGGACATTGTTTGAATAAGCCTCATTTATATTCAGCTAAAACTTCAAACGAAAGATCTCTGTTAAAGGTTTCAGCATATCTTAGGAAAGATGAGCTAACAGTCCATTTTATGGTAAGGTGGCTAACGACCGTCGCCTATTATCAGAAACAACGCCACAGGTACTAAATCCTCTACCGTTCTTTGTAGGATTAAGGAAGGGATTAGGACTGGATAGGTAAATGGACTCTGCCATCCTTTACTCGCTTACCAATATACAACGTAATGACGGTAGGCTTCAAAGCCATATCTATTTGTTAAACAACCGTTATTGTACTTTCATGTGTATGTGTGTTCGCATGCTCGTATCCTGTGTATCCAATGTACTACATGTACATTGGATACACAGGATATATAGGATTTTAATTATCTTAACAATAATAATTGAACTGTAAGACGGAATGCCCAGTTCGTAAAGCCCTCGGTCAGATCTTTCTCGTTGTTGATCGAATAGACATTAATGAATATTTTATATTCATTGATTTGTAAGTGTAAAAGATCTTTTATATTTCTTTTATTTTAACATTTTATCTATTATACAAGCTATGTCCCACGATATTAATTTGAATTGGAAAAAGCATGTACACTTTCGGCTTTGTTGTTTTAAAGCTTTCTTTCTGACTTCCATTGCTTTTTCTCGGCTTCTAAGGGTCACAGCGCGATTATAAACATTCTATAATCTTCATCAGGAATTAGGCCATCAAATGCAAGGTTTTTGTAATTTCAAAATTTAACGCGTTCAACCAAACGTACAAACTCTTCAGTTTCATTATATTAGAATAGACGAGCCCGTTGGATGAGTGGTTAGGGTGCGTGCCTTAACGCTCTGTTCTAGAGTTCCCGGGTTCGATTCCCGGCAGGGTCAACTTTGAAAAATCAACTTTTAAAATTTGGCTCTGGTCTGGATTTGGAAAGTAGTGGCAGGGCACACTGCGTTTCGCAATCATTTGGGCAGCCCGTCTGGCGGCAGTAACCACCCCCTTACAGAAGACCACCGTGAAATAACAGCACGTGTGCTGTTGTGTTTCGGTGAGTGAGTGAGGGATGCCAGGGCCCATTTCCCTATCCACTCCTAATCCCTTATCCTTAATATTACAGCAGTCGGTAGCGCACTTGCAGCAGCTTTGGCGTTGCTTGTGTTATAGGCGACGGTAGCCACCTACCATCAAGTGGACCGTCAGCCTGTCTGCCGATCTGACATAAAAAAAAAAAAATAGATGTGACTTTATAAAATGAAAAGGCATATTAAAGAAACACGTGTAAGCGTCTTAGGCTGTGGATATAAGGTGTTACAATAAATGTGACGGGCGCCGAGGCCGATATCCAACCTAACTACATTTACCGGCATTTTAGAAACGGGAAATGTACACTCGCGCACGCAATGCGGATCTAGCTTTTGATGAACATGGAAATGAAATCTATTAGGATGACACTTTTCCAAATAAGTTCTAAGTAATGGTTAAAAAGAAAAAGAATATTTGATATAATATCATTGATTTACATAAATATTTTTAATAAAAAGTTTCAATATAATAATTATTGTAAAAAAAAACTTGAAATAATTGTAACGCCGGTAGCTCAAGCTATTGGTGGTTAAAACTGCAGAGTGAGGGACTTTCTTTGACGAGCCCGTGGGGTGAGTGGTTAGGGTGCTTGCCTTAACGCTCTGTTCTAGGGTTCCCGGGTTCGATTCGGCAGGGTAAACTTTGAAAATTAACTTTTTAAATTTAGATCTGGAAAGTAGTGGCAGGGCATACTGCGTTTCGCAATCATTTGGGCAGCCCGTCTGGCGGCGGTAACCACCCCCTTACAGAAGACCACCGTGAAACAAGTGAGTGAGTGAGTAAGGGATGCCAGAGCCCATTTCCCTATCCACTTCTAATCCCTTATCCTTAATCCTACTGCAGTCTGTAGCGCACTTGCAACAGTTTAGGCAACGGTAGCCACTGTCTGCCGACCTTAACATAAAAAAAAAGGTGCCGCGTCAATAAGTACACTCTTTTGTGCCTGTTACAGAATTGTTATTTTATTTTTTTAAATTCAATATATAACGAAATACTTAAAGAACAGCATACTTACGTAGTTTACTTTATTGTTTATATAAACGATGATTTAAGATATTTCTCCCTCATTCGCGATCTAAATGAAAAAGTCCGAAGTAGTTATAACTTTTTATATTATTTTTCTTGCCTATGTATTTTTCGATGTATTTACATGTCTACATGTATGTATGCATATGTTTGTATGTATTTATGTATGTGTGTATGTGTGTGTATGTATATGTATAATTATGTATATAGTAATTTATAAAGTATGTTTGTATGGTGCTCAACGAGTCACATACGGTGCTGGCTGAAAATGAGCGCTGTAGGTGTTTGTCTAGCACCTCAGCACAATGCTGAGTCAGTATCCGATTCGCTGCCGCGAGGACACACACACTTTTTTTTTGTATTATTCTCTGTCCTGTTTTGTATATAATGTCAGTGTCTTTCGTGCAGTGAATAAAAGTCTTTCTTTCTTTCTTTCTTTCTTTCTTTCTTAGGTACATTAAAGTGTCTGAATACACTGATTTGTAAGTTTGTATTGTAGTAAGATGGTATTTATGTATTCGATTGTACATTACATTCGTCTTTCAACGAACGGGGTCAGAGCGGGGTAAACGCAATTTTCACAGGTAATTGAAAATAAATCCGTCGACGACCGACGCCAATTGTCCGGGTCACACAATACACAACATACAATCATAATCGTAATCTCACGCTGAACACAACATTGTAATTATTCTGTGGTGATACTCGTAACAATATCGTGTATCATCCCTTTTCATAAAATAAAGTAACGACTGTGGCATCCCACGAGGATACTGTCCCGCAGTCCATCTCATCTTAGTGATGGAGTGGTAGTAGTGATGGCAGTGACATGATGATGATTAATTTACGCATAGTGTAATCATATTTATTTAGTTAGTTTTTTATATATTTGTTTATCTTTACTGTGGTCATATTGATTGACCGCAAAGTTCCGGAAAGATTATATAAACAGGATGTTGACGTGACCCGACTAAAGGGGATCCAGCCGCAGAGACGAGTGCGATTGTATAGGCGTGAATTACTTCTTGACTTTGTATGGCTTCAAATAAAAATCTAAGCATTGCATTTCTACTGTTACACGTAAGTATAGTAGTATGAATGTGAAATAGCAAATTGTTAATAACTTTTTTTAATGTTAAGATCGGCAGACAGACTGACGGTCCACTTAATGGTAGGTAACACAAGCAACGCCACAGGTGCTACAAGTGCGCTGCCCACTATACTAGGATTAAGGATAAGGGATTGAGAAGGGCTCTGGCATCCCTTACTCACTCACCGAAACACAACAGCACACGTGCTGTTATTTCACGGTGGTCTTCTGTAAAGCGGTGTCTTTTTGTTGCATGGCTAGACAGTTTATTACTTTCGTTTTCGGCTTAAGTCCTCTTTAATCATTTAATTTTAACCTGTGTTCAAGTTATCTCACCGCTATTCCGCGGGGATTAGGGCTGCCAGTGAAATTAATTCTTTCCATTTTGTTCATTGTGTGCCTCGCTTCAAAGGTCTTTTATAGATGTTACATGATGACTGCGAAACGCAGTGAGCCCTACCACTACTTTCCAGATTCAGACCAGAGCCATATTTGAAAAGTACTCGTTTGTCAAAGTTGACCCTGCCAGGAATTGAACCGGGAACCCTAGAACAGAGCGTTAAGGCAAGCACCGTAACCACTCACTATCATTATTACTAACATAGTGTTAAGTGTTCGAATTACACTTAAGATAATTCGTAGCACCAAGCAAACGAGAGTGGGTGAATTAGTTCAAGGCTATGATTGATCATATTCACTCGAGAGATACTTCCTTTCATGACTTATCCCAATATAATATACAACATAATATAATATGTGATTATAAGGCATTATAACTAAAAATGCGTTTAAGAGCCCCTTGACCCGAATACTTCACGATAATTTTTTTCCTCTATATCCCTTTCACATTTTTTTTACTCTCATCATGCGATCGGTCTTCTAGATCTAGACAATGAGCAGATGTGTTGGTTACTTTTGATCCGAGGAGCCAGATCTCCATTTAGAAAATAAGGCCCTGGTGGCTCATGGCCGCGGCAACATCCCTTTATATAATTACTTATTATTAAAATTTTTTTCTCATTTGCTCAATGTAATGGGTCCTTAAGCGTGATTTATTTCACGGATAGTAGCAATAGCCTGTAATATTGAGGTTTACAGTTAAGGCGACGCAGCGATAAACAATAGGGGATCGGACAGTAATCAGATTAAAATCTAAAATGTACTTAGAAAGAAAAAATATAATTTTTTACGATTATTTATCGAATAATATTCATTTAAATATTTTTAAATGAAGAAATAAAATTTATTATTTACAATATTTTTAATCTATACTGAAACACCGATCACAATGCGTGACGTCATTAGTGGGCAATCATTGTCTTATGCCAATGCAGCTGTTTTGTTATGATATGACCACAAATGACGTTACGCGCTCTCAGATGAACTATCGTGGCGTTTTGGCGGCATTTTCAAACAAACAATATTAAAACATGATTTTGAGTACCTAAAAGGCTATAAATAAATAAAATAGTATTTTTTATTGGAATAAATATCCATGAAGATTAATTTAAAACACTTTCTGAAAATTTATCCGATCCCCTATTAATACGGCTCTGATTGCATACAAAATACGAGAGCGCGCTTGCTTATGTCGTAAGGTCGTATGCGACAAAATGATTTATATTAAAAAAACTATAATGTATTTTAAGAAATCCAACTGTAAAATTAAAGTGTATGTTTACACTACTCTATATATAATTGGAGGTATAAATTGGTGCCGTTTGCCTGTAATATGTAAATTTTTGTTTTAAAAGAGGTTTCTTTAAATTTTTTTTCTCTGTTATAAAAGTTTACCGATCGTGTAATCCAACTGACAAAATGAAGTCAGTAACATGAAGCAACAGATTACCAAACACCACTTTCATATGTTTCGTCATTGCTGAGAAAAATCTAAATCCCTGTCACCAAAATTTCCAATGCGTCGCCTTAAGATAAATCACAACTGTATTGAAATTTTCACGACCACATAATAATATGTAAAAAAATCTTTAAACAATTTATTTGAATAGTTATGCGTTTGCGTTGTTTGGAATTGTCAAATTAGAAAACTGGAAATCTGGCTGGCACACATTTCCAATCATAGTGAAACGAAAGCACGTGTGCTGTTGTGTTTCGTTGCGTGGGTGAGGGATGCCAAGAGTTTATTTGTTTCGTTGGTTGACTTTGGAACAATCAGTCGAATTTAAAAATTATTTTTGCATTTGATAGTCCAATTCTTGAGGGAGGTTATAGCCGAGAGTAACCGAGAATTGCCGGGAGATACCGAAAAGAGCTGTCATAATATGCATGTCTTTGACAATTTGAGTTAAACGGAAGGTAAACCGCGGATAGCTAGTTGATATGGTTATTCAAGTATTATAGCGGAAGTATGGCCCTTTATCTTACACAAAAAGTAGCTAGTTGAACAACTTTTGATTTTTAGTACAATCAGAGTGTGTTATCAATTTCAAACAGATTTATCATAGAAATAAAGGAGAATTTGAATAATTTACTGATTTCTTAATAATTATATTAATGGCTAAATTTATTTTCATTTCTTGTATTAAAATCGCAATAAAAGTTAAAAACTACTGCACTTAGTGATAAGGGTTTTCACGCCAAATTGCGTCAGATCACTTGGAAAAATGACTAAAGAAGACTCGAGAGGTCCTAGGGGACTATGCGAGTTTTCTCGACTATTACTCCAGAAAAATAAATTAGTACTTTTAGGTAAATACAATTCTGTAACTGTTGGGTAGAATAGCAACCAAAGAGCGCTTCATACCATGTGTTGGTAAACTTCTTCCCGAATGTTTTATGGCCCTAACGCCAACTCGCGTTCTTTCGAGAAAGGTTCTATGGCCGACCGTAACAGTATTTTTTTAAAACGCAACAATACCTTTAAAATATTCTGTTGCCATTTTATAAAATAAGTGATATTTATTTGGATAAAATAGGTCAGTGCGTGCGGTACCAATATTTCTTACCCTTTTTCCTTTCTGTCCGCCATTATCGTTTCATGAAGAAAACCGATAGATTTTTCCACCGCACCGTTGACACTGTATTCAACGAGGCGTAGCAATTTTATAAACTGTGTGTTCCGTTTATATTATTTTTTATAAGAAGGAAATGAATAATTGGAATTTTTAGAATTGCAAGTCCAAGAAGCCCAAAGTACGTAGTACACTCTTTTTGGTTCCGAATGATAAGCTTTCTTTTTATTTATGTAGGTACTAACCGTGTACATTGGATTTTTTTGAGTGAACGAGGAATATACAATAAAATAACGGACGAAGGGGAATTGAGTACTCGGCTGTTTTTTTTTTTGCTGTCTTTGTGTTATGTTAAATTCTTAAATTTGATTCCCATTTTTGTTAAAATTGCGTCCAAGTATCTTTATCAAATATATAGCAACAGTATAAAATAATTAGACAAAATGGAAGTGTTTTCCTTTAACATTAATTACTTTTTCTCTTAAAAAAATATGTAGAGAAATCTATTCACATTTTTCAATCTCTACGGTGAAGAGATTCTTCCGAAGATTTAGGTTACTGACAGTGGAGCACTGCGGGTTTAGCAAACTAGATACCGCAACAACAGGGCCTCGGGTTGACGGTGCTTGTATCAATCGATGGAAAAGTGAAAGTGCTCCAGTTTACGAGAGTATCTTTAGGTTTTACATTGTGATTCTCAACGTCTCCGATAGCCGTGATCGTCTAGTGGTTAGGACCCTACGTTGTGGCCGTAGTAACCCAGGTTCGAATCCTGGTCACGGCAGTGAATGAGCACTGTCACGGCGGAGACCATATTTTTTTCTTACATCATACATATAATTAATCCTGAGGTTTTATATTACAATTCTCAACGTCTCATACAGCCTTGATCGTCTAGTGGTTAGGACCCTACGTTGTGGCCGTGGTAACCCAGGTGCGAATCCTGGTCATTGTCACGATGACGCGGGGAGGCCATTTTTTTTAACTTTATTAGTACGTTATGACAAAAATCACATACACAGTCATAACTAATTATTCAAAATTTCTAAAAATGTTCCATTTACTGTCTTTTATCGTTTGTTTTTTGTAATATTTACTACCCATTTTACAAAAAATGTCAACACATTTGAGGTCCATCACGTCGAGTGCAGTATTGGCGATATGAGCACAACAAAAGACAAAGGTTAATTAGTGAGGATCAATCAATTTGACACGTGTGACTACGTTCAAACACATGAATGAACAGTATGCACAGCGGGCTAACTAAATAGAGCGAACTTTCATCACAGTTTATTGTCAATAACCAATTCTGCGTCATAGGAATACGGTTTAAAATCTATCGCAAGTGGACGCAAGGCACAACAGTGCTTATATTGCAGGAAAATTTAAAAATTTACTGGGTTGGTGAGGTAAGAAGATAAGGATTTTTACACTTTTATTTAAAAAAAATACTTATCAACCCTTATCTATTATTATTATGTGCGGGGTGAGTCAAGCTGCCGTATAAGGGCGAAAATGAACTATTTATTTCCACAAACTAAGCTGACTTCCAAAAAGGCTAAACTTGTCCGATAAAACCGTTAAAGTTGCCAAAAGTCGTCAATGATTCCCTTAATGAGTCGCTGGTTTACTGTCGCAGGTAACTCCAAAAAGTCCAAAAGTCGCTTTCGAATAGCATACTATCGCAGAACGGTCTGCCGCTCGCCACTATCCTATTTATATTTGCCGCCAAACGTCTCGATTTATTTGGAATTTACTAGAAATAAACAAGTGTTGTAAACACGGAACACGGAATCCGTGATTGTAAACAAGTCCATTGAAAGTTCGGGAATGCTCTTTCTGTTGAATGTGAACTCCACGTTGTAAACATAAGGACCAATTTCCTTTGACACTAACCGGGAAGTGGCATGACTACTATCGATAATGGGGAGCCTTCGAGATTTTCGACCGGTGCGAGTGCTTTTACCAGAATGTTCCATGGTTAGTCGTAACATTATAATTATATATTGTAAGGTATCAAGTTTTACGCGGATCTTAAGCTTCGATTTCTATCAGGAATAAAATATGTAGAATCGAATTACTTACTCGATATTCTACTCAGCGTGGGGGATTTATGAGACATTATGTAGAATGAATCTATATACTGTTTGAATGAAATCAAATATTAAAGTATTTGAATAGTTAAGATCTAAAAACAATTAGGTTAAATATAACATAAAAAGGAATTTAACGATGCGGATAAGTTGTCTGCATTTGATGGCAAGCATAAGATACAACCGCCACTGGCCGTTCGCTCGTCGCTCTAACTGTCGCATCGCACCATAAACCGCTCATGTGTTTGCGCAGTCATATAAACCGTTTTATGGCTGGAAATATAAAATCGTCCTCGAGAGATGCACAGAAAGCATGCAGTTTGCCTTATCATTTTGTGGCTTTTGTGGAAAATCTATATTATATTATAAAGTTTTTTTTATGTTACGATCGGCAGACAGGCTGACGGTCCACTTGATGGTAGGTGGCTACCATCGGCTATAACACAAGCAACGCCTAAGCTGCTGCAAGTGCGCTGCCGACTGCTGTAGGATTAAGGTTAAAGGATTAGAAGTGGATAGGTAAATGGGCTCTGTTTCGGTTACTTCACTCACCGAAACACAACAGTACACGTGCTGTTATTTCACGGTGGTCTTCTGTAAGAGGTGGATACTGCAGCCAGACGGGCTGCCCAAATGACTGCGAAACGCAGTGTGCTCTGCCACTACTTTCCAGATCCAGACCAGAGACAAATTGGAAAAGTTCATTTTTCACAGTTGACCCTGCCGGGAATCGAACCCGGGAACCCTAGAACAGAGCGTTAAGGCAAGCACCCTAACTACTCATCCAATGGGCATCATCCAAACTCATCCAGTGACAAAGTTTGTATGTTTGTTTGCATGTTTGTATGTAGGTGGTAATCTTCGACACTACTCATTTTAAAAAATCATTGGGCAATAGTTACAATAGAATTTCAGGATGAACATACCTATGCTATGTATTTATTATCCCGTAAAATGAAAAGGCTTTATCGTGGTAATCGAATTTAAAAAAGTAAGTCGACGAAAAAACGGTCGAAAAAATTGTTCCTTTGAACGCTGCTTTAACGGTGAAAGATATATGGTCGATTTCTATAGAAAAGTTGTAGAGCTTGGTGATGGCTACAAAAAAGTCCTGGACAGGGGACAACATATGATAGCCAAATAATGATGATGTTCATTGGCCATTTTATCAACAATTATGAATCCTTATCAAAACCAGAAACTTTATCGTCTTAAGTAATAGGTTGGGTATATGAAAACTCAAGACATTTTTTTTTAAGTTAATTTACATTTAATTACAGTATATAATGTGCCATTTTATGCGATGTCACTTTTTACCATCTTATAGGTAGTGACATGATCCCGTTGCTATAGAAACTTTGGGACTTCTGATCACAAAATGCGACAAGCAGTTTTCGCAGTCCTCTCTTGATGTTAACCTGACACTGCCTAAAGAATTCTGAGGAGACCGAAACAGGTGGAAATCTGAAGGTGCAAGGTCAAGGCTATACGGCGGATGCATTAACACCTCCCAGCCAAACTCTCTTAATTTTTGCTGAGTCTAATTCTTCATATTGACAGAAAGAAAAACAAATGAAAAATAGTTGGAAACAACATTTTACTAATTTGTTTATTTTATTGAAAAAAATTTCATCAAAACCAGCCAGCACTATAAGCGAAAACACTTTTTTGATCTTAGTAACATAAGTACAACGTGTACATAGAAATTGTATTTTTTTTGAAAAAAAAAATTCAAAAAATACACAATGTACACAACGAGATGGCTCGTTTACGATTTTATGATATGTATAGATTGGTATAAATTTGCTTTCTGTCTTTTGCCTCCAGCCTTGTGTTTACTTCGGATTAGTAATTTGGTCTTGACGAGAGATGATTCGTATCTTTAATACCCGCCTCACCACCTCCCCTTTATAATTCCGCCGTGGCCGTTCAACCGTCTTTCGCGAGAGTCCCCGCTTTGTAATTTTAATCAAAATACCTTTTAATTAAAATTGTCCGCCTAATTTACGGAACCTTTATTCGTGAACAGCAACTCAATTTTGTTGATTGATGATATTGTTACACATAAAACGAAATATTAGTTAAACAGAAAGGTGGCAATTTTTTTTTTTAAATGAAAGTTCGTCAAGGAGCTGACGGTCCATTTAATGGTAGGTGGCTATTAACACAAGCATAATACATCTATAAGATGTACTTCGTGTGCTCATGCAGCTCTCGACTGCATGAGATCATACCGCCTTCCCCTTTCTTCTATCGGACATGCAGACGTACGGCTGGTTACCATCCTCACCTTGTCGAAATCCCTCTAATTCGAACCGAGCGCTTTAAAACATCTTTTGTAATGCGCACTGCTAAGGATTGGAACTCCCTGCCGGCGTCTGTATTTCCGAGCTCATATAACCCAAATATTTTTAAAGTTCGAGTGAATAGGCATCTTCTGGGTGAGCTCGCTCCATCGTCGGCCTCATCCTTCCTACATGGATAGATGCTGGTCAAGAGCAAACCCATCTTTAATAAAAAAAAGCAAAGCAACAGGTGAGTTTTTCATTTATGAGACAATATTTGCCGTAAAATCAACCGACTTCAACAAAATCAATCGAGTTGACTTCGATTTTAAAATCGTTTCGCACGAGTGCATAATCGGTTGAAAGTAAAAGGTATCCAGTGCGCGTTCGATTGACAAAATGGCAAAAAAGTGCTGATAACCCTTTCAAATTTAAAAGGTTGTTCGTGGTGAGAAATTGTAAGAATTTTTGTGACTTTTCGGATTTGTTTCATTTATTCTTTTAATAAAGCAAGACAGCTTTTTAATACTTTCAGCACCATCTCCGACAGCCGTGATCGTCTAGTGGTTAGGACCCTACGTTGTGGCCGTAGTAACCCAGGTTCGAATCCTGGTCACGGCAGTGAATAAGCACTGTCACGGCGGAGACCATATTTTTTTCTTACATCATATAATTAATTAAAATCGATATCTTGAGGTTTTACATTGTAATTCTCAACGTCTCCGACAGCCGTGATCGTCTAGTGGTTAGGACCCTACGTTGTGGCCGTAGTAACCCAGGTTCGAATCCTGGTCACGGCAGTGAATAAGCACTGTCACGGCGGAGACATTTTTATAAATAATCATATTTGATCCACAGAATAATTTTGTTGTCTTATCTGTAGGTACTGGTAAATCGTAAACTATAGGACCTCAATTATTTTTATAATTGTTTCGGGTGGCAGACAGGCCGACGAGGGTCCGCTTAATAGTAGGTGGCTACCGTCGCCTGAGGACAGTTTGAAGAAGCCCATATTGTACTTAGGCAGAAACTCAGAAGGGAGATAGTTTCAAAATTACAAAGTCCGGATAGACTGTGCGCAGCATGATGGTAAAAACCTGCTGCGGCATTATTTGCAACAACTCATCACTATTCAGCACAGTAATGAGCGCTCACCATTGTAGAACCATAGCCGATAGAACTCTCAAAGAGAGGCTACCTCTTTCCTTAAGGTAAGGGTTCTTTTCTTTCGAACAATTCGATTCGAACGATTTGATGGTGCAAGGTATCAAATGGATCTAGCTCGTCAGCTCAGAGTTGAGAGTAGTATACTCTATACCTTTGGGAACCTTTGGGGACCTTTGGGACTGGCGTGTAACACCGCATTCTCTTTTCAAAACGTTATTTTTTTTTAGTCAGAGTAGTCTTGTTTTCCAAGTTATACCCGATTTAAATATTAAAAAAAAAATTTTATCATATTTATATTTCATATTTTTGTTGTTATATATTAATAAAGTGTAGTGACACTCCATTGTAAAGGCTTGTTTGGATCCAAGTGTGGTTTAATGCTTGTGATCTGATAATGATGACAATGATATTTTTATTGAAAACTAGCGAACCGCCCCCGGCTTCGCCCGGGGTGCAATTTTTATATATACATATAAACATTCCCCGTTCATCCCTCTTTCCATTAGTGAAAACCGAATTAAAATCGGTCTACCCGTTCACGCGTGATGCTGTGACCAAGGGAAATGGGGATTCATTTTTATATATAGAGATATATAAATAAAAGAAGATAATAATTGCAGGAAACTTTATTTACAACTTGAGTGAATCAAATAAGGAGTTAAGCTTTACAAACAGCCCGAAGGAGTAAGTACTGAAACAGATTTATATATTTAATTTCCACCTCTTCACTATAGAATTCAATTTAGTGTCCGGAAATATCATTTTCTCCGAGCGAACACTTAAAAATGTTACAGAGTGGAAATCTACAAAGAGTTTGATCCTATCTTATCATAAACAATTAAAATAAAATAAACATAAACTTTTTTATTTTATAAGGTTGACAGACAGTCTGAGAGCCTACTTGATGGTGGGGTGCTACCGCCGCCGAAGGAGGATAAGGAAATGAGCTGCGGCATCCTTTGCTCACTCACCGAAACATACTGTTATTTCACGGCAGTCGTGAGAGCCCATTCCCACTTTGTTCTGTGTATGTGTAACCACTCTTACGCATACTGTTGTAAGAGCCTGTTCACACTTGTCGGGTTTCGGATTCGCAAATTAGTCGGAGTCGAAGCCTCTGTTCACACTAATCGGATATCGGTTCCGATTGAACCTGGAGCCAATTTTTGACACTAAACACGATAGATGTCGATGAAGCTTTTGTTGTGATGTATTCTTTGAGAATAAAACAAAATAAAAATAGCCAAAAAAGGGATTTTGGGTTGACCCAATCCTGAGAGAAAGATTTACTTCCCTCGGGATCATTTCAAATTTTGCGAAGTGTGCACGATTTGCGGCAGAGAGTAGATAAGGACGAGCGGAACGAGAGGAAGCGGGGAGAGGGCTGCCGACAAATCGTCGTCAAACCAAAACCTGCCATGTGCATAAAATGCCATGGCAAATGCCCAGAGCGGCAAAAATGAAGGGCGGCAAAATTGAGAGACGAAGTAAAAAAAAAACTTACAAAAATTATTAAATTCCTATGCTTGATAGACCCACAAAAAAGAATATATTCTTACATTACGTAGGTAATCGAAAAATGGGCCTTACAGTAAAACTGTATGTGTAAGTACTCGTCTTCACAACTTAAGGGGGAGACAGACCCTAAATACTAAAAATATCCATTGTTTAATGAAGATGTTACAAGAAATGGACAAGACAATTGCTTTGAAAAAAATATATATTATACTTAAACATGTGAAGAACCAATTGTATTAATTAGAATTTTCGTTAAAGTTAAAGAAACTCCACAAAAAAAGTTAGAACACAACAAGAATTTGACTTTTATTAAAAATTCTCTCGAAAACGGCTTATTGCACGCATATGAATCCTGTACCTATTAATATGTTAATATCAGATTAAAAAATTGTATTAATAAAATTTTTTATTTTGTGTATTGTTCTAATGGTAAAAACAAAAAAACACCATTTCTAGGCCAGAGCTCTAGTATGAGTTTAAGATACTACACCAATTCTATACTCGCTAGCGAGAACGTAAAACTTTTGTATGGGAAATCGTGAACTGTCAATGTCAAATTATCAATTTTCCATATAAATGTTTTACGCTCTCGCTAGCGAGTGTAGTATCGTAAACTCATGCTAGAGCCACTGTTGAATTGGATCCGCCGCCAGCGAATTCTATAGTAAATGTCATTTGCCTCAGTGAAGCCCTTAAATTCCAATATCGAACACGTATAACAACAGACAGAGTCGAACATAATTATGTATTCAAACCGTAGCGTGAATGAGATGACCGTATGAGTCACTGATAACCAGGGCTGGATCGGGCCCTGGTTATCAGTGAACCCCTTGTGCAAGCAAATGTCGACTTTAAGGTGACGAACCTATTATTACCGTGACTTTACAATATTGTTCTGAAAATTTGTAATCCATAAAACTTTAGCCAATCTCTTTGAATGGATACAAGTTGGACAAAGTTGAGGCAAATTTTAATCTATAGCGAACAAAGAGAAGTTCATTTAAATTGTTTCTCTTCTCAGCTCAATTCTGTCTTAAGATTGAGATTATAAGTTTTTTGCTAACGTCTTCGTCCACTATACATATAGTATATAAAGACCATTTTAGATATTTTTCAAATAAATTTTACACCCAAGCGGTAACAAGTGATCATCAAATGTATTATTCATTATAGGTTTGGAAAGCAGTGGCAGGGCACGCTGCAATTCGCAGTCATCTGGGTAGCCCGTCTGGCGGTAGTGATCACCTCCTTACAGGAGACGACCGTGAAATAATAGCATGTGTGCTGCTCTGTTTCGGTGAGTGAGTAGGTGAATAGTGAAAAATGAACAACTATAAAAAGTTGAATATTTGGAAAAGGCATTAAAAGCACCGTTACCAATGCCTAAGTACGTCACTATAACGACGCCAACCACAATTATCTATACTGAACTAGCTTTGTCTGTTTAAAAAGGGAATACAACATTTATTCCATTTCTATTGCTCATATATTTTTGTCAGGCTTTGATTTTTTTTTAAATGATTCCTCAGGTACAATAATTTTATTTGAATGAAAAGTACCCTATGTTCTCTTCTGTATCCCTAACAACTTGTATGCAAATTTCATTGCGATAAATTAAGTACATAGTTAAGACGTAAAATCTTAACAAACAAACAAACTCGTAATATTCATGAGTGTCATAAGTGCCATCATCATTAACAACATGAAACAATAGATATCGTTTTCAATAGATATCGTGTTGTATTTTCAGTAGGCATATTGAAGTTATTTACAACTAAATTACACAAGCATCTTTAAAAATGGAGACCAATGCTACACCTGTAGCGATTATTGCTGCGATCACGATGTTTGCAATTAATATTAAAAAAAAAACGGGACAAGTGCGAGTTGAACTCACGTGGAGAGGGTTCCGTACGATGCTACCTATCCGCACAATATTGAGTGATTTACCATGTTATTTTAATATATAGGACTTCTTATAGGTTTTCCTATAATCTATAAGTGGAAAACTATTTCTGTATTTTTTTTTTAAATTTTAGGTTCATTACTTTCGGACATAAGGGTAGGAGAATGGTCAATTTTCGTCAATTTTCTTGAATAATTTGGAAAATATTTATTTAAAAATTACAAAAAAATACATTTAAGATCTTCACAACAAGACCTTCCATTTGATACACGATGCAGTTTTTAAAAAAAAAAAAATTTCCACCTTCCCCCCGAAAATGACTTCCCATATACAGATTTCATCTATTCACGTCACACCTCTGCGTTTGGGTCACAGAAATTGGTATGTATAATTGACTGTGACCGACGGACAGACGGAAACACGAGTGATCCTATAAGGGTTCAGTTTTTTTATTCGGACGCACGGAACCCTAAAGAGAGAGAGAGAGAGAGAGAGAGAGAGACTGAGAGAGACAGAGAATAGCGATTGATACTTAGTACAAATATTGCCGCGGAGGAACCGGGTGCTCGTTGGCTTATATAAATATAATTAGTTATACAAATGGAACCATATCAATAAGCCTAATATAAGATGGGCGACGAATCGAGGATGTCCCCGAGGCACGTTGTTCATATTAAGCCCACAGGCGTTTCTCACTCAATGTGTATTTACTTTATTCTGAATATACATAAACGTTATATCTCATTTGGACACTTCGACCACTAATCTCGCACAGGATAAATTCGAAAAATAGCTGACAATAGTGCCCGATACATCTTTCTCCATAAAAAATAGTGTTAAGTTCTCTAAAGCTCTCAGATGAGAGGGCGATCTAATGACGTCCCTTTGTGACAAGTCCCTGTGCCCAGCCAGTGTTAAGGGATGAAAGAAGAAGTATGGAATTTAATTTATATCCACGACAGCATTTTGTCCAATTTATCCCCATGATTGGACAAAGGATAAGGTTCCTACCTAAATACATTTCACAAACGATTTAAATAGTTCATTTCGAGCGGTAGGTATTTTGAAACTATTTTCTTTACGTGACGAGCCCATTGGATGAGTGGTTAGAGTGTTTGCCTTAAAGGTTTTAGGGTTCGAATCCCAGCTGGATCGACTTTGAAAAATGAACTTTTCAAATTTGGCTCTGGTCTGGAGATCTGGAAAGTAGTGGCAGGGCACACTGCGTTTCGCAGTCATTTGTGCAGCCCGACTGGCTTCAGTAACCACCCTCTTACAGAAGACCACCGTGAAATAGCAGCACGTGTGCTGTTGTGTTTCGGTGAGTGAGTAAGGGATGCCAGAGCCCATTTGCCTATCCCCTCCTAAACCCTTAACCTTAATCCTACTGTATTCGGGAGCGCACTTGCAGCAGCTTTGGCGTTGCTTGTGTTATAGGCGACGGTAGCCACCTAACATCAAGTGGACTGTCAGTCTGTTTGCCGATCTTAACATTTCCTTTCATTAAATCTATATAATTTACTACACAAAACTAAAAAGCTGTTCACAAACAATTTGTGTTTTATTTATTAGCGTTCTATTTTGAAATGTTCCCCTAACGGTGAGATTATAGGACGGGCTCGATGCATCCAAGTGAAGCACTCAACGTAATGCAATTTTCCCGACAGGAGCGCGACGAACGCAAGCACGTGGAAAGCGTCCGAGTGGCTGCGAAAGCACAGAATAACAAATATATTTTATTAACGATGCCTTAATACGGTTTTTGCAAAAATACCTAGGTATGATAAAATTAAAAAACAAATGATATCCAGAATAGGGAAGCTTGAATTTATAACGAATAAAGAGTAATCAGTGTTATTACAAAAAAAAATACTAAACTATGTCTCAACATGTGTTTTGTCAAACAGCGTCTAATGACATTTGTATACAATTTCACAGTTTAAACCCTGCCTCAAATAATGTTTAACCGTCGCTATTACAAAATAGTGTTTGTCCTTTGACTTACCAAAACATCGCTAGGCAAACTATAGGCAACCAAATGTTGCTATTTTAAAATTATAAAATAGCAAATAGTAACAATAAAATAGCAACATTACAAAACGTTCGTTCAACTTCATTTGGTTCAATCCGAAACGTTCCTTTCTATGCAAATTTGTTATGTGCTAATAGAATATCCTACGCAGAAAATATTTTAAAATTATCTATATATAAATAAAACAGTGACGTGTGTGATTATAAATTAATTATTGCTCTAAATACACCGCCATAAGTATGTTTTGGAAACAAAACTTACGTGTATAATGAGTACATTGTACACATAGAACAGTGATCGGTTGAAAGAATGGAATGTGTTTATCGAGACTTGTCAATCGTCATTACTCATTGTCAAATGAGTATAATATAAATAAAAATTATGGAAAAAAAATGGACAATTGCAATATTAAAATAAAAATTCGTGAACGTGAAGAAAATTGGGTTCAAGAATAAAAGATAAAACAACCCGATATTTCATCATAATCATAACCACACCACTAAATACAACTTGCGAAAATTAGAGACAAAGCAGTAGACTAACTTTGAGTCTTCGACAAGTATTGACATGTATTTAAATATGGAAAGTATTATTTAAACCGTGCCTAACTCTAACTGCTTAAACACGCTTTTGTAATAAAAAATTTTTTAGACACATGTTCAATGTATGTTTATCTTTTTTGTAATAACACTCTAAGAAGCTATTATTAGTCTGTTTATCAGTTAGTTAAAAATAACTACTTTGGAAGGACACAAGCTCTTTTGGTTAAATTTTTTGTTATAACAACATTTTATATTTGCAAAAATGCTACCTTTTTTTTTTCAAATTTTATTTAAATTTAATTACAGTATATACGTGCCATTTTGTTCGATGATTTTTTTGCCATCTTGTAGGTAGTGACATGATCTTGTTGCTGTAAAAATTTGGGACTTAAAAAAACGCTATAAGTAGTTTTGGCAGTTCTCTCTTGATGTTAACCTGACACTGCCTAAAGAATTCTTAAGAGACCGAAACAGGTGGAAATCTGAAGGTGCAAAGTCAGGGCTATATGACGCATTAACACCTCCCAACCAAACTCTATTAATTCTTGCTGAGTGGCTAAAGATGCGTGTGGTCTAACATTGTCGTGATGAAAGACCACACCCTTTTTGTTGATCAATTCCGGCCGCTTTCTCTCAACTTCTTGCTTTATTGTTGGCAGTAGAGATCCAAATCGATGGTTTTGCCCGGCGCTAAAAGCTCACAATGAATTAAAAAAAGCTTCGCCTCGTGATGAATTTAATGCAAGCGCCGCTTGTAAGTCACACATTGCTATACCAAGTTATTTAGGCGTCTTAAATATAATCGGCCATTAGCAAATAGTGACTGATTAAATTATGTGCAATCCACAGCTTTCCTCGAGTAGGTATAGATTTTACTTATTTTACGTAACGCAACACAGAGCATATGTAACTAAATGCGGTTGTAGAGTGTTTCGTTTGGATATTATAATTAAAGGTTATATTGTGCGGCGAATATCGTTGCAAAACTTGAGTTGTTGCGGCAGTGTCGTTATACGTATTTGCAAGTATTTGCTTCGCTGCGCACTCTGCGGTGTTGTTCCTTTGTTCGGCGAAATTACTGGAAAACTAATGTGGGAATATTAATATTGAACTTACGGCGGCTTTTCTTACTTATTCGATTGCGCAATTGTAGAAAGATTATTATAACTATATAATGAAAAAGAAAAATAATATTATAGCCGATAGAAACAGTGAATAAATTTTTCATCGGAAAAAATTATGTGATCCCATTTCCCTATCCCCTCCAAATCTCTTATCCAACTGAGGACGTCAGCTGACTTGTAGCAATTATGATGTTGCTTGAATTAAAAAGCAACGGTAGCCATTTACCATCAAATGAAACGAATATTAAGGTCAATGGACAGGTTGACGGTCCATTTTATTGTTAATTGTTATCTTTGAATCCATTAAATATCCAATATTCATCAAAAGATTGAATAAATGTTTCAATGCCAAAGAGAAAGAGACGCAGGAAAAAGCTAGTTATTAAAAAAGCAAAAACAATTCACATTATATTCAGGCATTTTATAAAGAAGGACACTGTTTTTATTCCCCTATCCCCCCCTCCACAATCCCTTATCCTTAATCTTACTATAGTCGACATCACACATGAAGCAGCTTTGGCGTTGCTTGTGTTATAGGCGACGGACCTACCATCAAGTGGGCCGTCAGCCTGTCTGCTGATCTTAACATAAAAAAATATTTGGAAGCATTTTGATATCCTAGATACAAGATCTCGTGAAAAGCAAGAAGTGGGATAAACATAATGCAATTTGCAAAACTCAAATTGCATATAGGATTCATAATATCAATGATTGCGATATACAAAAAAAATTTACAGTTTATATTAAATCTGTATTTAATACAGCGTGTTTTTTTGGGTGTCTCTTTCTCCGCAACACCCTACGGTTTTGACTAATGGAAATAGCGATACACGTATATATTTTGCAGAAAAAAAAATAAGTCTACAAATCGACAAACTGCTTTCCAGTTTTATGGGACATTGTAAATATTTCATGTGTAATAAATAAGTAAAATAAATAAATTAGAGTTTCCTGCTGCTAATTAGTCACAGTTTTGACTAATTTTGAAAATGCTTCATCTCTATACCAGTATAATGAATTATAATTATATTTACGCATTGGAATACGAACTAGTATATTTTTTATAACAACAGAATAGATAAATTATCGTCAGAGAGCTTTGGAAAGGGGACAAGGAAAAATGGTCGGATGTCGGCAATTTCCTTGTGTACCGCAGACAGAATATGGCGGGAAAACTCCGCCGGCCATCCATTAAAAGGCAACTCAACAGGTGTACATCCGGAAAGGAGGTCATATTTGAATAGCAAATCATCTTCACCCCCCTTTTCCGCTTATAAAGATTCACTTTTTCCCAATAATTCACAAGTGCTCAACTTTATTTTCTTTCTATTATATTTTTTTAAAATGTTTTGGAATTATGTATTTTTTTTATGAACCTTACGTTATTTTGCGAACATGTTTTACTTTATATTAAATGATAAAAAACGTTTTCTTACAAATCAGTCTTCATCGTGAACCGCCTATCATATGTCTTCACTGCAGGGGCGCAGGCTTACCCTCTCAACGAGGGCGTATGGGCTATACGGTCAACCACGCTCGCTGGCCTAGTGCGGGTTGGTGGTCTTAGCGTATGCAGGTTAGTAACACGTAATAATAATCGGGAATGCAGCGAAAGCGAACAGGTCCTGCTCTGAAGACGCCCAGCGGTCTACTGATTACTGAAGCAAACTGATGTAAGAAGAGCACTGTGTCGAGAAAAAATAGCCATAAAATATTCTTCCAAATATCATGACTTCTTTTTTAACAAAAAGTTTGATATAATTTAATTACTAACCGAAAAACTATCAAAACTTTCTGTGAGTTGTGGAGTTTTGACCGTGGCGTACAGGAAACTAATAGATGGTGTTGCTTTAGGTTAGGAATTGGGAAAATTTCGAAAATCGAGCTTTATTACTTTTTTTATTGTATAACTGCTGAGGAAGTTTTATATGACTTAATTTTTGAGTTAACATTCTGGATGAAAGTGTCACATAAATCTTCATAATTTTAATGATTACTTATTACAAAGACGGCATCATTAGCGGTTCTTTTTAAATTTCATTTAATTTCGCTTTATATCATCCAATTTCCAAATATCTATGGCATGATTAGTACTAATGGCAAATTCAACTCTTTTAAAAGATATAAATAAAACTCACAGAATTAAATACTATATGTATAATGTCCTGTGTTTCGCATTTTCGTAGACCGTATTTATTGTCAAGTATTGCAGTCGTTGACGTACAGGATATACAGGACCCGCTATGGCTTGCCAACTTATAAAGGACGGTGACGTTGAAAAGGATAATATATACACCTTCCATGGACAAAAGTATGTATACGTATTTATGGTTTGACATAAAGAAGTTCCTGTAACGGAATTCCTTGCAATCAACTCGTGAGAAACTAAATAAATATTGGAGGTCATAAACGAAATGCTGCTTTAGTTATTTATTTTATTTAATGAATTAAATAAATACATGTTTCAAATTAAAATAGACCATTATATATTTTTTGTATTTTTTATTTAATGATGTTAACAACTTACAAACGTTCCACGAACGCGTGACATGTGACGTGCCTTTAAAAGTTTTCTAATGATACCTTCAGTCGATATCAAACTCAAAGTTCGTGACGCGATATTAAAAGTTTTGTTCTTAGCCGGCTCCTCGCCTTAGCGAGGAGCTTATATTACAGAAAATATTATTGCATAAAAAGCTTTAAAAGTCTCAACTTCCACGATGAGCGGTCATTAGGTGCTTACAGAATTATTCGGTCGTTTTAATATAGCTTAACCCATAAGCGCCTTCCACTGTTGGGAATAGGCCACCATACTCGATCTTCTGCCTTCCGCATCCATCCACAGAGAAGCAGCAAGCAGGTTTTCATTCTTGAGACTCGTCTCCCGTGGAGGAAAATTGTAGAGGATGGTGTGGACCCTACTTCCTCGCACTTCAGCGGACAGATTCTTTGTACTATCATTCTTTGTTAAAACTTGCATCGACTTATAAAATGTGTAATTAAGCTTGTTTAAGTGTAAAATTATGCTGAAATAAATAAATTATTATTATTATTTAGAAATTTTATTATTATACATTTATTTATTTCTTTTCTTAATTTTAAATTTTTTACAATATATATGTATATAAAAACAATAAATATTATAAAAAACTTAAAATTAGGTGTCCACTAGTAGCGGGGCAAGGCCCAAGCTACCGGTGTGGTTAGGGCTGCAGAGCTCAGAACCTCCTGACAATGCGTGCCGTGTCAAGAAGTACCGCCTTCTGTATCTGTCCCTTGATCCAGCCATCTAGCGAGAGCCTCTTGAGATGTTGGTCGAGGCTCTTCGCTATAAGACCGTTCGCCGAGACGACTATCGGGACGATAATTGTCGAATCGACGTCCCACATGGCGGTCACCTCGTGAGCCAAGTCGATGTACTTGGTAAGTTTTTCTTTTTCGGCTTTCACGAGGTTTTCGTCATGCGGGACAGCGATGTCGACAAGCATCGTCCGGCGCTGGGATCGGTCAATGACCACGATGTCAGGCTTATTGGCGACAATAGTCCTGTCCATGATTATGGAGCGATCCCAGTAGAGCGTAGCATGAGCATTTTCGAGAACGGGCGCAGGCACGTACTTGTAGTACGGCACCTCAGACTCGATAAGACCGTATCGAATGGCAAGTCGCTGATGAATGATCCTTATTATTATTATGACAAAATTTGCCTGTCGATTTACAACAAAAATGGAGAAAATTTGTAGGAATTCATCTCGGTGAATGTTTCGGATATTTTATTATATAGATTTTAAACTACGTTAGGCAGATCTAATGTCACTCGCTTGCCAGGACCAAATATCAATTTTGTGAAATCCAAATGCTGATCAGAGCAATCGCAATAATAACTGTATTATTGCTGCTGAAATACTCCGTGATTTTTCGTGTGACACATATATTAAATGTAAGCAAAACATCGGAACATTTAATGGCACAAACTTTTTTACTGGAATCTCGAGACACGAATTGAAACAAACGTCGTTAGCCCTATTTCGTTTGAGAACTTTTTGAATCGAAAAATACATTTCAATTAAAACAGATATTAATCTTTTCAGTGATGTTAATATTGTGCAAAGGTCTGACGGGAGTCAGGCCGTCAGGTCCACTTGATGGTATCGTCGCCTACATAAGCAATGCTAGTAGTGCTAGTGTCTTAGTAGGATTAAAGAATAAGAGGACCTAGGAAAATAGGCTCTGGAATCCGCCACACACTAACGGCAACAACATACAATAAGTTATTTCACGGTGGTCTTCTGTAAACATAATTCTTTTCAAGCAGTTCGTTTAAGGTTGAAACATACAAATTATTGAAGATATTTACTTTCATTGATACACATGAGTGATAGTGATAGTAATAGTGATAGTGATACCTACATTCCACGGACATAGGTCATTCCATCTGGTGCCAATAACTCAGAAGTCCATCTTGAATTAACAGCATCTACTCTTGTGTCTCGGTGAGTGAGTATAAGGAATACCAGAATTCATTCGCCTATACCTTATCCCATATTCTTTATCTTTATCCTATTAGGTCCCCATTTTATCGTTAAGGGAATCTTTTTTGGTACTAATATTTAATTGCTATAAACCAGTAGCTTTTGCCAACGACTTCGTAGTAGAAAGAAGACCGCGTATTTTCTTTTCGAAAAAACGTTGTCTTCTTTCTAAGTCTTCTTTCTTTCTAAACTCACTTGATTTTATGTTGACGACTTCTAGGACACAACAGACACTCGTTCAGTGCTTGAACAAAGCATGCGAAAGTCCACTCTCCTATCCTCTCAACTTGTTCTTTTACCCCTCATCCTCTCAGAATGTGCAGCTTATTTACCACCTCCCATCAAATAGACTGCAAAAAAGTAGATAATGGTTGTAAACCAAAAAAATACGAACCAATTAAATTAAAAATATGTAAAGAGTACTATATTATGCAACGCACCGGCTGCTTGCACTTAATTCCATAAAAAGGTCACATTATGCGACTCATGCACCTTGACCGATAACGAACCAATTTTAAACAAACGGTGTTACCTAACTATAGGAAGTAGTTCATTCATAAAACCATCGTTTAAAGAAAGAAAGCTTCACAAGTATAACTTAATAGGTGAATAACTATAGTTATATTATATGTAAAATAGCATTTTATATACATAGTCATAACCATATCATACATTAATTAATCTATATTGTGTCATAATCATTAATTTATGTACAACTTAAAGACTAATTAACAAAAAGATATGATTTATTTTTACAAAATTCATTTTTACTGTATTTAGCCAATAACAGATGCTGCAAACGTCGCTCAAAATGGAAGTAGAAAAGTAATTTCAAATGGGAAATATTAAAAAAAAGTGTGTGTGTGTGTGTGTGTGTGTGTGTCAGCGCCGGCGCACGAATGGAGTTTACTCCATTGTCTTTGACTAATATACACATACTTATCTATGGTCTTTGACTATGCAATGTTCAATATACGTGCCGTCTATTATACTACAATAGAATTAGTTGAAGTGGCGACATCTTTCGGATTTGGGTAGAACTGCTTAGTAGACATAGATTTCATTACGTTTTATAAGATCAAATAGTTCGTTTTTCCTACGATAGATGTCGCTGCGCCGGTAGATTATAATGCGCTATCGTTTCGTTCTTCAGCGCGGACTACACTTTCCATACAATATACGTATTACGTCAGCTGTCACACTGGTTTCTGCGACATTGACAGATAACGTAACACTTTTCAGTTAACGCTTGTATTAACTTTACTCCTCATGAAATTTATAGTGTAGGTTTATAAATATATGTGTAGATATGTGAAATGTGGGAGTGGTGTGAATGAGTAGTGCAAATGTTCTTGTAGTGTTTGGATGTGCCAATAAAGTTACATGTTTTTTTTTAAAAAAAAAAGCTTTACTATGGCCTTAAATATCAAAAGACAAAAAATTATTATTATAGCACTGGAGTGTACGGCAAACAACTGAATTCAACATAATTAGAAAGAGACCTCAAAGGGGGAAGTTAAATTGGAAGTTAACATTAAATTGATAGCCCTGAGTTTAAACCCAAGATGGGTTTAAACTCAGGGTTTATCAATTTAATGTCAATTTCCCTTTAAGGCTGCATGTGTTATATATAGATGCAAGGCATATTCACCTATAGAAATAAAAGAAGACATAAGGCAGAGGTTTGTATTGTATACAGCGAAACACAAGTACAATATCAATTTATCATTTTAACACTTCGACAAAATAGATAAACGTAATATGTCAGGTTAGCAATTCCTTTAGAATTTCATGTTATCAAAATATGAATTTATATACGTATATAATATGTCGCGTAGTCACTTAAAAAGTTGTTCCTTGTCCGAATATAAAGGACGTCATAATATTTTACTGTTTGAAGTGCACTCGGAACTATTGACATACAATAAAACCTGAAATACCACCGACCACATCATTGACACCATTGTTCTCCCAGGAGTGCCCTAATGAGCATCAGAAAAATCCCAAGACGTAACCTGGTAAAAAATCGGCGACGGAATCTCGGAAACTATAATAGAATCATAGTTTCCGAAAAAGAGACGCTGTTTGTCGCGGAAAAAGCTATTAATATTATACAATTTAAAACAATTTATTATAAACCGATAAATTTTTATTTTCTATTCTGAAGGATACACTAATCAGATCTCTGTCCTAAGTTTTCTCTCAATGAATGTAGGTAGATAATTTCGAACAGCCCTTAAGGGGGCGTACAAAGCAAAAAATAATTCTAATTTCACCCGCGTGGCCCCATATTTGAATGGACACGATACCAACACAACAGAGTTCCTTTTATTAGCCATATATTTACACAGTCTTGTTAAAATAATATGAAACAATTTATAAACAGTCTATACACAACACACTTATAATAATCTACTCATAAATAAGTCTTATTAAAAAATTTACGTCTAAATATTCTTGCGCACAGAGACATAGTCCTTACGTGTCAGTGGAGCGATTGTGACTGAACATGTGAAACAAACATGACATGAGACGGAAGATTAAATATTAATTACTCGTAAACTATAATGTCAAATGAAAAATTAATTCTCAAAGGCCTAGATAATCTGTGAAGTGAGATTACTGATAAATTTTTAGGTTTGTAATATGTGTTATTTTGAAAATAAAACAAATAAACGATAAAAATGAGAGGTAATTTGGGGATTTTTTTCTATAGACAAAATTTCATTGTATAAATATTTTCTTTCCACATTTCACTTTTATTTATAATGTATTAATCTACATATAAATATTTTCTTATTTGGACTTTACAAACTTAGATAAAATTCAATTCTAGGATTAACTATTATTAACTGAATACATTTTGAATAGATATGATAATATCCTGGGGCCCTAGCCAAGATGCAAACTATTGCAAACGCTTCCTTTGCGTACTTACGAAACGAAAGAAATAAAGTCCGGTGATTGGTTGTTGAAGTTACAACTGTTTTGCAAGATGAATCTTAGATATGTCGCAGTCATCTGGTTGAATCTGCTATTTGATTGAATGACTAGCGCGTTCATTGAATGACGACATTTAATTGAATGACTAAAGGACAACTCGTCAAGTCGTTGAATGTAACGTTTAACATCTTGACTGAACGTCATTTAGCGAAGTCGTTGATTGGGATATAGCCGACTTTGTAATGTTTGGTTAAGGTGCCCATGCATGACTAACCTTACTTTAAATAAAAATAAAATTCGTTAAATCAAATTGTAATATTTGATTAGGGTGAATTTTGGGACAATTAAAAAATTGCTGATTTATAAACTGCTGAGTTTAAAATAATAAAAGATTGTAGCATGATTTCCAAAGCTTTACTTAATCTCATATTTTTGCTTAGTATAAAAAAGTAAAAAACCTAGAAAAAATTATCAAAAGTAATTTATTAAAATATGCGCTATCAACACAGTGCTATCTGTGCGAGCTGTTTGATGCCATATTTGTTTTGGTGACTACTAGCGCCGCAGTGGGAAAAAAATGAACTAAATTTGAATTACCTGACTGATTTCATGTCCGCTATGTTCAAAGGGCTATGTTACAATCCGCTAACTAGTTGGACGTTTAGTGACGCTTGTTCAATCAACGTTCGGCCTAGTCATTCAATTAAATGTCGTCATTCAATGAACGCGCTAGTCATTCAATCAAATAGCAGATTTAACCAGATGACTGCGACAGATACATACGAACTATTTCTATTAGAACAAACGCAATGTCGTGGTTAGATTATATTCATCATTAAAGGTTCAGGTCAAATGTATTCCGCTAAATCCTATCATATCTTACTTTTCTTATAAATGTAAAATTAATTTTAATAAAATTTAACACAGAGATAGTCCATATTCTGGATTAAAAATTAAAAGCTTAGTATAAGACACCAAACGTAACACATTTGTTTTCAAATTGCACTTCGCTACAACTGCACTAGATGGCGTGCATGAATTAATGTGGGATTAATTCTGAGAAATTCTGAAAATTCTGTTTTATTAAACACGCAGCCAAAAGCTACGAAATAAACAGAAGGATTTTATGATAGCTCCCTACGGTTTGGGTTTGATAAAAATGCCTTCGTTGTATGAAAACTTAAGAAAATATGGATAAATGTGTTAATAATGTCATATTGAAATCGGTAGATGTCGCTGTAAGTCTAAACCTTAAAAGTGTCGAACAAGATTTAGTTTAATCTAATAACAAACATTATAACATTATAACAACAAATAAATAAACAAATAAACAAATAATTGAACTTATTGTTGAAGCAACCATCTTGGACATTACATTATTATACAGCGTATCAAATACCAAATTTCACTTAGGTACTTTTAATTTTTGCACATAATTTGACCGCACCCATTATATACATTATTTCAAAATTATAGTTTTAATACGACAACGGTTATAGGGGTATATTCCATATTTATTAATTTATTTCTTTTCAAATAAATGTTCTTCATAAAAATGAATTTTATATTCATATTTGGAACAAAAATAATTAATTTACACGCATTTTTCTCAACAAGACAAATTGCTATACTATAAGAAGCCTCAGTACACAATATTATTTTTAATAGTTGCTTTGGTCGATATTGTAACTTATTGTATTGCCGTGAAGAATAACCTTTAAAAGAATTACTTATTTTATGGACCCTTTTTTTATATTATTAAGGGTGGCACCCGCGCTGACCTACCATCAAGTCAGTTTGATGGTAGGTGGCTACCGTCACCTATGTACACAAGCAACACCAGTTTTCAAGTGCGCTGCCGATCCTAAAACCTAAGCCTAAGCCCTAACCTAGACCCTAAGTCTAGAATTAAAAAAGGATATCTTTATTTCTCAAGTTTAACTTGTGGAAGTAACTTTTTTTAATTTGTCCATATTTTTATGAACATAAATTAAGTTTTCATAACTTCTAGGATAGCAGTTTTCTTTTAAAATTAACCAAACACGCTTCATGTTTCTTTTAAATTCTTTAGAAAAAGAGAGCTAACTAATCTCAGATTCTTATTCTGAGATTTGTTGATTCTTCGAAACATCATCTTCTTCATTGCATCCGGCGATTGTACAGACTATTGAATGATGACGTAGAAGGCACTTAACTCCGGTAACCTAGCTTTATAATGTCAAAATAATCATACAGCTAGATAACCAAAGATAATTGACCATTCTACTTTCTTCTCTCTTCTGTATAGAATCTTCTTTCTTCATTTCTTCTTTTTCAGCAACTTATGTTAACTTAATTACAGTTCATTTTAAGGTAGCCTCTTAAAACATATTCAGACTTATAAAACATCTTTACGAAATAAAATACCTGCAATATTCATTATTTATGAAGAAAAGCGTTTGAGGGTATTCGGAAAATGTTTGCATTTCAATTATAGCTTCAGGTCGTCTCTGCCTCCATTTGTATTCGACTTCGCCTCTTCCCTTGTAATTGTCAATTCCGGCCCGAGACAATGTCATCATTGAAGGCTGCCAGGGCTCGTCACCTGAAAATACATTTTGTACACAATTAAAAACGACGCTATTTCAATTCCTTCAATATACAATAAATTTATACTTCGTTAAGCGACGCCGGAAGATATCGGATTAATTGGGCGCAGATTATGCTTCTATCTTCAAATCTTATATCAAATATTAACCACCGTCAATAAAATCAAGTATGCTGTTTGTTGTATTTCGGTTCGTACCTAAATTCATTTTAGTCAAAATCTTATCTAGCCATTTCGGTTCTTATCAATTCTCGCTTTTTGATCGTATGGCCCTATTCACGTTTGCGTTGGGTGATTTCGAAGAATTTGAATGTCAGAGGAGTTAGAGTCAGAGTAGTTTAAATTGGCTGGGAACGAACACAAGTACGCGGCTAGATATTTTTCGCGTCAGTCTATTAGTCAGCAGGCAGGCTGAGGGTCCACTTGATGGTAGTTGTCTTTCGTCACCTATTAACACAAGCAACGCCTATTAACATAGAGGTTGCATGTATATATTACATCCAACATTAGAAAACATTAAGGTGTAGAGAGGGAGTAATAATTTAATTTCGGTAAGTAATACCGAAACAGAATAATTTAAAATAATGATATTAAAAGGAATAATAATGGCACATGTGCCGTTATTATTCCATGGTCTGTACTAAATGCGTGTATTTATCGGTCTTGTAAATCTCTGCAATTATTGAAGAACTAAATGCTAACTTACAAGTCTTGTAAGTCTTATACATTAAATACTAAAATATAGAAGCAGTTTATCGAGTCATGCACAAAAATCAGTCAAGTTTGCCGAGAGGTTATTTTTTACTGCTACTTTTTCGTCAATATGCGAATTAGAATATAACCAATAATGGACTTGTCAAAGAGATTTTCGATTCATTGACGCGTTGAAGAAATATCGAATCTATCGAATCGGCCCCCGCGTCTCGGCCGGAGCTCGACCGAGTGCGAATGACTTATGCAAAGATATTCGTCAGACTAGCTTCAAGGAACTGTTTACTTAGGTTAATACTCTGCTGTGTGAAATACAATCGCCATTTTACATAGAGCCCAGCGCTCCTCCCGGATGTTCGACCGAGACGCGTTCTCACGATTGTTCTTACGGTGGTCACCGTTACACGTGACCATGACAGCAAAACTCATATATAAAGGAAACAACGACCTAGAAACGCCGAGTAGGTATAGTGTTTTCATTGGCCATTTTTCCTTCCCCGAGACTCATTTTCATTGATGTAACTCGTGAATTTACTTATATTGATCGCCATGACATTTTTAAAAGTTTACCGTTAAATAAGGTGATTGTTGGCGAAGGTAAAAAAACTAGTTTGGCCAGTTTTTATTTTATCGTGAGCCCTTGTAAATCTTATAATTATTATTTTTGAGAATTCGCTACTTTTAATTTCAAAGAAAAACTTGTATAGAAATTGAGCAATAACATTGGGTAACTACTTGTACGCTGAAAAACACTACAACTCAATGGACGAAAAAATATTTTAATACTAATATCATAATACAGCTCAATACCACAAAAAAAAAAAATATTTTCACACTATAGTTACGGGCACGAGGCAATGACCACCTATGGCCTTGTCAACAATTTATTGGAAAATGTGTTTATTTGAAGAAACAAATTATTGACACAGCTGAAGCAATATAGAAAAGCAAATATTTCTAAACTTTAAAACAAAATTAATTCCAGTAACAAGTAGAAATGCTTTCAAGGCGTAGAGAGCGTTAGAAACTTTATAATCGCCATCGAGCTTTTGGTGTAATGAATGTCAGACATTAATTATTGTAGATAGTTTGCGATCGTAGCAGTCACGTTAGGTCTCGGTCGTGTCGTGTCGTGCCACGCTCTCGCGGTTTCGTATCAGCTGCAGTCATCTGAGGCCACATTGGCTATTGGCCTTAAATGAGCCGTTACTTTGCAAGTGTTTTAAAAGTGCGAGCGAACATCTAAAAAGTCCAAGAAACCTGAAAGGATTGTTCACATCACGTCCGCACTCAGGCAATTCCGACGAGCAGCGACTAAAAAACACCTTTATTCAAACTTGACACGCACTTATGAATACCAATACACGGTCTGAATCGAATTCAAATGTTGCCTCCATTTACACTCAATCCACGCGTGCCCGAAGGACGACACTCCATCGGCTCGTGACGTCCTGTTGTTGGCCACATAATAGCATTTTACGTGTAGTGTACCAATCAAACACGGTCTCCATCTATGAGCCTTGTAAGACAGATCAACGTTCAACGAGCTATCCTCCTCCATAGTCGTTCACTCTTGACAGAGTGGTCGTGGTTGAACGATCATGCGTCTCGCCTTTGGATAACGTAGCTCCGGCAATACGCCTCCACTTGCCACGGTCTTCAGCGTTGCGGGAACACTGGACTATGATGGTTTGTGTAGCAGTCTTTATAGAGTCTGTCCAAGGTACAGGTGATCGACCGCGGGGCCTTTTTCCTTCCACTAACCCTTGGGCAACTAATCGCTCCATTGGGTCGTGATTTCGGACTACATTTTTTTTTTATCATAGATGGGTTTGCTCTTGACCAGCATCTATCCATGTAGGAAGGATGAGGCCGAAGATTTTGAATTACCAGAAAAATTTGAATTTGAATTGAACCCAGAAGAATTTGAATGCATATTTGAGAATATTTAAATGAAATTTGAGAATGGCCGAAATATTTGAGAATTCGCATTTGCACAGTCGACGATAAAGAGCTATAGAGGGCTATAATTATAGGGTCGTGGGTCGACGTTAGATCCAGACAACGCTTCGGCGTTCTCAATCCAGCAGATAGCCAATTCAAATTTCTTTTTGTTAAATTTTAGAATAAAATGACTTATTTATTTAATAAATGAAATTAAAAACTTTACAGCGGAATTCTTAGAAAAGAAGAAAAGATGCGAGAAAAAGACTATTATAAAACGTCCAGAGTAAGAATGATGAAAAAACGCCTCTGAAAGGCGCGACGGCGGAAAATCAAACGCGCCATGTTGCCATTCGAGCCCACATTGTGCAACATAAATTTTATAGAAGCGGACCCCGCCGTGCCATTTAAAGGCACAGTTAATTGCTGTAGAAACTTTAGTAATGGCTTATTCAATATTGAGGAGCTTAGAACCAGTTCTTAGCGTTACCATTCCAATCTAGAATATGGTTTCGGCGTTCTAGGTCTTACTATTATGTCAAACATTTACACACCATAAACGCAGATCTAAACGAGACATTTAATAACTTAAAAATAGATGATTTTTATCCAAAAAGACTCGGAAAATACATTTACATTATCCAGAAACTGCTGCAATAATTTGGGATAAACAACAGTAGACTAATTTCTGTGTGAATTAACATCTTTTATTAAGTTATGACTGTTTCTTAAAATAAAGTTGAAATGTCCGACCAAAATTCTAAGGCAATCAAAGTAACGGGAGGGTGGAAGGGGCAACTGTCTCGTTAGCCCCATAACTCAATTTGCACGAAACCCTGTACGCCTGACCCCGAGATCAAAGACTCGAACACTCAAAACAATTTCACTTAGATAAACTTAAATCAGACATCTTTCTTGTACTTAAACTCATAACGCTACAAGTTGGATGCGTCCGAAAGTTTCGTGAAATTTTCAATGAATTTCCTTTTACCAAAAGCCTAGTTTTGGAATGTTATGTAGAAAACTTGATCTGACATATGGTTCCCAAAATAAATCAACCCTCTGGCTCGTTTCATTCGCTTAAGACAGATGTACGTATATGGTCGAGAATTTACGTGGAAATATGTTTTATGTCCTTACATTACAATGACTACACACTTCATACCGTTTCACACATACAAATAACCTATAACCGTCGCTTCGCCATGTCGCATCGCGTCCCTATTGACGTGGAATATTAATATTGTGTCCCGAATTCCCAATAATTCAAGAAGCATTCACAACGTTGTCTGTGATAAAAAAAAAATCATACATTCTGTTGATTTTATTTCTGTTTGTTTACACTTGAGCTAATCTCAGAAACTAAACGGACTTAATTCGGCGAAGAATCTAGACTATTTTTTACCTGGTATATATTCAAATTGTTCGCGAGTAAGTTGTGGGTGATCCCAAATTATGCTGCGAATTAAGATTTATTGCATTCTTTTTTTTGGTCTTTCGTACTGCAGGAAATACATGTCAACCCTATCACCCCTTAAGTTTAATATTAAAAAACTTCATTGAAGAACAAAACGCTAACAAAATTTTGAAAGGGCTCAGATTTCGTTCACATGTTTCGCGGCTGTCTGTCTGTATTTAAATCCTTGGTATATCTGCTAACTCCTACAGAATTCGATGCGGTTCTCACTAATGGAAAAAGCGTTAAACGAGGAAGATTATTATATGATTTGCAGAAAAATTACACCCGTTTATACATTAACGAACTCTTTACTTCTCGTACTTGGCACAATCCATTAACAAGTGTTCTTTACATTCCCATTTCCCAATCCTCGCAAATTAGATTCTGTGTTAATACTTTTCTCATTAACTGTTCAAACTTTCCACACGGTTTCCTCGGATCGTAGCCTAAAAGCTAATTTAGATAGAATTTAACTTGTTCTGATTTGATACCAAATAAAAATATCTCGCTCCAAACATCTGGATATTGATACTTTGTATTTCATTCATAAGTTAAAATGGCGCGGCATTCGACGTAATCATTAACAATCGTAATTATAATTTCTTCATTATTATAATTATAGTTTTTGTTCGGCGCGTCATGAGCCGTAATAACCGGAAACAAAACAACTCATTATATACACAAGACAGCCCTGATAGATTTTCGTATATACGAACCGGAGTAACATTATGGAGTTTTTCATAACCCGCACGAACATTATTAAACTATATTCACAAACATTTGAACTACTAGCCACCCGCCCCTGGCTTTGCACGGAGATAAAATTTTCAAAAATCCTTTCTTAAACTTTAAGTATAAGTATATAAACTATTATATACTTTTTTAATATAAGTAGGTATATAAAAGTATATAAACTTTAAATATCTTTAACGTTAAGTATAAAATTAAGCTGTGTTCCAAATTTCAGCTTTCTGCACTGTAATTTTGGCTGTGCTTGATATTCAGAGACATAAACTATATATGATTATGATAGGCTAAGTAGACACTTGTAAGTGAAACTATACATATATTAATGTACTGGTATTATCAGTCAGTGAATCCTAAGTTACGAGTTAAATGTTAATGATAACACAAGCATATGATATACCTATTCCGTTCTAATACCAACAACTACCTAATACCACTGGTATTTGTTTGAACTCATTTTTATTTTCTATTCCAAACGGATACCATTGTATTCACTAATACCAAAAAAAGTTCAAAGATAAAAGAACAGTCAGTTAAAAGTTTAGCAGTAATTTTAAGGACTTTTAATTTAAAAAAAAAACCATTTAAGTACATCCAAAAGATTAAAATTTAGTTAGCAAGCGTTTAGTTCAGTAATAAAATATGCGTAATAATAATCAACTTTATTTATTATTTATAATTTTGGTTCCTCCATACCTGTATGTATTTATTTTTTTTGCAAAAACATCGAACAATAACAATTTACTTAAAATCTAAAAATTGCAAAATATCACAGAAAATCAACTGTCTGTATAATCAGTCATCACCAATAATTAGCGAACTTTTTTTACAGAGACATGAAATATGAATAATTATAATCTAACAATTTTAGTATTATATTACGATCACCATCGAACTGCTTATTATAGTTCGATGATGATCACATAAAAATATTAGAATACAATTTTTACTGGACTGACTGCGCCAAATTCAAGTTGTTGGTATGTGGGTTCGCACATAAAACTTAATTATTTAAAGAGTGGTTGGGTAGTTGTTGGTATTAGAACGGAATATATCAAGCATATATGTAGTTGTGATTTTTATTATTATATATTATATTATTATCGCTAATGTCCTCATTTTTAAACAAAAGTTACGGATATTTGAATGAACAAAGAAGTTCCCAAACAGGTGTTTGTCCTGCATACATTACGAATGAACGCTCCGAACGGAGACAAGTCAATGGAGTACAAACCACGTGAATACTCACAGAGACCGACACAAACACACACACACACACACACACATGGTGATATCTAATCTATTCCAAATTAATAAAAAAATACGTTTTAAATATTATTAAATAAAAAGTTAAAAGATAAAGGCGTTTCTATAGATAAGAAATATAAACTATGTTCGTTACTGAAAATTAAAATTGAAAATTTACCTTGAACAAAATATTCGTTTCGCCGCCGAGTTTGTGAACACAATGACACTGTTATGCAGACAGTGAAAAGGTTCTTGTCTACCTCACAGGTGGCTGCACAAGACTGGCCAGATTTTGAAATAACTTCCCTGCCCTTCGCATTCCTTCCACGCACGGCCGACCGAGGGGAAAGCCCGAGTGGTGCTTTTATGTGGGACAAGGCGGCCGGCAGGTGGATGCCTCCAGTCAATGTACGCATCGCTTACCTGCTCTGCTCGCTTTAAAAAAAAAAAGATACCTGTGCGATCGGCGACCAATTCTCGAATATTCTTTAACTCATCCTACTGTAACCGACGATTTATATGTCAGTGATATTCATGAATTATTGCAAAAAAAAAATATAATAATATATTCACATAAAATAAGATTTTCTAATTCTGACTACTGAATTCGAAATTCTGCTTAATAAGATTGTAATATTAAGAATGTTATCAGATATATAAATAACTAGCTGAGCCAGCAAGTTCGTGCGCGTGGTATCCGGTATACCGGATATAACACGTAACATTTTTGTTCGTAAACCGATTGGAATAAAACATACACTAAGGGCCAGTTTTATAAACGACATACCTTTTTCCCGTTTGTTACACTGCTGGTAACGAACGCTAAACGGTCCGTCAATAACGTTTACTGACGGTGGTTCTATAAAAGAATTTAACCATTCGGTAACTGTCCGTAAAAAGTATGCCGAAGTTTAGGAATATTGTCGATGGTTTCGTTGTAGTCTGTCAAGAGCTGTCAAGTGTCGCGTCACAAACATGTTTATATACGAACACATTACGAACATAAAGTTATTGTTTTGTCTTTCCTATTGTATCACACCAGCAGTTAAAATGTAAAACACGAATACAAACAAAATTTTGTCTCAAAATTTCTCTGACAAGGTAATAATATGAGATTGTATTCGTATGTGTGTATAATACTCAATAACACTATATATTGCTCCAATAACACAAGGAAATTTAGCAATGTTATAAAATTCTTCCTGTGTACTTACTGAAGCGTCCATATGTATAAACTCTTCACGCAAAGATGCTATTACTTGCGACACTTTCCACACAACAGTACAAGCAGTAACCTTTGACACTCCGACGAAGTCTCCAGTGGCTAACAACACAGCACCCAATGAATTGTACTTGAATTGAATTGAAAAGTTAAGTCAAAAATATGGAATTCCTGGGTCTTTGGGGGGGGGGGGGGGCGGCATGGGGGCCATGGGCCCCCCAAAAGACCCAGGAATTCCACACACATAAAATTCGTATCGTCGAAAACATTGCAGTAATCAAAGGACGAGTAATACGAGGCTTAAAAATTCTCTCACGACGTGCGTGAGTCATAAAATCGTCCTCAGAGTCACTGCTACTCGTGTCATTATTATTAAAAATGAGATTAAAATCACTGCTGCCGGAATAATTGTCATAACTCATTATTTTACAATTTGTTAAAAAATAATATTACAAATTCAACTATTACTTCTTATTTTCTAACCTCAACTTGTCAAAATAAACGATACGTAAGATAAACCGACCCTATCATAGTCAGTAACGAGTCAGTAAACGCTAGCTGTCAAATTTTACTGTTGACTAACGAACAGTTGTTTATAATACACTATATTATACTATTAGATCATTTTTTCGTTTATTTGATTTAAAATTTAACTAACGGATCGTTATAAAACTGGCCCTAAATGTTACGGGGAGCTTGCTACTAGGGATGTAACGAATGCCAGTTTTTAAGCATTCGCGAATGCGAATATTCAGTTTTTAAATCTAAAGCTGTTTATCTATGATTCAAAATATGCCGCGCGCGACGCACATGATTAAATAAATAAATAAATAAACAAAAAATGAAAAAATAAATAAAAAATAATATTTCCGGTGACAGCGGCATGAGTATTATTATTTTCTTGTCTAAAGAAAGGTGATTAATTAACACCAAATAAAGATATAATTGTTTTAAGTAGATTTTGTAATTAAAATGAAAAGAAATTAATACCTTTTTGTTTAATTTACCTAATATTGATTCTGTATTTTTCTTTCACGTTCATATTCGCAAAATATTCAAAGATAATTGCGAATGCGAATATCATAAATCTAACGAATATTTTAAAGATGGGTTCGCTCTTGACCAGCATCTATCCATGTAGGAAGGATGATGGACGATGGAGCGAGCTCACCCAGAAGATGCCTATTCACTCGAACCTTGAAAATATTTTGGTTATATGAGCTCGGAAATACAGACGCCGACAGGGAGTTCCAATCCTTAGCAGTGCGAATTACAAAAGATGTTTTAAAGCGCTTGGTCCGAATTAGAGGGATTTCGACAAGGTGAGGATGGTAACCAGCCGTACGTCCGCATGTCCGATAGAAGAAAGGGAAATTCGCGAATCCGAATGCGGATATTCGTTACATCACTACTTGCTACAATACATCACTGAAAACCGCATTCAAATCGATTAATCCGTTCCTGAGATTAGCGTGCACAAACGCACAGACAAACAGACAGAAATCCTAAAAACTATTTTTTTGATCTCGGTAACATATGTACAACGTACATTTAACATATTAAAATAAAAAGAATTATGTTGCAATGTCTTCATTAATAAATTTGGATAGATTATAATGCTGCATTATAATAATGCCTGTCACAATGGTTATAATCATATCCTCATGGAGCGTCACGATACGACACGACACTAATTGAATGGAATTGAATGAAGCCAGTTTAGGTAATAATGTTATTCTTTGAATCAGGTGGAAAATTTAATTAATGGAATGTTCGACGAGTTTCGTTTTGGCGAAATGTTTCGAATTAATTTTGATTGGATTCGGCGGAACGTCGACAATTTACTTCGAAATGACGAGAGAGGTATTTGAAATGCTTGCAAATATTTAAACTATTTTATGGTACATTTATTTTTATAAGTAGCGATCCGCTGACGGTTTTGCACGGATTCAATTTTTTTCTGTAAATTATGTACACAAACCCTCCTCGTTTCTCGCTCTTTCCACTAGTGAAAATCTTATCATAATCGGCTGGGTGGTTTAGAAGAAGTCAGAGGCGTACAGCAAATTATTTTATACTAGCCACGCTTCGCTCCGGCCTATACGGCGACGGGCGGCGCGAAGTGCGCGTGAGGCGCGTGGTACTGAACACTGATTATATAATTAATACTATTGATCGTAGCGTGATGTTATATAGCCTATAGCCTTCCTCGATAAATGGACTATTCAAAACAAAAATAATTTTTCAATTCGAACGAGTAGTTCCTGAGATTAGCGCGTTCAAACAAACAAACACTTCAGCTTTATAATATTAGTATAGATTAATTAGCTGAGCCCGCAGATCCGAACGCGTGGTATTCGCTATAGCGTGTAACTTTTTTGTTTCTAAACCGATTGGAATGAAGCAAACACTAAATGTTACGGGAAGCTTGCTACAATACATCAGTGAAAAGCGTATTCAAATCGGTTAAGCCGTTTCTGAGATTAACGTGCACAAACGCACAGACTATTTTTTTGACCTCGGTAAGATAAGTACAACGTGAACAAATTGTTTTTTTTTTTTAAATGTACAGACAACTCGTTTACGACTTTATTAATTTTTTTTTTATAAAATGTATGTATTATCGATATAAATGCAAATAAAATACTTAATATAAATTATTCTAGAATTTGTTGTCGTTGTCGTCAACGCTCCCAATCATTTGAACGTATAAGATAAAATAATTTCCTATTGTAGGTACATACATGAATAGACCATTAACTGACTGATAGTGATTTGGGAAACCGATGATTAAAATGGCCCGATAGTGGCCCACTCACTGCCCACGGTTTAAATTAGATGTCGTTACCCCAACTTGGTGTAGATCGTCTTGTATGTACGTAAGGCTCATTACATCACGAAATTGGCCATGACACACGCGTTTCATTTACATAGAAACAAAGAGAACCTAATACGGACACCGTTTACTGCGCAATTTTGAAACGAATTTTCAAATTATTTCTTTTTTGGTAACTTTTTGGTGATTTTGACCAAGATTTCTCTTTTATGTTATAAAGAGTGGCGGGCGGGATGAAGATCCATTTGATGGTAGGTGGTTATCGTCGCCTAAAGACAATAGGAGATCAGTAGTATGCTGTTGATCCTGAAATTCGGTTGGCGAAGATTTCGGTCAAACATAAAGCATGTAGAAGTGAAACGCTTATTTAAGTTATCGTTAAGTAATAAATAAAAAAAATATGTAACGGTCAGTCAGACAGAAAAGACAATTTGAAAATTAAATTATAATAATTCGGATATATATATATAGTTAATCATCCGGCGAAACTATTGTATTTATACCAGTCCCCCCCAAAACTTCGCCAAGAAAAGTCAATACAATACTGTCTTATCTGCTTTCTTAACAAAGACAAAGGCATCCATTCAACCCTCAATAAATAGGAGGCTCTTGAATAGTTCAAAAACCTTTTCACCACTCCATTGTATTTTTTTCGGGCATTAAGCTCTCGAGGGCTTTCGTTTGTTAAGAATTTCAAGGTCAATATATCACTTAAGACACTATTATTATTGCATTATCAATAAATAATATTTTTCTATAGATTTCTAAATAACATCTAAATGTGTAATGTGCGACTGCAATTCTTAGACTATATTTGAAATATTAAAACGTATTAGGCAACATTTACTTATAATACTTGCTAACCCCCATACGAGTAAATATTAAAAATGTTATAATTGTTACAAAAAAAAAAGAAAAAAATACATTATTATTTATTAGTTTTATAATATTTTAATGTATTACCTTAACTTACTTACTTTTAACTTAAGACCCTCGCCTATTGCCACAAGTATTTTAAAATGTTTGTTTACCACAAGTAACGCTGTAGATGCTTCATAAGCGCTCCTAACCTTATACAGGGATTAGAAGAGGTTAGGAAAATTGGCTAAAACAAACAATCATGGTGTTCTGTAAGATGGTGGTTACAGCCTCCAGACGAGCTAAATGGCCAAACTGCAGGACAGTTTAACGGCATATGAATAATAATAATTTTTATTATTAACTTTACGTTTATCTTTAGGTATAGTTATAGAAGCCGAACGCAGGTAGTCAGACACCGTGGACGTTCTGGGAACTGACAATTACCTGTTAACACCTCACTTACCTGCTCCCTGAGCTTCGAGAATGACCAGGTTGAAATGGTGGCACCAAAATAACATGGTTTGGTTCCGTACCGTCAGAGTTTTAAAACATTACAGTTTATAATTTAACTCTCTCTTCTTTAATAAATAAGTTGTATATATTGAATTTCTCGCTGATCAATTTATATTATTACAGCTTTTAACCGCGATTTCTTTCTAGTGTGTATCTTTATTAATTAAAATCTTTATGTTATCTAAATCATAAATTTAGATTACTGCATATATTACTGCTATATTACTGCTATATTACTGCAAAATTTCATCGAAGTCCGTTGAGTAAAAGCTTTTGAAAAACTAAAAGGGTAAACTTTTGCTTGAAAGAGTAACAATCACAACCTCACAAAATTTATCCTACGATTTCATTGGGGTATATTCATAAAAAACAATGTTTTATTCAGACTTATAAACTATATTATTGCAAAATTTTATCAAAATCGGAGCAGCAGTTTTTTTTTTGTTTTTTTCTCCAGATATTCACGATTTCTTCGAGATATAGGAAGAGTTTTTCACTCTTTCTCAAAAACTTACGCGTTACTAACTTTTGCCGACAACGTCGGGCGCGTAAGTATCTATAAAATTTATAACCAATGTGTTACTCTTATGTACAAGCTATATTACCGTAGAATTTCATTAAAATCAGTCTAGTAGTTTTTGTGTGAAATTAAAAAAATACATGTAAATTATTATCGGGTATGTTCGTTTTCAACGTATAAACTTATTTATGTAATTCATTATAAAGTTAGGATCAGCACACGTTAAAGCAAAAACCCACACGATTGTACGTAAAAGAATTAACCTATTTGTTGTAATGCAACGATTGACCGCCGAAAAGGAGGGGTATAGAAGCTCGTCTAATTTAATTTGATGGAAAAAAATAAGTAGCTAGTCTTCCGCTCCGTCGGCTTGTGTGGATGTTCACACGAGAAATTCACGGTCAATGACTATGTAAATGGAGAACGTACTAATTCTTGAGATACAGACGGAGGTACAGTTAGCGCGCGACGCGAACAAAGGGGACTTGAAGACATTTCGAGGAGTGCGAAACGATTAATCCATATCCAGACGTTGGGAGGCCACTTGAATCTTGCTACGGTTGCGATTACTCGAGGATATGGTCTGTCTGTGTGAGAAATTTCATCAAAATACGTTCAAAGGTTTAAGCTTTATTAAATAAAAAACATTAAACTTACAAATCGTCCCTAGTTTATCTTTTTTGCATAAGTGAAAACCTCATCAAATACCGTTGGGTGATTTAGAAGAAGCTAGCGGAGGAACAGACAGAGGCGACTTCATAAATTTTGAGAATTACATTCAATCCGAATAAATACTGTTCATTCATTGAATAGATAGTTTTTTTTAATGACATATTTCATTTTTTACAACAAAGAGCAGCTCGGAATTCGTTCCCCTGAGATCTACGGTTGGCTGCGTCCATAACGCGAACTCGGCTTTACGTGGCTTTACCATCTAATAATTTTTATTATCATTATTAGAAAAGAACTTTTCGATTTACTTTTAAAGAACAGTAATAAAACTTATAATTAAACTTTTAAACATGAAACAATCATACCCAATAGCATGCATACAAAAAAAATAATAATCAAATATTATACTTAATAACATAACTATTATTAATTATGACATTTTTTTTCCAAATTTTTAACAGGGACATCATGACATAATATAGCTGTAGATACCAGTAATTGGTACACAAATGTAAACGTGTCTATTTAATTTATGAATGTGACTAGTGAGTTTTGATATGCTGTTGGTGTCTCAATAAAATAAAATAAAATACTTAATAATTAGTTACTTTAATGTTGAATAAATAACGCGTGAGTAATTATGAAATAGGCAATTATTTAACTAGTTCGCAACTGACAATTTCCTGTTAAATTGTCCGAAAATGATGGCAACACTGAGTGTGTTTTTAGATTTATCCAAGTGCATTCTCCGTGGAGCGGATTCACACGGTTGTGTAACGCACACATTCACGGTCAGTGGCTATAATAAAAATGTAAATAGGAAATTTTGTATTATAATAGCCACTTGGGGACTTGGCGAGTAACCGGCGGCTTCGCTTTTGTCATCTTTATCTTTATCTTTAAAATATATCCGTGTGTACTGCCCCTAAATGGCTGGACTGGTTTTGGTGAAATTCTTGTATGTGTATGAGTGGGCTCATGAATAGTTTGCATTCACAATTAGACCTGATAGGTGGCGCTGACAATCGGGTTATACTTTTTTTCCGGGTTCTAACGAGGACGTCTGCTGGAACAGCAGACTATACACAACAATATGTATAATAAAATCGTAAACGAGCCGTATATTTTTTTAAAAAACAATTTGTACGCATTGTACTCATGTTACCGAAGTCAAAAAAGAGTTTTTAGAATTGTTTGTGCACGCTAATCTCAGAAACGGCTTAACCGATTTGAATGCGGTTTTCGTTGATGTATTGTAGCAAGCTTCCCGTAACATTTAGTGTTTGTTTTATTCCAATCGGTTGACAAATCAAAAAGTTATGCGTTATAGTACCGAATACCACGCGTAAGAAGTTGCGGTCTCAGCTAGTAGGTATACAATAATTTTGTTTAAGCTAGCATTTTAAGGAGTATATTTAGTTATTGTTAATGTCGTTTCTTTATTAATAATTTCTATCTATTTACACGATCACTGCTTTCAATATTCTTTTAATCATAGATTTTTTTATTGGTATGAGCCTTAACCTTGATTTTTAGATAGATTATTTTTATTAATTTTATTGTGTTTGACAATCTAATAAATACTTGTAAAAGTTTATATTGATACCTATGAATACACGCCTAACGCTAGAGAAAAAGATAAATTAGAAGTTGCAATAATAAGTAAGATAGATATTATTTTGTATTATAAAATAACGTCAATAATGACATATCCACATAATAATAAATTATTTTAACATTCTGCAAGCTAATATTTACTTAATGTAGCTATTTAGATAAATAGATAGCGACGCGTTTATCCGTTTTAAACAGTAGGTATAATAAAAAAGTCTTGGTAAAAGATATTTTGAAATTAAGAATTAAATTTTCAAACATATTTCGAGACACATATGTATAGTGCATACCAAATAAGGTTGACTATTGAGTCATTTTTGTACCTAACTCATTTCAGTTTTTATAAAATTTTAGTTTATAAAAGTAGGTACTATCTTCAACGCAGAGGTTCTTTATTAGGATGTTATCGTGATTACACTTTACACTCTAAATTATTTTTAAAAAAATCTTGATTAAATACTGCATTTTTAAGTTTTATAAATGAAATTCCAAGACCTGTAAAAAGTGTCTCCGTAGATGCCTATTAACATAAAAATAAAACCCGTTGAATTATTCAAATATTCAATTATTCAAAGTATTTGTTAAAGGCCATTTAACAAGCCTAACAGCAAATAAACCAATTTTTTTGAAGAGTAATTCTAACAAATATATATTTTTAAATTTAATTATCAAAAAATAGATTTCCAAAACTGTCAAACGAATTCTGAAAAAAGTGGTTACTTTTTTAGAATTCGGTTAACTAACCAAGTTACACAAGAGCAATTATCCATATATAAAGATCGCTTCTAGGTAATTGCACGAACGTTTAGAAGTTGCCCTCTTTTAGTAGCAATTATAATTACATATAATTTGTAAAACTGACCACATTTTCAAGTTATTGCGTTATTAAGTTATTTCAAGTTCCTTCGCCTTAATATTATCTTATTAATTTAAGTGAAAATCATTTAATATCTCGAATTAAAGGAAATCTCTAAAGACAAAGAAGCATTATTAGAAGTAAGCCATCTATCCATCTAGGCAATTCATTCAAAAACACACCAAAAAAATCATCAAAATCGGTCCAGCCGTATAGGAGGATTTCAATGTCATACACAGGAATTATTATTGAATGTATTATTTGAAGCGCGCTTCTAATCGTTGCTAGTTTTAAAAATATTTAAAAAATTGTCTTTTTCACCAATATAAATTTAATAAAAAAAATGACACGTCTAACGAAACGGGGAAGTAATCTTCTATCTATAAAATTTAATCGATAAATGGGTTGCTAAACGCAAAACTGGAGAACGGTTGGTCCAATTCAGCAATTTTTTTATGGAGGTTCTTATGAAGACGAAAATTGGAAAAAAGTCCGGGAAAACGTAAAAAAGTCCCAATTAATTTTTCCTATTCTGACAGAAATTCTTGACACGTCTGTCGGGTCATCTAGTGAATAATAAAAATCGTCTTCGTAACCTTACACAGCTATTATTTTTGTATATCTACCTACTCGTATATAAATAATTTTTTTATTGATATTAAAATAACTGATAGCGAATTTCTATATTATGCAATAATTTCATAAACTTTTTATTGCACATTATTTAGCTATAAGATATATGAGTAAATATTATTAAAAAAAACCATTTGTATGTATTAATATTTCTTCTAGTTTATTAATTATTAAGTTTATTAACTATTAATATTCTTACATATTCTATATTATTATTATTATTAGGTATTTATAAATTATGTACATTCTTCCGGTTATATTATACAGTAATAGTCTAGTACTCAAAGCATTGCTAAACTCAGTTCTGGGTTAACTCATTGCATTAAATTAAATGTCGACACCGAGTGGACCAACGAGATGTGGGGGGAGGAGGGAGGCAAAAGTTTGCTAATAGTGAGTAATACTTTGTCGTTAGAATCGCATTAATGCTAATTTCGATAGAACAGCACCTAATGGAGTTGACGATTACTTTAATGTAACTTCATAATTGAAAAACTTATCGAATCGATTGTCTTGCAAACAATCTCGTCAACCTACCCTCCAAGTCGGAGGGTAGTTTGACGGTCCACTTGATGGTAGATGGCTACCGTCGCCAATTAACACAAACAATGCAATACATAGTTGCTGCACAAACAATGCAGGAGATAGGGAAATGGGCTCTGAGATTCCTCACTCACTCACGGTTATCTTTTGTAGGGGGTTTGGTCACTGCCGCCACACCGACTGACCCGCCTCTAATAATTTTATATTCATTGTTTTCAAATTAAATTTAATAATTATATAGAATCGTCTCATTTTTCAATTATTAAAAAATTCTTTCACTATTGTCGTGAAGATAGATTTACAATACATAAAACGCAAATTAGGGAAAAAATGAATTTTAGCTACCATAAAATGTTATAATTTTATGCACTCGTCAATTTTAAAGACTTCCAGATAAACGGTGTACATTAAAAATTAATTTATGCAAATAATATTAACGGAGATGTAAAAAAGTTTAAACCTTTGGTGCGTTTTATTGCATAAATACTAATGGGAGACGGGTAGGTGTTTTTATGTATATAAAAGTTAATTAAAGCGATCACACCCCGTCTCCGTCTCGACGTGTGGAAAAGACATCAACGCGCGCATTAAACTTTCTTCAGAGCCGTAACTCTCTATAGGTACGGTTATAAAAGCGGTTAACTGCTCAACGAAAGAATCTCATAAAAGTTTAGATCTGTGAGAAGTTGCACAGGCATTAGTGACACGAGTTTCTAATAAGTGAGGCTATCAAAGAAGCGAGTGTGGGTAGTTGTGAATGCACGTACCTTCGGACGGCGGACGACGCGTGGAGCGACGACGCGACGCGAGAGAGTCGCGAGACTGAGTTCGCGGCGGTCAAGGCTGCCGTGGGCGGCCCCCAGCCTCTACAACGAACCCGGATATTCATATCTCACTCACAAAGGCAACACAAAAACAACGACTGCCTACCTATCGACGACATTATTGTTTCAAAAGTGCTAAGTGAGAGCGATAAGTGAATTCAAGTATAACTCACCCTCAAGTGTGGTCCTCCGGCGCCGGGTGTCGCTCGAGCGCAGCCGCGCGATTATTCTAACTTAGCGGGAGCACGGTGTACGCTGAAATAGAATGTCCACAGAGTGCGGGTGTCCCGTCAAGTTACAATAACCACTATGCACTGCGCAGCACCGCGAGGGGCGTGGGGCGGTTGGCCCGCGTCGCGTCCGCCGGCGACTGGTCGCCGTGCGCCCGCGCATCGAGCGCCCCCCGCACACTTCTACCCCGCCCCGCATACTCGCGCGCCATTGGTCCCTCGGCCACCGGTGACGTCACCGTCAGCCGCCAACCAAACCTCTTAAAGGCGATCGTACACTGTCTCGGTCGCGCCAAAACAATAAAATTGTACATTTACACTCCAAAAAGGAATGTATTCCTATTGTGTATAGTATATATTTTGAGGGATTATTATGAAGAATTATTTTTAAAAAATAAAAAAATATTTTCAAGGAACCTATATATCTAGCTTTGACTAGTACATATATTCGGGAAATATATATTTATTTATATGTTCCAACAATTATGAAATGGGGTGACCCTGTACAATAAATAATTATGAATAATATATAATTATATATTCAATTGTAAGTCTGAATTAGGCAAACTGGTGATATTATCTTACACTAGCTCAGCGCCTGTTTTTCTTATATGTTTTTCTTCCTTGTTCGAACTGCTAAGGAGTGGAACTCATTGCCTGCGTCTGTGTTCCCACAGAACTACAACCTCGGGGTCTTCAAAACTAGGGTAAATGGGCATTTACTAGGTAAGCGTGGTCCACCTTCGGCCACATCTGCACCTCACATCAGGTGAGATAGTGGTCAAGCGCTACCTCGATTTCATAAAAATAAATGTAAAAACATTTATTCAATCTTTTTGCTCACATATTTTTGTCAGGTGTTGATTTTTTTTTAATTTTTAGGTGCCCTCTTTTATATCCCTAACAACATGTATGCAAAATTTCATAATGATCACTTGAGCAGTTAAGGCGTGAAAGCGTTACAAACGAACAAACTCACTTTCGCATTTATTTTATATTAGGATTGCACACATATTACCTATTGTACGTTAATATTTTGGATGGTCAGATAGGCAGATAGTCCAATCAAACATAGATGGCTACCATAGCCTATCACTACCAGCAGAGCCATATGTGCAAGGAAATATAAGGGGATAGGGAAATGGGCTCACTTACCTACCGAAACACAACAGCACATATGCTGTTATTTCTAGGTGGTCTTCTTTAAGGTGGTGGTTAGACGACTTACCTAATTTAAATTACTGCGAAATGCAGTGTGCCTTCAGAGCGTTCGACACGGTATGTGTGCGATCCCCTTTAATCACATGTTACATCTCGAATCTAACGACATTATTATCATTTTAGTTACAGATATATGTAGCCATATCTGCCGAATCCTCGATCCGAAGCCCGTTGCGTTTTTGCCGAAACAAACATGGCCGAAACACGAATGGCGGTTGTCTTGACCGGTTCTCAACCGATCACCTCTTCACGTGAGTTCGCAATATTATAACGTCCTAACTCTGCAGATCTCCACGGAAGACCACTGTAAATTAATATCAATGTACTCTTGTGTTTCTGTGAGTGAATGATGCCAGATGCCAAATCCCATTGCCCCCTTTAATCCCTCTTACTTTTTCCTACTTTGGTCCGCAACGCACTTGCAGCACCTATGGCGTTACATGTGTATAAGCGGTGATGATCACCTATCATCAAAAAACTGTAGACTAGGTCGATGTAATTTTAGTTTTTGGGTATTCTAAAGATTGTTACCAAGCAATGTCTACGACCCACGAAACACTGTTATCACGACAATTTGACATTTCGCTACCCGCCACAACTGTATCTGTCAACTTTCAACTTTCCGAGGTGCATCCGTACCTGTGGCCAATGAACTTGAGCTTCTTGGCATGAGGTTGTGCTCAAATCTCAACTTCGGTTCTTCTATCGAGTCCAAAGCCCAAACAGCGGCCTAAAAGTTGGGCATCCTAAATAGAGTGAAGCGATGCTTCACATCTGGACAGCTCCTGTCTTTATACAAGGCATGGAGCATCGATCTTGCATGGAGTATTGCACAGCACTAGTCCACCTTTGGGATGGCTCAACAAAATACCAACTTGTTGCACTCGACTCGGTGGATCGCAGAGCTAGGAGGCTCATTGGCGATGATACACTAATAAGAACATAGACGCAAAGTTGCCTGTCTGTGTGTATTCTATAAGATGTACTTCGGAGAGTGTGCTCGAGAGCTGCATGAGATCATACCGCCTTCCCCTTTCTTCTATCAGACATGCAGACGTACGGCTGGTTATCATCCTCACCTTGTCGAAATCTCTCTTTAAAACATCTTTTGTGATGCGCACTGCTAAGGATTGGAACTCCCTGCTGGCGTCTGTATTTCCGAGCTCATATAACCCAAATCTTTTCAAGGTTCGAGTGAATAGGCATCTTCTGGGTGAGCTCGCTCCATCGTCGGCCTCATCCTTCCTACATGGATAGATGCTGGTCAAGAGCAAACCCATCTTTAATAATAATAAAAAAATATTTAATCTCTTTACAACTTATTGACAATCATGATTGACAATTTGATTGTCAATGTTATTGTCACTTTTTCTAGTGTTCCCAAGTTGAATTTAATTCTGTCGCAGGTTTACGACAAAAGGAGAATAATTAAATATACTATATGCCTGGTGTTGGTTTAACCAAGTGGGAAGCAAGTAGGACTTGCATCTAATCTTAATAATATATGTTTTATACATGGAAGACACTTATGTAGGTATATTTATTTAATATATACATATTACAAAATCGTAAACGAACCGTGTCCTGTTCATTAAAGATTTTTTCAAAAAAAACATTTGTACACGTTGTACTTATTTTATCGAGATCATTAAAATAGTTCTTAGAATTATTTTCTGTTTGTCGGTTTGTCTGTTTGTCTGTGCGTTTATGCACGCTAATCTCTGAAACGGTTTAACCGATCTGAATGCGATTTTCACTGATGTATTGTAGCAAGCTTCCCGTAACATTTAGTGTTTATTTCATTCCAATCAGTTTACAAACAAAATACCGAATACCACGCTTACGAAGTTGCGGGTTCAGCTAGTATGTAATATAAACGATTTTCTTCTAATGTACCAGTCATAACAATCCGATTGCTTACTTGTTTTTTATAAATATTTAGGTAACTATAAGCAATTTGCGTTTATGCCTTGAGTAACTAAAAATACAATAAAATTCCAGCACAAATACCAATGGGAATCGGGGCTTGGATCACCTAAATAATAATGTTTTTTTTTGACATTGACCAAAGCATTGATTTAACATGTAATGTAATAAACACATACTTGTTTTTAATATTAACGTCGATTGTACCTACTGGTCATAGGAATTACTGAATTATTGTAGATATTGTCTTTGTGATCCTCGCTATGATAATTCAAAAAACTATATCTCTATGTTGAATAGTTTTGACAATGTTATAAATAAAATATAATTAAAATTATTTAGGCATTATAGAATTTTGCGAGAACGGCGATCCTAACAAAAGGTAATAATAATATGTAGAATAGGCTCTGGTATCTCATATTCACATTGGTAGTATACGTGCTGTTTCCTCATGGCAATCTTGAATGTAGTTCACCTTGACCAAAATTAACACAAAATTAACTTTTTCGTCGAACCAAAAGACAGTTTTGTACCCTTAAATGTGAAGATAAAGCCCTAGGGGCGTATTAATTAAACGCATCTGTATTTCAAACATTTCTAATTGTCGACACAGGGCTACTAATAAGCTAAAAGCTACTAATATTGCCCTGATATATATGCATATAATATTTTTCTTGTAACAACGTTCATCTATCACTGTTACAAACTCACCTGACAGGTGACACCTAACAGTTGACAGATGACTGGTACAACCGGTACTGAGAGGTCGAAAGGAAGTGCTGTGATTGATTTACAAGACAACTTCTCGCACTTGGACATATCCGTAATAGACCTTTGAAAATAAGAATTTAACACTCCGGATTGGTGGAGACTTTTAAACAAATTCCCCACTGAAATGTTTCCATCCCCCTGTATCATGAGATATTTTTACCATCTAATGCTGCTTGCATCCTTGAGAAGATAGTAGCTTCTCACCGTCAAGTGGACCATCAGCGTACTCGTCGCCCTTTGATCATACCACTAAATCTTAGTCATCATCAAAATATAATTAAGTATATTATTATAACCGGTTCAGAATTCTGACTCAAGGAAAAACCGGCAAAGCCACATAGATTCTCTGTTCGATTTTATTAGTTTGTGATATAATCAATTATTCAATTAGCAACCACTAAAATAATTTGGTTTTCTATCAACTGAATTTAAAATTATTTCTTGATTTGTAATGTATACACGCCTTTCGCCAACTTATTCTAAGTGGAACATTTAAAAGGCTTGCTAATTGTATACTTATGATTTCGTCCACGCCACTTTTTCTTAGGTTTAAAAAATTGATTCAATCTTTATCTTTAGCTCGACAGACAGGCTGCCGGTCCACTTGATGACAGGTGGCTACCCTCGCCTATAATACAAGTAAAGCCACGGGTGCTGTAGTGTATGAAGGATAGGGATTAAGAAGGTATAGGGAAATTGGATTGAGAAAAGGAAAAGGGGATATGTAACTTAACATAGGTGTGAACACGATCTCCCTCTAGGTGTGCTAGGACCTTGTCGTGGTGGGAGGGCTTAACCCTCGGCAAACCGGGCGGTTGCGGGGGCCGGTAGAGTCACCGGACTTCGCTTGGCTGATCGGATTGTCGTCGGTGAACAAAGAAAGCACACCCGTGAGTACTCCAAGCGGAATCCAGACATCGGAGCTCGTGGCGGAGCAAACATTGGGAGGCTCCAGTTGCCACTTGGAGCTTCGCCTGTCACCGCTCGCTGGGCCGAGGATCCTCCAAGGACGGCACCCCCGGTCCTTGTGCGTTGGACCAAGGTATGGGACTCGGTTTTGCGCATGAGGACCGGCGCGGGTCGCAGTGGGCGGATTCTCTCGGATGGCTCTTTCGCTCAGTGGTAGTTGGGTAAAGGCGCGAAGCTTTACGGCAGGGAAGGACCGTCTGGCAGAGTACCGCAATCGTGACTTTGTGGGGGGTGGTAAAGACCCGGTTGCAGGAGATCGGCTTAGTAACCACCCTCCGCAGTCGTCCGAAAGAGTGAACACCCGGCTTCGCGACCCGCCTTAATAACTCTTTCGCGACCACAAAACGAGATGGAGCCCGTCTCATCGGGCTGCCGCGATTGCTGTGAAATGTCAGGTGGAAACCCTCTTTGGGCCGCCCACCCTTAATGCCGTAGAGGTGAGCGACCACATGACCAGAGGTTATCCGAGACTTTCAGGTGGAAGCAGCCTCCGACTCTGGGGTAGGTTGTGCCGCAGAGAAGGGGTAATGGGGTGCTTCAAATGTGAAGCCCATCGCTGACTGCCCGCTGCGAGAGGTGAGAATGGGGCGGCTCGTGCCGTTTCGCCCGGGGGCGGTGGACATGGGGTCGTCCGCTGTCATCACAACACCGGGTAACGAGGGAAGACGTGCTATGTGTTTCCGGCATGTCTCTCCACGGCGCCTAATCGAGGTGGAGCCCGCAAGTGCGTGGGCCTCGTCTGGCGGGGGAGGCAGATGCAATGGGGACGAAGTGGAATAAAAAATAAATTATTTATTACAATCGTCTTCGTCCCCGCGTATTTGGGGACCACGGACACATTAGATGTGAAATTAGGCGACTTCGTCCCCGCCGGGGACGATCTCTTGGGGACGAAGTAGAATAATCCATGTTTTCCATGATCCATCCTCCCGCCCATAGACGGGGCGGGAAACACCGTCCATCGTGGGTTTTTAGTGGGTAGAAGTTCCACATACCCCCCGATCTCCCCAATGTCGGTGGAGATCTGGCTCGCAGATTTTCCCACGCAAAAAAATTCAACAGGTAATTTAATATCCTTTCCTCTATCCCTGATAGCGTGTACAAAATTACATGATGCTCGGTTGTGTAGTTTAAGGCTTGAAAGCGTAACAAACACACAAACAAACTCACTTTCCCATTTATAATATTAGTTAGGATTTTATAAAAATAACCATTTGTTTATAACATAGTTAAAAAGTTCAGCATGCCACAGGATATTTCTTTGAAACAACATTTAAATAAAAATAAAATTTAAAAGATCTTTGCATTTATATGTAGGAGGTATACAAACTGTTGTTTGACAAAAGTTGACAAAAAGACGCGAGATTGGTACCTAGACAAATCCAGCAAAGTTTATTCGAATAGTGAGTTGATTTTCTATAGTGCGAAGACCCTCGTTGACGGGTTCTTTCCTTTTGCAATAACCTTTCCCCTCATTACAATATGGCAAACTTTTGCTACGAATCCACAAACTTCAAACTATAAAACCACTTCAATTGTTCAAAGAAACGAAATCACTCTCTTTTTTAAGTTTATTTCGACTTACTCTCTTGTATATTTTGGTAAACAACTTTATTATTATACTAGCTGAGTTCGCAATTTCGTACGCAATATTCCGTATACTTTTCTGTTTGTAAACCGATTGGAATTAAACAAACTTGCTTGCTTGCTTGCTACAATAAATCGGTGAAAAGCGCATTCAAATCGGTTAAGCTGTTTCAGAGATTAGCGTGCACAAACGCACAGACAAACAAACAAAACTATTTTTTGACCTCGATAACTAAGTACAATGTGTACAAATTGTTTTTTTTTTAAACTACGCTCGTTACTATTTTATTATATGTATAGATAAGAGATAAATAATAAAACTAAATAAATGAAATACAAATGACTTCAATATAAAAAAAAACCAATGTCAGTAAGTATGTTTGTCCTCTATGAACTCCGAAACCGTTCAACCGATTTCGATTCGGTTTTCACCCATGGAAAGACCAATAAATGAGGAAACTTTATGTACATAATTTGCGGAAAAAAAATTGCAACCGTGCTTGCCGGGAGCTGGTCGTAAGTATATCATCTATATATTTACAATTGAGGAGCTTGTAGGTAGGTACTGCTTTCTATGTAAATACAATGGAGGGCGAGGGTCGGTCGTGATCGGCGTCGCGCGACACACATGCCTCATGACTCCACCTCATGACTCGTGACTCATGACTCCTTGTAACCTATCTCAGTTTATTGGCACAGTATCTGTTGGTACATTGGCACGCGGCCCACGTTGCACGTCTTGTGTTTCATGCAAATCGCTGCATACCGCGCTCACTACCTACTACTTGTAATGAAGAGCGATCGTCTAAAAATATTTATTTGTAGGCAAGTGGCGACTAGAATTAATACCAGTCCGGCAACTCGTCGGCGAACCGGTTCGGCTTATTTTTATATTATGTATATGATACAACGGCGCACCTCGTACGATATTTTGCGATCGACTTAGTTTTTATTAAGTAACTATATTTAAATAATATATGTATATAAAGTTTTACAAATATTTATAGATCTACCACCAATTCATCTACAACCAACCAAATGGTAGATCGGTTGTAAAGAAGTAACCAAATTAAGTTATTTCCCATTTTTGTCATTTTCCCATTTTCCTTCAATTATTTAGTAACTTCGTTTGTAACTTACTGTAGTACTTACCTTAAAGGAATTACTTATTTTATGGAGCCTGGAACTAAGAGTACCTTAGATATCTTTGTTTCTTAAGTTTTAATTGTGAAATTTTTTATTTTTACATCTTGATATTTTTAAGATAGAAGTTTTAGTAATGCTGGTGTAGATGTTATAAATAGGTATGCTGTGAAAATACTGTTAATTAATATATATAATGGTGTTTTTAAGTTTGAACAGTTTAGGAAAATGAAGGCGTGATTGCGTGTCTCTGAAATAAGGAAGATTTATTTACAATATTTTACACTGATTTTACAATTATTATTTAACAAAGTACATTTTCAGTTTTACAAAATTCACTCACCTGAAAAAAGTAAGAAACAACATTCAAAGCCTTTATTTACGTCTTTTATATCTTTCAGGGAAGTTTATAGCAAAGCAAATTTGTTAATTCTAATTACCCACTCTCATTATCTCCTTACTGTTAGTCGTAACATCTCGTAGGCATATAATTCAAACTTAAAGAAAGCGCGGTAAATTCAAATTTAAAATAAAGAAAATGATTGAAGTGGTTTTCTTTACATATACATATATTATATTACGCTAAACGCCTTTTTAAGCGTCTCCCTGAACGAACAGCTCGCTCCTAAAAAGCAAATTTGAATTAAAATTACAAATTACACTTGCAATTACGCCATTATAAACAGGTGCTTAACTTATAATTTAATTTATAACTTGCTTGTTTTAAGACGTTTTAAAAAAATTTAAAAAATATATAAAAATCACTTCACAAAATAAAACTGGTAAAGTGCATTGAAAATAGAATTATTTACGAAAACATACCTTAGTACACACACGTATAAGAAGGTTCCGTAGAAGCAAGTGGGGAGGGTTTAAGACGATTACAATGAAAGGCAATTTCTCATTGAAAGGATAATCTGAAATGTATTTGAATAATCTTCGTAGAACCATCTCATGAGTAATGGAATTAGATTCACTTTTCTTTTTAGTTTTATTGCATATCATATCTCTTCACGAAATACCATTACCCTAAACGGATACCAGAGCCCATTTTCCTGACACTTACTAATCTTTTTTTTTATTAAAGATGGGTTTGCCCTTGACCAGCATCTATCCATCTGTAGGAAGGATGAGGCCGACGACGGAGCGAGCTCACCCAGAAGATGCCTTGAAAAATTTAACCGCTTATTTTTTATTCAACTAATGTTGGCAGCTCACTTGCAGCACTTACATGCGTTGGTAACCACCTGCCATCAAATAGGTCAGTCTGCCTACCAAATTTTAGTAGCAAAAGAAATCAAACCTAAAAAGGTCAGACCTCAAAACAATGCTGAAGAAAAACTTTAGGTATCCAACGACAGAATTATGCAAGGATAGAAAGGTGTTAAGTGTCTTTATGGGATCACAAACAATTTAATCCTTGTGAATACTTAGACCTGGTCAAAGAACGAACAGTACGTTTTAGTCTTTGTCTGCAACTAATCAAACTTATGATCTTAAGAACTGGATCATAAGAAATGAGAGTTGAAGGCGTAGGTTGTTCAGTCTCAAATCTTTTTTTATGTTAAGGTAGACAGACAGGCTTACACTACACAAGCAAAGCCACAGAGTGCGAAATATAGTGTGCCCTGCGTTACTACTAGCCCTGACTTTATTAGTACCACCCCCCACCTCTCCACCTGCTTCGCAAAAAGCTATAATCTAAATTTCAGCTTTTCAAGGATGCAATCTGCAGTTTATACACACAACCCTTCCTCTTTTATCGCTCTTCCTATTAGTGAAAACCTTATCAAAATTGGTTGTGTGGTTCGGGGGTGGAGCCCCTCGAGTGGTTTTGCTGTAGTATTTGCTCTTGTAAATTGATTTGGTAAGGTATTGGGTCTAATGAATTGGTTTGGTAAGGATTTGGTTATTTGTTTTGTATTTCGTGACGTTTCGGGGGAGAAGAGGGAGTGAGGGAGTAGTGGATGATGTACGTGGATTGTCCTCGTTGAGACCTTTCAAATGATACCCAACACGGGGGTCTAAATGCTACATTTACACACGGTCTACTGAGTAGACCATAACTGTCAAATTTTGATATTCGGTCTATTGCAAAAAAATCGTCTCTTCGAGACCTCTTAAATGAGTACCAATACGGTGGGTCTTCCTGCTACGGTTACCCATGGTCTACTGAGTAGACCATAACTGTCAAATTTTTATATTTAGTCTTTAATTTTTCGTTAATAAGTCAGTGTATTGTATAGAACACTCTGGTTACACTAAAAAAATAGTGAATTTTTATCATTTTCTCAATCAGCTTAATGTTATGTGTGTATAAGTTTTGTAAATCAAATTTAAGTTATTTTCAAATATTAGTGCAAAAAACAAATTTTCAATAAACACCACAACAACATATGCCTGGTCTGCCATGTTCCATGGCTATATAATGTTCTCTGTGGTATAACTACAACCATATATCAGGATTAGTAGACTTAGTAGATGCGTCTGTAGCAGACAATGTATCAACAACTTATTACATCTGAGCGAAAGGACAAGTTCCGTTTGCGGCTTCTCAGGACCATTTCTTCAAGTTACTCTTCTATTTCCGACTCATAATGAGCTGCTCCTGGAATTACCGGACTGACTGATGTTTCATTTTGTTATTATATAGGTATCACTAAATATATGTTATTATTTTTGTGTTTAGTGTTTTATTTTTGTGAAATAAATCATCAATCGCCAGTGTAAAATATTTTATTTAACTTGTCAGATACAGTATAATTTCTCTAAAATATTTCTATGGACGAGCGAAGCCTCCAGACACAGGATTAAGCAAGCTTTTAAAATAAATGATTTATTTATATTTCATATTTAATCCTGTAGGGTTCATGAGATTTTCACTGCAATTAATTCTCCTTATCCTCTTACAATGGATCCAGGGCGATGAACCCAAGCTGGTTCTGATCGGTCCTTTTGGAAAATTGGGGGCCTATAAACTCTTCTTACATAAAAATACAACTTTACTGCCTTCGACGCCGAAATCTTTGGTCCTTTTGGAAACAGGAGTTTACAAAATTATAAGAAAGACGACCACTTGTATGTTCAAGAATTTTGGCACACTTTCTCGGAAGCCTAACTCCAATCCCTAATCAAAGTTCCATTTGTTTTAACATTTACGAACGAATGTTAAGGTTTTTATCGCAAATAGATAAGACGTATTGTATATTGTGGAAATGTTTAACAATGATAAGTAGGTGCTAGTAACGAACGAGGCACCCATTTAAATACCAACAAAAAGTTCTCAAATCACCTGGGATTTGCTCTGAGAGCTCTTTGTGCGGGTGTGTGGGTGGACTTACTCGAGTTCCAGATGCTGGTATAAGTGACAAGTTAACAATCTTCCGATCATTTGAATTTAACTATTTTACACTTCTCTTAAAAATCAATTTTAGTACAAACAGAGGAATCCCTTTTTGTAAAATAAATTATTGAAATGGCAATACTATTGAAATAGTGCGAGGAACTGACAGACCAGTAAGAAATTTTAAATTGGAAAAATGAAATGAACTCTGCTTGATTAGCATCTGTTTGTATTTATTTTTCCAAATGTTTTAGTTCTTTTGCCAAACGCTTTCTTGAGGTCATCATCCAGCGACCAGGTAGTTGATCTGCTGCACGACAGATATGACAGAGGTGTAAGATGTAGGTAGGTAACCTATATCTTCTGATAGGTTTTTACGTTTTGAAGCTGACATACATATTTTACACATACAGGTAAATAAAGATTCTAGACCACTGATGAATGTGACGAATGGTCTCATTTCATATAGAACGATGATCATTTTCTTTAACGAAGAATGAGAAAATTCTAAGCGTTTAAGAAGATTAGGAGTCTTCACAGTTTTGTCCGGTCCTGAAGTATTGACTGTGACCACACTTCTCCAGAACTCAGATAGAGGAAATAGACTGAATCTGTAATCACTATTCAATATGTTTACAACATTATCACCTGAAATCCAACGCTTTTTGGTGTAATATATCTCAATATAGCTCTGAGTCCAATTAAAGAAAGAAATACTTATTTTTATATTCATTAAAGATTAGAAAAGATTGGACGGAGGTTCGAGTGTATTCGCGTTGTATTAAAAAGGCTTCTTCCAACAGTATCCGCCCCCGTCCGTGACTTGCGAGCGGTTGACGTGGGAGGTTGTATACACGACGTGAGCCGACACGGACGCATCTGCACCGCGGGTCATCGCCCTGTTACACGTTTGGGCTGTAAGTGGGCTGTAACGACCACTGTGAGAAGGTCACGCGCACTATACTAATGCAAAAATTCCATGACCTTTTATCAAAACTCCGCCTTAGTTACAACTAATGCCTGCTTGTTATGAACGGTTGTCAAGCGAACACATCGTTTGGAATTAATTTTAGAATAAACACCCTATGTTGGTATGATAATTTTCTTTTTCTTTTCTGTTTTTCTGCAATCATAACTTGGCAGCTCTATAGCAGTACAGAAAGACCACCATGAATAACAAAGTGCATTCCTATTCTCGTCGTTTTGTTATTCTTTTTTAATTGAATTTGCATCTCGGCATTGAATTTGCATCTCTTCTGGTCCTGCAATCGAGTGGACTATCAGCTTTCCTGCCACCATTTAAAATTTAAAAAAAATCTGTGAAAATCTATGCATATAATTTGTATACGTTCCACTTATATTACCGAGGTCAAAAAAATAGTTTTTAGAGTTTTTGTCCGTTTGTCTGTGCGTTTGTGCACGCTAATCTCAGAAACGGCTTAATCGACTTGAATGCGGTTTTCACTGATATATTGTAGCAAGAGTCCCGTAACATTTAGTGTTTGTTTCATTCCAATCGGTTTACAAACAAAAAAGTTACGCGCTGTACCGAATACCACGCGTACGAAGTTGCGGGCTCAGCTAGTTATTATATTTACAGACATTGATTGAGCCATTGAGCATTTTTTTATTGTGGAAAAAATTTAAGTTTGTCCCAATAACTACGGTTGCGACCATTTCATTTACTGTCATGTCAGATAAAATCACTAGTATTATAATTTGAGTTATATGCAATATATAATACGTTTATTTATTCATAATGTAGGCTTGGAATAAGTTGCGGTGCGTCTGTAAGCTCCTTTAATGGTCAGACACGTGACTTGTAAGTACAGACTATACGGCTCAGTGGAGACGTGATTGTATAGAATATGTTATGTCGCAGACTGGAACATGCCCTTCAAGTATACTAAGAGGGACCGGACGAGTAGTACCTACTGTCTACTATCTGTGCAGTGAACAGGCGTTTTTGAATATGCATTTAAAGATAATCTTAAAATTGATTCCTACAATTACCTACTTCATGGCGGATTGTCAACTGCTCATTTTTACTTGCTACACGTAAAAAGTAATAAAAATATTGTTATGAAAAAATATTTTAAAGAATTTTTGATTTATTATGAAATTTGCTTCTCAACATTTTTTTGTTGAAAAGACAGCAGGTAGGCTGACGATCCATTCGATGGTAACTGGATACCATAACGTGCTAATACCAGCAACGCCATAGATGCTGCAATCGCGCTGCCGAATTTACTGTGATAAAGGAATTTATTGGGATGTGGTAGAGAAATGGGCTGTGGCATCCCTCACTCGTTCATCGAAACACAAAAGCACACATGCTGTTATTTCACGGTGGTTTTCTGTGGTTACTGTCGCCAGGTGGGCTAGCTAATTTATGACTGCGTATGCTCTGCCACTCTGCGACGCTCGTTGAGAGTGCAATCTTACAATGAAAATGATATATATAGGCAGCTCAATAGACGGATATGGAAGTCGTTGCGACAGGACATAATAGATCTGTTGGGCAAATCCAGCTAACGAAGCTGAAAAGACAGGACGGCAGTGTAACGTCATTTAGAGTGGATGTGCTGAAGAAGGTCGAGAGGTTCTATGGACAGGTGTATACTTCAATCACGAAGTCTGAGACTTCGTGATTGAAGTATACCTAGAGCCAAATTAACCCGACACTATCCCGGAGATCATCTCGGACACTATCTCGGATATCAGTCTGTACGAGATAGCGATGGCTCTGAAACAACTGAAGAACAACAAGGCACATGGTGAGGACGGAATCACATCGGAGCTTCTGAAAGCAGGTGGAAAACCGATACTTCAAGTCCTTCGGCGGCTCTTCAATTCCGTTCTACGCGGCGGAATAACGCCAGAAGCATAGAGCAGGGGCGTGGTGGTGCTATTCTTCAAAAAAGTTGATAATACTCATCACGCTTCTGAACCATGTTTACATGTTGTTTTCAAGGGTTATCGCAAATCGTCTTTAGCGCAGACTTGATGACTTCCAACCTCCCAAACAAGATTCGGTTTTCGGAAAGGCTATAGTACCATAGAAAACATTCATACGCTACGGCAAGAAAATCGAGGGTTGTAACCCCTCCACTATGTCTAGCCTTTATGGACTACGAGAAATCCTTCGATTCGATCGAAACATGGGCAATAGTCGAGGCTCTGCGGACCCAGATGGATCCAGGCTGTTCTGATCGGTCGTTTTGGAAAATTAGGGGGAAGGGGAATCTTTGTCCAGCAGTGGACTTCCCACGACTGAGATGATGATGATGATGTGTGCTCTGCTACTACTATAAATTTGTACCAAATATTTATACTATGAAATATTTTTTAGTTCCGTACTCATATAAATAAGGTGGCAGACAGACCCACAGTTCACTTGATGGTAGGCTACCGTCCCTTAGGGACACAAGCAACACATTCTGGTTGCTGGTGTGCTGCCTACAATGCAGAAATTTGTTTACAGCTCGCTTGAAGCCCATATTGAAGGGAACACCTCAGAAGGAAGATTGTTCGAAAGTTCGCGCGTCCGCGGGATAAAGTTTCTACTCATCCGGATTGTGCGTAGTGACATGTAAGAGGTCGGCCTCCTCCTTCGCCGAATGAGCAAGAGCATTGTTAGGATTTCGTAGTGGAGGAAGCGAATATTAATATTAGACATAGTTGCTCTTTCCATCAAAGCACACAGTAATTGATAAAATCTTATTACTTATTCATCAATTCTAAATAATAATATTTTTTAAGCTATTCCTGTTTGACTATTGTTTTAAAAATGCATATAAGGTAAAACTTAACTTATCTTGTAAAATGTATGCGTTTACTTACCTAAATTCAAAAGTTATCCCTATCATTTGAAACCATTACTCGTCTTATCAAATAAATTTGTATATAAATGTTTTAAAATAATGCATCTTCAATTCTCGCAAGATATTAAACATAGACGTAAAGTTGCCTGTCTGTGTGTATTCTATAAGATGTACTTCGGAGAGTGTGCTCGAGAGCTGCATGAGATCATACCGCCTTCCCCTTTCTTCTATCGGACATGCAGACGTACGACTGGTTACCATCCTCACCTTGTCGAAATCCCTCTAATTAGGACCAAGCGCTTTAAAACATCTTTTGTGATGCGCACTGCTAAGGATTGGAACTCCCTGTCGGCGTCTGTATTTCCGAGCTCATATAATCCAAATCTTTTCAAGGTTCGAGTGAATAGGCATCTTCTGGGTGAGCTCGCTCCATCGTCGGCCTCATCCTTCCTACACGGATAGATGCTGATCAAGAGCAAACCCATCTTTAATAAAAAAATAGGAATCCTATACGGTTTCAGTCTATTTTATTTTTTTATAGTAAAATGAATCATACGTTTACTTATCAGTCTGCGTTTCTTTAGTCTATGCGTTCATGCAAATTCTGAATTGCAAACGAAAGGCTTATCTCGGGCGCGGTTGCATTTTCTCCGCAACGTTTCTAGTACTTTATTGTGGCAACAAAACTATATCGGTTCACTATTAACTTTCCTTCGAGTAGACCAAATTATTTGTCGATGTTTATCGCAACTCACTAATTAATGGTTGCACTATCCTCAATTACTGCGGCATTCGGTAACTTCGACATATTTTTTCTTATGTTGCCAAATTTATGGAGAGAGATCCGTCGGAGAACTAAGGTGGTCGGAGCATCAGTCAGCTGAAGCGGGATTAGCGAATGGGCATTGAGGTAGACGAGTCTTGGAGTAGAGAACACCGACACCGATTACCCTAAGAAAACAGCTGGCAGTGGATAGATGTGAACGGCAGAGGACTGAATCCGGTACCCGATGTCAAACAATGGCTACTTGTGGGCAGATGATGGTGATCAGATGATGATGATGATGATGATGATTCAGCTATGTTGTCACAGTCCTCGTCATTATTTGATCGACTGGAGAAAGAGTGAGAGAGGTCCAGTGCTATAGAAGATATTGTAGTCGAAAATCATACTGAATGTAGCCTAACATGGGTAGTCCATCATGTGGCAATCATGAAATAATAATTCCCCTTCAATACTTAAGTAAGGGATGCCAGAGTCTTCTGGCGCTTATGTACCTTAAGAAGTGTGGCACTGGAGTTTTTGGAGTTTACTTCTTAAGAATCGATTATTATATAAAGTTTCCGGTATGGAAATTTTATGAGGAGTAAATTAATACAAGCGTTAACTAAAAAGCGTTACGTTACTTTGACATTTGTGCAACGGCTGATTTCGAAATCTTCTATGAAAGTGTAGTCCGTGTTGAGGAATGAAAAGATAGGGCGTTATAACCTGTCGGCGCAGCGACATCTGTGTATACCGCACGTAACTAACATAACTTTCGTTGGAACACGTGACATCTGAATATGCAGAATGTAACTAAATAATATAGGAAAATTTTATACATTTAATTTTATACGTTTAAATGAGTAAATTCCATTCGTGAGTTGGAACTGACACACACACGTTTTTTAATTTACTGTAAACAAAACTGTTATTGTTTAAATTAATTAAATTTAGTAGTGGCAGGGTACTGTGTTTCACAATTATAAATTGGGCATCTCGACTGGCGGCAGGTCACCTCCTTCCAAATGTTGTGTTTCGGTGAGTGAGTGAAGCCGAAGCCAATTTCCTCTACCTACCCTGCTAAGATGGCTGCGCAATTGCAGCACCTATGAAGTTAATCACCTACCTTCAAGTGGACCGTCAGCCTGCCAGCCGCTTAAAGAATGTCCTGTAACAATCATTATCATAATGTGTACATGGATGTACTGTGTCGTGACATGATTCTGTGCGGATACTTGTTTAGACTGTGGTGCAATTCAACTTGATCATGCGTCAGCGTCAGCTTTCAAAAAAAGCGAGAATAATAGAACTGCGCAATACGTATGATAATATTATTGTTTGTATCAGAGAATTGTGATTTAGCAGAAAAGACTGTAAATTGAACCGAATAAATATACTACGAATCTAATCACTGAATGTTTAATTATTGAGCAAGGAATACAACAGTCCTGTGTAAACTTACAGGATCTATGTGTGTACAGCGAGCCGTAGTGCTAAAATAATATTTTTTTAACCTTGAGATACTAAGATTGGAAACCCTAGTACTCTCAAAACGAAAATGTTAATTCTACAGAATCTGGCTTGTAGTGAAACTAAGACTTTTAAACACAGCGCTAATACTTTAACCATTCGTCCAACTTTCAACTGTTACTTCGGTCTCGGAAAGTTACCAATCTCTACCGTGCATTAGTAATTCGAAACTAGATTCAGCAGTGAACACGCGAACGTAGGGTTGGCCCTACAATGATTTAACACGTACCGGCTTTAGTAAGTAGTCCTAATGGCGTACATTTGCATAGGCATAGGCAATCGAGTTAATTTATTGCTTTTAAATAATGTTACGTAGGCAGCAATGTTGCTAGGTCACTTGGCGCTTTCGTATGCTGCAGTCAAACAGTTAAATTGGTATTAATTTAAATACCTATAAAGATTTTGGCTACTTCTTCGTTTGTGTGTTAAATTCAAAATATTTTAAAACAATGCTAACATAAGCACAATATTCGTATTAACTTTATCGCGTAATGAATTTGCATATCGGCGGCGGTCCAGTCCCGCCTGGTGGAATGGATGACGCGATGTATTTAGTCTCGTGTCAAATGTCAACCGAGGCTAATCGTTTTTCGTGCCAAACAGTACAACAACCGACGCAATAAGAGGTCGGCGCAAGCTCCGATTCGCATTTTTGGACGCCTTGTTATGCCATTTGCGGTCATTCGTTTACGAAAACATAATTATCGGAAACATTGATTACACGGTGGCAAAGGCAAACTTAAAGATTTGAGTACCCATTTTTCTTTGTTTCTAGAATAATAGGCCTGTTTAAAAAACTTCAGCGCGGTAGACCACCTACACACGCTGAGAAAGATTATACAGAAAAATTACGAGTATATAATCAGCCTCTGTGCGTAGCCTTTGTGAACTACAAGAAAGCCTTCAACTCAATCGAAACTTGGGCCAAATAAACAGTCGCTATGTGGAGGTGTTAAGGTATTTGTACAGAGCCAGCAGACGAAACCGATCCAGACGAATCCGAGTTCGACAGTTCGATTGGAAGATGTATTCAAGACGCTGGACGGAGTAAAGCAAGGAATTAATGTTCACTGCGAATTGCTAATGATATAGTCATTCTTGCACATTCGCTGGAAGAACTCAGAGGGATGTTAATGTCGCCTCAATGTCACCTCTCGGCGTGTAGAACTTAGAATGAATTTAGACAAGGCGAAAGTCATGTTCAAGGAGTATATTCTTCCAGGACCTGTTACCGTAGAAGCTGTGACTCTTGAAGTTGTGCAGGTTTACGTCTATTTAGGACAAACGATCCAGTTAGGCAGGAACAACTTTGACAAAAAGCTTGACAGAACAATCTGGCTGGGTTGGGCTGCATCGGGAAGCTACGTCATCTATTCTCGTCACCACTGCCGCAAGGTCTGAAGACCAAGTTGTATAATCAGTGCAGCCTGCCAGTGATGACTTATGGTGCTCACTCAGCGAGCTATAAAGAGGTTTGACGCCTTGCAGACTCCCATCCTTACTTTTTGGGGCACATATCTAGGCGCGATGAACCGTCAGTTGAGCGCCTAGTCATGCAGGGCAGAGTCGAGGGCACGAGGTCTTGTGGAAGGTCGCCTATGAGGTGGACCGATCAAATTAAGGCTTTCATCGACTATTCCGTGCGATAGAGTGCAAGTGAGGCGGCGTGTGGTGCGAACTGCCACTCGGAAATGATGGCCACGATCGCTCAGAAAGAAAATTATACCAGTTACTTTTAAGAAATTAAAATATGATATGATTAAAATATGATTAATCGTGAGTTTTTTTTTTTTTTTTTAAGAAATCGAGGTAGCGCTTGACCACTATCTCACCTGATGTGGAGGTGCAGATGTGGCCGAAGGTGGACCACGCTTACCTAGTGAATGCCCATTTACCCTAGTTTTGAAGACCCCGAGGTTGTAGTTCTGTGGGAAAACAGACGCAGGCAATGAGTTCCACTCATTAGCAGTTCGAACAAGGAAGGTGGAACTGAAACGCTTTGTTCGTGATCGAGGTACATCGACCACGAAGGGATGAAACCCCTGCCCACGTCTAGTGGTCCGCAAGTGGAACGGTTCCGTTTGGATTAAATCGTACAGTATAGATGCACACTCTCCATAGTGTAGACGATAGAAAATCGATAGGCACGCTACTTTTCGGTATTATGATTTTGTGGTATTACGATATTATGTAAATAATATAAAATACCAAACCGACGTTTGTGTGTAACACATAGACGAAGCATCTAAGAAGCCGGTGTCTAACTCCTGATTAGACAATAGTGGAGTAGACAAGAAGGAAAATAAAAAAGCAATAGACGTTGAGCATGTAAAGCAGTGAATGAGCACATGTATGTATGTATGTCTGCGGGAGCGAATGACCGCACCGAAGCCATGGCGGTTTGGCGGTGCCGTGCAGAATGCGCGTCACGCCTGCCCAAGGTCATACGCGCCGTTACACAAAGACGCCGATTTAGACAAAACATCAAAAAACCTTAGCAAAAAATCTGAAACGATTCTATTAATATTATAACAAGTACAACAAAGAGCTGCCTTAGGCTTTGTAACAGCATAAATGCTTCCTTTATTTACGAATTACAGAAACCATTTATGCCCTACATGTCTTATCTAAGTGAATGTATGTAAAATTCTTGGTTTTCTCAGAGATATTAGAAGATTCATCAAAGAATAATTAAATGTAAATAAACTTTGAAAAAAAAAACATGTCTTGAATTTTCATATAAAGTGCTAAGAAACTTTTTCCCAACCCATTTATCCTCATCCTAATAATATTATAAGTGCGATGTATATGTTTGTATGTTTGTCACCGTCGTCACAACGATAAGGATGTCAGATTTCAACGCTTACAAAGTTGCGGGCACAGCATTCGCGCGAATCCGGGGACGGGTCGCTTGTTAGCTATAAAATGGGTATTTGCGGTGCGCTTGGTACTCCCAAGTTGGGTTGCGGAATTCATAGAAGAGTATTTGAAATATTTAAAAGTTCTCTTGCTTTAATTGATAATGGACCTCTTTGAGAGATTCCATTGCATGCCTCCGCATGCTGATCCATCTAATCACTTATCCTTATTAGGACAATCGGATTACGATAATTAGAAACAGCTTGTATGCTTTTTGCTTTTAATAGCTCAATATTTCAAGAAGATTATATAATATTAACGTCACACTATACTTCTTTAGATATCACTTAAAGAAATTAAAAATATATAAATTTTCATAATAAAATCTATACATTTAACAATCGTAGACGATTCTTGTTTGTACGTGTACCTACACGTTTGCAATTTGTACATGTTGTATCGAGGTCAAAAAATAGTTTTAGAATGTTTGTCTGTTTGTCTGTGCCTTTGTACACGCTAATCTCAGAAACGGCTTAACCGCTTTGAATGCGGTTTTCACTGATGGCAAGCTTCCCTAACATTTAGTGTTTGTTTCAATCCAATCTATTAGCACGCGTACGAAGTTGCGGGCTCAGCTAGTACATACATAATATTATTAGTACCTACTTTGTATATCTAACTTATTATTAAGCTCACTTCTTAAGACGTTATTAAAAAGTTCACATTCTTAGGACGATTTTGTTGTGCAATTATAATCTATATATATATAAAAATGAATCCCCATTTCCCTTGGTCACGGCATCACGCGTGAACGGGTAGACCGATTTTAATTTAGTTTTCACTAATGGAAAGAGGGATAAACGGGGAATGTTCTCATATATAAAAATTGCACCCCAGGCGACACCCAGGGCTGGTCGCTAGTAAAATATATTTTTAGTTACTAAATAAACGAAATATAATAAAATATGTTTTTCAAATCGAAAACACAAAATAATAAAATTTATAAAAGTGTATAAAAGAGAAATTATGTTTAAGAAATTCCGTAAAATTTTAATTGGATAAACCGAAAAATGCAGGGTGCTGTTAGTGACCAAATAATATTTCGTTCCCACTATTTCTTTTTAATAAGTGCGACTTAGGAATACACATCGGTAAATTATAATTACCGTTTGCGGTACCCCAAAACAATGGAGAACCAACTTCAAACTTTAAACTCGTGGGATATTCTCCAACTAGCGTAGTAATTAAACAACCTAACTGTTACGAAACATAGTCTTTACTGTTTTAATAAAGTTATTATGACGAATATGAAACTGATTCTCGAAGTAAATTAATATGTCTTTTAATCGGTAAAGACAGTAAGGCCGTTCGTAAACAGTTTCACGTTGCTGAACTCGGCCACGCTTCGCTACGGCCCATAAGGCGGCGCGGCGCGGCGGCGCGGCGTGCGCATGGAGCGCACGGTACTGGACCCTGCTTACATATTCTACTTGTCGTAGCGTGATTTTATATAGCCTATAGCCTTCCTCGATAAATGGACTATTCAAAACAAAAAGAATTTTTCAATTCGAACCAGTAGTTCCTGAGATTAGCGCGTTCAAACAAACAAACAAACTCAACTTTATAATATTAGTATAGATGGCATTATATATCCCATATGTTTCGGTGAGTAAGTAAGACATGCTAATGCACTTGGTGTTGCTTGCGTTGAAAGATGATGGCAGATATTAACCATCAAGGACAATCCGTCCTTTAGCCGACCTTACAGAAAAAAATCATCTTGACAACTAATTTGCTTTAGATCTGTCCAAGTACATGCATGGTATTATAATTTATTATGTTATTTTTGGGAATAAGTATTACATAATAAAGAAATGTATTAAATCGCAATACCGTGTGACATAAAATTTGGCGCAAGGTATTTTTCGCGGAGATTACCCCTTGTATAGTAAGGAGGGCGAAGGCTGACGGCCCACTTGATTGTCGATTTCTACCGTCGCCTATAAAGCAACGCCACAGTTGGGCTTTGACATCCCTTACTTACCCACCGAAACACACCACACATGCTGTTATTTCGCGGTGGTCTTCTGTCTGATAGTCCACTTGATGGTAAGTTGCTACCGCCGGTCTTCTATAAGGGGGGTGGTTACTGCCGGTAGATGGGCTGCCTAAATGACTGCGAGACGCAGAATGCCCTGTAACTACATTCCAGATACAGGATCAGAGACAACTTTGAAAAGTTTGTTTCCAAAATTGACCCTGCCGGGAATCGAAACCGGGATCCTTGAGACAGCGCGTTAAGGCAACTATTCTAAAAAAAAAATAGAAAAAAATAAAAACATAATGAGACCTGGGGCCCTAGCCAAGATGCAAACTATTGCAAACGCTTCCTTTGTGTACTTACGAAACGAAAGAAATAAAGCCCGGTGATTGGTTGTTGTAACAGTTGTAACTTCAACAACCAATCACCGGGCTTTATTTCTTTCGTTTCGTAAGTACACAAAGGAAGCGTTTGCAATAGTTTGCATCTTGGCTAGGGCCCCTGGCATTCCATAGTCACTCGTTGTAATAAAACAGATATTTTCATCGTGTATACTCGTGGAGAATTTGTATTCCACATTAGTCATAAACATTAGTAATATATAATACAACATATACGTAGGAAACTTTCTCGCAATAAACAACGGTTCAATTCAGCATACAATGCTAACATCCTGCTGCGTAGGTAGTCTAAGTAGGCTTAGGTTAGACAAGACTTTCCAGACTAGCCTCACAGCTGAATGGAATATTTTATTCCAGCATATATATATTCGGTAGGAAAAAGAAAAGAATTCTATTTGACTACAAAATAAATAATTTACAAATTAGCAGGGTAACTGAGTTGCGTGACCTAGGTGTCCAGTTAGATGATAAATTAATGTTTAAATCTCATATAGTTAATATTACGGACAGGGCAAATAGGATGCTTGGTTTTGTGTTGCGAACGACTGTTGACTTCAAGAGGCCTTCTACCTTGGTTCTGTTATATAATTCTTTGGTTCGATCAATTTTGGAATATGCCTCAACCGTCTGGAATCCTCAGTATGAGATCTACATAGATTTGATAGAAAGGATTCACAATAGATTTGTTAAGCATTTAATATACAGATCAGGTAATGATTTAGTTAATTTGAGACCGTGGTCTATTGTTTCTCTTCAAAGTCGTCGTTCCCTTAGAGATCAAATGTTCCTCTACAAATTGTTGAGTGATTCTGTCGATTCAATGTTGCTCCTTAGTAAGATTAATTTTAAATGTCAAAGGATTAGTGCTAGAAACAGGACTCTATTTAGTGTTCCATTTGTGAAGTCTAATTACATAGCCAATAACTTCATATCACGTGCTTGTAATTCATATAATGGTAAATTTTCCCATATTGATTTATTTAATCTGAAGCGTGCACAGTATCGGAGAGCTATTCTGGAAAGTCTATGTAATGCTTAATTTTTAAGTTTGTTTTGAACTTCATTTTTATTAAATTAAAGGTTGACTTTGTAATATTGTTATGTACTAAATAATTGTGGAAACTTTATTGGTATTTGTGCCATTTTTGTCATTTTAGTTATAAGTATTATAGTCTGTATGTTTCCCTTAAAAATAAATAAATAAATAAATAAATAAATAAATAAATATACCAATTACTGCCTTTAGCCGTGGCGAATTCGGCACTCCCGTCTTCCCAGCAGTTCTCAAGAAGCTTTCATCAAGATAGATTCAGCAAAAGCTAGACTCATTAAGTATGTGAGCGAAACTTTAGGCTCGGTGAGTGTACATTAGGTTTAAAACCGAGGCGGGTGACTCATGAGGGACATCTAGATAGATAAAGTTGAATAGCTTAACTAAGTATACCTACGCTTTTTTCATTACGCACACTAAAAGTCACAATAAATACGCGAATAATAGCGTAACTTGTCGTACAATACAAATTTGAAGAGATTTAAATTTACTGAGAGTAAGAAATTACAGGCCCTGATAGCTATAACCGCTTTTTGTATACATATATGTTAGGCTCAAACTCTCTCTCTCTCTCTCTGTCTCTCAGTGCTTCTTCAGTCCTGAAGGTTGGCTGTCAACTCCCTGTACCAGTCTCTGTCAAGAGCCAAATGGAACAGTTGCTCAACTGAGGCAATTCCAGTCCACTCCCGAATGTTTCTCAACCACGACTTCCTCCTTCGCCTAGTGCGTCTCTTCCCTTCCACCTTACCTTCCCTCAAAGACTATGCAAAATACTATTAAAAGTTATATTATTAAAATATTATTAAAAGTAAATAAAAAGAAATCACAACGCGATGCGAGCTATTTTTCGCTAATTGGACGATTTCGGTCTTGGATCCTAACATATTATGTACATTATAGGGAAAATTCACTGACTTATAAAAACATACAAGCACACACACGCACACAACCACACGCACGCACACACATACGCATCATTTTTGTAAAGTAAAATTGTAAATTGTCTAGTAACTACATAAGTTGTTCTAAAAATCTTTAGTTAAATGTAAATGTTATTACAAATGACCCTATAATTGATAATAAGCTCCAGGCATTAATATGTTTTGTCCAAATTATTATCTAGTTTTAAGTTTTTCGTTGATAATAAAATAGCAATACCTATGTAATAAACTAACTGTGGTATAAGTGCCTTATAAGACGAATAACTCTAACCAGGGCGTATTGACAGATTTGAGATACTGTCACGTGGACTCGACGAAATATCTTTTTTTTGTGTTAAAGTCGGCAGACAGGCTGACGTTCCACTTGATGGTAGGTGGCCGCCGTCGCCTATAACACAAGCAACGCCACAGATGCTGCAAGTGCGCTGCTGACTACAGTAAGATTAGGAATAAGGGATTGGATAGGAAAATGTCTTCCACAAATTAAAGTTGCTCGACTATGTGAGGCATTTATCTGTACCTACGATATGATCCGACCAAGGTAGTCAACATAGCCCAAAGATCAGTCAGCTGAAGGTAAACGTGTCTTGAAGTGAAGACCAATGAATTCTTCTCGCTGGTGGTTGTATGCGTAGGGCGGAGGAGCGAGTGTGATGGCGCTCATTTAAAAAGACCTAATTCATCAGTGGACGCTTGTGATGATAATGAAACACTTGCTGTCTGTAATTTGCTTAATCTTAAGTCTTTCTTTCTTTCTTAATATAAGCTAATAATAATATTTAAGTGTCTAAAGTCAAAATAACTGCTTTTTACTAAATGTACTATATCAAAGTATATAAATAAGTAAATAAATAAAAATAAAAAAGCCCATTTATTCCTTCGCCAGAAAAATATACAAAAAAAAATTATAATAAAATTTAAATTTAAAACAATTTTTGTCCAAGTATATACGTACGATAAGTACTTATAATATAATTTTTTAATTATTGTCTGTTTGTTCCGCTCAATCACTGAAACGGCTGGACCGATTTTGACGGTCTTTCGCTAGCAGATAACTGTCATTATAAGGAGTAACTATAAGACTACTTTTGTTTTAGAAAAATATATATACATATAAGAGGTGTCTTGTACCGCGTGCACCCCACACGCATGCTGCAGCGAAGCGTGGCCGGGTTCAGCTAGTCCTAACTAATATTATAAATGGAAAAATATCTTCCTTTGTTTGATACGTATTCATGCCTTAACTTCAAAGCCTGCAGCATCGCCGAAAAGTAGCGTGCCTATCGATTTTCTATCGTCTACACTATGGAGAGTGTGCATCTATGTTGTACGATTTAATCCAACCGGAACCGTTCCACTTGCGGACCACTAGACGTGGGCAGGGGTTTCATCCCTTCGTGGTCGATGTACCTCGATCACGAACAAAGCGTTTCAGTTCCACCTTCCTTGTTCGAACTGCTAAGGAGTGGAACTCATTGCCTGCGTCTGTGTTCCCACAGAACTACAACCTCGGGGTCTTCAAAACTAGGGTAAATGGGCATTTACTAGGTAAGCGTGGTCCACCTTCGGCCACATCTGCACCTCACATCAGGTGAGATAGTGGTCAAGCGCTACCTCGATTTCATAAAAAAAAAAAAAAAAAAAAAACTTAACCGATAGTGGTGAAATTTTTCACACACGTTATCACTGATACAATAAACGGCACAGGACGTCTGTCACTCAGGTAAAAAGTAATGTTTCCGAAGAATCATCTAAAAATAAAAATGAAACCTACCGGGGTCCAACTAATTGCCTGTTAAACATAAACTCGTATACGTGTACATGGTAGAGGAGTACCAATTGAGCCGATCCTGTTTGATACAATAGTCAATATATCAGAGATTAGGCGTGGGCGTAGCCGGCGACCAACATTAACTCGGAGACCATGTACTAGATAAGTTTTGGAGAAGCCGATCACTTTCTGGCTTGTTCTTCGTTCACTTCTCTAACAACGAACGGAATACGTTCGCCCATTAATGCTTTGAATTGTGGAAATTCGGTGGATTTGCTGTCAATTGTATTCGGAGTATGTATTCCCGCTCTTAAAATTAAGTGACACGCCTTGACGATTTTCGGGATCGAAAAGAAAAGAACAAAATGGATATTCGATTTTGACGAGCCCGTTGGATGAGTGGTTAGGGTGCTTGCCTTAACGCTCTGTTCTAGAGTTTCCGGGTTCGATTCCCGGCAGGGTCAACTTTGAAAAATGGACTTTTCGAATTTGGCTCTGGTCTGGATCTGGAAAGTAGTGCCAGGGCACACTGCGTTCCGCAATCATCTGGACAGCCCGTCCGGCGACAGTTACCACCCCCTTACAGAAGACCTCCGTGAAATAACAGCACGTGTGCTGTTGTGTTTCGGTGAGTGAGTAAGGGATGCCAGAGCCCATTTCCCTAATCCCTTATCCTTAATCCTACTGTAGTCGGCAGCGCACTTGCAGCAGCTTTGGCATTGCTTGTGTTATAGGCGACAGTAGCCACCTACCATCAAGTGGACCGTCGGCCTGTCTGCCGATCTTAACATAAAAAAAATTCTGACCTGAATTTATTGTTATTTAAGATTTAAGTCAAATGAAATGCAATTATTGCAGGACAGAGTAAGCAGCCTCCCGTATGGCCAGTGACCAATCCTTTACAGAGATTGCCTTGGAATACCGGAAGTGTTTCCCATTCCTTTATATTGTTCTGTCAAGGCTGCGTTAATTGGCAGCCATCATTAAATGGACCGTAAGCCTGAAAACATTCCAGTAGACTGAATGAACCTTTATTACAGCTGCTGATAGTTCCAAAATTTTAAGTTTAAGAAAATATTAATATTATTTAAATTGTTGAACAGTAAGAAATTCTGTGAAACTTTAATACCCAAAAAAAAAAAAACCAAAGAGATCCTGCTAATTCTGGCATTAAGACTGTTCAGTCTCGTAAACGTTTATTAAAAACTAGCTTCAAAAAACTTATTATATTTCTATTAAAAATAGACAGAGACATAAATTCTAAAAACCATTTTTTGATCTCGGTATCAAAAAACGAGTAAGTACTAAGGTGTAATTTTTTTTTTAAATATTTAATTTACAGACAGAGTTCCTTTACAATTTATTTTTACATGTATCTATAGACGTGCAGTTTTTTTTTAAACTAAAATCAAATATAATAAAATAATATATAAATTCGATTTAAGACTCCTTCGATATACATATAATGATTCTAATGGACAAAATTTGATGAGATGTTGATTGTACGAAACAAATTTATACGTCACTGTTTATATATAACACATTTTATGTAGCACTGAACTTTTATTGTGTACTTTGTCAATCAGCTACATGTAAATAATAATACATAAATTTTTATTGTATATAAAATAATAGGGTGTTTTAGTCTACAGGGTGGTAATTTGAGATGGGTCAGTAAGGGCAGCTACTTAAACCATTGTAGCTAGAACAAAACACTCTTAGGAGACTATCCATTATTTTAATAGTTATTTCCATCGGCATTCAAAGATTTTGGAAAAATGGTACAGTCAGCGAGAAAAAGGTCAATTTTCACATTTTGTTTTTATAATGCCAATCGATTCTGTTACTTATAAGGATCAATTGACCCTATGGGACCACCTGAGGTTAGAGTACTAGAAACGTCAAAAAACTCAAAAAACTACTTCCATACATTTCTTACAGAATGAGATTGAAAAATAAGTTCAAACATTGTTTTTAATTAAAAAAGGCGGCAATCACTACAATGGAAACTGGCTAGGCAATGTTTATTTTAAATTAATTTGAATTTGGAAGGAAAACATTGTTTTAGAAACAAATGTTATTTATTATTATTCTTGCATGTCAGCTAAATTGTGAAAATATTGAAGTAAAAATGGCTTCAAATTTAGATCGCATAGATTTATTAGAAGCTTATTTTATAAATAATATCAGCTGCCATGGAATGGTATAAGATTAAATACCCTATATCAAAAGTTATAAAAAATCTCCTAAATATTCTTGTAGAGTGTAGCTCCTTTAAGAGAAATCCTTACGACAACAATGATCTTTATAAAAAATAGCGGTTGCAATTTTAACACTCGTAGAAGTCGGTAGAAGCTTTGAAGTCGCTGCCGAAGTAGGCATTTCGCATAACCAAGTTTTAAAGACATGTAAAAAGTACAAATACAAATGCTGTCGTTGTGGTCGTTGAGACCTCTTGATCTTTTTTTTGGGATATCTCAAAAATGGAATTTACAAGAAAAATTAGGTACATTACAGTTCAAGAATTGTCACTACAACGGTGTATGGAATTAACGCAAACAAAATATCAGCGGTTACACGCTCATTGCGGAAACTGTCCAAACGGCAAACAAATAGAGCAACTACTATCGTAGATTTATTACTTACGATCTTTACTTGTTTTTAAAGATTGGAAATTGTAGTGATTGCCGCCTTTTTTATAGAATAATAGAAAAGTGTTTTTACAGCCTTAAAGAATATTTTAATGACAAGGAAAAATAACTAATTAAATGACCACTAATGTGATTAATTCGTGGTATAATGTAATTTTATAATTTTCTATATTTATTTTATAATTGTTTTTTAAATTATAATACATATTTGCACGCCTTAAGGGCAGAATGTAGCGACCAAAATAATAATGTAAAATACATCTATGTTCTGTAAACCTGCATTCAGCAAATAAACAATTCTTATTCTTATTCTTATTTTAATTAAAAACAATATTTGAACTTATTTTTCAATCTCATTCCGTAAGAAATGTATGGCAGTAGTTTTTTGAGATTTTTGACGTTTCTAGTACTCTAAGCTCAGGTGGTCCCGTAGGGTCAATTGATCCTTATAAGTAACAGAATCGATTGGCGCTATAAAAACAAAACGTGAAAATTGACCTTTTTCCCGCTGACTGTACCGTTTTTTCAAAATCTTTGAATGCCGATGGGAATAACTATTAAAATTATGGATAGTCTCCTAAGAGTGTTTTGTTCTAGCTACAAAGGTATAGGTAGCTGCCCTTACTGACCCATCTCAAATTACCACCCTGTATATGAAAAAAAAATCTAAAAGTATATTATTGAGATAGCTTAGGCAAAAAGCAGTCGAAAAATGTTAGTTTTAGTTCGTAAAATAACAAAATAAATTTTAAAATTAAATTCAAAGTTTTCAGAATTTTTAGTCTGTTCTTAAACACAATGAAATAGTAGCCGCCATGTTTACGTCATACGGTTGTGTAAACAAAAAAGTGTCAGTCAGTGTCATGTCAATTACCGGCGCATTTGTTTACACGGCCAACTGACGTCATGATCACAGAGCAAAATGGTTTCCAGCGTTTTCGTCAAATTACGCGCGAAATTTGAAAATGTAAATTTTAAATGCACTTTTATTAAACTTATCGATTGAATGGAAATTTGGTGTTTTTTTAGTGGTTCATTAGCACTACAGAATCTAATTTAGACACTTTTTAAAAATGGGTGTAATACCCTATTATAACACATCCAATCGTTGGGAAGCCCCACCGTTATTAACATACTAATCAGGAATTCACAGCAATACTTAATTTGAAAAAATAGCAAATTTCAGATGAACGCCTCTGCCATAGGTGTGTAATGGAGTGGTCCAAGTCAACGACCCTGCTTCAGTTATATTGGTCGTAATAAATTATAAAGATATGCGTCTCGAAGATTCGACATCGATCGTACATCGACCTCTCCCTAGGTGTTATTAACGGTTATATTCTAATTACATAGATCGTACGCCGAAAGAAAACAATATTACAAAAAACTGCTCAAACCAGTTAATCTTTTCTTTTTAAAGATGACAGGTGAGATGGCGGATGTCATTATTTTTTATTTTAACTAATCACTTATATGACTTTAAATACTTATATAGTAGCTTAACACCGTTTTAAGTTTTCCTTCAGACTGTCACATTTCTAGTTAGTTAATGATGACTCCCCATGGATACTTTTTATATAAATTTCGACAGACAGACTAAGTGTATTAACAAACGCAAGCTACGCCACACATTATGTAGCTATTAGAATTACGATGAGGAGTATTCCTCCTCATCATATTGTTATTTCACGGTGGTTTTCTGTACACAAGGGTAGTCACTGCCGCCAGAAGGGCTGCCTACTTTACGAATGCGGCATGTAGTTACATATTATTATTATTATTATTTAGTCATTAATTATACTCACGACTAGCTAAGCCCGCAACTTCTTACGCGTGGTATACCACGTAACTTTTTTCGTTTATTAACCGATTGGAATGAAACAAACACTAAATGTTACGGGAAGCTTGCTGTAATACAACAGTGAAAACCGCACTCAAATCGGTTAAGCCGTTTCTGAGATTAGCATGCACAAACGCACAGAGAAAAATTCTAAAAACATTTTTTTTATTTCGGTTACATAAAGTGTGGAAATAGTTTTTTAGAAAAAATATTTAATGTACAGACACACACGGCTTGTTCACGATTTTATTATATAGATTATTTATTATTAGATTAGTTATTATTTATTATTTATTATACGATTTTATTATTAGATTAGCATAGATTATTGTCACTTATAATATTTTATTGGTGTTAATCTGATATCCCCTCTTGATTCATGGATTTAAAAATGTGTAAAATAAATGCTATTTATATATTATTTAATTGTAATATATCTGAGAATTATTTATGAAGGCATTCAGTAAAAAAGACTGAAGGAAATCTTTACTAACATTTATTATGATGCACTTAGAACTTAACAATCACAAACTCCACATAACCACATATTTACAACCATTTCTAAGTTTACAATACATGATTAGTACATATTATGACATTATAACATATTATGACATATCTATAAATATAATAAACTAATATAAACTATAATCGAAAGTCCTAATTTTAATATAATAACTAAAATATATTATTTTAGCCTGAGAATTAAATAGCCATCATTTTATAGATTTATATGTCGAAAAGTATATGCTGATATTTTTAGGATATTATTCCCTAGTCACATACATAATCATATACATGGGTATTATTAAAATAAAGTCGCTCACAACCTCGATCTCTTTCTCCGTTAACTCCTTTTAAACCGCCCGAGGGATTTTGATACGGTTTCCCCTAATGGAAAGAAAGGGTTGTGTACATCATGTACAGAAAAAAATTGAATCTCTGCAAAGATAATGAAAAATGTTGGATTTGACCTTGAAGTTGAATAGTTCTAATAATTCATTTTTAAAGTAACATGCGGATTAAAAAAATAATATTATTCTTGAGTTTTTTATTAGTTTAGCCGAGTGTTTAGATGACACGACGTGTTGCTGTCGCGTTACGCCCACAACTTAGTGTTCGCAACTTCGCATACCTAGAGGTTAGCCTAGACATTTGGGTCATGGCCTTGTTGGGTTTACATACAATAGCAATCGCCATTTCTATATAACTCACAATTTTTTCATTAATTTGGTTGAATTCATTAATTCGGTTCAATTCTATTCAACCAGATTGAATTTCTAGCGATGCGCTAAGAAAGAACTTTTGATTGTTCCAAATTTCAGCTTTCTATATTTAATAGTTTTGGCTGTGCCACAGAATACAATAATAGTACAGGAGGTTGATGCTCGGTCACTACAAACAATTTAAAAGTATAAAGACACTGGCAGTTAAAAAAAGTCCAATCACACACTTTTTAAAATTACCTACTTATACTTAGATGTAAGTGTAGAATTTGTTCACGTATCTATTTGTACGTGTATATGGGAATATATGAGTAAGTATTGTGTAGTATGTCTGCATGTGTTAAGTAGTACATTGATTCATTTTTAGTTAAATGAGGTAACTTAGTGAGTAACTTGATATATGTGAGGGTTTATTCAAAGAAATTTCAAAAAAACGGCTTTTGAAACCGCGGGACACAGCTAGTTAAATAATAAATACATATATATTCATTGTCAAGTGAAAAAACACAACTTATTTCTACTATTGTAGCCATAATAGGTACACAATTTTCTTTTGAGGAATGATTTGAATTTTAAAAGGTTTAAAGGACATTGTGTAACGAATACCTAAAGTATACTCGATTAAAATCCAGAGCTTCTTTTCCTTTCGGACCACTGAGCAATTGACCTAAGGGTTGCGAATTGACATTTGATTATATTCTCTCAATGGCCTAAACATTTATCAGATTAGGTTTCTAGTCGCTCTTTGATGCTCAGGCAACATAAGCTATAATTTGAATACTATGTCGCACCCATGAAATGGACAAGAGACGAAAACAACTTAAAATAAGTATGACTCTATAGCAAATATTTGAGAAGTGAAGAGTGAATCACGCTGCCTCTCGAGTTCAATCAACCTGGGAACTACTAATAGTCATCATTCAGAAGAATTTCATCTCATTAGTTTGTGCAGTGTTGTGCTTCCTACAAAAAACCAGAAAATATATTGTTATGACTAACTATGAAACGTTCTGAAAAAGCGTTCGCGCCGGCCGAAAGTCTCGAACGTTCTACCCTAGCGATGGTAACCACGCCCCTTCCCGACAAGTGTCAAAGGAATTGGTCCTTATGTTTACAACATAGAGTTTACATTTCAACAGAAATAGCATTCCCGAACTTTCAATGGCTTGTTTACAATCTTGTTTACATTTTCTGGAAAATTAGAAATACATCGAAGCGTTTCGCGTCAAGTATAAATAAGAGTGCGGCCGGCCGAGATGAGTGAGTTGCGCGACAACAAGCGATACGAAAACGACCCTTCGGAGCTTTTGCAAAGTTACCTGCGACAGTGAACCGGCAACACTTTTGGCAAGTTTAACTGTTTCATCGGACAAGTTTGGTGATTTTGGCAGTCATGAGTCATAAGTACAACGTGTACAATTTTTTTTAATAAATATTTAATGTACATACACGGCTTGTTTACGATTTTATTATATGTAATAGAATGTATAGATTATTACATATTATAAAGCGTTTCATAGATACCTACTTGCGTGTATATTTCAAGCTTTTATATTGAAGCCTCTACTTATAATGTTTTAAATAAGTAATTCCTTTTCCACTTTTGACCGTTGGTAGTGTCACGAGCACACTGTACTGTACCACAATAATTCCAGTTATGGATCCCATTAAGTCTGTCCAGCGGGTAGGCGATCTATCTCTTGGGCGTCTGCCTTCCACCTCACCCCGAACGCGAGATTTGTGGTTTTTCACACATAAATTCCTTTAACCAATAATAAATGTATTAGTAAATATAATTTTTAAACGTCCAAGTGCATATCGGGATTGTCTTATTCCCTTTAAGTAAATTTTCTTCCGTCGCTTAAGTGGTCTGTCACTAAGTTATTTTAAGCCATAATTATGTAATATATGTTTACATAAATATCATGTATATTCGTTTCATAATAATTGAATCTTACTTGAAAATAGGTATAATTTAGTTTAGGTGTTTTTCAGAATAAATCTTCTTGCAAGTAACATATGACTTATTGATAACGAACAAACCGCATATCATATTTTTACAGTGAATAAATTTTCGAATAATTACATACACATAAAGTACCAATTGGAAACGTCTGCACTACGCGGAGCCATAACTCTTACCGATTGGACAATACGTGTCCAGATTATAATCTGGCCTCTTGCGCCGAACGCTATCTGTGGCTCTAGCATGAGTTTACGATACTACACTCGCTAGCGAGAGCGTAAATCATTTATATGGAAAATTGATAATTTGACATTGACAGTTCACGATTTTTCCATACAAAAGTTTTACGTTCTCGCTAGAGAGTGTAGAATTGGTGTAGTATCGTAAACTCATACTAGAGCCTCTGTGGCTCTAGCATGAGTTTACGATACTACACTCGCTAGCGAGAGCGTAAATCATTTATATGGAAAATTGTCAATTTGACATTGACAGTTCACGATTTTTCCATACAAAAGTTTTACGTTCTCGCTAGCGAGTGTAGAATTGATGTAGTATCGTAAACTTGAATTAGAGTCTCTGTGGCTCTAGCATGAGTTTACGATACTAACACTCGCTAGCGAGAGCGTAAAACATTTATATGGAAAATTGATAATTTGACATTGACAGTTCACGATTTTCCATACAAAAGTTTAACGTTCTCGCTAGCGAGTGTAGTATCGTAAACTCATACTAGAGCCTCTGTATATTAAACATACATAACTATAATAAAATACAATACTCTCTGTTGGGCCGAAGCTTGCGATCACAGCGAAATTAAATGCACGGAGCTATTATTCAATAATTCAATTTGACATTATTATCCACTTAAATAGAAAAAAAAAATAGGATAAATCATCACCCGCGGCATGTTAGTGGCATGAGTTGAAGAAACAAATACTTGGCATTGGTACTCTCTGCTTGGCATTTGTACGAGTAAATAACTGTAAATCTATAAAGAAATTGTAAATATTTAAATATATCTTTATTTACAGAACAACACCAAAAAGTGTGTTTTAAACCGAAACAATTATTCATTATACTTATTAATTAATTAAGGGAATTAGAATAGGCATGATGACGGTATTAAAGAATCAAGGAATAAATGGTTTTGGAGAAAAATATATGTTGAAAGGAGTTTTTTTTGTATTAAAATTGAGATTAATAAGATTTTCAATAAAATAGAAGTATAAATAACTGCAATCGGCCATGTTAACTGAAACACCAATAAGAGCGACTGACGTAACGCCCAGGTAAGTGCCATCGTGTTGCTTGACTTTGCTTTGACAGAATGAGATATCTGATGAGATGTCGGTGACGTCACGGTTCATCAGACGCGACGCCATGACACCTAAGAGCGTTTTCGCGCGTAATTCAAAATAGATTTAAAAACATTCAATAATTCGCGTTGAAATTTAGTTTTTTGCTGAAATATTATTTTTTTCGGATATGGTAGACGTGTATCTACATTATGGAAGGGAATTTCAAAATCTGCCATCATGCCTATTGGTCTATTTTGTTTGATGATACATAAATATCAAACAAATTTACCAATAAAAGTCTGCACATTATATCCATTATTGTCGTACTAGTCGCTAGTCGCTAATGACATAAAATCGTGCGACTTATTTGTGCCGCAAAGTTTATCGTGCGTCATGAGAATGGCCACCTATTATTTTATCATGATCTGCGTTCTGACTTTATCTCTCGGGACAGTTAGGTCGCCTCTGTTAATGGCTTATCTTTCACTATAGGAATTTGTAGTCGAATTAAATATCCGTTTAGAAAGTGCAATGCCCTCCTACATCAAAATAATCTATAAAAAAATATTTATTAAAGAAAATGGGCATGAAAGTTTATAAATGGAGCTTAAACAACAAAGTTCTGTTTTAAATTAATTGTTTGAAATAATATTTATCTATTCGGGATTTCTGCTGATATTTTCAATATAATTTGTATTAAGTTAAGATTTTATTTTAAACTAGCGACCCGCCCCAGCTTCGTCCGGCGTGCAATTTTTATATATATATGAACATTCCCCGTTTATCCCTCTTTCCATTAGTGAAATCCGAATTAAAATCGGTCTACCCGTTCACGCGTGATGCCGTGACCAAGGGAAATGGGGATTCATTTTTATATATAGAGATTATACAAATTCATTGAAAAAAAAATGTACTTACTTCCTTTTAGACTAATAATTTACTCTAGAAATACTATTATTACCGAAAGGTACTTAAGATTTTTATTAGATAACCTGGAAGGTCACGTAACAAATAACTAACTGATAAATGAAAGACGGAGAGAAAGAGGCATGAGACAAGGTTTAAGCCACAAGACTAGGGTTGCCACAAGCCACAACACAGATTATCTTGCTTAAAAATGCTTAACTTGCTTCTGTCTATGGAAAAAAAAATTAACAAAATCATTACAAATTGCAAAGATTAGGTTTTTTTTTTCAAACGCGCTAATCTTTGAAATTAGCAATCTAATTTGAAAATTTTCAGATTGCAATTTGATAGCCCATTCTCTTTAGAGAGGTAAAAGACTTCAAGAATGGTACGACCGCCCGATAGAAACCGAGCATTACCGTGAACATAAATGTGCTCGCCTATCTCAAAATTTAAAGCAGTTGTCGTGTCTGTGCGCTTAATCTATGCAGCATCTCGGCTCGGGCGGCCAAGCCGACCGCGAGGCGCGTAGGTACTCATGCGTATTTTTAAACCAAGGTTACATTTTCGCGAATCCACTTTTAAACCGCCGATCTATACTACGAGTAGAGTAGGTATATGATATTATACACTACACTCCGAGGTGCATGAACTATGAATTGTGTTCTCACACTTCGGTCTGAGCGCATACTTATTTAATTGCTCAATTTCTCATACGAATGCGTGAAAATATTTTATTCATTTTATTTTATTTCAAAAAAAATGGCATTTAAAGTTAAACAATGTACTTTTCTAAGTTGGCTATAATATGGCAACCAAGTTTCATGGCAAAAACCCGTCTGACGATAGTAACCACCCGCTTTCAAAATCAATATCAACCGCGAAATAGCAGCATGTGTGCTGTTGTGTTTCGGTGAGTGACTAAGGGATGCCAGAGCCATTGTCGGCAGCGGCCTTAGAGCAGCTGTAGCGTTTCTTCTGTTATATGCGACGGTAACCACCTACCATCACCATCACCATCATCTCGACCTTTAACAAAAAAAAAATCAAACATGCAACATTACATTGTATGTTAATCATTTTTTTTAATGTCATATTCTATGGTTTGCGATTTATAATTATCTAAAATAACTAATTTGGGTAACGTCACAAATGCCAAGTAAATTATGGTTGTGTTTTTTTGAAAAAAAAAATATGACATTCACTTAGTCAAGTCATGAGTAAACAATTCAAACGCCTATTCAGTGACATTACCACTGGCTGATATTTCTTATAAAGTAATTTTGAGTGTAATTTTATTTTATGTAGGTAACCTATATGTTGTAGCGTTAATAAATCGCCCTCGCGACTGTGAGAGAGCGGCGACCTTTGGAAGAATCATCACGAGGAATGCTCTGTATCGCACCATCTGTACACCGACATCATTCATTCTTTTATTTATTATTATTTTTATTCATTTCTCTATAATTTAACTAAAAGCGGATAGACTGTCCTCTGTAAACAATGAGAGGCTAACTATTTATGTCGATTTGACACGCCCAAGAGTCGTCGCTCGAGAGCGTCCCAGGAACTTGATTTAAATCTTTTGCCATTCATTACAACCGCTAATATTGTCTTTTCTTCTAGCACCAAAATGAAACAACAGCCACAAAATTATTAGGCGATATAAATAATAATCACAAAAAAAATACAGCTAAAAAATATTTGATAACCGTAAAACTGCAAAAATAATTTTACTTCCACAAAAACTTATTAAATTACATGGTTGTAATGCCAAAAAAATTGGGTAGCCACAATATAGATTGGTCTGCTCCAAAAATTATTTTAATGAATGCTTTAAAATTTTCCCCGCAAAAATAATTCGACAGTTACAATTGAGTAAACTAGTGTCACTGAATTCTTTTACATTAAAATGGGTCTATCTCGTGAAAACCGTGATTATAATGTCCTGAAAAACATTTAGCATTAATACAATTTAGGTGAATTTTTTTGGTGAATCACTGAAACTATTTATAAGCCTTAAAACTATTCAAAACATCAGATAAATAAGACAAGTATGACTGGAAATCAAATCATTAAAAAATTGACGAAAAAGATCGTTATATGTACAAAAACTTATCCCACAAATTATCCTGACCTGTTTGGTAGCTGTCGGGGCCTATTAATCATCAACTGAGCAAAACAATGTTAAATTTATTTTACATTATTGTTTAAACTATTTATTGGTCTCAGCTATTCAGTTATGCTAGGAATAGAACCTTTATTTATTTATTAACTTATTAAACCTTATTTATATTTACGAAATTAGACCATAACTTTTTAGGAAATAGGAAAAAAATAATCATTTACCTATTTTTATTATCATATCAAATCTCGTCAACAGCCAACAGTTACTAAACAAAAAAAGCCTTGATAGGAAAACATAGGAAAAGAGGTACTGAACTGTTTCGTCTTTACCTATTCCATTTACATGATATGCCTAAATTACTACATTTGTAAATTTAAATATTCCACTACAAATATGAAATCTGCAATATTTTAATTTTTTTTTTTCAAATCAAATCAAAATATTTATTTATCAATTAGGTTTCTCCAAGAAACTCTTATGATCGTCATTTAGATTTGCCAGTTAAATTTAAATTTAAATTTAACCTGAGAAGAAACCCGAAAGAAACTCAGGATACTATTCTTTTTGTCATCTTTACAATATAAAAATTACAACAATTAAATACACTTAAATAATATTTAAATCAAAGTACATATACAATACAAAACATAGTATGAGCTCCGAATCCAGGCTTTAATTCCAGGCTTCATTGTCACTTAAATAATCAGTAACCTTATAATAGCCTTTCGAGAGGAGTTTGGTTTTAATGAATTTCTTATGAATTTTATGAACTAAAATGTTATAAATATCAATTTAATTCATTGCTGTTTCGTAGAAATTATTATATCACTGTCAACTCAAAAAATGCAAGCAAAATTGTCATGACGCCAACAGAGTACTCATAATTCTGATAATAAATAATTTTCATTATGAAAATTCGATCTGCATTTTTATCCATAGAGATATACAGTTCTTTAGTAGCTAAATACCTAAAATATTTTATTTACTAGAATAAAAAAAAACAGACTTATATTACCAACTCGTTGTCCTGAACCGATCGCAGCGTTACATAGAGGGTGAAATGTGAATCGAAACCATCCAGGGCTCCACTTAGACATAAACAAAAATTCATCAATCTTAGTCTAGCCGTTTAGGATGAGTTCTTCCGCATTACTTGGATAAGATACCGGTGCACACAGTTCAGATGATTAGAAACTTTGGAACAATCTCCCTTCTGAGCTGTTTCCACCTAGCTACAATATGAGTTTCTTCAAGACACCCGTAAACGAATTCTTGTAGAGTCGGAGTGGTATTGCTTGTGTCTTTAGGAGATGTGAATCGGCAGCCTGATAACCAGCCTTTTTAATATAAAAGAAACATACACCCGTACAGGAGAAATATAATATAAAATAGCAAACTTTTTCTACATAAAGAAAATATGTAAAACGTAGTCCACGAAAATTTACAATCAAAACTTGAGTCCCTCAGAGGCATCTTTGATATAGGTAAGTTTCTAGAAGATATCTAGAACCTCCCTAACTCTGATAAATTTTACTTTTATCTAAAAAAAAGTTATATGAACATTTTTATTTGAAACCCCGTCGATGACCCGACCCGTTGACCCGTTTTGACGGCCCGTTAAATGAGTGGCAAGGATGCTTGCCTAACGTCTCAGGAGGCCCGGGTTCGATTCCCGGCGGGGTCAACTTTGGAAATTTTAATGTAATTTTCAAAAAATGACTCTGGTCTGGATTTGAAAAGTAGTGGTAGGGCACACTGCGTTTCGCAGTCATTTGGGCAGCCCGCCTGGCGGCAGTAACCACCCCCTTACAGAAGACCACCGTGAAATAACAGCATATACGTGCTGTTGTGTTTCGGTGAGTGAGTAAGGGATGCCAGAGCCCATTTCCCCCCCCCCCCCCCCTCCTAATTCCTTATCCAATCCTAATCCTACTGTAGTCGGCAGCGCACTTGCAGCAGCTGTGGCGTTGCTTGTCTTATAGGCAACGGTAGCCACCTACCATCAAGTGGACCGTCAGCCTGTCTGTCGACATAACAATAAAAAAAAAAAAAAAAAAAAATTGTAAAATATTTGTCTGAAACTTTTTTTCCAACTCTCACCATTTTGTATAATTGGAAAAAAAACACCTTTTTTTCGTGCTGAAATCGATAATTTCTTTCACCCATCGATATTTCATATCTTCTAGAACTTGAAAATAAAGACACTAATTTTGATTTGTTGGTTAATTTTCCTAGACTATTTGCTTTTAAGAATCTAGAAGTTTTAATTTTAAACTGTCAGACATCCTTGTTCTTGCAATAAACATTAGAATCAAGATATATTAATTAAATATTTCCTTTTATATTATTAAATATTTCCTCCGTGTGTTATATATAATATATATAATTTATATATAATATATAATATAGTCAATATTTTTTTAAAGTTACTTAGAGATCTATAAATTGACTGGTTTTAAATGCCTTCGAAAGATGTTCAGTATACAAATAAAACAATATAATATTATTTAGTAAAGCAAAACCTATAGATACAGATACTGTTAGATATTTAATTAATTTTCTTCAATTGCTGAAAAAATCTTTAATTCAGTTCAGATTTGGAGGGGAAAGCTGAGATTCTCCAACATTCTCCTCCAAACCTGAAACGATTTTAATTTAATTCCGAATTCACGGTTGATTATATTCACAAAACTTTGATTTTGACCAAAACCTTAAATGAAAACCTCGAGTCGGCCTAAGGTACAGTTATCCCTTCCTGATACTCGCTACTTCTGATAATGTCAACTCATAAATCAACTCTCCAAACGTTTATTTAACCAAGTTTCCTCTTAACTCTTAAAACTAAATTTGCAATAATTGTATCTCCAGAATAAACGCGCCATTCGTTAAAACAGATTTATGAGTTGTAAAAATAAGCTCAGTTGATTATGCCTACGAAAATATTATTTCTTTCAAAGAATTCGAAGGATAGGGTTGTCACTGCTGGATATAAACCAGCAATAAAATCTATGTTCCATTTTTAATTTTGTGTTAACTCTGTTTCGATACTCAAACTTAAACCAAAATGGCGTTAAAACAAAAAGCAGCAACGACGTAATAGAGATTTAAATCGGATGAATAAATGTTTCCTTTAACGATCGCCTTTAGAATAAACACCGTGTACTTTATTTAAACGATCCGATGAAACTCGACTGTTCTAATGTTCTTTGTATAAAACAAGTTACCCATAGCCATTGGATTTAGTCACTATGCACAAGAACTAGACACAAGTTACGAGATTATTTAATTGAATTTTCACTAATATTTTTTTACTACATGGCTCATTATGGCCAGCCTGAAAAAAAGCATTGTTAAAAACGCTTAATATTTCCAACTCTTGAGATGTTGTTAAGAAAAAATGAAATATAAGTAGTTAAGTTAGTTGTAAATTAATGAACGCTCTACATAATCCCTTACTATACATACAAACAGAGTTCTAAATGCAGTGAGCTTTTGTAAACTTCCTAATAATCTATACTTAATCGGATTTAACTTATTGACTGATTCGACTTCAACAGCGTCCACTAAGACTTTGAACTTGGCCACAGTAGTCTTGGATAAGTACGCGAAACGAGTCTTTAATTTGAATTAAACCTTCGTTGGTGTCCCCAAAAGTTTAAATTTGCAGTCAATATAATGACTTCAACAGTCTCCTTGTGGACTTGGATGTTTTTGGAAAAGAATTTGAAGAAAAAATATATTTGCTTTTTGCTGTGTACAATATTGCAAAAGTCTATATAGTTAGTAGTCGCACCATTTATGACCTGGTTTCGGCTCCCATGAGTGGTCGCGGCTTTTTATTTTGACTCAATACTTTACTTTTACTGCTCGGCTGACCTCCGAACGAGTACACAACAAGCAAAAAATAAAGAAGGGCTTTACTGCCCTATAACTGACTTGTATAAAAAATAAGACGAACATTTTTATATTCTCCGCCTTATTTAAATGTACATTTATTTACTTAATATAATCGTAGCAATCGTTTTTTTTTTCTTCAATTATTTCTAAAACAAAATAGCAGAATTTTACATCTGATCAAAGAGTACAGTCTCTTGCTATACTCACAGTTATACCTCGAGAAATCTTAAATTCCAACAAGCAATTTTGCCTGGGACTTCATTTTTCAGCATTCATTTAATCTTTATTGCTTATATTTTTATCAGGCATTGAATTCTTATTTTTGGCTAGCTGAGCCCGCAACTTCGTACCCGTGGTATTCGGTATAGCGCGTAACTTTTTTTTTTGTAAACCGATTGGAATGAAACAAACACTAAATGTTACGCGAAGCTTGCTAAAATACATCAGTGAAAACCGCATTCAAATCGGTTAAGCCGTTTCTGAGATTAGCGTGCACAAACGCACAGACAAAAATTCTAAAAACTATTTAACAACGTGTAGGTAAAATTTTTTTTTTTTTTTTAACATTTAATGTACAAATACCGCTCATTTACGATTTAATTATAATAGATGATCCCTTGAGAACAATAAAAACGCAAAATTTCGTGATGATCGGTTGAGTGGTTACTGCGTGAAAACGCAACAAAAAAACTCACTTTCGCGTTTGTAATGTTAGACAGGAAAGTCCTGATCAGAATCGCAAAGTGCATCTCACGTGATTCTAATATTAGTAACAAACTTGGCTAACTGTGGAAACATGGTAATACCCGAAATAAAATATATTAAATTTACACAAGAATAGGGAATATGCGTCTAATTCAAAAAAGGCTTCATTTTTTTAGCAATATTTTTGCTTTAGAATTATGTCTATGTAAATATTTTTTAATATTATTTCTTTTTCGTTAAGAAAACAATTATTAAAAAGTACAAAAGAAATGTGGGAAATTCAAAATACTTATAACGGTCAGTTCGAATGTGACGTAAAAGTCTATAAAATGTTAACAAGCGTGTAGACGTTTGTGATTTTTAACATTTGATTGTTATTGTAGACTGTGACGTCACGACAAGCGCACCAAAAGGGCGCATGTTTAAAATGGCCAAAACGGCCATTTTACTATATTTCTATTATTTGGCGCTGAATATTTTTTATGGTTATATAACGATATAACCTATAGTATAAAAAAAATGTGCATATTCCCTATTAGGTACTTGAAAAGGTCATCACTTCAAAAATATTAAGATTAGAACTTCTTATATGAGTTGTGGGTTTCCGGGATGATGGCTCAGGTCTGTTGGAAATTCTTCCAAACGTTTCGTCAACAACTGCGGTTGACATCCTCAGTGGTGTAGTCCAAGTTAGAAGAAAAAGTACATCACATCACTGCACTTCACTTCTGCACTTTTCGACTTCTCGAGCGAGACTGATTTGTCGACTGGAATGTAGGTATCTATATTTAAATTTATATCCAACAGACCTGGGCCATCATCCCGGAAACCCACAACTCATATGGATACCGGCCGAGAAAACCTACATTCTACTATTAGAACTTCTTGTTATTAGTGATTGTTTTTTAATTACTCCCTGCAAATTTGACTGATTGTAACCACAAAGGCACTACTAAATTTGTCTCCTCTTGTCAAATTGCATACAAATTTTAACTTATTGAAGCAGTTAAACTTTTCAACAAGTTAAAATTTGAACTTACTGAACTTCCTAACTCACATTGCATAATGTGTTTTTATTTATATACCCACTAGCTGATACGACAGAGATCGTTCTGTCAAAATCTATTGGACTGTCGTAGTTGATGTGTATCTCTTCATAAGAACATTCCTAGGACTTACCTATATGGAAAAATATGTATATCCGTATTGGTCCAATAGTTCTCGAGTTTTGCGTTTTGCAACACATTTTTATTTATACAAATTAAGCATTTTAACTTACATTGAGTTTAGTTCGCGAGTTGATTATAGCCTGGCAACAAGCGTAGGCGCAGTGAGAAGGCGGTGGGGGGAGGCGGGCAGGTTTGTGCGACGCGCCTACCTGCGCAGACGTTCCCCAAAACGAACAAGAGGCTTGCATTCCTGCCAGCTCCACTCCCTCCGCACCGCTCCGGGGAGGCTGCTCTCACAATAGGGTTGCTGAACACAAAAATTAAACTCGGTTTATTTAGTAAGTATTCATTACAAATCTCATTCCCAAGGAAAATTGGATCACCTGAATGGTTGGCTGTAATGGCAGTTGTTTTTATTGAAAGTAAATAAAACATGTCGAGAAAACATTAGATTAATAAAACTGAATAGTAAATGGAAGTCTCCTCGCGATAAATTATCAAAAAAATTCACAAGTTATTGTAATAAATTATCATAAATTAGATGTCTTATAAAAGTCTTGCAATTTTGGCTGAAAACAAAAAATAAAAGCTAAAAGTATTTAAATAATAATAATAATTAAAATCAAATAATTTCTTGTTTATAAATAAAGTCAACAGCACCTTCTATTTTTAGTTTTTTGTGAGGGAGAATTTTTTTTTTATACTTAGGTATTTAGAACCGGCGCGGCGCCCTGCTCTCGGCTTCAATTTTTTTCTGCAACTTCCTCTTTCCATTAGTGAAAACCGCATTAAAGTCTGTTGCGTGATTTAGGAGTTAATTTATACTATGTAACAAAACTAGGGTCGCTAGTGTGTGATATGTACATATAAGCGCAATTCACTATAGAATTTCAATGCATAATAGTCTTTATATTCAAGTCCATTATAATTAATTAGTATTGCTTTTTTTTAATCTACATAATCTACAAATATAAATACTAGCTGGTGTCCTATTGGAATATTTACCCCATGTCCAATATGTCCATCCTAAAATTCTATTCTATTGGTGAAAGATTTTTAAAATAAGATTTTTAAAACAATACTTGTTGGAATTATTACTCTAAGGGCTAGACCAATTCAGCTAATTACATCCGTGCGAAGAAGAGGCTAATTTATTATATAGTACGATTTATTGTATTTTTTATTTATTTCTACATAACTCTTACATGACAATTAAAAATTGTCATAAGCTAATATTATAAATACGAAAGTGAGTTTATTTGTTGAGTGATAAATTTGCTTTGCAATTAGAGAACAGTAAAAAGTGCTATTCCCGTAAGGACGCAAACGGAGTCTTGGGCAAAAGCTACGAAGTAATAATGCATTCATACGTGTAGTGAAATATTGAAAATTCATACGTTTTTAGTATTATCAATAAAAATAATTTGAAAAAAATTAGTTTTTCCACCACCAGGGTCAATTTTGACCAGTAGGCTAACTCATTAATTTAATTGGACTAAATTAATTGTAACAGCTATTTACATATAAATTATAGTAAAAAATAGTTTTGGTTTAGTGGCAACCCTGCGCGGTCCACCCCTGCATCCCGACACAATGCGGACCTGTTACTCGTGGTCCCCCGCGCCCGCGCACCCCGCGTCCAATCACACGCTGCATCCTATAAATAATTCAATACAGAACCCGATTAATTCATGTCTGTTACCGATTCAAATGTCAATTAATAAGCAAAGTCGTTCACTCACTCCGTGCAGGTGGACTGATGCCTTCAACATAAAATACTTTTTACTCATTCATGCAGAAACTACTGAAGCTTTTTGAAACTATTTTCAAAATTGACTCTGGTCTGGATTTGAAAAGAGTGGTAGGGCACCACTGCGTTTCGCAGTCATTTGGGCAGCCCGCCTGGCGGCAGTAACCACCTCCTTACAGAATACCGCCGTGAAATAACAGCATATACATGCTGTTGTGTTTCGGTGAGTGAGTAAGGGATGCCAGAGCCCATTTCCTTATCCCCCTCCTAATTCCTTATCCAATCCTACTGTAGTCGGCAGCGCACTTGCAGCAGCTGTGGCGTTGCTTGTGTTATAGGCGACGGTAGCCACCTACCATCAAGTGGACCGTCAGCCTGTCTCTCGACCTTAACATAAAAAAAAGCTATTTTGATGAAATTTTAAAGCAATACTGTTTAGAAGAACATATAGATATTAATTTATAAATAAAAACGCAGACACTAGTCATATTTTCAACGAGAAAAGTTGTGAGGATGGATGTGTGGATGTTTCCCAGAAAAACTAATGAGCGAATTTCGATGAAATTTTGCAGTAATGCAGGTATAAACGTCGGAATAACATATACGTTATAATTTATAAAGATACGCAGGTAAAAGCTTGTAATATATTATACGTTTTACTGTTAATTCAATTAGCGATTTCATGACGCACACTTTTTGCTAAAGTGGACTCAACTCCAAAAGTATTCACCATTAAAACCTATATAGGTAAGTATATAGGTAGTACTTACCTATATAGGTAAGTACCTATACAGGCATATGTTCCATATTTCAAGTTTTTCACTTTTGTTTTTACATTTTATTTATGTGTAAAGTAAATTTGATGTTCAGCTATTTCGCCTTTAAAAGACAACTTAAAACCATAAAATGTGCTCTTGAAATGTATTTACAATGAAGTTCTTTTAAAAAAATCTGTTTAACATGTACAAAAGGACCATCATTTATTCATTAAGTTGAGCAATTGTCTTGAATATAACTTAAGATATAATTATAAGTTGGCTGCACGTCGTACGAAAATATTTTAATGTCCATTATATACACTTATTTAATAAGATACTCACATAGTCATCTTCAGGCCCTACCATTATATAAATTTAAAAACTTATACATGTAATGATGGTTGAACATTTGTTCGTTGTATGTACGTACATATATATATACTCGTTAAGAAAATTGATGGTGAAAAGAGCTACTTACTATCCAGTTCTTCCTCATACAATATGCATTTCTGGTTGTGACTATTGTAAATAATACATTTATGTAGACTTATAATAACTATTACTAGTCTTAAAGTATCTATATATTATTGCCTAGTTTTAGATTATTTGTATTTCTTCTACAGTTAATCTCAAAACGTTAGTAGCACTCATTATTTAAATGGTACAGTGCAATAATGAACACCTAGTGATCGTGAAAAATGTTATTTTAATTTACTTACGTAGCTAGTCCTCTCATCCTCTATCCTCTATATCTGATCACAATAATGGGAATCACTGAATTGTTCAATTCATGTATTGCCACAGCTCTCAGGATAAAATGAGGACGCGATAAATAAAATACAATGCTAAGAATAATACGTTCTCACATACTTTACTGCGGGCTGTGGTGCAGTCAATTTCACGGCGGTCTTCTGAAAGGGGGAGGTTAAATCTGACCACAGGTTTATTTGCTAGCGCCACAGAATGTCAATAGTAAAAATGTTGAAAGACTGTCGCGTAGAAATCCTATTTTCTCAGAAAGTCATAAGGTAAGGACGCTTAAGGAGTTATAAGGTAAAACGACAATTCGCTGGTGAGGTATGCACTACTGAGTGTTTCTTAAGAAAAATAGACATTCTCTATACGTACTTCTATACCAAAAACAAAATGAGTGCTTAGGGTGCTTGCCTTAACGTTCTGGCCTAGGGTTCCCGGGTTCGATTCCCGGCAGAGTCATCTTTAAAAAATGAAATTTTCAAAGGCTCTGGTCTGGATCTGGAAAATAGTGGCAGCACACTGCGTTTCGCGGTCATTTGAGCAGCCCGTCTGGCGGTAGCACGTGTGCAGTTGTGTTTCGGTGAGTGAGTAAGGGATGCCAGAGTCCATTTTCCTTTGCAATCCCTTATGCAACGGTAGCCACCTACCATCAAGTGGACCGCCGTCAGCCTGTCTGACGATCTTAACATAAAAAAGATATACATCTTACATAGGACATAGCCCTATGTATTATTAGGTAAGTATAATACACAATGAAGTCAAGCGAAGCTATTCCTCCCCATTTCATAATTAAACGGAAGGCTCTTAGCAATGTCCTAATAGTTTCGTTAATGAGTCATGCGGCTTTCGCTTGTGACTAACCCAACTATTTACAATAGCTACACTACGTTTACATAAGTCAGTTTCTGATCTAGCGAATTTAATTACAAACTTCGTGGTTGTTAACAGGATGCCGAGATTGAGTACCTATGTAGAAGATTTCATATTTATTATGTGTACTATATGGTGATTCATTTCCGCAAAAGCTTTTGCTGAAACAAAATATCAATATATTTAAATACATATAAAAAAAAATTCAAATTTTAATGCTAAACCGCTTTTAACGATATTGAAGTATGCGCTATTGAATCGTGTAGGGGATTCCATGCTCTTCAAAATTGTTTATGGGTTCTTTGATGTAGGTCTTTTTGATTTTTTTTTATGCATTTTTTTATAAATTTCATAGATTTTCAGTTATGAAAATTACTATAATTATACGAATCGAAGCATCTTAGGTCTAAGGACCTTTTTTGGACAGGATAAAATTTCCTTTGAAAATATGTAAAAATATTCTGTACTTAGCCGTTTGCTATCAAAAGTGAAACAATCACAATGTTCTTTAAAATATACATACTTCTGGTGAACCAGCGCGACCTATATCAAAAAACCCTATTTTGAATAGCATGGAAATACTCTTTAAGATCCAATAGCGCATATTTCGATATCGTTAAAAGAGGTTACGCATTAACACAGAAACTTCCCTCTAAGGTACCTTTTTATAACAAAAATGTGATTTGGGGAGTTAGAAATGATGAGGAGATCGCAAGTTATACCAGAGAGTGTCACTCACGTTTAAGACTAATTGATTTTCCTGTCGAATGTAGAGAATGTGCAGATTTTCATTGTAACAATCATGATCATAGGCCTGTTCTTGACAAAATGTATTCTGATATTGTTACCGCCCTTCGCGATGCTTCCATGGCGAGTCGGGAGATTACGAGGTCTGGTAGGAGTGGGCCGTGCGTATTAGGATGGAACGTGCACGTCAAAGGTGCTCACCAGGAGGCTAGAACAAAGTTCTCGGAATGGGTTTTATGCGGAAGACCCAAGTATGGGGCTGTTTTTGAAGAAATGCGTAGAAGTAGAAAGGTATTTAAATCTCGTTTGAAATGGTGTCAAAACCATCAAGAACAAATTAGAATGGATTTCATTGCCGAAAAGCATACTAAAGGTGATTTCCGGGGTTTTTGGAAATGTACTAGTAAGGTTAATACAAAACCTGGACTCCCGGTAAGCATCGATGGTGTGAATAATCATAGGGATATTGCGAACATCTTTAAGGATCATTTTTCCATACGATCATCTTTGGATCCTGTGAGAAGGATTCTTGAAGATGAGCTGCCAATCGGAATAGTAGGGGTAAAATTTAATGCAAAGGATGTAACAAAAACTATTAGAAAAATGACAGGAGGAAAATCTCCAGGTCATGATGGCCTAGCCGTCGAGCATCTTCGTTACGCCGGCCCGCATATAGCCGGAATATTAGCCATGTTCTATTCACTGTGCATAGGCCATTCTTACTTGCCATCTGATATGATGAAAACTGTAGTAGTTCCAATAGTTAAGAATAAAACAGGTGATTTGTCTGATAAAAACAACTATAGACCTATTTCTTTGGCAACGGTTGTGGCAAAAGTTTTTGATAGTATGCTTAATACACAGCTGGAGAAATATGTGTCTTTACATGATAATCAATTTGGATTTAAACGGCGATTATCAACTGAAAGTGCTATACTTTGTCTTAAGCATACTGTCCAATACTATATTTGTCGTAAAACTCCAGTATATGCGTGTTTCCTCGACTTGTCCAAGGCATTTGATCTGGTTGCCTATGATATCATGTGGGAAAAGTTGGAAAATATTAACTTACCATCTGAAATTGTTAATATTTTTAAATATTGGTATGAGCACCAGGTTAATAGCGTAGGATGGGCGGGAACAATGTCAGATACATATAAATTAGAATGCGGAGTGAGACAGGGCGGTATCACCTCACCAACCTTGTTCAATATATACGTAAATGCACTGATCGAAGAGCTCAGCAACGAGCGTCTCGGCTGTCACATTGATGGGGTATGTGTTAATAACCTTAGTTATGCAGACGACATGGTGCTGTTGAGCGCTTCTGTCTGTGGTTTACGTAAACTTCTGAACATCTGTGAGAGGTATGCTTGTAAGCATGGGCTAAAATATAATGTCACCAAAAGTCAGTTCATGGTCTTTGAGACGGCAAATGTTAAAAGCCCTAATAGGGTACCACCTGTGCGTCTGAATGGCATTTCCCTCGAAAAGGTGGACCATTTTAAGTATTTAGGGCACATAGTCACGGCCGACTTAAAAGACAATGCTGATATCGATAGAGAACGAAGGGCTTTGTCCATAAGGACAAATATGCTAGTTCGTAGATTTAAACGATGTTCAAAAAATGTAAAACTTACATTATTTAAAGCATATTGCACTTCGTTGTATACTTGTGCTCTGTGGGCAAATTATACACAAAAATGTTACAGCACCCTTCGTGTCCAATTCAACAACGCGTTTAGGGCGATGTTAGGGCTACCCCGCTTCTGTAGTGCTTCGGGCATGTTTGCAGCGATGAGCACTGATTGTTTCTATACTAACATACGTAAAAAATGTGCATCACTTGTTAGGCGGGTGCGGGACAGCTCTAACAAAGTTATAGCAATGATCGCCGATAGGTTAGATTGTTTATATATCCAACATTGCTGTAATAGACATATTGGTGGTAGTTTTTAGGCATTTACGTATTATTATTTTTTTCTTTTCTTTCATCTTGTATTATATCTTATTACTGTTAGGATATAATAGATATATGTAAAAAAATGCTTTTATTTTATTTAATTAGGTACTGTTTAGATATAATATATTAATAACTAATGTGTAGAAATGTAAAATATGGGTCTAGTTACCTGAAAATAAATGAATTTGAATTTTGAATTAAAAATATAAAAAAAATTATGTACTTTTAAATGGAAAAAAAATTAAATTTAAATTGTAAATACTTAATATTGAAATGAAGAAGGTTTTTTTTTTCTATATGTAGATTAATATTTTGCTTGAGCTTTTGCGGAAATGAATCTCACTAAGTACACCTATTTACCACAAGGAATAAACTTAAAACATATTTTAGAAAAAGAACAACTAATACATGGAGACATTATTGGTCACTTAAGGAAGTAAAGGAAACCAATATCAACATCAAATATGGCCGTTGACCGCAAGAATATATCATAAATTCAAGAACTGCATAGAGCAATAGAAAGAAGAAGGTACATAAAAGACAAATGAGCAAACAAGAGAATTAGAAGTATAAGTAGAGTAGAACAATAGAATAAAAAACAATACTACAAAAGAGGAAGACGTTACGAGAAAAGTAAAAGAAAAAATTACTAAAAACATAGGTAACTGAATTGTAACCAAGAAATGGAAAAGAAAAAAGCGAGAGCTAAAGTGATGGTACTCTGACTAAATAAAAGAATAGTGGAGGAAAACTGGTGACAGGGACATAAGGAGAAGAGGCTATGTCATAAGGCGAATATGGCCTATGTTGAAGCCTGTCTCGTAGGCCTAATGATGAAAGTACGGAATTTAAGTAAATTATAAAATATGTAATTTTCAAATTTGACTCTGGTCTGGATTTGAAAAGTAATGGTAGGGCACACTGCGTTTCGCAGTCATTTGGGCAGCCCGCCTGGCGGCAGTAACCACCACCTTAAAGAAGTTGTGCTGTAATTGCTGTTGTGTTTCGGTGAGTGAGTAAGGGATGCCAGAGCCCATTTCCTTATCCCCTCCTAATCCCTTATCCAATCCTACTGTAGTCGGCAGCGCACTTGCAGCAGCTATGGCGTTGCTTGTGTTATAGGCGACGGTAGCCACCTACCGTCAGCCTGTCTGTCGACCTTAACATTAAAAAAAAGTAACGTAAGTATCTCCCCACTTAATGTCTCAAGTAAATAAATTAAGTAAATTAAATACTTTATTTTTAAGAGCCCGTCTACTTTTTACAAAGCGCTTCAAGTAATATTGGGTATGTATTAGAGAGTGCCAGCGAGCCATTACTGTGCCAACGACTACTTATCAATTTAACACCCCTTATTGCTATGTGCACTCCGAATTAGGCTCCAGGCTTTGCAACAAGCCATGAAAATGGATAATATCCATTAATCCTGCCTACTTTACTTATTTCGCAAACACTAATGCACTTGTTTTGAATATATAAATATCCATAGGTGTACAATTGCGCGTGTACTCGCACTAAATGACGCTAAAACCACTGGTGGGACTGTCACAAAAAAACTCCAGTAATTTTAGATCTGGTGACGGACCTCAATTTATTTTCTAATTGTTTGGCACATATGCCAAGTAACCAACAACTAACGATACCGGGTTCAAATAATGTAAGGCGACATCTAGTCACAAGCCGTTCACTATGGAGTCAAAACAAACCACTGGCGCCATCTGTTGAACTTTACTGTTATTGGCTATAATACCGTTCTACATTCCGCCCACCTAGAACTAAGTCTTCTAATAGTTCTAAACCGTAAATTCTTTATAAAATTTATTTAACTCCTGCCGCCCACCATGATGTGACCCGATAAAGTAATACGACATAATGACTATATAAAAAAAACTTAAGATACTTAAGAAACCTAAGATTAAGACATGACTTTTCAAAATATTGCAGTGGTATTTTAACACAATATGTATACAATCACTATCAAACAACCATATATTCAGAAATTAACGGTAACACACAAATCTTGCTCAAAAGTCGCTTAATATCTGAATTCCATCTTTGCAAAAAGACAACACGTGCAATCCCGTCCGGAACCAGATGCTTTGACACTATCCTACCATATAACCAACGACAAAGCCGTATAAATCGTTTTCTTTTACTACATCACTACTATCGCGTTCCGTAATTCCTAATATCTACTTATAAGTTTGAAAGTAATGTCTCAATACCCTCCAGACCACATCCGCCGACCGTGTAACCATGCTGTATTTTTTGACAATTGTTGAGGATTTCTTGAGTACATTTCATTCTCCTGCAATGCGTCATTCTTACTTGTCCCTTCTTGCACTTCTGTCCCTTTCTGATTTTCTTCTTTCGAACCCTTCATCTTCCTTTTTAATTGTTTTATCTTTTCTCTCCTTCTCTCAATATCTCTATCCTTTCCCATATCAGGACTCCTTGCTACTCCACCTGGAGTCGTTTCTTTCTTGATTATAAGTTTACCTTTGATACTGTTGACAGCTGTAGCCGTATCTTCTCGTTTCTTGACCGAAACTTGATGCGAAATTTCTTTCAATTTTTTAACACTATCCTTTAGTAATGGTTTGGTAAGTGCCGGCGCCGATTCAAATTCCCAAAATCTTTTAATCAACTTATCATCTTCTATGCTAGAATGACAACTAACCATGCCTGATAAAGGTGAAATTGAACTATTCACACCGCCTGATAGAATCCAGCCCAGTGAAGTTGACTGCGCTACTATCATGCCACTGACATCCCTTTTTACACCCTCTTTCAAGACGTGACTATAAATATCTCCTCCTAATAATAAGTCAATTTGGCTAGGCATATTGTATCCTGGATCCGCTAATTTTATACGCTGAAAATTTATACATTCTATAGGCGGAAATCCTCTAGCCGGCAAAGGCGAAGTGATCATTTTTAAAACATAGGCTTTTACTGTAATCCTTATCTCTGGTTCAATTCTGGAACGTATCTCGAGGTTAACCATAGCCTTCGAAGCGATGTTACAGTTTCCTCCTACACCTAAAACCTTTCCCTTAATTGGTATTTTCTTGAGTCCCAAAAATTTAACCATTGATTCCGTAACAAATGACGCTTGTGAGCCTTGATCCAGCAATGCTCTCAGAGGATAACATGATCCGTTTTTAGAACGGGCTTGTATCAAAGCGGTAGCCAGTAAGACTTGGTTATAAGTTCTTCCTGCTGAAAAGCACGAGAACAGTTGATTCTCCGAAGCTGCATTCGACGTGTCTTTGCCTACACAATTCCCTTGATCACTTGGTGTAGCGGTCTGAAGAGTACTAGACTCCTGATGCAACAACGTGTGGTGTCGTTTTTTACAACGGCGACACCAGACAATTTTGTTACAGAATCTCGCGATATGCGAACTTCCTAAACAATTAAAACATAGTTTTTGGTCACGGACGAAATCACGACGTGCGTTTAGAGTTTCTTTCAAAAACATTTTACACATACTTAATGTATGTGCATCAGAACAAAATAAACACTTTAGATCAACTACATGTAAGACTTTAGGATTTGACAAAGGTTTAAAATTTGACACATTTGGTTTACACTCTAGGGCTTCTAAAGCTCGAGATCTATTGATTAGAAATTCTTTGAATTCCTGAAAGGTTGACAATATCTCAGAACTATTATTATTACTAGTAAATTCCCACTGTCTTTTTGTTTCTGGGTCAAGTTTCGTTGATAAAATATAAATAACCATAATATCCCAATCACAAACGTTAACACCTAAATTCGACAATCCATTAAGACAATCGCATGTAGTATCCACTAAGCCCTTTAAGTGCTGAGCCGATTCTTGTGTCGCAGACCTCTGACTAAACAAACGTTGCAATATATTTTTGGTTAAATACTTTTTATTATTGTAACGATCCGTTAACATAGTCCATGCCTTTTCGTAGTTTTGTTCCGATATAGAAATCTGCCTAACCAACTGTTCCGCTTCTCCAGCTAAATATCCTTTTAAATAGTGCATCTTTTGCACATTGTCTAAATTCGGGGAGTTGTGCACCAACGACGTAAACAAATCTCTAAAGGTAACCCATTCGGTATAGCTTCCAGAGAACATGGGTATGATTATCTTTGGTAATTTTACTTGCGAAGTAGAAACTATACTCGGCTCAGGATTATATGACTTGTCGCCACCCTTGAAACTTTCAAGACTCGTTATTAATAGAAGTTTGTACTCCAAATAACAATCTTCGCACGAGTCGAACACATTTTTGTTACTGTATGTACTAGCCTTTAGTTCCTCTAACTCTGTTTCTAAAATTAAACTATCATGGTTTTTTTTAAACTGTTGCCAAAGTTCCTCTAAACTGGACAACCTTATTTCTATGTACGGCCGCGTAACTCTTTCCTTTGGCGATTTCTTAAAATTGGTTTTTGCCTTAGATATTCTCTCATAAATGTCTTCTTGTAAGTTAATAAATCGTTCCATCTTGTTGGACTGTATTGCTCATCAATTCGCCAAAGTAATTTGAAATAAATTGTAAGTCCACAAATTTTTTTGAAAATTTTACAAGTGTTTGAACATCGATATGAAATCCGGCATGGATTCCCCGTCTCAACCACTTATGCACTAAAAAATTTACAAGTCCAAAATAATGTAAAAGTTCTAATGAAATTTTAAAGCTATTTTAATTTTTAAAGTTATTTTTCAAAGTTATTATAAATCACTAATGAAATTTTAAAGTTTTTTTTCCACTATATTTAAAGTTCAAATTTGCACGAAAAATATGGAACGAACTCACAATTTTTATTCTTTCTTCTCTTCGTCCCTTGAGCTTGATTCCTTGGTATCGCCCCGTCTTGTGCACGTCGCTGCAGTTGCCGAAGCTGCTGTCGTCACGTTGTCAGCCTTCAGCGCCGTGTAGACTCGTCCCGTACAGCGATCCACTGCCAAGGGTCCGAAGGTAGCAGGTAGTCCCGTCCTGCTGTCTGGGTCGATCTGTCACCCTTTGCCGATACTTATCCGGCTCGAAAGGACCAAATGTACAATTGCGCGTGTACTCGCACTAAATGACGCTAAAACCACTGGTGGGACTGTCACAAAAAAACTCCAGTAATTTTAGATCTGGTGACGGACCTCAATTTATTTTCTAATTGTTTGGCACATATGCCAAGTAACCAACAACTAACGATACCGGGTTCAAATAATGTAAGGCGACATCTAGTCACAAGCCGTTCACTATGGAGTCAAAACAAACCACTGGCGCCATCTGTTGAACTTTACTGTTATTGGCTATAATACCGTTCTACAATAGGTATCTTATTGTCTAAACTAATAAATAAAGTTCTAATTGTAATGTCAAAATAACTGCTTTTTTTTGTCTGTCTGTTACTCCTAATCTCCAAAACCGATTTCGACGGTACTTTCACTGGCAGATAGCTGATCTTTTAAGAAGTAACTTAAGCTATTTTTATTTTAGAAAAATAAAAACAAATATTGTAATATAATACATACATAACATAAGCAGTGTCCAGTACCGCGCACGCCGCACGCGCACGTAGCAGTGCTAAACGCTATCTAATAACTATCTGTCTTTATCTATTTCTTTGCTATTTTCTTCTAAACCACCTAACGGATTTTGATACGGTTTTCATTAATGAATAGAGGGATAAACGGGGAATGTTCTTATATATAAAAATTGCATCACGGGCGAAGCCGGGGGCGGGTCGCTAGTTAATTATAAATATGAAAATTTGTAAAATTGTTTGGATTTTTGTTACTGAATTGGGCATAAACTATTAAACATATTTTAATTAAATTTGGTACTCAGACAGACACTGATCTGAGTGACTTAAATAACGTGAAATATTTTTAAACCCATACTATATGAAAGTACTGAATAGATATTATCAGTAGGTGGCGCAAGCAATGACGCCGAAGAAATCAAATCTTTATACATTGTAACTATAAGGCATCTTCCTTTCTTTAATATAATTGAGAATTTTCCTTCAATTCTTTTGTTCATTTAACTAATTTCCGGAGCAGAAAATTATTTTCAACGTACGTTTTGTGAAATTACCCACAGGCACACTGCAGGACTTGATTAGATGTCTTAATAGGACATATTTTCAAAAGATTTCTAATTAATAAATTATAACAAAATTAATAAATTAAGTTAACAGACTTTTATAGTGATAAATAAATAAATAAAATAATTTATTAATATACTTAAGTATAGGTACAGAAAGTGGTGTAGGGGGCCTCCTATTAAGTATAAAATACTTGTATCAGGAGAACCCCGCTACTCCAACACCGTACTAAATTCCAAAGAATACAATAAAGCGTGTATGTTTGTATGAGTGTGTGAATGTGTATGTGAAGTAGCATTATCTATATGAGTTAAGTGTAGCCTTTACGTAAGTCCCATTTCATAATCAAATAAATGTTTTGATAATAAATATTTAATTTAGTTAAGTAATAGTCTTTAATAAAGATTCGGTTTCATTATAATTTAGGGTCTTGAGCCAATCTGTCAGGGTCTTTTTGCAATCATAGTGTGTCATAGGATAAATATTAAGTTTTTTATTTAATATGTTGTATAAATAAGAAGTTTGGATAATATATTGTCTTCGAGCAAAGGCAGTTTTTACAATTTTTGTTTCAACAACTATATCATTTCTTCTCTTTTTAATTAAATTAGGGTCATAATTTAAGGATTTATGTAGTTTAAGTGTAGCAGTTAAGATATATAATTATATTATTATATATTATTTAGAAGCTCTTTGTTTGCAACATGGCGAAGTGTTTTAAAAATCCACATCAGTTTCCTAGCCCTGCCCATAATAAAGAACACTTAATGAAATAAATTGTATATAATTAAATAAAAAGTGATATATCAAGTGAGGAAGTAAGATAATATTACGTTTACAAATCAAGCTTTTTTACATAAATTATTTATAATTTTTATTTCGTATCTAGAACTTGAGTCCCTCATCAGGCAAATTTATAAGTATGGTGCCTGCGTTTTCCAGTCGTGTTGCAAGGTAAATTGCCGTCTGCAGTATCACTAGCTGACACAAGAGACAGTCTCTGATTCCATAGAATCACCCATATTCTATGGAACCAGGGATCTAAAATTGGATCTCTTGCCATCATATCGAACGGTACCATTTGGTTTAAGCACCGAATGAACAATAAATGTGACAAGATACAATTTAAACCGACCTACCTTGAAATATGGCCGGCGCAATAAAGTCCATAGCGAGAGGGATACATACAATATACAATATACATGCCTCTGTAATATCCACACGGAATATTTTAATTCGGCCAGACAACGTATTGCATTCGCATTTATGCGAATCGGCTGTGAAAGGTGCTGAACGGATATTCCCAGAAAAACACTTACCTATCGGCCCCGACTTTGCCTTTTATATTCAGCAATATAATATTTCTAATGAAATCCTGCTTACTAATATTTAGACAATAGGGGATCGGACAGTAATCAGATTAAAATCTAAAATGTACTTAGAAAGAAAATATATAATTTTTTACGATTATTTATCGAATAATAATCTAATATAATTCATTTAAATATTTTTAAATGAAGAACTAAAATTTTATTATTTACAATATTTTAAATCTATACTGAAACACCAATCACAGTGCGTGACGTCATTTGTGGGCAATCATTGTCTTATGCCAATGCAGCTGTTTTGTTATGATATGACCACAAATGACGTTACGCGCTCTCAGATGAACTATCGTGGCGTTTTGGCGGCATTTTCAAACAAACAATATTAAAACATGATTTTGAGTACATAAAAGTCTATAAATAAATAAAATAGTATTTTTTATGGGAATAAATATCCATGAAGATTAATTTAAAACACTTTCAGAAAATTTGTCCGATCCCCTATTCGTTGCCTTTATTGTAATCGATAATATTATAAAATCTTAAAGTCTGATCTATCTTAAATCTAATCTTGATCTAATCTAATTTACATTTCGCTTCGCAGTAAAGTAGAAATCTTATCTTCCTTGTTCTAATTAACAGTTTGTCTTTCGCCAAAGATCTCCTCCAAGGCTTTTCATTATTTTTTATTTTCTCCCACTCCTATCCATGACTGTCCTGATAATTTTGTTATAGTCGATCTCATCTCATATTTTGCCTCTCCTTGTGAACTCTATATATAAAAATGAATCCCCATTTCCCTTGGTCACGGCATCACGAGTGAACGGGTAGACCGATTTTAATTCGGTTTTCACTAATGGAAAGAGCGATAAACGGGGAATGATCATATATATAAAAATTGCACCCCGGGTGAAGCCGGGGACGGGTCGCTAGTACATATATTAAAATCACTGTAGGAAAGATTTTAAAGATTTAAGATTTAAGTTTGTTTTTTGTGGAAGACAATTCTGGAATCACAGCACCTATTTTTATACATTTATATGTTAAAATCGCTAGACAGGCTGATGGTCTTGACGTACGAATATGGCTGATGGTCCGTCGCCTACACAAGCAATGTCATGAAAGGTGTAATTCCAAAAGTGCATAGGCTATACCCAATTTATACAAACACCCCAATTGCATCCGGACGATGCCAGGTCGTACCGGTAGGTGTTAAGACAAAAAGTGTCACGCCAAATTCTTAAACTTTCCAAGAATTATCCTTCGTTAAAAAGAAATTATTAAATTGTAATGTCCCTATGTAAAAGCCTTCTATACACGAAACACACAACGTTTATGATTACATGTATATATATATACATATAGTAAAAGTATATTTTTTCATATTGAAAACTAACTGGCACTCTAGTTAGTCTCTCAACAAATATTAATAAAATCGATTTTTTTTTAAATATTTTATAGTCTTTTATTAATTCTTTAATTATAAAGTTAAACCGTTTCATCTGTTTTAGCGTGTTGGTGATAATATAGAATCGTTAAGTAAATTCATATTTAAACTTGAATAAATTGAAAATATTGACAGATGAGTTTGTAGAAGCCCTAAGTCAATTAATTCCGAATAGGGGGTCCGCGGCCGACATGAGTGATGTCGTCTTGTTACATGTCCATAGGGCCGACACACGCTCTCCAACCAATACAACCTCCTTCGTTAGCTCACATCGCTCACCCACTTTACTTTTACGAGACATTCGACACATTTCATAAAGATCTAAAATATTAAATGAAAATAATGTTACAAATTAGTCAGTTATTTTTTATTCTAAAAACTTCCTCGTTTATCGCTGATTCAGTGACGTAAAAAGTTCTAAAAATCATATCCTAAAAAGTTAACATTTTTTTGAAAAATTTCATCTTTTCACAATTTTTAATTTGTGTAGCGAGTGTTACAAGATAAACAAATCCGTATTTAACAATATGCATTAAAATAATACATAAATTAAAATAATACCTACATAAATTGATTAAAAAGGTTTTCCTTGAAGCAGACTTGGTTGATTTCGAAGATTTTTAAATCAAACTCCCCACTTACTATTAGGAGATAGAACGTAGGTACAACAAGAATTACTCTAGAGTTTAAGGGATGGGACACTGTTAGACACTTTTAGTGTTTGCATCATTGCATCAGTAAGAAAACAACATAAATATTTTTCACTGATAATAGGAACATTTGCAAGCAGGAACATTTAAAATTTCAGTAGTTTTTTGTTGGTAATAACCACACATATAATTAATATGAAAATGATATATAGAATTAGATGTTCTATCATCAGATGCGTAAAATTTGACTTTTAAATTTGAAGACTATTGGATCGTTATTGGATCGCCCCGGCTTGGCACAGATGTAAAGTGGAAATCGTAACATGATCCGTTGAGTGGTTTAGAAAAAGTCAGATAAGAAACGGACAGAAGCGGACAGCGTTCTTATCTATACATACTAATATTATAAAGCTGAAGGGTTTGTTTGTTTGTTTGTTTGTTTGTTTGTTTGTTTGGCTAATCTCAGGAACTACTGGTTCGAATTGAAAAATTCTTTTTGTTTTAAATATTCCATTTATCGAAGCTATATAACATCACACTACGACCAACAGGAGCGGAGCTTCAATGAAAAATGTTGCCGAATCCGTTTCGTGCGCTGCGTAAACGGTAAAAGATACGTAAAAATGATGTATGACGTAATTGTTCCTCTTTAAAAGTTATAAAAAAAGTCCGCGACAGCATATGTCTATCTTTTAAGGTTGACTCATTATAACCCTTTTTATGGTAATCAAATAATGCATTATTAGCGAAGGTGTTTTTATAAATACGATATTAAATACGTTATTCATCAAAAGTATATAATTTTGAACAATATTGCCCTGGACATCATTTGATTTCAATGAATATCTTAAATGAAAAAGTACGCAGGAGAAATAAATTGAAGCGGTCTCGCACCAACGCGACGCGAACGACGGGACTCGCTTGATGCAGACGCAAGCGATATGTTACACATTTATATTTTTCATTTTTCAACACCGACAAAGTCGCGGCCACCAGCTAGTTTTATAATATGTATAGATTAGCCATACAATTAAGGCTAAATATATCCTCATCTTTATCATTTTTCCTATTTAGCTTTACACTTTTTTAGATTAACGCAACAATACTCGACAATTTTCTATTATCTGATTGTTCGTCTCACATTAACATAAAAAATAATTAATATATCGTCTGCGGATGCTGGGGAGGAGTAGGTACATCACTAGCGTCCAATCTTCGTATAATCTCGGTCGTGTTCGTGACCGAGCTCATGCGCACGTGGGGCGTGGCGATGTACCACCCGGCCTCCATTATACGTTACTTGTATCTTCTAAGCTTATTTAACATCATCCTTCATCGGTAGGTATCTACAATGCCTCATTTCTTGACTAACATTTTTTTTTCTATCAAAACAGGCCTCTATTCTTGTCAGGCCACTCGTCTGTCTCGTAATATGTAGGCATAGCTACAATTGTAATTTTGACACGCCTTAATCCAGCTAACAATGGTTTTTTTTTAATGTTAAGATCGGCAGATAGGCTGACGGTCCACTTAATGGTAGGTGGCTATACAGTCGTCTATAACACAAGCAACGCCACAGGTGCTGCAAGTGCGCTACTGACTGCAGTAAGATTAAGGATAAGGCATCCCTTACTCACTCATCGAAACACAGCAGCACACGTGCAGTTATTTCACGGTGGTCTTCTGTAAGGGAGTGGATATTGGCGCCAGACGGGCTGCCCAAATGACTGCGAAACGCGGTGTGTCCTGCCACTGCTTTCCAAATCCAAACCAGACACAACTTTGATAAGTTCATTTCCAAAGTTGACCCTGTCGGGATTTGAACCCAGGAATCCTAGAACAGAGAGTTAAGGCAAGCACCCTAGTCACTCATACAAGGGGCTCGTTAAATAAATAATGATTTTTTAAATGTAATAAAGCAATAGATATTTTGGAAATTAAGTGTCCGCGTTATTGTAGTTACACTTTCTAAATTTTATTGGATGTAATTAAAATTACTTATTTGAATGGTGCACACATCTTGTTTATTTCTAAACTACTTCAAAACATCTAAAATAACTTATATATAAAATATTTCACAACCATCTATCCAGATGTATAAAAAAACACACTGTTTGTTTTTTCACGTCAAAACATGAAATTATACTTTTTCTTTTTCCCTGTTTGAATATGAAACCTTTTTAAGTTAGCCTGTATTTAAGTTCAAAATTCATTAACACTCGTATGTATGTACATAAATTAACCGTATAATGACCATAAATTTTCAATTCAATAATTAATTTCAATATGCCATTTAATACATTTAATCTGGACCATTCTTCCATATCAAGTCCTGTCAGGGCCTTGTAGAATCGCCCATGTAGCTCCTTGCCTTTCCATCATTCTTACGGTCTATCGGTGCTTAAAACTACTAGCTTACGCCAGTTACCGTTTGCCAGAGACAGTTGTCGATTGCTGTTTTATATCTTTATCACTAATACCCAACGACTGTAACATACCAAGGTCTCAACTTGTTCAACTTCGGAGAGGGATTTAAAGGACATTTCATATTAATCTTACAATATTAGGTAATACATGTTACAAATCTTTACAATTTATCAATATTTGTTCTGTTAATAGCTGTGGGTATATATTTAAATTTAATAATAATTCAATAGGCTCGTGCAATATATGACAGCAGAATGTAGACCAAGCGACGCTTAGAAAGCACAGGGGAAAGCTCGCAACGCAAGCGGGTTAGTAAAAAATACTTTGTGACAGGACTTGTACTGACGCCTACGCAACTTGGACTCATTTTAACAATCACAAATTGTACATATTAATCTAAATAGGCATTTGCTTATTCCTTTCAAATATTGTTATTGCTTTGATATTTTTTATATGGCGACCGTCGCATATAAACTCCTCAGTATGATAAAGGATAAGGGATTAGGAGAGGATAGGAAAATGAGCTTTGACATTCCTTATTCACTCACTGAATCATAACAGAATGTTACTGGGATTTTCAGTGGTTGCTGCCCAATTGATGATTGCAAAAAGCGCCGTGCCTGTCATTACTAAATTTATCTCATAAAGTTATCGAGAAAACTCTTCTTTATTGGCTTTAGCGCATCAGTTGAAAACAATTAGTTAATTTTTAACATTTGCAAGGATTTAGATCTTTGAGAATTTAGCTTAGAACACTAAGCTCATTTCTAGTCGCCCCAAGGAGTTTGGACTCGCCGAGGTCACGGCGGCCTTGGTCCGCGACGCGTTCGATATTTTTAAGACATCTTTGTCATACAATTTCTAACTTTCATTGCTAAGGAAACAAATATGTATTACTAGAATTTTTTTTTTCAAGATGATTCCACGAGTTTTCTGACACAAATAATAATTTTCCTCAAATTCATCGGCGTCCCCCGGAAATGGTACTTTTGAAGTGAAACTTCTTTGCGCGCGATGACAGTGAATTTTCAAGGTCGAATATTGTGTGACGCTTCAGTGTAACGACCACGTGATGTTTCTTGTAACTTTTCCGCAAAAAAATACTACGAATCATTTAAATATTTATTTTATTGTATTACTCTCAGTGTTTCTCTGACATCCACCGCTTACTATACATTTGATCGCCAAAGAAGTTTAATTCTGACACGCGTATGTACACAGTGGTACGGAAACCTTCGTCAGTTTTCAAATTAATTCCTTTATCAAGTCGTAGACTCTTAATACCTTTTGAAACTAAAGCACTAAGCAGACAACTGACAGACGTTTGAAATTAAATTTTGGCATCACTAATAAATGTCCTGGTGCAAGCAAATGTCGAGTTTCAGGTGACGAACCATTTCTTACCCTGACTTTACACGCGCGTGTTTGTTCTGGATGAACCCTATCTTCTTGATTGAATTCCTACTTGACCAGATCATTTTCTGTACTAATATTCTAAACATAAAATCTTCTTAAAAGGGACACCTAACAGAAGTGTATTATGATGTTTATTATAAATTCACGCGTAAGTACATCTTATGCATGGCATATTTAAATTGTAAGTGGTATTTATGCACTGAAATTCACTATATTGTATGGGTTCACTATTAAATTAATCAAATAGCTAAAAGTGAAAATTTTACATGAATAATTGTTAATTTATATCTATTTATTTCCGTAACTTTTTCGGACGGGGGTGATCACACATGCCCTATATAAATTGTATAACTTAAATATGACGACTGTATGTGTTTGTGTTTAAATCCGGTTTGATGGATCGCATCCACAAAAGGCTTTAGTGAAATGTTCTAAATAAATTGTACGAGATGAATTTACACGCAGTGAGGTCGTAGTGGTAGTGCCGCGTCCGCAGACAGTTTCGGTTGGACCGGTTCTCCGGTATTGGGATCACAGAAGCGATTTTAAAGCAGTGCTCTAACTCTTTCTGCAACTTGGCGCTGTTTTTATTATCAACTTGCGTTCCGCCCCCGGCTTCGCCCGGGGTGCAACATTCCCCGTTTATCCCTCTTTCCATTAGTGAAAACCGAATTAGAATCGGTCTACCCGTTCACGTGTGATGCCGTGACCAAGGGAAATGGGGATTCATTTATATAGTATATATAGATTTGCAAAACAAGAGATCATGTAAAGCTCGGGAAGTAGGCTGACGCTCAGTAGCTACCGTCGCCTATTATCATAAGCAACACCATGGCTGTGGGGCACCCATGGCGTGGGACACCTTAGTGGGATGAAAGACTATTTACAACATCAAATGGTCTGTCGGCCTGTTATCTACTTCTAAGCCATGTAAAATAGTTAAATACTTATACTATAACAAACAAAACTAAAAAAAAAAACAAATTTATATTTAAATTGATAAGTAGAAGTCAAGGACTTGAGATTGAAATTTTATTAATATTTATTAGCCCTTGAAAAGGATTATAAACCTTTCGCGCAATAGAAAACTTTCCAATAACCTAATGTTTCTTTTTATACATGAAGGGGCACGATTAGGGTCCTCCGTAATAAAGGGACATGATTAGGGTCCTCTTTATCATTGGTCTCCATATTATTTGATCACGACATATAGGCGCGAATAGTCGGGCGCGGAGAATAAAACTCAACGTTAGGTCATTCGTTGTAATTCTAAACCAAACGCTATAATCGGCACAAAATAAGTCCTAGATCGCATTGTCCACTGGGCAATCACACCAAATCAGATAACACTCCACCAAACACGTAGCACAAGTCCCTTGATGTAAGCCGATTGCCTTCCCGTGAGGTACTGCCCGGCTGACATGCCTCTGCGCTAGCGCTCGGTGTTGTGTCAGAGTCCACGACAATGACATCCCGATCCCGCTGTCCAGTTGACAACTGACAGTTGTCATTGCTGTTTACTCTCGTTAATCAAAAGCGCCGTCATATACATTAAAAATTTTGGTTTTTGGTATTCATTTAAAGATCAATATTTTGGTTAAAATTTAAAAGATTTAAAGGTTTCGTTGTAAAATTTAAATATATAAACATATTATTATATCTCTGTATTTACATATTATAAATTGAAGTCGCTGTCCGCGTCTATCTGTTTCTCCGCTAAAATCTCCAACAGATTTTGATACGGTTATAATCAATGAAAAGAGATCAACAAGGACGGTTTGTGTATATAATTTGCAGAAAAAATTGCATTCGTGCGAATCCGGGGCGTAAACTCCGGATCTATGTTGGGATCCGTAATCCGGGGCTAGTATTCGATAAACCTTGATATTCACTACTTACTATCTCGTATACTGTGTACATGAAAGACTGCATTTTTTTGTAATACTTCCTGGCTGCGAAATACGGGCCCTGTTCTCACACGCCTTTTGATACTTACTTATATGTAATACCTATTTATTATTATGTTTTGCCTTTAGGTATTTCTTTTTGCTCGTATTTTGAGAATTTGCGACGATGTTTCTCGAAGAGAGGTGCGGACAAATAACGAGTGTTACAGTGACTACGAATTCGCATTATTTTGCTACGAAACACATGTAAATTTAACTGGTAAATTTAAATGACGATCATAAGAGTTTCTTGGAGAAAACTAATTGATAAATAAATATTTTGATTTGATTTTTGACATGCTCGAAAAGTTGATTGAAATAAACTAAAATATCGTATTTTCTGAAAATTTTATTTATAAAATTAATGCAATGTTATTATTATTTATTTAAATACAAATGGTACCTAAATTAATCGTAATTGTCATTAAGAGAGAGCGTATTGATTAATTGAGTACTTTAAAAATTCAGAGGAGACGGTTCGGCCATCGCCGTATTCGGCGACTGACAATTAATTACCAACATTATTCTTTTCAATTTGCAGTAAAAAGAGCAGTTGCATGAGCACTAAAGCTTATTGTTTCATTTGGAACACTGTTTATAAATTAATCGGAACTCGCTTTAAATGTTTTATACAATTCGAAAATTATTGAATAAAACTTCATTGTTTTTGACACTGATTAACAAAACGACTGTTCCTTGTTATATAAATGTATCTAAAGACATATCTATACTAATATTACAAAGCTGAAGAAGAGTTTGTTTGTTTGAACGCGCTAATCTCAGGAACTACTGGTTCGAATTGAAAAATTCTTTTTGTTATGAATAGTCCATTTATCGAGGAAGGCTATAAGCTATATAACATCACGCTACGATAAATAGTATTATATATAAGCAGTGTCCAGTACCGCGCGTAAGCAGTGTCATGCGCACGCCGCCGTATGGGCCGCAGCGAAGCGTGGCCGAGTTCAGCTAGTCATAATAAATAAAGTCGCTGTTAACCCGTCGGTTCTCCGCTAACTTCTAAAGCACCCAAATGATTTTGACAAAGTTTTCACTAATGGATAGAGCGATAAATTAGGAACATTCTGTATTAAATTTTTTAGAAAATTTTTAATCCTCGCGGGTCGCTAGTTCCTTTATAATTTTTTTTTTTAACTTTTCCAATTGTTTTATTTAAAAATCCGATTTTTTTTTTGTCATCTGATATCTGATATTTAATATAACTGTTCCCTCTAGATCATGTTCATGAAATTTATACACTTTCATTCAGTATTTTCATGGTACAACAAATAAAGCTGAAGAGGAGAGAGAGATAAGATGTAAAAGAGATATAATAAAGGCGATTTTTCACTAAAATTCTTTAAACATGACAGCAACAGTCTAGTTAGTTACCTTCTGTCAAAGTTCTTACCTCTATATATAAAAATGAATCCCCATTTCCCTTGGTCACTGCATCACGCGTGAACGGGTAGACCGATTTTAATTCGGTTTTCACTAATGGAAAGAGGGATAAACCGGGAGTGTTCTTATATATAAAAATTGCATCCCGGGCGAAGCCGGGGGCGGGTCGCTAATAAATATATAATCCTGCAATATATTTTAATTGGATAGAGTGAATTAGTTTTTCAGCACAAAACTGTGATATTGAGTTGTCATCGACACAATGAACTAATCTTATCCTCGCTGTAACGAGGATAAACGCTTTTCCGTTGTGAAGTTTATTTAAAGCGGGATGGATGCACTCTCACGAGCCGTTAATTCCAAATACGGCTCGGAATTACATTTCTTAATTAGCTGTCATGCCGTTACTTATAATCTCTCCGCGCACACCGTTTGATCGATGAGCAATAGGCTTCGTTGTACTTATATTCGTAGATCTGTCAAGAGTGAGAAACTTATCCGGCAGCGGGGACGCCCTTAAGCGACAAAGAAACACACAATGAAATAGGGAAACAAGAATACCCACTTAGCCGGCTCAGACATGTTACGCTAAGGGATAGAGGCCTCTTAAACACTGCAGCGGAAAAGTAATAAATATATTTTTCACTTCTCATGCTCTGAAATTGCTTATTTGTGCAGGATATAGGCTGCACAAAATCGAATTTTGTGCACAAGTGCATTAACGTATCTATATTAACATAAATGTATCTATATTAAGGCAAAGAAAATGAGCCATACAGCCAAACACAATAAGAAGTTCATTTTATAATATTTACCTTAAATTTATTTGCCTTATGTGTTTTTTAAGACATAAAAGATATTAATATTTAAATTCAAGTGCGGTAGGTTATTTAATTAATTTAAGAAAATTATTATTACAAAATTAATTTAATAGTAGGCTGTATAGGTCTGCAGCCCAAGCCAATGTCAATGTCGTAAGATTTAAAAAAATAAAGCGGCGGGAAACAGCTCATGTTTTTTCGTGCGTTTAAAGAAATGTTATACTACTGTTTTATTTCCTTGATTCGTTTTGTGCACTTGTTGTAAAATCTACTATTATTACGATAATTTCATAAATGAAATATATGCGCTCAGAGTACAGTACAACACAGAAAGGTATAAATCAAAGAATCGGATCATTGGTCGCGCTTAAATTTAGACCTCTGATTCGCAGTTTCAGAGAACCGCTTTCTGATAGATTCTATAAAAGTTACAGATCTTTATTTATTTCGCAGTGATTTGGGCAGCCCGTCTGGCGGCAGTAACCACTCCCTTATAGAAGACCACCGTGAAATAACAGCACGTGTGCTGTTGTGAGTGAGTAAGGCATGCCAGAGCCCATTTCCCTATCCCTTCCTAATCCCTTATCCTTAATCCTACGTTATCGGCAGCCAATTGCAACAGCTTTGGCGTTGCTTGTGTTATAGGCGATACCACTGTATCCGGTACTGTAACGGACATGAAGATATTATCATCCCTTAGTTACGAAAATAAATACAATGGTATCGTGGCTTTTTGCTCGTGGATGGTTACTGTCACCAGACAGGATGCCCAGCTTATGTGTCGCGTCCATGCTGCTATTAATATTTGTGTAAGTAAATATTTTTTGCTAAGTTTGATATGAACTTTGTTCTAAATCGGAAATTATTAGAGAAAATGTCTTAAATAAGCTGTTCCCTCGCACCCGCTCGTCAACGAGATCAGACGTTAATCGCGAATTGTGATAAATATCACATTGAACGGTTCTTATCGCTAATATAATGAATCTGGAAGGCTTTTTTTGCCGACATCATTTTTCACGGCGAAGTAAATTGAGAAAAAATATTGAACTAATTGAAACTCAACGTAGTTCGTTTGTTTCATTTTTTTATTCTGACATATTTATTTTTGTCTAATTTCATATTAAAAAACATACATGAATGCGAACAATTAATTTTTAAGGTGACAATCGCAATAGGCCATTACTGTAGATATAATTCAAAATAAAAGGTATAGAAAATGATAGGTTCTATCATTTTCTATGATACTTGCACATTAGTTAGTTTATATTTTAATTTTAATTTTAATTTTCTACAATATATAGTAATATAATTTAAAAAGCTATGGACACAATGAAGTCTGAAATAAAGTTATTATTATTATTATTATTATAACTCTATAATTACCTATATAGTGAAAAGGATTTGATTATTCCCGAGTGGGAAATTCTTTTTAACGAGTGCAGAGTTGAGTTGATAAGGTAACGTTTTCAAACACTAGTTATTATAATCGTGGTACTCGAAATAATGTGTAACTTTTTTATTTGTAAACAGATTGGAATGAAATATACATTAAATATTACCGGAAGCTTGCTACAATACATCAGTCAAAATCACATGAAAATCGGTTAAGCCGTTTCTGAGATTAGCGTTGACAAACGCACGGACAAGCAGACAAAAATTTTATAAACTATTTTTTTGACCTTGATAACATAAGTACAGACAGACACGGCTCGTTTTCGATTTTATTATATGTATAGATTTATAGTCTCGAATTAATAACTAACTTGGAAAATAAACAAAATTAAAAAAGCACAAGATTTAACAATAGAAAACTTGAAATAATAATAAAACGCATGGACGTTCCAAAGGTTCGAAAGAACAATGATTCCAATAGTGTCGGACAACAATGCGTCGTAGTGAGGCGCAGAGCCGACTTTATTCCCTATAATCTAGCTCTGTAACAGAATAGAAACTTAACGATGCCTCGGCATTGCGGGCCGCGGATCGCGTCGGCTAAGCGTCTGGGATGACCACACTACTTGCCTCAGTAGGATAAAGGATAAGAGATTAGGTGGGGACAGACTTGAACTTCTGGCGATGTACGTCAAAATATTATTTTTTTATATTAAGATCGGCAGACAGGCAGACGGCACCACTTGATGGTAGGTGGCTACCGTCGCCTATAACACAAACAACGCCAAAGCTGCCGCAAATGCGCTGCCGACTACAATAAGTTTAAGGATAAGGGATTGGGAAGAGATAGGGAAATGGGCTTTGAGATCCCTTACTCACAACACACTTATTTCACGGTGACACGACACACGTGTAAGGGGGTGGTTACTGCCGCCAGACGGGCCGCCCAAATGACTGCGAAACGCAGTGTGCCCTGCCACTACTAGATGGTTAGACTACAAGCGATCGCCTCGGTAGATGCCGCAAGTACGTATGATACTATCCTTTTAAAGTAAAACCAAGAAGACAACACCAACAACGTAAACAAATCCGAACACAGTGTGCCTTAAACCACTACTTTTCAAATCCAGACCAGAGTCAATTTTGAAAATTACATTAAAATTTCCAAAGTTGACCCCGCTAATTGTCTGTGATTCCCTTATGAGTCGCTGGTAAGTTCCGAAGTTTCGCTTTCGAATCGCAGAATCGAACTGTGTCGTTAGCTCGCCACTTCGCCTATTTATACCCGCTGCCAATCGTCTAGATTTTTCTCGAATTTAGTACAAACAAACAACAAACAAATACAAGTAGGTAAACAAGTAAGTAAACAAGTAACACGTATTGTAAACAAGGTCATTGAAAATTCGGGAACGCTATTTCTGTTGAATGTAAACTCTATGTTGTGTGCATAAGGATCAATTTCCCTTGACAGTAACTTTCCAGATTTGTAGTCAGGCGAGAACGCTTTTCTAGAACGTTCCATGGTGAGTCATAACAATATATTATATCTATCCAACTTATTCAGTCTGACGACAACTTATCCGAGTGTGATAATTCATAATATTTATATGTATATCTATCTATTTATGGCAATAAATACGGGGAAATTTATGTGGTTATTGAGAATAAGAAATCGCGAATTGTAAAGGTCAAGATCGAAAAATAGGTACCTACAATATTTTATTGAGTACTAGCGACTCCCATGTAATAATAATTAACAGTCATATATTATAGTGTGTATATGTAACGAATAATATACGTACTGTTGTTATTACATATGTACAATGGAAATTTGTAGGACGTCCTACTTCTGGATATAGGCCTGCCCATACTAATAGGACTGACTAGAAGCTGCTGACCATTAGGTCTACACCTAATTACCATTAGCTGTGTGGCCCTCGTTAGGTCGTCAGTCCACGATTACGACTAACTAGATTTTAATTCTGAAGAAAATATATCACGTAGTCTATGTTTAATTTAAATAATAATAGTCTTTGTTTTGCCTTAACCACCAGTTGGGAATATATTCTGTGAGGAAGAACTAGCAATAAACCTTATAGTTAATATTCTTTTCTCAAACATGCTCGGAAATGTAGGCATTCTTGTACTAAAAACAAGCCACGAAGTTTGTAATTGTTGGCTCATGCATTTCTTTCTCGGCCTAGGCCAAGAATGTTGTATGAAAATTCATTCCTGGCCGCTGCTCAGCCGATGAAACCCGAAATTTCACGAGTCTTCACGAACGCGCCCGCCGCTGTCACAGGCGTAGTAGGCGGGGGCGTGTTTCATTATTTCCTCACATTTATTGAGGAAAGCACTATATCAGCCTCGACCGGAATGAGGATTGCCGGACTCAGATCTTATCAAGGCCGAGCTTTAGCGAGAAACCACTTCGTCCGGCAATCCTCCACTTCCTGGACTCTGCAGTAATGTACTATTAATACAATGAATATTCAGCCGTAAGTCAAATAGTCATTATACATGTATAACCGTTTATATACAAAATTATCAGCAGTATATACGAAATTTCATGATGATGGTCGATTAGTATATTCATGATGTAAGCGTAACAAACAAACAATCTCACTTTAGCATTAATAATTTTAGTATTTATGACATTTGGATTTCTGTTTAACCATTCTTTTAAATTTGCATAATGGTCGCTGTCATTGAATATAACTTGGGAGCTTGTTATAAAAAGTGTACCTACACCTTTCATAATTATAATAAACTAACTCTTACTAGCTACTGCGTCTGCGTATCTTTATAAATTATATCCTCAAGCTGGAGCCAACCATACGAAGGCACAAAAATTAATCGAAATCGATTGAGCGATTTCGCGGATCTATTAATTTAATATGGCAACACTCAAGTCGTGTTAAACATATTACCAGGTAAAAATTTGACATTCTACCTTCAAGATTGGGTTGGACAATATACCAATAGCTTGGTCACCCTACGACACAATGAAAGGCTTATATTCAACTGAAGCAAGCAAGAGGCCACTCCACTACATTACACTATGCCGAGCAATGAATAGATTCAATAAATATTTGAATAGACCTCCCGCTGTACATACAATGCTTAATACAACATATCTACCTATGTGCATTGTGTGCTAGTTATATGTTGCTCGCGTTGTCAGAAGGAAACAAATCGCTTTGCAAGCGAGAACAGAGACAACAACTTATGTTTGCTATATCTTACTTGATTGTTTACATAAACAACTCGTTGTACACTCGCTCACTTCTTATGGAGACTGTTAAATTATATTAGTTTCTATGTTTCATTTAATATGTGCGCTTTGTGTGCAGAGAATGTAAGGCGATTATGTTGCATTGTCTCAATTTCTAATCTCACAATAGAAAATACAATATACTAGCCAATGATTCAAACAGTTGTGTTAAAACATTTCTTCAATCTTTATTGCTTATAATATATTTTTGGCGGAAGTTGAATTTTTTTTTTATATGATCTCTCGGGAACACTACTTTCTTCTGGGTGAAAGGTATCCTATGTATTTCTGACAACGTGTATGAAAAATTTCATAATGATCGGTTGAGTAGTTAAGGCGGGAAAGCTTAGGATTGAATAACATGCTGTATAAGACATACTTCTTAATGAAACTTCTGCACACGAGTTAAGATCATTTAGACATATGTTTTTGCATATAAAGATTTATTTATTTATTTGAAATGGCTTACCAACTAAAGACATAATAAAAATAAAGCCTTTTTATTTCCATATCTCAAGTTTAACAAAATCATAAGTAATTCATAATACTGAGTTTAAATAATTAAGAGGTATGGATCCCTCTTTGGGTGAAGGCCTCCTCCAGCTTTTTCCATAGCTCCTTTTCTTTTGCCCTGTTCATCCAGTCCTTCCCAGCTGTTAATATGATGTCATCAGCCCACCGTGTGTTCGGTGTACCAACATTCCTTTTTGAAAAAAAAAAGGAACTAAAGACATACTTTAACATAATAAACACCCAGAACCATTTCCATATAAACCAATAAACAAGAATGAAACAATTCAACAATAGAATTCAAAATTATAAATAAAAAAGATATACGCATTATCATAATACAATTGGTTCAATCAAAATCATAACAAAATTTGAACAAGATAATGAAAAGAAGTGACTAATAGAAAAAAAAAAGAAAATTATTACAGACACTGTACTTTTAAATGGTCCAATTTTATCAGAAAAAATGCCAATGTCACACTTGTGAAATATTTCATTATAAAATCGCAAGGCACAAGAAACCGATGTATTGCTACCATATTTATTTTTACTAATGAGAATAATTAATATTCTATGTCTGTATATATATTATTTTGCTAGTCAATTTTAAAAACTAATAGTTTAAAAACTAGTAAATTTTAAGGATATTTGGCTCTCGTCTCAAAGAAGTAACTTATTAAACAAAATGAGACAGCTATATGCTAAAGGTTGACATTATATTAAAGCATATAAAAAATATTCCGTGGCTACCAAAACCCAAGGAGGAAATAATGAACAACGTATGGGCAAAACTGATGCAGCTTGACTGTAGCTAAAAACCGTTACCACCTACCATCATGTAAGCCTTTACCATGCCAGCGGACATCTCTTTTTCTATAGTTCTAGACTTCCATAGTCTAAGTGGAAATACCTTAATCACCTGAATAATCGAGGTAGGATTTATTGCTAAGTTAGGTACATAGATAATAGATACATAGTTAGTTCCTCCATAATAGGCTTTGTGTTGATACAACACTTCAATGATATTTTATATATAAGTAACAAAATAAGCAACAGACGGGTAGGTTATTTCGGCACAATCATTTCCTACCAATCGATTACTCATTGTCTGTTGAGAGAAATTAACTCATTTCTTACACATTCATTTATCATTAGGAGACTCAGCACGACGTTGATCATCACCTTTTTTAGAATTATTTCGCGTTCTCCGTAGCCCTTATCGCTTTATAATACAGTTCAATTTGGTTCGTCTCAAAGGTATTAGCATTAAATATGATTGTATTTGGTGCTGAATAGACCGCCTGCGGAAACGCTGAGAGTCGTGCTGCGATCTCGGACACTTCTAGCTTAGTTGGATCGCTCGTTACGAGCTATGTCGGTGCTATATCAATTTATTCTATACGTTAGTTGCATATCTTCAATAAAATATCTCGGCTTGACGTCTGCGGACTTCGAAAACCGCAACATCTCGGTCACGACGCGGTTCAACATTTTTTTTTACAATACTTTCTGATTGTTCACTATTGAATACAATTAATATAAAATTTGTTTCTGAAAGGTCATAGTTTATAAAAAGAGACAAGTTTGTCTGTAAAAACACCATTATTTTGAACCGTTGCAATCTGTTTGTTACACGAGCTGAATCGTTGATTTTCCACTTAGATAGCTTGAATCTAGCAAAATGCTTGTCTTTCGCAAAATAGCAAAATGCAGAATTCTAATTTTAATATTATGATTGTAAAGTTAATGAGGAGAGATTTATGGACGTTTAACTCTTTTACTAATTTTATAAACGTAACCCTAGCACGTAAGTCGCGGCCAAAAGCTGTTAATAATATTGTTACGACTAACTATGGGAGGTTCTGGAAAAAGCGTTCGCGCCGGCCGAAAGTCTCGAACATTTCACCCTATCGATGTTAGCTACGCCCCTTCCCGACTAGTGTCAAAGGAAATTGGACCTTATGTTTACAACAAAGGGTTTACATTTCAACAGAAATAGCATTCCCGAACTTTCAATGGCTTGTTTACAATCTGGTTTACTTTTTCTGAAAAATTCGAAATACATCGAGGCGTTTGGCGTCATGTATAAATAAGAATGTAGCCGAGATTAATTAGTTGTGCGACAACCAGCGATACGAAAGCGACTCTTCGGAGCTTTTACGACAGTGAACGGGCGACACATTAAGGGAATCATTGACAACTTTTGGAAAGTTTAACGGTTTCATCGGACAAGTTTGGTGATTTTGGCAGTCGTCTTGGCTTGTGAAAATAAATCGTTCCTTTCGCCCTTACATGGCACTTTAACTCACCCCGCAGGTAACAATATTATGTTCCTAATATCACAAGTTACTACTTTTATTTATTGTATTTTATATTACTAGTCTTAATATGCCGAGTTTAGTATATCTTTATATCGTTTTTTAATGTTCTGCAGACAGGCTGGCCAGCCATTTAATGGTAAGCAGTTACTGTCTTCCAAAAACAGAAGCAACGACATAAGATAAGGAATGAACAAACAGCACATAATATGCGTTTATCTTATGGTATTATTTTGTAAGAGGTGGTGACCGTCGTCAAACGAACGTTCGATTTTATTTTTTACAACTCACATTATACTATACTTTAAATATTACTATAATTCATTGAGAGCCCTCGTTGTGTCAATAACTAAGTATTTTTAGTTGTATAAGTATTCCATCTCTCCCATAATTATATTAATGATTAGCAACCCACTCCCGGTTTTGCACGGGTGCAATTTATTTGTACAAATTATATAAAAAAACCTTTTTCGTTAAACACTCTTTCCATTAGTGAAAACCGCATCAAATTCGTTGCATGGTTTAGTAGGAGTAAGCGGACAGAGTAGAGACAGTCAGACGCGGGCAGTGACTTAATTTACCTACACTATGTAAGGATAAGGATGATGGGATAAAATTATTATAATGTTTTTTCGACAACATAACACCTTTCTAAAAAAATCCATTTAATTTGTTTTAATATTTTTTTCAAGTGTTGTTACTTAAATAACATTTAGCTAACAATAATTAAATGATAAATATTATGTATACCTATTACTATTTTTTCGGGGCTTATTTTCGCACATTTTATTTTAAAAAAGCTATCTTAAATACCGGATTTAACTATTACCCTATTTATTTTTAGGATTTTGATTTAAAAACTGGATTTATTTGATATTGTGATCATCAAAACGGAGATAAAAATAAAGATTTCCTTGCAATGATTTTCATTTAGATATCAATATTTAATGCGTTTAGTCTTATAAAGTTTAATAATTTTATGCTCGCTACTAAAGTTACTAAACTTTTAACCTTACCAAATTTTTTAACAAAGTCAAGAGCTCCCCTAAAATACTTTCGTGTTTTCACTCATGTATTTTTAGATGAGTATTAAAAGTGTATTTTCGAATTCACCTAGAACCTAGAATTTATGTTAGCATAAATCGGTCGTGATAATATCAAACGTGAACAACTCGGTTTCGGTTTGTCTATAGAGACAGACAGACAGACAGACAAACTCTTTATCTCACACAACATAAATAAAAATAACAAATAAATACTACAAATAAGTGAGTACAGGCGGCCTTATCGCTAAGAGCGATCTCTTCTAGACAACCTTGTGGCAGAGGAGAAAACAAGAAAGAGAGAAAGAGGTAGAGTACTAAAGAAACAAAATATAATCAATAATCTATATACTAAATTTTCAAATATAACAGAGAAAAAAATAAATAAATAGATAAATACATAAGTATATATACAGAATAATATATATACATATAAAATACAAATACATATATAACATATATACACTTGAGATTAAAACAATAACAACTTGCTAACTAAGCTTGGGACAAGAGATAATTATGCAATTTATTTTTAAAGATAGACAGTGACTTAGAGCTCATCGATATAGCTTCCTATCTGACTATCGAACTAGCTGAGCCCGCAACTTCGTGGTATTCGGTAGAGAGTGTAACTTTGTTGTTTGTAAACCGATTGGAATGAAACAAACACTAAATGCTAGTGGAAGCTTGCTACAATTTATAATGAAAACAGCATTCAAATCGGTTAAGCCGGTTAGCACAAACCCACAATCAGACAAAAATTCAAATAACTATTTTTTTGACCTCGGTAACATTAGCACAACGTGTATAAATTTGTTTTTTGAAAAAAATATTACGGCTCGATTACGATTTTATTATATTATATGTATAGAAGACTATTCATTATTTATTTTTACTATTTATTGGATGATTATTTAAGCTCCTTAAGCACATTTAAAATTAACCAAGTAAAACTAAATAACTAAACTAAACATCAAATTTTTAAAAAATGTATAATTTTTAAAACTAATAACGAACAATGCACATATACAGTGTGACCGGGAAAGTTATAAATTCTCTCTAAACTTATAAATTCATTGGGACAAGATAAATCACTTTTACTCAAAGGGTCCATTGGATTACCTTATGTTGTAATTTATTTGACGTAATATAACTCTTTCATGGTTTTCCTTTCATTAATTTACAATATTTATTAGAGAAATTTGACCCTATTGACTGATGCTATAAAAGTATCATCAACAGCCTATTATATGTCCCCACTGCAGGGGCACAAGCCTACCCTCTCAACAGGGGCGTATGGGTTATATGGTCCATCATGCTGGCCCAGTGCGTGTTGGCGGACTTCACATGCGCCTTAGAATTTCTTCTTTGGCGTATGCAGGTTTCTTCGCCGCTTGAGAGCAGTCAGTTAATGCACTTAAGTTTTTTTAGAAAAAAACCATTGGTACATGGCACGACCGCGGATCAAATCTTTAGACATGATAAGCCGCGTCTTTACCGACGCTCCGCATATAATAAAAGTATACAGGGTGTTGTTATAGCCTTTAAGATTCCCCGATGTGATAAGCGTATTTTAAAAAGTATTTGAATGCAGTTTTGCTTCTTTTAAAAAATAAATGAATGTTTCTGTTGAGTTAAATCTCTAACATTTAGAGTACTTTCCCTTCAAGTGTAGTTAAAAAATTCCAGCCTGTATATATACGCCCACTTGAATTATAAAAACCTGATAATCCTACCATCCATCCCACTTCAGTCCCTGTCAGTCTTACAAATCATCAATGACGACTCGCCACCCGGTTAGATGCGTCACCTACTCTCTCTCTATCTCTCTCTCTCTCTCTCTCTCACACACACACACACACACACATTTGTTATAAACTAATTACAATACCACATGTGTATTTCAAATATTTTAAATACATAATATAATTATACTAATAAATAAAATTGAATAGTCTCTTTGTCATGTCAAAATAACTGATTTTTACTAAATGTACTCGTATATCAGAGTACGGTACATACTTATTATAAAATAAAATTATCTGCTTGTTTTTTCCGGCTTTTCTCCGAAACAGCTAAACCGATTTCGGCGGGACTTTTACTGATAAATAGGTGATATTATAAGGAGTAACTTAAGCTACTTTAATTAACTTGGACGAAGCATGGCAGGTTCAGCTAGTTACCAATAGTTAGTAACGCAGAAAATATTAGTAACAGTGTCGTGCTAGGCATTAATCTAAAAATTGTCAGTACGACTGTTAGAAGAGCGTCGTGTTGTATATAACTCTTTCTTTCTGTATCTTCACAACTATCTTAATAACCTCACTGTCTGTCGTGGGATTGACCAAGCAGGATTTTTTTTTGTTTAGACTCAATACCCAAAAACCTTTAAACAGTGTTTCGAAATTATTATTATTTACGTAGTTATTATTTACTAATTAGTTAGTTATTAATTAGTGGTGATGATGGGCAAAATCGCTGGAAAGAGAAGTGTTGGCCGAAGAAAGAAGCCGAAGAACATCAGAGAATGGACCGGGGTAGCTAACGCAGTTGAGCTGTTCCGACGAATAGAAAACAGAGAGGACTGGACTGGAAAAGTTTAGAGGCGCCACAAGAAGAAAAATTAAGATTAATTAAGAGGAAAAATGAAAAAGACTTCAAATTGGTGGAGGAGTTTTATCCCAGTCATGAAATTCGGATTCAGAGGTTCAGTGAATAGAACATCCGATTCGAATAGCGTCTACCCTCAGTGAAGTGGCATGAAGACTGTTACCGAGAAACTACATTACAAAGGACGTCGTTCAAAACAGGCCATTTTTTTAAATTTTAACTTACACTTTATGAGATTTTGATAATAAAAGTCTTTCTTAATTTCAGTAATTTCTTGTGAATATTTTGTAAATGGCTACAACATTCAAAAATTAAACAATTTTATTTTTTAATATTTTCAAACTTAAATATCTATAAAACCCCATTACCATATTACATTTTATTTTCCCAGTAAAATAATTTCTTCTTACATAATTACACTTTCAACCCTTAAAACGAAAATACATACCATACACTGATGGTCCGATCCATACAAAACTGATTGATCTCCTTTCATTTCTAAAAGGCAACATATTATATTATACCTATGTGACTCAGTTTTAGTCAAGGGATTAAGGCATTACTATAGATAATGCTATATTGAATTATATTATAGTCATCCATTATGCCTCTGTGCGATGGGCGTAGATATAATTCGATGACTAATTAGTTTATTTTTTTTCAATTTATTTTTTTATGTTAAGGTCGGCAGACAGGCTGACGGTCCACTTGATGGTAGGTGGCTATCGTCGCCTATAACACAAGCAACGCCAAAGCTGCTGCAAGTGCGCTACCGACTGCTGTAAGATTAAGGATAAGGGATTAGGAGTGGATAGGGAAATGGGCTCAGGCATCCCTTACTCACTCACCGAAACACAACAGCACACGTGCTGTTATTTCACGGTGGTCTACTGTAAAGGGGTGGTTACTGCCGCCAAACGGGCTGCCCAAATGACTGTGAAAACGCAATGTGCCCTGCCACTACTTTCCAAATCCAGACCAGAGCCAAATTTGAATAGTTGATTATTCAAAGTTGACCCTGCCGGGAATCGAACCCGAGAACGCTAGAACAGGAGCGTTTAAGGCAAGCACCCTAACTACTCATCCAACGGGTCGTAGTTTAATTACACAGACTATTACGTTAAGAGAGCCTCTGGCAAATGACAAAGTCTGCCGATTAGAATGGTAAACACAGCTAGTAGTGTACGCGAGATGCATACGGCGGGCGTCCAACTCATCACTTGAATTACGATTCGAGAACGTGATTACGCACACAAACAAGGAACTTGTCACACAAACGTTGACATGCATTTTTGGTGGAATATTTCAACCAATCTGCATTCAATGCGGACATATTTACTTACTCGAATAGTCAGCTTGAGGCATATGGGAGTACAGCGGCAAAAAAATGTCAAATAATAGCATCCCGTCCGCGGAGTATACACAAACCTTCCTCGTTTATCACTTTTTCTATTAGCGAAAAGCGCATCGAAATCGATTGAGTGGTTTAGAAGAAGTTAGAGGAGAAACAGACAGAGGCGGACACGACTTTATTTTAAAACTAGCTGGTATTCGATCTGGTATCACTTGTTTCTTTGTGAACCGAGTAATGAAACATAAATTAAATGTTACGGGAAACTTGTAACAATAGTGAAAACCGGATTCAAATTGGTTAAGCCGTTTCTGATATTAGCGTGCACAAACGCACAGACGAACAGACAAAAATCCTAAATACGATTTTTTTAACGTCCTAAACACGGCACGTTTACGATTTTATTATATTATGTATTGAATTGACTAGCGACCCGCCCACGCTTCCCAGGGATGTAATATAGGTTCTCTTTAATCTAGTAAAATTGTTGATAAAAGTGAGGTACTTAAAAAATATGAATATATGCCACTCAAAATACCTATACCGTTGTGATAAATGAGGAGGATGTAGGACTATGTAAGGTATTGACTATGATACAAACCTTTCTATGCATATTCCTGGGTAGGCAGTAGGCACACTTAACATTTTTATTAGATCCTTATTGTTCCTTTGTGAGTTTTCAGAATGGCTTTATGACAGCAATCGTTTTGCATAAAAATATCGCCAGACAGACCGAACGATAGATGGCCACCGTTGCCTATTAACACAAGAATTATACGTGCTCCAAATGCGCTGAAGACCTTTTGACTTTAGGATTAGGAGTGGACTGGGAAATGGGCTCTGGAATCCCTCTCCAAAACACAACAGCACACATGGAGATCTTCTGTAAATGCAACCCACTTACTGTCGCCAAACGGGTTGCCCAGTTTATGTTGCGGAATTAAAAAAATCAAATTTGTTAAGAAATAAGGCTGTATTTATTTATAATAATGTTGTTGACATTTGGTTATGGATACATTATAAGTAATATACAATTTTCAATAACTAACTTAGAATCTATATACAGCCCAATTAAAAAAAAAAAAAAAAAATTAAATACACGACCGTGTGGTCCCGTGCATGTTGAGGTGGCAGAAGCGTGGCGGAAGGTTATTGTGCCAAGAAAAACAACTCGTCTAGCTCCGCCGATTCCCCTACCGTGCCCAGGACGCTCGCCGTATTCCCCCTTTGAATTTCCAGCGCAATGCGTTGCATGAAGAAAGACCCAGCGCGCCGGTCGCCCGATTTTTCGATCAGGAGTTTCCCCAACTTTTTACCGAAAATTTTTGCTTCGGGCGACCACACGCCGAGCGTTTCTACCGCGAACGCTAGAAATTCAAAGTGGTCGGCGAGGCCTGAGTACTTGCTCCTTTTTAAATTTTCAGCGCTGAGGGCAGCGGAACCGGCCGAGTTGGTGGAGGCAGACAGATGACTCGGAGCGAGGGTGTCCACACACGTGGCATCCCACACCAGCGCCCTCCCGCGGCACCAAGGGACTAGGGTCATGCCATCAGGCCTCTTGCCATCATCGCGACACAAACCCGGCGGCTCTAATAAGCTAGGAATATTAGCTGTTCCCAGAGCACGCTTTATGATGTTGTTTAAAGAGTGGTGTCGCGAGCGACGGCCGGCGCTTCGTTGACATGACAGACCATGGTGTCCGTACGGATCGACGCTGGCGCCGCATACGCACGTATGAGTTTGGCATACCTTCGCGCCGACCCTTAATGAGACAGCTATTCTGACTGAATGCATGTCGAGAAGAGTGCCGAGGTGGGGAGATGGATGCGCGTTCAACCATGCTCCCGCCTCCCTCTCCGCTGAAGCCAGGACTCTAGCGCGATCCGCGCCAGAAACGGCATTCAGAATTTCCCTAAAAGATTTTTTAATTAGTGGATCATCCCACGCCCTCTGTGAGCCCGGGTGTGTCGGTAAATCAGATTCCGGGCATAAGGATTTCCAGCGTTCCAGCGCATCGTCCATGTGGCTGACCTCAAACTCACCGAGTGAGGGATTGAGAATCTTACCAATGAGGTCAAGACCAGCATGAGACGAAGCCAGGAAGGCAGGGAGGGCAACATCCCCTATCCGCCGAATACCGATGCCCCCGGAACTAACAGGGAGGGTGAACTGTTTCCACGAAATGCCATTTATATCGGAATTTAATATTAATTGTACGCAACCTTTAATAGTATTGTCCATGGCCCGTATACTTTGTTCGTGCATCCAGATAGGGCTGCAACGAAGAAAGTATGTGAGCCTCGGGATCAAGAAACAGTGACGAAGCAGGAAGAGAGCCACATGTCTATTGATATATGTAAGTCTATTAGTAAAAATTTCAATTTTGTTTTGTTTATCTTTGATAAGCGGGGTGATTGACTCAGCGGTAAGGGGAGCTCCAAGAAGGAAAAACTTTTCTTTTTTAATTTGTTTAATACCTGGAAGGATTAAGTTGAATTCGTTTAATATTGAAACTTTTTCCATTTCCGTGAAGGAATCAGACACGTAAATTTCACATTTTGAAAAGTTCAGCTTCAAACCTATATTGTTGAAATTTTGTATAATTTTAATACAGTCATCTTTTACAGTTTCTTTATCTCCACCTAATGTCCCATCATCCAAATACCAAAGGTTAAAATTACTATTAATTTTTTTAATTGAATCTAAAATACCTAAACTGAAAATAGGTGGGCCTAAGGGATCACCCTGTTGGCATCCCACCACTGAATTAATCACTGAATGACGGAAAAGCAAGAGAGAAGATTTAGAGTAGCATTGATGGAGATAATTATAAGATTCGGGTATGTGCTCTCTCACCGCTCCGAGCATTGAATCTCTCTCCAAACTATTAAAGGCGTTACTGACGTCTAATTTGATGAAGACATATGGATCACGTTTCGAGTCCAGGAAAGAGCGGGCAGCATGCACGGCGACTTCACATCCTTCCTTCGTGCCAAAACCTAATTGAACTGGCTGAAACAGATTACTCAATTTTATATTAATTTTTTTGCACACAATTTTTGAGCAAATTCTTCCAATGGTTGAACCTATGGCGATTGGCCTGATGCCTCCTTCTTTCTTTTTTAGTGCTATTAGTGAAGCGCCATAGATGTATGCGGTGAAATCTTCATTGACCTTGCCCTGGAGCATTATATTGCAGAGTTTGATCAGAGCAGTGAGGAGGTCTTGACCGGCCTGACCGAGTGATGCGGATGTCAGGTCTTTGAGGTGACTTGGGGAGAGGCCGTCCATACCGGCTGCAGAGCCATTAGGAAAGGAAGCCAATGCATGCAAAAAGTCGTCTTTATCACAAGAAATCTGCTCGACCTCAATCGTATCTTTATCAGGAATATCTAGAGATCGAGATGGCTGTGGATGTTTTTGCCGGAGCGAGGTGAGAGTATCAGTGTCGTTGTCAGCGAAGGTGTCCTCCGAAGTAAGAAGGCGCACTGCGCCTTTCACATCTCCGTCAAAGACCTTTCGTTCTGCTCTCTTCCATAAGGAACTATTCTTACGAGTAATGTTCGTAAAATTGTCATATACCTCTCCTACTGTGTATTCACTGACATTTTTCTTGATTTTATTAGTGAGGCTACAACGCCTATCATCTGAAGAATGAGCATGGAGTATTTTGTAGGAAAACTTGAACAACTCCTCCCACGAAGCTTGCGAGTTCTTATCAACACACTCGTTTACTACTTCCGCGAGTTTACTCGCTACTTGTATTCGTGCACCTCGTGGAATCCTCTTTAATACAGGGGCATTGAGGCGAAGCAACTGAAGTTCTTCACAGAAAGAGCGTGGGACGGAGGTGGGAGAAGGTAACACGTTTATGGAGTTTATGTCAGCTGCAGACGCTGGAGCCTGTGAAAGCGCTACTGCAGAATTGGTGGAGGGACGGTGAGCCCTGGATAGGTGGATGTTCAGACCTCGTGAACCTTTGTAGACCTTGCCGTCTGTGCAGATGGGGCATGACCGATTGGCTTGTGCGGTAGAATTGTTCATTAAGTGATTTTGTAATAAAAATTTAACCACAGTGAAAATAACATTATTATAAGAAAATACTGTAAAGAGCACTCTAAATAACAATAATAAACACTAAAAATATAATGAAATAACTAGATAAAAATTTACGTCAATTTTGACACTCCTGACACGTCTTATTTCTTTTTCGAATTTTTTCGTAACAAACGTAACGGGCTGTATTATAAATTCATAAAAAAAGCTTGCTAGGTGAATGTTTATAATTTTATTGACACAGACAACGGGTTCTGTAAAATGCATGTTAAATGTCAGTTAGATTATATTAGTCAGATTAAATGATTCACACTATGCGAAAATGTCAAATCTTATCTCTATCAACATTAGAGCGTTATCACACGAACTATCGTGAGGTCTTTGAACTACTTTGTCTTGTTTTGAAGGCATTCTGTTCTCCTTTTTGGTTACATTACAAAGGAATTCGGACGAAATACTCTTTTGAGTATTTCTAATTAATATAGTATAGTCATTTCGAGCTTTTACAAACTCGTGTTGCGATCGCTCGCTCCGATCCAGGATCCAACCATCCAACTAGGTGGACTATCACCTAGCTGGATGTACTTTAAGACTAACTTAAAAGCGTTATATTTTATGGTTCTAGTTTTTAAGTGTGCCCCCCGGCTTCGCCCGGGACGTAATTTTTATACATAAGAACATTCCCCGTTTATCCCTCTTTCCATTAGTCAAAACCGAATTAAAATCGGTCTACCCGTTCACGCGTGATGCTGTGACCAGGAGAAATAGGGATTCATTTTTATATATAAGAAGATTATAACAACACTTGAGGTTATCAACATTCGAGATTTTATCAATAGTTTTAAAAGGCCAAAGATGTTGGACGAAGAAGATACCGAAGATGTCGACCATCAGCCTACCATCAAGTGGACTGTCAGCTTGTCTGCCACCCTTTATAATATAAAAAAACCACAAAATAAGATCACAAGAGACACATTTATTTGCAAAAAGTATGTCTTATGACAAAGATTCTATTTGTCCTAAACCTGGCCGCAAATAGAAAAGGATTTTTCCCATTTGTCATCAGCTGTTTGCCCATTTGACAAATTGGAGCACTTTAATTTTTTTTTTTAAACTACGCGTGAAATCACCACTCGTACTTAGCAATTCCGAAACCAAAGCCCTCTAAGATACCTATATAAGACTAATGTTATGGTATTTTTATTTCTTTATAAAGACTCTGTACATTTATAGTATGAATTATAATTCTGTTATAAATTTAATGTGCGATGGCAAAAACTAAAAGAGCCATTCAGAAGCTTTTATCTTCAATATTAATGTAGTACAGCGAACCAAGTAGCACAACATTTATATGTCCGTAATAATATTTCCATTAACAGGAGACGTCAATGGCACGTTGATTTATTTTATTTTATTTTATTTTTAACGCACTTATAATATTGATTTATTTTCATCTGAACTCATAAAGAGAAGATATTTTGAATTTTTGTATATTTTTTGTAAAAAAATTCTACACTATCTATAAAAATCTACACTATCAGCGAGTAATATAGGCTGTAATTTATTTAAAAAAAAAATAGAGATCCCTACGAAAATTACAATAATTTAACCCAAGGCGTGCGCTGTGAAAACTATTCATGACACAAAAAAATTATGTACTATATGTATATTATAGTACTCATCTATACCAACAAAACAGTTCATCAAGTTATTATGTTAAGATCAACAGACAGGTTGACGGTCCATTTGATGGTAGGTGGCTACCGTCGCCTATAACACAAGCAACGCCACAGCTGCTGCAAGTGCGCTGCTGACTGCAGTAGGATAAGGGATTGGATAGGAAAATGGGCTCCGGCATCCCTTACTCACTCACCGAAACACAACAGCACACGTGCTGTTATTTCACGGTGCTTCTGGCTTCGGTTGTCTAACTATTATAACTGCAGTTATAAGTCGCAATAACCGTTTTTTCTTCAAATTAGTCAATCAAAACACGAGTAAGAGAATCCGAAAGATGGTGTTTAATTCTTATTCAACTAAATAGTTTAATAATCAAGGTTGATTATGTAAGTTTAAATTCCTCTTTAAATTATTCACGTTGATGTTGCGAGAGGAATAAAAATGCTAAAAGTAAAAAAATGCCGCGGTGTGAGCGACCAGCTCTATGCTTAGTCTTTTAGTTATCTACACATTTTAGTTTTTGTTAGTTTTTTTTATTAAAAATAATATTCATATCTTAAGATGGAGTCCACGCGAAGTCGCGGACCTCGACTAGTATAAAGTATCCTACGTAATCCCAACGATCGGCTACGATCCGACTCGTTCCGTGACGTCATCGGCTACGCCGTAGCCACTACGACATAAACGATAATGAAACGTGGGAATGTGGTTCGTTTTCACAGCTCGCGACCCGTTAAAGGCACTTACATTTAATATGGCGTATGTGAGTTACTAATTTAATATGTCTGGAAGTACTCTTATTCATATTGTTTTAATCTTTATTAAAACATTGAGTGATAACAAAGTAATATATGATTCAAGATAAGTTACGACAACCAGAAGCACTCTGTAGGCAAATCATGGTAACTTGCCTAGCTAAGCTAAGCTAAATTGTGTCCTTTTGGTGTTTATTTATAATGTTTTTAAGTTCATATATGTATGTTTATCTTTTTTAATGCCAGTAAATGTTTCTTTCTTTCTTTATTTCATTTTAGGGTTCCGTACGTCCGAATAAAAAAACGGAACCCTTATAGGATCACTCGTGTGTCCGTCTGTCCGACCATTCCCCCCCCCCCCGCCCTTATCTCCGAAACTACTGAACCTAAAATTTTGGAAAAAAACACAAATTAGTTTTCTACTTATTGATTTAGGAAAACCTATAAGAAGTCCATGATATTAAAATAACATGGTAAATCACTCAATATTGTGCGGATAGGTAACATCGTAAGGCACCCTTTTCACGCGAGTTCAACCCGCACTTGTCCCGTTTTTCTTTATAAAAGAACTGATCAGGCGTCTGTTCACAACTTAGGGGAGTGCTGGATATTACCGCCCGGTTGACAATTTCGCGCCCTTGCATTGCTCTAAAATATAAGCAGGTACTAAGTTCCTACAATGTTATAAAACTATGCTACATGGACCCTCTTCCCCGCTCGCAAGATATCAGGTCTGGGCTTGCGTTCAAAGAGGAGCCAGGCGCGCTTTTTCGTTTCTCGCACATTTGATGTTACTTTGCCGGAGTTTTTGTTAATAGAGCCAATTATTAGGATACATCGAGAAATAAATTATATTCATTTGTAAAGTAAAAATACTGTATAATTTGTGTGTGGAATAATTTTGAACGAATTATTTCAGTTTGATTTATTTTTGGTTGTATAAAACAAAATGAATGAGTTTTATACTACCGCGCGCGCACTGTAGTATCAAATTTTTAATACTCGGGTATCAATTTTTTTTTTAAAGATAGGGGACACTTTGTAGCACGGTAGACCATTAATATAAATGGCGAAATCTACATTAAAAAAGAAAAGATCATGTGATCCACGCAACACACGAAGACTGCGTTAGCGGCTGTAGGCAGTAGCAGCAAAATTAAAACAGCGCCTAGAAAATTCAACATTTATATACCTAAGATTTAACCACATAGTTCGTAAAACTATGCGAAATTGAAAATCTTAGGCACAGTATTATCAAAGCAGGTTGATAATACCGCGTTTTTCCATATCTTGGTTATTTTTTCACATTTTTATTATGGCAAATGTGTAGCCTAATAAATACTGTTTTGTTTTCATTTTAACCTAACCCGAGTTTAGTTATAGGATTTTCCCCTTCGGGGATCGCCAATATTAAGCTCTCCCCTAAGAGGATAAAGTACACCTTAGAAACATATCACGTACCTATAACTTAATTTGCAGTCGAGTGTTTTTATTTTTGTTTAATAAAATTTACTTGTAGCTTCTTCCATAAATTTAAAATAAAAAGTCAAATTATTTTCAATTTATTGCAATTTCAAGAGCACATAATTATAATATTCTTCTCTCTTTCACTATAGACGTTTTTGATTTCATACGAAAACTCCAAAGATGAGACGGCTGGCTTTATTTAGCTGAGCCCGCAACTTCGTACGGGTGGTATTCGGAATAACGCGTAACTTTTTTGTTTGTAAAGAGATTGAAATGAACACTAAATATTACCTACCGGAAGCTTGCTGCAATACATCAGTGGAAACCACATTAAAATTGGTTAAGCCGTTTCTGAGATTTTTTTTTTTTTATTATTAAAGATGGGTTTGCTCTTGACCAGCATCTATCCATGTAGGAAGGATGAGGCCGACGATGGAGCGAGCTCACCCAGAAGATGTCTATTCACTCGAACCTTGAAAAGATTTGGGTTATATGAGCTCGGAAATACAGATTAACGTGCACAAAGGCATAGTATGCAAAGCACTTTTTTATTATATATTATGAAGATCACCAGCCTAAGCTGAACCATACTTAATATGACTGATTATATAGATCTGTGGTCAAATTAAATTTAAAAAATTCAAAATTACCTATACTGACTATTTTTAACTTTCAGTCATCATAGTTTTACAGATGGTAATATATAGTTAACTAAAGATTCAGCCAATTCAACCGAAGAGTTATTTTATTGCATTTTTATCGAAAAAATATTGAACGTGATTCTTTAAATTTACATAACTTTTTTGTTCGTAAACCGATTGGAATGAAACAAACACTAAATGTTACGGGAAGCTTGCCATAATACTCCAGTGAAAACCGAATTCAAATCGGTTAAGCCGTTTCTGAGATTAGCGCGAACAAACGCACAGACAAACAGGCAAAAATTAAAAAAAAAATTTTTACCTCGGCAACGTAAGTACGACGTGTACAAATAGTTTTTTTGGAAAAATATTAAATGTACAGTCGTTTGCGATTTTGTTATACCTAGGTATATATTAGATTCGATTATTAGATACTAATAGCGACCCGCCCCCGGCTTCGCCCGGGGTGCAATCACTCTTTCCATTAGTGAAAACCGAATTAAAATCGGTCTACCCGTTCACGAGTGATGCCGTGACCAAGGGAAATGGGATTCATTTTTATATATAGAGATAAAAAAAATTTATGATCCCTATTCCCAACAATAAGTACCTACTAACAAATGTATGGAGTTATAACAAGTCATTTTCGTGGTGAAGAAAATTATCTCATTAACCCACAAAGAAGTAACGTGAGATCAGATATTAATATGTAATACATAGTTCCATGTCTCTGTGAACAGCCGTAGTCACAAGATGGCAGACCTTTGAAACTTGCTTTTTGATTATTTTACATAATTAACACTATTAAATTACAGAATTAAAACGAAGTTTTAAAATAAAATACATATTGTAATTTACGGATGCAATTATTCAAAGGATATTTGAAAAAAAATAGCCGAATGAAACACATTTAATGATTCATTCTTATTTATACAAATTTGTCATTATAAAGTATTTTTCGTTAGAAATTTAGTGATTCATAAATGAATTAACCTATTATAAATCCTTATAAGGATTCGTAACAGAACAACACGTTATAAACAACGTTGCGCTCAAATAGATATTGGTTTATTCAATTAAATATTGAAAAAGACACCAATTTAATAAGGAAAGATTTTTTTAAAGCCAAAACAAACCGATTCTATTGCCTCCAAAGGAAGCACTACTACGCTTCCGTTATGTGATAACCTTACAAAGAACAGGGTGCGAAACCGTGCACACCCAGACCAGAGCCAACTGAAAAGTTCTTATTCAAAGATGACCCCGGGCGGGAATCGAAGCCGGGATCCCTCAGACAGAGGGTTAAGGCAAGCATTTTAACCACTCCACCAATGGGCTTAACAAGGATAGGTACTTTAATTTTCGCTTTATTAAAATTCCAAAAAAAAAAAATCTGAAACAAAATCATGAATTCATTCAATAATAATAAATATACTTTAGTGCACACAGCTAAATATCAGACCCCTGCAATCGTTCAGTCGAGGTCAAAGATATATAGTTCCAAAAATATATTTACACACAGTGGGATAAATACTTGCTTACAAAGCATGTGACAGTTTCAAATTTTCACTCAATGCACCAAAGTTATGTTTGCAATCTTTCTTTCATAGAATCATTGTCACACATTGTAACAAATATTAGTTTAAAACGCACGTTGCGGAATAAATGTATCTATATTAAGGCAAAGAAAATGAGCCATACAGCCAAACACAATAAGAAGTTCATTTATAATATTTACTTAAATTTGCCTTATGTGTTTTTTAAGACATAAAGGATATTAAAATTTAAATTCAAGTACGGTAGGTTATTTAATTATTACAAAATTAATTTAATAGTAGGCTGTATAGGTCTGCAGCCCAAGCCAATGTCATAAGATGTCAATGTCGTAAGATTTAAAAAAAATAAAGCGGCGGGAAACAGCTCTTGTTTTTTTGGTGCGTTTAAAGAAATGTTATGTTATACTAGTGTTTTATTTCCTCGCAATCGAAGTGAAAAGCAAAGTTTATAACTCGTCCACAAAACCATTTTTATCCTCGACATTTGTGTCGATTGTGGTTCGATTTGTGCACTTGTTGTAAAATCTACTATTTAATAATACTTATTTTTCGTTAAGAAAATTATTATTGAAAATTTCAAGAAAAATACTTGAAACGCAACGCTATTGGTCACCTTCAAAGTCTATAATGACAGTGTCAACAAGCGCGTAGTTGTTTGATTTGTGATTTTTTTACTTTGATTTTTATTATAGACTGTGTGACGTCACGACAAGGGCGCCAAAAGGGCGGGTGTTTAAAATGCCCGTACCTGTTAGTTAATTTTAACTTTTTTTTTTATTACTAAGTTTTAGTTTTTCGATGCTAGATATATTTTGCGATTATTTATGGCATAAAAATATTAAAAAAAGTGCATGTTCCATATTATGTACACAAACTGCTCTTGCTCTTATTTATTTTATTGCTCTTTCCATCAGTGAAAACCTTATCAAAAATCTGATGGGTGGTTTAGGAGACATTAGATTTAGGCGGAGACAGACAGAGAGGGAGAGCGACTTTATTTTATAATATTGTATAGATAGTTAAGCCAAGTTTGGTGTTATGAGAACAAGACATATGTATATCATCACAATTAATAGGCTTGATACGCGCAGCTGGCCGTCGGTAAGTAGTCAATTATAGTCAAATCTTTTGCAATAGTCAATTTTCCACCAGCTCGGAATGCATCTTGAGAAAACCTGGCAGCAACTAGATGTTGCTCTTTTAAACATCTATTATAATGGAAGCATAGCCATCAGTCCCAAGCAGCTCCATCAGTCAATATAATCATTTTATAAATTATAGTTTTTTGTGCCTAAATAATTTCTTTTCTCTGCTTTTTTATATTAGTATAAGGGTTTAAACATAATTTGGGACGTTATTATAATTGTATATTAATTGAAATCTTCACTGAATATTGTCTTGTGTATTAATCATAAAGTACATTTATATGGTTCACTTTTAAGACAAAGAAGAAGTTCACTTTTAAGATTGACTATTAAACAAAACAAGAAAAGGAAATACGTTTAAATCATTCGAGATATAAATAAAGAGAGGCCAAACAGACTATTGGACTCCGATTGTTTCAAGGGGTCGATGACCATGTCCCACACTGGACCAGCCAAAAAAACAGTTCGGTGGTTACACTGTCCGACCACTTCGCCCCCCGACCCCTCGGCCCCCTCGGCCCCTCGCCCGCGAGCCTTTGCTTCACTACAGTCACACCACAAACACTTCAAACTTGGTCAAATATTTACAGATATTTCGACCAGCGAAACGTTCAGACTCTTTGTTGTCTTCTTTCGTTTTTGTGTAAATGTTTTCATTATAAACTAGCGAACCACCCCTGGATTCGCACGTATATCCAATTTTTCTCTTGATAAGAACCTTCCTCGGGCTTCAAAGAATATTTGAATAAAACGAAAAGCCGATTTGGTCCAGTCTTTCTCCAGTTTTCCACCAAAAAAATTGTTATTCAATTTTATTTATATTTATGCAAAAATGAGTTTGTTTGTTTGTTTGTTACGCTTTCATGCCTAAAATACTCAACCGATCATCATTAAATTTTGCATACATCATCATGACTTTGACCGATGCTTAATGTTTGTTAACTGTATACTCGTAATAGCAAATTGATGTTGAAAAGAGTAACCATAAAATTTCTTACCAGTTCTTCCTCACAGAACATTATAGAAACTGGGAAAAATCAGAATTGGTCCAGCCGTTCTCGAGTTTTGCGCATAGAAACACATTTAGCCATTCATTTTTATCTATATTTATATATACCCATTTCTTTTATTAATAAAATTATGTTTGCGTAAATTATGTAACTTAAAACTCCTTTAAGAATAAACTGAAATCACATAAAATACGAAAATAAACAGAAAGTAATTACAAAATAAAAAATAATTATTTCAAGTTCTAAGTTTATGCGATCCCTATCTTGACTTACATACAAGTATCGATGCGTATAACCAATGGGGGTATCTCAGAAGACCACATTCCTACCGACGCGTCTCACCCCGCACCTCGGCACACTCACCAACACATAGGTATACATAGAGTGCTATACAAACTCCACATCGCCGTCATAGTTAAACAACGGAAACTGTACATAGCACTCTATCGTACAATAACAAGGTCCAGATTTAAATCAGTTCCGATTAATATTTGATCTGCTATTATTAGCTAAACAACACAAAACTAGAAAGAAAAACTTACGATTAAACAATTAATTAGATTTAGTACTTATTAATTACATAATTACTATATTTTCGTTATTATGATAATATATTTCATATGTTACTAGCGACCCACCTCGGGCTTTGGACGGATGCAACTTTTTTGCATTTCCCATACTAACTAATATTATAAATGTGAAAGTAAATCTGTCTGTCTGTCTGTTACCATTTCAAGCCTTAACTAACCAATCGATCATCGTGAAATTTTGGATACACGTTGTCAGGAATACCGGAAAGAACATAGAATACTTTTAAAGCAGATAAATGTACTGTTCCCGAGGGATCATTTAAAAATGTAAAAAAATGGCTAGAGTACATACATAAATCTTCCTTGTTTAGCGCTCTTTCCATTAGAAAAAACGATGTCAAAATCCTTTGGGTGGTTTAGGAGAAGTTACAGTTCTCATCAAAAAAATAACAGTACTACAAGTACTATTTAGGGTCTAAATAGTACTAATAACAGTACTTGTAATACTGTTATTTAATTTAGACTAAATTTTAGACGGTGAATAAATAAAAAAGAGGACTGATATCATTTTAAAAAAATACGCCAATAAATAGCTGGCAGTTTAGTCTTCACAATGGTGTACCACAATTTCAAAATTTAATTGAAATTTTCATCCATGTAGAGATTGTTTTCAATGTATGCCGTCGGAATTTCTGCATTTCAATTTTTTTTAAATATCGTTTTTTTATTTAATAATAATTGTTAACTAAGCTCTGTGACACCTACCAAAGATTTTTTTTCCTAACAAATATGGATACCTGGCCAACTGCCAAGATGATGACAATCCTGACTTTGTGGCAAATTTACAATAAGCCAGAAGAAACCCCGAAAGAAACTCAGGATTCTTTTACCATATATAATTACAATTATTACACTCAAATTACAGTATATACAATATTAAACATAGTTTGAGTTCAGAAACGTAAATCCAGGCTTCATTATCGCTTAAATAAATCAGCGATTTTATAAACCTTTTGATTTGAGCAGAGTTTGGTTTTGATTACATTTTTAAATTTATTTATAGGTAAGGCTCTTATTATCTCGGGAAGTTTATTATAAAACCGTATACACTGACCCATAAAATAATTACTTATCTTATGAAATTACGTTTTGTCATTATTATCATTATTATCCTTAATCCTACTGTAGTCGGCAGCGCACTTGCAGCACCTATAGCGTTGCTTGTGTTATAGGCGACGGTAGCCACCTACCATCAAGTGGACAGTCAGGCTGTCTGTCGACATAACATTAAAAAAAAAAATTAAACCTAGTTATTATATTGTAAATATTAGGTCGAGGAAAAAGTCTTTTCGCATATAGTATATATAAACCTTTAATAAAATCTCTTTGGCTGTTATTATTTGTATCTGGCTGGTTTTGATGACCTATTTGTCTATTTGTCGCGTTTTTTTGATCAGAAGTCCCAAAATTTCTACAGCAACGGGATGATGTCACCACCTACGAGATGTACTGTAATTTTTGGGTTGGAGAAAATGCGAAGAAACTTTTTCCCTAACCTGTTAGTACACACGCGCAACACAAATAATTGGAGGTAATTATTTGATACGTCACTGGAGGTAATTTTTTAATGTCAACTTTTCCTATCCTATTTTCCAGTGTATGTTCGTCATTGCCTATGGTTACTCAGGCACACAAATACTTAAAACGGACACTTCAGGGCACTCGAGGCCTTATGTCAATCGAGGTAATTGCTAATGTTGCATGACTGGTCGCCGCGTAATGAGCGAAGCCACAAAGCCATGTTTGGAGAGGCAAAATGAACTCGCGGAGAGCTCTCGAGGCATCGGCAACAGTCCACTCATTTAACAACGTATTGTGGAACACTTCAACACTGCCTGTTTATTGAAGGGCTACCTCGAAGGTTCACGGGCGTACACCACTTTTTAAACAGATATGCAATATCCTTACACAGTATTGAAGTCACTGCCTGCGTCAGTCTGTCTACGTTTTCACTAGGTTTCCGTATATAATTTGCAGAAAAAAATTGTACCGGTCACTAGTATACTAGTATTAATGTTTTGTCGTTAATAATTAAATAATTTAATTATTTCTTCTTTAAGAAATTTAATTGAATCGAATGAAGTAAGTGGGAAAATTTATATTAAAAAAACGGGACAAGTGCGAGTTGAACTCTTTGACGAGGGTTCCGTACGATGTTACCTATCATGTTTTTTTTTAAATCTACGCACAATATTGAGTGATTTACTATGTTATTTTATTATCATGGACTTCCTATAGGTTTTCCTATAATCTATAAGTAGAAAACTAATTTCTGTATTATTTTTTTTCAAAATTTTAGGTTTTAGGGGGAGAGATGGTCAATTTTCGTCTATTTTCTTGAATAACTTGGAAACTATTTATTTTAAAATTACAAAAAAAATACGAAAATGACCTCCCAAAAATGACCTATACAGATTTCATCTATTCACGTCACACCTCTGCGTTTGGGTCACAGAAATTGATATGTGTACCAAATTTCAACTTAATCGGTCTAGTAGATTCGGAGATAATTGACTGTGACGGACGGACAGACGGACACAGGAGTGATCCTATAAGGGTTCCGTTTTTTTATTCGGACGTACAGAACCCTAAAAAGAAAATTCATTGTACAATCCATCCATCTTTATCTATATACATATTATTATAATGAAGTCGCTTTTCGCGCCTGCCTGTTTCTCCGTTAATTCTTCTAAACCACCCAACTCATTTTCATACGATTTTCACTAATGGTAAGAGTGATCAACGAAGCCAGGGGCAGGTCGCTAGTAACTAATGGATTAATATTATACATGTATTCCTATCAGAGATAAATGGGACTCGGAAGCCAACTCAAATCACAACTTTCCGAGTCAAATTCAAATCAAAGTGCATGGGCCGGTCGCGATGAAATTCGTTCTGAGAGGGAGGCAATGGTTGTGCGAATTAGCTCAACCTTAAATCTTGTATCCCAATGGGGAGACAAGAATCTGGTTAGTTTTAACACCACCAAAACGCAAGCGTGTTTGTTCTCTGCGAAAAGGAGCCTTTCGAGTTGGCTCCAACTTTCCGAGGTGCATTCGTACCCGTGGCCGATGATCTCGAGCTTCTTGGAATGAGGTTGTATTCAAATCTCAACTTCGGCACTAATATCGAGTTCAAAGCTCTGTTCATAGCTCTGAGCGCTCTAAATAGAATGAAGCGATGCTTCACACCTGGACAGCTCCTCTCTTTGTACAAAGCGCAAGTCCGATCTTCCGTGGAGTATTGCTGTCACCTTTGGGATGGCTCAGCAAAATACCAACTTGTCGCATTAGACTCGGTAGATCGCAGATAAACTAATAAAAACTAAGCTGCAGAGCTTGGCACATAGACGCAAAATCGCCTGTCTGTATGTACCTATTCTACACGATCTACTTTGGAGAGTTTGCTCGGGAGCTGCATGAGAACATACCGCCTTCCCCTTTCTTATATCGGAAATTAAGACGTACGGCCTAACCTTGTCGAAATCCCTATAATTCGGACACAGCTATTTAAAACATTTTTTATAATGCGCACTGCCAAGGATTGGAACTCCCTGCCGGTCTGTATTTCCGAGATCAGACAACCCAAATATTTTCAAATTCCTAGTAAACGTTCTTATTAAAGTCAAGCTATTTCCAACATTTATGTATTATCTATTACAATTCACAATATGTGTTATTTCATTTTATAATTTAATAATAACAATGACTTATTTGTTCACGAATATGAACACATATTATTAATGAAAAATCTCTACCATATTTTGAATTGCCATAACTCAAATTGAACTAATTGAGTAAGTATTAAGTCTTTCTTTTATGAGGAAATTAATTATTTCATTATTTTCTTCCGAGAATATCGAAATTTAATGTATTTATATAGGCTGTGTAGAAAACCAACACATTCTTACCTGTTGGACCCAAACTTGTCAGTGGATTCATCTTTTCGTGTTCAAAAAGCGATTCTGTTTTTCATGTTCGGTAACGAATGTGATATAAAAAAAAATCTCTACTGCAAGGGTCTAAGGATCATTCTCAAACGGCACCATTACTAACAACCAATGTTTGTAAAGTCATCCAATTCACCGCTGATCCTTTGAGGTCCAGAGGCACAGGTGTGTGGTGTAAAAAAAGCTTTAAAAAGTCTCCGATCTCAGCAATTAATGGATTATTCGTTATAAAAAGGGACGCATGCTTAAATGGCTCCATAAAAGTTAGTAACGTGTTTGATTCCATCGGTAGTTAAACTTAATTTTTTTCTCTATTTAGTACTTATTGTTAAGCAAACCAACCGACCTTTAGTTTTATCGACCATTATTACCTACTTTTTATTTTTATACACAATAAAAAATTGTCAATTAATGATTTCATTTACTGGACTCCACAGTCAAAGCTCAAAACGGCAGATGTAGTTTTTTGGTTTAATGTGTATATTAGTTGTCATGGTAACTCGCACTACTCGTGAAAGAAACCGCATAAGATGAGCGATCTTCGAACACATCTGAACTCCTACCAATCTGCAGTGGACCACAGATTCTTCCATACTTGCTCATCTAGTGCAAACCTTAAACTAAATCCAGTTTATATTTTACTAGCTATGATCAGTAAAAATCAATTACCTACCTCGCAGTCGTAGCGTACGCGTCTTGACTTTGCACTGCCTCTGTGGTTTCGCGGCGTGGTCGCGCTTTACATCGTATTATTTCTTTAACCATACGTCCAAAATATATGTAGTAAAAAGCAAAAATCGCGTACTTTGACTATAAACTCGGTGATTTTGATAAGGATTTATTATTTTGTTGATAATGTGACCATAAAAATAATTGTTATATTTAAACCACAAGAACCAATTTTTGTGGCTTAAATATAAAAGTGTGGCTGACTTTTTTGTAGGTATTATCAAGCTCTATAACTTTTTTATAGAAATCAATCATATAATCTCACCGTTAAAGCAGCGTTCGAAAGAAACCATTTCGTTAGACCGTTTTTTCGTCGAAATACTCGCAAATTCGATTACAACTAAGAAGCCTTCTCTCACGGGATAATCTTATAGCCTATGTCCATCCTGAAATTCTTTTCTATTGGTGAAACATTTTTTTAATCGAATGAGTAGTTTCGAAGATTACCTACATACATACAAACATACAAACAATAAGACAAACTTTACCTCTTTATAATATTAGTATAGAACCTTAGGCGTCTTCAAGAACATAATTCAATATTGATTCTAGTTCAACATTTGAGGACCACTGGCCGTTCTTTACCGATATCTGAACACCCAACATCCATCACTGACATTCTTAAATGTATTTTTAAGACAAAGGGTTCAGGACAAGGAACTCAGGGCTCGCCGACTATTAATCTATTCGGTCTACATCCGAGGTCAAAAGATATATTTGTAAACTTTAGATGCGCCCAAATTAAATAACATGTTACATAACTTTATTGAACATTGCTGTATAACACATTGTTATAGACTTGTTTTATGTTGCTGTATGCAACGTAAAACAAGTCTATAACAATGTGTCACAATATAACATGTCTACAATGGTCTAGGTCGCTTGTTTGTTTTATTAACACACTTCGTCCACACCAGTCATTCCACTTCGACCAACAGAACCGATCAACTGAAACTGGTCAACTATTTTCTTTTGTTTATGTCGTTAACTTTCTGGTTGGTTCGTTGGGAATTTTTTTAGGTCCACCACACATAAAACACACTATATAACCATGTTTTATAACATACTAGCTGGAGCCCACGACTTCACCGACGTTGAAAAATAAAATAAAAAAGTTACGCCTGACTAAATATATGAGCAATGTAACGCCTAACATATTTATTGCAGTTATACCTTTGCCAAGCGTTAGTTGATCCCACGGGAGCAGTACTTTTTTCTGGATGAAAGGTACCCTACGACTTTTCCTGCATCCCTGACAACGTGTATGCAGAATTTCATGATGATCGGTTCAGCAATTTAGGCGTGAAAAGGTAACAGACAGACTTTTTTTATGTTAAAGATCGGCAGACAGGCTGACGGTCCACTAGTATATGGCTACCGTCACAAGCGACGCAAAAACTGCTGCAAGTGCGCTGCCGACTACAGTAGGATTAAGGAAAGGATTAAGGATTAGGAGGGGATAAGGAAATGGGCTCTGGCATACACCTTTTACTTACTCACCGAAACACAACAAGCACACGTGCTGTTATTTCAAGGAGGTCTTCTGTAAGGGGTGGTTACTGCCGCCAGATGGGCCGCCCAAATTATTACGAAACGCAGTATACCCTGCCACTATTTTCCAGATCCAGACCAGAGCCAAATTTGATAAGTTTTTTTTTTTTTTTTTCAAAACTAGACTCTGCCGGGAATCGAACTCTAGAACCCTAGAACAGAGCGTTAACGCAAACACCCTAACCCCTCATCGAATCGGGCTCGTTACTTTCACATTTATAATAATGATATGGATTAATATGGGTTTTGTTTTACAGTCTGGAATCTCTTATAGCTATCTCTTACAGAATATTTTTTTATTCTTTTTTTTTCAAATATTCATTAGGGTTTTTAAAAATGAATAATAACAAAAATGTGCGAAAAGCAAGTACCCATGAACATCAATAATATTGACACTAATGTCAACCGAGTCGCTGGCACATCGCTGCCTCAAATGTGCGGCTTCTGTAGAGATTGGTTTGCGGTTTGGCCGAGTTTGCGCCGTTTCAAATAAAACCTACGCTTTATTAAAGTGAGCATTCAATTAATTGAGGGCTTCCAAGTGGCGGAACCCGTTTACTTGGAACCCGTTTAAACCTTATCCTCTTACTAACAAATAGCTGTTAACGTTACTTTAGGTTTACAAGTAAAAATTTAATACCTTCATGTATTCGCACGAAGCATAGGATTGCCTGGTCGCGGCCAAGTTTGGGCGGCCCGTCTGGCGGCAGTAACCACGCTCTTACGGTGAGTGAGTATGCCAGAGGATGCCAGAGCCCATTCTCCTATCCAATTCCTTATCCTTAATCCTACTGTAGTCATCGGCGCACTTGAAGCACCTGTGGTGTTGTTTGTGTTATAGGTGACGGTAACCACCTACCATCAAGTGGAGCGTCAGGCTGTCTGCCGATCTTAACATAAAAAATAATAAAAATAAAATAACTGAAGCGTCCACGTATAAACGTAAGAACCTTTTTATATCCACATTGGCCTCTTTATCTGACATGTTAATTAATAGTCTACGGGTACCTCCACGGAAGCAGCTGAAGAGAAGACTTGTTAACGACGATTGTGCATCTAGTAAATGGTTCTATTTATTTAGGGTACACACACCAATTGGACACGCAAACATCGATGAGTGCTCGGCACACTCGCCAGATTGAAATACCACCGTAATGCTGTACTGTCTTGTATTCATCCTGTACATGATTATATGTATATTAGGTACAATTAGCGACCCGCCCCCGGGTTCGCACGATACAATTTTTTTCTGCAACTCATATACACAAACCTTCCTCATTTATCGCTCTTTCTATTAGTGGAAACCTTATCAAAATCCATTCGGTGGTTTAGAATCAATTAGCAGGAAAACAGACTTTATTTTATCCTTACATAGTATAAATAAAAGTCACTGTCCGCGTCTGTCTGTCTGTCTGTCTGTCTGTCTGTCTGTCTGATGTTCGCTAACTCCTCCAAGCAACCGATTTTGATCCGGTTTTCCCTAATGGAAACAGCAATAAACGAGGAAGGTATGTGTATATAATTCGCAATTGCAATGCAAAAATGCAATCAGATATATTTTTTACTACAAATCAATTCTATTTAGGAACGTTAATCCCACGCTGGCTCATCACTCATTTCAAAGATAGTGTATGTACATAATATTGAAATAAATTAAAAATGTGACTCCACAGTACAATTATTTAAATATCTGCCTATTAAAGGATAGGGAACAAAATAAACAAATCCTTTTAAAAGAAAAGTTTAAGCATTAGATGCGTTTGCGCTTAGGTATGCGCTCGTTTATGTCTTTTGTATGCAAACGCGCGATTCGCAAACTTCATAACGTTTCTCATGTTAATGTCTATTGTGAATTACTAGCAATAATTTATTTTAAGTTGTTGAGTTTACGTTTCATAGAAACTGCAGATGTTTTATGGGGTAATCTTACACCGTTGTTTTTGGTTTTTATATAAATGGTGTTTTTTCGTGATGATATCATTTTAGCTAATCTCTATCTTGCCATCATCATCATAATTATCTCAACCGTAGAATATCCACTCCTGGACAAAGGCCTCCCCCCTAATTCTCCAAATGGACCGATCGGAAGCAGCCAGGATCCACCGTCGACCCACTTCCCTTATCGAGTCTGCTGTTCCCCTTGTGGGTGCGGACTTCCTACAATTCGTTTCGTCTACGAATATCCTCATTGCTGATTCGATCTCGCAGTGTTTGTTACTTTCGCAACGAATATTGATGAAATTTCACAGAGCCACAGTTTATAAATTAGAATATCTCATAAGCTTTTACTTTAGAAGATACGTGGACGTAGCCGGGGCAAAAGTTATATACATAATACAAGAAGTAAGTATTGAATGTAAAAGATACTATGGTCGTTTCGTGGTATGCGTATACGTCGTGCGACTACAATGCGCGATCCGGCACACGCCTCTCAATATTTCGACAATTATTTTATAAATAACATAAATTAAAATGTTGTCATCGCATAATTAAACATAAAAGGGCAAACTTCGTTCCCAAACATGCATATTATGCTGATGTTCAGAATATATTTTAGTTATTGGGCCCACCAACCATAGAAATGAAAGCCACATAGTAAACAATTATAATAGTGTTACGTGCTAGGTGAGTTAAACTTTCGTGTAAGGGCAAAACGAACTATTTATTTTTACAAACCAAGATGACTTCTAAAATCATTAAACTTGTCCGATGAAACCGTCAAACTTGCCAAAAGTCGTCAATGATTCCCTTAATGTGTCGCCGCCAGTTCAATGTCGCAGATAACTTCCCAAAAGCTCCGAAGTCGTATCGTTGGTTGTCGCACCACTAACTCATCTCGCCCGCCTGCTCTCTTATTTATACTTGGCGCCAAACGCCTCGATGTATTTCGAGTTTTCCAGAAAATCTAAACAAGATCGTAAACAAGCCATTGAATGTTCGGGAATGCTATTTCTGTTGAAATGTAAACTGTTGTTGTATCGGGAAGGGGCGTGGCTGCCATCGATAGGATAGGACGTCCAAGACTTTCGGCCGGTGCGAACGCTTTTTCCAGAACGTTCCATAGTTAGTCGTAACAATACCTATACTTACACAACATACACAAAACAATATTATACACATACATATATGTACATATGACAATAATGCGCGTCATTATTGACAGATTGACAGTTCGAATGCTATGCCTTCGAACTTTCGAACCTCCGATGTGTAGTTTGGGAGAGAGCTGCCACAAAGTGACCTCATTCAAAAGGAAATCAACGTTTTTATTTAATTTTTTTATCTCCTTAAATTGTTAATGAGCCTGTCACATTCCCGTCATCTGGAATAAAATACAGAGGCTCTAGTATGAGTTTACGATACTACACCAATACTACACTCGCTAGCGAGAACGTAAAACTTTTGTATGGGAAATCGTGAACTGTCAATGTCAAATTATCAATTTTCCATATAAATGTTTTACGCTCTCGCTAGCGAGTGTAGTATCGTAAACTCATGCTAGAGCCACAGCTAACAAAATGTCACAAATGAGTGTGTCACTAGATTACGTCACCAAAATGGCGGCCAAACGCATTTGTTATTACTTGGAATCTTATGCTTTTGAAGCTTTAAAGTTATCAGTTAAATTTTAATTTCAATTTCAATTCAAACAAAAACCATCTTACTAAAAGGTAATAGTGTAATTTAGTGAACTAATAAGCTAAATAAATAAGATATTGTTTAACATTTAATTATCCAACGGACATTAAGTACACACAAAACAAGTTTCAAATAAATACAATTATTGTTTACGCACTAAGTTATCTAGATGGCGTTGCGAGACCTTATTAATGAAAATGTAATGGCATATAAAAAATAATATCAAATATAGATCAAGATCATAATAGTGTTTTTTTTTTAATAATAAGACACTAGAGTATCTAGCCGCCCAACTGTCGCATCAGATCTGAACCAGCTAAAGGTGCAAACCCTAACAAATATAAATATTATATTAGCTGAGCCCGCAAATTCATGCGCGTGATATATAGCGCATAACTTTTTAGTTTGAAAACCGATTGGAATGAAACAAGCTTACTGCAATGGAATGAAACAAGCTTACTACGGGAAGCTTACTGCAATACATCAGTGAAAATCGCATTGAAATCAATTAAGCCGTTTCTAAGATTAGCGTGCACAAACGCACAGACAAACAGATAAAAATTCTAAAACCTATTTTTTTGGCCTACGTAACATACGAGTAAGTACAACGTGTACAAATTGTTTTGTTCGACACGGCTCGTTTACGATTTTATTATATGTATAATAATAAATAGGTATGTATAGATTCGTAACATTCATAAGTGGGGGTATTTTACATTGTAATGTAAAAAGTGCATACTCGTATCCATATCTATCTATACTAATATTATAAATGTGAAAGTAACTGTCTGTCTGTCTGTTACCTTTTCACGCCTAAACCGCTGAACTGATCATCATGAAGTTTTGCACGTTGTCAGAAATGCAGGAAAGGATCCAGAAAAAAAGTACTATTCCCGAGGGATCATCTAACGCCTGGGAAAGTTCTACGTAATAGAGAACACAAATAGCTAATATTTTCTTGGTATTAATGCTCGTCAATATTTAAAGAAGAGAAAGAGAAATGAGTGTTTTGTCTTCAGATTATTTAATTAGTGTTGTCTTATAAATATCGATTATGGATAGCATGTATAAAAAACATTTTCTTTATCTACTAGTAAAATGCCTCAAGACAGAATGGTGCAGCCGGATCGCGCGTCGATCAGACAGAAGAAAGTATGGGCGTCGGGCGCGGAGTCTGCGGACCGGACAATCCGGTTATGCTAAACCCCATTGTGGTCACTTTTTGTAGCCCGATCCCGTCGCACCAGCCTTGCGCTAACTGCCGCCCGACCCCCGCCGCGAACCCCTCTGGCGGCCGGTTATTTTGCCAAAAATACCATAACATTATTCGGCAGTTACCGTGACTTCTCACAAAAGACCATTCGAAAATTGTATCACCTGAACTTTTGTAAGCAGAAATGAAGAATTAAAAAATGCTACAAAAACGCATCAGAGACATATCGATGTGCGTCCAGAGCTATCTAGGCTTTATCCCAATCGCGATATCTTATACGTAAAAATTGTGTCATAAAAAAGGAATTGATTAACTAATGTATATTTTCTATTATACGAACATAAAGTATTGTCTTTACCGCTAATAAAGTTGCCCGAAACAAACATCAGCTGGTGATAGCACCATTATTTTCATGAAAATTATCACATTATCGAAATAAATGTAAAATTTTTGATATTTAAATGCATCAAAATTTAGAATTTATCCTCAAAATTTCATTTTGGAAATGAACGTGGCCATGGCATAAAAATAGTTTATCCCATGGCCACGTTTGGTTTGTAAAGCACGTGGAGATAGATACACGATACAAATACCTAAAGTATTGTAAGTTTTTGAATATAATTTTTTCATAAAGCTCTACCATAGCCAAAACTTATTACAAAATGAGATTTTCGTACAAAATATATAATTTGTTTATAAATACAAGAAATGTGTCTGTGATTAGCGTTAACTTAAGGCTCGTTTAGAGAGTTATGTAAGAAAATTAGCTCACATCACCCTTTTCATAAAATTTAGAATTTAAATAAAGTATATTTTAATAAAAAGGAATCGCATTATTTTATCTATACATAACTTTAAATTAAATAAATTTTTAATAACATAAGTACATTGAAATAGTGGAAAGGAATAAGTATTATCATAGATAAAATTTAAGTAGTATTTTATCTATGGTATTATGGAAGAAATAAATAGGAAATTATTGACTGGCGATTTTAGAACAAGTCACGCCATCTATTAAACAAGCGATGAACCATTTAATTTACTCAGACTCAACTCAGACTAGTAATAGATTAATTTTGGTTGTTTTTATTATTTTTTTTATTTTGATGTGTTCATCGAAATCAAAAAATCTTTTGCAACATTCGCTCTGCTTTATATAAAACATTGTTCTGTACAGTAATATTACGTCCATATCATCTATATTATGACCATTTATGTTATGACTATAAGTAGAGTTAGAGCATATATTACAATACTCTTTGGTTAGAGCTATGAGTTAGAGGTTCATGGCCAAAGATGTTGTATTAGTCTCTATGACACTTTACTCAGATTAATCACATTAATCTGTGACACTTTAAGATTCGCGGACCATAGAAATACAGACAAGTCCATCACACTTATCTGTGACAGACTTGCCACAGACAAGTTATTCAGAAAATAATTAATTAATGAAAAAAGTTAGGCTTAAAAATGAACGTCTGAAAAGAATAACGAGCAGATAGACCAGTAGTACATTTATCTTGGCATATAAATCAGACAGAAATAGAAGGAAGAACTTAGTTAACGGGGAATAAGAACTGAAGTTTAGAAGAAATATTTATAAATAGTAAAATCAAAATTTTGAATTCTTGTCTTTTACCATCCTTAACATAATTATGCTAGCCAAACGTGGAAGCCAAAGTGGAAGTGAAAGAGAAGACACATGCTACACGCTAACGAGAAATTGAGCGCATACATCCAAAATGCAAAAAATATTAAGTGTCTACATTAAAATAAGGAAAATCACCAAATAAAGGATATATTGATACAAGCGCTATCTTAAACTGGAAATGGCAGGGCATGTAAAACGTCTTCAAGACCCGCGCTGAACTAAAATAATGACATCATGGAAAGGCTCACATATACTCCGGCCATTATAAGAGTGCTGTTCTGACAGGTGTCAATTCCATACATTTTCTGTATCGTTTATTCGGAAATGAACTTTATGCAATGGACATAAAGAAATGTCAAAAACGCATTCATAGAATGACCGTACTATAGTTACGTATATTCTTGACAAACACCAAACAAACCACAGATTGAGTAGAGTATACGATGTAAGATTTTCTATTAAATTATATTTATTTATTTATTTAGATACACCAACAGCATACATGTTGCACATTCTCTATATAATGAGTCACAGAGAATCTCGACAGACACGCATGCCAATTACAGGCGTACACAACATTAAACACAAACAAGAACGGTAACAAAATAATACACGATCAACTTATATAAGAATTGGATGACAGAACATTGTCAACGATGCCAATAGCATTGATTTCTGTTTACTTATATGATTTATTTATTTTATTTTTAAATGATCTAACGGTGTCCGAGAAGACATCGAGGTCCCCCACGCGGCTATTAAAGTCATTGTACGTACGACATATTCTTACTGTAGGTGCGCTTAAGCCAACATTGGTTTTGCACAATTGAACGTTGAAGATACTGGCTATGCGCTGTCGCGGACAGCGGGAAGGGATTTTTAAAGAAATATTTTCGGTGATCGAGGGACAGTCAATTGAGCTGCGCATGATCTTATAAAGAAACAGCAAGTCTCGAGTGCTTCTCCTTTCTTTTAAGGTGCATTATATGTGCACTATAGCGATTGTTATCACACCAAATGATATAAGATAGGATTATTCAAAGGATTATTCAAATTTGTGGAAATGACATATTCGTTATAGTATACAAATAATTTATTATAATAAAAAAATCTTACATCGTGTACTGTTCTCTACTTACTTAATCTGTGGTTTAGTCATTGGATTCATATTGGAATTTGGATTGGTGTTGGTGTTTCTGTTTGTCAAATGATCAAAAATGTCTTTTTGACTGAATTTACCGATAGAAAATAATCCAATAAATAAGTAATTTTATAAACATGGGAAGTTCGCAAAGCTCTCGAAAATTGAGTGTTGATAATGAAAATTCGATACAAGTTTCACAAGAAGCTTTAGATCGGATACAATCACAGTTGGCCGCAAAAGTAAATACATTAATTGCATTACATAATTTAGACAAAATCAATGTCAAAACTCTTTATTTTTAAAAAATATGTCTTCAAAATATATGTTGCAACGATTTGTTAATTTATATTCTTTTTTTTCACAATAGTAATCAAAAATGCTACTTACTAGTACTATTGTGCTTAACTCACAATTTTGAAGGTTACTTTATGCTTTATCGTAGAAAACTTAAAAGGATAACTTTAGAATACTTAACCTTTTTAATCTTTAATAACCAAGAGAATTAAATATTTCAGTTGTATTTAATTTTAGTATTTACAAGGTTATTTTCATAAATTTTAGCAAGCTGACCAGCCTCCACCACAGTACGCGCCGCCTCCATTCTACGAAGCGCCAAGGCGTTCTCACGATCATGTAGCCGAGGAGGCGTACTGGGCACAACGCATAGAGAACTTGAAAAGAACACATGAGAAATTAAATGTAGGAATGCAAATAGAGTATCAAAAAACATTAAAAGAAGCAAACGAATTGTTCAACATGGTACAGCAGGATAAATTTGCTTGTAAATTGCCACCATGTCAAGAGGAGAAGGCGAAGGTATGCACATGTTTAATTTAATCTAGAAGTTCGACTCTTATATTTTAAATTTCTTATTGCCTATTGGATGATTGATTAGGGTGCTTGTCTTAACGCTCTGTTCTAGGGCTCCCAGGTTCGATTCCCAGCAGAGTCAACTTTGAAAATTGAACTTTTCAAATTTGGCTCTGGTCTAGATCTAGAAAGTAGTGGCAGGGCACATTGCTTTTTGCAGTCATTTGGGCAGCCCGTGTGGTGGCAGTAACCAACCCCTTACAGAAGACCACCATGAAATAACAGCATGTGTGCTATTGTGTTTTGGTGTTATTCAAACATTTAGCCAACTATTACAATATTTAATCTAAGAGAAAAATACTAAATATGATTCTGAAAATGTATGTATGTAGACACCGACCAAAAAATTATATTTGTCTCTGGACTTGTATAGGGGAGGTTATTGGTTTACCGACCTTGAACCACCTTGTTTGCTACGATTTCACTGGCGGTGGTTACTTTATGTTTTTATTTACAGGTCCTCCAATGTTACAGTGCAAATCCAACAAAGTCCCTGGTGTGTTCAGTGCTAGTGAATGAATTCAATGACTGTGTGTGCAAGAGCAGAGTTTCAGCTATCTCTGCGTCTTGAGCTGCTATTATTTTGTAAATAAAACTTAACAGGAGACAGACTTGTATGCAATCACTAATTTAAATGAGACTCGCCGCAAGTCTCTGCAGAGTAGTTTTAATATAAATTATTATTGCTGTATGAATAAATTGTTAATCTAACATCATTTTATTATTTATCGTTATGTTTTTTTATTATTATTTAAAAAGAACCAAACTGCTTTGACCGTTCGGTACCTTTATGTTCATGCTTATTGATGTAATAGTGGTTACCATAGTGAATGTTGATGTTACATGTCAAGTTTGACTGTAGATACTAAAATAATGCTCACTCAAATTGAAATCCACACATTAAAATCTTAATTATTAGATAGAAAATTAAAAATTAAAGTTTCTACAATGGGGTCAGTTGAACCACCATCTACACAAGAAAATACAAAACAAAGGAAAATTCCACTCTATCCAGGCTTTCCAGAACTAACCAGATCTGATGTCAGCATACACCCAGCTTATTCCAGATTGGCTTTGGCTTAGTAAGTTATATTTTATAAAGTATTGATAAAGTAATTTTATTATTTACTATTTTTTAACTCTGAAAGGAAAAGTGGATTCAAGTGTGTAGTTGTAGAATATTTAATTCTACAACTACTTATTGCAAGAAGTATGACTGACCATTACTTGAAAACGGCATGACCGATTTTGCTATTTTTTTTGTTGTGTTATTACGAAATTGTCAGAACAAGTATTGTATGAAAGAAAATTTTTGAAAGTCAATAATAGGATTTTATTTTTCATGAATTTGACAGGGCAAAGACTGTCAGGTCGAGCTAGTAAGATATATTTCATTCTTGAAGAAATGTGTATATTGCAGCAGGGTAGTTTGCAGACATCGTTACCATTGGGCGAAGGTAGCTCAAAGGAAACAGTTTATGAAAGAGCTGCACAGCTTTGAAAGACTTCAGGCCAATGCATTGGATGGCGTTAGAGTGCATAGAGAGTTTTCTCAGGGCATCCTTTCACATAAAATACCGCCGCGTCGTTATATACAAAAATTAACTCCAGATCCCTTGAACACGCACGAGAGAATGAGGGTTGAAGAAATTATCAGTGGAAGAGTGAACTTTGGTCAAAAATAGAAAGTACATATATGAAATGCTGTTTAAATAAATAGACCAGTGTATGAAACTATTCACTTTATTTCATTTGTTCTCTAAAAGCCTTTTTTTCCTTATACTTTTACTTTTTTCCACATTATTCTGTAAATATTGTGCCTCCTTCTTTGCCTGAGCAATTTCAGCACGTAACCTTTGTTTCATTGCAGCTTTTTCATATGCTAATCTTTCACTTAAATGAATCCACTTGAACCTGGGAATGTATTTTATATTCCAAATCATGTCATAGTAACGAGATTTCTTTCTAGTGCCAATTTTTGTATTATTCATTTTTACAGCAACTTCTTTGGCTATTTTTTTCTTCTCAAATTCAACCCATCCCTCTGTGAATTGCTTTGGAACACGTTTCCGCTTTTCTCCGGGCTCTAAAAGTAAGTTTTATATTGTTTATTCAACAGTATAGTGCTAGTACCAATTTATTTATTTTTATATGTAAAAAGCTTATTAATAAAAGCAATGCCTTAGATGCTGCTTGTGCACGTCCAACGTAGATAGGGTAATGACTGTTTTAGATGTATCCAGTTTTTGGCACCAATAGACACTGTCAGCGCTGGACTGGCAATGTATTGTTTATACAGATCCAGTTAATCTATACATATTTCTATGTGATGTCATTCGTGAGAATGAATTCCAGACATCTATTGAAAAAAGATATGCGTAAAGAAGATTTCTGAGTCTTATTTAGTTGTAGGTTTTGAGAAAGAAATATAAACATGTACAGTATTGGACTGTATTAACGCGTTTAGAAGTTGAGGGGGGATATTAATGGCATGAGAAATAGTAGCAGTTCTATCCTATTCCAATGCTGGTAGCCACCAGTGCACTGGAACGAAACAGTCACAGAGCCAGTAAGTAGCATGCCAGTGAGAACGACGCCAGCTACTGGATACATCTAAAACAGGCTTAAGAGATGGACGATGGCGAAATGGGCTCTGGTATCCCTTACCCACACGCCATCATACTGTTATTTGAAGGTGATATTCTGTAAGGGGGTTACTGCCGCCATATAAAATTCATATTCCATACACTGCATACAGCGAGGAAGGAAAGGCGAAATTAAGATGAGGGATTTGCTTACATCTTCGCATTTAAAGATTTAGAAGTGGACAAAATAATAATGCGACAGACACCAATTGCGAGCGTCATTCTGTAAATTCCATGATAAAAATCAAAGTACCATAAGTTTACATAAATATAACCTAAAACTTAACTCACTTCCATGCGGCTGCAAATAGATTCGCTTAACTTCACCAAGCTGACTAAAGATTTCTCGTATTTTGGCAACGTTCATATAAGGTGGAATCGTAGATAAGTAGATAATTCCACGCTTCCTTTTCTTTTTCTTAGTGTTATCAACTGGTTTGGTTACTTTGCTCCCATAATCACATCCATTTTCTGGAACCCTCTCTGTATCTGACATACTCGTAAATTCTTTCTAAGAACTCGTTAAAATATACCTAAATAATTAACAAGAAAAAACTGAAAACGCTTCAAATACATACAAACAATATCAGGGACAGGTAGTCTGTGGGGACAGGGTATAAATTAAATAAATCGGAAATCCTTACTCTAATAATATCACTAATATATACACATATATACTTATCTATGGGCTATTATGGGTATATATATATGAGGAAAGATTACAATACAATACTGTGGCTCTAGCATGAGTTTACGATACTACACTCGCTAGCGAGAGTGTAAAACATTTATATGGAAAATTGATAATTTGACATTGACAGTTCACGATTTTCCATACAAAAGTTTTACGTTCTCGCTAGCGAGTGTAGTATTGGTGTAGTATCGTAAACTCATACTAGAGCCTCTGAGTTATAAGAGTATAGATAGATTCTGTGGTCTATCTGCGTCAAAGAGTATATAATCTCACAGACTAGAAGGTGACACAGGCTAGAAATAACAAAATTATTGGATGTCACAGAACATAGACAAGTAAGACAATCTATCAATATGGACAGAAATCGGGAATATGTACGTTTTTTAAAAATATTTTTATACGATAGGTTTCAATTCAATTTCAAATTTCTACTCATGGAATTAATATTATTACAAATACATGTAACGTTAGTTAGACAATCAAGCATCCACAAGAACAAGACTACTCTAAATTTCTTTCAAATTACATTGTCTGTGGAAAGTTGTGGAGAAGAAATGATTTTGTATTTGACAATTTTGACATTGACATTTGACTTATCGACATGACATCACATAGAAAAATAACTAAAGCATCATTACTCGATTGTTAAATACATGTTAAATAAAATTGTGTAAAATTTTCATTTGTATACGTAACGTAACGTAGTAGGTACATAATAGGTAGGTATATACATACAGTATACATACATTGTTTCTTTCGTGATTATAAAATTCCTGTGTTATAAGTGGATTAAATACGAACCAACAATTTATAAATCTGATTATTATCCACCATGGGTTGTGATGGTGGTACTATTCCTCGTCGTGATGAATTGGTTCGCTTGAAGAAAAAACCCGAACAGGTGCGTAATAGTAAAACCACATTAAAATCTATGATACTTTCATTGCTTCATAGCAATGAGTCTTTCAACGTTGTAATGGTAATTTTCATTGCAGAAAGATAAAGACGCTGAACGTACATTTAAGTGGCGCAATTGTGCATTATCTCAGCAACCATTGCAAGAGCCAGTGGTGGCTTGTGGACTTGGCCGTCTCTATAGTAAATATTCCATCATAGAGGCTTTGTTGGACAAAGAAACAAAACCAGACTCTATAGACCACATTAAAAATCTAAAGGTAAATCAAATATTTTATAGAACGTAATAACTAACATACATTACTAACTAAATTAGCCCTGAAATACCCTAAAAGCCAGGTTCAAGATTGTAAAGCCAACCCCCTATTACTTATGTATGCACATAAAAATTTATATTTCTTTGAGGGGAATTTATATTCTTTCTTTCATGGGAGGATATGATATGTAAGCATATTCATATTTCATAGTCAACAATTATTAATGTTTAGTATCTAAATTATGATAATAAATTTCAGGATATTAAGGATTTGAATCTGGCAAAAAATCCTGCATTTGTTAATGCAGACTTCACAGAAGGCGCTGTTGGAGAGGGCAATGCACCATACATCTGTCCGATCAGTGGAATTGAGATGTCTGGGAAATTTCGCTTTGTATTCATATGGAGCTGCGGTTGTGTTCTTGCTGAAAGAGCTTTAAAGGAAGTCAGACAAAATCTATGTCACATGGTGAGATAATTAAATGTTTCTTCTTTGAAGACATTATTCATTTGTCATGTCCCCTACACCATCTGAATAGTTGAGCAGAAAGATCACCATTGTAGTGATATACTAGTCTAGTGTAGGAGAGTGTGTGTGTCTTGAATAAAACATATGGTGCCAGAAGAGTCTTTATTCGCTTCTATACATTTAATAATAGCAAACGAGCTGTGTCTGTACATTAAATATTAAAAAAAAAACGATTTGTACATTTTGTACTTATGTTACAGAGGTAAAAAAATAGTTTTTAGAATTTTTGTCTGTTTGTACACGCTAATCTCAGAAATGGCTTTGAATTCGGTTTTCACTGATGTATTGGAGCAAGTTTCCTGTAACATTTAGTGTTCATTCTAATTGGTTTACAAACAAAATAGTTACGCACTATACTGAATACCACACATTCGAAGTTTGGGGTTCAGCTAGTTTATAATAAGGTTCCAACTCATGTTTAAGTCCTACCATTATACAAATTAAAAGAGTAATGGAACATTATGTACAAGAGGCTGTTGCTATTATACTGTTTGTTGTATAGCAAATTGAAGTTAAAAAGAGCAATTATGCTTGATACTCAATTTTTTTAATGTTGATGACTTTTCTTTATTTAAGTATTTAATACTAAATAATGCTTAAATTTTTTTGAAAAAATGTAAGTGATTACAAATTTAGTCATACAGACTTAGAATTTAATATTAAAATATAAATATTTTTTTAATGTAAAAATGACAGACAGGCTGAGTCTGACAGATACTTAATGGTAGATAGTTACCATCGCCAACAAACATAATGCCAAAGGCGCTATAGGTGACTTGTAAAATAAAACTATTATTTCACTTTTCCTGACGCCTGACGGGCTGGCAAGGTGATGGCCACAGAAAACAGTGTGCTCTGTCACTATTAAATTTTGTTGGTATAATTGTGTTTCTTTTATTACAGTGTCAACAGCCATTCACAGATAATGATATCATTGTTTTAAATGGAAATGAAGAGGATGTTGAACTGTTGAAAACAAAGATGGCAGATCGAGTCGCTAAAAGGAAGGCCTGCAAAAAGTCAAAAACGGAAATACCTAAGAAGGACACTATTAAAGTTGAAACTTCAACCTCCGAAGCACCATCTACGGATATTAAAAAAGAATCAGAAGCGGGTCCTAGCCAAGTTAAAAAAGAAATGGACACTATACCCTTGTCCCTTCCAAAGTTCAACCCCAACAAGCAAGCTAGAGGGCACTTTGGGTCTTCCAAGAGAGCGCACCCTAACGAGTTGATTGAAGACCCTTCATATAAGAAAACCAAGAAAAGTTACAGTGTAGCCAAGGATCCGAAGTCCAGTGAAGTGTATAAATCCCTGTTTACATCTCATGATAGTGATAAGAACCAGCAAAGAGCCCACTGGGTCACTTATAATCCATTTTACAATTAATTTTAAATTGTATGTATAAATGTATATGTCGGGTGTAGCACGACGAAAAGAAGAACAGAACACTGGGTGGGCGTTTCATTAGTCTCTTCGTTACTTTCACTCATTTTATTTTATAATAATTTAACTAAAACTCAGAATAGAGTCTATTAACAATATTTATATTTTCTAATTATTACAATATTTAATAATGAATGTCTTTTCTATAATAATTCTCAATGACACTATAAACTGGATTATCGAATGGACACTACATAATTATGACAGTTCCTCGATAACGTGCCTAACAATATCGCTACAGATTTCCATCTTGAACCGCAGCCTAATGCACGGTCACGTCTGCTCCACTAGGCGGTACCAGAGACTCTGTCGAAGCAACCCGAAGCGTATGCAGGCGTTGCTTGATTATGTAGACTCCATATGATGATTCATAAGGATCGCCCGACATATACATATAAGTATGTTTATATATAGAATTTTAAGTAAATAAATTAACTTGATTGGCATTATTTCGTTTCATTTGAGCAATTTTATTTATGAGAATGTTGGGTCATTTTTATTTCTGGGAAAGAATTTTCTAAATAAACTTTTTTTTTTTTTCATGTGGATGTTGGTCTGAAAATTGCGAAATTAAATGTTATTGCGTTTTGAAAAATATAACTCAATGAATAAACCCTCACAGTCCAACTTAATCGATTAAGTTTGACCTTAAATCAAAATTAAATGAAAAAAATAAACATCAATTAGCGTCCTAAGGTGCATAAGCAACACCGGGGATAGTGCAGATGTTCTATTTATTCTGCTGGGATTTATTTACAGCTCACTTGGAATGCACCTCAAACATTTTTGAGGTTTTCCTTCACAACACCCACCATCTTGTAGATCAAAATACATTCGTCTTTTTCTAATGAGGAAAAGTGCAAAGGAGGAAATAAAAATAATTAATACTTTTTAGTAAATATTTAATATTAAGAAGGTACCTACACAAACAGTAATGGAATGTGTCTATGTCTTATTTGATAAAGTATGGGTACGTGAATATTATCTATTCTTAAGTAAGTCCATAGGGTTGAATTGTGCCATCATTCGTTCTATTTTTTTGTCATATAGGCAGATGACTCACTCACCGAAATACAACAGCACGCTGTTATTTTGCTGGTAAAGGGGTGGTTACTGCCGTGAGACGGGCTGCCCAAATGACTGCGAAACGCATTGTGTCCTGCCACCACTTAAAAATAAAAGATTTCATTTTGAATGAGAAGTGTGCATTGCGATATATTATGGCAAAACCGCGTAACCGGACAAGAAATAAATATTGGTTTAGTGACAACGATACCGCTCATATCACAGATAAGTTGGTGGGATTGTAATCATGACATAGTCGATGAGACCAATGTATAATATGAACCTATCCATTGGCACTAGATTGCCCCTTGACCAATGAACTTGAAATAAGTCCAACAAATAATCTGTAAATTGTTTAAATATTTTAATGTCTCATAAAAAATTAAATTTTTAGCCAAGAAATGCTCAGTACAAGATTATTTTTACGACCGATGTGTTTCTTATTAGTTAGTTACTATAATGGCTAAATTGTACGCTTATTGGATATTTGAATATATTGTAATATTGCTTGTTTGAGAGTTTAAATTCTCTGCAATTTTTATTTTATTATATTCAATGCATTTGTCTAAGTTTCTCAAAACCGAAGTCTCACTAACATTATAAGTCAAATAAATTATTATTTGGCACCTCATAGTGGCAGATTAGATTAAGGCTAAGGCCATACTACAAAGAGCCTCGCTTAGTGCTAAGAGCCAGGTGACTCGCTTAGTGACTGATTCTAGTGAACAGAAGCGCCACACTGAAAGCGACGTGCCATGGTAGATGCCTAACCAGGCACGAACCAATGAATTTGTTGATAAAGTGGTTTAGTAACTACAATTTAAAATGGATAAATCGATTTTTGAATTGTATTAAATTTAAGCATTGAGTTTTCAATCAATAGTAATTTCTTGAGAGTTACATATTTGTTCTGTTCTCATCACAAGTGAATTATGTGTCACCAAGCTAAGCACCTTGTACATTTCTCTCTTGTACACAAAGCATAGCTCCTAGATTAGCTCTAAGATTGGCACGTCAGTGTGGTATCAGCCTTAAGTTTGCGTAATTTTCATTTAAACACTTGCAAAACATTTTTGAGATAATTTCCGTTACTAAAAGTAAATGAGCTGTTTCGGTTGGGGACAGATTAGACGTTGTGATGGAGCGAGGCGAGAGTGGCCTCGATGATGAGGTTGAAGTCGAGCTCGTGCAGACTGGCCTTGGCCGTGAGCAGGTCGAGGAAGGTGTCGAGCGGGGAGAGGCGCGCGGCGGCGGCGGGAACGGCCGGGCGAGCGGTGCGGGCGGCGGCCGCGCGGCCTCCGCCGCTGAGCAGCGCCGCCGCGTGGTCTTGCGCGCGAAGCACAAGCGCTACCCGGTGCGGCCACGCGGCGAGCGCGCGGCGGCCGCGGCCCTCGCCCGCCATCTGCACGAGGCGCAGCTTGGCGTCCACACGCCCCTCGTCCGCTTCGGCCACCACCGCCTTGAGCACGTCCACGTGCAGCTCGAACACGCCCCGGTGCACGTGCTGCATGAAGCGGTGCAACGGCAGCGTGCGGTAGCCGAGGTACGTCACGAACGAGACGAACCCCTGCGGCAGAGGGAACGCCACCCCCTCGGCTGCCGCCTGGAACTGCTGCAGCACATGCGATAGTACGCGCGCGTGACCCTCCTCCAGAGCATCGCTGCAAACATTTTTTTCTTATATAATTACGACATAGATAAACAGGAGCAGAAAGAAGTCATCTTTAAACAAAACAATTATACGGTTCATTGATAAGTAAGGAACAGTGATATTGTTACTATAAATGAGAGCACATATAGGAGATAGAGAAATTAGCAGTTCCGATTCATCATTTGAGCTATGACGAGCAAATGTAAGCTTGAATTAAATGTGTTTATTTTTCTTTACTATTTCGTTAGTTGTAAATTATGAATTCACACAATCAATTTAAAAAAGAGTACCAAAGCGATAATTTGAACATCTCGGAAATAATTAAAAATATTATCACAGATTTTTATCTTGTCATTCTTTAGAACAAATAAGTATTATTCATTCAACAAAGTAGACGTAATAAGTATATTATGTACTGAAAATATTAGCCTCTCCCAATTCCTGACGTTTATCTCTCTGCTCCGCTACTTTTTGCCCGTTTGTATGTCATCGGACTTTAAGACTGCCTGGTCTTTAAAATACACAAATTTGAAAAAGCACTTGTGCTCAGAAGGAGCCGATAATGAAATAGTCTAAGAAGTAAAGTAGAGGCATACATCAGTGCGAATCCCCTCTGGTGGTGATGGACTGGCGTGACCGCCAGCGCGCGACAAACCACGCGACACAGCGCGCGCGACGCGTCCAGTTGCGCGGCCACCCAGCGAGTGGCGACTGCGTGCACGCTGCCCTCCGCAGCGCCCCCTTTGCCCTCCGCTGCGCTCTCGCGCATCATGTGGACGCTCACCTCGCGCAGGTTCTGCGTCACATCACCACGTTTTTCTACTAAATATTAGCCCTATTTTCGCACACGCTGCGATTTTGCATGTGAAAACTGGCATCAATATTTTATTAGGCGTACATTATTTCTAAGGAGAGGTATTGTGGCCGCAGACTTATTTGTTTATGCCAAGTAAAATTTCGCACTTGTCATTGTTAACACGATCTAAATACACTTATTAGTGGCAAAGCACACTGCGATTCGCACTAATAAATCAATTTTAAAACCCAAAATGCCAGACCAGACTTAAGTAAAATATAATTATTTAATTGTTTGGTTGAACGCGTTAAACTGCCCAATTATTGAGGAATTGCATCCGTGCGAAGAGGGAAGCGGGTCGCTAGTATACATAATTACAAGTTCGTATACAAAGTACCAAGGAGTTTCATTTTAGCCAAAGGATCTTTCAAGTTTCAGTTAACATAAAAAAAAGTCAGTTTGAACCAGAGTTTTTTTTAGTCATGACAATTCATGGAATAGGATATGGAACAGGATGGAACATCAGGAAACTTCTTGTTCCCATTATAGGATCTATCGGAAGACAGTCACGGATTATGAATGGCCTAAAGGATGACGTTACGCAAGAAACAATCATGCACGATTAAGCTGCAGCTGGCCAGCTACCTATGGTAAAGCTTCAGTGCATGGAGATGCTTCAAAAGGACACAGCGGACGACTAGATGTTAAATTTCTTTATGCAAGAGCAAGAGTAGGGTAAAGGTGTATTCAGAGTGGAGTTCAGTGGAATCTTCCTTCGTATTTATAATAAAAGAATTTTGTTCTGCTAATTCCATGACGTCATCCAAGTTCAACATGGCATTCCCTTCCTTTATTACGTGGTCGAAAGTAACGCACAAACGATACAATCGTTTCGTTCATAGGTCTGCCTTCAACTATAATGTTGAAGTTATATTCAATAACTAGTCATTGTGAACTTGACTTTCTAATTTTTGAGCAACCTGATTGGTTAGGGGGAGTGGCAAGGCTGATGGACAAGGATGACTCACTCTATTCTTAACGCGAATTGACTATAGGTTAACAAAGCATTAAATAGCGAAATTACCGCGGCCACGACTAGCTCTTGTCGGGAGGCGGTGCAGAGGTCGACCTCGAAGAAGGGCAGCGGGTCCAGAGCGCGAGGGGCGAGCGGCGGAGGTGCGGCCGGCGAGAGGGGCGTTGTCGCGCGTGACAACGCCTCCGGCCGGTAGCAGTGCATGCTGGCGCGCAGCTTAGCGCGCACGGCGGCCGGTTCGAGGCGGCGGTGCGTGGGCTTGGCTAGCGCGTGCCACACGCGCGTCCACGCGTCTTCCGCGAACTGGCACACGCGCTGCCGCGGCGACAGGACTACGGCGCTGCTGTTCCACAGACGCTCCACGCTCACGGACACACAGCGAGACCCCGCCCGCGCATCGCCGAAAGCCACGTGCTGCGTGAACGGCAGCAGCTCGGCCAGCGCCGACGCGGACGCCGGCAGCGAGCGGCGCGTGGCGTGGTACGCGGCCGCCACCAGATACTCCTGCATCACTCGCTCCATATTCCCGGCCGTCGATCGCTCACGCTGGTTCAAGCACATCCACCCGACCAGCTGCACCGTAAAAACGTCACTTCAAATATTGTTCACCTCTTGTTACGAGCTTCTAAAGTCAAGCTATTAAAATAACCGTCCGTTACACAAAAAATAAGCCAGTTTTACAAAACGTAGGGTCTAATTTCTGTGTATTATGATTTCTTAACGCCAGACATCACAATAGCTTTTAGGATTAAACATTATCTAAATAAATGATTATTTAGAACCTCGGAGCAACTTCCTATTTTTGGGACAATGAATGATTTTAGAGTGACAATTCAGCCTGCATGTCCACTACTAGCTGTGTCCTGCAGTTTCACCTGCATTTTAATTTTTGCCTATAACCTACCTCAAGGACTGAACTATCAAATGCAAAATATATTTTTAAACCCATTCTTGTTCCAAGGTTTACGGAATTCAACTAAACAAACAAACAAACTCCAGATTTATTACATTAGTATATAGATCGATTAGACCGTTTATTTATTTATTTAGATAAAAACAATCAAAAACCAGTCATAAAAACCGGATACAAATTTTTCATACAAAAAATAAGCATTGTATTGTAAAGTGCCTCATACAAATTAACGTAATGGGATATTTTCCAATCCATCTGAACTGAATGTCGCGTCGTCATAGAAACGGAATATTTTAAAGTTTTGTTGAAACCTTCCATGGTTGAAACAAGGGCGTCTGAAAAAAGTATTCTTCGCGTAGTTGGTGCGATAAGAAGGGATATAAAATAAAAGGCAACCTTCAAACGTGATGAGAAAGAGTATGGAACTTTAAAAAGTAGTTCTTCCAAAGGGTCCAGCCCTGGATTTGTTAATAGGCCGTATAGGCCACGGCCTAGGGGCGGCGGATTTTAGATGGTTTTCGCACGCTTTCGGAAGCCATCAAATTCTTATGCGATGATAAATGCAATAATAATAATTACCTAATAAAGGCCTAAGTATCTATCTAGGCCACGAGGAAGAGGCGGCACAAAGTGAAGGGGCCTATACTCAAGAAAAGTATAAATCCGGCACTGAAAGGGTCTATTAATAAATGAAACAAATGCTACTTTGTTTTAGCGTATCTTGATTTAGTGTTTATTTTGAATTTTGATTCTAAGAATTTCACATAATTACTATTAAGTATTCATGTAACTAAACCATGTCCACCGTGCCCATATATAAACGCAAATCTTATGAGGCACTCAAGTCAAAAGTCCCTAGAATGCTTATGAACCATAATATCTAGACTTTCAATTCAATTGAAGAAGATTCTCTCTGCCATTCGACAGAAATACAAATTATTTTTTTATTTTGTTTTGAATTAATCATATCTTTTGACGTTGTTTTTATGAAAACTAACATCTCATCCAATTTGTTTGATTTAAATCTTTACTAATATACCCAGTCGGTTTATTTGTCAGTCATGTTCTGTCACATGTATATTGTGAAATAACTGAGACATGTTCAGGATGAGGGTTTGAATAGGTCTTTTCCTCCAAGTGTTTCCATGTTTTATAGACCAACGGGTTGAAGTCTGGACTGGAGGAGGGCCAGTCTTCGTACCGGATGAAGTCAACTTCACGAGGCGCCAGCCAGTTTTGCGTACTTTTCGCTCTATGAGCTGGCGTAGAATCTTGTTGGAATACCCAGTTATTGTACATGATATGAGAAAGAGTTTCCACAAGGTTTGTAAGGACTGTATTTTGATACACAACTGCATTCGTTTTTACGCATTTTCAGCCAGTTTAGTTTGAATATGAGAATCCCAGCCAAATGGCTTCGCTGGACACGCGAAATGCGTCTAATCGCGAATGCTGTCATGAGCGTACACCTTATCATTTTGTTTAATGTAGCTCTTCTCCACTGTAAAAATTTTAATCCGAAAAAAATTCAGTGCTTTTTCCCGCGTAACGCATCAACAAAACGCGGGATCTCTTCACTCTCAGGTCCATTAAAGCGCATCCAAAAGATATCCTCTTTTTCTTCGATAAGCTCGAAGCTCTACGTCTTCATTCAACACCGTGGTTCTGTTTACGCATAGGATTTCTTTGGTTTCGTGCCTTCATAGGTTTTATCACTGCTGGAGTCCTAACAGTTCTTCTTCTTTTCTGTCTTCTACGCTTGAATCTTCATTATATCGTTTGATGGACAACGAATCTTTTCGTTATATTCATATTTTTCAGTAGTTCTAAAATTTCATTTGACGCATAATCGCACCGCTGAAGCGCGATAACCGCAACTCGGTCTTGTTTTAAAAGCTTCCACTCCATATTTAATAAAAAATGAAATTCAAAATAGTGCACATTTTTATTTTCATAAAAGATTTGAACTGTGGGCAACATTCTGAATTCAAAAGTTTTGATTATGTGACAGAACTTAAATCCTGATTAGGTAATAAAGCTCAAGAGTTTGTTTGTTTGAACGCGTTAAACTCTGGAACTACTAATCGAATTTCTTGAAGAAGGTTTGTAGGCAATTTATCATCACGCTATGACCCTTGACGTTATCACACCGAGGCGGGTGAAACCGCGGGGACACAGCTAGTTATAAAATAATGTCCCTGTCCGCCTTTGTCTGTATCTCATTACAGCAACACCATTAGAAGGCGAGCAAAAAGAAAAGTCAGAAAAAACGCTAAGCGAAAACGATAATAGCGGGTGTTACTTTGCTATCACTTAGGGTTGAGTCTGTCTGGTTTGATTGCGAGAATCTCTTTTACAGTTTATTCAAGACTGAATGCCGACAGTGAATGTACATGAATATATTATGAAATAAAAGTTTTATATTATACAAACAACAGCGGGTGAGGGGCTGAGGGCTGTTGAACCCCGGGACACAGTTCATTTTTTTTTTTTTTTCATTTATTATTTACTAAAAAATATACATAAACAGGAAACCAGGTATACGGTACATTATAAACTACACTAAGTTTGTCTATGTACCTACCGAACAATTAAAATATACGTGTTACTTCAATAATTGTTCTAAAAAATATTTTCGAAGTTTATATTTAATATTATTTTCGTACTTTATTTACTTACGTATAAGAAAGAACTATAATATGTTGCTACAACTGGCTTACACTCTTGTTAAAATTAATCTTTCAATTGTTATTCTTTGACCTTATTGATGTGTTGTAATATTTTTATTAATTATTATTTTATTTTTTGAAACGATTGATATTATGTTCAAGAATGATGTGTTGTTATATATAGATCGTTTAAATGAGTACTCGCCCGCGCGGTACAGGGGCGCGGGGGTATGACAACAAAGGGGGTTGAAATAGGTCGTGTTTGTTGTCGGTCCGCTTTGTCTTGTTTGTTGTTGCTGAATATAGACATTTCGTGCGGGAGTGCAGAGATCATAATACACCCTGGGATCACAAATAAAACAGAAATGAGCCGAACGAAAGTAGGAAGCACAACGATACAGGGAAACAACGCAACACGAGACGACAACCATGCAGCTACGACGGACAGCCCACGCTTTACCTCCTCTGCCAATTCCAAATTTGCTGCGTGCTGTATCAAGTAATGCATTATGGCCAACCGGTTGTCGACTGCGGAGTCGCTCTTAAAGGCGGCGGTGATGTCCTTGTCGGTCACCGTCAAACAGACAACGTCCAGAGTGTTTAGGTCCACCATGGCGTGCGAGCCCCACCCCAGCAACGGCACCAACGCCGGTCCCGTCTCGCTCCATTCGGTCGCCAAAACGATGTGGCAACACGGCTCGTGGTGCAAGCTAATGTCTACTAGATGGGTGTACAGCCTAGGGATGTTCACCAGAAGGTGGTTCTCTGTCGACAATAACACACGCTCGGACACCGTATCATCCTTACTCTAAAACCACACATCGGGTAGAACGTACCTTCATAAATGAGGTAGGAGGGCCGCAGCGACTTGGCGAGCGACCAGGGCAGGTCGGGCACCGCGCCGTGCAGCACGCGACCGTGATGCAGCAGCGTTATGGAGTAGGCGAAGTTGACACCGCCGTCTTTCAGACCGGAGACGTCATCGGCCACCAGCGAGGTGGCGGAGTCGTCCAGGGCCTTGTACAGGTAGTGGTGGCATATGGCGACCATGCCTCGCTGGTCGCAGAGTATGGTGAGGTCGAGGCTGCAGTCGTGCACGCGCAGCGGCACCGGATCGTCCTCGTATGCGCCGCACGCCGCGCCGGAACCGCACGCGTGCGGAAGACTCAGTGGGATGTTCAACTGGAGAGGTTGTCACAGAACACTTACAGAACTGATAACATTTACCCTGCCTAGTTGTAAATCCGAGGACAAAAACTCGTCTGCCCGCATGGCAGATGTAGGTTTAAAGGTCGAACCCCCTTTTGGACTTGACACTAACACATACATTAAACATTCATAGTCATAAATTACCACCGCCTTGCAGAAGACCACCGTGAAGTAATAGAGAGTGTGCTGTTGTGTTTCACGTGAGTGAGTAAAGAATGCCATTTCCATTTCCTAAATCTTTATCCTTAATCCTATAAAGGTCAGCAGCACACCCTTATTTGTGGATCTGTGGTGTTATTTGTGTTAATAGGCAACGGCAATCACTTTCCAGCGGATCGTAAGCCAGCCTATCAACTTTTACATATAAAATAAACATAGGGAGTATTGCATTGACGACATTTTCATATAAAATATGTAAAATATAAAATGAGGAACAATATGGTGATTGAAAGGTGGCTACTTACATTTCTTACTCGGGCACTGATACATAACAATACCTATATATCTGTTTTTATAGATTAGAGCCGTTTCCTGATATTGAAGCAATGATTGAGTTGCTTACAAGTTCTTATGCATATCAGCGAACTGATTTATTTTACGACAAAACAAAGGATGGTAAGACCACACCACAGAGAATACAAATGTGCTATCGCCCTCGTTAGGATAAGTGTTATATTGGGCCCGAAACGGCCGAACTCCAAAGTTAAAAGACAATGTTTATCATAGAGTAGAATCATAACAGTTACTTAATTATTCTAATGGGTCAGCTGTTTCGAAACAGTTCTCTAAATTAGAATAAGTAATTAGCAATATCATGTTTTAAGTTATCAAGTGATCATTAAACATTTATAAAATATTTCCGCTTCTCTTCCAAGCTTTGTTACTCACCACTGTCTCATGGGGTAAATCAGCATGAAACTGGAAAGCAGACAGGGTGGGGGTCATTTCGGTTGGAGACTTCACCTCTTCACCTTCTGCAAAGCTTTGTGCAGGCAGACGATAATGAATATAGTAGAGTATCTGCAAGCAAAATGCACCATTACTTAAATTGCTTTTTAGAAGGACGCCCACTGCAGGACATAGGTCTTCTCATAATTTTCAGGTAACGGCTCCGAAACAGCCTGGTTACAGCCTTGACTCGTGGCCCTTATTAGGTCGTTTGATCAACTTGTGGGTACTATGTGCCCTGCTTATTGCCACTTCAACTTACTAATCAACCGGATTTTCTCATTCCTGATTCGAACTCGCAAAGTAGCTCTTTGAGCTTTTTTATAAGGCCCGTAGAAACCATAGCACTGAGGAATTTTGGACAAGTTGTCTCGGAAATTCATTATGACCTCCTTCTTGTAGTTGGATCTACCTAATTGCACTGTTTGTCCTAAGCGACGCAATCGTCGACAACTTGAAGAGTTGAATTCCCAACTGTTTCTGGGGTGAGCACAACTTGGACATTTGCCTTGTACATATTGCTGTTGTGTTTCGGGGAGTGAATGAGGAAATTCTCCTATACCAAACTTGTCTCTTACACTGTAATCTATCAGGATTGACAACCCGTCGTTGTCTGTTATTTTTAGATTCATAAGCGACCATAACCACCTTCAGTGAAGTAACTATAACTCCTTGACCACTAATTCCTTCGGTGTCAGAACTAAATGTGGATTTAGAAGCGCAATTCTTTCGATGTGTATAATTTTATTTAACTCCGCTCCAATTGATATTGATACACGAAGTAATACATTTAGATCTGACGAATATACAAATATAAGAAGTTGCTTGTCTTTTAGAGATTGTTAATTAATTTCACCTTCGGTAGGTAATTAATTGTCCAGACAGGACGTCATTGAAGGATTAACGATTGCTCCAAATTCACTTCGCAAATAATAAATTTGTTTGAGACAAAGATAAAAATTACTAGTAGGTGAATAAATAAAATGTTGATGAGTTTGGACTTCCGGTCTTGAAACTCGCCGTCAAAGTCGATGCCAAGTCCTTGCAATTCGAATAGCACCTTACAGAGGTGTGTCTTTGTCAGTTATCAATCATTATTCAACAGTTAACAATTGTATAACCACTTCTTGTGTTGGGTTGTTGTTTGTGGGACGAATTATTTCTTTTAAATTCGGTACTTACTGATTTCAAAGGACTTTCCTGATGAAATCCTTGCCAACTCACTTCCAAGGACAGGTGTTTGTGAGGTTCATACCCCGACTTTACGTAAAATAAGAAGGACAGAAAGAAAGTAGCGCTCAGTTATCAATCAGCTGAATCAGTAATGAACAATGTCAGCTGTTATTATCTTAATGACCAGCTGACCACTAATGACTTAATGATCAGCTGATCATTAATGATGGTAAACAAATAATTAGTAGAACACAAAGAACTTTAAATATAACTGCACCGCAAGAATGTGACAATAGACTCTGTCCTATTGCCATCTATTGTCTAGCAAGTAAGCAGTATTTAGTTGAGAAAATTATATTGTTTATATAAGTATATGGCTAAATACTTATATAAACAATATAAGTTTCTCAACGAAATACTGCTTACTTTTGATTATAAGGATGATCAGTTTGTGGTATGCTTTGTGTCCCACAGGCTGACGATCTAGTTACTGGTTACTTGGTTACTGTCGCCTAAGCACAAGCAACGCCGCAGGTGCTACAAATGCGCTGCTGACCCTAGTAGGATTATGGATAAGGAATTAGGAAGGGATAGGGAAATGGGCTCTGGCATCCTTTACTCACTCACCGAAACATAACAGCACACATGCTGTTGTTTCAAGGTGTTTTACCGAAGTAAGGGGGTGGTTACTGCCGCCAAATGACTGCGAAACTCAGTGTGCCCTAGGATCCCACTAATAATAATTAATTATGAGTCTCTTTTTTGAAATAGTTATAAAACAGCATTCTCTCACAGTTTCTTACTCTTATTATATGCAAGTGCTAAGAGAAAGCTTTCTGTTGTTTTTGTTTAAGTATCTGAAAGAAAAACAGTACCTATTTGGATTTTTAGAGTAAGACATTACATGAATTTAAGTCACGTTTACCTGATTAGCGCAATCCCATTGGGCCCAGGAAAAAACCTTCACTATAGTCTCGGGCTCCGGATATATCCCATCAAAGCCCCATTTTTCTGTCCCATCGTCACATTCATTCAGGAACATTGGGGTACGATAGATTTTGATGTCTGCAAAGACAAAAATCTTTTTAAAGATCTGGGACAGAATAAATATATAAAGTTGTGATAAAACTACCATAGTAAGTGCCTACCCATTTTAAATAACAATTATTACTTATTAACTACATTAATACATGTGAATCAAAAACCGTAACACATCTGTTTACATTTAACATTAAATAACCGTTTGCTATGACCTACAATGCAGACAATATACCTACATAGTCTGGCCATAAATTTTGTCTGAAAAGACAACATATTGTATTGTGCAAAGAAAAATAAATAATGTTGAACACACAATTCAATTGTCAAAGGCGTAATTTAGTAAGACTCTCAAAATGTTTATCGTGGATTTTTAATCCTTTCGAGCACTCTAGCTATTACCTCTGCTGGACATAGGTCTCCCCATAATTTCCCAAAAGAACCGGTCAGAAGCAGCCTTGATCCACGGTCGACCCACGGCCCTATCAGATTGTTGATCCACCTTGTAAGTGGTCTGTGCGCTATCCCACAATGCGCTTGCCAGTCTGTGGTCTCCACTTGAGAATCTTCCCGCCCCAGCAACCGTCGGCTCTCCATAATATGTGTCCTGCCTGCTGCCACTTAAACTTATTATCCACCAGGTTAAGTCGGTAACTTTCGTTTGCCGACGAATAGCCTCATTTCTGATTCAATCTCACAGAACGACCCCGAGTATAGCTCTCTCCATAGCTCATTTAAAATAGTCTAAAACAGACAACTTGTTATATAAAGTCAGAGCTCCTACAACAGTAAATTCGTTTGTAATATAAATGCTTTGTTTCGGTATTGTGTTTCATTTGCTTTAACTTTGCGAGTCATGTTTTTAAATGGATTTTTCATTTACATTCCATTCTGGGGGAAAAGTACTCTTTCGTCAATAAGCTATTGCTATGAATAACTTTGGTGAACCAAACTCTGTTTGAAAGGTTATTATCACTGATTATTTAAACGATAATGAAGCCTGGATTTAAACGATTCTGTGCTCATATAGTATTGTATATACTGTGATTTGTGTATAATAATCGTAATTGTTATATATATTATTTTAAAGATGACAAAATGAATGGTATCCTGAGTCTCTTTCAGGGTTTTTTCTCAGGATCATCATGGCCATGGCTATATTTTTTTCTGAAACACTGATAAAATATATAATCGACTTCAAAAAAGTGACCTTGTTATCCTATTTTTGATAAATAAATGATTTGATTTGAATTAGTTTTTTTTTATATACTATTCTTAAAATATTTGCACAACTTCAAAGGGTAGATGTAGCGAGCTTTATTTATTGGAAAACCATTTTAAACCCATATATATTCAGCAATAAAATTATTATTAAAAATCACTCAAATTGTCATAGGAATAAATAATTATAACTTCAATAACTTGTTCATTAAAAAAAACCATAGTTGTAAAAACATTTTTGCATACTCACAGTCCAAGTGCTTGAAAAGTAGCAATCTATCATTTCTTATCCCTGGACTATATTTATTACTTTTTCCGTAGACATATTGCACCATAATCTGCTTTGTCGAGGAATCTTCCACTCCAACGGGGTATTGTTCTTTGTCGGGCAACAATGATATCAGATATGGCCAATATTGAGGCTCCGTGTCATTAGAATCATCAGGAATCACTTTCACAACATACGATAGGAGACTGTGTGTGGGGTTAACAGACGCCTGTATTATATTCAGCTTCTGTTCAAAAGTGTGAAGCGTAGATAGAGTCTTTGTCTTATTTGTGTAAACTCCCAAGTTCAAGACTTGTTTTCCACCGATTGTTGATAACCAAGTAAGCAACTGCGAGCCATCCTGTTCCTGTCCTATTAAACGCCATTCTTGTGCAGTTACCACTGGAAATTAGTTTTAAATAGCTCATAAATTAAATTAAACTGAAATTATTTAAAAACGACTCATAAATTTAAAACTTAAAATTGAGGTAATCGTAACAAACCTTCCTCTCCTTGTGCTTGAAGAATTCCACACAGTTTCACAGCAATATTTTGATGCGTCATTTTGACTTTATAATGAGAGAAATTTCATATGCTATTCACATAATATTTGTATGTGTCCAAACAAACAACGATTTTTACTTATTTACTTTGTTATTGACTTGAGTTTATTCAATTCGCTCAATTTTCTATCAGCTGGCGCCCAGCTGTATTAGAACGTGAAGTTGGGCAATGTCAGTGCTTACCAACCGCGAGAATTGTACCTACCAAACCACAAAAACTTACATTTTACAACCAATCAGATGCCGACATTGGAAGCACGTCAGTTTATTCAAGACGTTTCATTATACAAATGAAATTATATTCGATATTAAGAAAATATTGCGTGGGATTAAATTGTTCAATTATTTCATTCATCTGTCTTATAAGTAGCAAGCTGTTCCATTTTTTAATTAATTTAAACAGAGTATGACAAAATAAACGTATTTATATAAAATATTTTGAACAAATAAATGATATCAATAACAAATGGTATGAAAATCTTACTAGATATAATATTTTAAAAAAGGCTATTGTTTTAAAGATGTTTTATTGTATTTGCTTGTTTTCAGCCTACATATGTATCAAGAACACTGTTTGCGTCAAACGAAACTGTTATTGATCTGAGACATATGTTTTCAGTAGAAACAAACGTGAAGTTAGTCAATAGTCATTTGCTAGTTTGGGGGATATTACCCGCGGCATTTTCGCGCGGAAAGCCGGGCGTTATTGAGCCGTGAAAGCTGAAAAATAGGATGTAAATTGAAAAAATATATTTATTTGATCATTTTCAAGTTACAATTACTCTAAACAGTGACAAATGTGTTAAAATTGAAAGAATACCAAGTAATATTGTGAGAAAAATTGAAGTTCTTGTATTTGAGTGCAGAATAGTTTTTGTTTCCTAAAATTAAGGATATTTCGTGAATGGTCAGATAAGGTTTGTAAGGTTTTTCTAAAATACAAGCATTTAGGCAATGAAACTCGATAGATTAACAAATTTATAAATATAGATTTTAGTGGTAATTAGGTTAGAAACCTTTAGAAGTTGATAAGCCAAGCCGTTCTGTCAATAATAATTTCCTACTGAAATGTCTCTAATTTTGATAATAAATGCAACATTTTAGTAGTACTGTAATTTGTAGTTAATACTGAGTGGTTTTCAAACTATTTTTGTATATTTCCAAAAGTGGATGGCCCACGAAATGCCGAAGTAGCGACGTGTCCAATGGCGCTGACGGAGGTTTTCGCGCGCGATTGTGACGGATTCGTGGCATATAATTTTGTAGTAAATGATAAATTTCTGATAATTTTATGTTCTTAAATGAATCTTAATGCTCTCGTCTTGTATAAAATAGCCAATAAATTATTAATTGTTATTAAACGTTGTTTTAAAATGACTCTTGAAAAAAATCTCCCGCCAACCAACACAGGGCACGCTTCGAAAACGTCTGTCCATTTAGTGTATTCTGAGCCTGAATATTCTTTATTTTTAGTGATCTCAAGCCTCAGTAATAAACGTACTTATAGTGGATTTCAATTATTTCAAAAAATATTTAGGAATTTGGTCTCAATTTCGTTGCTAAATGACATAACCCTATTTGCAAATCGAACATGACATGCGGTATTTTTAGTGAATTATTAAAATAACTGGTGCCTATTTACACAATTGTGACAAATGGCTAATGCAGGAACATGTTTAAGGTGGTGCACACTGGGTGATATCATCAGCCATTTCCTTAAAATGGAGGATACAGGGTATGTATGCATGGGCTAATCTAGTCACTATTTACCATTTTTTATATAAAGTTCATTTGTTTGCCAGACAGTCCACTTGGTTGTAGGTGGCCCCCATGACCTTAAACATAACCATGAAGTTGCAAGTTCTCTTCGGTACATGATAGGATAAAGGGTACGGAGCTGTGTAAATATAGGAGATTGTGTTCTGGCATTCCTTACTGATGCACTGAAACATTAATAGAGGTCTACTGTGAAGAGTTGTTTACTACCATCAGACAGGTTGTCCAGTTTATTCCTAGTTTAAGCACAGTGTGCCCTACCACTATAACGACTTGCTGTTATTACTAAATAACTGTCGATTTTGTGTTTACTCAATTCATATGTTGTTTTGTGTTTGTAGTGTATCCTGTGAATCCAATGACAATCGTAACAACTTGAAAAGAAAAAGGGTTGACAGCGATAACAATGTAAGAATAATGAACATTACTAAATACTTGAAACTATTTCAGTAAATTCACATTTGATATTACATTCTTTTTAAATTTGTAGGTTGAGGGACTATCTCCATATAAAAAATTTGCAAAATTAAAAGAGGAACTCTCCGATCAGCCAGCTCACATTGTCGTTGTGGAATCCGAGGAGGCTTCATCGGCTACAAGTGAAGAACATGAAAGTGGTTTACAGCCTTATCAAACAATTGAATTTATAGCTGAATATACTTTAGGCCCTCCTAGCATAAGTGATGTGACTAGTCCTATAGAGAATGTTGTCAGGACGGACTCCCCACCAAACTCCTCTAACAAGAGGCCAAGGTTTGATAATATTATATTCTTTATCCTACTCATTTCAAGAAGATATTTTTTATTTCTCATGACACAATTAAATGTAGAAGACTGATTAGTAATATCCTTGAGAATAGTCATTATCATTTAGTTCCAGAGAACAGTTGGACTGTCATATGTTTAAAAATGTGTTTATCTGTAAAAATGTATTGAGTTTGAGAATTCTCAATCATTTCAGATATAATTAAAATACTCTAAAGTATTTTAAAGTAATAAAAAAGAAGAATTTTTAGAAAAAGAAACATTGTTAGAAGAGTAAATCTTTTTTCTTTACTATAAGAAAATATTCAATTATATTTTCATTTATGTCACTTTTCTTTTTTTATATAAAGCTCTGCTAGGTAGCCTATTAACACAAGCAGAACTATAGATGCTGCAAGTCCATTGCTGACCTTAGTATAGCATTAACAACAAGCAATTAGCAGGGGATAAAGAAATGACCTAAACACAACAGCACACAACAACAGGTAACCAGATGGTCTGCCCAATTTATTAGCCCTGCCACTTCTCTTAAAGATGACAGATGGTGACCATCATTTTTAATAATTTCTACATGGACCAAGTTAGACCAACTCCTCAAAGTCTTGAACTATCATGTCATTTTATTATCTGTAGCTCTTTGGTCAGATTTTAAGGCAGTGTTTGATATCTATATAAATTGATTTGAGTTAATTTTTTTATATAGTTATGTAACAATTTTGTATGGTAATACAGAAATTAAACAGCACTATGTCTTCTTCCAATAAGTGGAATAAATTTCAGTCTTCAACAATAGTCAATTCATAATCTATGATGATTAACTGTTTTCTATACAAGATCTACTCTTTCAAATTTGTGTAATAGCTTGAATTTGACTTATGACCAGGTTACACCACCTCTGAAAACCAAAGGTTGATATTAATGCATTAATCACATATTTGTTTAATACCAATTAAATTTCCTCAGGATAAGACTTCCAACAGAATGCAGCTAGTCGAATAAGTTTATGATTTTATTGGAATTTGAGAACACAAATTAAAAGCTTACTTAATTTCAGCTCAAGTGTTTCTGCAGACGAAATTCCTCCGAAACGCAAATGCCCACTCCCGTGGCTGGCCTGTGGGAAGCCCACGGACGTGTGGGAGTGCATGTGCGAGTCGGACATCAAGAACAGCAGTAGAAAAGACCCCAATATGTTTGACGCACATCCTACCATGCAGCCGAGGATGAGAGCCATCCTGCTGGACTGGTTGAATGAGGTTAGAATCTTATCATCCCGTAAACATCAACAATTTACTTTATGTATTAATTTACAATTTTTGTATACACCTAAAAATTCTTGTATTTTTACGCTGCTTTTGACAGCAAGAAATATGAAGCATTTCGACGAAGGTAAGTTGCATTTATAATAATTATTATTTAAAATATTTATACTAACGCTATCACTATCAAAAGATTCTTAATATATTAGCATTAATCACTTTTCTCTAACCAGAACAAATAACACGAAAAATTACCACTTTATCAGAGCAATGTAGACAGTTTAACAATAAGCCTGTTGTGGACTTGTTTTTTTTTTTTAATGTAAAGGTCGTCAGACAAGCTGATGGACCACATGTTGGCAAGTGCAGGTTGCAAGCACACTGCTGACCCAAGGATCAAGGATTAGGAAGAGATATGGTGATGAGCTCTGGAATCCCTTACTCACTGATGCTGTTATTTAACGGTGGTCTTCTGTAAGGGGGTGGTTACTCTTACTGCCGCCGGTAGGGCTGCCCAAACGCAGTGTGCCCTCGTAATTCTAGTAGTGATGTTATTTCTTTACCAGTATTTCGAGCATTAACGATATTATTATTTTTTATTTTTTTAGTATACTTAGTGGTTATTCACTAAATGATGAATAAAACAATTTTTAACTAACTCAGTTTTTTTATTTAAATTTGCTGTAAATCTTCCTATATAACGAATAAATAAATATACATTAATAAAGAGCATAATTCAGATATGTACTTTTTTTTAATATAGACTAAAATAAATGTAAGCCACTTGATCTAATACCATAGATGCAACTGAAAATGATAAAGTTTCTGTGCATAAAGCACATTAGTAGGATGTGACGTAATAGGTATAACACTGGGGTCGATGGCCACTTTTTTGCAACGTTCAATGACCTAAAATCGAATCCAATGAATCGAACTAACTTAGTATCTACTTGTGTCTGGTCTTATTGTTTGCGTGACGGCATTGTGGGTTCGATTCTGTGCTAGTTTATTTTATTTAATACGAAATTTCTTCGAAATCTTCGACTAATCTTCGAAACGGCTAGGCCGATTTTGACGGGACTTTCACTGTCAGTTAGCTGATGTTATAAGGAGTAAAGTAGTGTGGCCGAGTTCAGCTGGTCATAATTAAAATTAAATTTTCATTGAAAATTGTGCTTACTTATCTATACGACTTATAGCTACAGTTTTACATGATTGTGTTTGTCGATAGAGCAATCTACTTTGTTTCTATGGTGAACAAAATTTTCAATAATTTTTCAAATAATATTTAGTAGATGGCAGATACTGCATTTCGCAGTCGTTTGGGTAGTTCATAACCCCGGCAGTAATCCCCTTACAGAAGACCACCGTGATATAATAGCATGTGTGTTTCGGTGAGTAAGTAGGTAAAGCCAGAGTCCCTTAGCCTATAATCCCTTCTTAATCCATTCTCCGTAATCCTACTGTGGTTGGCAGCGTACATGCCGCATATTTTGCGTTACTTGTGTCATAATTACCATAAATACTTATATAGACATTACATGAATACGTTCCTGTAATTTCCACCATTATATTCCTATAAATTTTATGGTTAATACGAAATATATAGGTATATATCTTGCTATTAATTGACGCCTCGAATAAAACTAAGGACCCATTAGTTCCCTAGACATAACTACACACACGGGCACAATTAACGGAACAGAAGAAAGAGGCCGAGTATAAAATGTAGGTACCTATATTGAAAATAAAATAGACATGAAGTAACAAACCAATTGACATCTTTTGACGTCGATTTTATAATCAAAATTAAAACAAAGTGCACTTTTTCTATATTTTGTGATAACGCAAGCACTTTGAAAATTTAAGAATAGTATTTTTTTATAATTAAATAAATGAATGACTAATAACGAGTGTTTCCCCTTCGTGCTCTGACTAACGTTTTCATCCGTCGGGCATGCTGAAAATTCTGTTATCAATTGTCTCTTGGGACCTTAAGCATTTTTTATGAATTTAATAATAATTCATAAAAAAATTATAATTAACATAGGACAAAATAATTAGTTGGCTGGTACATTGAACAATGCATACGTTCATGTAAAAAATGTATAGGTTTACTCAGTTCTACTCAGTTATATTCAAGCGCTGCGATTATACAGGTATCCTAGAAGTCGACGTCAAGCCGTATACTTTCGATAGACTAAACTATAAGACCTAAAAAATAATAATTCTAAGTTAAAAAAATACAGGCATTTTGATAATAATCTCATAAATGCCCTTCTCTTGATGCTTTTTTGGTCCTGTTAATACAATTTTTTTGGTCCTGTTAATTTTTTGTTTTCGCTGTATCCTTTAATCATACCCTACAGCTACAAATTATAGTCAAAAAGTTTGCATCAACTGCCTCAAGTTAAAAAAAAATTAACCCAAAAAATTATTTACAATTATTACTTTACACAACTTTAACCGATTGTACCCACAAGAAAAGTATTACATATTTTTGGCAAGTGAGCGCATTTAATACAGATTCCAAAATAGAAGCTTGTATTGCCGCCGGCGCATGAAGTGTGTTTTAGCATTCGTATGCTAAGTTGCAAGTTGCGAATTGAATAGACTCACTATTCCGTCATTCATTCAGTCCTGTACGCGGCTGATAGAAGCAGAAAAACTTACTCAAAATCGTGGGGTTCCTCTGCTCCAAAATGTCAATGTGGATAGATGAAGAGTTTTATATGTGTGATGTGGTGGTGGGACGAGGAGAGCTAATACGAAGGTTGCTACTTATAATATATTGAGCCTACTAATGAAAAAAACAAACATTGATGATTGAAATTGGTCTTACTATTTTTCTAAATACTCTCTATGATGTTTGATACATTTTTGCATGCATTGGAACCAATTTTCAAAGCACTTTTGTGTAAAACGTGGTTTTTGAACGTTTCAACACCTTCTGCTGACACAAATCGTTACCCACGGAACAAAAAGAAGTCATTAGGTGCCAAGTCAGGGTTGTGCGGAGGATGACCATCAATTCGATGTTTTGGCCGTACAAAAATTCGTTTTTTCCATCCGACGATGTGAGAGGGCTCGCATTGTCATGATGAATGATGATTTCGTCGGATTTAGTCTAATAAGCGTTTCGTCTAAATCGCAATTGGTCAACACTCAGTTCGTCTAACATGCGATTCGTCTACAATTATAAAAATTCGTTTCGAATTTTTCGGATTTCTCTGAAGACTTCTGGCAAACAAAGGATCGTGTGCCATTTATAATTGATCGTCCTACGATTCTCCAATGGCACTGCCGCCAGTTGATCGGTAATTCCGAAGAAATATACATTCCTTTGCTTCGATGAGCTTTTTCCGCAAACAACTTTGTTGGTTTTTTATCGTTTTGGAAGACTCATACAGTCGATTGCTGTTTTGTTTTAAGCTCATATGCATAGATCCATTATTCGTCACCTGTGTAAGTATTAATTGAAACCTATTGAGCCAGTGACGAGGCGACAATGACAATGACATATTGTTAATAAACCATTTGAAAGTTAACGTTTTACATGCCGATATTAATTACAACTTTATTTGGTAACTTTTATTTTATAAGTAGGTATATTATAAATATGTACATATATTAAAATTACTTAAAAATATAATATAATTAAAATTACTTAAATATATTTAAATTTCTTTTAGATCCTTAATACGTAATTAATAGTTCCTTAATTAGTATACACAGCTTTTGATGCACCTCTATTGTATTTTTTCAACTTTTCCTTACACAAATCGACGCAAAAGCTTACTTTTGAGAGTTTGTTAAATTATGCGGAATCCGAGAAAAAATATAAGTCCAATATCTTATTTGTGCCAATCATACTAATGCCCAGAATCGCCTCTATCTCGCGGTATGTCGCATGTCGGTCTTGCATCATCACAGCATCGATGTTTTCTGGTACAACAACTGATTTTGGATGACCTCAGTCGAAGTAAGTTGATCGAAGCACTCTCGTCTTGATAATGCACGACAAAAGTCGTAAAAAATTATCGCACGAAAATTTCCACGAGATAATTGATGGATGAGTGGTTAGGGTGCTTGCCTTAACGCTCTGTTCTAGGGTTCCCGGGTTCGATTCCCGGCAGGGTCAACTTTAAAAATTTGGCTCTGGTCTGAATCTGGAAAGTAGTGGCAGGGCACACTAAGTTTCGCAGTCATTTGGGCAGCCCGTCTGGCGGCAGGAACGACCGTGATATAACAGCACGTGTGCTGTTGTGTTTCGGTGAGTGAGTAAGGGATGCCAGAGCACATTTCTCTATCTACTCCTAATCCCTTATCCTCAATCCTACTGCAGTCGGCGGCGCACTTGCAGCAGCTTAGGCGTTGTTTGTTTTATAGGCGACGGTAGCCACCTACCATCAAGTGGACCGTCAGCCTGTCTGCTGACCTTAACATAAAAAAAAATTACTCTCTGATTTTTTTTCCCTGGAACAGTACATGGTCGGCTAATTAATAGTCCCTGGAAACAAAAATCGCGTTCAAGTAATAAATGTTATAATTGAGGTTAGGTTAAATAAAAAAGTGCGTGTCAGCTCCGAGGTATGACTGAAATTTACTCAAACGTATAAAATTTTCCTTGGGTCAATAAATAACATGGATACCTAATTACTTTATATTATTTAGTTACATTCTGCATACTCAGATATAAAGTGTTTCAACAAAAATTATCTTAGTTACGTTCGGTATACATAGATGTCACTACGTTCTATAAGTTTAAATAGTTAATTTTTTCGACGAAATATGTCTATCATAATTGTATGTTGTATCTTTTTGTCAGATTGGGTACTCGATTAAAAATGACTATTATTAAAATGATCAGTTCTGTTTTCCTTCATATCACTCAGATGCTCTTAAAGTACTCAAAATCATTTTCAATTGAGATCCTAAATCCCGTTATTATATTATTACTAGCGGCCCCGCCCCCGGCTTCGCCCGGCGTGCAATTTTTATATACCCTAAAACATTCCCCGTTTATCCCTCTTTCCATTGGTGAAAACCGAATTAAAATCGGTATACCCGTTCACGCGTGATGCCATGACCAAGGGAAATGGGGATTCATTTTTATATATAAGATAGATAAAACAAAATTATTAGTAATAACCTGTTGGTTACATCCAGGTGAGCGAGGTGTACAAACTGCATAGGGAGACATACCACCTGTCCATAGACTACCTGGACAGATACATATCGAAGACCTCGGGCCTCCACAAAAGCAGACTGCAGCTTTTAGGTAAATAACACATTATTATTGGCCAAATGGATCTTTTAAAGCTTCTACAGGCCATCGATTGTAAAGAGTGTTCTTTAATTTCTTTAGTAACTGCATTATGCAATTGTAAATTGGGCTGCCTGCCTGGTACTGTTAGCCGACTTTTCCATTAAACAATTAATGCTTCAGTTATTAATGAATGATTAATAAATCATATTTTATTATGTATTATATTATATTATAAAGTTTATTAATACATTTTGAGTCATTTACCAAATGACTACAACAATACTTGAAAAAATTTAAAATAACTCCTCTCTAGACGAACTCTTGAAGTTCGTCGTAAAGTCAACAAATTCTTCTGTATTGGAGGCCAAACTCTGCTAGCTGGTTGTCGGGATGTTTTTAATGCCTCCAGGTTCATGTTCGTCTATTTGTTATTGTTTGTATATAATAATGTACGTATATTAAGTATAATAATTTGAATTCCAAATTAGTACACTTAATGAAATGTATAATGTGCAGGTATAACGTGCCTGTTCATCGCTGCGAAAGTGGAGGAGGTGTATCCGCCGAAGGCGTCAGAGTTCGCTTACGTGACGGACGGCGCGTGCGCAGTGGAGGACATCATGCTAGAGGAACTGATGGTGATGAAGGTGCTCTCGTGGGCTAGCACCCCGATCACCGTGGACGGGTGGCTCAACGTCTACATGCAGCTGTCCAGCGAGGGACGAAACGCTGCTCGTCGACTACTGTCCGAAAGCGACGTAGGCGCTAGCGCCCTGCGGGGGTATACCTTCCTGTTCCCTCAGTACTCTTCTCTGGACTTTGTCATGTGCGGGCAGCTGGTGGACCTGGCTCTCATGGACGTCGCCGTGAACCGGTTCCGCAACAGCGAGGTGGCGGCCGCCGCAATAGCTCATACGTTCACAGCGGAGCTAGCCGTGCGAGTCTCCGGCTACGCTTGGGCAGCGCTGAGGCCTTGCTACCTCTGGATGATGCCGTTCGTCAACTTGCTCCGCAAGGAGGGGCCCGTGAGGGTCGTGCGCGGCGGTGATGGCGAATTCGTGCAGAACGCGGCCGCACTGAGGCATATTTGCCCCAACATCAACCAGGACGAGAGCCACCGTATACAGTCGCACAATGTGACCCTCTCCATGTACGACCAACTCGCGGCCTCCCTCGAGGAGAACTCCTCGGACCCGGAAGAGACACAGTGCGCGTTCAATTCGTACATAGATGCGCGTGCACAATGACTCTCGGGTCCGTTCTGCGTTCGGACGCTTGTGGACAAAACATTCTTATTCGACGGAAAGTGCTGGCGACTGGTGGTCCCAGAAATGACAAAGTGTTTATAAGCATAAAAAGTGTCAGTTTAACGTGAACGTAGAGCGTTTAGCTTTAGCACACTCTAGGACGAAACAGACTTTAGCACCGGTTGGTGTAAGAGAAAAAACTTACAAAATGATATATGTTGTACATAGTTTAAATTAACCAGAACTAGTTAAAATTATATTAAAGAAAGGTTTTCAACTATAAATAGGTATTCCAGTTTGGCAAATTTATAATTTTTTTTTTTTTTTTTTTTTTTTCAATATATATAAAAAAACAGAACATAATTTTGTGTTACCATATTATATTTTGTTTTCCTCTTGTTGCACTAATAGATTTTACCATATCAACAATAACATATTTTAAAATAACATTAATATATACTTTACTAATGCTATAAAATGAATATCAATTTATGCATAAATGAAAGCATATTTTTAAAAAATAATTACATATGGTAACAAAAAGTTCTGTCCATGTGTATTGAGCTACAAAAAGAAACAACCAAATAATTAAAATTGTATTTGATTGTTTCATAAAAAATGACTGATTTATATTTCTCACTAGTAATGCTTCGCCCGTCCAAAATGAAAGATTTGATTCCATTTTTCAGAAGGTGCCTGTTGATACTTTTCATATAATAGGCAACTTAGTTTTGGCAAATATTGAAATTTCCAATTAAAACACACTTATCTAAATGAAATGTAGCAATACCCATTACATTTAACCAAACAGTTTAGATAATTAATTGTATCAGCAATAATTAACTTCTAACAGAGTGTTGAGAACTCTTGACTCACGTTATATGATGTGAATATGTATATACATAGTATAAATTGAAGTCGCTGTCTGTCTGTATATTCACTAACTCCTAAACCATGCAACGGGTTTTGATGTTCACCAAGATAATTTTTCACGGAAGGTTTTCATATTACATATATGCATAATAAAACCTAATTTCTCCCGGGCGAAGCCGGAGACGGGCTGCTAGTCCAGCAAAATACTAAAAACTTTATCTCAATAAATACAACTTTGTTTATGTTTGCTGTGTACACTTTTTTGTTATTTATACTTTTTAAATTAATCAAATGCATCATAACAACAAATACAGACAAATTTATAGTCGTGGATACAATATATAGAGAAACTAATAGGTAATTGTAAATATTTATGTAAATATGTTTTTTTTTAAATCAAAGACAGTTCAAAATGATGCAAACGTAGGCTATTTAAACTATAAATATGTAAAACAAAGTAAATGTATTATTTTATATATGAGACAAGATTATCTTACGTTTCTTAGTTTAAATAAATGAAATTCTAAATAAAATTAATATAAAAAAATCATGGACTGAAGTTGCCTCTACGGGCGCGTAGCATTTATTTTCGTAGCGCTACGGCGTAGCGGATACACTCGTAGTGAAATTGTAGGCGAAGTTAAAATAAATTTAGCTTTCTTGGTTTCAGTCCAAATTGAATGATTTTTTTTATAACTAGACTAGACATTCCAAATTGTCTATGATGAATGTTCTATTTTTGAAATATCTTAGTCGATACTTTAAAAAAACCTTACACAATCTATTCTAATCATTATCAATCAAACATCGTATTTGACTATCATTTTTTAAAATGATCTAGTGTATAAATTTCGCACATTAGTTACTTAATAAGAGAATATTATCTATTTTAATATGTGTAAATAAAATATTATATATATAGTGATTGGAAGTAGTACATATGAGACTTTATATTTATATTGAGTCTATTAAAATGGATCAAAAAAAAAAAGATGCTGGTTTAAAAGTTGCTAAACTGATAGTTAAACTTAAACGTCTTCAGAAGTTCAGGGCTTGAGTTAACTTATTTTATTTGTAATTATTTAAGAGAGTGAATGTCGCAGCTTTTATGTCTGTAGATACTTGTAGACTTTTTTTACCAAAGACTGTGCTTCGCCGTGCTAATCTGAGCACTATGTCCTTTTAAGCAACAAAATAATTAATTTTCACTCACTATTTATTGTTTTTATTTTTCGCGTTTTCTAAGTATAATTTATATTAAAATAACATGATGTCACTGTAGTTAGCATTTTGTCTTAGCGTTCCGTTTTAATAATCGTCATCATCCCAAGGCGTCCACTTTTGGACTTGCCTTTTTGAGCGTCACCGCTCTAGATCTTTCGATCTCCGCATCAATCCAGTCGGTCTTGTGAAGCCAACAATCCAGCAAGCTGGTCGTCAGTGGCTTCCACCCGAGAACTCGTGTTCCCCAACGTTGCACGACAGATATGTTCCACTGGGTTAAATTTTCACTAGGTACTATTTTATTTTTTATTTATTGTCTACGTCACTTATATCTTTACATTTACATCGCCTTTAAATGTAATACTTACATTGATTTTATCAGTGTAAACTGTACATATGAGATGAGTAAATTAATTGCTGTATTTCACATACAGTAATTGGTAATTCAGTATCGCTAGGCTTCTTCACAAAGGTCCAGTAGTATTTGCGGATTCCGAATTGAAAAGCTGAAAAAAAAACGCCACCTCGATCAGGCTCCGTTTTTTTCTAATCTAATTTGTAGTATTTGAACTCTATCTTGTGCATGCAGAATTCAAATTGCCTTATACAGTTGAACCAAATTGATGTTTTTTTTTTAATAGCTACTGTCAATGCTTCCTTTTCTACTCCAGAATTTTTCGGGCCGTCTGTACAATGCTGAAAATTAATGACTGCATTGTGAGTAGTGATAAGCTGGACATCAATCAGCATTCGTATCCCTATCCGTGTCCGCAAATATCCGAAGGGAAATAGATCTGTATTCGTTATCGTTATTTTTCTAGCAAATGTTGATATTTAATTAATAAATTTGATTTAATGCAATGAAATGCTAATAACTTAAAATTTCTTTTTATACTATTTAAATATGAGACTCCTTATCGCAAAATTAATAATAACCCGATATGTTTAAATTTAAAAATAATGTTCATTTAGTTACGAGTATATATTACCTATTAAATCGGAAATTCAATTTTTTATTGTATCAAATATATTACCATAATCAGCACTTTGGTGTAATGCATATTCTATGAGGAAGAACTGATTTTTAACCTCAGCTATTAAAGCAAATAAATTATAGGAGTAATCTTTTGTACGCCATCTCTGTATTACAATTATGGTACGAATTATGGTTCCATATAATAAGCCAAATATACTGTTTTTTTACTGATATTTGTGAAAGGTAATAATGTCAGGGTATTGGACATTACCCTTACCGCCCAATTGTAAGTGCATTTAGTTTGTTAATGACATTTTTGATAAGGAGTAGCATTTTGTGCCTAATATTAACAGTTCCTAGAAGTGCTACGACTCACCCGTATGGCGAATGTTTACTAAAATTTTACAGACTAATATAACTATGTAGTTATAAGTTTTTCAATTACGCTTATACTTTAAGTTTAACTGTACGCAAATAAGGTAAAAAATAAGACTTGAATAAATAAATATTTGTTTAATATATTAACTTATTCCGTTTTCTCGGAAATTCTTTGTAAATATACTATAATCGTGCGTCCCTTCTAGATAGACTAAAATGATATATATGGCCGCACGGTTATAGAGGGTAGACGGAAATTTCATTGATGTTTTGAATGATTGGTGTGTATGTAGAGTGATCTCTTAGTTACATTGTATTATATAGCAAACTGCGTCGCCCGTACGCGCGACTGTGCCAGCCGGTACGCATCGCAATAATTTGTGTTAAATATATCCTATAGATGAATATATTTTTTCTTTTTTTTTTTTATTCTACCCACTCTGGCCCTAATTAAACTTTGTTGCAAAAAAACGAGCGCCTCTTAAAAGCATTCAAAATTTTTTTTTTGACAAAAATTAAATGAAAAACCACTTTTAATTCATTTGAATAAATATAGTTACAATATACATAAATTTATTTTGTAAAGCCGAACACGACCCCGCTTCCCTGCTGGGGGGCGCGCGCGCGCGGTGCCGGTCACTGCATATATTTTCTAAAATTAAAGTAGCCTAAGTTACTCCTTATAACATCAGTTAGCTGCCAGTGAAAGACTCGTCAAAAACGGTCCAGCCGTTTCGGAGATTAACCGAAACAAACTGACAAAAAAATATTTATTTATTTTCTAAAAGGTACACCAACAGCACAAACAAAGAAAAGATTATAATAGGTAACAAAAGGCAATTTTAAGGCATACACAAATAAACTAGAAATTGAGACGATCGATAATACACGCACAGCAACACGCAAATTCTTTACAAAAAAAGGACATGAAAATGAAAATTGTAAAATATACTTTGATATACATTTAATAAAACGCAGGAACCTACAGAGAAGCGAATAGCGAGTATGTCCCTCGTCCACCTGTCGCAGTTCTATTATTTCTGGGTGTCTACTGCAGCCCCTAGTCGTGGGATGAATCACAGGCTCGACACGCACTCTCGGGCGGGCGGCTGCCGACACGTCACTACTCGGTCGTGGCTCGGCGTCTACTGACGTGGTGCGTACGAGACGAGTCGGTGGTTGCCGCGTGAGGAAGAGAGTAAATAACCGCATACACTACACTACCATTCACATGTATTCATTTGCATGAACAAATTGGTTCCCGTTATACTCGTACTTTTAAAAATATTAATTTTCGAATAATTAAATTTTACTCAAAATCTCATTTTGCTCAATCCAAGTTTAAAGGCTTGCCAGTAAATTTTTTCTCCCACTTGCTCGAAAATAGCTTTTTCTTTTTAAAAAAGGAATACTTACATACACCAATCGATTATTTTCTGTTCGCACGTCGGCAATGTCCAAGAGGACAATAATAGAGATTGCTGGACAGTTTTAAAGCGCGACCAACTAGATCAGAACTTCAGAAGAAGACGATCATCATTTTATTTTATTCATACCGTCTAAATTGTAACCAGGGGGTTCCTTGGATCGACTAAACTCGACGGGCTGTCGCTCGCTACGTTCCGAATACTTCCAAATTTAAAGCGTTGTGTTTGTTGTTTTGTTAAATTATTTACCTATCAAACCAAAAATTATGTATAAGGTTATTACGATTAAAAGTTTATATTTTGATTTTAGGCTAATAGTAGAATGTAGGTTTTCTCGGCGGGTGAAGTGCAATTTGGTGCATTGCGGTGCAGTGATGTGATGTACTTCTTCTTCTAATAAGGACTACACCACTGAGGATGTCAACCGCAGTTGTTGACGAAACGTTTGGAAGAATTTCCAACAGACCTGGGCCATCATCCCGGAAACCTACAACTCATATTTTGATTTTAGGCTATTTATAGTTTATTTTTTCACCAAAGATGCCATGACTGCAAATCATTAACATCCTATTATATATCCCTACTGCAGGGAACACAGGCCCACCCTCTCAACAAGGGCGTATGGGATGGTACACCAGGCTAGTCCAGTGCGGATTATATAATAATAATTATTATTTATTTATTTCAGTATAATTTTACAATTAATTACAAGCTTAATTACACGTTTTATTAATGGATGCAGATTTTTTACAAGAAATAATTGTACGGGCAAGCGCGTACAACACGTCTCGTCATCATTATATTAACCTACATTTGTAAATACATTTAATTAATTATTCATAAAAATCAAGTCAGTTCGTTCGCGTCCACCAAAACAATACGTCGTGCGTTCTCATTACAAATCATCCATTTCTATTTTATTAAGTTTAAATGACAAGTTTATCCTTTTCATAACAATTATCAGCATAGTAGTTACGGCAGAACCCGTACATTGGTCCTTCGAGCTACCGTGGCGGGACCTCTTACGAACTTCCTCACTGTGCTATCCTAGCGCAATCAGGGGCATCAGCATCTCCACCACAGCATTCGCCGCATCAGCATCGGCACACCAGCAGCTTCAGCAGAAGCTACAGGCAGTATCTTGTAATCAAGTAAGATCAGTCCTTTTTTACCAACACCTATCTACGATGACTTCCGCCAGAGATATTCTTGCTACCCAACAGCAAATATTCTCAGCAATTGAATCGGTGTACAGCAATTTCAAGAAAGATGGGTCAGATAGGAAAACATCAGATTATATCAAGCGTAGATTGGATACTCTGGACAACTATTGGTTCGAGTATGGCAAAAACTATAGAAATTTATCACAATTAGATTTGGATGAAGCAAGCAGAAACCAGATAGATCAAGAGTATGTACAATTAAGAGAGAGATTTGATATCATTAGAACTCAGATTCAGACCTATGCAGTACAAAGGGAGGAAAGACCAAAGACACCAGTAAAACCTCCGACATTTTTAGCTCCTAGTCCGAGTGAGCCAAACGTAGCACCAAGAACATCTTCATCAACAGCAAGCAGTACAGAAGAGAGGTTACGAAAACAGCAGAGTAATTTTAAGGCATTTAAAAGGACGGTCGATAAAATAGACATAGCTTCAGTAACAGATAAATGGGAGTTTGAAGACTTGTTAAGCACTCTCCAATCCCGTTGGACTGTCATTGATTCTTTACACTGGGAACTGGATAGTGAACTCGATGGGTCAAACAAGAATTATGAGGAAGCCTACACGAGTTATGAACAAGAATACGAAAACATTAAAAAGGCCATCAACAAGAAGATGTGGTCTGTAGCGCACCAAGAGAGGTCCACCCCACAAATGGAGGTACCGACCTTCACTGGAAGCTACACCAATTGGGTTTCGTTCAAAGACCTATTCACCGAGGCCATTCATAATAACTCATCTATTTCCGATGCACAAAAAATGCAATATCTAAAGACAAAAGTGAAAGGGGAACCAGAAAAACTCATACAACACCTCCATGTAAGTACTGATAATTATAAAACATGTTGGAACATCCTTAACCAGAGGTACAATAATAAAAAACTTATTTTTACATCTCATATGAATATCATGATGAATATCCCAGTGGTACAGCAGCAAACAGCAGGACACCTGAAACGCATTCATGACACTACTCTAGAATGTCTCAACGCCATCAAGAACTTGGGAGTTGACATCACCACGTGGGACCCCATTCTTGTGCACATTTTGACACAAAAATTAGATACAGAATCATACACAGATTACGTGGAATCTGTTAAAGATCCCCGAGAACTACCAATCCTCGATGAAATGTTGCACTTCTTAGAAACCAAATTTACAATCTTAGAATCAGCTCGTAGAAAACAAGAATCTACACAAAAAACGCTAATACCAAATCAGGGTTCAAAGTATCAAAGTAATAATCATAAAATAAATCAATTTAAACATTCATTTTTAACAAGTAGCAAAATTACTTCGCAACCTACTTACAACAAGAGAGCAGTGTCAACAACAAGCTCATTGTCAGCAAGACATTCAGAGTATCATTATCAAGTGGAGACAGTATCGTTTCGCATTTACAGCTGATCTGGAAAAAATGTTTAGACAGATATGGCTCAACAAACAAGACCAAGACCTACAGAGGATCATGTGGCGAGATAACCCAGGAGAGAAGCTTAGAGAATACAAACTGGCGACCGTGACCTACGGAACAAAAGCAGCGCCATTCTTAGCAATGATGACGTTGAAACAGTTAGCTCGAGATGAGAGGCGGAACTATCAGGACAGCTCAGCGCCAAGCGTCCTGGAGGAGTCGTTCTATATGGACGACCTCATCCATGGATCTTATTCACTAGAAGCTGCCAAACAGTTACAGAAAGAAATGATTAACCTTTTAAAATCAGGGGGATTCCATCTTAGGAAATGGAAATCCAACGCAGCCGAGCTTCTAGAAGACGTACATACAGATCAAAAACCTCAAGATTTTGATTTTAAACAACCTGAGTCAACCAAAACTTTGGGGCTTGGATGGAACCCTGACCAAGATCATATCATATTCCAATCACAAATTCCTTCGTCGTCGTCAATCATTACTAAAAGATCCTTGCTGTCAGCTATATCGAAGATATTCGATCCCTTAGGCTGGCTCTCACCCCTCACCATCAAGCTGAAAATACTCTTCCAAGATGTATGGAGGGCTACTAAGGAGTGGGATGCACCAGTGCCAAAAGAAATCAGTGAGAAGTGGAAAAATCTAAGAGTAGAAATGGAAATTATCAATCAATACCAAATACCAAGATGGCTGCAAACCACATATAGAGACCGTATTGAACTGCACGGATTTTGTGACGCAAGCACAAAAGCTTATGCTTGCGTTATCTATTGTAAAACAATTAAGAAAGATAAGTTATCAGTTGTATTAGTAGCAGGGAAAACAAAGTTAGTTCCTATCAACAAAAATATTTCTCTGCCTCGCTTAGAGCTTTGTGGGGCATTACTATTATCAACACTCATGGCTAAAATCAAGACATGCCTAAGTAATCATGAAACAATAGTCCATGGCTGGGTAGACTCCATGGTCGTACTCGGCTGGCTCAATGGTGATGCTGACCGATGGAAGCCGTTCGTTGCCAACCGAGTGAAACAAGTCATAGCGTCGATGGAATCAAGCTGTTGGCGTTACATCAAGTCAGAAGAGAATCCAGCCGACTGTGCTAGCAGAGGTCTGACTCCTTCTCAACTCAAGGATCACTCTCTGTGGTGGCAAGGCCCTACGTGGCTAAAATCAAATAGTACCTACAAAACAAAAGATGAAGAAAAACAAGCTTACATCACTAACCTTGACATAAAACAAACAAAGCAAGTTAATGTCAAGCAAGTATCAAGCGCAAGTGAAATTGTGGATAAAATATTAGAAAAGCAAAGCACATTAACAAAAGCGATTAGAGTATTAGCGTGGGTACTAAGATTAAAAAACAAAAAGCAAAAGCAAAACTATTTAACAACAAATGAATTAAATAACGCAAGATTAATTGTAGTAAAAAATATTCAACATAAAGAGTTTAGCGAAGAAATAAATGATTTATTACGAAACAAAAGCGTAAGCAAGAAAAGCAAATTATTCAACTTAAATCCCATGTTAGATAAGAATAACATCTTACGTGTCGGCGGTCGACTCAGGAACGCAAACATGGACCCTGAAATGAGACACCCGGCAATTATACCAAGCCAAACTAAACTGGCTGCCCTAATCATCGATCAAGCGCATAAAAGTACCTACCATGGTGGCGCGCGCCTGACTACTGCTTTTATACGCCGAAAATACTGGCTGACTGGAGGCAAGAATGCTATCAAAAAGCGCCTGCACTCATGTGTCAAATGCAGCAAGTACAGTACCACTCAGCAACATCAACTGATGGGAGACTTACCTTCGGCAAGGACGAATCCATCGCGTCCTTTCTATCACTGCGGAGTAGATTACACCGGTCATGTAACTATTAAGGCAAGTAAGGGCCGTGGAACCAAAACCACCAAGGGATATGTAGTGGTATTCGTCTGCATGTCTACCAAAGCTGTATACCTGGAAGTGGTCTCTGACTTAACTGCCTCCGCCTTTCTTGCTGCCTTACGCAGAATGTCGGCTAGAAGAGGAGTCCCAGGTCATATGTATAGTGACCAAGGTACAAACTTCATAGGAGCTAATAAGGTTTTACAGAAGGAGTTAAAGCAAATACAAAACTCTTTCAATCAGGAAGTCCTGGAAGAGGTAGCGAACATGGGCATAGAATGGCACTTCAATGCGCCCTCTTGGCCGTCAGCAGGCGGTCTGTGGGAGGCCGCAGTAAAAAGTTTAAAGTACCATCTGAAGAGAGTGATAGGCGAGCAAAAGCTGACGTATGAAGAATTCAGCACACTTCTTACTCAATTGGAAGGGTGCTTAAATTCTCGCCCTCTCTGCCCACTAACAGAAGATCCAGATGATCTAGATTTTTTGACGCCCTCTCACTTCTTGTCTAGTGAACCTTCTTTGACTCTGTATGACACCGAAACCGATTTGAGGACAAGATGGCATCTCATGCAAAAGTTAGTCAATGATGTCTGGAGCCGTTGGCGCAGCGAGTATCTTACGCAGCTCTCAACAAGAAGTAAGTGGAGACAACCAAAGACGAACATCAAGCTAGGCGATGTTGTCGTATTTAAGGAGGACAACCGGCCGCCAGGCAAATGGGCTTTAGGTCGTGTAGTACAAATACACCCTGGAGCTGACGGCTATACAAGAGTCGTCACATTAAAAACAAAAAATGGATTGCTGAAGCGACCAATCGTTAAGCTTTTCAATTTACCAACAAATCAAGAGGAAACCCAATTTTAACAAAAAGAAAACCAAGATTCATCATCAGAAAAACCATCTCCAACATTTATCACTACAATGGCTTCGTCCTTGATGCTATTTTTATTTATTATTCCACCAATTAATTGTTTTTACAATATGACAGCATTACCAAGCCAAAACAGTATGTATATAAACATAATACGAGACGACTGGCGCCTCATTGTCTACTATGACACACAACCTTATTACGAAGGAAATGCAGCGTTAGCAAAATACGTCAAGTACATCATAACAATAACATGAACGACGTCACCGGACACCGGAGCCGTCGTGGTCTAATCAACGGTGCAAATGACTCACTCTGGATTTTTTAATGTCGATAGAAAGTGTGTCATTAAATCAGCTGATTTCTTTGTTTACTCGCATAGGCATGAATTCAGTAAAATCAGTACGAGCCACAATATTCTTTCACCACAAATTATTTCTTCGATCAATCAATCAGATCAGAAACCATACATTCAACTTCAGGAGATCGAAGAAAAGCTAAAAATCATGAAAGAAAGCCCTGATTTATTAGACAGAGTGTCCTACCATGATGTTCATCATTATGCGGCCATCTACACATTGGTCGCCGTCGCGAGCATCGTGTTAATCGTTCATGGCGGCGCTGCAGCAGCAGAGGCGGCGGCGAGAGCGGGCGCGCGGCTTCGACCTCGGCCCCGGCCCCAGGAGCAGCGCCTGCGCCGCTCCCGGCACCACGAGAAGGTGCACAAAGTGCGCAGCGTAGTGCTCAGTGCAGTGCGTCTAACAAGTGTCGTGACAGTTGTGAAGTGCCCGATACCAATTCGCGAGTGTCAGACATATCAGACGAGCGCCTTAATTAAGGATATAAATTGGGTATAGGAAATAAATTGTTAATCATCTTGTACTAACACTGGGGAAACTATAGTTATAAGAAACAATAATTGCATCAACTTGTATTCACTATCAGCATCCCATCAGTCATACTAACATCATCTTTCTCGCCCGGGAATATGTACGGGCAAGCGCGTACAACACGTCTCGTCATCATTATATTAACCTACATTTGTAAATACATTTAATTAATTATTCATAAAAATCAAGTCAGTTCGTTCGCGTCCACCAAAACAATACGTCGTGCGTTCTCATTACAAATCATCCATTTCTATTTTATTAAGTTTAAATGACAAGTTTATCCTTTTCATAACAATTATCAGCATAGTAGTTACGGCAGAACCCGTACATAATAGTTCTCCGACTCCCGAACTAGGTTGGACACCTGTATCTCGGGAGAAAGTGCATACAACCGTGGTGCTTACAATCACAACTATATCAAAGTATAATCATTACAAAAAGTACTTCTATGGTATGATTGGTGGACTTCACTTGCATATGACTTCATATGCAAGTGCACTTTCACTTGCATATGCAGATTTCTTCACGATGTTTCTCTTTATCCTTTGAGAGCAGTCAGTAAATGCACTTAAGTTTTAAAAAAAACCATTTGGTACGTGGCATTACCGGGGATCGAACTCGGGACCTCTGATCATAATAAGTCGCGTCTTTCCTATCCTACTGCGCCACCGACGCTCTCAAATATTTTTTGATATAATTAATGATATGCAGCAGACTGGGTTGTATTAAAAGCTATTTTGTGATCTAGGTTTTAATAATCTTTTCTGTCACATTCAATGAACCTTAGATTAATTTTGGTTGAACAAGAATTTATTTCTTTGCGATCCACCAAATTTTTTCTCAAATGTATGAGAAAAAATTTAAAGAATTATGATTTTCAATATAAGGATTGAAAGTACTCATGGTCTCATATAGATTCCCAGCAAACACCACGTCTAGCTCCAAAATTAACTAAAAAGTGATTAGTTTTCCTCCATTTAGTCCAGTAGCAACTCGTTTATTTAGCTATTCTGTCAGCGTTGTATTCTATATAATATATTATTAGGAAATAAGCTACTGCAACTAACACAGGTGTTTCATAGGAACCATTAACACTCGTTTGATATATTCAATTTTGCCAAATATTAAGATAAGAAATATCGGCGCCCATTAACTTGTAAATAAAATAGCAATTAACGGCCTCGTTGGCCTAAAAGTGTCTCGGCTTACGCCTCGTACTTTCAATACTACGGCCGACAATTGCTCTATTTCCGGCCTCGGCAGTAAATTATTTCGGTAGTAGTATTAGATCAACAAAATTGCAGCCCTAAGGTCTATGTCACAAAAGAAGCTATCGAACGTTGTAGATAAAACGTTAAATAAAAAAATCCCTAATGACACAAATCAACGCATAAGTGAGGAGAAAAACTATCAATTTATCACCTTTAATTCAACATTTTCCAATTAAATTACATGTATTAACGTTTCTCATATAAGTATTTTTTTTAAAGGCAGACTGACGGTCCACCAAATGGGCTCTGTCACTCCTTACTCATTTACCGAACACAACAGCACACATGCTGTTATTTCACGGTGGTCTTCCGAGACTGGCTGCCCAATAACCAGTTTCATTGCAATTATTTGTATGTGCGTTATACTTATGCAAATGAATGTTTTTTCTTGCTCTAAATCGTAACCTTCTTCATTCATTCGAAATTGTTTGATTGAATTTTACTAATTATAAGAAATTATTAAGAAAATAAAGTGTTTCGAAATTACTCAAAATTAAATTTTACTTGTTAAATAGCTTTTTGATTTATCAAAGACGTTATATTAATTAGAACTAAGACAAGTAACAAAAAAGAAGTTTAACGACATCGAAACATAAAAAAATCATTAGATGATAAATTAAAAAGTAGTCAGGTCAACTGGTCTTAAAATGCATTTGTTGCATTCAACAAAATGTTTGCAAGCCACCCACAGGAGGTATTTTATATAATTGTCAGCGCTGGCCGCTAGGGTCTCGGATCAGCCATTCTGAAAAGAAAAATGGATAAATTAAAAACCCTGATTTTTTAAGTGAAGACCCCTTGGGCCACTTGGCCCGCGACTTCGTCCGCGCTCCTTTTTCTTAGCAATATATTTTTGTCAGGTATAGATTTATTTTTAAATATAAAAAAAACATAATTTGTAGGGAAATTACCAAAAAACAAAAAAAAATAAACAGTATCCGAAAGATACTAAGCTTCACAAGATCACCTGCTGAGCTAATCTGAAGATTGGCTGAAAATTTCATTAATATAGGTTAAGCAGTTTTGAGTCCATAGGGAACAAATGAAATTGGTACTGACACGTGTATCTTGATGCGGTCGGAGGCGCTGACGGCGGAGGTGTCCTGCGGCGTGAGGAAGACGAACTGTCGGGCGGTGTTGTTGAGCGCGTGGTCCACCAGTAGCTCCATGACGATCTTGCGATTCACGTTGTCCATGAACACGTCAAACTCGTCCATCAGATAGAAGGGCAACTCGACGCAGTCCCACAACGCCATGATGAAGGCCACCGTCGAGTAGGAGCGCTCGCCGCCCGACAGGGAGCTGGTGGAAGCCGCGCGGCGAACGCCCGCATCGCGGCCGGCGCACGCCACCTCGAGAGTGGCGCGCGCGTTGTCTATGTCCATGTGGCCCGAGTAGCCGCGCACGGCGAGCACGGCGCTGAAGCAGTACTGCACGCGGCGCGCTATGTAGTCTTGGACGGTGCGGCAGAAGCGCAGGTGGTCGTCGGCCGTGCGCCGCACCTCGGCGATGAGCGCGCGCAGCGACTCGAGCGCCGCCTTGGTGCAACGGTAGCGGCGCTCCGCGCGCAACAGTCGCTCGCTTGCCTCGGCGCGCGTGGCGCCCTCCCCGCGCAACGACGACAGCTTGCGTTGCGTACGCTGCAGCTCGGCCAGCACGACGGCGGTGTCGCGAGGGTTGTCCACTGGTGGGCAGAGTGCCAGCGCCGCCGTGCGCTTCTCGTCGGCCAGCCGGCGGCGCTCCGTGAGCACTCCGCGCACCTTGTCGATCTGCAGCCGCGCCTCCCGCAGCCTCTGCTGCTGCGAATGGCGTTCCGTCGACCACTGCTCCGACTTGAGCCGCTCCAGACCTATTTCCTCCTGCCGATTTTTCATATTATGTTAATGGCACTAGTAGGAGTAGGACGTGGTGTGAAGTAACCATCTAGAAAGCACAATGTGAATAGATGTCGCCTTACATATTTTGAACCCGGTTTAAATTATGAATTGAGGTCCGCCGCCAGTGGTTTTAGTATCGATTAGTGCAAGCATACGCGCAATTGTGAAAATAGTAAAAATTGGACTTGTCAACAATCATCGTCATATTTCAACCAATTTACACAAAACCTTAAAGAATTTATACACCTGTACCTTCCTCAGGAATTACTCTGTTGATTTTGAGTTAGATTTAGTTTTTGAGAACATCGCGAACATATATACACACAGGCGCGGCGTAACAACATACATACGCGACTGGGGTTTTGTTTTATAATATGAAAGGATACACATAGTACTCGTGTGCTACGAGTTCTTACACTCAAGGAGCGGCAGGCGGAGCTCGCTTCTGCCGACTTGTTCTGGAGCTTGGCGAGTCTCGCTTCGCACTCGTCAGTCTTCTGCTTCCAATCCTTGACCTTCACCGCATGGCAGTCCGCCTGCTCCGACAGCGTGCGCACCTTCTCCTTGGAGAGGTTCAGCTCGTCCGCCAGCACGGCGTGGTGAGGCGCATGCAGCTCTTCCAGCGCCGCCTCCGCGCGTCGCGTCGCCTCATCGCGCGTGTGCAGCTCAGCGAGCAGCGCGTGCAGCGTCCTCGCCGCGACGCGCTCCGCTTCGCGGGCTTCGCTCGCTGCGCTCGCCGCCTCTCCGCTGGCCGCTTCGATTGCGCGTCGCGACTGCTCCTCTGCGTTCAACTCGCCGAGAACTTGCTTCTTCCGCTCGGCGGTGGACAGGTGCAGGAAGCGTGCGGGACGTGCCGAGCCGCCATAGCAGCGATAGTTGGGCGCCGGGTGATACTCCGTGCAGTCCAGCGTCACTATCTTCGAGCAGTTCTCGGGCACATTTTCGACCGTGTCCGACAGCCGAATCGCTTCGTCTGCAAAGTTCACGTTGCTTGTTTAAAAGCTATCAAAAATTCGTGCGACCTGCGATATTCTGTATAAATGAGTTTTGTAACTTGTGTCAACACAAGAAGAAGACAAAACGCACCCCATTCAGACACTAATTGACAAATTGACATTGAATCGTTTTAAGACCTTCTTAATTTGCTTTTTTTTTTTTCATTCTCCTAGATTGTACTATGGATACTAGATAACTTATGAAACTAATACACAGCAGCTAAAGCAACTACCACTAAGCTAAACTAAACGGTCGTCTTATTTTTTGCTTAAGTTTAATTTAAGCTGTTTATTTATTTAAATTTTATTTTTTCAATAAAAAAGTAAATAAGTTGTTGGTACCATGGTCGGGCACGAGCAGCACCGTCTCGAGCGAGAGATTGTCGATGAGGTAGTTGGCGACGACCGGGTCGGCCACGTGCAGCGCGTCGAGCGCTGAGCGGTGTGTGCGCGCGCGTACGGCGTTGCGCCGCACGTCGTGCTGTCGCTCCAGGAACTTGCTGCAAGTCACGCTGGGCTTGGGCGAGCCGCCGTACACCTGCCCCATTAAGGCGAATAGCTTGCGAGAGTCTTCCGGCGAGTTGACGCAGAAGGCGTGCACGGACCCGCCCAGGATGTGCTCCACGGCGCCGCCCCACCGTTTCTCCTTCACCTTGATGTGCGCGCCCACGGGACCTCTAGGGGGCGCACTGAACTCGCCTCGGCGCTCCGCCTCGCGCACCTTCTGGCACAGCACCACCATTTTGTCGCCGTACACCGCCAACGAGTCGTCGCCGCGCGACTCCAGCTCGCGCACTTGCTGCCGCAGCTGCTCTGCAATAGGCACACTCAGCTCGATAAGTGCGATTCAGTCATTATCTCCAACACGGGATATAAGAAGCCTGTTCTATTAGGGTTGGCACAAAAGAAATTGCAGTTTTCAAATTATGAACTTTATTCTTTGAAATTTTAATAAAATAATAATTTTGTATATAATTTTAAAGCTCAAGTTTGTTGTTAATTTAAGCTAGTTATACGAATTCAAACAAGGTCGAAAAACGGCCGAGATTGCTCCCATTATTAATGAAACATTTGGCCAGAATAGTGCTATCAAACGTACGGTTTCATGGTGGTTCGCTCGATTCCGCAATGGCGATGCGATGATCACAAGTTGACGACGACCACGTGAAGTCGCCGTTGACCCGCTCAAAACAACACGACAAGTTGCCGAAGGAACTCAATGTTGACCATTCAACCGTTATTAGTCATTTGAAGAAAATTGGGAAGGTGAAAAAGCTTGACAAATGGGTTCCGCGCGAATTGAATGAAAATAAAATAAAAACCGTCAATTTGCCCCTTTTAATGTTATAGTGAAACTGTGTGCTGATCTTCATTTAATCTATTAAAATGTTTTGCTCAATATCATTACTAGAGAAGGTAAAAAGAGACTGACTGATTTTCTCGTTGTGTGCTTGCAGTGAGGCCGAGGCGCGGTCCGCCTGCGCCTGCGCGTGCGCAGCGGCCGCCCGCTTCTGCGCGGCGTCGTGCTGCGCTGTGTCGTATCGCGCGCGCGTGCTCTCGGCAGCCTCGCGAGCGCTGCGGGCCGCACGCTCCAGTTCGCCGCGCCGACTGCTAGACGAGCCGGACTCTATGTTTTCGATCTCCGCCTCCAAATCGACCACCTTCCTCTTCTCCCTACTGAGTCGCTCCGAACACTTGGCGAGCTCCGCCTGAGCTGCGCGCGCGCTAGCCCGCATTTCACGCAATTTCTCTTCCACCTCGGATACCTGCCGCTCCAGAGAAGATCGCTCTTCGCTTTTCTTCTCCATCTCCGCCTCCAGGGACCTATGAAGCAAATTTAGTAACTGCAGACTCGCAAAGACCACCTAGAAGTAACTGTGTTGTTAAGTATGGTCTCACTGTACAATTTTCCTTGGGTGAACATAGTTCGTAGACCCTATACTAATCCTTAGGATTAGCTCACACCGAGACTTACTGTGCACCCTTCTACGCAGAAAACAAGCTATAATGTATATTGCAATTGCTACCTTAAAACGAGCGCGCCAAGCCGCCTCTCGGTGTGAACAGACCTTACTATAATATTATAAATGTGAAAGTAACTCTGTAAAAGGTAACACTTTTCACGCCTTAACTATTCAACCGATCATTATGAAGAACTTTTTTCTGGAATTACTTTTTTCTGGAAGATCATCCAGAAAAAAGTAATTACTGTTCCCGAAAATGAATAAAAATAAAAAACCACAAAACTATAACAGCAATAAAAATTTAAGAAATTATTGCACACATATTTTGTCAGGTGTTATAATTATTTTTCAAAGCGGATGAAGTCACTTTTAGTAAATTATAAATAATATTATGGATATTCGTCAAAGAGAGTTTACATCTTGCACAAACGGTCACGCAATACAAATATAACTTGCAGTGGTCTTTGTGCACTCCATCAACTCAACAACTTCAATTAATCTACAATAACACCCAAAGGCACCCCAGGCTTCGCACAAGTGCAGACTTTTTCTGCAAATTATACACACAAACCTTCCTCATTTGTCGCTCTTTCCATTAGTGAAAGTCCATTAGGTACTTTAGGAGTTAGCAGAGAAACTGTACGCGACGGAACACATAAAAACTGTAAATAATAATAATAACAGAAAAGAGACAAAAGACTAGAGCGAGACGACAACAGGGTGACCCTAACCTTTTCCTTTGTCGTTGACTTTTTCTTGCATATTGTGTTGTATAATAGTAGAATAGGTTAAAATGAATATCATGTATAAGTTTAGTTAAGATAAGTGATAAGGAAGGATTATGTGAGCGATCTTCGCGAACAGTTAGATGAAGTACACAAATTAGTTCGCGAGTGCAGTCTCAAAACCGGTGAAAGAATGAAGACCCGTTATGATCGGAGAGCAAACATCAACGGTTTTGAAGAAGGAACGCTCGTATGGCTTCATAATCCCCTCAGGAAAAAGGGCAAGAGCCCAAAGTTGCAACCGCGATGGGAAGGACCTTACAACGTAGTTACAAAAATCAACGACATCACCTATAGGATCAAAACAAAAAGGGACAAAGAGGAAAACCAAAGGTCGTACACATTGATCGTTTGACAAAATATCACGGCACGAATGATGATCGGGACGATCATAACTAAGAGGGGGGGTAAATGTTATGACTCACCAGGGAACGTTCTAGTTATGACTCACTATGGAACGTTCTAGAAAAGCGACTTCGCCTGTCTACAATTTCTGGAAACATTATTGTCAAGGGAAATTGATCCTTATGCACACAACATAGAGTTCACGTTCAACAGAAATAGCGTTCCCGAATTTTCAATGACCTGTTTACAATACGTGTTTACAAAAGTTGTTTACTTCTAATTGTTTGTTGTTTGTTTGTACTAAATTCGAGAAAGATCTAGACGATTGGCAGCGGGTATAAATAGGCGAAGTGGCGAGCTAGCGGGACAGTTCGATTCTGCGATTCGAAAGCGATACTAAGGAACTATACCTGCGACTCATTACGGAATTACGGACGACTTTTGGCAAGTTCAACGGATTTAAAGAAGAAGTTTAGCCCTATTGGAAGTCATCTTGGTTTGTGGCAATAAATAGTTGGTTTTCGCCCTTACACGGCAATTTGACTCACCCCACACTTAACAACTGGTGTCAGAAGTGGGATGCCGTTAATGCCACGGGACGACGGAACTCGTACTCCACGGACCAGGAGACAAGCGGAGATGGATGCTGCGAGACAACGGGCACGTGAGGAACCGGAGGAAGGCTCCGATGCTGAACTGCCCCCTATAACAGCGCCTCCATCAAACCCATCAATGGACCTTTCTGCACTGCTAGCTGCCATGCAGAACTTACAAACCAGTCAGGAGGCTGCTCGCCGTGAACAGGAAGCCGCTCGTCGTGAGCAGGAGACCGCTATAAAGAACATACAAGCTAATCAGGAAGCCGCTCGCCGTGAACAGGAGACCGCTCGCCGTGAACAGGAGACCGCTATAAAGAACTTACAAGCAAGTCAGGAGGCCGCTCACATTGGACAGGAATCTGCTAGCCAACTAATGCTTTCTAAATTGGACGCAAGCCTGGAAATAATGTGTGACAAGGTTAAGAAGGTTGAATCCGAAGTCAAAGAGGTCTCACTGAAAGTCGAAGGCCTGGAAGGGAGACTTGAACAATCCGACAGTCGCCATCAAGTGCTCGCCGAGAAAGTGCAGAAGCTGATGACGAGAGAGGCAGTCCTCGCTGCACCGGTACCTACACAAGGCAGATTGGACCTGCCACGGTTCGATGGCACATCATCCTGGACAGCCTACAAGTACCAGTTCGAAACCCTCTCTAACTGCAGCGGCTGGACCGAGGGTCAAGCGTTCATGGCGTTGACTCTTGCTCTAAGAGGAGACGCCCAACTGATCCTGGAGCGACTTCCTACAGAAGGTAGGTCTCTGCAAGCCCTTTTGGAAGCTCTTGAGACACGGTACGGTGACAAGCATATGGAGCACACGTATAGGGCGCAATTACGGGATCGCATACAGAGGCCCACGGAAACACTCCAACAGTGGGCTGACGAGATCGAAAGATTAGTTCGTCGTGCCTATGTGTCAACACCGTCTGCAATAGAAATAACTCTGCTTCAAGCCTTTGTGGACGGAATAAGGGATAGCGAAGTTCGTGCAGCAGTGCGATTGGGTCACCATCAGACCCTGAAAAATGCACTGGCACATGCGCTAGAAGTAGAAGCGGTACGGCGTGACACAAGGCCATTTAAGATCAGAGAGCTGGTAGCCGAGGAGCGAAGACCTCGCTATGGTCCGACATGCTACGGCTGTGGCGAAAGAGGTCACATTAGGCTGGACTGCCCAGAGAAGAAGAGAAGGAGGGTCTCGGAGATGGAGACCCAAGTTGAAGAAGGACAGTTAAACTAAGCGTTGCCAGAGCCGCGGGGCGGGCGCTGGCTGGGAGAAAGGAAGCCCCTGCCATTACCGTCAGACAAGCCTGTAACGGGAACAGTTTAATCATTGAGGGTACGCTGAATGGAAAAGTATGCAGATTCACAATAGACACAGGAGCATCCCGTACCATTGTAAGACCTGAGCTCTTAAGACGAACTATTTCATGGAAGCAACGATCTCCAACATGGCAGCTGCGTACAGCAACGGGCCAGCCAGTACCTGTCCTCGGTGACTCGGACGTAGAAATTGGAATTGGTAGTCAGACGTACTCAAACCAAGTGCTGATTGCCAATATTACCGACGACTGCATATTAGGTCTGGATTTCTTAAAGAATCATCGGTGTGTCTTGAACGTCAACCAAGGAGTACTCAAATTTCCTGAACAAGAAGTTTTCCTAGAAGGATCGAACCCTTGTACTCTCTATTGTCTGCGGGATGTGAAATTAGCCCCTAGATCAGAAAATCTGGTCATGACGAAATTCCCACCTAACGTCAAGTACGGACTATGTGTGATTGCGGAAGACGAAGGGTCACACCCTAATTGGATAATGGCTAGAACTTTACTAATGACAAACAGGATAGGAAAAGTCAGAATTTTAAATCTCAGTAATGAAGAGGTACAGCTCAGAAGAAACAGCGTAATTGGGAAGTGTCAGGAGGTGAAGTATTTAAGACGTATAAGCAGCACACCAAACGAAGTAACAAGCTCAGATAACCAGGTATCGCAGTTACTGGATTCTTTGAAAGGAAATTTGTCGCCAGTTCAGTTAGGGCAAGCTCAAGATCTTTTAATGCGGTTCAAGGACATTTTTGCAGTAGGCAATAATTGCGGTAGAACAGGACTTGTGAAGCACAGAATAGACACCGGCGATTCAAGACCCATACGACAGCAACCTCGTCGAATCCCTTGGGCAAAAGAAGCTGAAGTTGCGGATATGATAAGGGATATGGCGGAAAACAAGATCATTGAGCCATCTACGAGTCCCTGGTCGTCACCTGTGGTGCTGGTAAAAAAGAAAGACGGCACAACCAGGTTCTGCGTAGACTACCGAAGGCTGAACGAGGTTACCAAGAAAGACAGCTATCCTCTACCGCGCATTGATGACACTTTAGACATGCTCAGTGGAATGGAATGGTTTTCTACCGTTGATCTTAAAAGTGGGTACTGGCAGGTGGAAATAAGTCCAGAAGATAAGGAGAAAACAGCATTTTCTACGGCCGTCGGAAATGGACTTTGGCAATTCAATGTTATGCCGTTTGGCTTGTGTAATGCTCCCGCAACGTTTGAACGCCTTATGGACAGGGTTATGGTGGGTCTTCTGGGAGATGTTTGCTTGGTATACCTAGACGACGTAATCATCATGGGTCGTAACTTTAAGGAACATCTCCAAAACCTTGAAAAGGTATTCAACCGTCTTCGTGAGGCAAACTTAAAACTAAGTCCCAAAAAGTGTACTTTCTTCAGCAACGCAGTTAGCTATTTGGGGCACATAATCACCAAGGAGGGAGTTCAAACAGATCCAGAAAAGATCAAGGCTGTAAAAGATTGGCCTACACCAAAGAATAAAACGGAAGTCAGATCCTTTCTTGGTTTATGCGCATATTACAGGCGCTTTGTCAAAAACTTTTCAAGTATAGCCAAACCCCTCCATCGCCTGACTGAAGACAAACAAGTGTTCACTTGGGATGCTAATTGTGACAACGCTTTCAAGGAACTAAAACAGCGTTTATGTGAGTCTCCGATATTGGGCTATCCAACACGGACTGGAAGATTCATTGTGGATACGGACGCCAGCAACACGGGTATTGGTGGAGTGTTATCACAAGTTCAAGGGGACAAACAAGTTGTGATTGCATATTACAGCAAAACGCTATCTAGACCAGAGAGGAACTACTGTGTTACACGTCGTGAGTTGTTAGCCGTAGTGAAGACCTTGCAGCACTTTCACAAATATCTCATTGGACGTGAGTTCACTCTAAGGACGGATCATGCCGCACTTAAATGGCTCCTCCAATTTAAAAATCCCGAAGGGCAAGTAGCACGGTGGATTGAGCAATTGCAGGAATTCAATTTTGTAACAGAACATCGAAGCGGAAAAGGGCATGGCAATGCTGACGCTCTATCGAGAAGACCTTGTCCTGAAGATTGTAAACACTGTAGAAAACAAGAATCTCAAGAGTCAGTAAAAATTATCCGGATCCAAGGATTAGACGACGATTGGAGTGGCGAAAGTATGAGGAAGGCTCAAGAGGAAGATGATGACTTGAGATTGATTTTAGATTGGATGAAAAGAGGGACTAAACCTGAGTGGGTGGACGTATCCGCCTCCAGTCCTGTCACAAAGAGTTATTGGGCTCAATGGGATAGTTTGACCCTGGAAGACGGAATTTTGTGCAGGAAATGGGAGTCTAATAGCGGACATCAGGTTACGGTACAGGTTGTAGTTCCTCGAAGCAAGGTATCTCCTCTACTACGTCATATCCATGACGTACCTCTACTACGTCATATCTGGTGGTCATCTTGGAGTGAGGAAAACGTTGTTGAAAGTGCGCCAGAGGTTCTACTGGATCCATTTCCGGGAAGACGTCGAAGATTGGTGCCGTAAATGCAACGCGTGCGCTTCAGTCAAGGGACCGCAGACAAGAAATAGAGGAAAACTGAAGCTCTACAATGTAGGAGCGCCATGGGAACGTATTGCAATTGACGTGGCCGGTCCTTTTCCGGAAACTGAGGATGGCAACAAATACATAGTTGTAGTACAAGACTATTTCAGCAAATGGCCTGAAGTATTTGCAACCCCCAACCAAGAAGCTAAAACTGTTGCCAAGAAACTAGTTCAGGAAGTAATCTGTCGGTATGGCGTACCCCTGGAAATACACTCCGATCAGGGAAGAAATTTCGAATCAGCTCTTTTTCAAGAGATGTGCAACCTCCTCGGAATACATAAGACCCGTACGACACCAGCTCATCCTCAGTCAGACGGAATGGTTGAAAGATTTAATCAAACACTGGAAAATAACCTGGCTAAAGTAGTCGACTCACATCAGAGAGATTGGGACCAACACATTCCTCTTTTCTTGCTGTCTTATCGCTCCGCTGTACACGACAGTACTGGTGTTACTCCTGCAAGAGTGAATTTTGGACGAGAAATAAGACTACCAGTTGACGCAATAACAGGCTCTCCCCCGAATAGTCCGAAACTTATAACGGATTATGTGAGCGATCTTCGCGAACAGTTAGATGAAGTACACAAATTAGTTCGCGAGTGCAGTCTCAAAACCGGTGAAAGAATGAAGACCCGTTATGATCGGAGAGCAAACATCAACGGTTTTGAAGAAGGAACGCTCGTATGGCTTCATAATCCCCTCAGGAAAAAGGGCAAGAGCCCAAAGTTGCAACCGCGATGGGAAGGACCTTACAACGTAGTTACAAAAATCAACGATATCACCTATAGGATCAAAACAAAAAGGGACAAAGAGGAAAACCAAAGGTCGTACACATTGATCGTTTGACAAAATATCACGGCACGAATGATGATCGGGACGATCATAACTAAGAGGGGGGTAATGTTATGATTCACCAGGGAACGTTCTAGTTATGACTCACTATGGAACGTTCTAGAAAAGCGACTTCGCCGGTCTACAATTTCTGGAAACATTATTGTCAAGGGAAATTGATCCTTATGCACACAACATAGAGTTCACGTTCAACAGAAATAGCGTTCCCGAATTTTCAATGACCTGTTTACAATACGTGTTTACAAAAGTTGTTTTCTTCTAATTGTTTGTTGTTTGTTTGTACTAAATTCGAGAAAGATCTAGACGATTGGCAGCGGGTATAAATAGGCAAAGTGGCGAGCTAGCGGGACAGTTCGATTCTGCGATTCGAAAGCGATACTAAGGAACTATACCTGCGACTCATTACGGAATTACGGACGACTTTTGGCAAGTTCAACGGATTTAAAGAAGAAGTTTAGCCCTATTGGAAGTCATCTTGGTTTGTGGCAATAAATAGTTGGTTTTCGCCCTTACACGGCAATTTGACTCACCCCACACTTAACAATATATACCTAGTAACGTGGTGTTTTCCTCCAATCCCAGCACACAGTGCCGGTAAACGTGGCCGGTACAGAAACAGACAGAGGCGGTCAGCAACTTTGTTCTATATAGATAACAACTTTTCCAAACAGTGGTAGACTAATTTAATTTATTTGATTAAAATGTTTGAATTCTCACCCAGGAACTTAGGATGGGAAAAGAATGGGATCTTTCTCTACATAAGAACCTCCCTCTGGTTTTGTGCTCCGCAACACATTTAGCGATTATTATTTATAAAGATAAATAAATAATAGGACTCACTTGATGGTCTGTTCACTATTTCCATCACTCTCTGTCATTTCGTTCAACTTGTCCACCATCTTCTCAATCTTTGCATTCTGCTTGTCATACTGCGCTTGAACAATCTTCACTTCCCGATCTAGCTCAGCAATTTCGCTCCAATAGTATTCATTCTGCAAAGCCTTCTTCTTTTCCTCCATTTCTTCGTGCGACTGCAAGTGCTCCAGAGTCGTCTTCCATTTCTTATAATCTTTCTCTAATTCTACGCAGGCCTGAAAGTATAGCCAAAATATATGTTACTCTGACGATAATGCTTTCAAAGCAAGGCGACGATGGGCTTATTCTTTCTGGTGACAGAGATTAAAATTCCCTTCAAGGTATAAAATTGGTTAAAAGTGTAACCCAACAAATCAACACCTGTAGCAGGCGTTGAGATAATAATAAACCGTGTTTTACTGCAAGAAACCTTTCTTTTATTGTAAAGTGACACAATCAATAATATAGTCTAAGCAACACCTAAAAATAGACTCTAAAAAGATTATATTAAAAAGTAAAATTCTGACAATACTTGGATAACTTATTTTGATATAACTTGGATAACTTATTTTAAAATTAACTTATATGACTTAACAAACTTTAATTTTTAAATATTATGGTCAATTAAAATCCAAGTGAAGACATTTATTATTTAAATCCGTTTCTATCAGAATTATTAATATTCCTCATTGCGTAAAGTTAACAAAACTTGAAAAAATTAGGTACCTATTATATTTAGATACTTTATACATAAACTAGCAGACACACACCAGATGTTCTGCCCGAATCTGAAAACATCCAGGTTCCAGTCAAACACTCACAAAAATATCATTGAAATTGGCCCAGCAGTTTAGAAGTTCAGTTTTATACAAGGAATTATACATATAAAGAAAAAGAAAAAAAAAGATAGGTAAACAAAATGTCATTCAATTCATTAAATGAGAACCATTTTTTTTTTAAATGAAAAATTATCAAATTTTGTTTGTGAACTGATTTTCTTCTTTTTTTACTTTGGTAGCTATTGGCGAGATTTAGTGTTACCATAGATAAAATACTACTTAACCAGTATAGATGGTCAACTTCCATATAACGATCTGAAGCCAATTTCATATTGGGATTTCCACTCCCTAGATGTCACTAAGAGTCTCGAATTTAACATTAATGTGTATTTTGTTAAAAATTATAACCAACAAATTCAATTACGCAGTTATAGTTCCTTATTATCGTGGTAATAACTAGAGGGCGACGTTGCTGAGAGGTACTTTTATCATTAATCTGTGACTTTTATGTATGATATTATTGCCCTATTTTTTAGAACAGAACCTATACCGTTCATACGGCCCTTTTATCGTTGTTCGTGCCCGCTTTTTTTATATTTTAAATAAATTTTAGTAGTGCCATCTCTTGTACATGAGAATTGACTGAATGGTCGACTGCAGCGACTCTAGCGGATTTTTAATGACAACAAATAAGCGACAAACTACACAGGCGGCATCTAGATATAAGCGAAATTGGATAGGGTACGGATTCAATGTACGTGAGTGACCATCTATACTGGTTAAGTAGTATTTTATCTATGGTGTTACAAACAAAAAAATGAAAACAGATTTTTTTCCTGCCATCAGAATTATTATGGTCGAATTTCGAACAGCAGGTGGAGATTAGTACCTTTAAAATGGTTACGTTATTTTTTGTGGCTACATTTGATTAGTTAAGAGCTGATTTAGAATGTAAAGTCCCTACCATGAGTGCCAGAAAACAACGATTTCATAGTCAAGGCTAACGAAAATAGATAAATCATTTATAGGCCGATGTGTACGTTTCTACAATAAAATCCCTGAAGTGTGAATTACGATTAAAACATTTTTAAAACGGAAACTTGTAAAAGCATACTATACAATTAAAGATTATTTAGCAGCAAAAATGCATGAGGTTAAAAAGAGCGATTGCTGGAGAGTTTCTTTCGCTGTGTCTTCTCTTCTAGAACGCCATTTTGTTTCCGAAACGGTAGTGGTATTTTGACTTTAAAAAAGTGATCTTGTTATCCTATTTTTGAGACATAAAGGATTTGATTTAATTTGAAAACATAGACATTAATGTCATGGTTATCAGCAATGTAGTTGTTCGGTTAGATAAAGATCCCAACTTTCCCAAAAGACAAGAGACTGGGTTCCCAAAATTAAAAACAGACTTTACCGCCGACTTCCTGTTCCAAGTGTCTTCAGCTTTTCGACAATTTTCCAAAGCCCTGTTGTAATTGGCTTCCGTTTGATCCAAATTGGTCGCCTTTCTAAATAAAGAGTACTTTTTCTTGGCATCTGACGCGTGAAAACTTCTTGCATCATCCTGATTGAGCACAGATATAGGGTTGTCGACTTGTATGTCATGTGCTAGAGTAATGGCATTTACCTCTTCAAACTTGGTTGATTTTACTTCACCTAAAAACAAAATACCCTTTCCTTTGAAGAGTCAAACGATTCCTCTTCCTCATCCCTTCCTTAATAACTTATCCTTTAACCTATTAAGGTCAACAGCATACTTGTGGCGTTACTTGTTTTTATAGACAATGGGTAATACCATAGATAAAATACTACTTAACCAGTATAGATGGTCAACCTCCATATAACGATCTGAAGCCAAATTCATAATGGGATTTCCACTCCCTAGATGTCACTAATAGTCTCGAATTTAACATTAATGTGTATTTTGTTAAAAATTATAACCAACAAATTCAATCACGCAGTTATAGTACCTTATTATCGTGGTAATAACTAGAGGGCGACGTTGCTGGGAGTACTTTTATGTATGATATTGTTCCATTTCATGCATATTTTAATGAAAATGATAGAAACATTTTATTTAGATATTTAATATTATTATATCAGAAAACATTATGTTATTAATTTGTTTTACAATTATAATGCATAATGACCATAGTACAAAAATAACAAATTAGAATGTGTGAGTTATCATTTTTTTCTTCGTAACACAATCGACAAAAACTGGTTAATTTTTATCTATGTTATAACTATCTAAACCTGGCCACGCTTTGCTGTAAGCTCATTTTTATTTTCGTTCCCGCTGAATCTTCGGAATAGAAAGTATATACATATAAACACTCTTATGATAAAATGCATCGTTTTGCAAAAAAATTAAGTTAATCCATCACCCAGTTTTTCAGCTTTCTGAACACAAACACAACACCTAAGCAAAATTATATCGAAGTATGTAAAGATTATGAATACCAATAACAAAAAACATAATTAATAATTTTTTATCGATTGACAAGACGTTTTTCTATTATAAGATATAATCAGTCAGTAATTAACGTTTTAGTTCCTTATTGCCCTATTTTTTAGAACAGAACCTATACCTACTGTTCATACGGCCCTTTTATCGTTGTTCGTGCCCATTTCTTTTATATTTTAAATAAATTTTAGTAGTGCCATCTCTTGTACATGAGAATTGACTGAATGGTCGACTGCAGCGACTCTAGCGGATTTTTAATGACAACAAATAAGCGACAAACTACACAGGCGGCATCTAGATATAAGCGAAATTTGATAGGGTACGGATTCAATGTACGTGAGTGACCATCTATACTGGTTAAGTAGTATTTTATCTATGGTAATACTAAAAATCAAGTGTACTTACAAAAAATTATTCACTTTTCAATTGAAATTAATCAATTAAACTTGGATGGTAGCCTTCAAGTTAACTGTCGCGGTCTGTGACTGACCATGAAGAAATCCCCACCGAAAATACTTAGTGAGTACATAGCCACAAGTATTTTCCGTAAGACAATTTTTTTTTATTGTTTCATGCTAAAATGACATACGAACCTAACATTCTAATATCATATTATGACTCCCATGTTTATGCTCTTCAAAAAAAAAAACACAATATGAACATTTTTTTATATTTTCCCCAAACTAATTGGTCCGCAAGTCAGTGGGTCATCAATGTTTTCATCAAATCTGTCAAAATGCCTGTGCAGGATCTAAAAACACTTTCTTAGGGTTAATACTCAAATGTTTTCTTTGTCTATTAAATAAGTCCAAATTAAAACATTAATCCTTGCAAGTGAGTCCATCACATAGTATAAAGTTACCTTTTTTCTATATGTAGGCATTAAACTTGGCAATTGTTGAGTGTGGGCTGCCTGGCGAGGAATAAACAACTGAAGAGAGCCAACATGAGTATGCCTTTGTCAATTTAAAAAAAACAGCATGTGTAACCACAGGACAAAGCAGGCAAATTTTGATAGCCATAGATATTCTTTGAGAAATAAATTTATTTGCCTTATGATGGTATACAGTACAGCCAAGATAATGCAAATTTAATATAAATACAATTATTTGTTAAGATGGTCAATTGCCGGCAATATAACACAAGAAAATAACAAGTCCGTAGTTCATTGAACAAGGCTTATGAAAATCAATAAATATGTTACAGCTGTCAAGGGACTGTCATATAAATGGTTTATTGATAGAAGCAAAAATAGTTCTAAGGTCCTAAGTGATATGCTCTACTATTTTACATGGGCAAAAAAATCAAAAAATATCAAAAATGGGCAAGTTTTTAAATTGATAATTAATAATTTTAATCATCAGCTAGTGCCCACTGCAGGGCATGGGCCTGCCCTTGTGACTAAATTACATCAGAAACCTTTGCGGTGACCAACAAATGATATTTCAAAATTTTCAAAGGATATTGTTATTCAATACATACCTGTAGCGGACTTCACTTTATAACTGGATACACCTGAAGATGTGATATGCCTAACTATTGTAATACTATCACCATAAATGTCATGTTTGTATGCTTTAGGACTACTATTTTTTATTTTTATTTCAATTGTAGCAGAGTTTGCTCCTTTTTTAACAAATGCTGAAAATTAACAACACACCATGAGAATAAAATTATTCAATATAAGGGAGTAACCACATTTATTCAGCTTTTTTCATTCAGGTTTCACATCAAACAGATGAAATAGCAACAAGGGTTTTATCATTCACATTCTAACCACCTTTCAGGGTTGTTCTGCTGAGTTCAGCACTATATACGACTCCTCATTGACAAGTTACAACTTACATCGATTCTCACTCATTCATCTCTGTACGTGACTGATAAAGCTCAAAAGTGTAGCTACTCCACAACAGAGAAAATATAGAGAAAAATCTATTACAGAGTCAGATACTGTGATTGTAAAATTAATATAGTTTTACAGCCACCAAACTTAATATCTTAATGAAACCAACAATTCGTGCCTGAGCTAGAATAATAATGCTGAGATTAGTCAAATAGTCTTGGGATTTTCAGGGTCAAAAACGGCCGGGATCTTGGGATTGTATTCTCTAATCAGACAGGCATAGCTAATTAGATAACTTCACGACTTTGTTAGACAATTTTGTTCACCCCATAGAATAATGTGCTGCACATGTCTGCACATTTATTGTGGTTCAGGCAGGCACTAAGGAATTTGTCATTTTTTTAATACAAAAAAAACTTACAGCTTAGATTGTTTCCTCTGTTTGTGGCCGATGCTCTTCCACCTAAACCCACCACTAGAGCGGTTAAAATTGCACTCTTTCCACTTCCATTGCGACCGACTATGAAATTCACATTTCTGTTTAAATTTATCTCCAAATTATCATGGCAAAAGAAATTACGGACATGTATACTTTGTATTGCTCCATCTGTGTCTTCGTCAATAACTTCTGAATCCATCTTCTACCTATCGTTTTACCTCAAACAAAAGTACAAACAAAACATACCTATTAATTTATAAAAACATGTATTGTTTTCATGTTGTATAGTTTAATTCAAGGAACATTAGTACTCTCTAGCGAGAGCAGTGTTGCCAGTGGCAGATAGTCAAATGTAACATGGGAGAGTTCAAAAAGTAACATTTTCCCGAGAAAAGTAACATTGCCTTATTTTACTAACAATATTCAACAGTGGTAGGTTATGAATATACGCGAGAGATGCCATACGTACGACGAAATTATAGATTTTCGGGTGGTCGTCACAGGGCCAACAAAACGAACGATGTTACAAAAGTAACATTGTAAGCCGTGTAACATGGAGGTAACATGAAAGTAACATTCTGGCAACGCTGAGCGAGAGGTTTAATTTAAACTTCTTACTTCAACTTCAACTTTTGTTCATGGCATAGAACATATTAATAATATAATACTCTCTAGTATTCTTCGCTCTCTAGTGAGACTTTTAGAGGGTTTATGGCTCTGGAGTCATGGAGTAATAGTGTTCTGTGGTTTATGGCAACCGCTCAGAACAATAACTAAAGGCACTAGTTTAATAACTAATGCCTTTAGTTATTATTCTGCGGGTAACCGCGCTAAATGCTTTATATATAATGCTTTTTTTTTTAATGCTTTATAGTTATTTTTCTATGCATATAAATACCAAAGAGAATGTAATCACTGCATAAATACCATATACATAAATTCGATGACAGATGTCCCAGAACAACAAAATCGGAACTAATCAGATGTCAAAGGAGGGAGGGTATGTTCTGCTCAGAACAATAACTTAAGTGTTTTCAAAGTAAATCATTGAATCGAATGTGATGAAAAGTGCTGAAAGTAGTTAACAATAGTAGCACAACAGAACATTATGTTAAATTAAGGAAATAACATTCCGACAACATTAAGCCATAAATCGCGCGCAAAATAATCTTGTGCGCACTGCCGCGCGCTATTCTTATTACCATATCTTTCTTTACACATTCGGCACCATTCAGTCGTTCGGCCTGTGATTCGGCACCTAGAGAGTATATATGTTCTGTGTTCGGCACTCTCTGTCAATACATAACATGAACTATGTAAATACTAAATAGGTAGGTATACAATACACATAGAAAAGTATGTGTATACAATACATACGTTAGCAACCATAGAGTAACTTATTATATACTGAGAGCAACTTCGCAATTAATAGAGTATAATTCTATTCAATTTTTAAAATCAAATTCTTGTGATTTTAAAATATTATTTTTATATAATTTGTTAATAATTTTCATATAAATTGACTTAATAGATCAAATTATAATAGAACAAAAGTTGTGATTTTTTATTTATTTATTATATGGTAACACCAATAAACATTTCATTCAAAAACGCCATTTTTGCTTCAAAAAGATTGTGATTTGTTATTGAATTAAATATAATTTACTGTTGTGTAATTTTCCATGATAATTTGTTTGTGTAGGCAAATTGTGAATGGAATAATTATTAGTCTTGACCACTGTAGACGAAGAAGTTAATATTCAAGGTAAGCTACTTTCACGAATGAAACAACATGTTATTGAATTTATGTATCAAACAAAATAGTATAATGTATAAACCATGTGTAATGTGTTACAATTACAGTTAATTTGTTACATGAAAACTTTATGGATGAAAAATATTATTGATAAATATCTTACATTATTTATAATTTCAAAATAATCGTCTTTGTTTTTAAACAGTAGGGTAAACAACCATTGTTCGGTTTCAAAAAGCAAATTTTCAAACGTAATTTGTATATTGTGTTGTAGAAATTATAAAATAACAATTTCACTTTTATTTTCTTTAATTGCAGAAAATCAACATGAGTGATTCATCAGAACAGAACGAACTACCAAAAGATGTAAGTTGATTTTTCCCTTGTAGGTAGCATTTAATAATCATATTAATTTATTTTATTTTAATGTATATTTTCATATAGCCCAAAGAATTGGAGAAACTGGAAGAGGCAAAACTTAAAGCTAAATTTCCAAATGCAATGCTTGGACGAGGAGGGCCTGGAGGTCATTCTGCATTTCTGCAAAAAAGGCTAGCAAAGGGCGTGAGTAGTTTTTAAATATTCTATCAACCATGTTCTACGACAAATCAACCAACATGAATTTTGAAATTACAGTAGAAACCGCTATATAACAATTTCGGTTATAACACCTGTTTTAACGACACACAATTTCATATAGTCCACTATGAAATTATATTTTCACTTCACTTTTAGCAGCAAACTGCTTAGATTATTATTATTATTGAGTGGTTAGAGAGATTATTATTATTATTATTCTAATACACTAGCAGCTTTAAGCTGTTGCATGGATATTGCTTTCAGTACACTTCAAATGTTTATCCAGTCTACCCTTGAAACAGTTCACGGACGGGGCACTAATCACAGATTCCGGCAGTTTATTCCATTCTTTCACTACACAGTTAGGCAAGAAGGTTTTTTGGGATTACTTGAAGAAGTGCGAGTGTTCAGTTTGAGCAAGTGTCCTCTAAGGTTCTTATTTTCATTTAGCATAGATATATTTGCCATGTTTGGCACGTTATAGTGCCCATTTAATATTTTATATGCCTCTATAAGATCACCTCGCTGTCTTCGTTTCTCTAAGGTAGTAAGGTCTAGTTTTTTGAGTCGAACCTCGGTATCAACAGTCACGCAGCGATGACACCATCCTTGTAGCCTTGCACTGTACCTTCTCAAGAACTTCAATATTCTTCTTAAAGTAGGGATTCCAAATCTGGAATGCATATTCGAGTAGGGTCTTATATATGTCTTGTAGACTTTTAAAAAGAGTTGTTTGTCAAGGTATAAAAAAGCCTTCCTTACTATGTATAAGATGGAGTTTGCTTTTTTTGTTATACTGATAATGTGTGTCTCCCATTTTAAATTGGATGTGATGTAGATTCCAAGGTCCTTTTGGCATTCCACAGTTTCTACTGCATTATTATTAATGTAATATTTTATTTTAGGATTCTTATTACCAATGTGCAGTACTGTGCATTTAGTTTCATTCAAGCTTATTAACCAGTCTTGTGTCCATTGGTAAATATTATCAAGATCCTTTTGGATAATGTTGTGGACTATAAGTGGGTTACCCATAATTTTTGTATCATCTGCAAAAAGTGATAGCTGTGACTGGCACACACTGTTTAAGATCAGTCACATAAAGAGGATAGGTCCAAGTACAGATCCTTGCGGAACACCACTAAGGCCTTTGTGGCGGTCGGATAGGGATTCTCCTACTCTTACTTTGAAACTCCTGCCCGACAAGAAGTTTTCCATCCATTTCAGGAGCTTGCCACGTATCCCAAAGTGTTCAAGCTTAGAAACAAGTCTCCTTATAGGCATTCGGTCAAAGGTTTTCTCATAATCTAAGTAAATGACATCTGTCCCAGTTTTTGGTCCACATGTCAACACACAAGAGCAGGTTTGTTACCATTGATCTCCCTGAGATAAAACCATGTTGTTCATCAAGCACTATCATTTCCTTGGCCAAAAAGGTTCTTAGTTCTGTGGCTATAATTTTCTCCATCTTTTAGCAAATAATGCTTGTGAGGCTCATGGGACAGTAATTAGCCGCAATCCGTTTATTTCCGTTCTTGTATATTGGTGTCACCACCGCTTCTTTCCAATCCAGTGGGAGTGTAGCTTGTTCGAGGGAGAGTGTCATGATGTTGGCCAACTAAGGACTTATAGTCTTACTGCATCTCTTTAATAGGATAACTTCTCTACCAGGTCTGGGGAAAATGTTACACTATCTATGCAGTCATGGATTCTTGGAGATGTTAATAGATGTGCTAGTTGGTTCTCTTACATAAGATTGTTCAAATTGCCTTGCAAATATGTTTGCCACTTAATTATGATCGTACACAACTGTCCCTGTAGCATCATCCTTTAGTGAGGGGGGAACCAATACTTTAGATGACAATTGTTGACGCATATACTTGTAAAATGATTTGGCTCCACTGCTGAGTATTGCGCAGAGTTTTGTTTACAATATCTATGTAGATACAATCTCTTCTTTTTACCCTTCTTCTACATATTTTGATTAGCATGCCTAAGTTGCAGTTAGTGTTTTTGTGATGAGATTAAGCTCTGTCACCACATGGATGAACCTTCCGATGAAGACATTGTGCCAAATATCATCGCCCACAATGACACCAAAAGGGAAGTACAATAATGTATTCAATATCTCGTATTCACAATAGGCTTGTTTCCACTAAGAATAAATCGGATGGCTTAGTTTCTAATGATTAACCATGATAATTAGTAAACAAAAAAACAACTTTTCTATTAAAATAATAAAAACTATTTTTGGAAAATAAAATCGACAAAATGAGGCGTTTAATCACGTGACATTAAACACCAATCAGAGAAGGGCATGGAGGCATGACGTCACACCTCGCGAACATTTTATAAAACGAAAATAATATTTTAAATAATTACTTAGATTTTGAAGTTGGATATAGTTTCATGTCTACGAGAAGCAACCGATCGGATCTAATATACTGAATATACTATGAAGTCTAAATTATTTCTCTTTGGAAATTTTGTACATTTTGTGATGGGTTCTTATGGCTTTAATTAAAAACTCAAATTTTTTGTAATCTGGTTCAGTAGAGACTACATGAGTGTCTAACTACTAGGAGTATCTCTAAATCGAATAACACAATCGGTTTTAAAGTTAACAACTTATGATTTTTCCAGCAAAAATTCTTTGATTCCGGTGACTATCAAATGGCAAAGCAGAGGCCGGGTAATCTCGCGGCACCTTTCAAAGCGCCCGCAGTGCCCGCGAAGTTGCCGACCGGCGATGCCATCCCCACTCCAGACACGGTACCAGTCCGAAAGACGTCCATCATTCAGCCCAAGTTTCAATCGTCCACGCAAACGTCCTAGCCCTGCCCACTCGTGGGGCCCACGCCACATTAATTGTATAATTTGTACCACACAATTATGATTTTCCTTTAAACCTTTTATTATGTAATTATGTTTTTATTGCACACTCGCTTTTTTTATTCATATTTAGCTTATATCTCCACTTTGTCTAATGTACATGTTACTGTGAATGTCTGAAAATGGTTAATACTAACATACGCCAAGGCGTTTACAAATAACAATTTTATGTATTTATGATTTTTTGGATATTTTTCAACTTCGTTTTACACAGGCTTAAGATTTCTGTTTCTTGACATTTTTTTTACTAAATTTAATAATAATTCCACTGTTATGAAGATCTCAGCCATAATAAAGATAATGAAGGATCACCGATAAATGACCTGGATTGTCATGAAAATATTTTAAATTGGACATTCATAGTAACATTATGTACAATAACATAACAGTAACACACAAGCATTATATTAGTGATGTTATTATTATATGTATACACAAAACTATAAGAAACAGCTGTTATGTAAGAAAAATAAGTATAGGTGTGTGTAAATGTTATGGGGTTAAAACAAGTCCGCTTTATGAATCCATTTTTTTTATTAATGAAGGTAGTTAGAATTTAGATTGTTGACTGGTAACCATTTCTATTTGTACAATGTAAGGTTAAATTTTTCACATCAATAGTTAGTTATAATAGTCTCTTAAATGTAATATAACAGTTGCAACATTTTAAAACCTTTATTATAGCAAAAATGTACTTCAATTAAAAAGAAAGAAGCTATAGTAAATAAAACTATAATTGTTAACAGAATTAGAAATTGAACTTGAAAAGGGTACCATAATTTAAGCAAGCAGTGTTAAATTGATGAGGGATTTATGGTTGGATCTGCTTGCTGTTTAGAGCAGGGGTGGCCAAACTTTTTAACTTGTGAGGTTCTACTGTTCGAAAATAGTTGCGGTCGAATGAAAGTGGTAAGGTTTGTATGTTTCATTGCACTTTACAAATTTTTCATTATAATTATGTTAGGTGAATGTTTGACATCACAAATTTATCTTATTTTGTAGTATCACAACTGACTGCAATGGAAATCAGTTTCTTACAATAAAATGTTCTCATTTTTTTTTTAAGTTAAATTTTATAAAAATTTTCATATTTTTAGATTATGAATAATTGATTAAAGTTAATTTAAATGTTATTTGAATTAATTAAGTAACTTAAACATCAACTTAGTTTATTAAAACTTAAATTACTGTAACTAGTAGACCTCAGTCGTCCTCTTGGCCAACTCAGGTTTAAAGTGTCCTTTTTATAATTATTCAAGGATAATTATTTTAATTTCACTGTGACTGGTGTGTTTAACCACAAAAAAAATCATGTTAGATTAAAATTTTGTAAATGTAAACCGTGCGGCACTATGAGAGTGACTGTGAGAGAACGAATTAACAAATAAAACAATGTCTTGGTAAAAAAAAAAGTTTTATTTCTATCTTAGTGTAAAATTAATGACCATCAGTATGTAGTTACATTCGAGAAAATGAGATTATAAGGTTGCTTTGACAGCGTGCGATATTTACATCTAATGTTAGGTGGTGGCTGCGGTGGGGGGGTTCCAGTGGACGTAGTCTGGGGTTGCAGCTGCGCGGTACTCGTGAACGAGGTCATCCACGACGGCCCGAGACTCATCAAACTCTGCCAACGACTCGTGGAACATCGGCTCCTTCCGGAACACTTCGAGGAAGGCTTCGCGCTTCCGCAGCTTGTCGAACTGCTGCACGCAGCGGTCGAACAGAGACGAGATGTTGGTGTGGTTCGCCAGCAGCAGTCCGGACACCTTGTGGGACGCGTGCACATACGGCGAACGCCTGGAAAGCGCCACCTGGACTGACGCCGGCCCCCACGGGATGAAAGAAGCCAGCTTGCGTTCGCGGATGCGCTGCAGCGACTTGTGCACTTGCGACGGGTCCACCTCGCCCTGTATTATGTTGAGTATCGAGATGTAGCAGTGCTGGCCCGCGCGGTCTGGACTCAGGGATACCATCATGTTCTTGGGCTGCAGTAGACGCTGCATCACGTCGAGCACCGTGGTCTTTCTGATCTTGGGGGCGGTGTTCAATTCGTGGTCGGCCGTGAGCGGCGTGTAGCCGGTCATGAGGAAGTGCAGCCGGGGCGTGGGAATGAGAGGTGCCACAAGGCTGATGAGGTCGTTGTTCATGTACGAGGGATAGCGGAGCGTGGCAGTGCTGGCACTCATGATGGTGGACACCAAAGTGTTGATCTGCGCGAACGACGGGTTCTGTATGTGCAGCCGATCGCTGGCGATTCGGTTGAGCGCCGTGTTGTCCAACACCATAACGCAGTCGGCGCTCTCCGTTAGCCGCTTCAAGGTCAGCAGCGAGTTGTAAGGTTGCACCACGACGTCGCTTATTTCGTCCAAGTTGGGGAATACACTGTAAGTCTGGACCAATTTCTTTGGGAATCTGTCTGACAGGTGCTCGAGGATGTAGGATCCCATGCCGGAGCCTGTTCCTCCGGCTATTGAATGACACAACACAAAACCCTGCAAACCAAAAAAAAAAATACTTCATTAGGTAATATGGCATAGCAACAATTAAACAGTACTAGCTGTGCCACACAATTTTGTCCGCCTTCAAATCATCATTGCTAAATATTTTGTGTTACCTCCCTGCCTCACTAATTTCATATCAGTAATAAAGTACATAGGACCACAATCTATTCCTCACATTTTGTGTTTTAGAAAATAAGTTAAATCTGGAGGTCCTAGAATCTTGGACTACCATTATAAAATTTGTATAAGATATGACAGTAAAAGTGTAATGTATATTTTTCACTCAAAACAGTTTAGGATTCAATTGAGTAGGGGGTCAAGATAGACTCAATACTTGTTAGGTTTTAATATACCTCAAGATTGTCACTGCCATCTGCCTCTCTGTTGATGATGTCAAATACCTCCTCATTCAATTTCTCCCCCTGGGCATATCCTGACGCCCAGTTGTTTCCAGCGCCACCGCCATGCTTGGACAAATATACATTTTCTGGATTGTATAACTGAAATGTAAAAAAAGCATTGATAATTATATATTTTTAAATAAGTCCTTGATCGCATTGTCCACCAGCCAATCACACCAAATCAGATAACACTCCACCAAACACGTAGCACAAGTCCCTTGATGTAAGCCGATTGCCTTCCTGTGTGATACTGCTCGGCCGACATGCCTCTGCGCTAGCACTCGGTGTTGTGTCAGAGTCCACGACAATGACATTCCGATCCCGCTGTCCAGTTGACAACTGACAGTTGTCATTGCTGTTTACTCTCGTTAATCAAAAGCGCCGTCAAGTATTTGTATCTGTTCAGATATTATTGTAATACATTACAATAATATATAGATAACTATGGTGTCAAATACTTGAATGGAGGCCACAAATTGGAAGACGCAGTGCAGGGAGCAGCTGAATGTGAAGGGCAGAGGACCATGTGTGGTGGGAAACCTTGGGAAAGGCATACAATGGAGAAACACAAGCTAATGATAATGATATGATGAGGGGAAGATAAACTAGAGGACCATGAGAAATTTTGTTTGTGCTTCAAACATCTGCCCTCACCAATTATTGTTATGATTTATCACAAGGCAATATAACTAAATACAATGAAGTAAGAAGATGAATACAGAGAACACAAAGAATTTTAAAATTTGAATATAAAAAAAGTATTCAGCATCAGCCCATAAGTGTCTACTGTTGGACATAAGCCATATGTGCTTTAATTAATCTCACCTAGGATCTTCAAGAAATATTTCAGCAGGTATCAAAGAGAAGTGAAGCAGTGGGACTCAAAATGAAAACTGATAAAACAAAATTAAAGACCAACCAATTACAAGTAGATACAAGTAAACAACAACTATATATAATAATAAGTTGACAACTATAAATACCTAGGCCAAATAAATTCACCAGAAGATCAAACACAGAAAGAAATTGAAAGTCGAATATGCAGCTCTTGGAAAAAGTATCGGTCACTCAAAGAGGTAATGAAAAATCCCCAGTTTGCAGTATCTCCAGTATACTGCCTTGCAAGACTTATGGCTGTCAAACTTGGGCTTTAACTGAAAGTCTTAAAAGTCGAACAGAATGGAGAGAAGTATGTTAAATATAAATTAAGACAGAATTAGACTTTCAGTTATCAGAAAAGACAAAAGTAACAGATATCAAATATACTGTGAAGAAATTGAAATGGATTAGACATACATTCAGGAGTAAGGCTCGAATTATATGCATCCACACGACCAAGCAGTGAATTTGTATGAAAATGTATGTGTCGTGCCCCTGCTCATATTAATCTACACAAACAGTTTCATACAATTTCAATAGAAACCCGGTCGGCCGCTCTGCTATTGTGCCTAAGAAAAAAATGACAGAAATAAAGGCTTTATTTATGTGATTTAATTTATTTAGTGCCTTACCAGTGATGCCATATGGCACTGAAATGTGGTCTCTTAACTATATGAGCCTCATAAGAAAGCTCAACGAGCTATGGCGAGGGCTATGCTCGGGATTATAACACTGCAAGATCTACTGAGTAATGAGGAGATTCATAGATGTATGAAAGTTACTGACGTAAACCAGTGAATCAGTAAGTTTAGGTCGAAAGTATGTAGAGCCCACAGCCGCTAGGGCCGGAAGGTTCTCGAGTGGAGGCCATGGACTGGTAATCGCTCCACCCACAAGACGAACAGATGACCTGATAAGGGCCATTAGTCAACAGTGGATCCAGGTTGCTTCTGACCAGTCCTATTAGAAAATTATTGGGGAGGACATGTCCAGTAGTGGATGTCCTGGCGCTACAAGCAAAGGGTTTAAGAATCGGTTCCTGTTAGCATACAATGTTATTAATGAACTACTTTTGAAAACGTCAAGCAAGAAGCTTAGGGTGGGTTGAAGTGTAACTAGCAACCGTAATGCTAACTATCGGCAGTAGAGGGGGCTTTTTCAATGACAGTAGAAAATGAACAATGACATTCTAGGTAGAGCATTCAAACATGACGAGCTAGTTCCACAATGGATTCAACCTATTATTATTTTAACAGACAAGGACCCATTATTATTATTTTTTTCAAATTGACTCCATTTATTAAAAAATAATTATGATGACCACTTCATGTGATTCCTCCATACACATGCAAAAGCTCCAATTTAAGGTAGAATGCTTACCTTGGCATAGGGTGAATTCATGATAGTATGTATAACACGCGGCTCCAAGTCCAGTAATACAGCTCTCGGTATGTAATGGTCGTCATCTGCCTGATAGAAAAACACATCTTTGCGGTCTGAGCCCGCAGATGCAAATTCTTCTAAGATTCCTTCTGGAGATATGCCATGTTCTATGCATAATTGTTTCCAAAATTCAAAGCCAACTAAAAAATAAACACCAAAGCAAATTTGAAAGTCAAAACATCGAAATTTATAATAGCATCAGTGTGAAAAGTTAGTTTCAAAGAAAATTACACTACAATTTAGAATAGATTTTTCTTGAGCAATTTAGGCATTCACAGTGCAAAACTTACTCTGATTGCCGCATTGGCCAAGTTGCAGCGTTATCATTTCACTGGGCATTTTGCAAGTTATTGTATTATAATATATATCACATTGTGCAAAATTTATTACACCCAAAATACTTAACGAATAACGACATAAATTAAACCACAACAATTATGCCACATAGGTACAGACTAATTCAACATCTTTGCCACAGACAATTGAGATAACAACAGAATAATATTTTTGACAGTTTTATATTATTATGACCAAAGATGTTGTATTAGTCTGTACCTATAGATGGATCACAAAATGCAGCAATATTTTATTCTTTCTAACACCTTCAAATTGTCATAAGATTGAAAGAGACATACATATATAATCTGTCGGGTCGAAGTTGAGTGAATGTCTCCATTTTGACTATACAATGCAAGCTAAAGTTATAGCGTATAATAGTGCTGTGCATTTTTATTGATAACTAGATATCGTTGATATAGATTTTAAATATATGACGGATAAAAAGTATGGCTAAATGCGTTTCGGTGTACTGTTTGGTTATTCAATATAAATAAAATGTGGGTGCGTACTGGTACTCGCCGCATTGCTAATCGGTTTGTGAGATTGTATGCAACCTCTCGCATTTATTTCACCAAAATATTTCAAAATAATAGTTATTTTTTGAATAGAAATATTTAGAATCCATCCTTAAGGGGTAGAACGGGAGTAGGTTTTTATTACGAGAGAAAAAAAACTCGATAATCTTAAAGTTTTATTTTTAGAAACGATATCACAGATTGGATAATCTGTGATATCGTTTCATTTTAATCTGTGATATCGTTCATCTGTGATTCGTCAACATTTTAATTTTAAGACTTTGTTGACGCTTGGGTATCCACGTATTTATTAGTAAGTTTTCTTTTTCTGGGTAATTTCTGAAAAGAAATAGTTTTTGGTTATTAATGATTCAAAAGATTTTCATAATTTTCATAGATTGAAGCATAACTTCTTTATAACTTATAGATATTACTTACTGGTTTACACGATGGCGGTAATTTTGGGAATATTGTCGGCACTGCATACGAGTGTAGAATTTTACGCTGATATCCTTGGCGAAAGCAAGAATCTTCAAAGTTCATCGAGCATATTCTTGTATTTTTGTCCACATTTTTTTTTAAATCGATGTCGGTGGGAAATCTGTTATAAATTGATAAAAATTACTTTCAACTTTCAGTGAATGCTAGAAATTGTCAACACTCTACTAAAAATAAATTAGTTATCGATATCGATAAACTTATCAAGATCAGACTACAGCACTATAAAGCAAGACAAATGTCAAATATTCCGATTAATTTTGGTTTTTGTAAATTTTAGTTATAAACACCAGCTTTTCTTTAAATAAATCAACCTTAGAGCTGTGTATGCATGTACAATGATTCATTTTTAGTAAATAATTATAAAAATTTGTTTACAAAACACCAAAATTAATGAGTGCGAACTGTGCGACTTACCGGTGAAATGATATGTTTCCATTATTCTCCTTCAAAACACCCACTCTACTTGGACAAACGGGAACAGTACAAGCCATTCTTGGCATGCAACAGATTTATGAAATCACACTTTCACGTTTTTAAGTATTTTAAATCACATAAAGCTAAACGCGCTTGTTAACCAGCATGATATAAACAAATATGACGTTGCCTTTTTTATGGCGCGCAGAGTTTTAAGACGTCATATTCGGCTATTGTTATCTCTTTTTAACATACGACATGCAGCCATTAGAAAGACGGGTATCGAGTATCGAAGGAATCTTCAATTTTTATTGTTCCATCTATACACTAATACAATTATCTTTGATTATGACAAAAAGGAACTGAATACGACACAGACACAGCATTTATGGTACCTCCTCCTTCGTGACCTCTTGAAAATCGTAAGGTTACTATAATTATATTACTATATATTAGTTCCCAAAGTGGTCCAAGTGGACTCACAAAGGTCCACGGGAGACTCGGCGGGGGTCTACGTTGGCGTGACAAAAAATGGGGGTTCATAAGTACATTGAAATAGTGGAAAGGAATATTTCGGAAGAAATAAATAGGAAATTCACAGACGTAGATAGTATAAATACCGCAAGCCGTTCGCCACTACGTGCCCGCAATTTGAGCAATGCTCAAATACGGCCTGGAAAGTTCGCTTTCGACTGTGTTCGCGGAAAGTCGACTTTCGAAAAACAAAAAAATGCCTAATTGCGTTGTTGTTAATTGTAAAATTTGAGTTTTGAATTATAAACTTACTTGAAAAAAAGAAAAGAATAATGGAAAGAAAGGCAACCGTAATGGAAAAAAGTTGCGTGCGCGCGTCCTCTCACATTGAATGTAGGTGTAAGGTGGTAATTATGGTATTGGTGGTATACTAAATTGACGCGCCGCGCCGCCGCCGCGTTGTCGCGTCGTTGCATTGCGGGGTGAAGAGAAACGATTTAGTTTGTGTTTTAACATCATTATTGTGCTCGTGACGTCATGGTAGGCACGCTTGGTGGGCACTAAAATGTGGCACGCTTGATTTTCATACAGTTTATTGAACTTACGTCATCTTGCGTCATCTATACTATCTCTGTCTGTGGGGGTTTACAATTGGTAAGCGGGGGTTCACGAAAATTTATCTGCTTTGATAGTTAAGAACTAAAATTTTAATTATTTTATGACTGTTATCATATTACAAGTAATATGATAACAATAATAATAGTGTAATACTTACATATTTATTTAATAATACTATATAATTAATATGCCTTTTTTTTTCGATAGTATAATAATGGGGTATTTTAGTCTATATGAAAAAAAAACTAAAAGTATATTATTGAGATAGCTTAGGCAAAAAGCAGTCGGAAAATGTTAGTTTTCGTTCGTAAAATAACAAAATAAATTTTAAAATTAAATTCAAAGTTTTCAGAATTTTTAGTCTGTTCTTAAACACAATGAAATAGTAGCCGCCATGTTTACGTCATACGGTGACGTCATGACCACAGAGCAAAATGGTTTCCACTTTTCCAGCGTATTCGTCAAATTACGCGCGAAATTTGAAAATGTAAATTTTAAATGCATTTTTATTAAACTTATCGATTGAATAAAAATTTGGTGTTTTTTTAGTGGTTCATTAGCACTACAGAATCTAATTGAGACACTTTTTAAAAATGGGTGTAATACCCTATTATGCTATCGGATAACAAATATACTTCGAATGGGAAGTTTCCCAAATGAAATAAGTGAGAATTGATTATAAAGTGAGAATTGCTATGAGTAGATGTCAAAAAAGTAAAGTTGGATGGAATCACTTTTTTGATTGGCCAACTTTACTTTTTTGACATCTACTTATTACAGCACAATCAATTAATTAATTAACCAATCAATTTTCACTTATTTCATTAGGAAAACTTCCCATTCGTGGTGGAACTCAGCCGGAATGCAAATTTCCATAGTTAGATCTAATCTTCACATTTTTTGTCGAGTTTTGGGAGGGGTCCACCGGAACCAGCTAAATTTTGAAAGTGGTCAATGAGAAAAAAGTCTGGGACCCTCTGCTATATACTATAGATCATAATCATACATTACTTGTAACTTTAATTTATTTATTTATTTTATTTACATTTCATATAACGATGCCGACGATGCGGTGATTCTCGGCTGTATAGGATTACTGCTTGACTCATGTCTAGACCATTGTTGTTTGTGTTATCGCAAACCCGCAGAATAAGACAGTTTGCAGAATATTTAAAAAGACGTAATACATGCCAAAAATTAAAAAATACAAAGGAAAGCTTATTAAAAAATACGCATAAACATGCCAAATATTTTACAACGATTTTTATAGTAAAATCTAACATAACAGAGGATTCACAGTAAAAACCAAACATTTTTACATAAGCGTGCATTCGCATTAGGCGACTAGGTCCCGTTGACAATGAAAAATACTGAAGACAGTATATAACTATATGAAAATGTCAAGGAGCACATTTTATCATCTACTTAATGGAATTACATCAAAAATGTCTGTATAGATATCAGCTTAATCGTTTACACATAGACGAGACATAGTAACGTCGTCCGTTTGCTCCCGCTAGAACGGTGCAGGTGCAGGCCGCTCCGGCTGGCCACTGACTGCGTATGCGTAGCACATTACCTCACTGGCTGCGACGTCCAACCTAGCGCGTGTGTAAGCAAAATGCTATAATTAGAGTCATAATGCAAAATATTATTCTCTAACCAATTCTAGTTTATATTAAAGCTGCGGGACTTACTTGGTGGTGTGGACTAGGTATATGCGGTATATCGACGGATAGAATCAGTCACGCATATAAGCGTTCTCAAGTACCTAGACGGTTAATATGTATTTACAATCACATTATGTAATAGAATCGAAACGAACAGTTTATGTTACATAAAATATTTTTTTCAAAAAACAATAAGCAGAAACGTCAAAAAAATAGTTTTTAGATTTTTTGTCTGTGCGTTTGTGCACGGTAATCTCAGAAAAGACTTAAATGACTTGAATGCGGTTTTCACTGATCTATTATAGAAAGCTTCCCGCAAAAAAAAATTGAATTTCGAAATAGCAAGCGTAAGAAGTCGCGAGCACCGATAGTTATATAATATGGTAATGTCAACACACGTAATCATTGTTGTATGCTCTGTGCTGTGCTGTACACTGTGACATAACAATAGTTGACAATCTCCCCTCCCCATCCTCTCCCACCCACTTCCATTTTGTTTGCGTAAAGTTTTGTAAACTTAAAAGTTTTATTAAGTTTATTTAAAATAATTTTATTTTGCATTAAATGAAATGATGAATGGTGTTTGTTAAAATAACATTTGTAATAGATTCTCTGTTGTAACAAATATTAGTTTATGAAGTTTTGTTTCAAGGTAAGATATTAAAAAATCTTATAACTTGATGGCCTTCGATGATGGCTTATGTATGTCTTTCGTCTTTTTCAACCTACAAGTGGTGAATAGAAATTTAAGTATATTCCGTAGGCGTTCGTTTTAAGTAGACAAAGAGTTCGATTCGTAAATTATTTACTAAATTCTACTTAGTATGTGCATACTTAGTAATAACAGTAGTTTATAGAAACATTTTTTTTGTAATCTATACATAACATTACATAATTTTCAAAGGTAGAATATTAGGCGACTGGACTATTTTAACTGTTTTATATAAATGTGAATTTTTATATTATTTTCAGTGATTTACATTGTAGAAAATGCCACGAAAACTTCTTAAATTCCTAATAGTATTTGACAACACTTCACTGTTGTATTTCCCTGGTCAATTCTTATCTGGAAAAGTGCTAATGGAATTGCAAGATGACACGCCAGTTCTCGGTTTGTACCACAGATTTTATTCTCAAATTGATAATGAGTAGACACTTCTTAAAGTATCAATAACTCCCATCTTTTCTGTACCATCTAATCGAAAAGGTGAGAAATTTACCAACAATCCCATTTTATTAGAGTCAAGGACAATAGTTATAGAAACCAATATTTTAAAGAGTGCCTTGTTATGGGTTTGGAACCAAATAGTTGATATTATAATAAAAAAAATGTGTGTGTCAGCTCTGACACACGACTGGGATTTAATCCTTTAAACGTGTAAAATTAAATGTACATTCTGCATTCTCAGATGTACCAACAAAAGTTACACAGGTATACACAAATGTCTCTGCACCGGCAGTTTATAACACGCTATTGTTTCTTTCCTCAACGTAGACTACACTTTTCATACAAGATTTCGACATTTGCTTTTATAAGCCCAGAGAATAGAATTATGGAACATAAATATATGCATCAACTGTCACACAAATGTCAAGTGACAGATAACAACGATTTTTAGTTAACACTTGTATTAATTTTACTCCTCATAAAATTTATATAAGAAATCAATTCTTAAGGAGTGATGTCATAACTGTAGTATCATCAATAAAGTGGTTTAATTTTTCAGGTCTTCACTTTCATGTAGTTGGTGAAGGAGTGGTGAGGGTTGGCGCTGGAAGGCATGAGAGATTATTTGATAAGGAAAATTACATTGACTTTAGAATGCGGCTGCTAGGTGAACCAGGTAAAGTGTATTGAAAATTTTTTTTTTTTTTTTATAATGATAGATCAAGCATTTGACCGCAGTCTCACCTGATGGTAAGTGATGACGCGATCTAAGATGGAGCATGCTTGTCTATTAAGAACCGATTCACTCGCGACTTGAAGAGTCCAGGGTTGTAGGGTTGTAGTGTTTAATTATTGAAACAGAAAGCAATAGTTTGCGTATTAAAATATATAAAAGAGTTTTTGATACTTAGCTTTATTTGTTATAGATTATATTTTTATAAATTTAGCATTAGTTTTTTTTATTGCTTTTAGGTCATGGGGCAACAATTCTCTCTCCTGGAATTCACAGTTTCCCATTTAAGTTGGGTCTACCCATGGGCCTCCCGTCAACATTTCTGGGCACACATGGTTGGGTCCAGTATTATTGTAAAGCGGCTCTGAGGGAGCCCAATGGATTGACACACAAAAACCAGCAAGTGTTCATTGTCATGAATCCCATTGATTTGAATTTGGAGCCTCCTGTTTTATCAGTAAGTTATGATCACAATTATTTATTTTTTATTTCCTAAAGATATGTCATGAGGAAATCATAGCTATTAATCATGCTAGTAAAGGCTGTGTATTATTTATTCCCTTATTTTTAGTATAGCAATACAGTGGCCATATTCCCAGCTAAAATTTCTTTATTTGCATATCATATGGTAATGTTTTTGCTGCAGAAAAGGGCCAAGGTGGCTTTTACTAATTATAAGTTGTGATTCAGAATAACCAATGGACAAATTAAAATCAAAGTAAAACAGTCCTTATTGCAGCTAAGTCTTAAGTTCGTTGTTAAAAGTTGCTGTATTACATGTGCCTCTATGTCCTTTTTAAATGGCGTTATAACCAGTATTGGTGTTTTTTATTTAACAGGAAAAAAAATTTGGAGAATAATAATTAGTAGATGTTCAAAATGTCTCAAATGTAAACATTCTAGTTAATAATTAGTAGCTATTATTTAATTTTTAAATTTGTTCAGCAAATAATGTTATATTGAGCAAAAGCAAAACAAATTGATTTCATAGCTCTTAACTATATCTGCAGCATTATCCATATTCCATACTAATATTATAAATGAGAAAGTAACTCTACTTTACTTTATACTCTACTTTACTCTCTGTTACTTTTTCACGCCTAAACCACTGAACCGATCATCGTGAAATTTTGCATAAACATTGTCAGGGATACAGGAAAGTACATGGGGTACCTTTCATCCAAAAAAAAGTATTGTTTCTGAGGGATCATCTAACGTCTGGCAAAGCTATAACTGCAATAAAGATGTTAGGCGTTACATTGCTGAGGCGTTATTTTTAGTTAAAAATATGTGGACCAAAACATATGATTTAAAAATGACTAGCTGGTTTTTCATGCTAACCAAATATTTATATGGCGAAATCATTTTGTTACTTTTCTTAATTAATTGTTCTGTATACTAAATGGGATATTTGGATGATTGCAGCAAGAGCTGGAGTGCAGTGTGGAGCACCGCGTGGGCGTGGGATGTGTGGGCGGGGGCGCGGTGCGGTGCCGCGTGTGGCTGGACCGAGGCGCATACGTGCCCGGCGAGACCGCGCTATTATCAGCGCAGGTGGAGAACTGCTCGCGCACGACCATCCGCGGGACGCGCGCGGCGCTCACTGAGACCATACAGTACGTGGCGCACGGGCGGGTGGCGGCGCGCGAAGTGCGCGAGCTGGCAACGCTGCGCCACGGCAAGACGCGGCCTGGCGCCGTGGACGAGTGGCGACGCGAACCACTCTACGTGCCGCCTCTGCCGCCTACCAACCTACGCGGCTGCCACCTCATTTCCGTTAGCTACGACGTCTACTTCGTCATCGAGCCTAAGAGCCTCGACAAGGAGGTCAAGCTGCAGCTGCCTATTCTGCTGGCCACCTACCCCTTCCGCGACGACCGCGACGATGCGCAGCCTCCCACGCACTACCCCAGCACGCTGCCTATCTTCAGACCCTGGTTACACGAGAAGCCCGCGCACTGAGAACTCGTCTTGGGGACAGTTTTTGGGCCACTTTTTTGTCCTTCGAAATAGATCACTTACAACAACTGCATTGAATAATACACAGGAAAGACTAAGAAAACCTCCGAAACTAACGTGCCAAGGCGCATCAAGGCATACAGCGGATTTTATTCTGTATCGAGCGCTCGATAGCATTTTTATGCACGACGACGCTTCAAATAGATTGTATAATTTTATAAACCAAGTTTTCCACACTTATGCAGGCCCCTTACAGTCTTGCATAAGCTATATTTTTATTGACATATCAGTACTCCATATCAATATTATATTAATTGTAGGAAATCAAATCTAAAGCTAACATGTTATTGAAACTGTGCCATTTTATAGGTGATTCAAAACTTTTTTCTAAAATTCATTTTTTTTTTTAATATGTTTACTGCATAATATTGTTATAATCCTATTTTATGAAAATAATGTAGGTTTTATGTAATATAGTAATGAACAGATGTGCTGCTATGTGTAATAATAATAGGTTAGCAATTATCTGAAACACTATATTTTATTTTCATATTGTCATATACAAAAAAAGGCATCTGCAATGTACCAGCTAATTTTATAATTTACATATGTAACGTAAATTCAGCCGATTTTAGACTTGGAGCAAATTTTTTTCTTATGCCTAAAGTCTAAGATGCGAGTTTGGCATCTCATAAGGTATAACAAAGAAAGGATAGAAGAAGAAGAAAGACTTGGTAAAGGACCAAGTTTTGAGATACTCAATTAAAAAGGCTTATGTCCAATAGTGGATATCATTACGACTCAAAATTGGTGCTAATGAAAAACGCTAGCAGTAAACAAGACATAGAAGAACCTTAATTTTTTTTATAACTTTTATTTTAGGCAATGTATATAACTAACCTGTGATATAAACCGTCCATTTATATAATATACTCCACATAGTTTTATACTATTATTATTTTTAAAAATAATATTCAAATGTAATTTTTATTAATGTATTTAAGATTTTTTTTAAATAAAATAAAATGTTTAACATTAATGTTTTTATTTTACAGGATATTATGAATATTATGGAAAACTTTAGTGATGCCTAAAGATAAAAAACAAAAATGAAGTTTCATTTAGTTTACATGTTATTTCATTTGGTAATTTATTTGTGGGCACTGTTGACTTCATGTACAAATCTGTACTCACGAACGACACAAAAAATGCCAGAAAAATATGCTCTCATCGTAAAAAAAATACATAACATGTATTCTTCAGCTAGCAAATAATTAAAAGATAAAAAATATATATTTCCTCCTTAAAAACATTTTATTTACTGGTTTTGTGTATTGATATCAATTAAGACTGGTACTTTTTTATATTGCTCGTCAGTATGAAAGTGATTTTATGACTTATTTGTTTCATAATCCAAGACATTGATGGTTCAGGACATCCGGTTGGCCAGAGCCAAATGCAGGGTGTGCAGCTGACTGGTCCATTTGTCCAGAGCAATGTAACGACCGGCAGCCCCGGGAGCGCCCGTCAGCTCCAAGACGAGGTTCACCTGGTCGATACGCCCACTGATCGTGCTGAGAACAATATATCAAACTGTATTATAATATTAAATATATGAAAAATTCATGAAATTTCAATATTTAGGAATTAATTGTTACTAAGGCCTACTACAGTGTGGCAAACAATGTTTGACAAAAATGTGTACATTTATTTGAAAGGAGCCAGGGGCGGATCCAGGATTTCATTTTGGGGGGGGGCCATTCTGACAAAGTTCGGAGTTAGGGTTAATATCACAAGTAATTTTTTGTGTATTTTTTACTAATTGAGATGCATTATGGTTGTATTGCAAATACTTTTAACCCGCGTAATCGCGTATTTGAACTGTCTCAAATGTCTGACATGAATTATGAAACTTTCGATAACTTTGATTGATATGGATTATATTATTATTCTATATTCAGTTCATATATGAATTGAATTGTACTTGAATTGAATTGAAAAGTTAAGTCAAAAATATGGAATTCCTGGGTCTTTTGGGGGGGGCCATGGCCCCCATGGCCCCCCCCCTGTATCCGCCAATGAAAGGAGCAACAACGGTAAACAAATGTTTACCGTTTGTTCCACATATGATTTTTCACTCGAGAGCATTATCCAAAATTAGTACAGATATCGCCTTCAATTTTGGAAAAAACACTTCGAAATAAATAGTTCTCTTCAAAGCATAGAAGTATGAATAAGGCTTTAAACAAATAGAAGTCTCATAATAGATGAAATGCTCTGCGCGGGGTCTGAATTGCAGGCGGGGGCGAGGCAATGAAAGCATAGAGCGTAACTGTCGATTCTGAACTGTCGATATATCGATGAGAGACTAAAAGGATAAATTTAGTTCAGTCGTGTATGGGTTAAAAAAATTATACCAAAATCATAAATCGAGACTATTTATCTGGAAATAAAATAATTTTATTATAAAGTTGCCTTTAGATATTTCAGATCTCATGTTTTTCGATGCAAAATGAGGTCTTGTGTTTAAATAGATTTCTATAATTGATTTAATTAAAATATTTACATGATTTTCCAACGCAGCTTGATCATATTGATGTTTCGAAGAGTTTTTCGTCGACAAAAGTTCTCATCAGTTTATTTAAAAAGCTAATCTTGTTAAATGAGATCTCAAATATTGTTCAGTTCAGAAATATTAGCGCCATCAGAACCATTATCTCTAAGCCTACTGAAACTCATATTTTTACACCAAGCGATCTCTGTTTGAACTACCGATACAAGAAGATAAGCAATCTTCGCCATAGATAAAATAGTACTTAACCAGTATAGATGGTCACTCACGTACATTGAATCCGTACCCTATCCAATTTCGCTTATATCTAGATGCCGCCTGTGTAGTTTGTCGCTTATTTGTTGTCATTAAATATCCGCTAGAGTCGCTGCAGTCGACCATTCAGTCAATTCTCATGTACAAGAGATGGCACTACTAAAATTTATTTAAAATATAAAAGAAGTGGGCACGAACAACGATAAAAGGGCCGTATGAACGGTATAGGTTCTGTTCTAAAAAATAGGGCAATAATATCATACATAAAAGTCACAGATTAATGATAAAAGTACCTCTCAGCAACGTCGCCCTCTAGTTATTACCACGATAATAAGGAACTATAACTGCGTGATTGAATTTGTTGGTTATCATTTTTAACAAAATACACATTAATGTTAAATTCGAGACTCTTAGTGACATCTAGGGAGTGGAAATCCCAATATGAAATTGGCTTCAGATCGTTATATGGAGGTTGACCATCTATACTGGTTAAGTAGTATTTTATCTATGTCTTCGCACAATATACTGTACTATTTTTTTCACTACAAATCCCGCAATATAGCTTATGATATTACGTGAAAATTCTAAAAACATTGGCAAGCTACATTCTAAATCAGTAATTTATCATCAGTATTCCTTTGTGTTCTCCCGATCTCTCATCATTTAATCTGTTGCGAGAATTTGATGCATTTAGTAAGTGAAGTGATTGTACCTTAGATGAACAAGTAAAATCTTGTTAATCGATATTTGTAAAGAAGACGTAAGCGCAACACTATCGATGACAGGACGCTATCGATGACTGTCACATTACTTAATACTTGTAAAATATTAAAATAATTACATGTGGAAAGTAACCCCACGAGATTTTATTTTGGGGTTCTTAGAATCGTTTTTGCACTGCTTAAATTGCACAATTCGGCATTTTTTTCATTGAAAACTTTTAATTTCGTTCTAATACGAATCTGTCAGCAGACGTAAGCGGACTGATACTCGCGCAGGGCATACACTACTTTGGTAGTGAACGCTTGGTAAGATGGCAAACGTTTTGTGGTGCTTCTATCTGGGCGCGCATATTTATACTTCTATGCCCAAAGAAAAACTTAATAAATAATAACAACCAACGATAAATCGACAGAGCACATTTAAATAACGTGAAACGTCAAAAATCGTATGCCAGTATTATTTTCCTATATGCCGAATGTCCATAACAAAATGGCGACTATAGCCGTTTAAAAGAGTCTCGCCCGCCCGTCACAGGAGAGGTGCGGGCGGCGGCGGTCCTCTTGTGTATCACACTACGCACGCCCGCACCTCTCTCTGTCTATTCCCACGTGTACGTTGTCATATTTATCGCAATTAATTAACAATAGACTAAAAAATATTTATTTTGTTTGGGAATCATTGAATTTCTATTTCCCAAAAAACATTTTTTTCATTCAAACTCAAAATGGTAATGAAAAGTTTTTCCCATTTATGGTATCAATCATAAAAGCATTCCTACAATGCATTGTCCACTTACTTGTCCAAAATACATGTGACCAGCAGATTCTCAACTTCCTTCTCGTCAATGTTCAGTTCCTTGGATATGAACGGTATGTGGATTCTCGTGTAGGGTCCGATGAGTTTGATTAGCACCTGGGTCCGTATGTTCCTCAGCAAATCTTCAATGTGCTCTCGAATGAACGGGTCGTCCATTATGTTGTTCCTGTTGTGCTTCAGTATCGATTCGAATTCGTTGATGTCGTTGTTCTGGTACGCCATCACCAAATTCGTCATGGCGAGGATCTCCGGGTCGTTTTTGTATGGCTTCGCCTCTTGAGAGTCAAACGGGTTTATGCCGGACTTCATAAGCCTGTCGATTTTGATATACTATATAGTGTTTATCTTTCATTAAATGTTGTAACACAAACCTATTGTCACAGACAGGCCGTAGAAAATACAAGAGAGCAAGCATTTGACTGTCGCCTCCCAAAAAAAATAATCAGTGTGTTTACTACGCATATGAGAGAAAAAAATCCTAATATTACAAATGCGAAAGTTAGTTTCACTTTCACGCTTAAACTGCTCAACCGAACCGATTTACACATTTGTAAATGTCAGGCATACAGAAAAAGTTTATTTATTTTGCAATACCTATTGTCACGAAGACATTCAGCAAAGGGTCACAAAAGTGTCATTCGTCTTGATGATCATGTCCAGTGACACATTCATCCCTAGGTGTCTAGGGGCTCTTCTCCTCAAACGTGTCTTAGTACCTTTGCATCAAATGGGTTTTGCAACCCAGTTGATGCAAGGTGACCCAGTTAGATGCAATAAGGTGCTTTTTATTCAGAAAAAAGAATTATACCTGAGAAATCATATTATAATAATTAAAAAAAAACAATGCCTGACAAAAATATATGAGCAATAAAGATTGAATAAATGTCTTAACACCTAAGAAAAATGGAGGCGGAGGAAGTCACGGGCGAAACCTAGTATTTAAATAAACATAACCTTAATTCTTAATACACAGCTTTAACAGTAAAATAATATAATAAATACACTATAATATTAAATGAATGTTTATAAATTTAACAAAATATTAATACGTAAAATGTCAGTCATGTACATAATAAACTCTCCTTCGAAACTAGCCATAACCTCATTTTAACCATTGTATAATCGGAGCAAATCTTCTTGGGCTCTGGTATAAAGGCTCACAAACTGTCCCAAAATCGGTTACTGCGAGTAACCGATTTTGGGACAGTTTGTGAAATATTGTGACGCAGAGGGGGAGCCACGGAATGAGCGAGACGCAATGATAACATACAAGCGGTTGCGCCTATTATTCGGATTTCGGAGTTGGATATGCGCAAACGAAAGACGCCTGCTTAAGGTCAGAGCCCAAGAAGATTTGCGAAGATTATACGCACGCGATCTCAGGAATACACTATTGTTGCTACCTAACTGGTGGTAATAACATCGATAAATTTGGTACTATGGCAAATGTTAATATTAACCACCTTAATTGCATTCACACATCCACGTCACAAGGTCGATATTATATATGATTTCTTTACTTAAATTTGTTGTGTGCTTTACGTCTGTTCGAGGTTCTCCCCATCAGGAGATACCCCTTAGATTTCACCACCTAGCATCCAAACCTTGGATATCGTGGCGTTTTAGGCGTTTGTCATAAGTCATTGCGATTAGTTGTTTGGCTAGCTCATTAGGATGATTTTGGAGCTGTTTTTTGTAGTTACAGGCCGATAGTTTGATCTCCTCCTTAACTGTTTTGACATTTAGCGCTTCATTTCTTTACTTATAGACAATATTTTTTTGTTTGTGTTTTTTTTAATTAACACAAATTCATGCTTGACGATGACGATGAATTTTTTGAAGACAAAATACTAATATGCAGCCCGAGTAATAACGCTATCGATACATGTGTAAAAGAAATACTCCCGCGTCACACCTCACACCGACTGCACTCAGAGCGCGTGTCGTGTCAAAAAAGGATTCCCTTCGTACTTACATATTAGCCAGCACCAGGTATTTGAGACAAGTGGTTCTCCGCGGGCTGCCAGACTCGTCGTAATTCTTGAACGCTTCGAAGAAGTCTGTGTGCGCCTTCTCAAATTCACCCTCACGGAGGTGCATCTTTCCACCGCACTCTGCATGCAACAAAATCTACTATTAGCGAAAGCTAATTTTATTACTCTCTCAAAACAGTGGCGGCAATCGACAACCTCTGATGACGCCCATGATGAGAGGATGCGGGATGGCGGACTTGATGTGCAGGGATTGCTCGTAGAGCGCCTTGAGCTTCTTGTTGTTCTTCTGTGCGGTGTACATCTGGATCTCCAGCGCGTAGATCTCCAGCAGTTGCGTACCCTTCTTCAGGTCGTCTTCGCCGTCGTCGGTCTGTCGATTTATCACATTTCAAATGAATGAGTCTTTCAAATAGATTATTAATTTGTACCAAATTATTTGTATTGAAAATATGTATGTAAAGAGCTTTCAAATAATGTCGCTAATACAAGCGAATTTTGACAATCATATGGCTGATTTTTCATTATTAACCTATATATTTGAGCCTCCATATGACTCGTTATAACCACAAAAAAATTCAGCTCTGAGTTTTAAAACCAACTACTTGGGGATTTTCTGACAATTAAAACATAACACATATTGAGAATAATATGTGTTATGAAAGTTTAGTAGTTTAACAATTTAACACAATGCCAATTTTGAACTATTCCATATTATAAAAAAGAAAAAGCAACAAAAACAAATAGGTCCTTGTCTTTCTCTACAATATGTTAAACAAAATGGCGCACATTTATTTTCGTTTTTCACTAAAGTGGACAGGGGTCGCCGTTTCATATCAGACTCTAAAGACCATTTAAGACCTACATCGTATTTGAATTTGTTTAACATTGATAATGTTTATATCTTTAATTTTTTATAAATGTTTTATAACTTTATTGATACCAAGTATAAAAAGGTACAATTAGTAATGTTGATCACATACTGCTTAAAATGTGTAATGACCATCCTTACATAGTATAAATTTAAGTTGCCGCCCGCATGTCTGTCTGCCTGTATGTATGTTTTCTAACTCCTCTTAAACCACGCAATGGATTTTGATGCGGTTTTCACTAATGGAAAGAGCTTTAAACGAGGACGGTTCTTATATATAATTTGCAGAAAAAAACTGCACTGGTGCGAAGCCGGGAGCGGGTTGCTGGTTACTTATATAATTAGAATTAAGCTGATGACATGTATTAATTTTGAAATCTTACATAATAAAAAAATACCTGACAACTCTGATGTAGTTGCTTCAATATTTTAGCAAGCTTATTAAAATCTCCCCTGTCATAGTAAAGCTTGCCCAATTTAGTATTTGTTTTAAACCACAGCCTATCATTCTTTGCATCCTTTAGCGCTTCTAATGTTGTCTCATAAAAGTCTTGCAACAATTCCATCTGAAAAGAACACTCCTATAGTTGTCAATACAACAGTGACTATAATAGCTGAAGAATCCACCAGGGTACCACCATCAACAATAGACATAAATTGGGTTTCATGGGACTTAGTCAATGGCCCAAGATCCCAGGCATGCCAGACAATTTATTTTTTACATGACAAAGCGTGGAGAAACGAGCAGTGTTCATATGTACTTTGAATGTATGCGTATCTGCTAAGTTGGGTAGACGGCCAATTTAGAACTATCAGGTGAGAAAGTGAGTGAATCAATAGAAAATAAGTGAATCAAAAAATTCACTTATTTTCTAAAGGCTGAATTTTTATATACGTTTTGTAGAATATTATTACAAAATAATATTCAGCACTGCCGTCCCACTTCCCGTGGGACCATAGGTTCTGCCAGACGCGTTAAGATCCTTTATATTCTGCGACACAATGAAAGCCGACATTGGATTTATACAAATTGCGCCGGCCGCATGTAGTGCAGCGTGGCGTGCTCCCGAGACCATCAACATGTTTGAGTCATAAAGCATCTGAAACTGTCAAAACTAAGTATCTTTCAGAAACTGGCCACAACTGTCGGAAGTTATGGCCCATCATAAGTGTCTAGCAGTGCTGAATATTATTTTGTAATGTAATAATTTTGTACAAAACATATTTAAAAAGCAGCCTTTAGAAAATAAGTTATGTCTGGCATACCTGAGATTTTCTATAACAAAAATCATAGCTACTTTAAGACAAATAACCGTAGCATTTTTTTCTTATCAGTGATTGTATAGTTAATTATTAATTTAAAAAAAAGAATGTATATGTGCACCTTATAAGCTTGTACCTTATAATATTAAAAAAATATTAAAACAAAAAAGCAGCATCAATTACAATTTTTTTTATATAATGTAACATATTACAAGAAAATAACTTAGAACATGTTTAATAAAAATTAATAACTTATTTACATTCTAAATCAAATTAAAAAGAAAATAATTAGATTTAAAATGTTGTGCTGCTTATGTTTATGTCTAATTATTTGCAATAATGAGAATTTTACAAACCACATGACTACAAAGGAAAAATGTATAAAACTGGAATAGGGAGAAATATTCCATACTCACATTCCTCGACGTAGATATATAGTCTAATATAGAATTGATTGATTTTTCAGAATGATTCCTAGTGACTGCACTCTTAATGTATGTCAGGAGTTGTTTATACCTCGTCATCATTTCTGTGAAGTTGCCCTGAAATATATTATGTTTGGTAAACAGGATATTATTAGTGCTGGCAGTTCTTCGGCCATTTTCGCAACTGTATTTCATACAAAACAGGATATTTTGTTCAATTTACATGACTAGCTATTGACTAAAATATTTTTCCGTTCTTGTAATTTTTCACAATCAGTTACAGTTTCTTACATTTTTGCATTTGTAACTATAATAGTACAGGGTCCCGATGTAGGTGGTGAACCTCATTCTTTCCCCAAGCGAAATAATAGCCTACATTTTGACCAGGCTATGTTTAATTTAAAAAATACTTATTATTTTCCCAAATAAAAGAATTTTTTTCTTCTAAATAATTTCTAAAAGTACACCAATCGAAACTAAAGACTTTTTAGAAAATGTCCTTATACGATTGGTGACCGTTTTCGTGACCAGGCTACTTGACAACCAGGTATAACAGATAAATTGAAGTCTTTCTCTTTGAACCACATATTAAAATGTATGCAATTTTATGCAAAAATTAATGACATGTGATTGGTACAACAAAACAACTAAAAAAAAAACAAACAAAATATTTTGGCAGGTTAAAAGTTTTAATATCTTAGTGCGCAAGCAGGGAGAGAGAGAGAGAGAGAGGACTCATATGCTTACAAGTCTACAGTATAAAAGAGGACACAAAATTCCAGCCAGAGCAGGAATTGTTGAGGAGAAAGACAGAGGCCAGCACATTTTCAATGTATGATATATGTATAGGGTAGGTATCTCAAAGTGGCCACAGGCGGCCTGCCCAATTTATCACTGTGTTAATATGTTAACAATACATTTCTATACTTTTTCATACACTGGATAGTCCATTTGTAGTATCGACAAATGTTATTTGCCCCTTCATATAAATTTGTTGAAATATAAACTTACTAATTTAAAATTAATTTTGATCATTTGTTTCAGAGCTTTAAAGCCCCATTCCCCCTTGTCCCCTCCCTCTAGTTCTAGAACCTTGTGGAAACTTTGCAGGGCTGCTTGCGGTTCGTCTTCCTTCAAAGCCTTGCTGTTATAGTATTGATTCTCTAGATCCACATCTGGTTCTGAATTACTATCTTCTGAATATTCCTGAAAAAGTTAAAAGTAAATTTTAATGGTGTACATTTGTCACCTCATGAACCAGTGGATACCAATACAATAATAAACTCTTTATAATGAATCTCAAGGAAGTCCGATTTTTTTTTTTTTTTCATTATAAAGAGTTTTCATTAAGAGGGAAGAAAAAAAAATTCAAATTTCATCAATTACAATAACTTTTAATTTTCTTTTCTCTTACTGGCCATCTTGACAGTTTCAAAGTTGGTTTACGACTGATGTACGATAGGTGCTTCTGTATAGAGTGTTTGTAACTGAGACTAGAATTCCATAAGTACCCACATAATAAGCACACATGGTTGAAGCTAGTCTATTAACAACAAAAGCAAGGTGGCTGTTTATGACCTCAGAGGTCTTTCTTAGAAATTTGGCACCTCAAGGATCTAGTCAAACTTTTTGTTATAAAATTATTATAAACATTGTTAAATATGTCTGTAAATATTTACTGGCCTCTAGTTTCCTAGGTCTTGAAGGTTAAGACATTTAAAAAAAATCATTAATGAAGGTATTGGGATTGACAGCTTGACAGTTAAAAATTGTGAGTTAACCAATACTGAATCTATTGCATTCTTAGAAGAATTAACAAAAAACTACAAGGGCATTTGTAAGTAAGCTTTATATTTGACATTTTAAGATTTTACCCATCTTTGCAAATCAACATTTTCTACTATGAATGCAATAAAAACCAAATATTCTTGTCGCTTATCAAACACCCACTTAATTTCCTTATGGAGAATACTTCATTGTAACTTATTTTCATTCCTTATTTTTTCTCCTACCTCGCAGTTAGCTGTAAAAAATACTTTTGGACAGAAGTCGAGCTCACAGGTTAAGTTTGGCCAGAATGGTATAGGTAACTCCTGTTATACAGAATGGTATAGGCAGAGGTAGCCTCTACATTTTTGTTAGGCAATGTATGTTATTTACTGATTCAATTACAATAATTCCAATTGTTCTAAAAAACAACACATAGTAAATAATAGTATTTTTTATGTTTTTTTTTAATAGAATATGTTCTTCGTCTATTCTCATTAAAAATTTGCAACTACCCTGTTAAGCGATAATTTCGGAAATGAAAAAAATTATTTATGATAATGATCTTATAGGTAATATAATAATTTTAAATAAATGTATTAATCGGATATTTTTCTTGTTGTTACTTACCAGTCCATAGTCCTCTTCTTCTTCGCACATGTAATCATCGTCATTATCGGACATTGTTTTTTGATTAATTATAATTTAGACAACTCGTAAAATAGCGTAACTGTCGTTGACAATTATTAAAATAAGAAAAATTTAGAAAATCAACATTACCATCACATACATTCTGTACAATAAAATGCAATATTGACATCTATATGACAATGACACAGTAATGACAATGCCTATGGACAATGCGATGCAGTGTGTCCAGATTGGAAAATTGAAATTACAGTGTGGGCTATGTGAAATTACAGTATTTTGATTAAAATTACAGTGTTTTATTAGGCAAAATTACAGCGTGTTTTACAGTAAATTGAAATCAAATTTTAAAATTTTTTGGCTATTAAATGTATTATTATAATTAAAATTGAAAAAAATGATAATTTATTTTTTATTCACTGTCACTTTGGTTTATCACTTTCAGAAGTAGTTTTCGGCATATTTAAACTTTTTAAACAATCAATCAGTTCCTTGAATCCCACAAAACCACACTAATAAGTGAGTACTTTGTCCAACGAATTACGAAGTAATAAATAGACAGTGACAGTGACAGTAAACACAATATAAAACATCACACAACATACCACGCTAAATGTAAAAGCCTCACATTAAAACACATACCGAAACAAGAATCGAACAACATAATTTGACTGCGTAAAACTTCAGGGTATTCCCCGCCGCTGAATCGTAGACTAAACAAAACGTTTCGTTTCACGCATTTATATAGATATTTTTTGGAGTTACAATTTTTTTCTATCGATATAAAAGGTTTTCATATAAACAAAAATTACAGTACTTTTCATACACTGTATTCACCTTAATACAGTGTACAGTAGATTTAGTAGAATTACAGTAAATCTACTGTAATTACAGTGTATCTGGAAACACTGATGCGATGGTACTAAATAGTATCTACTATTTAGTTTGTGGGTACTATCCTGTGTTTGTCAGAAAGTCAAAGACCCAGAAAGTTGTTATAGTCTATATAATTTTTTTGAAATTGTCACAGAGCTTGAATATGCTCTTGTCACAGAGTAGTTAACATAATACTATGGAATGACCACAGACGTATAATATAGAAGCAGACCCAACATTAAATCGTAGCTATATTATACTTCTGTCACTTGCTGTCTCTTTCTCACCCATCACGTCGTAATATGCGCCATCCTGTGTTTTCCAGTGTAACAACACTAACGCACACATAAACAAATGACGACGCGACGCCTCATTACAGTCGGCCGTCATATTGATGAGTGACGCTGTCGATGTAAACTGACGAACAGGGCCGAACTCAGTGTGAACATTTATTTATATTATTATGTGTACCAATATCAGTGCGGCTATTAGACTACGCGTTATTCAGCAGTCGATATTCAGACAGCTCACTATTGCACCGCTCTGAATTCTTATTGGGGAAATCTTCATCAACAAAAACTTTTGGTTTTATATGTGCACATTTATTCTATGTATACATATTACTTTTCATTCACATATATATTAATACATTATAAACAGTTATACATCAACAATACAATTAAAACTTGAACCAAAACAATTTTCCATTATCTCTCTACAACTTCTCAAAATACACTTCTGTCAATGCATTTTGTTTTTATATTCTTTATTCTTTTTAAACTATGAACTATATAAAGTTTTATATGCCAGTACAAATTCTCATCTCTAACATCCCCTCTGAATTTGACTATAATAAAACTTTTACTTTGTACCAATACTGACTGTACTACACCAAAATAATCTGACTGACTGTACTTCACCAAAATAAGCTGACTGACTGTACTATCTATTCACCTATAATATCTATCCATCACATACATTACTCCATACCTATCTTCAAATACATTAACCCAAACACAATACTAATTCCTACAACATACTAACCCCCTAAATATAAAAACATCACCTTCAAATATAAAAACACTAACTCATCATATAAAACACTTATGTTCTCCTCGAACTTCATCTTCATCTTATATGAAGATCATCATCAACAACATCTCCACCTTCAATTACTTCACTATATAAAACTCCTCATCTTCATCGTATAAAACATCTTCACCTTCAATTCTTCACTATATAAAACTCCTCTATCTTTAAACTTCAAACCATCTCTTATTTCAACATTTCACCCCACAAATCTATAATCCTTTCTATATTTCTTTCTTCTCACCAACTCTCGATATTGCTTTCTATTAGTCTCCTTCAATACAGCCATCAGTCATCAAACTAAATCCTTTCGTAAATAATTTTTATCTTCATCAAATCTTTCAAAATATATATTCCCTTTTCCTTCATATTAAAATTTTCTGTTTAATCATTTTCAAATTCTTTTCAAAATCAATTTTTAATATAATTTTTTCACAAAAATGTCATCGATTGTCAAATCAATAAGTTTTCCAATTTTCGTAGCCATCTTTTAATCTTCCTTTCTTGATATATAATTTTCTATACTTTCTTCATTAAAAACATTTTCTTTCCATAAAATTTCTTCTCTATAATTTACGCAGTGGAAGCGTTCCTGGGCCCATAACCTCTTATTGGGGAAATCTTCATCAACAAAAACTTTTAGTTTTATATGTGCACATTTATTTCATATTCAAATATTTATATATATATATTATAAACTAGTTCATATAACATAACAATACAATTAAACCTAAACGAAAACCACTTTTATGTCCCTATCCAACTTCTCAAAAATACACTTCTGTCAATGTATTTTGTTTTTATATTCTTTATTCTTTTTAAACTATGAACTATATAAAGTTTTATATGCCAGTACAAATTCTCATCTCTAACATGAATAACACGCGCTTACTAATTCGCATGCAGGACATAAAGATTGGTCAATAAAATTTAGTACGCCCTAGTTCCGCCCCGTCCGAGTGACATTTGTGTAGTGGTAAATCAGCTTCACTTGATATCTGTTATATTGGGTCTGCTTCTATATTATACGTCTGTGGGGATAACTATGGGCAAAGGAAATATTATTCCATTGCCCATGGATATATAATAGGTCCATGGGAAATTAGCCTATTAATGAATGTTACTGTCAGTTTGGTCCAGAGCCAGAGCATCCAGAGCGAGAGTATATGTCTTCTGTGGTCCAGAGGTCCAGAGCCATATAATATACCTCTCCTTCCTATTGGTGAATAAAATTAACCAATAGTGATTACTTAAAAATTTAGCGCGATTTTCACTTTGAAAAGAAAAGTGAATAAAATCTATAATTAAAAGCCAATGTGTAAAATAAAGTGCTTCATTATGATGCAGTTACTTGTTTTTATTTATATTGTCTTTTGTATTTATAATGATCGTTAGTAAAAAAAGGAATAAGCATTTTCCCGCCAAACATTATGCGATGACGACTAATTTGGCGGGAAGCGTGGGCAATGACCGGAACCGACCGGCCAGCTGACAGTGACTAACAAACACAACACACAACGTATAAAGGAAATAAATCTATCAGTGCAATATTAAATTGAGTGTTCTCGTTTGGATTGTATGCAATTTTTACTTAATAAGTGTTTTCTCTTCAAACATGTCTCTAATTAACGACAAGGAAAACCTGGAGAAGAATTTGAACAACGTTCACATTAAGGTTAGTTTTTGAGAAAATTCTTTGAATATTGCGTGTAGGTATATAGCTAGTAATTAACAAATTATTTATTTTACAGTCACCTGTAAAGAACAATGTACTGACTCCTAGAAACGGCAATTTGGAATCGCCACAAATGGATGTCGAGGAGAAAGAGTTCGACCCACAACTTGAGCCGCTTTTGCGAGAGAATCCGCGCCGCTTCGTTATATTCCCAATTCAGTATGAAGACATATGGCAAATGTATAAAAAAGCAGAGGCATCGTTCTGGACAGTCGAAGAAGTAGATTTGTCTAAGGTATCCTATCCCGCCAGCCGGTGCTGTTAGCTTCGCGTTTTTTTTTAAGCATAAAGTAAATTTCGGTATTTTTTTTCCAGGATTTAGCCGATTGGAACAAATTGAAGGATTGCGAAAGGTATTTCATCAAGCACGTATTGGCATTTTTCGCAGCTTCCGATGGTATCGTCAATGAGAACCTTGTGGAGAGGTTTTCGCAGGAAGTGCAAGTGACCGAAGCTAGATTCTTTTACGGGTTCCAAATTGCTATGGAGAATGTTCACTCAGAAATGTACTCGTTATTAATTAACACTTACATCCAAGAGGTATCCGAGAAGGATTACCTGTTTAATGCCATTGAGACGATGCCATGTGTGAAGAAGAAGGCTGACTGGGCTTTGCAGTGGATTGCCAGCAAAACTGCCACCTTTGGAGAGAGGATAGTTGCATTTGCTGCGGTCGAGGGTATTTTCTTCTCTGGAAGTTTTGCATCCATCTTCTGGTTAAAGAAGCGCGGATTGATGCCAGGATTGACTTTCAGTAATGAACTGATTTCTAGAGATGAGGTAACTATATCTTATTACTACCTTTTTCTATTTACTTACTCTCTTATTCGGTCGAAATACTACCAATCTCTGCTAGGGTCATGTAATGTAAATGAGAGGAGGTGTTTGCCTTTGGTGACTATGTAGGCTAATGCAAGTTATCAAATCTTACCTACTTTTCTTATCTATCTTGTCTTGAATTAAATAGTAAAATTCCACGAAATTGTTTACAGAAGGAAAATGTGTTATTTATGAGTTAGTCTGGATAAACTTCATGATTGATTTTTGTCTTATGCAGGGCTTACACACAGACTTTGCTTGCCTCATGTTCCATCACCTGGTGCAGAAGCCGAGCAAGGAGCGCGTGCTGCAGATAATCAAAGATGCTGTGATCATAGAGCAGGAGTTCCTCACCGAAGCCCTCCCCGTCAGACTGCTCGGCATGAACTGCGAGTTGATGTCTAATTATATTGAATTCGTGGCCGACAGACTTCTAATGGATCTTGTCCGGGAGAAGTACTATGGGACCAAAAACCCGTTTGACTTTATGGATCTGATTTCTTTAGAGGGCAAGACTAATTTCTTTGAGAAGAAAGTTGCAGAGTACCAAAAATGCGGTGTCATGGCGGACCCGCAGAACAACGTTTTCACATTGGATGCTGAATTTTAGACTAAACTTATTTTATACATGAACAGTATTATGGATATGAAGCAATATTTGACGTATCTATCAATTAGATAATTATAACTTGGATGAGCCAGTCATTTATATAATGTCTAACACCCTGTTGTGTAACATGGATAAAAGAAATCATTTCATTTTTTCTTTGCCCTCTTTGATACCAGCTTACACTACAATTGAGTGTGTATAGTTGTGACACAATTGACTATGGAATAGCTTCAAAGTGACTAGTTTACTATTTTAGTAAGTGCCTTTTTAGTGTTATTATAAAAATTAAGTATGTGTACAGTAGACTTATGTTGCAGAATGTATAGAAAATCTTAAGAATTATTATAACCCCAGCAATGTGGAACTGTAGTTTTGTTCTGAAGTCTTGGACCAAATTCTATAATGGACCTTGAATTTAAAGCATATGTATTGTTTTTCGTAATTTTGCATTTTCAATATGTAATTATAAAATAAGGGTTTAGATGATTATAATATAGGATGTGTTGATATGTTTGTTGTAACTAACAACTTTAAATGGCTTTAGGATCTATTCTTGGTAATAAACACGAGAGCCCATCTAAATAAATAAAACTTAAGTGTATTAAGTGATTATTATTTTAAGAGGAGGTACCCCAATTTCAAACCCCACATATTTTTTAATTCGACAGCTACTTTTCGTTTTTGGCAAAATGTGTTCCGTGCTTTTGGCTAATCTCTCTGTGTTCTGGTGTTCTGCGGAAGCCCTATATCTTACATAAGTAACTATTTTGCGTACGTGACGATGTCAAAATTGTTTGTTTTTTTTTTTTTAATATCTGGTCCCTGGCAAAATATCAGTGTTGTGATCCGCATCACAACTATACTGAGCCAGGGTTTATTTTCCTCTCGTTACTTGTCTATATATTTGTTTGCTTGTAATTATTATTTTGTTAAATTTTTGAACTATTTGTTGTTTTTTGACCAAGTTATTAAGCGAACCTGCGTTACAACTGGAATATCAAATAGGACTTTAATGGATATAAAAAAAAAATACGACATTGTAAAATATTCATTGTCGTAATTATTTCGTTTCTTTTTTGCGCACTATATTTGTGTCAACGATCTAATTAGGCAGAAACAACTTTTAACAAAGAGGCTGACAGAAGAATCCAGCTGGGTTGCGCTGCTTTAGGGAAGCTGCGCCATCTCTTCTCGTCACCACTAAAGCAATGTCTAAAAACCAAGATCTATAAACAGTGATGCGTCCTGCAAATAATGATGTATGGTAGCGAAACATGACCTCTCGTGGCAGAACTGGTCTACAAGTTCAAAGTCACTCAGCGACAAAGAGTATTATAACATATAGGGCTCAGCGACCTATGGAGTGGGATCAGAAATTCGCTGAAGGAGTAGTCAACATAGGTGAAAAAAATCAGCATGTTGTTTGTATGTTTGTTTATATGTGGAGGGTAATCTCCGGAATTTCTATTTGAAAGGTACAATATCCCACTTACACCCGGGCGAAGCCGTGGAGCGTCAGTCTATATTTAATAAAGGAATACTATCAAAATGTCCCAAAGTATTTTTGTAAGCTAAAGTACAACTTAGCCTTACAACAGAGAAGAAAACTACAACTTTAAAGTAATCATATTGCGTTTATTTAGTTATTTTTCGTAAACCCAACCAAGTGGTTACATGTAGTAACAGTATGCACAGTAGTAAAACATAAGTTTTAAGTTGTTTTTACGCTTGGAATACAAGCTAGTAAGCTAAGTAACGAAAACAATAACATAAACAAATCATTTGCATTTATTTTTAAAAAAGGACAAATATATTATAAAACTCAGTTTCAATTTCTTGAGGCTTGGAATACACATGCCACCTTTTCGCAATAATCACAACGAAGGTGATTGCGCAACACGTGTTCATTTTAAATGGTGAATAAGGACGTAATTACACTTGTTCAGCTCAATTCGGCTTTTGTATGGATATGCGTATGAGTCCATTCAGCTTTCCGAATCCATGTTTCAGTGCTCGTCGACGAGTTACAACTGGAATTGATTCTCTGATGAAAGTGGTTCAGCGGAGATAGCACGTGATGACACCCGTGCCGACCACTTTTTAAAATTTCCTCTTCTCTATATGACAATTTCTAGATTTGACTACTTCTTGTTACACCCAGTTCTAGCAAAGTCTATTTGTGCTTTTGACCATTTCGTTTGATGTATTGACTATTTCAAGTGCAGTGTGAAAATAAATCATTATGACTTTCAAAGATTGCCTGTTTTACGTACTCATTGACTCGAACTTTATTTTTTAACCCATTTCCCTTATGAGTTATTTTCTCACTGTACTTAAAGAAGTCATCAAACGAAATGGTCAAAAGCAGAAATGGACTTTACCAGAACTGGGTGTAATAAGTCCAGAAGGACATTTTAAGAGGTGGTCGCAGACCGCCTAATCGAGCCGTACGCGTCTGATAGAAGCGGAATTGAACATGTGTAATCAAAATCGTCCAGCGAAACGCGAATGGAAGTGAATAAGTGTAGTCACACCCTAAGAGCAACAAATTAGGAGACTATTTGTTATGCGCGGTGCTGACGAGAGTGCGCAGCAGGCGGTGTCCGGCGAGGAAGGTGAGCGCAGCCAGCGGCAGCAGGTAGCGCATCGTCTCGAACATGGTGAGGCGGAGCCACAGCACCGCGTATAGCGCCAGCGACGCGCCCAGAGCAGCGTGGAATAACAGCGCGGACGGCGCCAGCGGCAGCAGACGCACGTTGATGCGCAGCCGCGCCCATAGCACCAACAGCAACAGTAGGGGCGCAGCGCACAGCGCCGCGAACACGTCAGACAGCGCGCGTGGCGGACGCGGGTCTGGCTCGCGGAACGTGTGCTGGATTTCGGGGAGAGGCCCAGCGAGCACACGTGGCCGCCTCTCGGCCGCCTCAGTCTCGGGCCAGTTGAGATGCAACAGCCCCACCCGCCAGGCCAGCGGGCGCGCTACTCCTGCACCGGCTAGGTACACGGTGACCGAGTGCGGACCTGACGCGCTGCGCAGGAGCGCGCCCACCGCGCCCACTTTCTGTGTCCAAACATAGCTCAATAAAACTATTGTAGATAGTACTGTTTTCTTGGCCATTACATTTGATAGCAAACTACATTCCTCAGTTGGCAAATACTTCTATAGCATTTCCGTATAGAAAAATAACACTGGTATACTTTAGCTATTTTCATAGTGACATGTCTTGAGGACTAAAAATATTTATACCAAGATGGGTTTTTATTTGTCAAGAATGCAGAACAAGAAATTATAAGTCTCCAGGTTTTAAATCACTCTATCAATAGTGTTACAATTAAAAGCTAATTACTAATGTGGATAGTCAGTCCATACTTACCAGATCAACCTTGTAGGTCTTGGTGTTGTCCGGCTCTGCTACGAAGATGGCCTCTTCGCTGTCGTCCTCAGTGGACACTCGTACGAAGGCCTGCTGCACTATCACCGGTTTTCCGCTCTTATCGCGCACGCTGAACTTCAACGTCACCCTGTAGACCATTTCTAAATTACACTTCCACTGACAACTAACGAAGTGATTAGGGATAGAGTGCATACTTACTTTTGCAGGTGGTCGGCCTGCAGCTTCTCGGTCAGCTGGTTCGGGTAGGCGACTGTGGTGACCTTGGGGCTGGTGGTGCCGTCCACGTCTCCCACTCCGACCTCGATACTCGACACTTGTATCTCGCCGAGCACCGCCACGTTGACACTGGTCGATTTCGTGCCGGCGCTCAACGCTATCTTGTATACGCCATACTGAGCCTTAATTTTGCTAAGGTTGAGTACGAAGGTGGTCGGCTCGCCCGGCTTCTGGGTCAAGGGCTGCTTCGACAACACCACTACGTCGTCGGCGAGTCTGGTCCCTGACTGGGCGATCACCTCCTCCGGTTTCAACGATCGAACGGGACGACCGATCAGATCGGTGACAGATATCTCAATGGAGTCCGCTTCGGATGTGATGTACTTCTTGCCCTTGATTGCAATGCTGATTGGAGTTGGCTGTCAAAAGCAATTTGAAATGCATAAATAATTGAATTGGCAATGTTTTTTTATATCACATTTATTTTATGTGAACGAGGTAATTAAACATTTCACATAACTAAAGTAAAGCCATGGAAACAAGACAAACAATGTCCTTTTCTCTCGCCCTTAAAAATGTCAGAAACGACAGGGTTATCTGTTTCATAGTACAGGAAAGAGATCTTGACAACACTTGGTCACTTTTTTATAAATGGATATAAAGAAGTATCACCTCTTTTCTTAGTAGAGCTGGCTACTATAATCATAGTGTAAGGACATGTCACATGTGATGTTTTGTGGACAGCTGCTATTAAATATTGATTTTTATTTAAGAAGATAGTTGGAATTTATTTATCACAATTTATCGGAATATAATTTACAAATATGAGATACAAATACAATTACAAATACAAATATGAGGCATTAAATGTTGTTTCTTTCGTTTTTCACAGAAACACAATTTGTCCTTTATTTCATCACTAAGTAATGCACATTATTATATGGATACTGGACAACATACATAGTACTGTTAGTTATACACTTTATTCTATCAAAGCAAAAGACGAATTGTACATAATAATATATTATTGGAAGATATGGATAATGGGACAAGACAGAAAAGAGCAATGTGCTATAATATTTTTTTAAATAACATGAAGTAGGAACAGTAGTATGACAGAACAAAAAATGAATATATACTCTGATACAAATAGAGTAGAAGTGTACTGAGTGATTTATTCCAACAAATTACTCGTAAAAATACGTGTTATTTGTTTTATTTTAAAAAAAATTCTGAGCCCCTGAAAGTTTGTTTACATTCCTTCCGTTGTCTGGCTTGAGTGTTCGCTCCCTGGTCGAAACCCTATCATAATCATTTTAAAGCCACTGAATAAAAAAATTAATTCACAGTTAAAATTCATTGTATTTATAAGAGCGAAATCATTTAATATACACTTGCAGAGAGGCAGAGAGTGATATCTTTGCCTACATCTTTGCTCTTCTAATCAATAATTAATCATGGAATAACAATAACAACAATCGTAACTTCAATAACAGTTTTTAAAGTCCTCATTTTTTTTTTGCACTAAAATCAAGATAAGCATATTTAAAGTACCATTTAATTAATTATTTATAATTTGAATAATGTTTTTTGTATTATTTTTTAAATATTGGTATAAATGCACAGATTACAACTTTTTTTTCCTCTTAATATTATTTATTTAAAATAAAACCCATTTTAATATTATAAATGTGAAAGTAATTATCTGTCTGTTTCATGCCTTAACTATTCACCCTATCATCATGGAACTTTAAAATACACATGGGCAAGGATACATAAAAGGATATAATACCTTTCATACAGAAAAAAGTACTGACCCCGAGGGATCACAAAAAAAATCCAAAGCCAAATGATAAACTATAACAGCAATAAATATTGAATAAAGGATTGCTCACATATTTGTTTTTTATTTTTTTCAAAGCGGACGCGAGCTAGTAACATTTAATTTTGGAACATTAAACACAAATAAATTGGAAATAGTAAAGGTGTTTTGAATACCTCGTCGTCGGCCAAGGCGAGGGCTGCATCGAGCAAAAGCGAGGCTCCACGGGCCGAGTTGACTGAGCTTCGCGAGAGCAGGTACTCTGCGAACTTGTAACGCTGGGCCTCCGACATGGGGGACGCCTTTTTCAGCGACTTGTACGTTCTGCGTATCACGAATTCGTCAATGAAGTGTCACAGATGACATACAAGAAATGTTTGAAACGTGCGAGTGCTATTTCAAACATTGTTTTATCGACAAAGTATTGATAATATGTAATACAGTATCTGATACTGTATTATATATTACATATACCTGATGATGGTGGTGAGAAGCAGAGAGGTGGCCGGCAGCCCACCTTCAAAGTGCAGCGCTCTGGAATCTGTCTCATCGGCAGCCAGCAATACGCCCTCGGCGTGTGAAACTGTCCATGTACCGCAACCCATGTGCTCACATAGTGTGAACACATATCCATAGCTGGGAAAAAGTCATCCAACAAAATGGCACATATATACTGTAATTAAATGTAATAAATAAATAAAATAGCCTTTATTTGCTGATACATATGTTTAAAGTAAATAAAAATAATGCACATCAGTCCGGTTCCATATCAGCGTGTCCTGCCGACACATAGGCCTCCTCTAACTTTTTCCAATCTATTCTATTCCGAGCCAATCTCATCCATAGGGGTCCGGCAGTCCTTTTTATGTCATCTGACCATCTCTTGAGTTGCCGGCCTCTCTTCCTTTTGGCGTTGTATCTTGGAGTCCACTCGGTTAGCTTTTTTGTCCATTTTTCCGTTGCTTGCCTGATCATATGCCCTGTCCAGCGCCATTTCAGTTGTTTTATTTGTATGCATACATCCATAAATTTTGTTAATTTCCTCATATCAGCAGCTCGTTTTTTATCTCTTCTACGATATCTTAAGATACTCCTTTCCATACCTCTCTGACAGGTTCTCAATCTATGCTGTAGTTTTTGTGTCATAGCCCATGTTTGACAACCATAAGTTAGTATAGGCAAAATGCATGTATTGAACAGTTTTCTTTTTATTTCCAAACTGTATTGCTTATTCTTCATTATGTCCTTAAGAGACCAGTATCTTTTCCATGCATTTATTATCCTTCTGTCGATTTCTTGTGTCATTTGGTCTTGGAAAGCTATTAGTTGTCCCAAGTAAATGTAGCTTTTGACATATTCTATTGGTTCCCCATCTGAGTATACTATGCTAGCTTCTATCCTGTTAGTCATTGCCTTTGTTTTACAATTGTTGATAGTTAGTCCGACCTCTTTACTTTTAATAGCAAGATCTTGAATCATAATTTGAAGTGCTTCTGAGTTGTCACTTATCAGTACAAGATCATCTGCAAACCTGAGGTGGTTGAGTTTTTGACCATTGATCAACTAAACTTTAATACCAATCACCGCATGGTTAGAGCAACACTACACTATACCAAACGTAGAAAATATAAGAAAAACGTCAATCAACAGTGCTACCACAATTTTTTTAAAACTTTACTACGATTTACCAAAGATAGTACCAACCCCATCCAAGAAACATACGACACTGAAATTACAGAAATGTACAACACAACAATACCAATAAAGAACAAACCAGAAAGATTAAGCACAATTACGAAGGAATTAATACAAAAAAGAAAAACTTTGCTCAAATCTAAAAAAGATAAAACAATACTAGGGGAGATTACCAAAATAAGTAAACAAATTAGCAAGAATTTGAAGAAGGACAGAGCTAGAAGAACAATGACTTGTATTAACCATCATATAACAAGAACAGGAGGAATAAAGAAAGCTCTCAAAGAATTACGCGAAACTAAAGAATGGATACCAAAACTAAAGAACAAAAAACAAAACCGAGAAGCAAACAGAAAAAATATACTAAACATCGCTACTGACTTCTACAGGCGGCTTTACTCAACGGAGACTACAGAAAGAGACAATGTAAACCTAGAAACAGAAAAGGAAGATGCCATTCTCCCAATTCTGGAAAAGGAGGTTGCTCACGCTGTTAAAACACAAAAGAACGATAAAGCACCCGGACAAGACTTTATAACAAACGAGATTATGAAAATTACACTACCAGAAAACCTACAAAGATTAACGAAAATATATAATTTAATTTTAGAGTCTGAATACATTCCAACCCAATGGACAAGCAGTACTATTATTTTGATACATAAAAAGGGTGATAAAGAAGATATAGGAAACTATCGTCCTATAAGTTTACTTTCAAATATATACAAAGTGTTTTCAAAAATAATTTTAAACCGCATCTCTAAAACATTAGATTTTAATCAGCCTATAGAGCAAGCAGGATTTAGAGCGGGATATTCAACGGTAGATCATATACATACACTGAAACAAATTGTAGAGAAATGCCAAGAGTATGGTTACCCTTTATATTTGATTTTCGTGGACTATAACAAAGCCTTTGATTGTTTAGAGCACCACCATATTTGGAAAGCTATGAAAAACCAAGGTGTGGATCTCAAATATATACGATTAATTAAAAACATTTATGCAAATAGTTCTTCGCACGTCAGACTTGAAACACATGGGGAAAGCTTCCAGATTCAGAAGGGGGTCAGACAAGGTGACCCTCTTTCGCCAAAGTTGTTTTCTGCGGTGTTGGAAGAAGTTATAAGAAAAGTCGATTGGGATCGCTTTGGAGTTAATATCAATGGTAATTAAATGTAAGTAAACTTTAAAAAAAATGTCTTGAGTTTTCATATAAAACATGAAGAAACTTTTTCGCCAACCTATTATTAATTATGTTAGCAACTAAGTGTGCAGTTTATAAAGTTATTTCATTAATCATTTAAAAGTGCACACAATTTTATCTGTCATATCGCAGGAAGGAGACTCACATTTGACGTTGATAATTATGAACCCTAGCTAGTGGCTGAGTAAAAGAACTTAATTTCGTCGGATTATCAAATCGGGTAGAGTCGTTTATTTTCGTTTTACCTTAATGCGATGACATTTGAAAATCTTATTTCTTACTATACAATGATATTAATAATTTGTTAGGCTCAACACTTTTTAACTTCATAGTGTATTTCTCGCAGGAACTACGGATAAAAATACCTTTATTTTGCCTATGTTTTGCCTGTAACGTTTCAAGTAGGTAACCATTTTTCCGATGTCCATATATTTATACACACATAGCCCAAACACACACATTTCAAACTTGAAAATCTAATCAAAAATGAAAATTATAATACTTGTATAGGCATGCAGGACATGCGGGACGCATTTAATGTTTTGCAGGACGATTTTACTAACTATTGCAAAGCAGAATGCGGGTTAAGGATTTTATCGACTACCTTATCCACAACCACATTTAAATAAAACAAATAATGTGCAAGCATAGCTCCATTCCTTCTGACTCATATAAATTATATAGTGTTATTCAACCAACAAAATGACCTAATTATGGTCGGAAAAGCGGCAAAACGAAATATGATTGCACAGTACAAACTTTTCCGAATAGGTGTTACCCAAACAGTGCAATTTAATTCTGACTGAACGGGCACCAGTCTCCCACAGTTGAAAATTGTTTTTAGTTTTACTGAAGTTAGTATGTAAATATTGTTATTTCATTTGTAATTATAATATTTTCTTTGAAATTATTTTAACAGTATTAAGTAAAGGACATCAAGACTTTTGTTTTTAAATTTAGATTACATCCATGAACCATGAAGTTTATGTTTGAAATAAACTATCAGTAAATGTCAATTTGAGGGTTAAAGAGCTGGATTGCAATGTGACCGAATTAAGAATTATTACCTGGAAAACTCATGACTTAAAATTAAAAATGAGAACATATATCTATCCCTTTCAAATAGGGATAATTTCTCTCAGTTGCGTTTTTAATGTGCAGTTAAGTGTGTTGCTGTTTGTACACTGTACTGTAATAGTATTTTTTGACCAAATTAATATTGCTCTGTAGTTTTTTTGATAATCATAATTTTGATGATAATTTTATAAATGCGAAAGTTTGGATGTCAGTTACTCTACATATATGATACTTTTTATCTTGGAATGTTAGGTTCCTGTAGGATTTAAAAAAACTACAAACTACGCATGAAGTTGTGGGCACAACTAGTCATGAAAATAAATCCTCTTATGAACCCAATAAACAATTTTATATATTAAATTACACCTAAGTAGTAATTATAAATATAAATAGCATTGTTATAAATGCAACACAAATACAATAGACACACTACCTACATTAAGTAGTGGCAGGGCGCACTGCGTTCAGTCATTTGGGCAGCCCTTCTGGCTGCAGTAACCACTTCATTACAGAGGACCTTCATAAAATAACTGCACGTGTGCTGTTATATTTAGGTAAGTGGGTAAGGGATGCCAGAGCCCTATCCCCTCCTAATCCCTTAACCTTAATCCTACTGTAGTTGGCAGCGCACTTACAGCAGCTTTGGCATTGCTTGTATCATAGGTAGCCACCTACCATCAAGTGGACCGTCAGCCGATCTTAACATAAAAAAAAGTTTTCAAAGATCAAATTACTAAGTATGAAAATTATTAAAAACCTAGAGAAATGAAAATTGTTTAATTAGCATTTTCATAAAATAGAGAAAAGTGTCCAATTTTGTCTCACTCTCACACCAAAATATTTCTTTAAAGAGGGTAGTAAGAGGGTGACAAGAAATGACTAGTGATCTTTTAGACTGAAATGTTAAAAAAACTCACTTTGCAGGTGAATCGTCTTTTTTCAATAGTTGAATAAGATTCTTCAAACCATTCTCCTTATCATACACAGTACCCTTTCCGAGAGCCTTCAACGAGTAAACTGCATGATACAAATCTTGAATCGAAGCATCCTTCTTGTCTAACATTTGTGTGGCAGCTGACAAAACATCTGGCTTCAGTGAATTCAGACAGTTTGATAAAGCGGCAACGTTTGTCAAATAGAATATTTGCTCTATATTCTTTGGGTCATAGTTTAAAGTTTTAATATCCTGGAAAAAGAATTATCAAATTACGCTATTTTGCTACCTAATTTTCACTTAGATATCAAAAGCTTTCAAAATGCACATTAAAAAGTTGCAAACCTTTTATTAAACTTACTAACAAAATATTTTTTTATTATTTTGTAAACAATATTTTATATCTGATACAATAAATTAATACATTTTCTACTGTTACTTTAACTAAGATGAAATGGTTGGAACATTTCCCATAATTTGATATTTTTAATGCTTTTTCAATGGGTGGCAGGCAGACTTATGGTTTAAATCATAAACAAAAATTGAATGTAAACACCTTACAACTGAAAGGGTATAAAGATATAGTTTGGCCAGGGGACAAAAATACAAAATGTTGTATTATAAAAAAACACCCAAAAGTTTCTTGCTATTTAATAAAATATTATACATATTGATTAAAACAAATGCTAATTTTATTAAACGTGTTTTAATCATTTGTGTACTGGATATTATATATGCAAAATTGAATTTTTGTTTGTTACGCTTTCACGCCTTAACTACTCAACCTTAATGCCTTGACTAGTCAATATATGAGCTATAAAGATTGAATGAATTTTAACACTTTATAAGTTGCAGGCATGAGATAGTTACGAATAATGCCCACAATCAGGTAATCTATACTTATAAAATTGTTTGTCTTATCAACGTTTTAGGAAGTTACATTGTCACCCTGAGGGTATCAATGCACAGCTAAAACTTCTAAGTCTAGAAAGTAAAATTTTTATTTTATAATGTGTCTGCTAAAAAAGAAATTTCGATAATTTCAACTCTGCAAAACCGGGGCCGAGTCGCTAGTATTGTACAAAATGTATTAAATAAAGGAAGAGAAATTATAAATAAGCTTTAATTCACTTTGTAGTAAAACCACTTTGTTGAGGGCAGCTCCAACTTACTTCACAAATGTTGGGTACATTGACGTTCAGTTGTTTGAGCCCTTTTACAGCATAATATAATGATGATACATCCTTGCTCTTGACGTTATCCTCTAGTATGCCCTGTAGTCTTTTTACGTCAATGGAACCTTGAAGAGTGTTGGCATTACAAACCACTAACAATAGTAGAAAGAAAAATGCTGAAACAAAACATATGATGATGACAAATTCCATAATTATGCTAAGTAATCAATTGTTGACATAAAAAGGCTAAAAATATAACCTAGGCGTTAAACATACACCGGTGGCATTTGAGTAATGACGTGTCCTTTTGAATACATTTTTGAGAATATGTTTTTTATAACAACGTTGCAGATTACAACCAAAATATCACTTTATAACAAAATAAAGAAACAATGTTTATTCAGAGAAATAAATACCTATAACTTAATATTAAGAACTTACCTTGAGAAAACATTTCTAAAATAAACCGGCCAAAAGCCACTCGATTCGTTTGTTTACTGTTACTGCTGTAATTTCAATATTTTGTATAGAATTGAGAAACGATATAGTTATAAAAACCTTTAGAATACTTAAAAATACTATGTTTTTCACTTATACTTCCATCATCTTTTCATTACACGACTATATTCTATCAATTATCGTTTATCAATTTTGCATTTATGCAGGGAAAATCTCGCTAGCTAGAGTTAAGTTAAGAGTATATAATAATATATGTTCTGTGATCTGTGGGAAACAACATAGTAGTAGAGTAGATAGAGTAGACACCATACATACCAGAGGCTCTAGTATGAGTTTACGATACTACACCAATCTACACTCGCTAGCGAGAACGTAAAACTTTTGTATGGAAAATCGTGAACTATCAATGTCAAATTATCAATTTTCCATATAAATGTTTTACGCTCTCGCTAGCGAGTGTTATCGTAAACTCATGCTAGAGCCACAGCTAGAGAGTCAGAATAAAGAATACTATGTTCCTTTCGGTTTCCCTTTCCTTGAGCGAACAACATTTACCAAGTGTTGCAAAGGTGAATTTCATATTCTTATTGTCTATGAAAAAAGAAGTGCCTTTAAACCATAGAAAAATAACTAAAGCATAGAACCCTGACTAAAATAAAAATCAATATTTATAGTTATTTTTCTATGCTTTAAACGGATTAGCCAACACAAATTCAAAAAAAATCTAATTTTAAAATCCTGCTTCGGTAAATCGTTTTTGAATCGTTTGTGAACGTTTGTGACGCCTTTAATTTCGTTTGTGACAAAGTAGTTAATTAAAAATTTAATTGTTAATTAAGGCATACTGATTAGACAACAAATATTAAAAATTAGTTATAAGATAGACTTCCGTGTAGTCAATCGAACGGAAATCGTTTATGAATTCAGAAAATATTTATAAAAACGTTTGTGACAACGTTGTTTCCAAGAAAAAATAAATTTTGCCATTTTGCCTTTATTCGTAGTGCATTCGCGAATCGGGAACGCAATGTGACGCAATATAAGATGACCTTGTATAGCGGCCTCGAATTAATTTTGTGTGCTTGTAATTATTTATAAACCAAAACGTTTTTAACTCTATTTTCTGAGATTTTATTATTATAAGGGTGCTTATTAAACTATTTTATTTTTAATAAGTAGCATTATTTACCTAACTATTCTACTAATATTAAAAAAGGCGAAAGTTTGTGAGTACGTGAGGATGTTTGAGAAAAAGACGAATTCGTTTATTATAGGCTTCCTCATTTTCCCATTGCTTAAAAATTGAAAAGACTAATAAAGTGGCCAAAAAAACCTGTGATTTGACTGTAATTTTCTTTTATTATAATATGTAGTAGCTAGAAGGAAAGAAAAATGAATCAGTTTTAATAACAGAAAGTATTATTACCTATATATTGCCAACGGAAAACTGAATCTTTGCAATAGCCTCTTAAACCATAGATAGACTAAATAAAGGGATAGTCGAAGGAAAATAAAATTTCATGCTTGTAATTTTATTGTTTATTATTCACGAACAAAATTTATAAAATGTGTAACAAAATAGTATAATTTTGAAACGCAAAATTATCACAAATGAGGGACATTAAAAAACTTTTTGCGAAATGACTTGTCTCTAAAATTTTGACTTAAATATATGAAAACGATTTAAAAGCTTTTTGAAATATTCAATCGGAAATCATTCGCAAGGTATGTTGGATAATATAATTTGCTCAATATTTTTCAAAATCTCATTGCCCACATGAAAATATTTGTTTAATATTTGAATATTTTCCGTGGCCTTCGCTCTGCGCACCGCGTCGCGTCCTTCTGAGCGCGGGTGGTGGCCCTGGGGGCACTTTTAACGGGAGGCAAGGAGTGACCATGCTATACACTAGTACTCTTTATTATATTGTAATCGTGTATATAATGCTGGCGTCACAAAGAATGTATAATAGCATTATACATCATGATATGATGCTGTTGTCGAATACGAGTAAAAGATGGAAAAATCGGGAAATACCATGAAGTACACGATATATTGCTCTGTGGTTAGTGTATGTCTATACATAGTATATAATACTTCCATGATGTTGATTTGATGTCTATCTCACTCGACCATAAATTAAACCAATGTCAAAAAATCTATCGTCTCTTCCATCTTCCACTGCACAGGTTTTAATCAATTCCAAAGAGGTTTAATAATTTAATTTGATTTTCATCTGCTTTTATTACATATAATTTAAATAGAAATGGCTCTTGCTAAAGCGCCATCACTCATAAACAGTAAGTATTTAAATTGTTAAAAGTTATGATTATGTAATTTTTTTTTCTACTTTTGAGTAGCCCGTTGGATGAGTGGTTAGAGTGCTTGCCTTAACGCTGTTTTAGGGTTCCCGGGTTTGATTCCCGGCAGGGTCAACTTTGAAAATTCAACTTTTCAAATTTGGCTCTGGTCTGGATTTGGAAAGTAGTGGCAGGGCACACTGCGTTTTCGCAGTCATTTGGTCAGCCCGTCTGGCGGCAGTAACCACCCCCTTACAGAAGACCACCGTGAAATAACAACACGTGTGCTGTTGTGTTTCGGTGAGTGAGTAAGGGATGCCAAAGCCCATTTCCTTATCCACTCCTAATCCCTCATCCTTAATCCTACTGTAGTCGGCAGCGCACTTGCAGCAGCTTTGGCGTTGCTTGTGTTATAGGCGACGGTAGCCACCTATCATCAAGTGGACCGTCAGCCTGTCTGCCGATCTTAACATTAAAAAAAAAACTAATAAAGATATTAACGTGGTAAGTGGAAGATACGTAATCGTAATTTAAAAATAATTATTAAAAAGCATCTTGTAATAAGTATACCTCAGCATTAAAATATATCTTTTCAGCGGCCCTTGCTCAGGCTAAGCCCAAGTTCGACATATTCATGAAATACGCAAAAGTAGAGCTGGCGCCGCCGAAATTAAGTGAAATACCTCAAATCAAAGCTGGCATTGGAAAACTGCTTTCCAGCGCTAAGAGTGGTGCATGGAAGCATCAGACTGTCAAACAAGCCACCCTCAACGTATTGGTTGGAGCAGAGGTGCTATTCTGGTTCTACATTGGAGAATGTATCGGCAAACGCCATTTGGTCGGCTATGATGTTTAAATTATTTAAGCTTTACAGTAGATTATCTTTATGTTCTATAAAATAAAGTAAATTATTAAACCAAATTAGTTTTTTTTTTACAACAAATTTTGTAGGCAATGAAAACAGGTTTCATTGCACTCATTTGTGAATTCTATGGAAACATCTTTTGATTTTTAAAATAAATTATATGGCTTACAAAAAACATAAGTAATTTTTTTTTTCAAAAACCTATAATTTTCAAATTAAAAAAAAAATACTTTTCAGAGGAAGTCTCATTTTTATTATAATTTAAATAAATAAATAAGACCATTTAATTACTACAATATATTTAATAAACCTATTATTTTACAATGGTGCACACTGCTCCATAAATTTATATGGGTTACATGCACTTGTGAACTGAAGTTCTGTCTCCAAGTCCTCAGGACCTCTCAGCCATAACCGGTCTCTGTAATATCGGGCGCACGACATAAACTCTTTCTCAGTGTATCTGCTTACTTCTATTGGCACAAACGGATCTAGATGTTCAAAGCCCTGTAAAATAAAGATATTAATTTGTGTTATAAAGGCAGAAACAATACTTTCACACAATATAATGTGTGTGACAACAGACACACAAACAGCTGTGGAGATCGCTTTTCCACAGCTGCTAAAGCACTTAATCGTCTTTATGTGGTAACTAGGTAAGCGAAAGAATGGTGAGAAAGTTGGCTGAAATAGGTCTTGAAGCATTTCGATAAACTTGATTCCCCAAAAAATAATACAATAAAGAGTCAATACAATAACTGGACTGTGAAAGAATGTCTTTTTTTCTATCAAAGCAGAATTGCTTCAAGAGGTCATATGGACGTATGTGTGCCTGCAGTTTTAAACTAAACTCTAGAGAAAATCTTTGGGACATTTTGAAAGACGAGTTCGAGCAAGATTATCAGCACCCATCACCCTCGGAGAGCTCAGATGTGCTCAATGAGAATATTCTTCAAAATTGCATTCACAATATTATGGATGGACTACCTAATAAGATTAGGGAAGTCATTAGAGTTCGGGAAGGAAGTGCCCATTACTAAAATTAAGTTAAGAGTAAAATTTAACATTTTGTAAAAGATTTTTTTCAAAAGAAACATATTATAGAAAAGAAGAAAAATATTTATTTTGTTATCTATTTGTAGAAACAAATTTCGTTATGTGGGATAGTAGATTTTTATTGTTAAAATATATCCGAAATAAATTCCTGAACAATATTTTTAAAAATGTCAAATAAATTTTGAAAATCAGGGTAGCCATTAATTAATTTAAAATAAAAACAATACCTTCTTGTATAATAAATATCTAGGATAGTAGCTTTCTTGATGATCTTCAGGTACGGCAATTTGATCCACAGTCAGCACTATCACCCCATTCACCTAGTAGGACAGAAGTACATGGTAAAATACTGTCTCAACTATTAGATAGCTATTGTTAATTCTGTAAGGTTTAGACACATTTACATCTTATACATACCCAATCATTTGTCGTTATATCCATAAAGGGTGTAGTCATTGAAACCTCTTCTGGTGTGACCGTTTTCTTTGTAGGAGTGTTCAGACGTGTTAGGGGGTAGAAGAATGAATTGAAACCATCTATTGCAACAAATGTTTTACACCTAGAATAAATTTAATTCTTAGTTTCCTACACTTTTTTTTTATGAAAAATGGCCACTCTTTCTCATAAAATGGTAGGTTGGACAGTTCACTAATGGTGAGTGGCTGTCATGCTGCCGAAAGCTATAGGATAAAGGATATATGATGGAGTTTGGAGAATAGACTTGCATGCCAAACCCTGCCAAAGGCCTTCAATATGTCAAGTGACACAGCGAGAGCCTCACCATTCAGAAACCCAATGGCATATAATGCTGTTATTTAATGAGCGCAGTTACTGTTGTTGGACTAGCTGTCCAGTGGACCATCGTGAAAAACAGCCTTTTAATTTGGTCAACATGTTGGTTTAGTATTCTGATAGTAAACTGCATCTCAATATTTAACTTCTTAATTTTAATTTTTAGTCGGCAGGCAACCTGACAGTCCTTTTGAAGTGTCATCGCCTAATAACACAAGCAACGCTATTGGTGCTGCAAATGCACTGCCAACCTGAGTAGAATTAAAGGATAAAGGATTAAATTAGGGAAAATAATGACCTCTGTCATCCCTTACTCATTCACTGAACCAAAACAGTACTCATGCTATCATTCCACAGTGACCTATTAGTAAATTTCAAATGGTTGGTATGATATAGCATATTAAGTAATGTGGAAGAATAATGTAGAATACTTTTTCTCGTTTGAGAGGTGTTTGATCTCACGCAGGAGCGCGTCGATGACGTCGCAGGCATATTTGACGCGCCCGATGCCATGCTCTACAAGTTCAGCCAGTGGAACACCCGCTTCAGTCTTCTCTCGTTTGCTCCACACGTACTCCCTCGATGTCTTAATCTAATCACATGAACTGTCATTAATCATTATGTACACGTTTTGATGTGTATAACTTTTGATATGTTTCCTAAAAGGCAGATTTTCTATAACTTCAAACTTTTCTCAACACAAAATATCATGGCACCACAGATTGTAGAATATAGTAAATTTATGGTGTTACCTATTTACAAATTTATAATTATGCCAGTTAGGTATATACTTATGTAGGTAGAATTTACATTTTTCAGTTTTATATCTTTTATCATTTAAATTACACATTTATTACAAATAGAGCAAAAGGTTTTAGAATGTATAAATGTAACTATTAAATCCCACTAGTAATACTCACATAATAAATTGTCTCAAATAAAATTTTATTTTTCAAATTTTATTTTCCAAAGAAAAAGAAGCTACTAAAATTAATATTGGTTCATCAATGTATTTAGGAATCTATGTAGACTTATAGGAACAAATAAAACTGTTTTGTAATGGTTAATAAACTTACATCAGAATTTTTGAGTAAAGTTTGATTTTGACTCTTAAAGTGCAAAAGCCAGGCGGCAGCATCCATGGGCAAATCAACAAAACCCTCACGCGTTGAAGAGTTGGACATCTCCTTGTGACGGAGCGTTCTTCTAAGCCAATCTGTCACTGTATTTAACAATTAATTTAACATGTTTAATGCCAGGATTTTAATATTAATTAAACATGCATGTTTAGTAAACCATAGAGAAAAACAACAACACAAAATTATTATGAAGATAATAGCATCATTTCTGCAGTAATATATAATACTGCAATTTCATAAACAAATTGCAACTATTTGTAATTTGAATTTGAAATAAATTTAAAAGGTACATTTAAGAGTAACACAATCTAAAAAAGTCAAAATATGTCCACTTACCCCATGGTACATGAACAATTAAGTATCCATTTTCATGAGCAAAGTGCAGGAGGTGTGCAAGGGTTAATGATTTACCAACACCCTTCTCACCATCTGACCGTTTGGCTAAAGAATTGTTGATTTTTAAAAATTTTTGAAACACATTTCAGATTTATGGGTTGTGGTTAGCACATTGATGTCTAGCTATGTAGGTATAGTGAGTCATGTACATGAAAAGGTGTAGAGTCCCAATCTCAAAATATATAAAAAGGATACAAAGTACGTATCTAATGGCCGGTTTGTCGAAATCTGTTGCTTTGATACAATTTATTATATCCAATGCCGGTTGACGGACCATAAGAGCAGTTTCTGTAAATGTCTTAGTTTGTTTCGTAAAACTTTTCGGTAGGCCTCCGTGACTGAATAATTGTTTGCATAAATCATTGTTAAGAGTGTAATATAAACCGATTTGTTTTTCGTTATGTTGCGCCTGCAAACATCGTTTTATAACCTCAAATAAAGTGTATACAAGATTTAAATAAGCTTATAATGGTATCACAATGCGAGCATAACATAGCAACATATCGTCAAATATATATTTCGCTAAATAATTATTCCAATAACAAATGTATATTTTTGTAAGATTTTTACTAAAAGAGCTTACTGGTGATAATTCTGTAGTTCTAAATGTTACGACTCCTTGTGAATAACGTCTACAAACATGAAACCAGCTTCGTGATAGCATGGCTAAATATTAAACTATTAATTTATATATTAAACAATTATAAATTATTATAAATCACACGTATTTCAATTAAATAAATCTGATGTTTTTTTTTACAAATGCATAGAACAAATAAATAAATGCAAACAATTCATCATATCACAGGATAACTTATGTGATAGTTGCAGACTTTCTTTTTATATGGGTGTTCATACCACACACTAACAAATAATAGATAGGTACTGTTCAAAACTACAAGGAACCATTAAATAGTAGTTAATAAATTGGCCAGAAAGGCGCTTCTATAATACTGGAGTTTGGTATGAAAGTGTGAATTGCGTAGTTCCACCAATAAATAAAACGCTACTGCAGCGTTCGGGAAGCTTCGAGACATCTTCTCGTCCAAAATTCCCATGCGTATTGCGTATTAAATTTAAAACAAAAGTTTTGATTTGGACCAATGCAATGTGTTGCCAGTGATGACATTTGGTGCTGAAACGAGGTCTCTAACTATGGGCCTCGTAAGAAAGCTCAACGACTCAACGTCGCTCAACGAACTGTGGAGTGTGCTATGTTCGGAGTTACAATGCGAGATCGAATAGGGTATTTTAGTCTACATGAAAAAAAATCTAAAAGTATATTATTGAGATAGCTTAGGCAAAAAGCAGTCGGAAAAAGTTTTCAGAATTTTTAGCAAAATGGTTTCCAGCGTTTTCGTCAAATTACGCGCGAAATTTGTAAATGTCAATTTTAAATGCATTTTTATTAAACTTATCGCTTGAATAAAAATTTGGTGTTTTTTTAGTGGTTCATTAGCACTACAGAATCTAATTGAGACACTTTTTAAAAATGGGTGTAATACCTTATTAATAATGAGGAGAGGATTAGTAAGTTGAAGTGGCATGGGGACAATAGTACGGAGAACATACTGCCGCTGGGGCCAGAAGGTTCTCGAGTAGAGGCCACGAATCGACAAGCGTAGCGTAGGACATCCACCCACAAGGTAGACAGACGAACTGATAAGGACCGCGAATCGACGGTGGATCCAGGCTCCTTCTGAAGAATTTAAGTGGAGGCCTTTGTCCAGCAGTGGATAGCCTACGGCTGAAATGATGACAGCGCTACACCCCCGAGGTACAGTACTTATTCATGTAGAGAGTTGGTCCTCCTCTGCTTTCTCAATGTTTTTAAAATTGTGATTGTTATATTTCGCGCAAGTACAGTCAAAAGAATATTTTTTTGCTATATTATAGCTAGTGTTATATGAACACATTGAATATGTCAGAGCGTCAGTTGGTCGCGGGCAAAGAGCATAATATAATCACTAGTCGCGGGAAGCACCCTCAGAAGGCGGGTCACTCCTGTGAATGATCCATGATTGGTGACACGTTTAAGTTGTTGCGACGCGGAAATAACAACACAGTAATGTTACGAATTCACATATTTCCAATGAATTTAGAGTTTAGAGCAAATGGGTTTGTAAATATGACGTAACATGAAAGTTATTACTTATTACATGATACCTACATTTTTTTAAATATGAAGCATTTCCTTGAAATCCTAAGCCGCAGATTATCTCTTCGGTGCCGTAGTGTACCTATAGGAATAAAACTTTTACTATATTTTTAAATTACCCCATTAAATCTTGTTGTACAATGCGGCCTCGGATTCTAAGCAAATGCTTCATATTTTACATAAAATAAATAAAACGTGTAAGTATACAGAGCATTATCGTGTAATAGGCCTCTTAAGACATTTTAGTTTAGCATTTAATAGCAAAAAAAAAAAAATTTAAAGGTTCGAGTGAATAGGCATCTTCTGGGTGAGCTCGCTCCATCTTCGGCCTGATCCTTCCTACATGGATAGATGCTGGTCAAGAGCAAACCCATCTATAATAAAAAAAAAAAAAAAAAATAGCAAATTGATTCATAACATTATTTTCGCAAGACTGATGCTATAAACCTCAGTTACCTACTATATATATATAAGTAAGATTATTAGTTCATATTCTATTCAATAATGTTTCATAGTCAAATTATGTTATGCCGTTTCGTATGTTCCACATTAGTGAGATCTAGGCTTAACAATTTTATGTTACATTTTTACGTAACACTTAAGTTATCGTAACGTAAAACACTTACGACGTCACATGTGGCAAAAACTACGGCCTCACCGATAACTGAATACATTCAATAAGGAATCTCACGTTCCTTGTCTTACGTTGTTTTGACCATTTTAACAAACACGTGTTTACTCTACACACGCCGTAATTCATCAATATTGCACGATAAATCATTGCGCAATCTTCATTGAACTGCATTGTTATATTTGCAGTAGAATCTGAAGTATTATTAAATATAACATTTCATTAATAAACAAAACTACCTTAGATTCTACTAAAAATAAATTAAAGTGATAATTATTATTATGAAACAAAATTCAGAGTAAATTATTTAATCCAATTACTGTAAAGATGACGTTTTGAGTTTTTGTCTTCTTTCCTTAAACAAACTTATAGGTCTACTATTTAAATGTTGTACATTAATTTCTTCTGGCGTAGTTTTCTCGACGACCTCATTTATCATTATTGTTTTCTTTGTAGAACTTGAACAATCATTTCCAATTTTCTGTATATCTTCCTTAGATTCTTTGTTTACAATTTCTGAATCTCCGTATTTAGTCTTTTTTAATATAGAGGTACTTTTACCTTTTAATGATTTTGAATGAGCCAAATAAATGTCATTGGGTGTTAAAATACCTTCATTTGGATTGTATTGTTTAGCAGATGGTTCAATTTCACTGTGTTTAAAAGTGATTTCTATTGTTTCACTGTTGTCTTCATCGGCAAAAGAAATACTTTTCTTTAGTGTTGGAGTTTCTTCAACATCAGATTCAGTGTCTTCTTCTTCATAATCACTGTCATCAAGAATGTCATCCAACCTGAAAGTAATTACAATTCAATTAATTTTTCCAAGCCCGTGTTGTCTCAAAACCTCGTTTCCATTAAGTGGCTAGTCGCGCGCGGCCATTTCTTCAAATACATAAGTCATTTATTATTCTGACGCGGCAGCAACTGCAAAAGAGCACTCGACTCGAATAGCCGCGTGCGACTCAACATTTACACAAAATTAATGCGCGATGTCCACTCGCGCGGTTCTAGGACGACATTTGTCAGTGTTTACATTGACTAATTTTGTCAATGCGTAGCGCGTCGAGATTGAAAGAAGATTTGCAAACTCGTGGTTTGTGCAGACGACATGGCGTCGCGGGATAATAATTAACGCGGGCGACCAGTTGTACATTAACTAACCGCGCCAGTGGAAGTAAGCTCTAACTTTTATCAATCTCAGCGATTTACCTAGATGAGTTACAACTTTCACATAAAAAATTTGTATTATTTATTAATGTTTTTTATTATTATTATTTTCTTAATTTCAGGTAAAACGTTCCACAATTAAACTTATTTTTTTGATAAAAAGAGCCCCCCATTTTGTAGATTTAATAAAATTTCCAAATATTACTACTTATATAAAATAATGTACTAACCTATCCACCTCATCTTCAATTTCTTCAAGACATTCTAGTTCCTCTAATTTTTCTAACAGAAAATCCTCCACTTTGCTCTTTACTTGATCTTTATTTCTTATTTCTAACAATTTTTGCTTGAGCTCATTTTGTTTATCTATGATTTGTTGCAGTAAATCTAGTTTTGAAGTTTGTTTTGTTGTTTTTATTTCATCTTCACTCATTTTTAATGGGGAAATTTCTTTAAAACATAACTTAGAATCCACTTCACTTCCAGAGTCTTTTAAAACAGATGTCTGTTTTCCCATTTCATTGTCTTTAGTAATAGTATTTAATTCTGCTTCTAATTCTTCTTGTAATTCTAACTCTTCCAGCCTTTCCCATAGCTCTTCATCTGTTATTGTGGAATTAGTTTCTTTAGATTTTGTTTGTTTGTACTTTCTCAAATTCTCTGCATGTGTCTTCCTCCATGCTTTATCTTCTGATTCATTATATTCTTCAATAATTTCTTTACCTGAACTCTCATAAAGATTTTGTTTTGAAAATGTTATTTGACTTTCAAGGTACTCTTTCTCTCTTCTTAATGTATCTAGGTTAGATTTGGCATCTGAAAAATAAATTTAAAATATGATGTATAAATTGCCAGAATATTTTACAAAATGAATGTTATTGCCAGAATGGACAATGCTAGTTGAATTCATTGGACATGGTTTGTAAATTATTTGTTATTTTATAATAAATATCAAATCAAATGAAATCTTTTATTTCTCAAAAATAGGATAACAAGATCACTTTTTTGATGTTAATTATATATGTTTATGTCTTAACGGGTAAAGGTTTGTCGAGAAAGGATAAATAATACAACACACATTCACACAATGTTATATTCTCCTACCAAGTAAAGAAAATATTGATAACTAAATGCTTCAGACAATTTTTATTACGAAATGTAAACAAGCCGTCTAACCCCGTCATACAACACACTATGAAACTGAATTATGCCTACTGGCGACATCTAGTGATCCCTTTTAGCAAAATCTTATTTACATAAATGTTGAATCAATAAATCACCTGAACATGCCGTCCAACACTAATATCTAACTAATGTAATATGATTTGATATTAATTATATTTTATATATATACTATTGTAATGCTTTGTTACAACAGTAATTTAAATTTCACAAAAGAGATAAACTAAAGGTTAAGATGATCTCCCCTCAAGCCTGTATCACCCCTTTTACTGATTTACGACGAGTGGAGGAGGGCCGTGTTTGGTGGTATATAACTTATATGAATATTTCATATAATAACATTTTAGTATCATGTCAATTTGAGAAAAGAGAATTGAACACCTATTATGAGCTTATTATGGTTAGCTGCAGTGACCCTTTATTTGAAATAAAAAAATAATTTGTACATACTTCTGTACAAATTAAGATCCCATTACAAATTAAGCTTATACACTGTAGAGTGTACATACATCCTTCTAATATTCTTTCACATAAAAACTATTGACAAGATTTTGATGAGACTTTATGGTAATATAAGCTTTTTACGAATCTATCCTAAAACTATAAAGAGGCAAAATTTGTTATGTTTCTTTGTTTCGTTTGTATGTAGGAGGAAACTATACTAATCCAATTAAAAAATTCTTTCATCAATAGTTTCAGGATGGACATAAGTTATGTAAGGGTTAGGGTGCTTGTCTGTCTCAGGGCTCAAAGGTTCGATTTCTGGCAGAGCCAACTTTGAAATGAGCTTTTAAGTAGTGGCAGGGCATACTGAGTTTCGCAATTGTTTAAGCAGCCCATCTGGTGGCAGCCACAATGAAATAACAACATGTGTGCTGTTGTGTTTCTTTGAGTAAGGGATGACAGAGTCCATTTCCCTATCCCTTCCTAATCCTTAATCCTACTATGGTCAAGAGGGCACTTCCAACACTTGTGACATTGCTCTGGCTACCATTGCCACAAACAGATTGATGGTCCATCAATCTGTTTGTCGACAAAATCTTACGCAAACACAATTACAAACGTTTAAAATTGTATTGGGGTCCAAATGGACCCCGCGCGAGTAATTAAGGGTTAACATGAAAAAATAGTTGTGAATAATGTTGAAATCATAATACAATATTGTTATTAATTAGAATTTAGAATGTCTATAACAAACATCGCAGGAGATTCGAGCTACATTTAATTTAACCTGCAGCTTTACAGACTAAGCACAAATATTGGATTATCAAATAACAAAATGTTTAAGAAACAACTATCTCACGATGTTTTTGTATTGAAAAAGTGGGCTTAAAAACATGTACTTACTGTTTAACCTATGCTGGCGTAATATTTCAGCTTGATGCAAGGAACACTTCACGAAGTAATTAGCGCCGAGTGATACAGTGATCTCATTTGTATGTTTAAGTTCCCCCCTAAAGAATATTCTGCTGCCAATGGGTATAAGAGCTGATACTTTTAACTTATCTCTGTATTCATTGAAATTTAATTTGTCCAAACTATTTAAATAGTTTTGCCAAAAGTTTATATTCTTTTCATTTTCTGCAATTTTCTATAACAAAGAAAAGTTATTTATTTATTGTCAACAAAGACACAGGGTTGTTCTTTTCTTTGTACACAAGGTAAATTTAAATACGTACCTTGTAATAGGCGTCAGTTAATATATTCATATTGCATCGAATATATTATGTATGATACGAAATTTTAATTTAGTGTGACCACCTAAATTTTGACCAAGTCGAATGAAATTAATTAATTAAAAAAATATGTACTCATTTTTAGAAGTAGGTAGTGTATAAAAATAAAAAAGCCAATGAAATCACCACCACAATCACATACTATAAAACAAAACAAAAGTGAATTGTGATCAATTTCATATCAATTTTACGGTACAATACAACAATAACATAACATTTATGTATGATTTATGTCAAGTGTGATTTGTGATGAAACAAAGACTACAATATGTAGCGGTCGGTACCAAAGATGTTGTATTAGTCTGTACCTAAAGATGGATCACAAAATGCAGCAATATTTTATTCTTTCTAACACCTTCAAATTGTCATAAGATTGAAAGAGACATACATATATAATCTGTCGGGTCGAAGTTGAGTGAATGTCTCCATTTTGACTATACAATGCAAGCTAAAGTTATAGCGTATAATAGTGCTGTGCATTTTTATTGATAACTAGATATCGTTGATATAGATTTTAAATATATGACGGATAAAAAGTATGGCTAAATGCGTTTCAGTGTACTGTTTGGTTATTCAATATAAATAAAATGTGGGTGCGTACTGGTACTCGCCGCATTGCTAATCGGTTGTATGAGATTGTATGCAACCTCTCGCATTTATTTCACCAAAATATTTCAAAAGAATAGTTATTTTTTGAGTAGAAATATTTAGAATCCATCCTTAAGGGGTAGAACGGGAGTAGGTTTTTATTACGAGAGAAAAAAAACTCGATAATCTTAATCCAATCTGTGATATCGTTTCATTTTAATCTGTGATATCGTTCATCTGTGATTCGTCAACATTTTAATTTAAAGACTTGCAGTTAATGTTGACGCTTGGGTATCCACGTATTTATTAGTAAGTTTTCTTTTTCTGGGTAATTTCTGAAAAGAAATAGTTTTTGGTTATTAATGATTCAAAAGATTTTCATAATTTTCATAGATTGAAGCATAACTTCTTTATAACTTATAGATATTACTTACTGGTTTACACGATGGTGGTAATTTTGGGAATATTGTCGGCACTGCATACGAGTGTAGAATTTTACGCTGAAATCCTTGGCGAAAGCAAGAATCTAGTGTGCATCGAGCATATTCTTGTATATTGCGAAGCTCTCCAATCGTCGCCTTTTCTTACATTTTTTGTCCATGTTTTGTTTAAATCGATGTCGGTGGGAAATCTGTTATAAATTGATAAAAATTACTTTCAACCTGCAGTGAATGCTAGAAATTGTCAACACTCTACTAAAAATAAATTATCGATAAACTTATCAAGATCAGACTACAGCACTATAAAGCAAGACAAATGTCAAAAATTCCGATTAACTTTGGTTTTTGTAAATTTTAGTTATAAACACCAGCTTTTTTTTACATAAATCAACCTTAGAGCTGTGTATGCATGTACAATGATTCATTTTTAGTAAATAATTATAAAAATTTGTTTACAAAACACGAAAATTAATGAGCGCGAGCTGTGTGACTTACCGGTGAAATGATATGTTTCCATTATTCTCCTTCAAAACACCCACTCTGCTTGGACAAACGGGAACAGTACAAGCCATTCTTGGCAAGCAACAGATTTATGAAATCACACTTTCACATTTTTAAGTATTTTAAATCACATAAAGCTAAACGCGCTTGTTAACCAGCATGATATAAACAAATATGACGTTGCCCCTTTTATGGCGCGCAGCGTTTTAAGACGTCATATTCGGCTATTGTTATCTCTTTTTAACATACGACATGCAGCCATTAGAAAGACGGGTATCGAGTATCGAAGGAATCTTCAATTTTTATTGTTCCATCTATACTATCTATATCTTTGGTCGGTACCGGTAATGATGAAATGTGCCAATGCATAGGCCAATCAAAGCTAATGTCAAATGTCATGAGTATAAATCTCATCTCATTCATCTATTCATGCTTGTTCCTAGAATGTCATAGTAAGGATATAGAGTATAATAATATATTAATAAATAAAAATAAATCCTAAAAAACTCAAGACAACTGAATCCCGTCTTGGATACCCGTGACACAAAATCATTATGTATTTATATTATCCAACATCTTGGAAAAAAATTGTTCAAAAAAGAAAAATTATGTCATGTTGTCCTTCCTCAGAAGGAGTCACCAGTCTAACAAGTAGTTTTGAAAAAGAAGTAATTTATAGTCAACAGTAATTTATGTAAGTTATCAGTGTGACTGATGTTTTTGTTAATATTTGAGTTAGTTGTGGTTCTGTAATACAATTTTCTCAATTGAAATAACTAGTTTCATTTGCAAACCGGTGAAAGGTCCTTAACACAATTAATGAAAATAATGTCCTAGGGCCTAACCACAGACTCCTGCGTTCTCATATAAAAATATTGATTATTTTTCTATGGTTGTTCATGATTAATCTGTGATTTCTAAAGATTTTAAACTCCACCCCATCCATCCACGTAAGTTAACCCCAGTTAACCCCTAGTTAACTCACAGAATAATTAGTTATTATTCTATGACGTTAACAAAGAAAATATAATCACTATATAGTCTGTGATCTCTATGAAGTATAGTATGAATGAACTATAAACATGGTATGAACCTAAACAAACTTAGCAGTTTAGCAGTTGTTGTGTTGGTTATTGGCGCGAATTGGATTTTGTACGCAACTAGAATTTGCAAAATTATTTTATTTCGATAGAAGATTAATAAAATGGATACATTAGAAAATCAGCAATTGTCTGTACTTGAAATAAATAATGATTTGAAGGATTTTGAAGCTTACCTTAATGATCAAGTAAGTTTTATTAGTAACCAAGTAACCAATGAAATCCAAAATTTGTTAATTTCTTTATAAAATGTTAAAAATTAAAGAATTATTAATATATACTTAGGTACTACTCGTTTATTGTTTAATAATATATACCAATTTTGTTCAGACAACAGTTATATATATTAACTTTGAAAATAAAATATGTTTACATGTATAATCATCTTTTTCATGCAATTCAAAATGTTCAGCCAACTTTGAATACTTTGACTGCGGCGGATCATAAATTATGTGAGGAGATCAAAGCTCTTTTAAAAGACATGAATTTGTATACTGAAGAAAAATGCAAACTAGAAAAAGCAGTTAGTAAGTATTTGATTCGCTTTTTTACATTTTTAATTGTGGTGAATGTAAAAAATGCGTACCCGGGCCTAAATCCTTCTTTAACATTCCGAATAAATATGATTTTTTAAGTGTACATACGTATCTGTTAAAAAAAATTGCTTTTCCATGTATAGGTAGTGGTGAATAGGTACTTACTTTAATTATTAGGTAGGGGAAAAAGTCTTTTTGTATAGATTATGTATAAACTTGTAATAAAATCTCTTTGGCTCTACTATTTGTATCTGGCTGGTTTTGATGACATTAAAAAGGTTACATTTCAGAAAAAGAAACAAATTAGTAAAATGTTTTTTCCAGCTATTTTTCATTTGTTTTTCTTTCTGTCAAAATGAGTGAATCTAATGAAGAAATTCGAATTATAATAATAATAATCGTTTATTGGACATAACCATATTTAACAGCAAACATCATTGCCAGGGGTCCCCGCACTAGGTGTGGCCTGTATCAGCAAAATATATCAAAAAGAAGAAATTTTAAAATTTTATTACAAAAAAGGAAAACATGTAATGCAAGCTGGGAAAAAAAAACTGTGATGTTTATGGACTTAATGCAGTGTTAGTAAGAGTAGCTCAAAGTTGGTTTAAGCGTTTTCAATCTGGGAATTTTGATGTCAAAGATGCACCTCTCTCTGGTTGCCTGTTACGGATAAAATGGACGCCATATTTGAAAAAGTGGAGCAAGATCGACATATCAGTAGTTACAACATAGCTGAAGAATTGGGAATTGACCATAAAACAGTTTTGACCAATTTGAAAAAAGCTGGGTACACAAAAAAGCTCGATATTTGAGTGCCACACGAACTCACAGAACCTTATGAATCATGTACTTTGTAGGGTTCATCATCATTCGCTTCTCATTCATTAAAAACCTTTTTGTTTCTGTTTCTAATGTAACTTTTTTTTATTTACTTATAATTACATGTACACTGGCCGGCGGATTTTGAACAGAATGGAACGAAAAAGGGAGCAGGAAAAAAAGATTGAGAAATGAGGATTGACAGGTTTTTCTCACGGAGAAAAGGCATTCTGGAGGAATTTTGCAAAAGAGAAGGTTTACTGGATACAACTGAGACTCAGATATTCTTCAAAGAAATCGGAATAAACTAATCCGAATCTTGTTTTGTTAAGTCGACGAGTTCTGCATAAACCTCTTATTTTTTACCGAAGATCCTGTTCCAACGCTGTGCACAGCATCATCCTCATAAACTGTTAGCTCAGAAGACGTGCTCATTGAAGGACAATTATATATATATATTTACGAAAATTAATAAGGATTGCGGTGACTTCCAGTGTACATATAGGGACTTTAGTGGAATTAAAGTGTGGTGTTTCCTCAAGTCTCTATCTTTCCTTCCTTCCCGCCACCCCTACAGTGATCTAGAGTTGTTACACTACAACTTATTTGCGATTCTTTATTGAGACATAATGAAACCGAACCGTTTTTGAAGAGATTGACAACTGGTGATGAAAAGTGGATCACGTACAACAAGAACGTGTGAAAAAGTCTCAGTCAAAGGTCGATCAGGCTTCACAGACTGTGCCGAAACCTGGGTTAACTCGCAAAAGGCGATGCTGTAAGTATGGTGGGATTAGAGGGGCATTATTCATTATGAGCTTTTACCGCCGGCCAGAACCATCGATTCGGATCTCTTCTGCCGAGATGCCAACTGATGAGATTAAAGCAAGAAGTTGAGAGAAAGCAGCCAGAATTGATCAAAAAAAAGGGTGTGGTTTTTCATCACAACAATGTTAGACCACACACATCTTTAGCCACTCAGCAAAAATTAAGAGAGTTTGTCTGGGAGGTGTTAATGCACCATATAACTAACCCTGACCTTGCACCTTCAGATTTCCACCTGTTTCGTCTCTTCAGAATTCTTTAGGCGGTGTCAGGTTAACATTGAGAGAGGACTGCCAAAACCACTTGTCGCGTTTTTTTGATCAGAAGTCCCAAAATATCTACAGCAATGGGATCATGTCACTTCCTACAAGATGACAAAAAGTCATCAAACAAAATGGCCCATGTATAGTTTAATTCCGTGTAAATAAACTTTAAAAAAAGTGTCTCGAGTTTTCATATGAAATGCGAAGAAACTTTTTCCCCAACTTATTTTTTGTAATTGCAATATATAGAACAAATTATTTCAAATTCTTATACCTGCTTATCCTTTAGTGCAGGCCAAATGTAAAAAAATGCAAACACAGAAAGAATGCGATGATTTGTACAAAATCATTGATGAGGACAAACAAAACCAGAGTGAATTGCAAATTTCATTTCAGCAAGAAGAGAAGAAAAAATTTGAACTCTTGTATGTAATATTTTCCTCTTCATTTGTAGTTAATATAGATACGAGTAGACCAATTAAATGAGTCTTCGCCCGCGCTTCTGTACTGTACCGTTCTCATTTAAACGGTCTATCTATAGTACTTTGAAAAGTAGTTTAGCTCATTGTTAAAAGTTCTGAATTTTAAAATTTCCTATTTTATTTGTCTAGCTTTTGCCTGTGACTACATCTGCATCCCTTTTCTTAAGCATTGAAAAATAAAAATAATAACACCTGACAAAAATATAATTATGAGCAACAATTTATTTTTTGTCAGGCGTTGAATCGTTATTTTTATTTTTGACTAGCTGAGCCTGTAACGTAACTCATACGCGTGGTAAAACAAAAAAGTTACGCGTTATAGCTTGTTTGTTAACCGATTGGAATGAAACAAACGGGAAGCTTTCTACAATACATTAATGAAAACTGCATTCAAATTGGTTAAGCTGTTTCTGAGTTTAGCGTGCAAAAACGCACAGGCAAATAGACAAAATTTCTAAAAACTATTTTTTTGACCTTGGTAACATAAGTACAATGTGTACAAATTGTTTTTTGAAAAAATATTTAATGTGCAGACACAGCTCGTTTACAATTCGGATGAAATCCTAGGAACTTCTGGATATGGACTGAGTAATAAGGCGTGACGAGCCCGTTGAATGAGTGGTTAGGATGCTTGCCTTAACGCTCTGTTTTAAAGTTCCCGGATTGGAAAGTAGTGGCAGGGCACACTGCGCTTTGCAGTCATTTGGGCAGCCCGTCTAGTGGCAGTAACCTCACCCTTACAGAAGACCACCGTGAAGTAACTGCACATGTGCTTTTGTGTTTCGGTGTGTGTAAGGGATGCCATTTCCCATTTCCCTATCCCCTCCTAATCCCTTTTCCTTAATCCTACTGTAGTTGGTAGCGCACTTACAGCACCTGTGGTGTTGCTTGTGTTATAGGCGATGGTAGCCACCTACCATCAAGTGAACCGTCAGCCTGTCTGCCGATCTTAACCTTAAAAAAATGTCACTTTTGCATTTATAATATGACTTATGATTACGATGTACACTCACGGATACTATAACTGCACTAAAGCAGAGGATGGGTTCCAAATGTCTAAATCTGTTTTTTTTTTTTAATATTGTATATGTCTTTAACAAGTGCCGCATGGACATGATACTTACTCAGACCGACAATGAGGATACTTAATATTAGGTAATACTAAAAGATTTTGTGGAATATTGTGTCTGGTTTCATCCCACTATGTTGTCGTCACGCGACTGGTCATCTTGCAAAAGCAGCTGTTTTAGTTATTTGTTCAATTGAGTTTTAGTCTCGCTCAGCTAAATAATTTGAAAGCGAAGGAATAGCGCGTCGTGCGTTCGATGAGATGCGAAGCGTTGGATTGTGGGCCGGAGCATTACCGAGAAATCCTGAATTGTCAATTTAAATTAAACGGTCGGTAAAACCGTAGGACTCAGCTAGTATTAATATGTTCACAGGAAAAAATACGAAGCCATGATGAGGGAAAAGAGTCAGCGTCTTCGAGATTCACACAAGTATTACGTGAGTAATTCATTAAATTCACTTATAACAAATAGGAATATTATAGGTACCTACATTATACCACAGTTATTATTGGTTATTATACTGTTTCTGCCCCTGTACCAAATAAGGATAGATCCATAGTCAGCTTAGTTCTTTTAAAAATAAAAAAGTCGTCGACGATTTTTTTTATTACAATCGGTGCTCCAACTACATTTCTAGTTTTTTTATAGTTTACCTATATATTAAGATTTAAGATTTTTGAATTTTTCCTTCACTTGTTTTGTTGCCCAAGCGAAAATTATTTTTTTGAACTCCTTTTTCTTAATGGAAACATTTATTCAATCTTTATCCATTCTATACATATAATAAAATCGAGCAGAGTCTGTACATTAATTTTCAAAAAAACAATTTGTACACCTTGTACTCACTTGTATGTTATAGAGTTCAAAAAAATACTTTTTAGAATTTTTATCTGTTTGTGCGTTTGTGCATACTAATCTCAGGAACGGCTTAACCGATTTGAATACGATTTTCACTAATGTATTATAGCAAGCTTCCCGATTTAGTGTTTGTTCCATCGGTTTATAAACAAAAAAGTTAAGCCCTATTTTTTTATGCATTTTCCCATGTCCTTTTTGTATCCCTGACAACGTGTACCTATGTGAAAAATTTAATTAAATTCGGATGAGTAGTTAAGGCGTGAAAGGAAAAATCTCACTCGCATTTATATTATGAGAATTTTTCATGCAGAAAATATTGCTATTACATTGGAAAATGAGTTCTTTTTATTATTTAGAAAAAAGAAAACGTGGAAAAAGAGCTAGCGATGATGAAGGAAGAATCTGAAGAATTGTTGAAGAAGGAGAAGCAGGCCCAAAACGTCGTCGATGAGTTGCAACGGGAATTGGACGAAATACGTCCATCTGTGCCGTACGATATCCTTAATTCTATCATGTAAGTAGTACTTATTCCTTTAAAATACTGTAATATATATACCCAAGGAGGCCATACTAGGTACTATAGTAGACGCATTATCAACTGAATCGTCGAGCAATAAACGTCAATGACGATAGGAATGTGCAACGGAATGCAGATTGCTATCAATAAATGGTACGAAAACCGGTCGTAGTAATCGACTAGAAAATTTTGGAAAACTAATGATGTACTCGAACTTTACTTCCTAATGCCTATCCTTTTTTTTTTTTTTTTTTTTTTTTTTTTTTTCTTTTATGTATATGTGTACAATAAAGTCAATTTTACAAAGTTGTGACCATTTGAATTATTTTTTTGTATGGGAAAAAAAAAAAAAATAATAATAATATATTTTTTAAATTACCTGACGACTCAATTTTATAATGCGTCTACTACATCGAAATAATATAACGTTCTGTTTACTTATTGCGATTTGACAGGATTTTATATGTAATTTTTATGAAAAGGTAAGTAGGCTTGCTGACGGTCCAATTACCCTTCGCCTATAAACAAATTCAATGCCAAGCAAGAGGGGATGCAAGAACACTGCCGATCTTGTTAGGATAAGACAAAGGAATGGCGACCTACTTCAATATTTTCGGTGGATATCCCACGCTGTGCTTGCCTGCCCGTGGTCTTCACTCAAGAACTTTTCCGCCCCAGCGGTATTCAAAAAGAAAAAAAAATCTTTCAAAAGTTATCCGCTGTCTGAAACTTCGAGGTTATGGTAATTGGAAGGAATAAAATGTAAATACTAGTTATAGGTGGTTTTTCATTACTCCATTTTAAACATGTATTTAATAAATGTATTTTAGGAAGTATGTAAATTATAATAATATAAATTTTAATAGTCAATTTCGAAATTATAAATAAATTAATTAACCCTTGTATTTTAATGTGTTATGAAAAATAATAATGTAATGTTAATAGTGTTTTACCGGAATAAGAATTATGTATTGAATTTTATTGTACCTATATGAAGCTTTTTTAATAAAGAAATAAAAAATATATGGTAAGGTTATAAAAAAGGTAACGGGTAATGGAGAAAATTTTTATCCTATGATTAGTATATAAGAATAGATAGAATAGCTAGGCGGGAATCCAACCCGCAAAGAGTGAAAGATGATGAATGCAAGAAAGATAAAGTATGCAGAATGGAAGTACGAGTAGAGAGATTGCGAGAACTGGTATGTAAGAGGAAGCTAACATAGGCTCCAATGATGTTGGAGGGATTCGGAAAAAAAAAACTTCGAGGTTTCAAGGAAAATCAAAATAATATAAATACCTACTCACTAATGCAAAATCTCATTACAGGGGCAAAAAGGCGAACGATGACAAGCTGGAGAATAATTCGCAAAAGAATATAATATTACCCTATTAAACCAATTTTGCTCATACTTTCTAATTGTTAATATTGAAGGCATAATTTATTTTATTTCTGATTAGTTACTAAATAATTCTTTGTTTGTAGTTAATAATGATTTTCGTTCTTATTAAAGCATAATAATTATCTTCATAATAATTAGCATAATATAGCATAATTTTATCTTCTTGTAATTCATTAATAAAGTTTGATTCTTTATTTCTATTTTTTCATTTAATTAGGTAACCTACATTCGATACTCGTAGCTTTTAAAATAATGGTGATTGTATAATCTCGATCCAGAGCTATCGCTATGTCTCCCCCGAGAGGTCTGTGCACGAGTGTGACCATGTCATTGTACTCTCGCTAGATAGAGCGACACAATCACATTCGCGTGAGACCCTTGACTCGGGCATGAAAATCGACCCTGGACCTAGATACAGCGAGAGCTACCATGTTCGTTTTCGCATTCGGCTTGTCTCGGCGAAAGTGTACAACCATCATAAGAAAATTGGACGAAAGCGAGAAGAATTCGGAACGTACTCAAATCACATTACGGATGACGACGTCATCTGCAATTAAAAACAGTGGCCGCACTCGCCGGCCAGTGTTGCTAATGGTACTGAATGTGTCACGAGATTACATCACCAAAATGGCGGCTAGGCTCATTGGCAACTTGTGGGGTTTGGTGACAATGGCGACAGATGATCGGTGAGATTATAAAATCGCATACAATAGTACTACACTGTTGTAATGAAGATTGCTCCATTACAACAGTGAATGTATATAACATTATAAATGTAAAGAAAGAAACGGCTGAGATGCTCCTAACTAATAGAAGCAAAGCTAACATCTTATTTCTGAAAACAGGTAACCAATAAACCTACTTATTGAAAATATTGATTAGTAAGATGCAATCTAAATATTGAGATGCAAAGTTCACAAAATAAATAAATATAAAATTGTATAACAAATGGAATACAATCTTATAATATTTGTTGTAGCATGGCATGGCAAAGGTACCGAATACATAATTTAATTTGGCAACATAGTACAGTTGACACTGACAGTTAATAGAGAAATATGACAAATGACGTGTATAGTGGTGATGTTTATGCGAATATGATGAAGACTAGTTAATTTAATGGCATGTGTATGTCCGTAAAGTTTAATGAAAACCAACTTTATGTGTAATTTATAAGGTGTAAAATTAATATAACTTTCACTGCTGTAAAGGTTCATTTTGCATTGTCAAATCAATTTAAGATTTTCTTGATTTGCAATATTTTCAAATAGTTTGTGATAAATAAGAAAACTATTTTCAAATAGCTCTATTAATTTATTGTGAGATTATATTTTAAAAACAAGCATGTAATGAATTAAGAGCTTCCGAATACAAAAAAAACGTACTTACATATAGTTCTTAAAAAAATGGATGAGAAAAAATCTATTTTACACGAACTATATGTGTTTTCGGAGTGGAAACCGGAACCAGAGTATATAGTAAGTTTAATAATTATCATTTCTGTATGTTACTTAATTTACAAATATTCAAAGGAGATGAAATTATATTATTGATCCGGTGTTATTATCTTTTAGCAAAAACCTGATACTATATTCCCTGAAAATATATCAGCTCTCTGGAAATGGTTGAAGTTTTTCGGACCAAAGAAAAGCTTAATAGACAGTATCACAGCGTGAGTAAATCGTAAACTTTTTAATAAAATCTACTTATTAACTATATTTATCATCATAGTAATCAAATGTTTTGTTGTTTTTTTAGTAATTTATAAATTGGAAGTTTATTATCTTTTTTTACCGAGGGAAATGCATAAGGTATCTTATGAGAGCATAAGATACCTTATGCATCTATGCAGTGCCTATGTGTACAACGCACATAGGTGCCAATAGATAAGGTTGTAAGGGATTTCTATCCCCTAAAACCCCACTTTGTACATGCATGGACTTTCTTCTAGTTTTGAAGGGATTTTGGAATGGGGTCACCAATCATTATTTATAATTCAAATTTAAAAATTCTTTTATTTAATTCTTTGTATATCATTTATAGATTTTGAATAAACCTGTAAATATTCTGTTGCTTAAGAGAAGGAAAGGAATCGATATATCATCATTGTCAAACCAAAATCTACTATGTGCTAAAAGTCTTGGAACAGTCTCCCTTCTAAGGTGTTTCCATCTAGCTACAATATGGGCTTCTTCAAGTGAGCAGTAAATAAATTCCTGCAAGGTCGGCAGCGCACACGTACCCCCCCTGGTGTTGCTTGTGTCCATAGGCAACGGTAGCCACCTACCATCAAGTGGACCGTCAGCCTGTCTGCCACCTTTAATAATATAAAAAAAGTACTTTTGAGATATTGTCAAAAAAAGTTTTCCTGAACTGACATGAATTTTTATTTTAAAAAATAGTATTGTTAAAAAACTTATTGGTTTTTCAAACATGAAAGTTTAAAAGTTTATTTGTTATTTTAATAATAGATTAGATTTTGCACAAATCAGATGTTAGCTGATTGATATAGTATAATATGTTATTAAGAGCATTTTTTTAAATTTTTAAAATTAAAAGCAGTTGCTTTAATACGATAGATAAGGCATTGGATTATTCACTAAGATCAAAATGTTGGAATCTCAAAGAAGTGCACATAGCAGATTTTAAACTGATGACGATATATATCTAATTGTAAAGGTTTGACCTGGATTGAAATGGTTTTATAATGTTACATATACATGTGTTGCTGTTATTTTAGAACTTTAAAGGAAAATACACCTCGGAGAACTATATTTTCTAGAAGTAGTGTTCAATGATCATTAAAAATTTAGTACATAACCATTTAAATATATATTATTTTTTTATTCATCTTTAAAAAAACAGGTACAAAGAGAGACAGCAAAAGTGGCATTTGGCACTTGGGGATGAAGGTAAAGTTATTGCCATCCTTACCGACAATATTTTGGAGATCAGAACGAAGAGATCAGAATATGCCACTATTGCCGCAAGGACCACGGGTGAGCAGCTGTTCTGGCTAAAACTTATATTAATTATAAGAACTAGTAGAAAAATCAGGTAAAAATCACAATGCAATGCAACTTGATCAGGATGATTAAGCAATTGGTTAGCAATATATACTATATTTATAACAAATGATGATATAATGTAAACATATTCATACCTTTTTATGAATGAGGGAATAGGAACTAATAGGGAAACGCGCTCTGGCATGCCTTACTCACTTGCTGAAATACAACAGCACTTATGGTGTTACTCAACAATGGTCTTTAGTTATTGCCGCCAGTTGGGCTGCCCAAATGTCTGCTAAACGCAGTGCGCCCTGCCACTACTTGCTAGGTCTAGACCAGAGTCAACTTTGAAAAGATGTTTTCCAAAGTAGGCACAGCTAGGAACCGACCATGAGACAAAGCGCTAAGGTAAGCACCCTAACCACTCGACGAATGAGCTCATCATGCAGGCTTGCTGATTGATTTATACAATTAGTATTTAGTTTAAGGAGCTTATAAACTAATTGCATTTGTAAACGGGAATCATTTTACATCTAACCAAAACCTCAATATTTAACAGACCATTTAAAATGTCAAGAACATTTTTAATACGTAAAATATATTTAATGAACATGTAATAAAGTTCATCGATACTCTTTTTACAGTGAATCGTGATGGTTATTCTCAATGGAGGAAGTTAGTTTGGAGTCCTGACTGTTCATTTGTTGCTCTTGCATATGGCAACGGTGTTGTCAGTTTTTTCGATCTGACTGCTTCTAACCTCTTCAATATTCCAGTAGTAAGTACTTCTTCTTTTGAGTACTTAAAAAGGAATAAAAATAAAATGTAAAAATTTCCATTCCATATTCTGTGGTAATGCCACAATTACAAATATTTACAATGATGGGTCACTTACAGTCAATATAAAGAACTAAGAAAATAAGAAACACAATTAACATTGCTAATCGATAAAAATGTAGAAGAAATGGCATCACTGAACATAATCACTTTTTTATGAAATGGGAGTGTGGTCACCCCATATCATTTTAAGTATCAACTATATTATTATCAATTATTGTTTTTTTTTTATAGGAATGTTCGCGTCCAGGTGGTCTGGAATGTACAGACAATACTCATGCCGTTACGGATATTATTTTTATGCCTTTGAGGGTCAAGGATAATAAATGGTAAAAAACATTTCCTCCTTGAGTTGTTCCGAGACTCTAAATATTGCAATTAAAATTATGGTGAATATATTTGATGCGTTCAGGAGTTGGGAGGTTGCCGTGGTGACGTACGACGGGTCGGTGCGTGGCTATCTGGTGTCTCCTACGGAGGGATTTACTCTGCACCACCGATTCAGTGTCTCGGGAGGCGTCTCCGCAGTGGTGCACGCCCCTCAACACCACACAATATACCTCGCCTCAATGCCCCGAACCGATATTAATGTAATATTTTCAGCACTTGTGCTGTTTTCTCCGCTGTTGTCACTACGTGTGTCTTTTCTAAGTGATTATATTTTAATAATTTTCTGTGTTTTCTTATGTTTATGTCAGGCATGCTTACAGACCACTTGATGGTAAGTGGCTGCCATCACCTATGAACAAAACCAACGTCACCGGTGTTGCAATTGTTGACCTTACTATGATTAATAATAAGGGATTACGAGAGTATCGCAAAAAATATAATCACAAGTTTTTATTTATCAGGAGCAGTCATGCGCGCTGAGCGCGGGGTTGAGCGCCTGGCGTGTGCTCAACGAGGAACCCTTCTATAAGTTGAGCGTCGTCTCCGACCAACTGGAGGCTCAGCTCGCTAAACAGAAACTTCATCTCGCAGCTTATATACCTTTCTTCACGAGAAACATTTTGGTGAGACCCTTCAAATATATAAGTAATCATTTTCTGTCATGATAACCATCACCATCAGAGCTGGAGGACGTCCACTGGATGAAGTAGGCCTCCCGCATAAATTTTTCAGTTGAACCGGTCAGAAGCAGTCTGGATTGTATAAAAGAACTTTTAAAAGATTTACTAATTTTATGGAGCCCTGAATTGGAAACAACTAGTTTATCCTAACTTTTAGATAAATGTCGCATCAATCTATCAATCATTTTATCGCAATATAGTACAGTGAAGAGGTCTCTTGCGTTGTTTATGGAATTATTTTTGTTAAAGGCAGAGCCATTTTTTCTTGTACTTACTCTATTATGCTGCGTAGAAATTTTCTTGTCTGTTGTTTTTGTATGTTTTTCTCTTCGAGTCCTATAATTCGAGACAATCTTTAAACATATATATTGTTATGACTCACCATGGAACGTTCTAGGAAAGCTTTCTCGTCTGTCAACAAATCTCGAAAGTTCCACCCTAGAAAAGAAGTCACGCCACTCTCCGGGTATTGTCAAAGGAAATTGGTCCTTATGTACACAACATAGAGTTCACATTCAACAGAAATAGCGTTCTCGAACTTTCAATGATCTTGTTTACAATACTTGTTTACTTGTATTTGTTTATTGTTTGTTTGTAGTAAATTCGAGATAGATCTAGACGTTTGACGGCGAATATAAATAGGAGAGTGGCGAGGTGGCGAGACAGTCGAGCTCTGCGATTCGAAAGCGATTCTTTGGAACTTACCTGCGACAGTAAACCAGCGACTTATTAAGGAATTCATCGGCGACTTTTGACAAGTTTAACGGTTTTAATCGAATAAGTTTAGCCCTATTGGAAGTCATCTTGGTTTGTGGCAATAAATAGTTGATTTTCGCCCTTACACGGCAGTTTGACACACGTAACAATATTATTAATAAGATGAACACCTTCTAAACTGCGCTTACGTTGACGACCTCATTATCAACCGTTGACACCGTTTCGAAACGAACTGAGCTTTTGCATGACATGCCGATCTGAAGACGATCATGCGTACATGTCAGTCACAGCTTGCAGGATGAAAAATAAAAGGAACTGCCAGCACGTGGTTTGCATGTCACTACGCATGTTGTCTAGGGTCGTATAACGCCGGATGTTATTGCTTGACTGTAGTAAATATGGTTACTAAAAAGTTATTTTTGGTTATTTCGGGAAGAAGATGGGAATGCAAAGCTTTAAAGCACTCTCGTGTCATGTGAAAGTATTGAAAAAAAAAGCGATCTTCATGTGATTAAAGCTTCCGGCATAAACGATTATATTTTTCAAATTCGTTCCTCTTTTATTAATATCAGGCACTCATATTCTATTCTTTGGGGAATGTGATAATGCATACATTAGGTAATAACAACTCACCATCTTCCGAGTCACTGGTCGAAGCCGTTCAAACACAAAGTACGCGATGCTACGGTGCTTTAGCGCTGGCGCCTTGACGCGCACTAAGAACGTATTTGACGAAGCCTTTAGGTTTTCATGAATTGTACTGTGAAAATACAATACCTTTATGAATTGTTATATTGATTTCTTTAAATTTATTCCAAAAAATTATGGAATTGTCCTGGGATCCAATTTATTCGTGTTGAAGTTTCTATGATGCCAGTCGAGTGATTATATAAGAACGTAAGTATATGTTTAGGGAAATCATTTCAGGCTTTCATAGTGAAAATTTCGTTATCTCCGGATGCATCGAAACTGGTGTGTCTGCATTGTAACGGTGAAGTGTCGGTGTGGAGACTGCCACTTCTGCGTCTGCTGTACAGACACCCCCTGGAGGCGCAGCCACATCACCACCTGGACAATCCATATCGCACCCTGGAGCCTAACCTTCGCGACCCCATGATTTTTCATCCGACGGACGTCGCTTGGTGGTCGAATGAGGTAATAACTATTTGTCAATGCATATATTGTTTGCATATGCATATATGACATTATCATGAAACGTAATTATAAGACGCAAGTTCCCGTTGAACCTGCATAACTATCTTATTCTATCTATTTTAATTGCAATATTTAGATTGCAAGTAATTATCCATTATCCATTTGTTTTAATAACAGCGAAAGAAAACATCTTGAGGATCTTGCTTGTCCGACAATAGCAGAGAATAATAATAGCAGAGTGTGCAGCATATTTTTTATTCGTTAATAATGTCACATACGAGCAATCATTGCAACTGTGTGCGAGCCCAGTGCCTGTGGTAGGTATTGCAGAATATCTGTATTACAAGTGTTTCACTACGCAGATTGTCCAAAGCTGATAGGAGGGGGATAGGGAAATGGGCTCTGACATCCCATACTCACTCATCGAAACTCAACAGCACACATGCTGTTATTTCACGGTGGTCTTCTGTAAGGGAGTTGTTACTGCCACCAGACGGTCTGCCCAAATGACTTCGAAATTCAGTGTGCCCTGCCACTACATTGCAATGATACCCACTAATTGCAAGAAATTGCAATTTTTTCTGTTTCTTCATAATCTGAACTCTTCAGCCATTTTGTGACTACCCCTTTACATCTAGGAAGAGGTAGGGGAATATTAATAGCATGGAATTTATCTTGTAAAGGTGTCCAAGAAAAGTTACCTGCATACTAGCAATCCCTTTAGAATTAAAATCTAGTCATAAGACTAATTTAACCTAGATCATTAAATTGATAAGAAACTAAGAATATTATTTTTACTGTCTCTATTAAGAGGAAGACTAATTTTTATTGTGTTCTTTGTATCACTCACTCAACACTCACTGTATACCAGATAACTGTACTGTATTCTCTACACGTTATTAGTATGGCTTTGAACAAAACACGGCGCTTCAACCTTTTGATCGCGTGAAAATTCTATCCTAGGAGCGATCTCGCGTAGCATTTTGTATCGTTTGATTAGACTTGATAATTATTGTTATTGAACACTACAGAGTATTTAGTTATAACTATTATCAAAATGTATAAAAAGTATGTTATTTTGATATCTAGTACTTTAGAATATTATACCTCAATGAATATACACAGACTATACAAAAGTTGCTTAAGATTAATTAGATCACGGGGCAGTTTCTCTAGTACATTATAGACGGAGAAAAGAAGAAGAGAAGAGAATTTATCTGAACGATGTATTTGTCACTATTTCCAGGAGATAATATTATCCCGTTTTAACGGAGCAGTAACTGTGTGCAACATAAAAGACATGGAGAACTTGCTCGGCGACAAACCGGAATTCTTTCAAGGAGTGCCACAAGTATGAAACTTTATAATTTTGTAGTTCTTTTATGTAAAGGCAGTAAGACAGGCTGACGGTCCACTTGATGTTAGATGGCTACCGTCGCGTATTAAACGTAGGCAACGCCACAGCTGCTGCAAGTGTGCTGCCGACCTTAGTAGGGTTTAAGATAAGACATTAGGAAGGGATAAGGAATAAACTAATTTAGTGTAAAGTCCCATCAAAATCCTGTCAGTACTTTTTGTGTTAAAGATTAATAAACATGCTAATAAAATTTTACAATTATTATTTGATTAAATAAAAAGTTTAATCAAAAACCGTCCAGATGTTTTTGCATGAAAGAGCATTAACAAATATCCATATTCACAAACTTCTGCATTTACTAAGAATTTTATAAAGAGATTAATGTTTTGGATATTATGTGAAAGAAGTTATGGTTGTAACTTTGGTACTACCACGTGTGCAGAATGATTTGCCTATACCCGAGAATATAACAGAATAATTTGCTCTTAAATTGTTTTTTTTTTTCAGGTGAGTTCGAGCCACGACGGTTCGTTCGTGGTGCTGGAGTGCGAGTCCGCGGTGCTGCCCGCCAACAAGTCGCGCGGAGATCCAAATGTAACTTTATCTCTTTTTCGTTTCAGTCATTAATGATTGAAGATGGCTACCGTCGCCTATCAAAGACAAACAACACCAAGAATAGGGAATACCAGTCTCTATCGATAAACTGACCTCGTAGGATAAAGGGCTCTGACATATCTCACTCAATCATGAAAATAAAACAGCACACGTGCAGTTATTTAACTGTGATTTTCTGTAAGAAGTAGTTAGACTGGTTAATGACAATTTCTAATCCAGGGTTCCCTGTCACTATTAGATAGCAGGACTAAGCGAGCGAGATGAGGCAGAAAGAGCGCTTATTACCCTGTTCCTATTGTCTTCTGTCGATCAAACCGTGAAGACGAGTCTTAATGTGTAGACGGAGCTGGTGGAGGCGGAGGAGGGGTTGTACGAGAGCGTGCGAGAGCTGGTGAAGTGGATGCTGTACAGCATCACGGATTTGGAGACGTTTCAACCGAGACCGCGCTCCATCACGGTGCTGCGCCGCGTTTACCGGCTGCTCGGTCTCAGGAGTACCACGCCGCAGGAACTCTTCTCTAGGAAGGTCTTTATACGAGTTGATCCTGTATGATTAAAAAGGCCCAATCACTACTAACTCCTATAGTACGATTTTTATTATAATAATATCAAAGAGAAAGGTTTATTTTAATAAATCATTAATATAGAGTGAAGTAAAATTTAAAAAATATAATATCCATATTCTTTATGTGTACTAAAATAAAATTAAGAGTATTTTGTTTGAACGCGTTAAGGTCCGTTTATATCTTCAGACACGTACCGTCTCAGACACCGTCAGACACATTGTATTTACATCTAGCGTACCAGAAACGTGCCATATCAGATAAAAACAGACAAGTCAGCGGTCGCTCTCCTCCTACACAGGCCCTCAGATACGTTCAGACACGTTTCAGCTCAGACAAAATATCTTCTCCGCGAAAGCCGTTCGTGCGCGAACAGTGTCTGAGGCATCTGAGCGGACACGTTAACCTAGATATGAATAAATTCTTTCATATCATATGAAATAATATTATTTTGTCTGACACGCTACGTGTCTGATTCGTTCGTTGTCTGAAGATATAAACGGACCTTTAATCTCTGGAATTAGCAAACGAATTTCAAAAATTCTTTTTGCATCGCATAATAACCATTTACACATGACTATTAGAACCCGGAAAGTAACCGAGAAGACCAAAAATTTGTATGTCTATGTCAATTCAAATTAAACTGTGTGAAACCGCCGGGTTCAGCTAGTTGTACACAATGCGAGGTAAAATGTCTAACTTTTCCAAATTATTGTTGCATGACGAAACACCTCAAGAATGAGGTGCGATTTTGGTTCGTTGGGTTGAAAGAGCCAAATGAAAATGTCAATAATCGCTTCAGATCGAGAGCGGTAAATATTCGGAGGCGCTAGCGCTGGCGTCTCGGTTCCAGCTGGACAGTGACCTGGTTTATCAGCAGCAGTGGAGGAAGAACCCTGTTTCCACCGATGCCATCGCGCAGTACCTGGTACGTGATTGATCGGTAGGGCTATTGAGAGCCGGTTGAAGTGTAAGAGGCGAAGAGCTGATTTCCAATGTCGTGGGTTACAGAGCAAAGTGTCGAGGAAGATTTGGGCGGTGCACCAGTGCGTGGATCGGCTGCCGGAGACTCTGCCGGCTGCCAACGAGCTCCTGGACTTTGGCCTCAAACTCACCAATGAGGAAATATTCAAAGGTCTTGAAAAAAAAATCAACACTTGACAAATTAATATATGAGCAACAATTTACCTATTCAATCCTTATTGCTCACATATTTCTGTCAGGCATTGATTTCTATATATTGTTACCCTGAAGAAAATCAATCGTCATGGAACAACACTATGCAGTCGGCGATACATGACACAACACTATTTTTCACTATGAATTTGACGTTTGGGAAAACTGCGCATAATTTCAATTGAGAAGATCGTGATCGTTTTTTTCATATTATTAAATTTCAATGAATACGTTTTGGTTTTAATAATATTATATTTTTGAATGATCCATTGATTTTTTATATGTTCTTTTGTGTATCCCTGTATGCAAATTTTTGATGATTGGTTGTTGAGTAGTAAAGACGCGAAAGAGTCTTAGTAGTCCTTTTCGCATTTACAATATCAGTTAGTATGCTGGCTGACTGGCAATATCAATGATTGTGCCATTGTATATTCTTAATGTTGTCAAAAGCCTCAGACGGTATATCGATCTGTACAGAGATAAACAAAGATCGCACAGAAGACGAGGTGACTGACGTGGAAGATATCACCCTGGAGCATCTGAACGCGTACAGCAGCGAGCTGCTGCGGTGCCGGCACGTGATGCTGTTCTACCGGCAGCGTTTGCGGCTGTACGAGGCGGTGCTGCAAGGTGAGCGTTCGTCGTACAAGAAGAGCATGTACGAGCGCCTGCGCACGCGCAGCGTCGAGGCGAGCGCAGTGGAGCTGGCGCAGGAGCGGCGCCTGGACGCGCTGCGAGCGCTGTGGCCACATCTGGTCGGTGTACGGACGCGTCTCAAAGTGCTGTCCGCCATTCCGGAGACGACGAGCCCGTTCGACTACAAGGATCTGCTCCCCGTTCCGGAAGAACACGAGCGCCCCGAGGACCCTCCGCCGCCCGAATACGACTGGTGCAGGAAACAGATATTCAGGTAAAAGTGACATTGGGTCTTTTTTCGCCTTTCTCAAAATCCAACTCTCATTACATTGAACAAGGCTACGAAATCATTGAGATGCATACATTTCTGTGATAAGGTCTCAACTCATATTCATGCTCTGACATTATGCGAATTTAAAAGAGTATCAAAAGAGAAAGTACATGTGTTCAAAAGAAAAATTACTCGAACATTGTACATTGATGGAGCTGCTTGGGACTGATGGCTGCACATTTGTCATTCCGAATATCCATTCCGAACTGGCAATAAATGCAAAAGAGCTATTGTAAGAGCTATTGTAATTATTCTTTATTTTATAGTGCTAAATATCAGTATATTTAGCACTATAAAATAATGAATAATTTACTCGTAGCTATAATATATATGCTATAATATATCGTAGCTATAATATACGAGGGGCACACTGAAATGATCGGGAATAAGAAAAACCACATGCACAGTATAGCTAAATTGTATTTTATTGTTTTTCGAAGTATTCTCTGTTCAACTTAATGCACTTTTCCATTCGTGCAAACCAATCATTAAAACAGTAATTCCAATCTGAAGTTGATGTTGACAAAATGGCTGATTTGTACGCTTCCACAGCTGCTTCGGGGTCTTCAAACCGTTGACCGCGTAATAAATCTTTCATTCTAGGGAATGTAAAGAAATCGTTTGGGCTCAGGTCAGGACTGTACGGAGGATGGCTCATCAGCTCAACGTTTTCCTGCTTCAAAAAATCATTTGTCTTCCGAGCCGTATGGGAGCTCGCATTATCGTGATGTAAGATGATGCGACGTTTCGGGTTATTTTTTCGGAGTTCGGCTATCATTTCTGGCAAACAAACCGTGATATACCACTCGACGGTAACCGTTCTGCGTTCCTGTAAAGGAATTGTAGCAACATGCCCCTTTTTCGAGACAAACGTAGCGACCATTTTCTTTGACACGCTGCGGGAGCGAACCAATTTCGTTGGCTCGACCTCGTCTTCGAAGACCCAAACTGCTGACTGATGTTTTTTTTTCAGGTTCGTATGAATAAATCCATGATTCGTCATCTGAGACGATATTATAAACGGCCTTTGACTTCCCTCCGTTGAAGCGTTGCAGAGTATTCCGGCACCAATCTACACGAGCCGCCTTTTGCTCTTCGGACAAATTGTGGGGAACCCAGCGGGAAACAAGTTTTCTTACACACAGCTCATTATGTAATATCGACTGAATTGCAGTCATTCCGATACCGATAACAGCCCGAATCTGCTCGTATGTCACATGACGGTCATCTAATATAATAGTTCGCACAGCTGCGATGTTTTCAAGCGTGACCGCTGTTCTTGGTCGACCTGCAGAAGAAACAGTGCTGAGCGACACGACCGTGTCGGAACTCGGCATACCAGCCGTATATTGTCGTTTGACTCGGTGTTTCAACATCATAAATCGAAACAAGTTCGCTGAGACATTTATCTTGAGATAAGCCGCGACGAAAATTGTGATAAATTATGGCACGGAAATGTTCACGCGTGAGCTCCATTTCTGTTAACGACGTGTCAACTTTAAACCAACATAGTTTTTGTTTTTAATCATTTTTTTAAATTGTTTGAATGTCATTAAGATTCTAAGAGGCCAGTATTCAAATTCTAAAAAAGGTTTTATTGTAACTCAATCCGGAATATTCTCTTCCCGATCATTTCAGTGTGCCCCTTGTAAGGTACTTCTACTCGTAGCTATAATATATTGCAATCTTGGACAGACGTAAAAATACATGTATAACTACTGTTTAAAGCTGTGCCACTGTATTATGTGTTCCATTCGACGTTCGAAGTCCATTATGAGAGTACATACACCACCATATTTCTCCCTTTCGTCGCTAGATGTCACCGCTTTTCCGTCACGTGATTCGAGTCAAGAGCGCCTCTCGCAGCGGCTCTGCTCTCTTTAAAGGAAAGTCGCCAAACTTACCGTCATTCTTGCATCATCTTTCATCACGATTAGCCCCTAATAAAATAATAGTCTTGTAATTATCGAGATTAAAGTAGAAAGTTCTGATAATTTTTATTAATGATAAAATTCTCCGTCACTCGAGAAATGGATGGAATTATCTGTCCGTCTAAATCAGACAAAAGTTGCGTCGACTAATTCATCATCAAGTTCGAGCGAAGATTCGCCATCGGATGTGGAGCCTGTGGCAAGTAAATGCCAACGTAGTAGCTGTACTCGAACTTCCTCCCAGGAATAAAATCACAGGTTTGAGCTATCCTGAATTAGTTCTAACTAGTTAATTCTATATAATTATTCCGATTTAAAATATTGAACCTCTGTGATATTTAAGTAAAATTGAAATGTTTCAGTAATATGATTAAAAGAGATCACATGCTGAAAGTACTCGTATTTTTATTTAGGGTGGTTTCATGAACTACCTGTCCAACCGGTCCATCCAATCAAACACCAATGCTACTCAAGCGCCATTCTGGTCAATTTATGAACAACTATCTTATGGTTGTAGCTTACCAGCTTTTCAGTTTTACACCCGTGTAAGTTGGTCCTGCTTACCTCTTACTTTCCATGGTTTTGTCATTTGGACTTGTCAGCTTAAGACACCAGTAGAGTTTAGTTAGCAGTTTAGGGCAATCATAATTTTCAAAAAACTTTTTTTATTTTTGAAAACGATCAACTGCACTACAGTAATACAATAGTGCCAACAAAATTGTGCATCTCTCATCCAAGTTTAATTGTAATCAAATTGAAAATGGTTTCGATTACAGATCGATCTGGAATTCAAACTGGTCGGAGTGCTCGAGCCCCGAGACCGAGCCCGCGTCCCTGGAAGAGGAGACGCAGGCGGTGTGCGAGTGGTTCTGCGTACGCGCAAGGGAGGTGGAGGCGCGCAGTGGATTGGCGTCGCACGCGCTCGCGCTGGCCGCGTTGGCGACCGACTCCGTGCACCACCGGCCGCTGCGGCAGCTGCTATTTCACCTGCTCACGCTCGACACGCTGCTCTACGATCTCAACATCGACCACGTAACCCTGCCCATGCTCGAAGGCTTCACCAATCTGCAAGTCTGTCAGCTGCTAGTCTCCAAGGTATCACTTCCGTGACAAGTTACAAATAAGGGTTAGTTCACATCGAAAAGCGACGCGAAGATGCTAAGAGGCAAAATGCTTGCTACCTTAAAACGTGCTTGTCGCTTTGTGTCGCGTTTCGGTGTGAACTGACGCTAAAGTTTGATCATTTGAGGTGTCTCTATTAGCTACAATCTGAGCGTCTTCAAGTGAGCTGTAATGTAAACTAATTCCTGCAGGGTCACCAGATCACATGCATCCCTCCTGATTTTGATTGTGTTCTCAGACGACGGTAGTATCCTACCATCAAGTGGTCCGTTAGCCTGCCACCTTTTATAACATAAAAAAGCAGTGGATGTTCTTTTGTTCGCATACGAGAAATTATACTTCTTTGGGTTCAATAAAAAAAAATGTACAATACTTCAAGATAAATAACGGGCATAGGAAAACATCGAAAACTACAATCTCATCCAAACGCGCTGAAACAAGTGTCTTAAAAAAATATCTCCACTTATTAGAGTAAATCCGTTGTTTCGATTTCCTTGTGTCCCTATTATTACTATCGATATTGACGTATTCATCAATATCATCATCTCAGCCATAAGACGTCCACTGCTGGACAAAGGCTTACCCCTAATTTTCCAAAAGAACCGATCACTTAATGAGGTCGTCCGTCCACCTTGTGCGCTTGCCGGTCCGTGGCAAGACCGTGGCTTGCTTTCACTCGAGAACCTTCCGGCCTCACCGGCCTTCACGTCTCCATACTATGTGCTTTGCCCGCTGCCATTCCAAATTACTAACCGCCGGCTTAGGTCGGGATACTTTCGTTCGTCTACGGATATTTCTCAAAGTGTAATCCCGAGCATAGCCCTCTCCATAGCTCGTTGAGCTTTTTTAAGAAGCCCATAGTTAGAAACCACGTTTCAGCGCCATTTGTCATTACTGGCAACACACATTGGTCGAAAATTTTTCTTTTAAGACACTGAGGAATTTTGGACGAGAAGATGTCTCTGAGCTTCTCGGACGCTGTCCATCCGAGCTGGATTCGACAATTGACATTCTTCTCGAAGTTGGTTCAAAATAGACATATTAGCATGACCAAAATTAATTAACACTATGATTTACGTTTCAAGTAAGGGAAAGATAAAATATTCGTAAAAAGAAATAACATTGAAAGACTAAATGTTATACTTACATACATTTCGAGTACTCAGTTCACTTTAATAAACTGCATTTAAATAATACTTAAGTATATTAACATGATCTTCCCACATTATAAGTATGTGTAAGCAGGGTCTCGAACAGCCAATTTTAGCCACTTTTCTTGTTAGAATCGCATTGTGCATTGTTGATGACAGTCGACGCCAGAGACTCTCGTGCACGACCTGAAGGAGCTGGTGATACCTTACCTGAAGCGATACGAGAAGCTGACGAACTGCGGAGACGCCTGCCTCACCGGCCTCAACGAACTACTGGAGAGCATGAGCGTCGACGACCTCACGTCCATACTCGTGGTGCTCCAGTCGCCGACTGAGTTCAAACTGGACGTGCGCAATCACCTGGAGCTGGTGGAGCGCTGTCTGTTTGCGTACAGCGGTACCGAGCAACTGGACAAGGCGTGCGACTTGCTAGACACAATACTGAAGGAGACGGACGGCAGCATATCGTCGTCGTCGCTGATGCGGCGCGTGCGAGCTCTGGAGCGAGTGGTGGGCGCGTGCACGCGGTTGGCGTGGCGAGGCGTGCGCGTGCCACTAGACGAGCTACGCCGACTCGCCTCCGAACCGCCTCACGCGCGCGCTCTTCTCACCCGCCTCGCGAGGCACCACTCCGCCAGGTGAGTGCAATTTATAATAGTATGGAGTAACTATTGTGAAATTAATGTAATTATTAATTAACGGCCCGTTGAATGAGTGGCAAGAATGCTTGCCTAACGTCTCAGGGGCTCCGGGTTCGATTCCCGGCGGGGTCAAGTTTGAAAATTTTAATGTAATTTTCAAAATTGACTCTGGTCTGGATTTGAAAAGTAGTGGTAGGGCACACTGCGTTTCGCAGTCATTTGGGCAGCCCGCCTGGCGGCAGTGGCCACCCCCTTACAGAAGACCACCGTGAAATAACAGCATATACATGCTGTTGTGTTTCAGTGAGTGAGTAAGGGATGCCAGAGCCCATTTCCTTATCCGCTCCTAATCTCTTATCCTTAATCCTACTGTAGTCGGCAGCGCACTTGCAGCACCTGTGTTATAGGCGACGGTAGCCACCTACCATCAAGTGGACCGTCAGCCTGTCTGTCGACATAACATAAAAAAAAAACTTATATGTGCGTAACAACTAACAGTTATGACGCAATACGATCGCAAATGGATTGACACACTTAAATAATTGTAAGGGCTCGTACAGCTTCTCCAAATTATTATTATTTATTTATGATAGCCATAATAGCCTGTCGCTTGTGATTTAGAACCACTTTAATTATTACGAACACTCGTACTAATTTTAGGTAATGCCTCTTACCACTCTTACCTTATGCCTGGTCTAAAGCCCAAATTATAGATAGGCCGAAGTCCAAAATATTTTACGCAGTAAATACGATTAAAGCTTAATTATTCTAATTTATGAAGAAAAAACATAGTCCCCTCTTATCACAGTGAATTCGTTTGGGAACAGGTAAAGGGCTACTTATCGCTTCCTTTATGCAGAATGACCAAATTGAAATGGAGACCAATAGGGACATCAACTTGCATCGAGTATTACGATAACTCTCTTGTTTAGAAAGTAAAACATTTTATAAATAGAAAATAAATGAAAGTCCAAATGTTTAGAGCTTCTGCCTATTGTAGTGGCAGGGCACACTGCGTTCGCAGTCATTTGAGCAGCCCGTCTGGCAGCAGTAACCACCCCCTTACAGAAGACCACCGTGAAATAACAGCATGTGTGCTGTTGTGTTTCGGTGAGTGAGTAAGGGATGCCAGAGCCCATTTCCCTATCCACTCCTAGTTCCTTATTCTTATCCTACTGTAGTCGGTAGCGCACTTGCAGCACCTGTGGCGTTGCTTGTGTTATAGGCGTCGGAAGCCACATACCATCAAGTGGACCGTCAGCCTGTCTGCCGAACTTTACATCTTAAAAATAATTTTCATCGATTTTATTTTGAACAGTTATATTTCCTTGCATCGTAGTTTACGTCACTTAAAGCCGAAAAGCCATTTGCAATATAAAATTTTACCTGTTTCAGATATTTTCAACATGATAATGATAATATAAAACTTTTAGATTAACCACTTTATTATTTTTAATAAAAAGTGGTTATTATTAGGTTTATTATTGTTGATTGGCAACACCTTCTCGAATTTCGTTTCCGACTATAGTGCGATAAATATAGATATTGAAGACAGTTCTAGTCCATAGCGTTTTTTAAAATGTTCTTAGTAGGTATATTATAAAATATAGAATATGATAACAGTTGTTACTGTTAACTATTCTTATGTTTACGATAATAACCATTCTGATGGTTCTTATGATTCTTTATGGATGTTTCAGAGATGGAAAATGTACGCCACAAGAGTGGGATAAGCTGTTGACAGATCTTCTCGAGTTGCAATGCACACTATTCACGTGTGTCTCTAAGGAGGAATGTCATGAGGTATTTTTTTATATTTGTGACTGTTAAGTTCAAAATTTTGCATATTTATTTTATTTCTAATAAAGCCGCTTGATTCTTTCGCTTACAATACAAAAACGAAGCCTAAAAAAATGTAAATTATAGCAACGCTTGCCTCGGTCAGTGGGGCGGGTCCACTCAGATCCCCTAACTCCGTAACTAGGATGAGCAGTAGAAATACTCAGCATTTACTGGATTCAAGTACTACTACATAGCGAGGGTCACGTTATTATTTTCATTGGAACTCCTGACTAATTTTCAAAGTTACTAGCATTAATATTTTAAATTATAATTTACTTTGTGTGCAATAAAATTTATAGCACACTTATTTGTTATTCAAACAAATTCCCCGAGAAAATAACCGAGACACATTATAGCGCACATTTTTTGGTTCTTTATTTTTAGACGCATTTAAATTTTTTTAAATTTTTTTGGCAATTTTAAAGGTTGAAATAGTTGAGAAATGTTAAATTTAGTTCTATGTTACAGATATATGCGTCCTCGCTGCTGACGTCCGGCGAGGCGAGTTCAATACGGTTGGCGGGCGAAGTGCTGACGTGCGACACGGTGCCTCGCGAGGCATCCACGCGCCGCGCCTCGCTCGTGAGCTACCAAAGCTCTTTGAAGCTTGTCCTCGGCGCAGCTACGGAGTACTTCAACTCGGCTTCCTCTCTCACAGACCCCGCGCTCAATCTTGCCAGGTTTCCTCTCATATTACTTCTTTCATTCAGACTTCAATTTATTTGAGATTGCAAATCTTCCCTTGTAGCTAATCGATAAATAGTGAATATTGCACTGATGCATAAATAATACTTTTACAATTCACATACACAAACAATTAAACACTACATTCGATGAACATACAAATTTATTTTAAACGATTATTTGTTAAAGCAATGGTTGTGGTGAAGTTATCTACAATATCTCATATATGGAATGTTCCAACGCAAATTTGTAAGAAGACGTTTCACATAAAATGTCTTGCATTAAAAACGGAAATATTTGAAGCATTCTCGGAGCAATTTAAAGAATATTGGAAATGGCCCGAATGCGTTTGTTCTATTCCGAAAAGCAATAGATCTGACAAACCACTACAAGGTGACACACCAACATTACTTTACTCATAAAACCTTCATGAGTAAAGTAAACACTCAACGAGCCAGACGTGTCCGTTTGAAAGTGGCAGTAGTTGTAAATACTGACAATGTTTATACTAATTATATTAAGAGCTTTCCGACTAGAAATAGTGGGTCGTTTCGATAATCAGACGAAGCAAATTAATTTACCACAAAATGTGATATGAAACCAAGACACTATGAGTCAATATCAGAGAGTAGCTGAAAAAACTATAGATGAAATAATTACAAATTGAAAACAAAATTTAAGAGATTGCAAATGATCAAATTGAGACTTAACAAGAGACAGAGACAGAGAATCGTATGAGGTCATTTGCAGAAGTTTTAGTACATAAATCTAACATTACCAATCACTGTAAAAATATTCCCAAGGATAACAATAATAGGGTCCTAAAACCAAAGACATCAATGCAACCCACAAATAAGGTAATACAGGGGGTAATGGTTTTTATTCGAATACTGGAAAATTGCATAAAAATGAAAATAGTAAAAATGTAGGGCTCGTGATCGTAAGGCTAAATACAAAATAAATTCACACATATTATTTATAATTAAGATTACATTGCATTGAAATATCCTACATCATTCTTACTTGGTATGGTGGGCTATTACACACAATTCATAGAGCAATTACTTTATGCGTACTGGACAACAACAGGGCCCAGAGGTGACGGCGGCGGTTATTGGTTCCTCTGTGGGGTTTCATTAATCTAATAGGGCACATTTAACGAGAACCATAAATAGATTAAACGAAGATTAGTTCTCGTGTCCTCAATTCACAAAGGTGACATTACAAAAATATTATTTATGTTATAATAACCGAAAGATATTTAAGTTATGGATATGTATGTTATTTTATAATTAGATGATATGAAATAAATGGTAGTGGAACGTGCAATGGTTTCGAGTCCCTCAAGGATCTATGATTGATGTACATATTTAAATAGTCTATTTAATAGGATGTTTTTAAATAGGATTTAAATAGTCTAACATATAAACAAACAGTCAATTAGATCTCTTTTTCAGATGCTGCCTCACTCTGATCAAAGATAAAACACCAGAAATAGAAGAGGAATTGGATCTTATATCCTCTTTGGAAATTTTGAATTCTTTCGGATTGTCAATTCTTCCAATACAAGGTAACGTCTCCAGCAGAGCCCTCCACGGAGTGTCACAAAATTCCATTTGATTTGAATTGTGCTTTGTGGTTTCTTTTATCTATGTATAATGACCTAAGCACTTCTAATATACAGATATACCTTAATAAATATCCATTGCAATTGTATAAAACATTTAAAAAGCCTAAGTCTTTAAACAGTGTAGATATTGTTTAGAATGCCACTTTCATTGCTGAAATTGTGATTGATTTGTAATAAATTGTAAATGATGCAAAGTATTGCAAAACATGTAAGCGTTAAACTAATGTAATTGCCATCTATACCGCGTTTTATCCAGTTCGACTGTGTGAAGAGAAGATAACGCTTATCGAGGAGTGCCTAAAGAGAGACGCGAACGCGTTCTTGGCGAGTCACAAGCTGCTTAAGCTGGCCAAGCTGTTGAGGGTGGGTCACGACGAGCAGACGAGGGAGGGTTCGGTGCTGCAGCTGGTGTGCGCGCGAGCGGTGGATGCGGGCGGCGCGGGGGGCGGGGTTGCGGCGTCGGCGGCGCGAAGGCTGGCGGCACTACGTCACGCACCTGCAGCGTCGCTGCTGGCGCACGTGGCGCGTCATGCGCACGCACACGCCGACCGCGCAGCCCGATCGCAACTCTACGCCGCTGCCGCCGCGCATGCGCCGCCGCACCTATTGCCGGACATATTGCGCGACAGGTGAAAAACCATAGGAAGTTTGTCTCGTTTGTGGCACGGGAAAGTTAAGTTTTACTAATGAGCTACATTTTGTTCTTTGCATGAGAGATACCTCATGTCCTTTTCTGTACTCCTGACAGCATGTATGCAAAATTTCATGATGAATAGGTTCAGAAGTTAACACGTGAAGGGGTAACAGTCTTTGTCAAAAATAATAAAGGTCTATTCGAATTGCTTGCGTCTCTTTTTATGGACAAGACGCCTTTTTAAAAGTAGGCGCAGTTTGTAAAAGTATGCACAAGTAGCTTTTGTTGACTCGTTACTAGTTGAAACGCACGTGCATTGCTCGCAGTACTCTCGAGAAGGAATGATTCGATTGGCTAATGTATTCGGTACTTGTTACTTTTTTGTGCCTCTAGTGTAGAGTAGATAGTATGTGAAAGTAGAGTTTACCAAAATGTGGAATTTTTAAAAAACCTTTAGTTTTTATGTAGAATATCATATTTTCTTACTTTTATTTTTATGTCATGTCATGCCCTACTTAACAAAATAGAAGCTATTTTGCAATTTGCAAGCGGTATTCCCGTGTTGCCCGCGACTTTACACGCGTCGTGTCGTGTTTTTAATAAGTTATCCATTTATGCTCGGTAGCTGTAATTCAAATTTTCAACTTTCTATCTTCAAAGAACAAAACAGAATTCCATTTTGAGTTGAAATTTTTAATAATCCTTAGCGGATGCTTACGTTACGTTGTACGTTTATCGATTTTGTAAGTATAGATTTGTCCTGATTGACGATTAACGCACAGTCAAAACTACTAAGTCTAGAAAGCTGAAATGTGGAACAAAGGGTAATTTAATAACGTAAAAGCATCCGCTAAGAAAAGATTTTTGTGTCCGGTTTCGCGCCTATGTTTTGCGTGTATGCGTGTAAATCCACGCAGGCCTTTCTTAAATTAGAAATAGATTTGTGAAAGTGATTAAACATAAATCGTAAGTATGAGTGTCAGTGATTGAACAGGATTGTTGTGTTTACAGACTAGCTCTGGAACTGGAGGACTTGCAGCAGACTGGCGCTGCTTTAAAGGAGCACGCTCATCTCGAGCAACGGTGGCCGTCGACCGACGACGAGTTCTCCGACGCCATCACCACTGTATGTTGTCATTTTCTAAAACCACACAATTTGTTTTCGTTTCACCGGATAGACGTAGTTGTAAATATATCGATTATTTTACAGCCCGTGATCGAGAAGAAAGACCTCGCGGCTCCGAGCGAGAGGGAGCAACCGATGCCATCCTTCAATCGTTTGATGGAGAGTATCGAGAGTGCGCACGAAGAGGACGCTTCGGAAACCAGCGCATGTCCGACTACGTGCCTCGAGTGGTATCGTACGTTATACGCGGAACACCGGGTGGTGGACGACGCGTACGCGGGGTTCGCGACACCGCGAGCACCACCCGCCGCCGACACGGCGCTGCACTGGTACTACGTGCACAATGTGCTGCACGAAGGCGCCGCGCACTTGGAGGGCGAGGTGTGTGCGCGGTGTTCCGCATGGCTGGTGCGACGCGAGACCCCGCGCGGCGTCGCGGGCGCAGTCCGTGCGCCGCTCGAGCGTCTCTTGCGCGGCCGACGTTCGCCGCTGCCGGCCGCTGCCGCGCTATACGCGCTATTGTTACGTTGCAACGCGCCCGAGCTGCGCGATGACGTGTATCTGACGCGGCCGCTAGCGCTCGCGCGGCGCACCATGCGCCTGCGCAACGCGTCGCAGGAGCAGCTGGACACGATCGCGCAATGCGTGGCCGCTCTGAGCGGCGTAGCAGATGTGGCCGAGCTGCGGCGGCGCGGCGTGCCGCTCGACGCGCCGCTCTTCCACTCCGACGCCGACTACAGACGCGAGGTTATCTACAGGCTGGCCAGGTATTCCTTTAGCGTTTTGTTTTATTTATATGTTCTGCTGAAAAGCAAAATGTGTTAAGTAGCAATACACACACAACATAACATTCAGCACTATGCAGGCGAATTTTGAAATATTTACTTAGTTTATTTGGATTGAATAAAGGTGATGAGCGATTTCAGTAGGAAATTGCGGTTTTTTCGCTCCGGCCACTTAAAGCTGCATGGTTGCAGATTTCAGAGTGATTGTTTGACTGTTTTAATTTTTCAGCGCGAAACGGCAATCTTGTACTTTAACCATTTTTCTGCTTACACACGTAATCTTTTAAAAATTTCTCATAAATGTATATACCTACTTAATAAGTTACATCATGAAAGATTTTAATATTTGTTTATTTTAATTTTTTTAAATTAAAAAAACCTCAAAATGGTATTTTTTGTTAACCTGAAGAAATTATTATGAACAAAATAAACAGCTTTAAGAAAAACTTCCAACGGGGCTTAATTCTTCGAAGTATAGAAATACACCATAATTTGTCCAAATTTTTAAGTTGATATTTAATACTATAAAAAGAAAACTGTGATGGCTCCGAAGAAATTTATTTTCAGTGTTAAAAATTATAAATAACTAGCTATGCCCGCGACTTCGTACGCGTTGAAAAATGAAAATATACGAGTTATAACGCCTGACACCTTTATCACTGTGACAGCGTGGCACGGTTTTTTTATATTTTTAGACGATCACTCGGGAACCTAACATTTTTCCAGGATAAGAAGTATCCTATATGTTAATCCAGGTAATAACCTATATGTGTGGCAAATTTCATCCAAATCCGTTCAGTCGTTTTTGCGTGATTGATTGAACTAACATACAAACTTTCGCATTTATAATATTTATAAACCTTCCTCGCTTATTGCTTTTTCTGTTGGCGAAAACCGATTCAAAATACTTTGGTAGTTTAGAAGAAATTATCGGAGAAACAGACAGAAACGAACATTTTATTTTTTATTTTATTATAAATGGCCTTTACTAAAGGCTAAAACCTTTTTTAGTTTTAGTTTTAATTTTCAATTTTTGGGTACTCAATTCTCGTTAAAACAAAAACAAAATAAAAAAGTAAAACGAAGTAAAGATTTGCCGAAACCCGGGATTGAACCGGGGACCTTTAGATCTTCAGTCTAACGCTCTCCCAACTGAGCTATTTCGGCCATACTAAATGTCTACTAAATTGAGAATGGCTATTGTTCTTTTTTTAACTTCCTTTTAAGCTTTAAATATATGTAATACATATTCATTATCTTAATTAATTTAAAACTTAATAAATAGTTAAGGATTAAGTGTTTGTGTGGATTTTGATAATGTACATCTTATTTTGATTCGTAAGCTTAATAAGGAATTCTCTATACCCCTAACTATATTTATAAGAAGTCTTTGTCTAAGGGCTGTTTGCCCCAATCCCTAAAGGTGGTGACAAATATAATATTAGTCAATATAGGTCTATCTCAAGGCTAGTCTATTTGGATAAAAAAAAATAAAAAAAAAATATTACTATATCATTGTCCTCTCCTCTCAGATGCATTCTGTTGTCTCACCTGAGCAAAGTGGATTTTCTTTGCGGTAGGAACGTTAACACAAAACCTAGTGGAATATACTGATTTCTTGTTCAACGCTCTTGACTGAATATCAGGTTGATGGCGTACATACCGATTTTTCTACAGCTTTTGAAAAAAATTAATCATTCTATTCTCATACGTAAGATTGCAAGACTCGGAATACACGAAGTCAGACGTTTGCCCCCAAAGGTTTTCGCTCCTAATTCCTACAAATTGAATCTGGAATCACCGCAGGGTGGACATCTTGGCCCATTTCTATTTACCTTATATTTAACTGATATTGGACATTGTTTTAATACAGAAGTTATTCAGATAACACCAAAATATATAAAGTTGTAACATGTCTCAAGGACTATCGACGAGAAGTTTTTTAAATGTATAAAAATATAAAAATGAGAGGTATAAAAATGCTAAAAAATAGTGAGCGAACAGCCCTACAATTAGTCCTAAATATTTTATTTTTTGTTTAATTTATAATATTAGTTTTTGAACGATGTCGCTTATTGGCTATTAAAATAAACAAAAACGAAATAGGGGAATGTCACATAATTTCTCGTGACAATCTCATTTCTCTTCCAACCAAGTTAACATACAACACGTTGAATTGTATTTCGCGCAGGTCGCCCAAGAAGGAAGACCTGGTGCGCGCGTGCGCGATGGCCGACAAGTATGGCGTGGACGCCGTGGAGGCGTGGCTTCAGCACGCGCACAGTGATGTCACACTTCAGCACCTCACTCGCGACACGCTGCCTCGCGTCGACGCCTCCACCTATGAACGGTAACTGCAGTAACTTGCAACTTGCACGTGTATCGCTCGACAAGCTATGGAGAGAGCTATGCTTGGGGTTACACTGCGAGAACGAATCAAGAATGAGGAGACCGTAGACGAACGAGAGTTACCGACATAACCTGGCGGATTAGTAAGTTGAAGTGGCAGTGAACAGTACCTACAGTACGGAGAGCCGGCGACGGCCGGAAGGTTCTCGAGTGGAGGTTATGGACCGACAACCGCAGCGTAGCACGTCCACCCATAATGTGGACAGACGACTTGATGAGGGCCGCGGGTCGTCGCGGACCAGTCCTATTGGAAAGTTATGGGGGGAGGTCTATGTGTAGCAGTGGACGTCCTATGGCTGAGATGATGATGATGATGATGATGAATACGTGTGAAGTTTCAGCAATCGTCTAATGGGTGCTTTGTCTGTGCAGCGTGAAAGAGGCGCTGTGGGAGCGCGTAGAGGGCACCGCGTATCAGGCGCTGGTCAACTACTTCGCGCTGCTACGCTCTTTGGACGAGAAGGCGACCGTCTTAGGCGTATCGGCCGAAGTCCACGCAAAGCTCGTCGGCAAGACGAAGGCGGCGTCGCACGAGCTCGACTACAAGCTGCTGTGGCAGGAGCGAGACCCGGACATCTGGACGCGCCATGTGGTGGCTGCCATGCGGGCCAACAACGCAGCTGCAGTGGGCAAGCTCGTACGCGCTTTGGGGGCCCACACTCGCTTGCCGGCCACGGCTAATCGGCTTTACGCCGATTGGCTCACCAGATACTTCTTCGATGTAAGTCCAGTACTCGCATGCGAACTTGACACGTAAAGCCGGCCAGTGTATTTTAACAGTTTTGATATTTTCAGGTGTCGCCGAGCCAGGAGAGCAGCAAGAAGTGGATGCAGCAGTACCGCCAGTGCGCCAGCTATTTCAATAAGCTGCACGCCGAAGACCTGCAGCAGTTCATCAAGAATATCTGCTTCAGCGATGATGCAATACAACGGTACCATTTGATCGAAGATATATCCGATTCGGTTTTGTAAGGGTGCTATTAAAATGTACAAGGTGTTGTTGCATTGTATGTTGCAGGGTGGCAAGTGGTACTCGCGGGCTGATGATGGCGCAGGCTAGCGAGTATTGTCTTCACGACCACAACGAGCCACGCCTCGCCGACTCGTAACTATACCTTACTGTTCGGTTTCCGTTCTCTTTAAAAATCCCTCCGATACTCCATCTTTTGCATAGCAAACAGTTTAGTATCATACAATGTCGTGTCATGAATAAAACGGTCGAAAGATGCTTATGGCATCTTTTGGCGAATTATCCAAAGCTTTTGATTGTACGAAATATTACTCTGGAATCGAATCCAAAGAATTTATAATAATGGAAAACGATCAATTGGCTCATCTGTAACACTAGGGGTGCCACAAGGATCAATTTCTTGGTCTAATTCATCATCTATATAAATGACCTTATCTAGTAGGGGATGTGTATATTTATTATTGTAAATTGAGTATTCTTGTAGATTATTTCTCCTATATACACACCTTTCCTAACCAGTGGTAGATTGATTTAATTTTATTGTTTTTGACGTAATTAATTAATTTATACTTGCTTGTAAAAGTTTAAATAGGAAAATAAATAAATATGAAATTCCTTGTCCAACAGAGAGGCGAAGGAGGGTTCCTGGAACGTAGCCGGGCAGGTGTTGGAGCGGTGGGCGCAGTTCCTGGAACGCTTCCACTCGAAAGAGTCTCAGGAGCTGATGATGTCCATAGATGTCGCGCAGACACCGGGCGTATGGAGGTTAGCTTTACTGTTGTCTTGCAAAGTTATATGGTAAATGTTTATCTCATATCTAATTTAAATTATAAAAGCGAAAGTTTGTGAGGATGTATTATGTTGTTATTTGTTACTTACTCTTTCATGCAAAAACACTGAAAGGATTTCGATGTAAATTTTTACTAATTTATTTTATTCATCAAAATAACGCCTATAAGGATTTTATTTAGTACTAAATAATTTTTCAATTAAAAATACAACTATGTGATCAGCGGTTATTGTGAAAAAAAAAATCCCAATGGCATTGTTGACTAGTACTCCGTTGGTTTTTTAACGAAACTCTGCTACATTGAAAATATGAACGCGCTATAAGTTGTTATTATAAGTTACTAGCGGCCCGCCCCCGGCTTCTCCCGGCGTGCAATTTTTATATACCCTAAAACATTCCCCGTTTATCCCTCTTTCCATTAGCGAAAACCGAATTAAAATCGGTCTACCCGTTCGCGCGTGATGCCGTGACCAGGAGAAATGGGGATTCATTTTTATATACATATAAGAATACTGGTACATCATAATGATTTCAAAATGTACCTGAAATGAAGAAGTTGTGTGTGGGTTTTTTTTTAAATAGCAAGCACTGAAATTTAAACAATAACTATTTTAACTATACATATTATAAATAAGTAAAGTATTTGTACCCCTCTCTCTGTTTTTCCCAGCTTCTTGGTTTTTGCTAACTTCTTCTAAACCAGGACTTCCCAACCAAGGGAAGGGGGCGTAATAGGTACGTTTGCATTTCCGAAAGAAAACATTTATTCAACGCGTAGGTAAATTAACTGTTGCGAATTGCCATTCAGTCGCTGCTATACAAGTTTCGACAAGTTACAACGCGACATGTGTTGCTTTCTCGTGCGCATCCCCGCCCGACCTTCCCGCTTGCGTCTTCTATCTATCACTCATAAAACAATTGTATGCCGTACTCACTTCTGTTAATCGTTCGTTTTCGGAAGACTATATTAAATTTGGATTTATCTTCACAGAAAAAGACGAGCTACAATTGCCACATAAATTTTAATTTTAATATGAAAATTTTAAGCAATGATACCAATGAGCCAGCAGCATCTTTTAACAAATTTTCTCGTTTGTTAATCTTTCACACCTTAATTACTCAACGGATCCTGAGATTTTACATAAATATTTTCAGCGATACAGAAAAAAGGACATAGAGTACTGTTCCAATGCCTTAGTAAAATATATTTATTGCCAATTGTTTTTTTCTGATAAATCAAAAATTATTCTCCCTTGTTTGTAAAATTGTACCACAAAGTACAAGTTGTCAAAGTAAGGTAGCTGTATAGTTAACTTTATTTTCAAAAGTGATTCATCAGTGATTAGACGAGATTCAAAAAGAAATTAAGTAAAAAAAAATTGGTAACATTTGGTCTCAACCGTCTATAACGACTAAGGTCACGGCTACTTTAATTATTCTTATTATGCTTAAGTTTATTTAAGTTTAAATTATTTTAAGGATAGGCAATTCTTCGCTCAGTGCGGCTTTATGTACGATAACTTACGAAATGGTGTAATTGATTTTTATGGAAGTTTTTATGAGATCGTATGTGGTTTTAAGTGAGTTGGAGAAGAGTCGTGGCGAATGCGAGCCTGCGATCGCATGTCTCGCGCGTTTGGTGATGGGCACCGAGGACGCGGCACAAGTGTTACCCGCACTTATGCGGGTGCTGCAACTGGAGGTGCTGCCGCATCTCGTCTTCGACCACATCACTCTGCACTGCGTCCACGACATCAGGTAACAATACTATATTGTCGTTGTGAACGAATGTTTTGTCTGTATTGAAGCAAATCAAGCTTGCACTTAACCTGGATGTTTTTGCAACTCAGGGGTTCAACAGTATGGGGTTAAGACTTTAAGAGACCATCATGCAATTTGTACGTTCATTATCGCAGTTCACGATGAGCTTTCATAGATTCACAAAAAAATTGCAAGGGATGATCTAATTTACATGAAATTACCGAAAATGTTGAAAGCAACGTCCAGAACCTGTTTCCGCTTGAAAGTACAAGAGAGCAGATAATATGTAGTTATCTATACCTACTGGTATAATAAAGCTGAAGGATTATTTTTAGTTTAAACGGGCCAATCTCTGGAACTGAAAATTTTATTTGATTTTTTTTTAAATTTGATAGCCCAAATCTTGAGGAATGAATTTGCTAACAAAAGGAGAAAGTCCTTTTGTTAGGAGCCTAACAAAAGGAGAAAGTCAGAAAAATGCTAATAATAAAGCAGAATTGTGTCGTGTTAGAAATTGAAAGATTAAATTTCCAACTAAAATGAGAACGCAAACATATTATACAAGCTGAACTGTCGGTCAGATTTCTTGAGAAAGGTTGTAGGCTATTTTACAACACGCTACGATCCTTAAGAGCCGAATACGAACTAATACCGCAGCGAATGGCTGTCTATCGGTGTATGCTTAATTGCCCATATCAATGACGTACCACACCGCGTGGGCCCCCTTCCGCGGGTCGCATTTCTACACGTTGTACTTTGTTAAATGTTGTCTGTGCTTTTGTGCACGATAAACACAGAAACGGTTTAACCGATTTGATTGCAGTTTTCAGCGATGTATTGTAGCAAATTTCCCGTAACATTTAGAGTTTTTTTTTCCATTCGAATCGGTTACAAACAAAAAAGTTAGGCGCTATTCTAGGAACGCATACAAAGTCGCGGGCACAGCTAGTACAGAATAAAATGACATCGTTTGAATATTATTTTTTTATGTTGAGGTCGGCAGACAGGCTGACGGTCCACTTGATGGTAGGTGGCTACTGTCGCCTATAACACAAGCAACGCCTAAACTGCTGCAAGTGCGCCACCAACTGCAGTAGGATTAAGGATAAGGGATTAGGAGGGGGGATAGGGAAATGGGCTCTGGCATCCCTTTACTCACTCACCGAAACACAACAGCACACGTGCTGTTATTTCACGGTGGTCTTCTGTAAGGGGGTGGTTATTGCCGCCAGACGGGCTGCCCAAATGACTGCGAAACGCAGTGTGCCCTGCCACTACTTTCCAAATCCAGACCAGAGCCAAATTTGAAAAGTTGGTTTTTCAAAGTTGACCCTGCCGGGAATCGAACCCGGGAACCCTAGAACAGAGTGTTAAGGCAAGCACCCTAACCATTCATCCAACGGGCTCGTCAATGTAATGACGTAATGTTTGTAATGAGAGTGGTTTGGTTTGGTTCTTAGCGACATGGAGGCGCTGGTGAGCCGCGTGGTGCAAAGCGATGCTGCCGGGGTGGAGTTCCCGGAGGAGAGCGTGGCTCTGATGACACGCACTGGCGCCGCGCATGGGCTAGGCGCGCGCGGACAGGTGACGCTGTTGGCGCTGTGGCCGTCAGCCGACGAGCGCGCCGGCGCGCACTGCACGTTGCGGCTGCTGGCCGCCGAGTGGCCCGAACTGCGATCGCTGGCCGAAGCGGACCTGCTGTCGGACGTGGGGCGCTGCGAAGTGTTCGCGCGGCTGTGCGCGGAAGCGCTCGCCGACGGTGCTTGGCGGCGACGCAAGGCGCTCGTTGACACACTCAACTGTTGGCCCACCACTATCAACAGGTAACGCGCTGATCACTTTTGGAATTGCAACTCAATTTCCGACGACATTAGGGTCAGTATTTTAGGGTAATTTACAGAAAATGTACAATGTTTTGTCTCTGAGTGTTCGATAGCTCACTTTGTACTACTGGACTAGAACTTGGCTGATCTATTATAGACAAATTAATCACCATATAAAATATCCTGATATATTTGATTTTTAAAGCCGTGACAAAAGACGACCCTGACAAGAAAGTAGCCCTGATGAGACAAAATCCTCGTTTCGTTGTCACCAATACAAATACACACTTTGCTACTGTTTACATTTTTTGCAGTAGCGACATTTAGTCGATATTTCGTGTTAGTCATATTGCGGCGATCTATTTACCGCCTCTCGATTTTAATGTTGTAAATATAATACAATTAAAAGTAATAACTGAAATATATATTTACAATATAAATAATTTATGAAATATGATGTTTAGTAATGAATATGGACTTAGAAAACTTGAACCTGCGAATTGTCCATTGAACTTTTGCCTTTTTTGTAACAGTTGTTACATGAAATTGTTAAACACTGTTACCGCTTGTGCTTGTCAGTTCCGGTCGAAGTCTCCAGTGCGAGTTCATCGGTTCGCTATTGAACCAGTCCCGCGACCACAAGGAGAGCTTATTACTCATCAGGCTGCTGCTCAAACGGCCGACGCTCAACGAACAGGTCTCTTTCCTCAATAACTTCGCTTCTAACATTCATGCGGGTGTTTGTTTGAAGTAAAAACGATGCGTTTGTTTCAGGAGATAAAATGGCTGACGGAAAATGTTAATGGCGATGCAGTAGTAAACGCCATTTGGGTTATTCTGCTCAGCAAATGTGAACATTCCAAGCGCGACATACCTAAACTAGCGATACAGCATAAGGTTTATACATTTTTTATACTTTTTATACTTAGTCCAAATTTATTTTACATTTGACATCGAATATGAATCAATACCTAATGATTGCGGAATGTGTTGATTTCTTTTGAAAATTTGATTTTCAATAGAAAACCGTTCTAAAACCTTTCTATTTGTCTTCCATTTATTATTGCGATTTTTCGTAGACCATTCCAACTGCCTCGTGCTATTTTATGTAGTAGCTTCTATCGCCTATTAGTACAAGCAACACCATAAGTGCTGCAAGTGCATTGCCGACCTTAGTAGGGGATTAGATATTAGGCGGTATAGGGAAATGGTTTATGGCTTCCCTTACTCACCGAAACACATCAGCAAACATGCTGTTATTTCACGGTGCTCTTCTATAAGAGGTTGTTTACTATCGCCAGACGGGTTGTCCAATTTGTGCATGTGCTGCCACAACTAAAACGGACCCTTAACGTAAGCATTATTTTCATATCGACAGATAATCGTGTCTAAGGCATACTCTGCACTCGCACAATGAATTACTCTATACTTTAGTGGAGATAGATGAGAGCATGCCTGGAAATAATTTCATATGAAAACATATTAATTTATGTTGCATGACTAAACAAACGTATTTTGTTAATAAGACATCAGGTAATTTTACAATACATAAATTTATTAAATTAATTAATTACTTACTATATTTGCTTGCCCTTGCTTTGTACAATTTAAGATCCTTTAAAACATATTTTAATGCAAATAAAAATTTAGTTATTTACTAACGGACACAGCGATATTGTTCTGCCCGAACAAAAAAAAAACTGTAACCTGATTGCAGGGCTACCCACGCAGGGACAACCCACTCAAACACACACAAAAATTTCATCAAAATCGATTCAGCTGTTTTAGTAGTTCAGTGAGACATTACAAATGTAATTTCCCTGTATAACATAACCTAGATAACCATAGATAACGAGGGATGTTGAAGTGTTAGTGTCAATAAAATAACTTCCTCCACCATCTGTTAAAAGCTTATGGAATTTACAAGCCTTTATCCTATGAAAAATATTTAATTTGCTATAAAACTATCCTCTCTCTCAAGTCAGAACTTGCACACAGAGAGCCAAATCGTGACTCGAGATTATTGTGAATAACGTTTGTACTGTTTTATGTTCACAGGAAGCAATTATAAAAGAAGATATCGAAGAAGATCTCATTAAGGAGTTATTGGATAATGAATTGTTTATAAAATTAGTAGCAACGCCCCTGTACGCGCCAATAGTGAATTACATAATGACCCCGAGGACCCACAGCCAGCACACAGTGGAATGGGCAGTCGAGCAATTGATGGCGGCCAACTGTTTGCCAGAGGCGGCCCACTTGCGACTTTTGGCCCGCGGCGTACCGGCGTCCTTGCGCAATTTCTCTACTACCCTCAAACTGTCTATGGCAAAAGGAATATTCAATCAATAAAATCAATTGTCTAAACACAATGCGATTTATTTTATTAAACTCTGGACAACATTTTACGAATTTTTGCTTACATACGCCGTAAAATTACACATAAGATTTGAGTGTATTTAAGTTGTGTTTTGCATAACACTACAGTACAAAAATAACGGCCAGGTTTGCTGTTTTTTTGCACTGTACGTACTCGCAGTAGGACGAGTTTTTACCGTCGTCGTACAAATACTTGATTCATCCGCATTTCTTTGATAAGGTGCTTGAGGAATCGCCTTCTAAGGTGCTTCCACTTGGTCACATTATCGTCTAGCCAGCCAGCAAGCCGTAAACATATGGTTTACGGCTTGCTGGTCGGCAGCGCACCTGCGTTCCTCCTAGGGTTGCTTGTGTCCTTAGTCGACGGTAACCACTTTCCATCAAGTAGGCCGTAAACCAGCCTGCCACTCTATAATGAAAGAAAAAGTTTTGAGGAATCTAGAAGTATACCTCTATATTTCGGCCATTATAAGATTGCTGTTCTGACAGGCAGCCCTGGATTTGTCAATAGGCCGTATAGGCCACGGCCTATGGGCGGCAGCGGCCTAGGGGCGGCGGATTTTAAATGGTTTTCGCAAGCTTTCGGAAGCCATCAAATTCTTACGCGATGATAAATGCAATAATAATAATAATTACCTAATAAAGGCCTAAGTATCTACCTAGGCCACGAGGAAGAGGCGGCACAAAGTGAAGGGGCCTATACTATGCTCAAGAAAAGTATAAATCCGGCACTGCTGACAGGAGTCAATTCCATACATTTTTTGTATCGTTTATCGGAAATGAACTCTATGTAATGGACATAAAGAAATGTCAAAAACGCATTCATAGAATGACCGTACTATAGGTACAATAAGTGATGTGAAGGAAATCTTATAATAGTAGGTATGTAATTAAAATACGCAAACTAAATTGGGCAAAGAATTTCTGAAAACCAAATTAAAAAAATTAAATACCTAACCAAAAGCAAAGTGCTCAGGGACAGGGATGCTAGATACCTGTTTTGTTTTTACCAACGCTTTCTTGACGTTATTATAGAAAATGGTACATAATTAGGAAGTTATTTAGTTCTCCAAAAAATGTAATAGTCTTGTATTAAAAAATTGGAGATTTATCAAATAGAAAAGAGCGATAGTTTCTCGCTAGAGAGTACTACTATGTTCCTTGATTCCTTCGTTCCTTGAACATACATAAGTACACGTACAGTCCATGTACATAAGTATATAGTATAGGTACCCAACCCACCCACAGTGTATTTTTTTATTTTGTTAAGTTATACACAGTTATACATACTTCCTCAATTTCGAATTAATGTTTTCGATATAATATTGATAGTATATTACATATATTATATTAAGATTGCAGTACTAGTGTCACTGTCAAAGTCAGTGAATCTGTCACATTGTGCTTTTATTTATTCTGCTATGCTCTTCTATTGTTCTGTTCGTTCGTCGTACTACAACAATAGCTTTTGTGATTACCTATCTTTTTTATTTTATCATTTAATTTTCGTTCTACAGTGGATTGTTTCAGTTTATATTAATTATATTGTCTTTTACTTTTTTCTTGATATAAATGATATAGAATAGTAAATTTATGTAGACATCGGATAGGAAGTTCTAAATCGCCGGCGTTCTTACTAGGGTTTTTATATTGAAACTATTTATAAAATGGGTGATTCATGCGTGGAGACTCCGGAGGCACCGGCGTGGTTGTCGAAACTGGAGAGCCAGAGGGAAAAACTGAGCAAAGCCCGTCTCGGTCACGACAGTGGCGCAGGCGCACCTTGTAATTCTTGCGGTAAGAATTTTTTTCCTAAGGGACTAACTACACTTACTTCAGCTCCATTCGCATTTCACTGGACGATTATGGTCACCTACACTTGTTCAATTCCTCTTCTATTGGTCAAGTATTTTTATTATAATATAAATAATAAGACACGTAAGAAACTATGTAATTACATTTAGTTCAGCTTTCGTCCATAGAAAACTTTTGTATGAGGATGTATATACACTCTTTAAAGCTGAATGGATATGAGACTGATAGAAGTGGAACCATATACGTTTTTTTAATATTGTCATGTTAATTTCGGCATACAGGCTGATGGTTCACTTGATGGTAGATGGCTACCATCGCCTATAACACAAGCAACGTCACAGGTGCTGCAAGTGCACTGCCGACTAGGGAAATGGGCTCTGGCACTTACTTACTGAAACAACAGCACACATGCTGTTATTTTATAGTGCTATTCTGTAAGGGGGTGGTTACTGCCACCAGACAAGCTGCCCAAATGAATGCAGTGTGCTCTGCTACTACTATCCAGCTACTACTATCCAGACCATGGCCAACTTTGTAAAGTGAATTCCAAAAATTGACATTGCCTGGAATTGAACCCAGGAATCTTAAAACAGAGCTTTAAGGCAAGCATCCTGACCACTCATCTAATGGAGTCGTCAAAGTGTAACCAAAATGGTCCAGCAAAATGCGAATAAGTGTAGTCACTCCCGTATGATGATTTTAGAAGTTCATACTGTGAGGCTTCTGCTGTTTTGTAGGGCCTACATGTCCTGGACTGGATCTGCATTTTTGGCGTAAAGTTTGTCGTGCATGTCACTGTAGTAAAGATGTTCACGATGTGCAAGATGATGATTTATCTGGATGGGCGCAATTTGAACTTCTCGGAACGACAAAACCTAAAAAAGTGTCATGTAAGTATACCTACATATCTTAATTAATATTTTTTAGTTTACCTTAATCTTTGAAGAAATTTTATATACAAAAAGTTTATCATATAATTATGAACATAAATTTCTTTATTTCAGTGCCACTGATAAAAATTCGAGGTGTCACCGACAAGCCAGTGAAACTTGATTGGGTTCCTCCAAATGCTTCCACTGAATTAGTATGTTTTTTTCTATATTTTTAATATTTGATAAGATGATTAGTGTGTGACTCAAATTAAGATAAGGCTACATGATTAAATAGGTAAAATGTTTTGAATCAAAGGTGAAAAAGTATAAATAACATGTATATATAATACTAGCTGAGCCTGCAACTTCATATGTGTGGTATTCGATATAGCGCGTAACTTTTTTGTTTCTAAACTGATTGTAATGAATGAAACATACACAGTACACTAAATGTCACGGGAAGCTTGCTACAATACAAAAATGAAAACCGCATTTAAATCAATTGAGCCGTTTCTGAGATCAGCGTGCACAAATGCACAAACAGGCAAAAATTCTAAAAACTATTTTTTTTACTTCGGTAACATAATGTATAAATTGTTTTTTTAAAAATATTTAATGTACAGACACGGTTCCTTCACGATTTTATTATATGTGTAGTTTGTAATTTAATGTAAGTAATTAAATATTTTTTGTAGTGTGTTTGCGTGTGACTCACAGTCTGCTACGTTGTTGAAAATGATGAAGTGTTTAATTGGGCCTTGGCCTTCCGGATCATATGCATGATTTCTTGCTTTTAATCAATTTCCTCATCAGATTAGATCCTCTTAAATCGATTTCATAAGAATCAATTCAAAATCACCCAAGGGACTTTCTCTAATGAAAAAAAAATGATAGAAGGTCTGTGTATAATTTGTAGAAAAATAGTAATCATTCTATTTTCTTGACATTAAAAAATCTCAATTAAACTCTCCAATAAATATACTTACATAGAAAAAATAGAATTTAAAACAATGAAAAACAGTGGCATCTAATTCTATTATGTGTGATACCATTGCCAACAGTTTAATAGTGTGGGTATAAAGTCAGTAATCAATCTTGGTTAGCTGAAGCAACCAATATAATCATTTAATCTAACCAATATAATTTAACCAACTGTGACAAATGAATGGAATTGTGTACTGATACAATTCCATTCATTTTCTAATGGTGATAGTGAAAAGAAATGTTGGTCGCATATAGTCATGTACACTATATGCGACCACCAGAACACTCCTATATAAGGAATCAAAATGGATTCTGTTGATATTTTGCCACAAGTATCTGTGTCTCAAGTGTGAAGTACTGCTTCGATCAATTTCTTTTAGGTTATTGTAGCCTTACTTTCCTGGTGAATTCAATGTTGCTCCAGATGTCGACACTCTGGATCGAAATACTCCTAAATATTTTAAAAGGTGTATTCTTGAACAGTCTAGACTAGACCTGACTAATTACTTTAATTGACATTATTACTCCCCTATGGTGAAATCCTTAAAAAAATCGTTTATTATTAATGAAATTATTAGTTCATTTACGATATTTAGTATTAATTGTTAATTTATGCTTAGTAAAATTAGGTATTTAAAATTTTAATTGTTTTATCACAAATCACCAAGTGTATTTCCCACTTTAACAATGAAAATTATCTTTTATCACAAACTTGTAATACATATATTTCTTTTATTTTCAGGTATCAGAATACATGTCGTGCTTGGGATCACTGGCCCCCGTGTCGGGTTCTGAGGCAGCTCGTCGGAGACGAGCTCAACTGCGCACACAACTGCCCCCACACGATGTGGCCACTGCGGCCAGACATCATGCCACAGACCAGGAGAAGACTGAACATACTGTATGTAATCACATTTCGAGTCCTTTTAGTGGCGAACGCTACTTGCCTGCGCGCTGAGGGTGCGTTTATATGATACGAATTATTTCGCCAGCTGGCCGCGCGGCGATCTGTTGTTATGGAAAAATAAGCTTTGTTGTTTTAAAGTTGATTTATAAAAAAAAAACATTGGATTGGGTGATTGTAAAGAATTTGAATATTCCCTAGATAGTAAAGTTTAAATTTGTTATTTAGGCAAACTTAAATATGCTGGCACCGCGCGGCAGCTGCAAGAATTTTTTTGCGGACGTCGTAACGGCAACCTAACTCTAAAACCATAAACATGCTGTTAATTGATGTTGATTCTGAAGAGTTAATTTTAACAGTAACCATTAGGGCTACTATCGGTTGCAGCCTAAATATTCATACCTAATGACATTAGATAATAATAAATTATTGGCCCAGTTTATGGCTACTAAAATTAATATTTTTTTCCTTTGTTTTAGGAATACATAACACGTATTAAAGATCACGTCGTAGGTATGGGCAACGTTGTTCGCGTGGGCCCATTACAAAATGGAGAAATTTACTCTGTCGAAAGTAGCAAGTCCCACCCATCTACAAAATCATATGCGTTGCCTCTGAAAATATCAAATGTCTCGAAGGGTGTTAAATATAATATAATGCCCAAGAATGCCTCAGACAAAAAGTTAGTGTTGGACTCTCAAGGTAACATCGTAAGCAGTGCTGCTAATTTGCCCGATTATAAAACAAGTCCGATGTTAAGCCATACTGTAAAGGAGAAACTCGATTCAATGAGAATTGAATCAGACCGAATTAAAAGTGCAGTGGAACATGGTCCCGTCTACGATAAGCTATTCAAGAATTTGAATGACGTAAATATCCCTGTTTTTAACGACGTCTATTTGCAACCAATAAAATCGTTCCGAGAGGAATACAACAAAAATCCACAATTTCAAGAGGAATTGGACGAGTTTGCATGTAAATCTTTGGGAGCGCAAATGATGCCAGATCTCTGGGCGGGTAACAATAATATCACTAACACTGCCAAATTAATTGACTCTAGAATACACAAGGGAACAATCTTCGCTCCCAACGGTGAGATCTGGAGTTGGAAACACGAGCATACAACTCCTGAACTCAGCGGCACAATTTGCTCCACGAAAATCAATCCACAGTATTCGGTAGTAACAAAACCTATCAATCAAGTGGAACCACAACAGACGGCGCCTTTAAGGGAATATATTAGAAGTCAGTCCAATGAGGATCTTCCACCGCCTCTGCCAAATTACAGCACCTATCCTGGCTCTTTGTCTTCAGGTGTGCATAATGAATGGTCGCCCATTGCTGAGCCCACATACTCTAACAGTCCTTTTGCCGCCAACTATGGGGAGCAAATTGATCCAATTATTGAGAAACTTTCTGACATGGCATTGAGTCCAGTAGAAATGGAGTTTAACAGAAAACTTTATAATGAAGGGGTGCCTTGCCAACGCTGTCAACAGTCAATGTTCGCTGGTGAAGTGGCTGTCAAAGCAGAGAGGGCTGGTCAGGAGGCCATTTGGCATCCGCAATGCTTCACGTGCAGCAAATGCAATGAACTTTTGGCAGATCTTGTCTATTTCTTCTATAAAGGCGAGATCTACTGCGCTCGGGACTTGGCTAATGTGTTGGAGATACCTCGGTGCGCCGGTTGCGATGAACTAATATTCACAAGGCCCTATACGGCCGCAGAAGGCAGAGCATTTCATGTGCAACATTTTTGTTGTTACCACTGCGATGCACCGCTCGGTGGTAGTAAATATGTGCCGGACGATAAGACCGGTCTGCCCATATGTTTGTCATGCTACGACCAGTTCCACGCGGAACGGTGTCGGGGTTGTGGTGGTGTGATTGGTCCCGAGCAGCAAGGAGTCTCCTGGACCACGATGCATTGGCATGCCGATTGCTTCATCTGTTCGGGAAGAATGTGTGGAAAAAGTCTCTTGAGTGGTCGTTTTGTTGTTAAACAAGAGATGCCTTTTTGTAGTGTGCCTTGTGTTCAGAGTAAAATAAAAAATTAAATAGTTTGATGATCCATCTACTATTTTCATCACGACCACTACAAGTTTTACATGTTTAAAAAACAACTATTGATGTTCTGAACAATCTATGGTGCCATCAATTAGCGGAGAAGTCTATTTGTTGACCACGTAAGGACAACTGCAAAATTTGCTTAACTATTTCAAATAGATGTGTATAACACGTGGTCATTTACTTTGGATTTGTCACTTGTCATGTCATTATTAGGACAACTTTGACTCATAGTCATAAACGAAATGAAGGGAACAAATGCAAAGACAAAATAACTCATTAGCGACAAAAGGGGTGAGGCATAAAGCAATTTCCATAAAGTAGTGCAGGTGACTGAGTTATATTTTTATACACATCTATTTGGGTACAACTATAGATATATACATACACATATTTTTTCCAATGTGATTTGTGTGATAAAATAAAACCATTTATAAGAACCCATTACAAATGAAAGGTTCTGTATTTTAAATGGATAAGTATATTAATCATATTTATGACCAGGGACCAGAAAGTGATTAAGAATCATATATTTTTTTAAATATTTACATATAAACGTAATGTGCATAGATACTGAGTTTATTGTTATACTATTTTAATTAAAGACATTCCTTATATTACTAGTAATAATTATATATGCCTTAATATCAATGATATATATGTATTTATAAGAATGGAATTTTTTATAAAATATGATTTAAATAATACATGTGTGCCAATAAATTGGGGTCCAAAATAAAGATAATTACTTATATTTTAGTTTTTTGATATTCCTTAAAAGAATAAGCGACCTTTTTTTCTTCAGGCAAAAAATGAATGGATTCCTATCAGAATATGTACTGCCATCTGTTGAGCGTAATGAGCATTAAAACTTTACTTTCAAGGAAGCGCCATCTAGCATACACTTTGCGTATCATTTAAATCTGGGAAACAGTGCGCGCTAGATGGTGTTGAAGTAATATATCAACAACTATTAAAACTAGGTAGGTAGGTACCAAAAAATGTATGTACCATGTGTCAGCTCTCACCATAGATAAAATACTACTTAACCAGAAGTATTATTTTATCTATGGTTCCCACGCACGACTGGAGATTATACCTTTAAACGTATAAAATTTTCCTCGTGTCCATATACAGCGTTATGGATACGTTTATTAATGTAAATTGTATAATTAAAAACAGATTTTTTTAATTATACAATTTACATAATTATTCTGACCACAGACTATTAGTCCTTTTTATTTTGAAGTCTCAATTTGGTCTCAATATTGTGGTATATGAATGATGGGTTTGTGACAGTGACAGATGACAGTGAGTGACTAATTCAATTTTTTTAGGTTAGGTAGTTGGATTATTATTGTTTTATTAATTGTAATTTTGTTATTGCAATTACATTGTTTAGACTAAAATAAAAGAATGCTCAGTGCAATAAGGAGTACTTTGCGAGTTTCCACAGGGACTGTAGTGCGTTTCTTTCAAACTTCTACGCCTCAGTTCACTGAGAGATTTAATCACAAATCTATACCCGCTGACGACGAAGGTGTACCAGGAGAAAAGGTCGTAGATTTAGATGCTTTAATCAAAGAGTAAGTATTCACAACTACACGTTGTATACGCTAAGCAGCAAATGTTACTTTTTTAAGTCAAGGTCCAAATTCAGAGTGATAACCACTTGATGGTAGGTGGCTACCATCGCCTCTATCACAGTGGTCTATCTCAACGCTGGTGAATGGTGCGCTGCCAACCATAGTAGGTAGGAGCAAGGGATAGGAAAAAAAAAATTATGGTTTTACATGGGATAAGGATTTTTTAAAATAATGATTTACATTGTCTATTTTTAATTTCTAAGATAAATGTATTAATTATTTGTACATACATATAGTTAGCTGTTTAATTTTTAGTTCATAAACTAGGACACATAGCATGATGGAGGGAGTTGAAGTTAACCACATCTTTTGTTATTGTAGTCGACAGACAGGCTGACGGTCTACTTGATAGCAGGTGGATACCATCGCATATAACACAAGCAACGCCAAAGGTGCTGCAAGTGAGCTGCCAACCACAGCAGGATTAACGATAAAGGTTAGAGAAATGGTTCTGGCATCTCTTACTTGCTCACTGAAATGCAACAGCACACATGTTGTTATTTTACAGTGGTCCTCTGTGAGGGGGTGGTTAATGCCACCAGACGGGCTGCCCAAATGACTGAAACACTTAATTTTTTTGAGAAAGTGACTTTTTTATATCAATGTCTGGAAGATTGTGTATTTTAGTGAATGAACCAATATTTTTAACTGCAACTTCCATACTGATATTATAAACGTGAAAATAACTTGGAAAGTAATTTCATACATATTGTCTGGAGTACAGGGAAAGAAAGGCACCACTTTCTTTCAGAAAAAAATACTATTCCTGAAGGATCATGTAAAAATAAAAACCCAGCATCTGGCAAAGCTATAACAGCAGTAAGATTGAATAAATTATTGCTCATATATTTTGTCATTTTATCTAAAATTTCATTTCTTAGAAGGTTTCACCTTTCACTATCCATATAGAAGATATTTATGGTAACAAAGTATTGTTCTAAATGAATACTTTTTTCAGTAAAAAGAATATTTTCCCAACTTTGGAATCTGATGATATGTTGTTCAATGGGACACCATATAAAAAGCTTCCCATTTGCAACATCAGGGTCAGTAAAAACAATACCATATTCACACTGACAAATACAGAGGGAACAGTTAAAATAATAAGATCATGCGGTATAGAGGGATTCAAGAATACAAAGAAAGGAACAAATATTGCTGCACAAACCACTGCCGTTTCATTGGCAATGGTGAGTACTTCTATAACTTCTTTTTCTAAACATGTTTGACATGTTGAGTAGAATACCATAAAACATAACACCATGGAAATAACTGAAATAAACTACATGTACTGTAACACTACAGAACTATCCGCGAACACTACAGAACTATGTATAATCGCCATTCCAGCTATATGTGGGCCCCAGTGAAGTTTCACATCTAGAGTAATATTCAGGAAAACTGTGGGTGTCCACAAGGTCCAAGTGCTCCCCATTTAGAAGTACTATATTGACATTTCGTGTTAAAAATATAATACACTTAGTTTTCGTATTGTTTAAAAGCAAATTATTCACATTGAACAACAACAAAGAGTTGTTAAAATCATCTGAGAATAATTTGGGTCTTTTACCCTTGAATAAAAGTTATGTGTTATCTGCGAATAATACCATTTCATGATTATCGTGAAATAATCATGTTAATATAATTAACAACGTGTGGCAAACCATTAATATAAATGAGAAATAGAAACGGGCCAAGAATTTAACCCTGGGGGACACCTATTTTAATTGTTGATCCAGGGGCGTGCTTTGCATTGATATCAATAGTCTGCATTCTATTCTCCAAATGAGAGCTTTGAAGTTTCAGTGCATTACTCTTTATGTCATAATGTTTCCCAATTAGTCTAATGTTGGACAAAATGGAAAGCCTTAGATAGATTACAAAAATCACCCAAGGCATCCATTGAATATCTCAACCATTAGCATCACATTAAATATGTGATGAATAATCTCAACATCTGCTCTGCATAGGTGTAGCTTTCCGTTTATAAAACAAAATATTTAATTAACTAAAATGAACAATAATCTTAAGCACCCACTTAAAAATAAGAACTTAAAATCCTCATTCAAGTGTCCCATAATTCACGCATTTTTATTTTGTTATCGGAATATTTACGTGCCAGTTAGCGTAGAATAAATCTGTATTAAATAATTTCAAAGGTGATGTAATTAGTTTTCCTTTTATTACATTGAGAAATCAAGAGTTACAGTTACCAGTCAGGCTGAGCGTCTACTTCATGGTAGATGGCTAGCGTCGCCAATAACTCAAACAACGCTGCCTATAACACATTTAAGGATAAGGGATTAGGAGGGGATAGGAAATGGGCTCTGGCATCCTTTACTCACTCACCGAAACACAACAGCACATGTGCTTCATGGCGGTCTTCTGTAAGGGGGTGGTTACTGCCGCCAGACGGGCCACCCAAATGACTGCGAAACGCAGTGTGCCCTGCCACTACTGGCTTTTCCTATATTCGTAAATTAACATGTTATTCATTGAAAAATATAAAGACTAGAAATATTTACATCTCAATTAGATCATGAATATAATCTTCACTTCATCAAAAAGTTTAACTCGTTATTTTATACATCAGGATGCATAGGACATTTACTTACTCAGCTTATAACAAAAAACTAGGCGGGCAATCTTAGACAATCAAAGTTTTTAATGCATTTCTGTTCTAATTCAGTTTTTTTTTTAGAAAGCACTGGATAAAGGATATAAAACAGTGAGAGTGAGAGTCCAAGGGCTAGGTCCAGGAAGATTGGTAAATAATTTTAAATAGTAAAATATTTTGCATATATATTAGTAAAATAGATATATTTTGCCATGTAACATAAAGAAATCAAAAAGATGTTGAATTTAAATATGATTTAATGATTAGATTTTTTTTCATTTGGTAACACAAGGTAGCATCATATTTCTCATTTAAACTAATAAATTCCTTGACTGATTTTAATGAAATATAATAATTGACACAAAGCGATTTTTTTATGATATTTATATGTTACAGGCTGCAGTAAAAGGTTTGCAGATGGGTGGTTTAGATATAGTATCTGTCACAGACAACACACACGTATCTTGGAACCCACCAAGACCAAGAAAAGCAAGAAGATTGTAATTTGTACATTGATTTTTTTTTAGGTTTAGTAAAATAAATTAATTTAATAACCTGCTTTGTTTCAATTATATATATATGTTCATAGAACATTTTCCAAATACTGAAAACTCAAACAAAAAACTTTGAGATTTCTTTTGACGCGCCCCAGTGCAGTTCGAGTAGTATGCAATATAACTGTAGGGGTTGTAAATCCTTACATAAGAATTGTATTGTCAAATGTCAGTGTCTGACAAGTGCGCTTGAGGGATGCAAATTAAACCACCTTTAGTCTTGATGACACTTAATATGATACTACTAGTCTAAGAAGAGCACCAACTGTTACTGGTTATAATCTACTCGACTGTCTGGTGTACACTGGAGTGCTGGTCTAAGAAGATCACCAACTGTTGTTGGATCTAACCTACTTGACTCAGATGAACACTGATTTATTTGCACATGTATTTCGATAATATAATCTTAGTTGACCCTGTTAATTATGTACATACAATGAGGGCTCTACTTGCCACAAAGATTTGCTTTCCTGATGAATTTTATAAGGTCATGTAAACGTGCATTTTTGTTCTACGTGCTTGAAACTGCTTAACAGCTAAAATATATTGCCTTGACTTATTTTAACCATTGTTTTTTGTTCCTATAAGATAAGCAAATTTCCGTGTATGTAACACCGTACAATATTGTGTATATTTTGAAGAGTATAAGAATTTTCAAATAAGTGCTGCAAGTTCCAAAGATTACTCTTCATGTTTAAATGATGGTAAATTACGAATTCATGGGTAACTAATTGTATAAATGAAATAAATAAATATGTTTAAAACTATAATTAAATATATAAAAAAACATTTACAGAATTAGATTTAACATAATTACAGGATTAAAAACCGTATTTGGATTGTGTTTGTCTCTTTGTCATCCTGTTATTCGCCCACTGATTTTGAAGTTCAGCTTCATTTGCTTTAGCCTGGAAATAAGAGACAAAAAGTAAAAACTCTGATACAGGAGCATAAGATGGCAATACTAACTATGCACTCATCCATCCAACTCAATTCGGTTTTGTATGGGGAGATATGTACGCATCCATAAATAGGTTACCGTATCGCAGTGGAGTAATTGTTTATCATTCACCGCTGTACGCAGTCGATAAAGCAGTTTATGGCTATGAATGTATACATGTAACTAAAATAGTCCAGGGATGTGTTCCAGCACTCCTTCAGCCAGGCTAATTTTGCTCTACTGTTATTTAATCATACCCGTTCCGGCAGGTACAGCATAATTAGCTCTGACAGGTCGCCCAGAACGGGTATGATCAAATTATGCTCAAATGGAGTGCTGTAATGGCCAAAATTAGCCTTGGCTGAAGGAGTGCTGAAATACAGCCCAGCTAAGTAAAATGCGAGTTGAGCTGAATTAAATGTGGTTACTCTTATTCAGAAACCATTATTTCATTTTGAATAAATTATTCTTATTCTTTATAATTTAGTTATTCTCTATAAATTTCAATCGCTTACATACTTTTGCATTTACCAGTTTGTAATGAATATTCTATGGGGGAAAACTGGTAAAAAACCTCATAGTCGCTTTTTTCACCATAAATTTCCTATACAAGTATACAGTAAACAAATAATCGGCCATTAGTCTCGAGCAGCTCCATAAGTCCAATAATAAGTTTTTGAACATGATTTCTGTATTATTACTCTTTTAAATGTGTATTATGGTTTGGCTTGAATGTGACTTTGGACCTTATTATAGAAATGTATGCATTAGTAGAATGTAGGTTTTCTCGGCCGGTATCCATATGAGTTGTGGGTTTCCGGGATGATGGCCGAGATCTCGCTCGAGAAGTCGAAAAGTGCAGAAGTGAAGTGCAGTGATGTGAGGTACTTTTTCTTCTAACACGGACTACACCACTGAGGATGTCAACCGCAGTTGTTGACGAAACGTTTGGAAGAATTTCCGACAGACCTGGGCCATCATCCCGGAAACCCACAACTCAATGTATGCATTGATTCAAAAATAATTGTTTTATATTAGCTAAATTTACTTTATATTTTATTGGTCATAAACTTAATTTCTTTTTCGCAAAGAATGTAATTATGAGATTCATAATAGCTTAATTTATGAATCTCATAATTACATTACATTATACAGACTATTAATTTATTATCAAACTTACTTGATGTGCCAAGTATGTAATTTGGTGTTTCCTCCTCTGTTGGCTGGTGGGTTCGTTGCCCGTCCTCTTACTGCTGGAAACCCTCTTGGTGGTGTCCTGTAGGAGTCCCTTCATGAGCCACTCGCGGGCATCTGCCAACACTTCTTGTTGATTCACATCTACAATCTGTATCTCCTCCATTTTGCGCTTACCACGTGCTCCAACAAGTTTGCGTATCTGAAATTAAATAAGTTTGTTTTTGTTGTAAAGGTTGGCAAGCAGGGTGATGGTGGGGGCTACCGTCGCCCATTCACATGAGTAACTAGCTTATAAAAACAAACGTTGAAATCTTGTATGAAAAGTGCAGTCCGCATTGAGGAACAAAACAATAGCGCGTTATAACCTGCCGTCTTGACGACATCTGTCGTCAAAAAAATGAACTAAATATTATCATAATATGTAATATCGATGAGAGAAAGAAATTTTTGATTTCAACCTTGTAGAAGGGGTGAAAAAAAATAAAGATAGGTTTTTTTTCCAAAATACACAAAACTGGTAAGAGTTTCAAACAAATATTGCATAAAAATGCTCATGTAAGCTTTTGCTAAAATTAAAATTAATAGAGTTAGTAGGGAGGTTAGAAAATAAGGGTTGATACATAAATTTTAAACAAGTCAGTCAGCGTAAAAACCCTACCTTCTAAACCCCTCCACCCAACTCTGTTAATTTTAATTTTAGCAACATTTTTCTAACTCTTAAATTTAGAATAAACACCTTTTTTTTCACCCCTTTTACAGGGTGAAATAAAAAATTTCTTTCACCCATTCATATTTCATATCTTCTAGAAACTTATATCAAAAATCTATTTCAGGGCTATTGCTACTTATCATAATTATGTCCATTGCTTTCATTTTAAGCTTAGAAGTTACGATAATTTTATTTAGCCTCATCTATTTCACTAAAACAGCTGTAATTTCTAAATAAAAAAATAGCATAAAGCCCCTCATTCAAGAAATTGTTTCATTACAAGCATTTATACTCACAGCTTCCTCATTGAGTGCAACTTCCTCATTATTTGAACTATTTGTTGTGTGATTACTTTCATAAGTTGTTGATCCTTCTCTATTATCATTATCAACAAATTCCTCATTACTGTGACCATAGTCCGGACTTGTAACTAAATTATCTGTTGGGTCTGGTTTGAAATATGACCTTAACTTTTGAGCGGCTTGTTCACTGCTAGAAAGAACATTTCTGACTTCTGTACTTGATACAGGTTCCAGATTTAACGAAAGATCTTCAATGGGTTCTTCGACTTTGTTTATTGAGAAGAAATCATTCTGCACCTCATCGTCACTGTCATCGGAATAATCTAGGGTCAGCAACTTGTTCTCCACTTTAGCCTTCTTAACTGCAGGAGTTGCTACCTTTTTCTTGATAGTATTATTTGGCTTTTGTGTGAGAACATTTGGAATAAGTGATGTTGATTTCACCGTTACTCCGTTCCTTGGTTGAGGTAATATACTAAGAAGTCCAGACTTTTGCTGTTTAAAAATTAGCATTGATTTATAGAATACATATGTATGTATGACGGATGAATTTGTGATTACTATCCAAATATTTATATTGTAATCTTTAATATAATCTATTCAGCTTCAAATATCTCTAGGCACACAACGTCCTTATGTTAATTGCTTCAATATTGTGAGATATAAGTTTACTGCAGTAATTTCTACATTGCCCAGTAATTCAAAACAAATTTATTCAAACAAGTTCATAAAATAAGTTTGTCTCTTATTATCGTGCAAAGCAAAAGTGAAAATTTTATGTAATATTTAAAAAACTTACTCCATTAGAAATTTTAGGTCTTTTCATTTGTGTAGTATCCTGTATATCTTTAAACTGAAAAATAAAATTGGAACAGATCATTACACCATAATTATGTACAATTTTAAATTAAAAAATCAAATGCAAAATGGACTAATTTTAGAAAATGAAATATTAATCATGTGACCCTGTTCTATTGAGGCTGTCATTATCCAATCCAAATTTTCTGTTCTTTTCTAATGCAAACAGTAAATCATCAGACTATTTATTTAGCAAATCAAGTGTGATGTATTCACCTCCCTCACATTCTCAACCACATGCATTTTCTTGCAGTAGTCACTGACTTAACCACACCGTGAATAAAAGAGTTAAGTTTATTCACGGTTAACCACTTAATTTCTGTATTTTTTGATCATTTAATTTAAACATCTAGTTTGGCATTTTAAAATTTACATGTTAAATTATTTGCCATAAGAGTTTCTGCTTTCAGTGTGCCATAATGACCTTAAAGCTTCTCATTACTTATTAAATTACAATTTACTAACTACATAAAGGTGTTTGAATTGATACTATACCTGTATAAATTAAATTTGGCTTGGTTCTATACAAATTAAGACCACACTGCATAATTGACGAGCCCATTGGATGAGTGGTTACGGTCGATTAACTTTGGAAATGAACTTTTTAAAGTTGGTTCTGGCCTGGATTTGGAAAGTAGTAGCAACGCACACTTCGTTTAGCAGTCATTTGGGCAGCCCTTCTGGTAGCATTAACCACCCTTTTAGACAGCCTCTTTAAATAACAGCATGTGTGCTGTTGTGTTGCAGTAAGTGAGAAAGGCATGCAAAAGCCTATTTCGCAATCCCTTCCTATTGCCCTTATCCTTAATCCTACTATGGTCGGCAGTGCATTTGCTGCACCTATGGTGTTGCTTGTTTATAGGCGATGGAAGTCACCTACCATCAAGTGAACAGTCAGCCTATCTGCTGACCTTAACTATGATTGTGCAACAATCATTCTATGCAAAGTTATCTAAATAAAATAATTAAGTATATATTGAATATTCATACATCACTGAGAGATGGTACTGTGATTTTAGCCCTAGGCTTCACTGTATTTGTTATTGGCTCTCTTTTATGTAGAAACTCATCATCATCCTCAACTATAGACTGCTTCTTGTTTGATGGTTGTGGCAACAGATTGAATAAGCTCCGACTATCAGGACTTTCATCAAATACCTTTTCCGGGTGTTGTACTGCATTGGATTCTAAAAAGTAAAAAGACATTTGAATTTCTTTAGGTTTGGTATATTACAGCTAGCTAGTTAAGCAGTGCAGAGTTTACCTTTTACATTCTTATTTGATATTCCAAGGGAGATGTCTTCGTTGTCATCGTCTTCAAATTCGCTTGAATCACTATTATCATAAGTGACTAAGGCCATGGTACTAAATTTAAAGAAATATTATGTATGTACGTTGGTACTTGTAAAATAATAAACTATTATGTAGATAAAGAATTGGCACTGAGTATGCGTTCGCTCCAAAATTAGTCAAACTAAACTAAACTAAATTCAGAATGTAGTACAACTTATTTATTTATGTTATATGAATGAACATTGAACATAAATAAAATATCACGTAGTACCAACATAGCTTTGTGCAAAAAATATATATACTCTCTAGTCTTTGCGTTTGTGTGGTAGTACACTTACCTTAGTACAGTGGCTCTAGCATGAGTTTACGATACTACACTCGCTAGCGAGAGCGTAAAACATTTATATGGAAAATTTATAATTTGACATTGACAGTTCACGATTTTCCATACAAAAGTTTTACGTTCTCGCTAGCGAGTGTAGAAATGGTGTAGTATCGTAAACTCATACTAGACTAGAGCCTCTGTGGCTCTAGCATGAGTTTACGATACTACACTCGCTAGCGAGAGCGTAAAACATTTATATGGAAAATTGATAATTTGACATTGACAGTTCACGATTTTCCATACAAAAGTTTTACGTTCTCGCTAGCGAGTGTAGTATCGTAAACTCATACTAGAGCCTCAGGTCAAGGAAAATATATTTCTTTGTATATAGTATTATAATTATAGTACCCTGACGTACTCTGATCTGTCATTAACATAACATATACAGAGTAGCCATTAGCCATACCTCTCGCTTAAAGTTGGTCTTAACGGCTATATTTGAATAGCACGCTACATGGAATATGCTATATTTTTATAGCATGCTATTTTTGACGCTATATTATAACGATAAGATTTTTGTTAAAACACGCGCCGTACGCGTTGTAACGTTGGCGACGTTATATTAAATACTGCCGGTAAATTAACATTCTACTAAACTTATAACATGTATCGAATTTGTTAATTTTACCATGGTGGCTTAATTAATTTCCTTATTATCGATTTCATGAATATTTCTATGAGCAGTATAATAAAAATGTATTATTTTTAAAAAATGTTCCTATTATAATGAACTATCCTTCATACTTTGCAGGCTTAGGACTGTCTATAATTTTATTTTCTTTGGTTTTCATGTATGATCGAAATTTTATAGAAATGGATATTAAAATTATAGGCGTATTTAATCTTGTGGATTTCACTTCTTGGGATTACTTCAATTCTTAATTTTTATTTATAGTAATTAAAATTACTTAAGTATTTGGATGGTGCACAAAACATCTAAAATAACTTATATATAACATATTTCACAACTATCTATCCAGATGTATAAAACACACTCTCTATGTTTTTTCACGTCAAAACATAAAATTATACTTTTTCTTTTTTGCTGTTTGAATATCAAACCTTTTTAAGTCAGCCAGTATTTAAGTTCAAAATTCATTGACATTTAAAAGTTCATTTTATATACATAAATCGGCTTATATACAAAAGCTATTATTTACACATCTTTTTACATATGTCGGCGCTTTTGATTAACGAGAGTAAACAGCAATGACAACTGTCAGTTGTCAACTGGACAGCGGGAGCGGAATGTCATTGTCGTGGACTCTGACACAACACCGAGCGCTAGCGCAGAGGCATCGTGGCCGAGTATTACCTTATGAGAAGGCAATCGGTTTACATCAAGTGAATTGTGCTACGTGTTTGGTGGAGTGTTATCTGATTTGATGTGATTGGCTGGTGGACAATGCGATCGAGGACTTATTTTGTGCCGATTATAGCTTTTGGTTTAGAATTACAACGCATGACCTAATGTTGAATTATATTCTCCGCGCCCGACTATTCTCGCCTATATGTCGTGATCAAATAATATGAAGACCAATGATAAAGAGGACCCTAATCATGTCCCTTCATTGCGGAGGACCCTAATAAAATCCCTTCACATACATAATTATCTATTTACACTTTGTTTACATTTAAAAACATTATTTACAAAACACAACAGGCATAACAAAGTTTCATATTAATACACACACTCGAAATTTAACGGTTTTCTAAAAAAGCGCGAGAAATCGCTAAACGACCTCAGCCCATGTCAAACATGACGGCCAGTTACCGGTCAACAATTGTTTTCTTTTAACATGCTATTTTTTACAATTCGTTGCGCGGGACGAGCGTGCGTAACAGCGCCGCCCGCCAACCGCACGCCGCGCGACGTTATAAGATATCGTTATAATTTTAACTCTACCTAAATTTTTATATAGCGCACGCTATTCGTTACAAGTAAATAGCGTGCTATTTTTATCAGCTATACGTTATATTAACCATCACTACTCTCGCTAGGCTAGAGTAGAGGTGGGTCGGTACGCGATTTTGCCGTATCAAAACGAAACTATTTATCGCCACCCAATACCGGGTTTTGAAACTATGTATTTTAAAAACTATGTATTGGAGGATAAAGTTTTTATAGAGCGTTGCGGTTGAAACTGTTTGCCGAATAAAGTCTTTTTCGTGTGTAACGGTAACGTTTAATTGAAACTGTGTATTTATTTGAAAACAACGTTTCCAATATGTGAGCGAGAATGATGGGCCCGCTATAAATTTTGTGTTATTTGTTGAGTTATGATATAAATAAAATTTAAAAATATATAATTTGTGTTTGTTAAGTAATTTTTCTAAATATTCTTATGCCAAATGATTCTAAATATCTTTCCTTCATACTTTAACCAGGCTTAGGACTGGCTGCAAATTTTTATTGTTGGTTATTCGATAATTTACACTTATATTTATACTTATTATTTTATTTAAATTTACTTAGACTATATTTATACTACGAATTATGAAACTATCTTTTATTTACACTATTTAACACACCAAATAAGTATTTAAGACTACAGAAACAGTCGATTTAACTCAGGAAGACATGCGCGAAAGCTAACGAAACGGGAACGAAACGAAAGTGAGTGAAAACTAAATCTAAAATAATCCAAATAAGTATTTATTGCCTTCTTGAACTATGACCCTCATTGACCTAATTCAAAATAGCCGATAACTGCACTTAATGCAAAAGAAATTAGGTGTTAAATCCTACATCTTCCTCCTAGTAGAGAATGTGAGACGGGCAGGGGGCGCGGAAATATGTTTGCATTTCAGCGCGATCCGTTGCTCTCACTCATATATGTCGGTCTCTGTCGCGTTCGCGTTACATCGGATATTCGGTATTTCCAGAATCATAGACCATTCACTACTACTTATCGTACGCAGCGTAGCGGCTACCAATACATAGTTTTGCTCGATACATAGTTTTTGTGAAACTCAATACCATGGTTTTTGAAACTATTTGTGGTTTGAAACGCTCACCTCTAGGCTAGAGTCATGCTAGAGTATATAGGTGGTAAGTGGTATGTTCCTTGAGCTATACCACAGTTTTACAATACATATTTTTTTTGTATTTTTTCTTGGAAACAACGTTGTCACAAACGTTTTTATCAATATATTCGGAATTCACAAACGATTTCCGATCGATTGACTATAATCTCAGGTTATAATACATGATCATAGATTAGTGGCACTGTCTGTCAAGTTTTCTGTCAAAAAGTTCAACTCGACACCAACAAACTGTTAAATAAAATAGTATAAATGCATAATAGTCTTTAGTCAAACCTAATCCAAGGTATCATACTTTATATTTTTATTTCAATTTTTATTCAGGATTTTCAGCATGACCTGTGATTGAAATGTTTATATTTTATATTACCTACCTACAAGTTACCACTATCACCGCGTTTAATGAAAGTCCGAATTTTGATATTGTGATTTACTGCGTTTTCTAGGACTCGCAAACAGTATGCCGAAAAAATTCGCAGGAGAAAATAGCAAGGCAGTCGCGGCACGACAACGCAAGGAAAACGTTAAGCAAGAAAAGGAACAAAAACTGAAGCAAACAATAGATGATGCGTCTTGGGAAGACAATGACGATAAACTTAAGAAAAAACAACAAAAGAAGGTTAGTACGTGAACGATTCCTTAATTTTAAAATTAATAACTAATTCCTTTAGTGAAATTATCCAATGAAATATAAGTTATCTCTTGTTTTTTAATCAGGAAGATCAAGAGAGAAAAAGGCAAGAACAGCTCCAAAAGAAAGCAGAAGCGAAAGCTTTACTGGAAAAAGAAATGGAAACCATAAAAAGCACTGCTAAAGCGCCCCCACCTCCAAAGATCACTCGTGCACAAATTACACAGATAAAGGAAAAATCTGTTAAGGCTGAACAACCAAAACCTGTGGTATGTAATCAAAAGCTTTTATCCATCAACTTCATAATATGCAAATTGTAGAAAAAATATATATCTGAGATTAGCTAACTGAAATAGTGTGTTATTCTTGTAATTAGTGGTTGTGCTTACATGACACTGTAGTTATAATTTAAATCTTCAATCGTACCTCTGGGATTCAATTATCTAAATCAATAAAACACTATGTTGTTTTCATAATGTACTAGCGTTCCGCCCCCGGCTTCACCCGGGATGCAATTTTTATATATAAAAACATCGGATTATCAAATCGTTTGGATTACAGAACATATTGTGCTTTTCACAAAACAACAGCTAAAACGTGCCTAAAATGGGTTATAAGTGTTAAAGAAAGAAGAGAAATGCATGTCAGTGTAAAATACATACTTTATTTTTATGTATGTAATTAAATAATAACCATAAAGTAAAAAAGTATTACAGTAGAAAAACATACATACTACTATATTGTAAAATTATACGTACATATTTTGAATAAAATAACATAATCAAAGTCTTAAAGTTTAAAAAAGTCTGTCATTTTCTTCTGAACCAATGATGAAGTGCGTTTTTTGGCTGCTAAGTCTCGAATTTGCTTTAAGACCATCAATTGCGGTAAGCAGCATTCGGGTTGCCTTTCGTACCAGTTCATTGCCATCTCTAATTAACTAAATGAAGAAGTCGAAGATTGAAATCCATTATTGTTTACATACTTTTAACTCAGCGTTAACTCAGGCAGCGTTCGGATTACGGAGGTTCCGATTAAAGAGGTTCTACTGTACTTGTAAATAAATATATATTGAACTTGAACAAAATAATTGCTTTCACAAAGTAATATTTGTCTATGGAATAATAATAAATAATCAGAGGTTTATTAAAAACAATCCATATAATTTTCAGTCTTCCAGAGTGGTTGTCGAAGAGCCCCCATTGGAAGAGAATCTCAACAGGATACAGTTGGATGGAGAAGTGGCACAGACAGTTGAAGAAGCTATATCAGTTCTCAGGTCTAATTATCAAAATATTTTTATTAGTTTAGGTACACTTTGCATGTGTTCTTGTTGACTAAACTGAGAATTTGTAAAATGAACTAAAATTTGAATATTTTGAAATAACAAAATGAATTGAATTTACTGCAATCATGAAAATCGTAATTGTAGTTTTATTAACAGTAACAGATACAAAGAAGTAAATTAAAGTCACATTTTAGAACAGAAACATGCACTGTATATTGGAAATCTCCAAAAGTTTCGGTCTATCCCATATAGTTCTACTAATCAGTCTCAGGATTTCTAGATTTTAATAATTAATATTAAAATAGGGTTAAATTTTAGCAAGATGTATCAATAAAAAAAGGATATTAGTAAACATCAATATTTTTGAACATAAAATCAAATCATGTTTATTTCTCATAAACCCAAATTAATTTACTAGCAGTAAAATCTTTACAGTATTTTTTAAACCTAATCATTGATATTAATATCTAATACATGTCATTGGTCATAATTCCCAGGACCCAAAGTATAATGCTAAGTTTTTAAAAATATTGATTTTGTTTGTGATTCAGGCATTTCTTTAACAATTGTTATATAATTGGTAGGCTATGTTGGCATTGTTATAATATAATGAAAAAGACATAATTTTTCAGTGACCACGTTGATAGTGATAAACACCCTGAGAAGCGTCTGAAGGCAGCCTACACAGCATTTGAAGAGATCAATCTTCCAAGGCTAAAAATGGAAAATCCAACATTGAGGCTCTCACAGTTGAAGCAAATGCTGAGAAAAGAATGGACCAAATCTCCACAAAATCCACTTAATCAAAAGTTTTAGTTATCAATCTATTTAAAAATAAGAATATTGTCCAAAAATTGTTGATAGAAAATTTATTAGATGTTTTTAAATATTTAATTAATCATTAATAAAGTACCGTTAAAGAAATTTTGGTCATACATTAAACTAAGTGTACTCATTTGAATTAAAACAAAATGCTGATTTCTTAATAAATTTGTATAATTTCTTAATCAATTTTCACTCGGGCTCATTGACGTATTGTAAGGGTATGCCTTTGCGACCATCCTCCGCCATTTTAACTTCAGTCTCGCCCAGTTTTTGTTCCAATCCCTTCCAAGACCTCGCTTGAAGATTGCCACCTATGTTGTCCAAGGCCCAATTCTGCCTTTCTAACAAATCTGTGCTGCTTTCTTGGTTTTGATTAATTTTGGTCTCTCTGATCTTTCCCGTGATGAGACTGACATCTGTACCTTCTATTGTGCTAATGTCACAATGGTGGCGTTTCCCAGGCAACAGCTCATCATAATCTGTGATGTGATTGTTAAAATATTGTTCCCTGTTTGAATTTAGAGCCACCTCCAACTCAAAGGGATACACAATGGGCGCGTAGAAGTCTCTGTTGCTATATAAATCGTTTTCCGGGCATGCAATCATTACATAGATATCAATCTGCAAACAATAGGAAAATTTATGAGAATTTAGCAGTGGCAAGCAGAGATTTATGTATTTTATAAAGCATCTGTTAAGAAAAAAAATTAAACTTTGCGAAGTCAGGGGGTGGGTTGTTAGTGATAAAATATCAAGTCATGTACATACTAAAAATTTATTACATACTAAAAAAAACCTTCGAAACTAAGGTTGTGTGTTACACCGGGGCGCAACTTCATAGCGCAAAAGACACTATGAACTGTTTACCCCAAGGTGTTAGTAAAGGTCCAAAAAATAGATCTTGTATGTTAATAATTAACGAATATTAAGTAACCGAGACAACAGTATCACTCAGAAACTAATGGGATTATTTTTTAATGATCCATTTTGTAAAATTTCAATTATAAATAGCTATACTTAAAGAGCCCTCTGGTCTAGATCTGAAAAGTAGTGGCAGGGCAGGCTGCATTTCAGTCATTTGGGCAGCCATCCAGTGGCAGTAACCTTGACATATACTCAGTGAGTGAGTAAGGGATGCCAGAGTTCATTACCCCGTCTCTTTCTAACCCCTTATCCCTAACCCTACTTTCTTTGGCAGATCACTTGCAGCACCTGTAGTGTTGCTTATGTTTTTGTTGTGTCATAGCCGCCTACCAACAAGTGGACTGTCAGCCTGTCTGTCGACCTTAATATGTAAAAACTTTAACATTTAAATCATCAAGATACCTCTGGAAAGTTGGCTAATTTAGCTACATTAGGTTTCCCGACAGACACAATGTAGCTCTTCTTGCCGCTAACTGTGCACAGTCGTTTCATCTGGCTGATGATCTCCTTGGTTTGCTCTCCGGCCAGCTTGCACACCAGTATGCCCACCATATTGGCATCTCTACATTTCTCTATTAAGTATCTTCTGCGTTTGAACCATGCCGTCTCATTCATACACTCAATATTCATTCTATCTGGATCCAAAGAATGCCATTCCAAAGCTGCAATATGTTTTCAATAAAATTGTTTTATTATTTGCAAAATGAATTATCACAAATTGACAAATATTATTTGGCACTAAAGTTGTAAACTACTATTTACCTGCTATGGAGATGGTGTAGTTAAAAAGAGTCTGCCCTCTTGATCCAATGTAAACGCAGATGCAGTCTTTGAGTGTTTCTAAAGGCAAATCTTCTCCGTTCTTATTCCTTATCACTCTTCCCAGGAAACTCTTTGGGATTTCATCTATTTGAATGAATGCTATGTAACTCTGAGGATAAACCTCGTACCATTGCTTTGATAATTCATCTAAAAATAATAGTAAATGAAAAACAATTGACAAGACTAAATTATATCCGATGCAATAAAGAATATTATTATTTTAAAAAGGAATTAGTGGGTAAATAAGCATAATTTAGGATTGAGGGTCTTTTTTCAACTCAATAATCTCAATCAGCTTAAAACTGAACTTATGCGCTACCAGAGGATTCTATTTTGGACATATAAATTTAAAAAAATATATATCAATACCTTTACAATGGTGGAATTCAGCATCATAGAAAAGACACAGTTTTAGATTGTCATTTGAACTGAATTTCTCTTGCAATATTCCTAATATTTTTTTCACAAGTAAATCTCTCTTGGGTAATACATAGAAAACGGGTAAATTTGTCTTAGAAAAGCAGGTGTGTCCATAGTGGATGATGGCATCACCCTCTACATGCATTGCAGCTACTGAGTCTACACAACAACTGCAAAAATAAGATATAATTTTTATAATAAACACAAGCCGCACTGAAAGTTTTTAGAACTAACCAGAAAGTAAAGGCGGAAATGAAAAATAAATATAAATTTCAAATGAAGTGCATAAACTCTTACACGAACATCTAGGCGTAAGGAAGCTTTGGACTAGATTCTAGATGGAAACTCCATAATTCTACAGAAAATCGAAAATGCCATCACTTAGATTGGTGCCACAAAATGATTGAAAAATATAATGGAGGTGAGTCAAATGTTGTATATGACATTGTCACAGGGGATGAAACCTGGATATATTGTTACGAAGCCGAAACTAAAAGGTAATCTGCAAAATAGTTGTTTCCTTTCAAGGATTTACAAACAAAAGTGTAAAGAGAGGAAGAAGTTAAGGGAAAAAGTTGATTGCCTCATTCTTTGGATGGATGGGACATTTTACAACCATTGCGTTAGTTAAAGGATCAGAGGACCATTACTGCAGATTGGTAAATTAGTAATTATTTGCCAGTTGTCTTGGAAAATGTTCAACAGAAACGCCCAAGAAGTAGGATCCTCCTTCACCACAACAATGCTCCAGCCCACTCTGGGAGATAAACAATCGAATATTTGACTATGGAAGGTGTGGAATTAGTGAGTCATCCTCCTTATAGGGGACTATAAGACTCCCAACTTGACACCATGTGATTTCTATTTATTCCCAACAATAAAAGATAAACTTAGAGGAATTAGCTGTAAGAGCCCTAAAAATGCAGTGAAAGCGTCCAAAAACGTCGTGAAAGAGACCCCTAAAGAAGAGTGGGCCCACTGCTTCAGTCAGTGGTTTTCGCGCGAGAGGTTGCTTTCATAGGAATGGAGACTACTTCAAGAAACAAAAACAATACAAACGTCCCCTCCTGATTGTATAATCTCATTATTAATTTTTTTGGTTTATTATTAAGACATTAATTTCTAGCAACCATGTTCACAATGTACAAAAGGTATAGGTATCTATAAAAGAAAATTTATGGATTACACTTTTTATCTCATATGGATTGGAAAAGCATACTTGTTAGCTGAGAAGATTTTTTTGCAATAAAATTGATATAGTAAGGTTTTTAACTGAGTAGGCTCCACAACAATGAACTTTCTTGAGAACCTATTTCACTTTAAATTAACTGATTCTGATGCAAGATATATGCAAAACATATATTTACCTTGCATATGTTGTGTCACCAAGAATATATAAATCAATATCCACTCTCTTCTTTATTTCTTCATAAATGGTTGCACTCACATTTAATAATTCGTCTGGAAATTGTAAACACACCTACAAACACACAAATTATTAAAACAAAGGCAAACATAAGTATGCAAGGTATTCGGCAGCACATCAACATCAATCAGTTATTACTTTCTCACATAAAGGTATTGTATTTATCATAAAATTATAACATGTAATAGTACAATTGTAGTGTGTTTTCTACTTATTGTGTTTGGTTTTCACTTTTTACAGTACAGGTAGCAGTTTTTGCTATTCATGAATGCTATTAGAGTGTTGGTGACGCAGTGGAAAGAGGTCAGAGTTCGATCCCCGGTAATGTCATGTACCAATGGTTTTTTTCTAAAATCTTAACTGCATTTACTGACTTCTCCAAAACGGTGAACGAAAATATAGTGAGGAAACCTGCATACATCAGAAGAAGAAATTCTAAAGTGCATGTGAAGTCCACCAATTCGCACTGGGCCAGAATTCTGGACCATATAGCCCATACACCCTTATTAAAAGGGTAGGTCTGTACCGTTGAATTAACTAACTCCTTGCTATTATATGTACTTCATTGGAAAATCTAAATTTAATATATTAAAAAGAAAGGCATTGTCGTCATTGTCAATTGATTTAGAAATGTATAAAATATAGAAATATCTTGTTTTAATGTGATTAATAACAATTACATGATTTCACATCTTCCACACAATCTGTGCACTCCACTCCCATATCCAAATGTGTCGCTGCAATGGGGAGATATAATAGGCTGTTGATGATGATGAAGAACAGAGCCTGTTTGTTATTGAATTAAAATAATACAACTAACAATATAATATTGATTTACCTTTGAGAAGTTCTTCTCTTTGATCCAACTGCAAGTTTCAATTATATTAAAACTAGAAACTACATTTTCGCGTAGATTATGGCGATTTACTTGTATCTCTCTTTGGATGCATATTGTGGCATCAGTTGCAAAACTAGCCATGGTTTAGGATCGGGCGAAAAAGTTTACGAATCTTGAACAAAAACTCCTAGTTAACAGAAATAAGAAAATAAATAATCATGATCATGAAAAAACAATTGTTGAATAATTTGTGATTTCAGATGATCAAGCAGTCGGCATTTTTAAATAAATAAAATACACGTAGTGATTATATACTCTTTGTTACACATTATTAGGTGTACTATGATCCATAGAGTAACTTACTTATTATGTTGTTGGTGTTTGCCATAGAGTAGAAACGTAGGTGACTGATTATTTATATACCACAGACTATCATAGATGCTAGCGCATTTATATACTCTTTGTAGAGTAGTAACTTGTGCTTGCTTTATAAAATTATTTCTTATTTATTAATTAATATTAATAATTAACAGGACAGGACAGTGGTCTCCTCGTATAATGGCAAATATGCTTACCTATTCAAATGCTGGGATACCAGACAAATCTTGGCAGCCACCAGAAGCAGTAATAGAAACAACGTAAGTGTAAGTCTTTGTAAATTACTTTTGATTCCATCTACCATGTCTTGTGATAAGAAATAAGTAATTATTTACCTAACTCCGTTCTTTGTAGTAAGCATTCTATTTGTCGATTGCAGAATGGGCGCAATTGTAGTAGAGATGTACTGGAAACAAACGCCAATCACATGTAGAAATTTTATGGAGCTCGTAAGGAGAGAATATTACAATAACACCAAATTTCATAGGGTGATTAGAGACTTTATGATACAAGGTGGTGACCCAACTAGTACGGGTAAGGGTGGTCAATCCATTTATGGACCGCAGTTTGATGATGAAATAACTTCAGACCTTAAACATACGGGCGCTGGCATTCTGTCTATGGCAAATTCTGGTCCTAACACAAATGGATCACAGTTCTTCATAACATTGGCACCTACGCAGTGGCTGGATGGAAAGCATACAATATTTGGTCGTGTACAAAATGGTATGACAGTTGTTAAAAGAATCAGTTTAGTTGAATGCGATAAGAACGACTGTCCCGTGGATGATGTGAGAATTGTACGAGCATATATACCAAAATAATGTTAAATATAAGTTTCTTTTATATTATAGGAGTAACAGATATTTTTTAACTTTAACTGCTTCACATTTGAAATTGTATTTTGTACTTGAAACAATAATTTACACTTTTAAAACATGTCAGAACTTATAATAAAATAATTATTGCTTTGGCAGTTTTTTTTTGTAAATCCAAAAATATTCTTATTTATATACAGTGAAAATCGGTTTTAGCGACTTTCAAAGGAACACAAAAAATTGGTCATAATAAACAGATAGTCATTATAAGCAATATTAATCTGTTATTTGTGAATCCGACAGGGACCTTGCCATTTATTCTTAACTAGTTGTTTATCTGGTGTGTCGCCAGTGTTCATGCAAAAATCTGTGTTTTTGTCTAAAACTATTTTACTTGAAATCTGTTTTGAGAATATGAAATAATTAATTTGAAACCATAGTGTGTTTTCATAATTTAAAATGAATTTTATAAAGTTTTATACCTAGGTGTAATGGTTAATAATTCAGGTGACAGTGCTCCTCTATCATGTTCCTAAATCAAATAGGGCCCTTTCATACAAATTAATCACTTTTTGGCAGTCTTGTAGTCACAGAATTTATATGCAAAAATTTATGTTTATTTATATTGTGATATGTAACCAGCAATGTTCAATAACATAATTAATTTCACCTACTGTTATGTTGTTATTGTAACAAAAAACTAATACACCTTTCTAATTCAAGAGAATAGCAATTTTTGCATGAGTGTGGACAATATTTGCTGTATGTACTTTCTAATTAATAACTGTTATTATTATTCAATACTGTTTCCCTGAAGAGATTAGTGGAGTCACCAGATTCTACATAGTGAAATATTTCATTTATCAAAGAATATAATTATTTTCACCATTGCATTGCCATTAAGGTTGCTTTGTGTTTTCTCTTCTTTGCAGCAACCCAAACCTTCTCAATTTCTTTTATGTACAAGTTGTTAAACGCCTTCTACTTTACATGAGTAATGCCACAGGTGCTGCAAGTGCACTACCAACTTTAGTCCGATTAAGGATAAGGGATAACGTAAATAGGCTCTTATATCCCTTACCCACTCACCGAACTACAACAGCACACATGCTGTTATCATATGGTAGATATTAGCCACTCATTATTAGGTGAATTACTTGCTACCTGCGAAAATAAATCCAAGGACCATGGAAGTTAAACTGCAAAATATAATTATATTGAGGTATTTGGAAATTTTTATATTTATTGAGAAACAAACATGTATAAATCACAACAAAACAAAGTTTTATATGCTGTTTAAATTATAAATTTCATCATGCAAACTCTTAACAAAAACATTAATATCCCTCATCACTAACAGATATACTATAATTTGGAAAAGCTTCTCTAATTAATTTTGCTGTCATTTCATGATCAGCCTTTCCATATCCTTGAGAGTAACCATAAATATGGATCTTCCTATTATCTGGTTCATGCGATATTCTACCGCCACCTAATGGTTCGCAGTCGAGAGGCTGCAGTTTATCTTGAACCTGAAAGAATAAAAGATTGCATGAGGAAATGATATAAGTGATTGGATTACATTGTAAATTTAATTAAATATTTTTATTATAAAGATAGGATAATTCTACTTGAAGGTAGGTGGCTCTGGCTACTCCAGTGTACACTTACAGTACACTGGAGGGATGCAGGTGCACTGACAACCCAAACTGTTGTTGTTTTTGTGAGTGTGTAAAGAATGTCAGAGCTGATTTCCCTTATTTTGCAATATTGCAAAATAACTGACCTATGGTCAGAAGTGCACTTCTAGCACCTGTCGTTGCTTGTGATATAATCCATTAGACTGTCAACCTTAAAATGAAAAATAATGAGAAAGATAAAGCAATGACAACCTTCATACATAAGACCACTGAAATAACAGTATGTGTGCTTGTTGGATTTTGGTGAGTAAGAAATCCCAGGGCACTTAGAACCTTACGATTGCTTGCATTATAGACAATGGTAGTTACCTACCAGCAAGTGAAAGAAAGAACCATGAACCTGCTTGCCAATTAACATAAGTACTTATCTGTCATTTCACAATGGTATGCTACCACTACACGGCTTGTCCAGTTTGTGTCTGCTGAAGGAAGTGCACCTTGCTTTTACAAGAATATTATCTTAAACATAAATTTATTTGTAAATAGTGTTACTAGATACCTCATCATATATATCTGAATGATAATTGCACCTCTTATAACCTCTTACAATGGTTCGTGATGTTTGGTCATCTTGATTTGGGTCATACACTTTTAACAGTATATATTTGAATACTCCAGAAGGGTCTATGTCAACCGCAGGTACACTTTCTAAATTATGATGAGACATATTGCTGTAACTTCGTAGATTCGCGATTAGTCCTAAAAATATATAGAGCTAAAATTTATAAATAGCTATAAATATTTTACAATGCAAGGAAAAGTCAGCCGCTGCAAAAATAAAATTTAACTTGCCGACTGTTACTGAAAATAAGCCGCGATCACGCACTATTTAATAATGGTTGTAAGAAATTTGAGAAAATCTATTAAAATTTTGGTTTACCTTTAGGTACAACTTTCAGTGGTTCGTACGGTATATAGCAGCGTGATACAAATCTAATCATATCATAACATTATTCGATCGAATGTGGATCGAATCGAATTCGAAATGGATTTCACAAAAGTTTACAACAAAATTACAAATACCAAGTAAAGCCGGAAACGTCAGATTGACAAATAGTGTTGTGATAAAATATTGACATTAGCGTTGCGCATTTTATCGATTTATCGATGTCGATTTTATTCCATTGAGGTCAATTTTAATTTACTAAAATACATATTATTTTAATGTTATTCTTAGGAAACATAATTTTACAAATACACTATAATTATACTTAGCAAATCAAAGCAAGCCTGGTAGGGCAGACAGACAAGGAAAAGCCAAATAAAAAGCTAATTGGATCGCTTCAAACATACTGTTATTTGAGCCAAGTGCTGCCACTCCCATCACAAAGAACACTACAAAATATTTTAAAAAAGTGCCTATGGAACCAGGGATTAACAAATCAGTATTACTCAAAGATAATTGTATTAGTGTATAGATGGAACAATAAAAATTGAAGATTCCTTCGATACTCGATACCCGTCTTTCTAATGGCTGCATGTCGTATGTTAAAAAGAGATAACAATAGCCGAATATGACGTCTTAAAACGCTGCGCGCCATAAAAGAGGCAACGTCATATTTGTTTATATCATGCTGGTTAACAAGCGCGTTTAGCTTTATGTGATTTAAAATACTTAAAAATCTGAAAGTGTGATTTCATAAATCTGTTGCTTGCCAAGAATGGCTTGTACTGTTCCCGTTTGTCCAAGTAGAGTGGGTGTTTTGAAGGAGAATAATGGAAACATAACATTTCACCGGTAAGTCGCACAGCTCGCACTCATTAATTTTGGTGTTTTGTAAACAAATTTTTATAATTGTTTACTAAAAATGAATCATTGTACATGCATACACAGCTCTAAGGTTGATTTATTTAAAGAAAAGCTGGTGTTTATAACTAAAATTTACAAAAACCAAAGTTAATCGGAATATTTGACATTTGTCTTGCTTTATAGTGCTGTAGTCTGATCTTGATAAGTTTATCGATATCGATAACTAATTTATTTTTAGTAGAGTGTTGACAATTTCTAGCATTCACTGCAGGTTGAAAGTAATTTTTATCAATTTATAACAGATTTCCCACCGACATCGATTTAAAAAAAAAACGTGGACAAAAAATGTAAGAAAAGCCGACGATTGGAGAGCTTCGCAATATACAAGAATATGCTCGATGAACTTTGAAGATTCTTGCTTTGGCCAAGGATATCAGCGTAAAATTCTACACTCGTATGCAGTGCCGACAATATTCCCAAAATTACCACCATCGTGTAAACCAGTAAGTAATATCTATAAGTTATAAAGAAGTTATGCTTCAATCTATGAAAATTATGAAAATCTTTTGAATCATTAATAACCAAAAACTATTTCTTTTCAGAAATTACCCAGAAAAAGAAAACTTACTAATAAATACGTGGATACCCAAGCGTCAACATTAACTGCAAGTCTTTAAATTAAAATGTTGACGAATCACAGATGAACGATATCACAGATTAAAATGAAACGATATCACATATTATCCAATCTGTGATATCGTTTCTAAAAATAAAACTTTAAGATTATCGAGTTTTTTTTCCTCTCGTAATAAAAACCTACTCCCGTTCTACCCCTTAAGGATGGATTCTAAATATTTCTACTCAAAAAATAATTATTCTTTTGAAATATTTTGGTGAAATAAATGCGAGGTTGCATACAATCTCATACAACCGATTAGCAATGCGGCGAGTACCAGTACGCACCCACATTTTATTTATATTGAATAACCAAACAGTACACTGAAACGCATTTAGCCATACTTTTTATCCGTCATATATTTAAAATCTATATCAACGATATCTAGTTATCAATAAAAATGCACAGCACTATTATACGCTATAACTTTAGCTTGCATTGTATAGTCAAAATGGAGACATTCACTCAACTTCGACCCGACAGATTATATATTGTTAAAATTAATAATTTAATAGATACATCACATTTCATTTAACTAGTAGCGCCATCTATCTGGTGTGTTGTATACTAAGTGTATGATCAGCCAATAAAATAGTAGTTCTCTGGTAGCCACCGTACGGGCAGTTTGTTTTATTTTCACAATAGGTTATGGCCCAGTTCCATTTAATTTAAAAGTCGGTTAAAGTTGTAAAGTTATAGAGGACTTGTTTGTTAGTTAGCGTAGGAATAATAAGTGCACAGTGGACTATTGCGTGCGTTGTAGGTGCGTTGCTATATTCACTGTAGTGAACTTTGCACAGAACGCCGCGGGTGTGGTCAACAGACATGGCTTCTAGTACGAACTCCTTTATTGCTAATGTACCGAAACTAAAAGGTCGGGAAAATTATAGTGAGTGGGCGTTTGCCGCCGAAAATCTGTTAGTACTCGAAGGAAAGCTAAATTTTCTCAAGACTGAAGGAATCGACGTCAACATTGCGGAGGACGCCATGACGAAAGCCAAGTTGATCCTAACTATAGATCCGTCGTTGTATGTACATATTAAGAGCGCTAAAACTACTAAGGAACTATGGCAGAAATTACAACAGATGTTTGACGACTGCGGTTTTTCGAGAAGAATTATGTTATTGAGGACTTTAATATCAATACGTCTCGAAACTTCCGATTCTATGACAAGTTACATTACTCAAATTATTGAGACGGGGCAGAAATTATCAAGAACTGGTTTTTTGGTGAACGATGAGTGGATTGGCTGTCTAATGCTGGCAGGATTGCCTGAAAAATATTTTCCAATGCTGATGGCCATCGAACATTCAGGGATCGCCATTACGGCGGATGTTGTAAAATCAAAATTATTAGACATGTCCGGAAGTGAAGATTCGACGGAAACTGCATTATACACTAGAGGGCGCCAGCATGTTGATCAAAAATCGAAGTCGTTCAGTAAAACAGTGAACTCGCTCAAAGATGGCGCCACGTGTAATATTAACAACAATAAAAACAAAGTCATCAAGTGTTATCGTTGTAAACAGATCGGGCACTACAAGAATAAGTGTAAACAAGTTCAGGATACAAAGACAAACAATTCGAATGCATTTTCTACCGTTTTTTTAAGCGGAAACTTCGGGAAGAATGGTTGGTATTTGGACTCCGGTGCGAGTGTGCATATCACGTCAAATGTAAACAATATTCAGAACACATCAGAAAACACGAGTATAAAGGAGGTTACAGCGGCTAATAGACAAGTGATGCCTGTGTTATGCTCAGGTGATGTTGATATTGTTACAATCACGTCGAAAAGCAAAAATTTTATCACGGTAAAGGACGTGTTATATGTGCCTAGTGTTGCTACGAACTTGATATCAGTGAGCAAATTGATTCAAAATGGAAACAGAGTTGACTTTCAGAAAAATTGTTGCTACATCTATAACAGTAGAAATCAACTGGTTGGAGAGGCCAGATTAGTTGATGGTGTTTACAAACTTAATGTGGAGGAAAGACACGATTGTTTGTTTACAATATCTGACAGTATGAAAAGCGAGTTATGGCATCGAAGAATGGGCCATTTGAATAGCAATGACCTTAATAAAATGAAAGAAGGTGCAGTTGTGGGCATAGACTTCAAGGATAAAGCTGTTATTGATAAAAGTACATGTGTTGTGTGCTGTCAAGGGAAACAGTCACGATTACCGTTCAACCATGTGAGCACGAGGAGCAATCAAGTACTTAATATCATTCATGCAGACGTGTGCGGACCCATGGAGGTGGCTTCAATTGGTGGCTGCAGGTATTTTTTGACTTTAATAGATGACCACACACGCATGACCTTTGTTTATTTTTTAAAGGCCAAGAACCAAGTGTTTAAATATTTTAAGGAATTCAAAGCTTTGGTTGAAAATCAACAGAATAGTAAAATTAAAATATTTCGAACTGATAATGGTCTGGAATTCTGCAATGTGTTATTTGATAGTTACTTGGCTGAATTTGGTATAGTACATCAAAAAACTAACACGTATACCCCAGAACAAAATGCAATTAGTGAGCGCATGAACAGAACTTTGGTGGAAAGGGCTCGTTGCATGTTGTTTGATGCTGGACTGGACAAAAGCTTTTGGGCTGAGGCCGTAAATACAGCTGTTTACCTTAGGAATAGGTCACCAGCATCGGGATTACAGAACATGACACCGTTTGAGCTTTGGACTAATAGTAAACCAAATCTTAGTCACATCAGGATTTTTGGGAGCCAGGTTATGGTGCATATCCCTAAGGAAAAGAGACTGAAGTGGGATACTAAGTCCAAACCACATATTCTTGTTGGTTATGCTGAAAACGTCAAAGGGTATAGGATTTACGACCTAAATAAGAAGTGTGTGTTTGTGAGCAGGGATGTCATAATCCAAGAAAACTTGAAGAGTAACATAGATGATAAGATATCAGTTTCAGTGGGGGAAATCTCGGAAACGCAACAAGTTAAGAGTAAAATAGATGAGCCTGTCGATATAGTCACTAGTACAGAACCTGAAAATTATACTAATCAGACGGATAATATTGACCACGCTAATAACTCTATATTGCAGAATGTAGACGAGATTCCACTCCCACAAGAACCAAAGAGGATCAGGAGATCACCACAGCGTTATGGTTACACAAACTTATGCATGCAGTCGAATGCTGAGAATCAAAATGATCCAGTTAGTGTCCAACAAGCTCTAAGAGGCCCCGACAAGGACAATTGGATTACTGCAATGGAAGAGGAACTTCAGGCATTTGAAGTGAATGATGCATGGGTGGTGGTGAGTGAAGTGCCTCAAGGAAAAACGTTAGTGCAGTGTAAATGGGTTTACAAAAGAAAATTAGGTAGTGATAACAGTGTTCGGTATCGTGCTCGTTTAGTGGCAAAGGGCTTCACCCAGAGACCAGGAATAGACTATGAAGAGACATTCTCACCTGTAGTGCGTCACTGTACCTTAAGATTGTTGTTTGCACTTTCTGTACAATTAGATTTAAATGTAACTCACTTAGATGTTAAAACTGCTTTTTTGAATGGTATTTTGAAAGAGGATATTTATATGGTTTATCCACAAATTGATTTAGATAGTAATAATAATAGGAAATTTGTTAAATTAAATAAAGCTATTTACGGACTGAAACAGTCGTCAAGATCATGGTATGAAAAAGTTGATCAGTGTTTGACAGAATTGGGTTTTAAAAGAAGTGATATAGAACCGTGTGTATTCACAAAATTTCATGATAATGTTAAAGTTGTTATTGCTTTATACGTCGACGATTTTTTTGTTTATTCGAATTGTAAGGTAGAGACAGATAATTTAATTTCAATATTGAGTTCTAAATTTAAAATTAAGGATCTTGGACAAGTAAAGCAATGCTTGGGAATGAGAGTAAATGTTGATAGCAAGAATAATGTTTGTACTTTGGATCAGGAACAATACATTGATCAATTGTTAATTAAATTTAACATGTTAAATTGTAAAGAGGCTAGTACACCTATGGAGTCAAAACTAAATATAGATAAAAATGATAATGTTAATGATACTAATATTCCATATCAACAGTTAATAGGAAGTCTCATGTATTTGTCTGTGTTAACAAGGCCTGACATAGCCTTTAGTGTTAGTTTTTTAAGTCAGTTTAATTCTTGTCACACTAGCGCTCATTGGAACTATGCTAAACGCATTCTTAGATATTTAAAGAAGACCAAACGTTATTGTATAAGGTATGTAAAAGGAAACTCGGAATTGTTAGGATTTGCCGATGCCGACTGGGCTAATAATGGTATTGATCGGAAATCATACACAGGGTATTGTTTTATGATGTCAGGGGGGGTCATATCATGGGAAAGCAGGAAACAAAGGACTGTGGCCCTTTCGAGTATGGAAGCCGAATATATGTCAATGGCAGAGGCATGTAAAGAGTCCATGTATTTGAGAGTACTGTTGTCTGAAGTTACTAATCAAGATGTATGTCCTATTACCTTATACAATGATAGTCAGAGTGCTCAAAAATTCATTGGTAATCATATTTTACATAGAAAAAGTAAACATATAGACATCCGTTATCATTTTCTAAGAGACGCTGTCAGTAATAACGTTGTAAATGTTAAATATATGTGTACTAACGATATGCCAGCTGATGTACTCACGAAGGCACTTGGTGCAACAAAGCATTACCAATGTATTGAAGCCTTGGGACTTGTTAGTTTATAAAGATTGATTATTTCAAGGTTTCATGTGATGTAGTGGGGGTGTTAAAATTAATAATTTAATAGATACATCACATTTCATTTAACTAGTAGCGCCATCTATCTGGTGTGTTGTATACTAAGTGTATGATCAGCCAATAAAATAGTAGTTCTCTGGTAGCCACCGTACGGGCAGTTTGTTTTATTTTCACAATATATATGTATGTCTCTTTCAATCTTATGACAATTTGAAGGTGTTAGAAAGAATAAAATATTGCTGCATTTTGTGATCCATCTATAGGTACTAATACAACATCTTTGGTATTACTGCATTCAACAAAAATTGCTCCTGATAAAAACGACAAAGACAAAGTACATATGTTGTCTACCGTTTGACGAAATGGCTATCAAACCCAGACTAGTATTACATCAAACAACTGACTGTGACGAAGGATTCGTGGATTTAGGGGAGCTAAGGTGCATTAGGTTTAACTATTGAGTAAATTAAATTTTGGATGTATGTGTAAGGTTTTATTGTTTTTGGAATAAAAAGTATTTTAAAAGTAACTACATTGACCATCCTGAGGCTCTAGTATGAATTTACGATACTACACCAATTCTACACTCGCTAGCGAGAACGTAAAACTTTTGTATGGAAAATCGTGAACTGTCAATGTCAAATTATCAATTTTCCATATAAATGTTTTACGCTCTCGCTAGCGAGTGTAGTATCGTCCATAGAGTAACTTATTATATACTGAGAATCGTCATTTCGTCAATCGTAAACTCATGCTAGAGCCACTGCATGCTCTACAGCTGGCTGATTGATAGCTTCATTGCATTGGATTTGAATGGGATTTGATTATAATACTGTCATTCTATGAATGCGTTTCTGACATTTCCTTATGTATATTGCATAAAATCATGGATAGTATATAATACTTGCATCTTTGCTTCCATGCATAAAATTCATTTTCGATATCGTAGATAGAGAATGAATTTCTATGAACGATATTGATAATGTATGGAAATTGATTTCTGTCAAAACGGCAATCATTTGAGTTAGTCTTAGTCTGTGGATTTGTTGTGCTTGAGTTTGAGTAGGAGGCAGATTTTATTGCTTTAATTTGATTCGATTATATTATTAGCACAAAATATAAGAGGATTACTCTTTACTAGTTATATACGCCTATCATTATATATTTATTACGATCATTATTACTTATATAAAAAAATGAGTTCAAGTTCGAAGAAATTGGATCCAAATTTTACAGGTAATCTACCATTTTCACTATATTCATAAACGGTTCGAATGTATAGGGGCCTAAGTTAACTCAAGGTTATCTTGAATTATACATTGCTCATCTGAGACTTGTACAAAATTATATTAATTCAGTTGACGTTTTCGTTTTAAAAGTTACTAAAACGTGAAATATGATACCTTTATATAAATCGTACATTGGGCAAATATATGTACGAAACACGATCTATTTATAGTTTTTCAATAAACGACTTTCAGGTATGTGGGTGAGCTTCTTCACAGCAGCTGGTATACCTTCAGACGCATCTGCTTCTTATGCCCTCACATTCACTGAGAATAGAATACAAAATGACATGCTGTTAGACCTCAATAAGGAATATTTGAGAGACATGGGTATCACAACAATGGGTGATGTTATTGCTATCTTGAGGTAATTATTCAGTACCTACTTAATTATTTGTTGTTTACTATCAGTATAGTAATCGGCTGGTAGAGGTAAGCTCATTTTGGGAGACTTTATTGTTTTATCTGCAGATAGTACCATTTTCATGTCTCCCCACTACTGGATGTAGACCTCTTCCAAGGCTCACCACCACGCACAGTCTTCTTTCCTTCGCATCCAACTGCTTCCCGTGAAACCTTTCAGGTGTTCTGTCCATTTCGTCGTAAGGTATCTCACTCTGTGCTTTCCAATTCATGGCCTCCATTAAGAACCCTTCTACATCATCTGTTATCCGTTCTGCTACAGATATGACAGGCTCATTGCCATTTTAAAAGAATTTGGCTTAATAATAAATTTTAACATTATTATTTAACATTTTAAATAATAATGTTAAAATAAAAAAAAATTAAATTAATTAATCATCTTTTATCACAAAAATAAAGACAATTTTCGGATTATTGAAAAGCCTGTTTGGAGGTCCATCCATGATGTCTTTGATGTCTTTGATGTTGAGGGATCTACACCCCAAAATAACCCTATAAAATGAAGGTCTTGATTTCCCCTATCGTCTCAGGCGTTGGGATCGTCTCTCGTCAGAACGCTTCTCTTTAGATTGTCCCAAATGTGTTCAATTGATGCCCATTTGGACCTCTAATAGGATACTCTTCTTTTGTCTGTGAACAATACATTCTTCCTATTGACTCATAGTCCAATGAGCGTATTCTCGAGCAAAATGAAGTCTAGCTCTGTGATGCTGTGTGAAAAGTTCAGGGACATGAGCTGAACAAAAAGCAAAAACTTTCTACCAATCTTCTTCTTGTTGTTCATTCACTCACACTAATTAAGGAGAAAGGGCCTCACTGGCTGTACCAAACATTGCTGATGATATCTCGGGCTGAAGTGCAACGATGTTGGCCTTGTCCTGGTCTCCGCGTGTAGGAACAGTCTCCCTAATATTACTGTAAAATTTTATGAAAACCTGTCCAGTAGTTTTTGTGTGAAAGAGTAACAAACACCATTAATTAGTTTATAATATAAGTAGAATTAGTACAGTTCTTAGATTAAGTGAATGTGTCAGCCTATGCACTATACTCCAGCGTGGGTACTACATGATAGCACATTGAATTCTGCAATCATAAAAGTGCATGCATTGTTGTGTTAATAGGAGATTGTTGTATTGTCATTAGGCCTGCCTGCCTGCTTAACTTAATTCTGACTAACTAATATTATAAAGCATAAGTGAGTTTGTTTAGTTTGTTACGCTTCATTATGAAAACAACACAACCCATCATTATGAAATCTTGCATACACATTGTTAGGGATACAGTAAAGGACATAGGATACCTTTCATCCGAAAAAAAGTATTGTTCCCGAGGGAACAATTAAAAATAAAAATAAAATGTTCAATGCCTGACAAAAATTTATTTATAAGCAATAAAGACTAAATTAATATTTCATAGGAAAAAGGGGCATGAGTCGCGGGCGAAATTCAAATTAAAAAAAAAAACAAAAAGTAAAAGATTGCGAACACCTAGTCCTGGTGTATGTGGTAAACCATCATCTTTCCGAAGCTACACCTTAAAATGTGTACTGCTGTGTTTTAATGCGGGAATAAGGGATTCAAGAACCCATTTCGTATCCTCACCCAGTCTCTAATAGGCAATTTGTACTATATCTTCTAATATACATTTTTTGATAACAACAACCACTGTGACCTCTGTTGTTCCACAACCCTTGGACATGTACCTTCAAGATAAACAATATAATCTATTTGGGACCTCAATTAGAGATGCAAAAGTCCTATTTTAGTTGTCACATTAACATAATAATATCTAAAAAATTAACCAAGTTTGACAAACCCGGTTGTGAATACAATTTTTCTGTTTTATAACACTCTTATAGAATGTTCTAGCTTGAGTGCACCTGTGCACACACAAGGTGTATCTGTTTTAAATCCTATTCATTCCTATTCATTCCATGTTAATATTTTTGAATATCATATTGAATGTATTTTTATAAAGTACAGCTTATGTAATAACTTTATTATACCCTATATGGGGCGTGCGGCTTCGCACTCATTAAAAAAAAAGAAAAAAAAAAGCCTGACTAAATAGGTACATGAGTAATGTAACATCTTTATTGTAGTTATAGCCTTGCCAGGCATTAGATGTACCCTTGGGAAAAGTACTTTTTTTCTGCATGAAACATGCCCTATGTCCTTTCCTGCATCCTTGACCATGTGTATGCAAAATTTCATGATAATTGGTTCAGCGGTTTAGATGTGAAAAGGTAACAGACAGACAGAGTTACTTTAACATTTATAATATTAGTATGGACTACTGTATGGTTTCATCAAAATGCATACAATAGTTTTTGTGTAAAGGAGTAACCAACATTCATGCTTGCACACTTTTGCATCGAGAAGGAGGTCAATCAACAAATTAACAAATCTGCTAGATATCTCGATCAAAATTCCTCAGTGCTTCAAAACAAAGTTTTCGACCAATGTTTGATACCAGTGATGACATATGGTGTTGAAACGTGGTCTCTAATTATTAGCTTCATAAGAGAGCTCAACGTCGCTCAACGAGCTATGGAGAGGGATAGCCATCGATCAGGAATGAGGAGATCCATAGACAAACGAAAGTTACCGACATAGCAATATGTGCTCCTGAAGTAGGTTATGCTTTGGTTGTGGTATTTATTTATCTAATATTGTATGATGTTTCAGACATGCAAAGCAAGTACACGAAAGTACTGCTAGAGATCGGGTTCTAAGTACAACAACGGTGAGCAACAAGGTGCCTATAGCTGCAGTGACAGGACGTTCTACGCTCACACAAAACAAAAGCTCTTCTCGTAAGTAAAAGAATGAGTTTATTAGATATAAAATAAGAAGTAAACACACCAATTGTATGGCTCCCAAAGTAAGCACTATTAGGTCTCTATTATTATGGGGTAACCAAACAACGGATAGGAGGTGATACCGTGCATACCCAGACCAAAACCAACTTGGAAGAGCTCATTTGCAAAGTTCATCCAGAACCCGGGACCCTTTAATCAGGGTGTTAGGGCAGGCACCTTCACCACTAAACCAATGGGCTTGTCAATGATCAAAAATGATCATCAGATGTAATTTTCCATTTTTTTTTAAATCTAGTCATAATTTAACAAATTTAATATAAATAAATTTTATAAATAAATAAAAACGAAAGATAGTTTTCTGGTAAATAATGATTACCTACCTATATATATACAATGAAATCATTAAAAATTTAAAATACACAATTACTACCGATTCCAATACCCTAAGCACAGGCCATGACGAGTTTATACATTGTTATTATTTTTTCTTATGTTTATACTTGCAATGAAAGAATTTTCTATTGATATAAGGGCCGTAAATGAGACCTGGATAAAGACAGGCGAGGAGCGAGCTCCAGTCATACCTGGCCACATAATGTGTTATATACCTTGACCAATGAGCGTTCATGGTGATCATGGCATAATATGTTCAATTCAATTCAAGTTAAAGTTTTGTTTTATTCAAATATCTGGGTATAGGTCTCCCTAGTTCGATGAAGGAATTTTTTTTGACATTATGACACAGATCATATGCTCCTTCGCATAGTTAGATAATGAGGGCTTATTTCGAAGTCTCATGTCATTAGAAATCAAGGTTAACCTAAACTCTCGTGATGAATCTTAAAACAGTGATTCTAGCTAACTAGAGAAGAATTGAACCTGACAGTCTTCATGACCCAGCTATCGTAAATAGATTTTTTTCTAGATGTTCTGTATCAAAAACTGCAAATACCACATATTATATCTACAGATATACTCCTCATTTTAGGCATCTACGACACTGAATTCTATTAAACTTTAGCTACCATACCGAGTGAAGTTGTGGAAAATAATACATAGACCATAAATTGGAATAGCCCTGAAAAGAGCTGTTTATCAGAGTGGTTTTGTATATTTATTTGACCACTATTGCTGGATTCACGACGGAGGATGAATGGGAGCCAACAGCAGCCGTCACAGCCAACGCTTCGGAATTTCAACGATATTGATTGGTTTCTCGGCGAGATGTTGTCTGCCCGGTGTCGGCGGCGCAAAAGGGCAAAATACCTACGCGGCCCATATTTATATTGTCGTATCGCTGCGGAGTGTACGCGCGTGGATACAAGCAAACATTATGCGCACACCGCGGTTTTGCTGTTTCAGGTAGCTGGCATACGTCGTCGCATACCTATCGTTATGCCAATTAAAATTAAATAGGGTAATTTTAGAATTGGACATTTCTGTACATACTACCTCCAGAGTATTATTACACCCACATAATCGCCAAAAATTTATAGAATAGCTGGCATTTGTTCTGAGAGAAATTCTCTTGCTCTCAACCAAATCAATTCAAAATATATGGTCATAGGTTGTAAAAATCAGCAACAAGATATACTGTTGAAGTACCGGAATTTAGGACTAATAATGGACAAGAATCTTTGTACTTGTCTTCTAGCCTCGTTATTACATAACTGCGTTTGATGCGTGAAAGACTGGTCTTACACTAACCACGCGGGGGAAGGCTGCCTCCCTGCATTTTGTTGCCGACAGTACCGACGGTGGCTTATGGGACTTATCTTTTAATAATATGCTGCAACTAAAGTATGGAATACCATACCTCCACCTTATTGGAAGCTTCAAACTGTGGCTACTTTTAGAAAAAACGTAAAAATGCACTTTTTAGGTGTGTGTGTGTGTGTGTTTGTGTACGAAAAAAAATCTTTCTTTACCGAATTATTTCCTGTACTAACATTTCCTTATCGAATTACTTTCTAAACTAAAAACTAGTTTACAAAAATAGGTTTACATTGTCACATAACAGTTCCAATTTTTTTTGTAAAGATCAGTGCAACTGGTGGATTGCATATTCTATGTTTTATATGGTTTAATCACTAGCTTTACAAGTGCTGTTTCAATTGTAGTAATTGGTATTCTTTAATGCTTAAACAGCTGCAACACCTGCGAGTCGTATCCTGGAACATTATACCCGAAACCCTCCCACGCAGGAGACATCTCCCCCTAACAAGAGGAAATCATCTGAAGTGGGGTGAGTTATTACTTATTTATTTTATTAATGTAATGCTAATTACTTACAAGTTTTTTATATTATTTACTTAGATTTTAGAACTAACTTCAGAAATAACTTTAGAACTACATACTTAGTTATGAACATATTTACAATAGTAGTTGCGTACGCAGTACGGTCCTGGAGAGATATTTGTCCAGCGCGGGGGCCGGTCGCGATGAAATTCGTTTTGAGAGGGAGGCAATGGTTGAGCGAATTAACTCAACCTTAAATCTTGTATCCCAATGGGGAGACAAGAATCTGGTTAGTTTTAACGTCACCAAAACGCAAGCGTGTTTGTTCTCTGCAAAAAGGAGCCCTTTTGACTTGGTTCCAACTTTCTGAGGTGCATCCATATCGAGTCCAAAGCCCAAGCAGCGGCCAAAAGGCTGGGCACCCTAAATAGGGTGAAGCAATGCTTCACACCTGGACAGCTCCTCTCTTTGTACAAGGCACAAGTCCGATCTTTCATGGAGTATTGCTGTCACTTTTGGGATGGCTGAGCAAAATACCAACATGCCGCACTCGACTCGCGGATAGTAGTAGAGCTAGAAGGCTCATGAACTAAGCTGCAGAGCCTGGACATAGACACAAAATTGCCTGTCTGTGTGTATTATACAAGATGTACTTTAGAGAGTGTGCTCGGGAGCTGCTTGAGATCATACCGCCTTCTCCTTTCTTCTATCGAACATGTAGACATACGGCTGGTTACCATCCTCACCTTGTCGAAATCCCTTTAATTTGGACCAAGCGCTTTAAAACATCTTTTATAATGCGCACTGCTAAGGATTGGAACTCCCTGCCGGCGTCTGTATTTCCGAGCTCATACAACCCAAATCTTTTCATGGTTCGAGTGACTAGACATCTTCTGGGTAAGCTGGCTCCAATGTCGGCTTCCTACATGGATAGATGCTGGTCAAGAGAAAACCCATCTTTAATAAAAAAAAAGTGTTATTATGTTTGCGAGTTTTAATGAGTGAGTGAGTGAGTGTTCGTAATCCATACATCTATAGAAAGAAGATATAGCTATTTCTTTGTATGACTTACGGCAATATCATACTGATCAACGATTACTTGAACGGACAGATCAACTTAGATATTTTTTACCATTCAACATTTTGCAATATCTATAATTATGTATATTTTTATGTATAGTATTTAATATTTGTATTAAATATAATTAAGAGAGTTCAGGTAAGATGAATTCTCTTAATTAACTATGATGTGTGCTCGTCTGTACATAAATAAATAATTATAATAATAATTTTTTTTTAATAATGTGTAGGTGGCCTCCTATTAAGTATAAAATACTTGTATCAGAGAACCCCGCTTCTCCAACACCCTACTAAAATCAAAAGAATACAATAAAGTGTGTATGTTTGTATGAGTGTGTGAATGTGTATGTGAAGTAGCATTATCTATATGAGTTAAGTGTGTAAATAAATCAATAATGTGTTTGATGTGTTTGTTAACTCATTGATTCACTCGTTCACTCATTGATTCACAGTCGAAATTATGTGGAACGTATTTTCAGGAACTTTTTATTACAATGCCTCGTATAATATAGTCTTCTGTAAGCAGGCAGTTAGCATTACAGTACTCAGTCTGTCTGTCATGCAGATACAGTACTCATATATCATTGTTTTTCAGAAGTGAGGTCACAAGTGACGTGAAGAAATCTCGCCTTATAAGATTTACTTCAAAGCAACAAATGCCACCAGATGAAGGTAAGATAATTAGTTAGAGCATAAGCAAGATATGCAAGATGCAGGTTTATACTTGTTTCTAACCTCACTCATGCTCGTGCGCGACGTAGACTACTTAGGTATTGTCAAAGTGTAGAGACATCTATCTAGCGCTCACCGAATCTACTCGTTGCTCCGAGTTGACTCGGTAACTCGAGTGGAAGCGGACTCGAGTAAAATTTATTTTTACTGAAGACAAATTCACTCAATTCACTCGAAGTGAAAACATGACTTGACTTGCATCACTAATTCCACGATGCAACTGATTGGGTTTAGTCTGGACATCATGTATCTGGACAGACATTGTGGCAGCTTGGTAAAGACATTTCTACACCTCTAATATAACGTCAGCAAAAATTTATAGAATAAAGCAGTCCACTTGAGGTTTAATAACATAAGCAAACGCCATAGGTTCTGCAAGTGGGCTGCTCCCTTTAAATAATGGAGATAGGTGAAGACTCACCTAAGTAGTGTGTGAAAAGTAATACGAAAAGTAGCCTTTTATTCTACCAAAATATTATTTTCTAAAAGTCTCCTGTGCCCTAGACAAATATGACAGAGAAGTTCTAAGAGAGGTTTTGTTCTTCCACAGCTACCGTCAGCAAACCAGCAGTCTTCTCGAGACTCGGAAACACTGAAGCTACTGTCAAAAACGTTTCGACGAATAACGACAGACCAATATTTGCTCGCCTTGGAGCCAAATCCCACGCGACCCCTCCAGTGACCAAGCAGAAAGTCACTCCACCGGTGATTCCTCTCAGCAAAGACGCTCTCAAATACGAGGGGATACTCAAGTCCCCCCCACAGGTGAGAAAAGTGTTCACTGTCACTACGAGCACGAGAGAGAACAACGTAAGGAAGATAGCATGTACGATGAGAGCCGATGAGACTCCGGTCAGCGTTAAGGAGAAACTGGACTTGCCTAAACCGAAGTCGGTGAAGTTCTCAAACAGAGTCGAGTATAAGGAAATCGAGAGCAATAAGAGTGTGGCTCCGAAGGTCACGCCCGTCTTCAACGTGCCCGGCAGAAGGTTGACCATGCCCGACAATGCCGCCAATCCAGTCAAATCAAGATTAGGAATGAAGAAAGTGAATTCGTTGACAATTACGACTAGTGTTTTCAAAAGACTTGGAGTGTGATGTGTGTTTTTTAAAAATAATATGGGAAAAGTGCATTTTTTAAATTAAAAACAGTGTGACGGTGGATTAAAGATATGGTGTCACTTTGATGATGAAAGGCAGTGAACGACTGTGTTGCCACTTTGCCAGTATTGGTACACTTTAATTGGCAACACTGAGCATATTGGAGTAATAAGATTTTGAGACTCATTACTACCTCATTGCTCTTTTTTATATATTTTGAATCTCTTCTTAGATAGAAATGTGAAATAATCTACATTTTATTGCTCATGATATAATAAGATCGAGTAAATTTTGCAAATGTAAGTTTTTGTTGTCAGTTGTTTTATTAAAAAAATATGCTATTAGATTGATTTTGCAATTAGTTTCAAAAATTAATTATTGACTACGGAAATTATTATTAAAAGATGTGTGTAAACAGAATGTAGTGATTTACATTTATTTTGAAAACCAAACTTAATCTATTTTTTATTTGTTGAATCGTAGTTGAATGAAATGTGTTATAAAGAATGATAACGCGAAAGTCGTCAATATTTATTTACTCAACATTTGAAATAAATGTTACCTACATAAGTTTGTTTAATATTTTTTTAAGCTTTATAATTTGAATAAGAATAAAATATAAACATTAATTTGTTTATTGTTTGTTTTGTAAATAACTCGAATAAATGCAGTAAACAGTCGTTTATTGGACCATGACAATTTGTTCTGACTTCCTAAAGATTATATCGCGTAAATGACTATATATTTACAGCGCAATTAGCTAGTTTTTCAGTATATTCAATGATTCGAAGGCTCGAAGTGGCTATTTCACGTCGAATATTAGCGAAGTTCTTCAACAGTCTATGCCTTGTTATAGATAAAAAACCCCATAAGAAAAAGTCCGGTGGCGTCGAATCGGGCGGTCTCGATGGCTAGACACAATCACTTTTTTGGTAATTAAGCAATCAATGGACTTAAGGCCCAATAAGGCGATTGTGTCGCAGGCTGTATGAGCTGTGGAACCAAAGCTGTTCATGCTATGTTTAGGTAAAAATGACAAGAAAAACACCATGAACATCGAGTCGGCCCTTTATAGTGACTCAACTAGACGTTAGCGGTGAGGTCTCAACCGAGGCCCGTACAGCCTCAATGTTTTTATACCGTCTCGTAAGCACTCTTTCTTAATGACTGCCATTGCCCAGATTGCCAGTATTCACAAATTTGCTTAGATAGTGTAGTTGTGCGCCTTTTTACTTCCATCACATTTTATGAATGAACTTATTGTATCTATATGTAAAAACAAACCCAAACCTATAATAGTAAAGTCTCTGATAATACTAAAAGAGATCCAAATCTACACTAATATTATAAAGCTGAAGAGTTTGTTTGTTTGAACGCGGTAATCTCAGAAACTACTGGTTCGAATTGAAAATTTCTTTTTGTTTTGAGTAGTCCATTTGTCGTGGAAGGCTATAGGCCATATAACATCACTCTACGGTAAATAGTATTATATATAAGCAGTGTCCAGTACCGCGCGCCCCCATGCGCGCGCCGCCGCCGCCGTATGGGCCGCAGCGAAGCTTGGCCGAGTTCAGCTAGTTAACACATTCACAAAGCAGACACAGACCTGGTGCGTAATGGGTATAGTACATATCCGTAAAAGGTTATAGCATCTAAATGAGAGCGTCGGTGGCGCAGTGGGAAAGACGCGGCCTATCGTGTCGAGAGGTCCGAATTCGATTCTCAGTCATGCGATGTACAAATGGTTTTTTTTTTCTAAAAACTTAAGTGCATTTACTGATTTCTCTTTCAAACGTTGAACCGCGAATGAAAACATCGTGAGGAAACCTGCATATGCCAAGGAAGAAATTCTAATGCGCATGTGAAGTTCGCCAACCCGCGCTGGGTCAGCGTGGTGGCCCATATAACCCACGCCTTCGTTGCGAGGGTAGGCCTGTGCCCCTGCAGTGGGGACGCATATGAGGCTGTTGATGAATGATGATCTAAAATTTACTTGGCTTTTAAACATTTTGTATAGGTACTGTGCCTCTAGTTACCTTAATAGGTTAGTAGAGGCACATTCTTTAATTAGAAGTCAAAGTATTATTCTCATACCTGGCTATCAAAATATATTTCAATTTGATACGGCTCATAACACTCGACGTAAAGGGAACTAAAGCGAGACCAACCTCACGACTCGTAACGGGACTCGACATAAAGGGAACATACCATGGGCTCTAGCATCTCTTACTCACTCACCGAAACACAACAGCACACGTGCTGTTATTTCACGGTAGTCTTAAGGTGATGGTTACTGCTGCCAGACGGGCTATTCAATTTATAACTGCAAACGTAGTGTGCGATGCTATTACATAACCAGAGCAGAATCAACTTTTCAAATTTGACCTTGTTGGATATTGAACTCGTGGGCCCTGAGTCAGAGCGTTAAGGCATCAAAAATATTGCTTACTTGCCTCTTTTGTTAAATCGGCAGATGTCTTATTCTTTATGTGTATATATATATAAATTGATGTATGACAATAAAAGTGGGGAACCCGCGACAACCGCAATTAGTGGTTGCTGATAATAAATCTGATATTCTATGCTAGACTGCATATGTGTAGGTACGTGTGGTTGGTTACTTTCTTCTATTTAAAGGGGAGGACCCACTGTGGAGTCCGTTGAGACCAAAACAGACTTATGAATAAAATTATAGAATAAAATTTAAAATGAAATACAATTTGTATAGGTAATTTCGGGGCACGTGGGAGCCATTCCAGTTACATTTTGGCAAAAAATAAATAAATCAAAAAGTGATAAGAAAAATCGTCGTTTATTGCTTGTCTAGTCTTCGGAAGAACATATATCAACGCCAGAAAAGTTACTGCAGAGAAAAATGTAAAAAAGAAGAAAATTAAAAAAAACCCGGAGAAACGAAGAATAAAAAAGAAGAGTCAAAAAAAAACACTTCTATGTGTAAACAAAAGAAAAGTCATCCGAAGACTATCTAGTAGCAGTAACGATGTCTAATTAATAATGTTATACGGGATAAAGAATAAGAAAAAAGTTTCTTCTTATGCTAAAGGGACAATTGTCGTGCGTGGGTGTGGAGAAAATTACTACGAAACACTTATGTCTAGGATTAGCTTCAATGCGCAGTGAACCAGTTTTGGGTCCACGAACTTTACAGTGATTTTAAGATATGTGCTGCAAAAGTGGTCTGGAGAAAAATATTCTATTAAAAAAATAGAAAATAAGAGTGAAAACTACAGTACTTTAATGTCCTGGCTGTCACACGACACCTCGGGAGAGATGGTCAATTGTGATTTATGAAAACAATTTTTTTAGGCGATGTCAATAAAAATATTATTATTGTGTTTAATATCTCAAAGTTAATTGTTTAAAGTTTAATAAAAAATATAGAATTCTATGGTAATATGTAAGGTTTTTTTTATAAGTGTTTAAGAAAAATTATGTCCAACTACCTCGGACCCTAATCTGATATACAAAAAGCTGCTTCTACACGTGAGTTATATAGGTCCCTACTTATAGACTGCAGAAAAACATGAAAACTTTATTTAGGAAAAGATAGATACCTACTTAGTTTTTTTATAATGTTAGACATTAGCGGCATTAGCATTAGTCGATGTACTTGGTAAGTTTTTCTTTTGCGGCTTTCACGAGGTTTTCGTCATGCGGGACAGCGATGTCGACAAGCATCGTCCGGCGCTGGGATCGGTCAATGACCACGATGTCAGGCTTATTGGCGACAATAGTCCTGTCCGTGATTATGGAGCGATCCCAGTAGAGCGTAGCATGACCATTTTGGAGAACGGGCGCAGGCACGTACTTGTAGTACGGCACCTCAGACTCGATAAGACCGTATCGAATGGCAAGTCGCTGATGAATGATCCAGGCTACTTGGTTGTGTCTGTGCAAATACTCGCCATTAGAAAGATGTTATTTATTATTATTATTAATACTTATTTATTTCTTTTCTTAATTCTAAATTTTTTACAATATGTATATAAAAACAATTATTATATTATTAATTACATGTTATATATAATTACATATAGATATTATGTTTTACATATAGATATAGTATTTAACCTTGTTTTACAAAAAAATAAATTATTTTTATAAATGTAAAATGTACAAGTCTAAACAAATAATAAATACTGAGGCTAGAATTTGAAGAGATCGATTCGACAGACATTTTATAAGGGGGTCTCATGGCCACCGTGGTCTGTGCAATTCACGATATTTAAATGATTCCTTACCCCTTCAATGGTAAGCACCATCAATCTCTTTTAAATTAGTATTGTATGCATGTTAGTAGCTTTTTTTTTTTTTTTTTTTTTTATGAAATCGAGGTAGCGCTTGACCACTATCTCACCTGATGTGAGGTGCAGATGTGGCCGAAGGTGGACCACGCTTACCTAGTAAATGCCCATTTACCCTAGTTTTGAAGACCCCGAGGTTGTAGTTCTGTGGGAACACAGACGCAGGCAATGAGTTCCACTCCTTAGCAGTTCGAACAAGGAAGGTGGAACTGAAACGCTTTGTTCGTGATCGAGGTACATCGACCACGAAGGGATGAAACCCCTGCCCACGTCTAGTGGTCCGCAAGTGGAACGGTTCCGGTTTTTTTTTCTTAAATTTTTGCCAATAGCCAATCGAAAATGCCCACCTAATTATAAATATTCATTATTCACTTTTTCGGAACATTTTATTTTCGAACAGATATCTATAAATGAAACAAATAGTCGGTAATTAAATGTAGTTACTCCAGAAAATGTAGGTAGCGAAAAACGGAACTAAAATCAATTTCAAAGCAAAGAAACTTTACTTTCAGCACCCTGGGGCAAAATTCCTCAAACGCGTCTCTCTCATATGGGCACGTGAGGAATTATACACAAACCTGGAAATGAATAATCTGGAGTTTTGTGTATGAATTTTTTTCAATTTTAATAAATAATGATAACTGTAATCTTTCAGTATATTTATCTTAATAATAATACTTTTATTAGTTAAAAGTTCGCAAAGTTATAATGTTACAATCGATCGTTCAAAAAATGTGAGAGGGCGCTTGAAAAATTTTGCTCCAGGGCGCTGAAAGAAGCTACGCCACTGACTAGGTGATAATAAAAATAAAATCTACTTACTGATTATTTGTCGAATAATTGATTAATTACTTATAATGAATAACATTTTGCCATCATTTATACAAGGTTCAATAGTAAAATTTATTCCTTAACCACAAGGTCTATTTTCATTTAACCTAGAGCGGCAGCGTACTTGCACCATTTCTTATTTTAGGCCACGGTATATTATAGTCACATACATCATGTGGACTGTCAGGCTGTTTGAAGACCTCACATTAAAATATTACCTACCCATTTTCACATTTGAAAAAAAAAATTATGACTAATATAATTTATTATTATTATTATTTTTTTAATAAAAACTTTAGTTTTAGTAAAGGTATTAGAGTCTGACAGAGATTAAAATACGCAAATAAGATCAACTTTTTGCCAGAATGTTTTCAAGGTGGATATAGTTTCGAAAGAATGCTTCGTTTTCACTATTTCAGGTGGAACATATTTGTTGCTTAATATTTCGTTTCCATACTTATTATCGCCTCTACTTAGGTAACTTTACTTACGACTTGGAATCGATAGACGACTACTGGGATATTTGTGAATACTTAACACCCACGTCTATTGAAAAAATAAAAATAAAAAAATGGTATTTTTTGTTAAAAATTCTAACTAATATTAACTTCATATTTCCTTAAGTACCTACTCTAAGTACATAACATACATAAGTCATAAGTAAAAATTAGTGTTATTATTTCATAAAGCTCCTAAAAATATGTGTAAAGCTCATTGGAATTGGAAGGATGTCTAGAAAAATGTATAAAAAATTTTTACTCACACATAAACAATTGCAAAAATTATATAAACGAATAAAGATGAGAAGAAAAAGGTATTTAGTTTTTCTTTAATAACTCAAAAAATATAATGAATGAAACGATAATGATAATAATGTTAAAAAAATTCCCCACTTCCAGATATCTATCTCTATTAATTAGAAATTTTAATTTATCGCTGAAAATAGGTCTTTTCGCAGCCGCTACTACGGGATGCGTGTGCTACGGACGGGAAAGCTACCAATTTACATACGGTGGTAAGAGGATGATGGTTGCCACCACCGGACGAGCTGACCGATTTATGACTGCCAGAAATCACATTGGTAAGCTAATAAAAGAATTTCATCAATAATTCGATTAGTTGCAACTACTCAACCTAGGTATTTAATATCTTATGTTTCGTTGTTTTCGTTCCAGCGATTACTTTGGCGATGATCGAATTCGTTCTAATAAAATTGTTAAATCTGAGTTCACTCAACTTACGATTTATTGAGTAAGTTATGTATGTTTTGTTTTTGTACGATTGGTTTGAAATTTTCAAGCAAGCTACAGGAAATAAAAAAACTGTTAAACATATCAGAAGTTTGATTACAATGTGGGATCTTCATTATAATAATAAGCACAGGGCCTGATTTACTCTCAGAGTATTCAGGCTTGAGACTATAGGGCGCAAGTTCCGAGGGGGCGCTGGGGTGGCTTAGCAAGCATCACTTATTCACAGAATAAAATTTGGTAATTTGAATATACGCGCGTAAATACTAGCTTGAATTTAAAACAACTTCCTCTTTCGTTGACGGACTTTGATTATAATTAAATTATAATCAAACTTGCCTTAGGAACCAGCAGAACAGGTCTGCAGGGGGGAGGGGGGGGTTAATCCATAATTAGCCTAGTTCTCTCAGCCGTTGGATGAGCGGTTAGGGTGCTTGCCTTAACGCTCTGTTCTAGGTTCCCGGGTTCGATTCCCGGCAGGGTCAACTTTGAAAAATGAACTTTTCAAATTTAGCTCTGGTCTGGATCTGGAAAGTAGTGGCGGGGCACATTGCATTTCGCAATCATTTGGACAGCCCGTCTGGCGGCTGAATTTTGGATTTTGGTAACCACCCCTTTACAAAAGACCACCGTGAAATAACAGCACGTGTGCTGTTGTGTTTCGGTGAGTGAGTAAGGGATGCCAGAGCCCATTTCCCTATCCCCTCCTAATTCCTTATCCTTAATCCGATACTATAGTCGGCAGCGTACTTGTAGCAGCTTTGGCGTTGCTTGTGTTATATGCGACGGAAGCCACCTACCATCAAGTGGACCGTCAGCCTGCCTGCCGATCTTGACATAAAAAAAAACTCTAAATCAGACACTGAATAAGCATACAGACATTGGTGGTCATATAGGTTTCCTACATTAATATCAAGGGTTTGTTAAAGTATCAGTAAGGGAGGTAGCGTTCCATTTGGACAAGTCATTTCATACCGTCTGAAAATCACAATAACTAGTAGTTTTCCACTAATGTGTAAGCAATCTGAGCGTCAGCTACTCCAGTACCGGTCGAGCGAAAGGTGACGGCAGGTAAAAGGTGAAAAAAAAAAAATTTTTTTAATTTTCACCTGTCATAATTGGGAGGTTAAAATCAATTTTCCATGACGATTCGCAGGTTATGACAAAAAATAAATAAATAACGCAAAGCATCTGTTGTCACAATAATCAGTTGCAATGTTATTTCTCAAACTCTACCAACCGTTGTAATCGATTACAGAGAGACCCTTCATTAATTATTGTTTACATGCTTTGTCAGAAACCGTCTTGCGGTCTCTTCTGTATTCTGGATAATTAGCACTGCAGGTATTCTCAAATGCTGTAATTGCTGAAAAAAAAAATGCTGGAAAATTCAGGCTAATACGTCATAGAAACTTAGAATTTTCGCAACAAATAAATTCCTAACCAAGGAAACTCGAGGGTCGAGTGGTTAAGGTGCTTGCTTTAGCGCTCTGTCAAAGGGATACTGGGTTCGATTACCGACAGCTCTGCTCTGGATCTGGCAAGTAGTGGCGGGGCACACTGCGTTTCGCAGTCATAAGTTTGGCAGCCCGTCTTGCGGCAGTAACCACCCCCTTACATTCTGATCACCGTGAAATAACAGCATTTGTGCTGTTGGGTTTCAGTGAGTGAGTAAGGGGTGTTCGCACTTGCAGCACCTGTGGCGATACATAAAAAATATCCGATTTCTTCAGCATCAGAAACCAAATTTTTGTGAAGAAAGAAAGAAAGAATGAAAGTAAAATTACCTCAAAACTCCTCTCATCTAGAGCCTTAAGTTCGATTCCCAGCGAGGTCAGCTATGGAAGTATGGTCAGCTATGTCCCTAGTTTAGTTGAATGGGTGAAATTAATTTTATTGCCAGTGCCATAGATAAATTGACGAGCCCTTTGGATGAGTGGTTAGGGTGCTTGCCTTAATGCTCTGTTCTAGGGTTCCCGGCAGGGTCAACTTTGAAGAAATTTACTTTTTAAATTAGGCCCTGGTCTGGATCTGCGTTTCGCAGTCATTTGGGCAGCCAGTCTGGCGGCAGTAACCACCCCCTTACAGAATACCACCATGAAATAACAACACGTGTGCTGTTGTGTTTCGGTGAGTGAGTAAGGAATGCCAGAGCCATTTTCCTATCCAATCCCTTATCCTTAGTCCTACTGTAGTCAGCAGCGTACTTGCAGCAGCTGTGGCTTTGCTTGTGTTATAGGCGACAGTAGCTACCTACCATCAAGTGGACTGTCAGCTTGTCTGCTGATCTTAACATAAAAAATTTGAATAGGAATATTGAGGAAGTACATGAATAAATTCTATTAAAATTAGTATAAAACTAAATCTAAATAATAAACATAAGGAATCGAACGAAAATTCCAACTAATAAAACAATAAACTTATTTTAGTGTTCGTCCATTGATATAAATTCGACCATAGTGATAAAAACCTAACTTTTTATTGATAACACTAATAAAGCTCGTCAGTATTGCAAGTTATCCAAATATCCTTAAATTTACAGTTTTTACCTTTTCTTCGGCCAACATTTTCGGTTTGTAAAATTTTTTTTTATCATAATCCAATTTAAGCACCTTGTAGAGAATGTTTTGCAGTTTACAATACCCTACTTTAATTTTCTTAACGACCATTATTGCCCGAGTAATCGATTGTCTAAGTCAAAATGACTTTTTCCGCTTTGATTGACGATAACTCAGTTACAAATCATTCTACAGAGCTCATGAGGAGGTCAAGTTGTAGGGAATTAAATTCTCTAAAAGATCTTTATTGTGCCATTACAATAAAAAAATATTACCGCTTTTACACCATTTTCAAGACGAGAAAAAAATTTGAAGCTTGGATTCAAGAACTAGAAACTTGAAGCTATAATTTCCTTTTTTAATGAGCTCTGTACGACCATTTTCTTCGAAGTTACAGCCTGTTGAAAATCACCTAAAAATTTGGAACTTTTTTATATCCTTTAATTGTTGCGTTTAGTGTATATATATATATGTTTTATTCTGATGGTTTTAAGAATACAAAAGTGCCTTATGTCAATCATATAAAAGGTTCTCATAAAACTAACTGAGAATACATTTAATCTTCATCTCATCAATGAAGTGTAAATTTGTATACCTTCCGGGGGATACAAATTTACGATGGGATTTCCTTGGTTCCATGGAATATGAGTCTCCATTAGTGTAGGACGCAATCTGTGTCAACACATTGACACCATATCGTCTTCATAGAACAGCTGGTGTCATATATCTTTTCCCCTATTATCTCGGTCAGCAAATTAGTCTTGCTATACGAGGTAATGCAGACAGCATACTTGTAAACCTGTCTAACTGGATATGATATACAATATAATTTGTAAAAAAAATCTGTAAATAATAAGCTAGATTTATATAAATTACTTACTTAATTCCTAATGTCAAATTTTATTTCTTGTTTTGTTAACTTATATGTCTTCTAGGTATATATTCTACACATATTATAAAATAAAGTCGCCACACGCCTCTGTCTGTTTCTCTGTCAACTTCTCCTAACGAATTTTGATAGGGTTTTCACTGATGGAAAGAGCGATAAATGAGGCAAAGTTTGTGTTTATAATTTGCAGAAAGAAATTGTATCCTGCGAATTCGGGGTCTGGTCGCTAATTAAATAAAAATACATGTTTTTAATCTTGAAAATCGATATTTTAGGACAATTTTGCGGTGTAATAACTCCGGTCATAAAATAATTTAAGTTATTATTGGAGTTTACTTCTTAAGAATAGATTTTATGAGGCATATCAAATAAAGCATATTTTATGAGGAGTAAAGTTAACTAAAAAGAGTTACGTTATTTGTCACTTTGACATTTGTGCGACAGCTGACGCTTGTATTTATGCTCCTCAATTCTATTATCTGGGTTTATAAAAGCAAACCTCGAAATCTTATATGAAAAGTGTAGTCTGCGTTTAGGAACGAATTGATAACGCGTTATAACTTGACTCGCAGTGACATCTATAGTTGAAAAATGAACTATTTGAACTTGTAAAACGTAGTGACATCTATGTATGCAGAATGTTATTAATAATATAAAGTCCAGTTATCTATTGACAGCATCTATCTATTGATTAAAGCAGTAATCTCTAGTCGTTTTTAAATATCAATTCGAGTGTCAATAAAGAAACAAAAACGATTTTTTATATAACTACAGTAATTATTATTGATAGTAATAGTCACTACAAATTAATAGTGTAGGTAATATACAACATAATTTACATTCAACAGTTATGCAACATGCTATCTCCCCGCGAAACAGCTGTTGTTACGAACCTCACAAAAAATAAATATATACGACAATACAAACGACAAATCGGAAGTAATTTGAGTAGAATTAAGATCTGGGTTCGTACGGACACAATTCGCTGCGACAAGTGTTTGGGTGATATAATTGAAAACAGCGAGGTGTTGCTGTAGGCGTCAGTCGCGCTTCACTGGACTCGATATAAGTCCGCTGGTGGGAGTCAGTACTCGCAGTGCCTCTCCCGCTCTCCGACTCGACGTCCACGACCATGAGGAGAAAGGTAATCCAATAATTCCGTCTTGGAAATAATAAAGTGCGCGAATTTTAAATGTTTTGTGTGAATAGTATCGTTAATCTTATTAGTAAAATTAAATGTATGGATGTTTGTTAATCTCTCATTCAAAAACTACTGAATGAATTTTGGTGATACTTTTAAGTGATATAGTTTGTATATCAGAGTAACACATAAGTCGTAATTTATAAGGATTCGTCGTGTGCAAAAGCTAGTAATTTAAATGTGAAAGTTTGTAAGTAGGGTTTTGTACACTGACAAATCAATGTTAAAATAGTACGTTATATACCTACGTCAGAATAGAATTTACGAAGATACGAACAAAAGCTAGTTACTAATAATTTATAAACAGTGTAATTAAATAGGTATATAGTAATCGTTAAATACGGACGTGAAACTGCTATCCTCTTTTTCAGGCGCTACTCGCTGTGCTGTGCTGGTTGACGCTGAGTGAAGCGTTAGGCGAAACGAAAGAAGCTGCTAAAAATACTGTAGCGATCGACAACGAAAGTGCAGAAAGTGTTCCAAAACTTTATCAGAATAACCAATTTAGTCTGTATGCGGGTGGCTCCCCGTACGGCGCTTATACGTATCAACGACCGGCTTTCATCTCGGCTCCGAAAGCAGCGGCCTCTCATTTAGTTCCCATTAAAGAGCATGGATTTGTGATACAGAAGACTAATGGATTTTTGAAGGATTCATACGGAAACAAGTTTGTGGAAACTCCTCAGTCGGCAGCGTACAAAACTACTTTCCCACAACAATTTGTACAACTGCAGGATTTGCCGTCGCATCTGTCGCAGCCGCTAGTGGCCGCTTCGTCTACTTTTAAGAACACCCCACAGTATTTCTTCGGATCCTCTCCGTTTCGGTCACAGGCCATTCAAGCGACGCCGACGCCCATAACGTATTTTAGTGGCCACTCCAATCCACTCGTATACGCCGATAGTATTAAAAGCTTTGCCCCTAGTTTTGGCTTTCACACCCGAGTCCATCCTATAAATCAACAACAAGCAAATACTCAACAACAATCGACAAACAACAAAGCGGTTTTTGCAAACACTCACCCTGTTGAAGTTTTTAGTAATATAAAGAACGGACCTAAATTCCAGCGTTTAGGAGGACCCGAAGTGCATATCGTTCAAGAGAATAGAGATGGACCTAAGCATCAATCTATCCAACATGAAAAGGAACAAGCATTACCAGCTCAGCTAACGAAAGTAATCGCTAACAATAATGGAGAGAAAACTGTAACATTAATTGAAACTAATCCTCCAGTACCCTTACTCGATCTTACTCTCCTCGAGCCACTGACATTTGACAATCCTATAGTACCTCAAGTGCAGCATTTCTTACCGAAAATACATCAGGTAACTTACAGCAAATTGCCGGAAATCAATCTTAACGAAGCTAAGAAGCACCAAAAAGAAATCATAGTTCAAAACACTCGTTCATATGATAGTGGAAATATCAAACCGCAAAATGAGTCTCCAAAAAAGAAAGAAAATAGACCTCCGATCGAAGATGATGATGATGATGACACTCCAGTTCATCCTAAGCCGACAGTTATAGTAACGGGGAATCCCGAGGGAAATGAATTTTCTTATGAGATCAATTCTCCCAATCGTAAAGAAATCTATAATGAACAAGTAATTAAGTACAACAAAGAAACGCAGAAGGAACCCGTAACTTACGATTACAACCATAAAACCGAGAGTAAGCCTGTGCATTATAGTTTCGTGAGAAATTCAAAAGAACCAGAACAAATAAGGGAAGTTCACTATATAGATGACGGTCAAAATCCTAAACACCTTATTTATAATTTTAAACCCGAAGAACAGAGTGACGAGGACGAAGGTTCACATGGACACCCTCCTGAACCACAAAGAGAAAGTGAACATTTAGAAGCACATAGGGAATCTTCTGCTGAATCTGATGAGGAAGGTCCTTCTTATCACCCAAAACAGATTGAATATCAAGAAGAAGCACCACGGCAGACTCAGCACCTAAAGGCCGAGCATAGGGAAGAAGAGTACCACCATGAACCAAATCATAACGAGGGACCGAGACACAGTAATAATCATAGAGAAGGTTACAAGCAGGATCCAAAAGTGGAGATCTACCAGGAAGTAAAACACCACCCATCACCTCAACCAGTTAAAACGCCTCAACACAATGTACAGACACATTTTCAACCGATAATTCAGCATGAATATGAGGAGGATATTCGTATTATTCCAGCGGATCCGTCTAATGCACCGTTAAAGGTTGATCCAGGTCAACATATTATTCATAAACATCAGAATCATCAACCATCGTCGCCGCCACAGAATCATCCTGAGCAACGAGCGCCTTTACAGCAGCATGATAATCCGCCAGAACACCACCCTCGGCAGCATCCACCGAACGCTCACGTTCATGAAAAATCTAAGCAAATAATAATTCAAGAAGAATCACCTGACGAGATGCACTCTCTCCGAGAGCAGATGATGGCAGAAGTTATAAATCAAGAGGAGAATAACGAAGAAGATTTCGAAAAAGCTTATAAACATGCCGCTTTCGGGTTTCCGGGATACGAGAAACAGTCTGAGGAAGCCGACAAAGACATTTACAATCCGGAGAGTTACGGGGCGCCCCGGTACCAAAACGACTATGAAATTGATCATGCGCCATTTCAACAGTACCAAGAAGAAGGCGACGGATTTCCCAAAACGACTCGCTCGAACTACAAAGACATTCGCGACAAAACTAAACAGGACTATTACCAGGAGTATGAAGTGCGAAAACCTGAAAGTATCACCGATCGTTACAAGAAGAAGGAGGACTATTACAAAATGTATATGAAACACAGGCCCGAGAAATACTTTGCGAAAGAAAACGACGAGAAAAATAAAGAGAAATCGAAATACACCGCCGTGCCTAACTACGAATATTTCGCCGAATCAAAATCTAAACCTAAGGAGCAGTTATCTCACTACAAAGCTGCTCCGCATCAGAGATACGAGTACGACTACTCTAAGGGCAATCCGAGAGACAGTTCAGCGCATGCATCGCGACCGTATCAGAGATATAAGAGTAAAACCCACTTCGTAGAGCCACAATTCCAATACGGATTTGAGCCGGTGTCGTTGCCGCGGCTACTCGACAGCGAGTTGGCCGCAATGGCCAGCAACGACAGTCCCGAAAGTGAAAAGCCCGGAACACGGAAAAAGTTGTACAAAGAGAACTGGTATATAAAGAAAACAAGCACGTCCGGCGTTAAGCCAGCTAGCTGATAGGAAATAAGTACTATTTATTAATTTTACAATGTATTAAATAGAATATAAGTTTAGTCGAACTTCAAGCGAATAAATTTTTTTAAGTTGTTTTTGATTCGTTTCCTTTGGAATCACTTTCAAAATCATTTATAATCCCGTACCTATTTTAATTTTATTGGGACGGTATCTTGCGCAATAACACTTTCGCTATCAGTTGTAGCTGTATCAATTACGTGACAAGATTCATTTCTTGCGTCCACTGTAGCCGAATAAAAACGATAGTCTTTAGAAAAAGTCAAACGTTGATTCAGCGTCTCCACTGTGAAGCGGATACGGGGACTTCGTGGTGCAACGTTGGGAAAATAATAATTACTTGCATTACAACAGATTAAAAAACCAGAATGGTTTCATCTAGAACTGATGGAATATTACGACACATCATTGATTGCTGGAGTGTGTTCGGCTTGGTTTTTTTTGTTTCTCAACATAATCTCAGTTAATTGGATATAATCAATTTGCAATTATTTAGTTTTATTTACCTATATTTCCTATAAAACGAAATAAATTTGCCTACGTCTGTCAAAGCTTAGGCAATACTTAATTATCTTCGGTACAACAGGTTGTACACAATAAACGATGAAGAAATAAAAAAAAAACAAGTGAAACTACTGGTTAAAATTTTTAAATTGGCAATTAATGTAACGGTTTGTGGCAGGGGACGTTTGTTTGTGTGTTTTTAAGTCTTATCTGTGTGTCTCTGTCCTTTGCCGGAAATAGAATTTATTCTTATTCTTAAAAAAAAGTTTTCGTGAGAAAGTAGTGTATTACAGAGTTTGAATATCTGAATCTAGGAATTCCCGCCACGTGTTCGGTCTGTATCACTTTTTTCTAGTCTATGTCCAGGTACGTAGCGTACGACACCTTTACGTTAACCTTTTAAATGCAAGTTTCCTTTGCCTCTGAGGGTATGCGCGTAAAAAAAAAGCGAACTTAAAATCTCATACTGAGATGAGATGTCAGCTTAGCTAGCCGTATTATTATTATTATTATTTTGTATTCTTATTAAATATCCTCCGGCATAAGCCGTAGCCTGTATTTACTAATTAAATTTTTGTTCAGAATTTTGTTCTATCTATGTATATATATTATTATTTTAATTAATGCAACATTATAACCGTCAGTTTATTATATTTAAATTTAAATACTAAAAACTAAAATTATCTAATCTAAAAATAAATTAATATTAAATTGATTAAAAACTAATAATATAAAAATAGACCCTGCGGCATTGTATCAAGTACGCTGGCAGCATTTCCTCGTTGAATAATAATAATAATAATAAATTTATTTTATTTCACAATATTAACATAATACGTACATGTTTTATTGTAGCAAACAGGCCAAACTAATACGTTGGCCGAGGAAAGTGCCAGCTCTTCGGTCTCCCGTCGCATCAATAAGCCTCTTCGAGATGTCTTTGAAGAGGCTCATTGCTGCAGGGCCCCACGGACCGAGTCTCTAGACTCCGAATGGTACAAAACCATATTCGGCGCCGAGGCCACTATATTTAGAGGCCACTATTGTTATTTTATGTTTGTTAAGTTATTTTTTAATTAGAGATAAGCCTTATCCAACTAGCCACTATCTTTGAGACAGCAGCATAAAATGTCTAATATTTAAAGTCTACATAAACGGGATAACGGCTGACGATAAAACTATGTACCTATGTTATGTAGGCTAGCGAACACTTTCACTGTACACTTATTAATATACCTATATAGCAAGTGTATTTCTAGATATTAATATACATATACATACTTATTAATAGAAAAGGAAAGTGTATCAATCCGAGCAAAACCGTTGTTAGGTACAACATAGTTGTAAGTAAACATACATGACCTGAAGAAATAGTTCATTCGACAATTCGCTAAATACCTAATGTTGTCTAAGAGAAATTTATGTCAGAGACGAATGACTAACTTTTGGGATAATTGAGTATTTTTTATATCGATATCTACACCATTATAAAATAAGGTTACCGTCCTCGGCACCATAAAACGGATTGGAAAGAGCTATAAATTAAGTGTAGGGGTTGTACAACCTTACATTGCTTATAGTGTCCAAGGGATGCAAGGTAAACCACCAGTTAACTGGATAGAGTTTAATTGAACACTTAATATTAATGAAACATGCAACAGAAGATGCAATTCAGACCACCATTTACCTGATAGAATTCTAAATAAATATATGTAAGAATCAACAACAAAGGTTCGTCCATATAGGTAATTTGCAGAAGAAAATTGCGTCTGTACGAACCCGGGGGCGGGTCACTAGTTCATTATATTAGTAAATTTAATACTAAACAGTTGATCAAGATTAAAAAAGAGAATTTAATAAATTTATTTTGCCTCCCCCTTCATTTTGCTGTGGCATAGGACGTCTTGTAGGTCTTGTAGGTGGACGCCTGGCGATCCGTCGTCTCCCCACTCGAGAATAACACAAATGTAATTATGTTTATAAATATTTATTAGTAAATTCAATACTGTTGATGTTCTTAAATTTAAGATTATTAGTTTAACGTACTTTTAAATAGATCACAATCAGTAAATGTAACGAATGCAAGAAACTATGTGACTAGTATATAAAACTAAAATAAAATGCGCTAAGACAATTTCGAATGCCACAACGCTATATAATATGTTAAAAAGTATACTCTATCATAAAAAAATAACTTAACCTGACGTTGTATCGCCAACATTTTCAAGTCTATTAAATTTGCTTATTCACTCTGCTATGCTATCTCACTTTCCTGTTTTTTTCTGTTTCCACGTCTGTGCTAGTTTTTCTTCCGAAGAGCCTGAAGGTCATCATGACAGCGGCTAGTCCCAGTGTGACAGCCACAGCTCCCACGATCACTGCCGAAGTTGACACGCGTCCATCTGCTTTACCCACGAAAAGATCAGAAACGAGTGCCACGGGCTTGAGTATCTTCACGGCTGGTTCACAGCCAGATTCCCTCACGTATTTCGCCCATGTTCTGTTAGCGAATGTCAATTCTCTGGGCTTTATGAACGGTCTTCTACCGGGAACGGTTTTGTTTGCTGTCATTGTCGTATTACGCAACTGGGTTTGATTGTAATGACAATACAAATTTTTCTTTTTCTTATTTCCCTTAACAATAATGTCTTTTTCGGCGCTCTTTGCTCCCACGAGGACGTTCAAATCGCCTTTTATCATGTTAGCCCAATCCCACATTTCGGCGATTTTACAATTGCAAATGAATGGATTGCCAACTAAATTTAGCGAATAAAGTTTGGGATTGTTTGCGAAGACTTCCGGTTCGATCGTGGTTAAATTATTATTGCTCAAATTTATCTTTTCCAATTGTTGTAAACTCTCTAGAAAGTCGAGAGTTTCTTCTCCGGATTGAATGCGATTTCCGGCTAGATTCAAGTCTGTTATGTTGATGGTATTCTTAAATGCATCGACATTCAGTGTTGTTATGTTGCAATTGCTTAAATCTAATATAGTGACTTGTGACAATTGTTTTGGGAAAAGGGGTCCCGATTCCGGTATAACGAGAGGGTTGCCACCGAGTCTTATTTCTCTCAGATCCATGTAAGTGAGGTTTTTAAAGAACACGTTAGCATTGAGAGGTCGTTTTAGACCACAAAATTCTAATTCTATTGTAGTCAACTGAGTTAAATTGCCAAATAGGCCAGCTTCGAGAGACAATATATCATTGCCGGACAATATGAGTCTTTTCATTGAAGTCATCTTGGAGAAAGAATCCGGTCCTATGTATGACAAATTACTGTAGCCCATATTTAAATATTCCAACTTGTCCAGTGGGGCAAGAAGTCTGGTGAATACGTTTACGAGAGGGTTGTGTGATATATCTAGCTCTTGAAGATTGTTGAAAACGTTGAAATTATCGGGTAAGCGACGAAGGCCACAATTGCTTAAGAACAAGCGTTCTAATTTCGGCAGAGGTTCTAACGCTTCTTGTAAATCTGGCGCAAATAGGGGATTACCCGAAAGATAGAGGCTCTTCAACTTGGTTGCGTTAGCGAATGAATGGCCAGCAATAGGACCTTGTATTTTACAATTTGATAAATCCAGTAATTCCAAATGTTCGACGCTATTGCCCAAAATGGCAGCGACATCCAAGTCACGTAGTTCATTGTCCGCTAAAATAAGCGTGACCAAATTGGTACAATTTGAGAACGTGTCCTCCGAGAGAGACGTAAGGCCAGATTTCCTCAAATTCAAGTATTGGAGCCTCGTCAATTTACCGAGAACCTCGGGCCAATCTGTGCCGGCCAGATTGTTACCCGCCAACTCCAAATACTTGAGATTAACCAAAGACGAAAACACATTATCGGCAATAACTGTGAGTTTGCAGTTGTTTAGTTTCAACGTCTCTAGACTGGTCAGTACATCGAAGACACCTTCATCGAGGGTTTCCAATGGATTGTTAGTGAGGTCAAGTGTGGTCAGCGATGTGATATTATCGAAAAATTGAGAATTAATTACGGAGATGTTACAGAAGCTGATGTCCAAGTATTGTAGAGTGCTCGATATTAAGAATGGTCCTTGCACAATACTTATTGGGTTATCTTGGAGCTCCACGTTGAGTAGGCCATGCGAGTCCCTAAAAAAAAACAGTGAAATTTATTACTCTATGGCACATTGTGTCCTGCGTGATTTCATAAGAGAGTAGGGCTCCCGGCTCCGGCCCTGAATGCAATATTTTCAGCAAATTTTATACACAAACATCCCTTATTTGTCCTTTTTTCCCATTAGTGAAGAATTTAACGGACGGAGTTGCACTGCGACTTTTGCAGAAAAAATTGCATGGATTCGAAGCGAGGGTCGGGCTAACAGCTAGTTAACAATAATTGTCGCGACTCGCATAACAAACGCTTTTAAGGGCGTTTATTCCGTAAGTCGCGATACAAGGGATCACAACCGCACACATGAGGTTTCTTCCAGTTTTTTTTTTAAGATAGTGGTTACTGCCGCCAGACGGGCTTCCCAACTGACTGTGAAACGCAGTGTGCCCGTTATCTATTTTTAATAGGGCACGGCCTTATTCTACGCCAATTCTATTTCACCAAATTTGATGATGGTCTAGCGACTGAGGGCAAATTAACAAAAAAAAAATTCATACTGTATGTACTGAACTATTTGTCTAATAGGAAATAAGAATAAATAAATTATTACAGAAAAATACTATGTAAATTATATTAATCGTCTATATGTATAAAATACGAAAGTTTTCCGATGCGATGCCTCATAAGAAAAATATTATCAAGAAACTTAACCGACACTTCCCATAAATATGTATATTGACCACATTCATAGAAAAGTACCCCAGCTTCACGTGAAATTTATAAAAAAAATTATATAATTTCACAACAGAGTTATGGGTTATGCGGTTTATTATCAAGCTTTACAAAAAATACACGACTTGCATATATACATACACAACATAGATTGGTAGGTACTAATAAATCCTCCCTGCTTATCCTATGATAGCTGTTTTATCCCTTGATAAGACAGTATTCCCTTACAAAGACGTTTAATGTAAAAACACGCATAATAACGACATTTGGGCAGCCCGTCTGGCGGCAGTAACCACTCCCTTACGGAAGACCATCATGAAACACCAGCACGTGTTTCGGTGCATGTGTAAGTGATGCCAGAACCCATTTCCCTAATCCTTATCCATAATCCTGTGGCGTTGCTTGTGTTATAGGCGACGGTAACCACCTATCAAGTGGACCGTTAGCCTGTCTGTTGACGTTAACATAAAAAAATGAAATGTGGTTCTATTATGATTTTGTCACAAGTGTGAATATGTAAATGGCGAATTGAATTCGCGTTCGTTCTGTGGTCATTATCTAATATAGTTGGCATCACGAGATGAGGCAATTTGTCAGAGTGGTCTCCACAACGCAACTTCAAAGGCAATTTCAACAATTTTATCATCAGCTTTGTGTGTTCCGCGATACATACCAGCAACGCGAAGCGGACAATGCTCGTGGCTGACGTCTGTTGTCAAAAGAATCATGAGTCACACATAACTACTCGCTCATATACCTACTCACTTTTGCCCGCGATTCATCAGCGCTCTTTTTTCTTACGTGTTGAAACATTTATTTATTCAATCTTTATTGATCCATATTTGTCAGGTGTTTCTTTTTATTATTATTATTAAATGATCCCCCGGGAAAAGTACCTCTTTCGGAATAAAAGGTACCCTATAAATACTTTTTTGTATTCCTGACAACGTGTATGCGCAATAGAGTAGTTCCAGGCGTGAAAGCATAACAAACAAACTCACTTTCGCATTTATAATATTAGGATTATACATATAATTATATATGTTAACGGTAAGTGTAAATAATTAAAAAATATTATTAATAACTAGCAACCCGCCCCCGGCTCCGCCCGGGGTGCAATTTTTATATATGTAATTGTAAACCCATTATCCCTCTTTCCATTAGTGAAAACCGAATTAAAATCGGTCTACCCGTTCACGCGTGATGCCGTGACCAAGGGAAATAGGGATTCATTTTTATATATATAGAAGATTACCAATCATTATTAATAATTACCAAGATTGAAGGTAAAAGTGATGAATAATTTACTTTCAAACGTTATAAATTTTCAAATAATTATAATCTTACGCTAAACGTCTGTTTCGAGCAATAGAGGCATAAAATCAACATTTTAATGTTGATTTTATAATTGTGTTCGATGATTTCAATAATAAACATATACGTACAATATTTTCAATCTACGCAACCTAATCCATATTAATTTTAATATTTTTTTCTTTTGAGATAATAATAATAATAATCTTTATTTGCTGCGACCATGGGTATGGTAGATACCAGTTGACATTCTATTTTTGTTCCATCATAATCGACCGAATAATCGGTATGCAAATGTGAATTATCTAGTAAAATTTACCTATAGATTAATTAAATAATAAAAACTTTAACATAATCAGGCAGTCTACAATAAACTTTCATTCAGTTCACTTGTGTTTAATTAATTAGAATCAAAATCAATAAAAACAAGTTTCATACATCATCAAATTGTATAATTTTAATACTGTCGTTTCTATTTGATTTTAGTAATACTAATACCTAATAATTATTTAGCACATTATTTTTTTCTTTTAGTTACCAATAAATACTGTGGTATAATTTTTATCTTAAAATTGCTAATAAATAGGTACTGACGAAAAAAATCGTTTTGTTGAAAAGTTCATTTTCAAAGGTGACCCTGTCGGGAAACGAACCTGGATACCCTAGGACAGAGCGTTAAGGCGACTCCAGCCGCAAAACTCGACCGGTACTGAACTGACGGGATTGCTGAGGGAGAGTCGCTACTTGCAAGTCTCAGAAATATCTATTTAAGAATTAAATAAAGTATAATAGATAGTGGATCTTAAAATTTATCTTAAGAATTAGCTATTTAAAATATTGATTATTAAGCAAATGGCACGGTTACAACATCGATATTAGACCGCAAATTAGTAATTTTTTTATATATATAATTAAATATAATTTAAAAAATAATTATGATGATCCTCTTTCATATATCCTGCAGATGATTTGACTATTTTTTAAATTATAATTATTATGATAATTTAAAAGGAAAAGGGTTATAAATAAGTGGATTTTTTATCATTAGGGGCTGGCGTCGCCTTAAAGCAAGCACTCTAACCACTCATCCAACGGGCTCTAATAATTATTTAGCACATTATTTTCTTTTAGTTACCAATAAATACTGTTGCATAGTTTTAGTTTTAAAATTATTAATAAATACTGACGAAAAAAGATCGTTTTTTGTTTATTTTATTACTTTTACCGAAGACGGTAGTGAATTATTACTATCAACCAATTAAAGTGGTAAATTTCACAGTTTTCATCACATTTACCAAATCATGAGGTAACTATTAATAATGACAGGTTATTATTATAGTATTTTCATTATAAGATGATATGCGTGACAGTTCCTGACAATTTTAGTGATGCAACCTAACGACATTTATCGATTGTTTGAAAATATCGAATCAGTTGTTAAAGCAAATGAAATCGAACTACCGATTTTAGATTTTCAGATTTAGAAATAAATTCTAGTAATTAGGAATAAAGATTACGTTAAATAAATTATAAAATACAATGCAGTCTGCTTAAAATATTAATTTATGTATTCATTACTGCCAGAATTCGAAACTTGACAACTTGTATCAGACTGAAAACAAAATTTACTTTTGTTTTATTGTTATTATTAGTCAGCTTTAGTTTTATGATCAAAATACGATGTTTTAAAAAATATATGGAATAGAAAAATATTTGTTAAATCTCCGAATATCCAATGACAAACATAGAGTACTTTCGATATATCGAATATAAGTGAATAGCCCTAGACACAAGTTGCGTTCCATGCGTTTGACACTTTTAAAATACATGTTTTTTATTACATTTACCTGTTATAATAATAATTTAATAATAAAAGTGATAATGCCTTTTGTGTATTTCGAATAGATATTTTTTTTTTCATACATGTGTTTGTTTAATTGTCATTTTTTTTGTGCCGGTTTTTTTTTGTTGAAAACAGTATGCGTGACATGAAAAAGTGAGAACTGTCACGCTTATCTTCATACAGTGAAAATACTATAATACTAACCACACTAATTACACTTTCCGTAACATAGGTATATATTTACCTAATAAGTGGCATCAAGAGAACTCGGATAATATCAAAAGCGGGCCTCTCTGTGTTGGTGTAACCAATTGCAAAATTAAGTTAAATCATGATACTTAGCTAAGTATTATTTTTATTAAGTAACAAAAGAAAAAGAATTTGAAAGGCATCAATTTGAAAATTGGGTTACATTTACCAATACAATAAAGTAAATTCGCTAGTCACTAGAAAATTTGCAATTTCTTACAACCTATTTAGTAATGACAGAGCATACTGTGTTTCGCAGTCATAAATCGACATCTATTTATTTTATTATTTATTTATTTATTTATTTACGTTTATTAACATTAATGGTCCAATGTGCAAGCCAATTTACGCTGATCACATCTGTTCAAATTTGGTATACAAACTTATATATAAATCTTTTGGTAATCTTATATATAAAAATGAATCCCCATTTCTCCTGGTCACGGCATCACGCGTGAACGGGTAGACCGATTTTAATTCGGTTTTCGCTAATGGAAAGAGGGATAAACGGGGAATGTTTTTACCGATTTAACTACTGACTCTGACTGACCTAATTGTTCTCCCAGAAGGAGTCATGGGGGTTCTACCATGATTTATTAATAATGTGTATCCACGTTCCGGCATACAAAGGGTTAAGCAGTTGTCCCACCGCCGCGCCGGCGAGAAAGCGACTAAAGCGACTTTTATCTGTCGTCTATTGTCTCGCTCAAGAAACGTACAACAGTGGCTCTAGCATGAGTGTACGATACTACACTCGCTAGCGAGAGCGTAAAACATTTATATGGAAAATTGATAATTTGACATTGACAGTTCACGATTTTCCATACTAAATTTTTACGTTCTCGCTAGCGAGTGTAGAATTAGTGTAGTATCGTAAACTCATACTAGAGCCTCAGATATATGTACATTCCGTGTAAATAAAAGAGATGCATATATTAATAGTTGATCGCTGACTTTTTACACTGCCGGCGAGGACTCGCTCCACTAGTTTGTCGCTGAGCGACAAGAGCTATCAAAGATAATACTCGCCTTGTGATGCTCGCTTGGCGGTCAGAACCCAGTGCGGCTTTAAAAGTACACGTATTATTATTTGTTATGAAGTGGCGCGAGTAATCGCCCGTCCCACTCGCACACTCGCTTCTAGCCCAGCGACAAAACTATCGGAACTACACACTCGCTTCTCGTTCATCGTCGGCGGTGGGATAAGTGCTTTATAACTGCGAAACGTAATGTGGCCTGTCACTAAAATAAGGTAATATAAAGTACCTATCTTATTATCTCATTAATTAACTAAATAATAATAATTATACATACAATAGAATAGTTTTTTACATCCATTTGTTTCAACTGCAAGATTTGTTTTTTTTTTTAAAAAAAAACGAGTTATAAAAATGTATACGATGAGGTAAAAACAGGTATAATTAATTAAGAAGGGAGCAGCATGAAATTACCAGGTGAATTATGCCTGTTTGGTGTTCACGGTAAGACATGTATTTGCGGTTTCCACTAATAAAAAGAGCAATAAACGAGGAAGGTTTATGTATTTAATTTGCAGGAAAAAATGTACTTCGTCGCCTGAGTGGTGAAAAGAGCTAACACACACTTTTGATCAAATTGAGTTATGAACATCATCATACTCAGCATTAAACGGAGATTCTAGTGGTGAAGAGATCTAAGTGATAGCTCAAATAGAAGTTTTTTTTTTCCTTCAGTCGTGAAAGGAGTTAAATGAAACTAGAGCCAAAAAGAAAAACAAGAAAAGCGCACTTAAATCGAACTTCCTTAATTTCAACACATTAATTATTACCTTCTCACAAAAAATTGTTAAAATCGATACAAATAGAGAAGATAAAACAAAAAACATTTTTTTTTGTGAGTGCTTATTTATTTCAATTGTCATTATCTTGGAACCAGTTTAGCGACTAATGCTAATCACCACTAATGCGACGAATTATTCGTGGGACACCCGGGCGGGTCGGTATATAAATGCAGAAACGCACAAACAGACAAAAAGTCTAAAACGCATGAGTACAACGTGTACAAATTGTTTTTTTTTTTTTAAATATTTAATGTACAAACACGGCTCGTTTACGATTCTATTATATGTACTAGCTGGTGCCCGCGGAGAAAAAAAATAAATAACGCCTGACTGAATATATGAGCAAAGTAACGCCTAACACCTTTATTGCAGTTATAGCTGTGCCAAGCGTTAGATGTACTTTTTTCTGATGAAAGGTACCCTATGTCCTTTCCTACATCCCTGACGACGTGCATGTAAAATTTCATGATGATCGGTTCAACGGTTTAGGTGTGAAAAGGTAACAGACAGACAGATTCACATTTATAATATTAGTATGGATTAATTTTATTACATATATATAAGACATAAATATACAAGAGGCTTCTAGAGGGTTCTTGGATAGTTGACTATAACAGTTTTTAATTCCAAAGCGTTCATATATATATAAGACATAAATATACAAGAGGTTTCTAGAGGGTTCTTGGATAGTTGACTATAACAGTTTTTAATTCCAAAGCGTTCGATATTAGTTTATTTTTATAAACTTTTTAGGTACCTAATTATAGATATTAAATATACACAAAAAATTAGTTAATACCACCGGTTCCGAAAACAGTATCTACGGGGAAGAAACCGATAAAATTCTGTGTAACAATAATTACATATTGCAATACAGTGATATTGTGTGAACAAAAACAATTCATTTCCAAGTATTATTGTCAGCAAGGTTGCCACACCGCTGTAGTAGGCCTTATTTTCTTTTGAATTATCGTAGTATCGTATAAATAATTTATTTAAAAGAACTTTTTAATAAAAACGAGTAATTAAATCTTCATTTCTTAAGTTTAAATTATGGAATTCTTCATTTTCTTTAAAGGAAATCTGTGTCCAATCAAGTATTGCTTGGATTTATGAAATATTACTTGTATGTTACTTAGATTACTTATATGACATGCAAGCTTAGAATAAGGTCACATGTAATTATATATGAATATGCGAGATCATTTGATCCCACAGTACCTTTTAAGGTGGAGACAAACGCTAAATACTAAAAATATCCATTGTTTAATGAAGATGTTACAAGAAATAGACAAGACAATTGCTTTGAACAAAAATATATATTATACTTAAACATGTGAAGAACCAATTGTATTAATTAGAATTTTCGTTAAAGTAATAGAAACTCCACAAAAAAAGTTAGGACACAAGAAGAATTTGACTTTTATTGAAAATTCTCTGGAAAACGGCTTATTGCGCGCATAATTATGAATCCTGTACCTATTAATAAGTTAATGTCAGTTTAAAAAATTAGAACATAATGGTAAAAACAAAAAAAATCACCATTTCTAGGCCTGTTGAATTATTTCCGCCACCAGCGAGTACTATTGTAAATGTCATTTGCCTAAGTGAAGCCCTTAATGAACAGATTTATGGGATTATGTTAGTTTTATTTTATGTTTAATATATAAATAAAATGTTATGAGCAGGCCCCACGAAAAAAAATCCCACGCTCGTTCCGCCCTACGGACACTGACCAAGAGTTACAAGTTGCTCGGCGGCTCTCTAGAATTTTAGATACACTTTACGTAAGGTTGAATATTGCGTACATTATTTGAAGCATGATTTGGAACGCACTAGCTCGGAACTAAACAACGTAAGTCTCAAAACTGTTTTCGTTAATTATAGGAGTAAAAATAAACCTAAGTTTATTTTATTTTGACAATTACTGGTAAACAATGTTTCCTTGCTACGAGCAGTTTTTTGGCGATATAACTCAAGCCGTTTAGTAGAAAAATGTAATATTCTCCAGAAAAGGCGCCGATTTCGATCAAAAAATGTATCGAATGAAAATCACCTAATTATGTTTCTGACTTGATAATCTACAGATAAAGGTCTCAAAATATATATATGTAAATTCCACATTGATCAGATATGTGGTTGACTCAGCACATTTATTTAAAGTTCCCTTAGTTTCACAGGGCCTGGACTTAACTTATTGTACGTGTCATAATTCTGTTTGCATTTATTATATTTCTAAATTATAAAGGCAACAGAAGAATTGGGTACTTCGTCGTTTCCTTACTTAATATACTATATGAGTTTATACTTTATTTTCATGTCTCAACAACCCAATCGGTCATCGTGAATTTTTGCATAACTACACGTTGTCAGGAATAGAGAAAAGGAGAGTTCCCAAAAAAAGGACAGTTCCCGGGGGATCACCCTAATGTTATAAACCGAAAGTTTGTATGTTTGTGTGTTTGAATATTTGTCACTCAATTTGGAAAACAGATAGTTTATTACCAGGATTAACATATTTATTAGTATAGATGTCTTCTACCGGAGCTAATAGATCCACGGTTCGCAAGCTACAGTTTCGATAGATTCTGATTTACAATACCATTTACTAGCTCGTATTTACAATATTTGTTATCTGCGGGTAACACCGTTAGACCAGTGCAAAAAAAAAAAAATTAACTCCATGAGACCTACTGGAAGAGGAGCAAAATATTGTTCGAATGACGAGAAAAATAATTTGAAGTCGACAAATGGAGAAGGGCGTGGAACGGGGTGAACTTTTAGGGGTTGAAAGTGATATTTCACTTTGATAGTTATTTTATCCTGAAAAAATGTTAAGTTCCCGAGGGATCGTCTAAGAATATAAAAAAAATCGGCGTCACTGTCGTCGTCACAGCGATAAAGATGTCGGACATTCAGGTGTTATAGGTATTTTTCATTTATCAACACGGACCAAGTAATAAATAAAAAGTAAATAAAATGTCAACGCCTGACAAAAAATATGTCAATAAAAATTGAATAAATGTTTCAACGCATTAGAAACAAGACGAGAACGAAGTCGTAGGAAAAACGCTAGTAGTAGCATATAGGTATTTAAATTACGTCGTAAACAAATTCAATTGTCACAATTATGCGTTGTTTTTGTCAACACAGACACAAAAAACTTAACAATACCACATGGGAAGATGGCAACACCTATGGCGTTGTTTGGTAACTACCTATTACCAAGTGGTGACATCTGTCTTCCAATCTTACATCAAATATAATTTGAGAAGAGTGTACCCTTTCTTTGTGTGTTCCACCGGCCTAACTCGATAAATTGTCCTATAGATTGGAGTACGTAAGCATTACTTGTACAAGGTGATGCTGACAAACAATTCATGGAATACTTACAGGAACGCTTCCGGATCCACATAGCTTATGTTGTTGCCTGACAAATCCACATCGATCAAGAACTCTAATCCCATGAAAGCGGTCTTTTCAACCCTGGTGAGTCTGTTGTTAGCGATCTGCAACCTCCTCATCTTTATGTCGTTGGGGAAAGACTTCAGGCTGGTTATGTTGTTCCCGTTCAAATCTAAGATGTAAACGCTCAAACTTAACTCGTCGTAAGGCACCTCCGTCAGGTTGCTTTCGGAGCAGTCCGTCACCCAGTTGATCCGGAAGTAGTGACAGTCGCATTCATCGGGGCATTCTAATTCGAAGCTTTCTCCATTGAAGCCGTAGCTGAGACCGGTCGCAAAGATACAGAAGATCAGAGCCGTTAGCGTAGCCATTTCTAATACAGTCTTCTCCGTCTTGGCAGTGATTATCTTCAAACTCTTACGCGCATGTTAGCGATACCTGTAATTGTTAACGAGTTTCACATGAAGCGTTTGTTTGTGTCATTCAATTATTCGTAAGGTCACGCTTAGTCATAATATGCTTATAATGACATAATATGGTCAAACGACTGCATAGCAGAATAATGATAATTTACCATCTAAATTCTCAGATCGTAAAGAACGGCATGTCTTAAAAACGAATATAAGTACATAGGTATAGGTAGAGTATTATTATTTATATATAGTCCAGGAAAATTTACTAACAAATCGAAATTTGAGTCTCTCAGGGGCATTTTTGATATATAAGTTTCTAGAAGATATGAAATATCGACGAGTTAAAGGAATTTTCGATTCAATCCTGTAGAAGTATGAAAAAATAAAATGTGTTTTTTTTAATGGTGAGAATTAAAAAAGTTTCAGACAAATATTGTAGAGAATTTTGTTTTAACGTAAAAGTGTTCATATAACTTTTTTGTTAAAATTAAAATTAACAGAGTTAGGGAGGTTAGGAGATAAGGGTTGATATTGTGATTTTTTTAAATGATCGTTTTAAAAAATCACTCCTCCTGGACTATTAAGACGCTAATAGTCCAGGAAAGAGTTATCTCTTTCGACCTAAATGAAAATGTGCTTAAAATAATAATTGTTATTTTAAATAAATATCTAATTATTTAAAAAAATACTTTGTATTTAATTAAAATGATTTTTCCAATCGCATGATAACGAGCGGTAACTCGAGCTCAAAGATCGATTCTGTAATTGAAATTTGAAAATAATTCTTTTGTGAAAATGGCCAGCAATTGTAGTTTATCAGATGAAATTAAGTTCTCTTTGTGATCGTCGAATGGCCGATCAGTGTAATGGCCGTCATCCTGTTTCGGCCGACAGAATTTTCCAGAAGCGACTAGCTCATCATTCAGCCAACATTTATGTCACGCTCTGAATCAGTCTTCGCAATCCCATTCTCAGGGCGATGCTGTGATGCTGTCTCACAATAAGCATGTTTATTAATGACTGCAAAAGTATATTACAATGTAAATAAAATAAATAATGAATCGCTAAATGCTTTGTCGAGCGCGAAACTCGAGAACGGCTGGAGCAAATTGGGTTAAAAATTTTTTTTCTGAATTTTTTTTATTTATGTCCGAAAAAGGCTCTTGGGAAGAGAAAAGTTGTAAATATTTAAATTTTTTCAATAAATAGAATCACATCAGTGCGATCCCGGGAGCGGTTCGTGTATTAGTACCTAAATATTTAATTTTCAAAAAATCAAGCTCAGGTCTTACGAAATGTTGCTTAGTTCTAGAAAACCTCATAAATTGCTCTTTTCAAAATCAATTTGCTATACAAGAAAGTATACAATAAACTAGAACGTTATATTTCGATGAAGTCAATATCAGTATATCATCGAAATATAATGTAACTTTATATATAATAAAATCGTAAACGAGCAGTGTGAGTATATTAAATATTTATCAAAAAAAAGATAGTACACAATGCGGTTTTCACTGATGTATTGTAGTAATCTTCCCGTAACATTTCGTGTTTGTTTCATTCCGATCAGTTTACAAACAAAAAAGTTAATTGAAATAATACCGAATACCACGTGTACCGAGTTGCGGGCAGAGCTAGCTTTTCCTCGCCAAAAAAACCGGTGACGCTGTGTTTATCCCTACAGATTTTTCTTGAAGATTTTCCTCTTCGTATCTTGTTATAAATTGAAGTCGGCGCTCGCGTTTGTCTTAACGAATTTTGATGCGGCTTTCACTGATGGAAAGAGCGTTAAACGAGAAAAAAATTTAAACCCGTGCGAAGTCGGGAGCGAGTCGCTAGTATGCCAGTATTAAGAAAATGTAATTTAGTTGACTGAGTCAGTTTTCGTCTCGAACACGACAGCCGCGAGTGGACATAATTGCATTGGACATAATTGGACATTCCCCCAAAAATGACCTCTCATATACAGATTTCATCTATTCACGTCGCACCTCTGCGTTTGGGTCACAGAAATTGATATGTGTACCAAATTTCAACTTAATCGGTCTAGTAGATTCGGAGATAATTGACTGTGAGCGACGGACAGACTGACACACGAGTGATCCTATAAGGGTTCCGATTTTTTATTCGGACGTACGGAAAATAAATAATTCAGCGCCACTGCCGTCACAGCGATAAAGATATCAGGCGTTTATTTATTCTATACATATAATAAAATCGTCAACGAGCGGTGTCTGTACATTAAATATTTAAAATAAAAAATAAAACGTTTGTCTCAACCTTTAATGAAGATGTTACAAGAAATAGACAATACAATTGCTTTGAAAAAAATATATATTGTACTTAAACATGTAAAGAATCAATTGTATTAATTAGAATTTTCGTTAAAGTAATAGAAACTACACAAAAAAAGTTAGAACACAAGAAGAATTTGACTTTTAATGAAAATTCTTTCGAAAACGGCTTATTGCGCGCATATGAATTCTGTACCGTTTAATAAGTTAATGTCAGTTTAAAAAATTGTATTAATATTTTTTTTGTGTATTGTTATTGGTAAAAACAAAAAAACAAAATTTTTGAATTGTCTCCGCCGCCAGCGAGTTCTAATGTAAATGTCATTTGCCCGAGTGAAGCCTTAAGTCAACATATCAATAGATATCATAAGCCTCATAGTTATATTATGTTCTTAATATGATGTTAATTTTACCCGTAGGTAAGCTTATGTTAACAGTTTTATACAATGCAGATTCGACCTAACCCCACAGCAATGACGTCTACAAATTATACATAATAGCACTTGTACATACATAGTTTTACATGCGAATTTCTTAATTAAAAACTATTATTATTAATTTAAAAATCTACCTACTCAATCTACATTACTATTAAAGAGTATAAATTCATTCGCTTCATCTTCATTATCATCGTAATCTCAGCCGTAGGACGTCCACAGCTGGAGAAAGGCTTCTCCCCTAATTTTCCAACGCTGGGACATCCTATACTGCGCTTGCCGGTCCGTAGTCTCCACTCGAGAACCTCTTCGTACAGAGGCTCTAGTATGAGTTTACGATACTACACCAATACTACACTCGCTAGCGAGAACGTAAAACTTTTGTATGGGAAATCGTGAACTGTCAATGTCAAATTATCAATTTTCCACATAAATGTTTTACGCTCTCGCTAGCGAGTGTAGTGTCGTAAACTCATGCTAGAGCCACTGTATCCTGCTCACTGCCGCTTCAACTTATATCGATAACATTCGTTCGTCTACGGATCTTTTCATTCCTGATACGATGTAACACCGAGCATAACCCTCTCCAAAGTTCGTTGAGCGATGTTGAGCTTTCTTACGAGGCCCATAGTTAGAGACCATGTTTCAGCGCCATATGTCATCACTGGCAACACACATTGGTCACACTTTTGTTTTAAGGCAATGAGGAATTTTGGACGAGATGTCTCCGAACTTGACGAACGCTGCCCATTCAAGCTGGATTCGACGATTGACCTTCTTGAAGTTGGCTCTACCTAACTGGACTGTCTGTCTGTTTCTGTTACTGTCTGTCTGTTTCTGTTACTGGGGTAAGCACAACATGGACATGTCCATGTTGTCAACATTACTTTCATATTGTTCTTCATTCATTTATTCATATTGATTCGTTTGCTTTTGTGCATGTTATTCTAAAACTATACAAATAACTAGTTTTTGCCCCTGACTTCGTCCGTGCCCCTTTATTGCTCATATTTTATTTTATTTTATTTTTACTTTCCTTCAGGAACAGTACATATCCTTGAAAAAGTGTATGGAAAATTTCGTGATGATCGATTGAGCACTTGAGGCCTTGAGGCGTCAAAGCGTAACTAACAAACAAACTCACGTTCGCATTTATAATTTAGGAAGATAAAAAATATCTCACTAAGTGAAATTACGTTAATAAATAATTACATTAGCGTAATTTTATTAAATAATACATTTTGACAAAAGTATGTTTTGTATCAATGCAGACCAAGTCTGCAAAAACCGAAACGCGGGGGCAGAAGCTACTTTTTATGAGAAAGGGCGAAAACAGTTATTTATTCATTAAATAGGTTTCAGATGGGTTCTCTCGCTAGAGTAGTATATTCTCAGGTTTCAAAAGAAACCTTTTCAAACGTCAACCAGGGCTTCAGAAAAATAAATAGCCAAGATGGTGACGATCATGAGAAAATATTCTGAAAGAAACTCAAGAAACCATTCTTTTTGTAATCTTCAAAATATATACAACAATTATTATACACAAATCACAGTTATATTACAGACATAGTTGACCTTAAAATCGTCTAAACAGCCATGCAGCTGACAGTTGATTTGGTGACAGTAATCTTGGACTACAAACGCAAACAAGGCAAATCCACTGCCGACTCTGTAGAGAATAAAGAATAAAGAACAAGGAGAGGAGACTCCAGCATCCCTTACTCGCTCTCTGAAACACAACCGCACACGTGCTGATATTTCACCGTGATCTTCTGTATAAGGGATTTTAACTGCAGCAAAATAGACTACCCTGTTTATGACTGCTGTGAACAATCCGCCGTGATCTGAACACTTTCTTTTGGAAAGCTTTTCGATCTATTGAGAAAAAAATTCATTAGATCCATCATGGATCTAGTGAGAGCGATCCCTTAAGCTCGTTGAATTCGGCATGATGTCTAGAATAATGTATTAAAATGTTTTACCAGCACATAAAAAATTGCAAAACTTAAAAACAAATTCTGATGAGAAAAAGACATTTTGTTTTTAGCTAATACCTCAAAAACTATAAGCGATAATGAAAATCGGAAAAAATATACTTAAATAGGGGAAAGTTCCTATAAAATTCTCCCACCTGGATTTGGAGCCGATATGATACGATGGGTTCGTGACGGAAATGACATAGCATAGTTGTTAGAACTGCTGTCAATTTTATCATTAAATCATGACCCGGGGACTTCGCACGGACAGTTTTACCAATTTTTCTCTTCATAAAAACCTTCATCGGACTTAACCGGATTACAGAATTTGTCATGCGGTTTTGCGCTTGGAAACACATTTAGTGATTAATTTGGTTTATTTAGATACACTAAATTAGAAAACAAAAAAGAAAACAGAATAAAATAAACTACTTTATTCGAGTTATACTTTATACACAAACTCAATACTTTACTCGAGTTCGATTCGTTGCATGCTCAACTATGGAAAACTTTCAAATCTCTGTGGGCTAAGGCGACAAGGATTCCCCTGGCAAAAGAAAGACATAAAGCAAAATCAAAAATCGATAGGGTTTTATTAATAACTAATAAAACCTTTTTATTAATAACTAAGATTAATTAACAGATTATTTTAAAAAGTATTTTTTTTTATTTCTTTTGAATATATTTTTAAATAGTCACTTAATCTGTTATCAATTTTCAAATAGGTATATTATATTATGACTTTGGCGCCCCATGAAACTGCCGCCCGGGGCAGGTGCTCTAGATCCGGGGCTGCAGACGGTGACAAGTCGCCCGGAACGGGTATGATCAAATTAGGCTCGAATGAAGTGTTGGAACGGTGTGTATAAATTAGCCTTGGCCGAAGGAGTGTTAGAACACACCCCTCTTCCCACACTAACATTGGTGGACATAATTTTCTTAGGTTTGGGCGTTGAGGTCAAGGGCGATGGCACAACATACGTCAAACACGTCACCTAAACAAACCTTACACTTGTGAGAATATGTAATGAAAAAATTAAATATTTATTTAAGGCTATAATTACGAAGAAGACTGATAAGTTCGTAGACGATGTAACCGGCAGATATGTACTATAATAGAATATGTAATATGTAATTCTCACTAGTATACTGCCTGCAGACTACTGCAGACACAAATACTGCCTGCAGACTCACGCGAGAAGTCTTACCAAGAAATTGCAAGAGATCAAATAGGTAATCTGCACTCATGCGGCCTCCTTATTTGCGTTTTCGCCAGTGGATCGGTTTTGGTATTACGAGCATTAGCATACTATTAAAATTAAAAAAAACATAAATATTAAAATAAAAAATCATAAACCCCACAAAATGGGCCCTGCCTGAAAATGTTCCATGAACTTCAATACTAATTTATAAGACGCAAGAGTAAAAACACATAGGAACATACACGACAACCTGAGATCGATACCACTTTTTACGTCGCACTGAGACGATGTTTAGCGGGGAAACATCGATGTGAGGCCTCTAAAATGTCGATGATTCCTTGCGCAGCCAAAACTTTATTCAAACCTCGTGCGTGGGCGGGTCGCTGTAGCATAACCTTCCTCAAGATTTAGGCTACCAATTGATTTTTTAAAATCCGTCTGGTAAGTTCCAGTTTTAACACGTCCAACCAAACAAACAAACAAACATTGGGCTTTATTATATTAGTATATAGCATAGATGTGTCATATTAGTTCAATATATACCTAAATTTTATCAATAGACTGAGGTATCTAATCTAAGGGCAAATACTCGCCAGTTGTATGGTTTCTAATTCTATAACAAGCTTAGCTCATTAAAATGGAAACAAAAGCTAAAAGAAACAATGAACGTGCATTGACGATTCATTGTTATATTATATTGATTGCTCATACAGAGATTTATACTTATTGTAATCATTTTCGAACAATATATATACGCAAAAAAAAACATGTTTGTTGGTTCAAAACTAAATGTACTTTATCGAACATTACGAAATTTTGCACGGTACAGAAAACGACATGCTTTCATCCAGAAAAAAAGTACTGCTGCCGAGGGATTGTTTTTTTTATGTAAAGATCGGCAGGCAGGCTGACAGTTCACTTGATGGTAGGTGGCTACCGTCGCCTATAACACAAGCAACGCCACAGGTGCTGCAAGAGCGCTGCTGACTACAGTAGGATTAAGGATAGAGGATTGGAAAAGCTTAGGGAAATGGGCTCTGGCACCTCTTACTCACTCACCGAAACACAACAGCACACGTGCTGTTAGTTCACGGTGGTCTTCTGTAAGGGGTTGGTTACTGCCGCTAGAAGGGCTGCTAAAAATTTAAAAACTATTTTTTTGACCTCGGTAACATAAGTACAACGTGTACAAATGGTTTTTTTGAAACACGACTCGTTTACGATTTTATTATATGTATAGATAAAGAGTGAATTGTTCAACGCATAAGAAAAAGGCAGCCGGACGAAGTCGCGGACAAAAGCCAGTACTAAAATAAAAAGTTAATGATGCCACAAAGTTATCCTGAAGAAAGATGTCATCGACATGCGCTTATTTACTCTTTTTTTATTAAGACTGCTCCGAGCGTAAGACGCGGGCCTTGTTTAGGTATTTCGCTAGATGTGTGCGTGAACGCACACAACAGCGAGTGTGCCTAGCTTGACCGACCGACCGAACGCAAAAAAACGTAACTCATATTTTTTACAATGATGTACTAGTATAGTGTCTTTTGTATAAAAAACTTTATAAATATTTTATTTCAAATTTTTATAAGAAATCGTGAATTTAGATTTATACAATGGATATGCGTAATGTGAAATAATTTTGTTTTGTTGCAGTATGTAGATAGATGTGTAATTTATATATAAGTACGTGTGTAGGTTTAAACGATGGATATGGATATATAGATGTAGGCATTTTTAAACGATGGATATGCGTTTTTTTTATCATTTAAGTATGTAGATATATACATATATCTGTATGTATGTGGGTAGGTCACCGTCAGATAGTTGTCCAGGGTTTATATACTTGTATGTTGGTGATAGTAATACACGTGTACAGGGTTTATAACTTTTATTTATTTGTACTACATCCACATTATTATTTTACAAATGCCATGGTGTGTTCACGGTAGTGATTGCATTCTTTTTGATATGTTTCCATTTTTTATGATTTGTGCATAGACTTGACCAGTGGAATTGATTGTACATAGTTAGTTTTTTTTTTTTGCCGTAAGCCGTAGTTTTCTCTCCTGGCGCCATTCCATTGATTCGGCCTGCAGAATGGTTCTTTTTTCGAGTGCGTGGCGATCGTCTTCAGATATGGTAATGCTTTTTAAGTGCTCTGTTTGAGCAAAGTCAAAAACAGTCTCGCTTCGGTCAGGTTTTTGACAAGATTCGCCGTAGTTCTCGTCGTTGTGTTTTTTGATAGACTTTTGGCCTGTAGATTTGTGAGATTTGAAAAGTCTACGATTTGCCAATGTTACTCTTTTTACATTTCTTTTCCATTCAAGTCGTTCGATTAATTTGTTTGGGCTTTGTAATAAAACTTTTTTACATAGGTAAGTATGCGGCAGTCTTGAATTAAAGGAAACAACTGATGCTGCACATCTTTCTGAATACGACTGTCTGCCTGAATAATTAATGCGCTTGCCGCCAATAAACTTCGCAATCACACTATTGAAAATCTCTGTTATATTGCTATTCACACAGTGCATCAGACTTTTTGCATTATTCACCAGGATTTTTACTATAGCTGAAAAAATTAAACCACCCTCTTTACTTTTCATTGTTGGTACTAAATTGTCTTCTGGTGTTTCATTTTCTGCGAGTTTTTTGCAATAATAGGGTTTGCATGAAGCATGCATGGTTGCCAAAGATGTGGTGCGGCGCATTCAATAAATCCGTTTTAAGTTGAAGTACTCCTCGAAAGTTTTATCTTCAGCATTTATATGTTTTACAGCCCCAGTAACAGAACGCCTCAAACGTAATATATTATTTTGTACAGCTCTTCGATACTTTATTGGATAATTGGTATTTCTGGTCAGTTCATCTAACTTCGTGCAGTAATTCCTTAATAAATGATTGGTGCACTCAATTTTCTCCACTAATAAATTCCCATAAGGTTTAGGTTTTTGTATACTGCTATGCGTGCTTGAATCACCATCAGTTATCAGTCTAGAGTATATCAGTTTGTGCGTTTCCATTGAAGTTATAAAACCTTAAACCAAATCTGTTGCTTCCATACCAATTGAGAAGCCCGTATAATTTTTAAAGCAGTATGATCTGGCGTTGCCTCTTTTTTATTTTCTGCTCGAGCACAAACCATGCAATACTTATTCTTCACCGCCATAAATAAAACTTTTTTTGTCCTTTACCCTATAATCACAGCGGCACCTGATAATGCATTATAATTTTTTTTTACCAGCAAGCATCTGCAACCACTGTTATCATTGGTATTTCATTTGAATCAACTTCTCTCTTCAATATAGCTAAATCATACTCTTCTTTAGCCGCATCTGTCATGTTTTTTTCTTTAGCTAGTTCCCATAGTTCACAGACCTTGGTATGGCACTTTGCAATTTATCAGACATACATGGTATGTTGAGACTGGCTGAAACAAGTTCCAAACCAGAAAACCCAGCACCTATAGACATAAAACTGCTTACTATATTATCGTTGAGGTTGAAATCTGTGGAGTTACCATAATCTGGACAATTTTTTAATTCGAATTTCAGATGACACATTTGACATATAAAATTAAATTTTGAAAGAAACCCTTTCTTTATTTCCTTGTAAAGTTATAAACAACTCATATTACAGCCAAGTGCTGAGTTATGACTTGAAATTTCTTGTAGCTGTTGATAAAGGTACGTAAAAGCTATAATTCTGTTTCCATTTATTATAATTTCTTCTTGCTCTTCAATTTCATTTTCTATAATTAATTTAAAATCAGATGTATTTTCCAGTGATTTCTGAAATAAAAAACAGCATTACTAGTAGTTACAAAAAATATGTAGTTATCTTAATCATGTGTAAGAAAACTTTACAACTTATATTAGAACAATTACAATTAGAAGAACTGACCTGTTTTTTTATCAAGTTCCGACGTATTTGAAGCTGAACTTTGTGCCAATTCACCATCTTTATCTTGGTTCGTAATCCTAAAACAAACTTTTATGTTATATAGGGTAGTTAGTAATATTCATTGTTAGTAGCAGTATAGTTAGTAATAGGATAGTAGTTAGTGTACATTAAATCATAAAACATGTATACAAGCATAAAACCTACCTAAATACGTATATACAATATATACTTACATACATACAACTTTCAGGGCTCATTTCATCACTCAAATTGGTAATTAATCGAAATAAAATAAACTACTACTTTAATTTAAACGTACTTGTTACAAATCCCTTTTTTCTTGAATCTGGAGCTACTGATTGATTTATAATATCTTTGTTTACGTTTTCCCATTTTACTGAAAGAAATAAATATTGTTTTTTAATTTCGAATAATAGAAGCAAAAGTTAGCAATAAATATAAAATTCCAAAAAAATATACTTACATCGTTTTGCCAATATGCGTACATGAGACGACGACGAGACGGTGGATCGTTCTGCAAAGTGACGTGCTCTCTCTCTCTGAACACTCGCGGACGACTGAATCGCCGAGCAAATGAGACGCATATTTAAATCGACGCGCGGCCGCCATAGAAAAAATGTATGGCGGATTTGAAGCGTTTTTGATAAATATATATTTTAATTGTCAGACAATAATTTAAATATTTGAGACGGACGAATTGTAACAAAAATATTCGTATTTCGTTTGAACTGAAAATTAATATTGATTTCTGCTGTTGTAATCTAATAAATCACTTAACGCCTGCTTACGTTTTTGCATTTTTCGTCCAAGTTTACTTAATTTTGTAGGCTAAAATATTAATCATTTTAAGTTTTTTCCACGGAGTAATTGTTAACACATCCTTCGTTGTGGTAAATGTATATTTTATATATGTATTAAACAAATACTGTTCATTTTATCAACTTAACTGAGACTGCCTTTTTTGGCACATTTCGCTCGGCGCAGTCTTAACAATTATTTTTACTAATTTTATTATTATTATTTACGTAACTTTAATTCTATCTTCTGCTAAATCGGATAGTGGTTTTTTAATTGCGAAAATTTTACTTTTGTACATAGGTAACTATATACTAATATTATAAAGAGAATGTTTTATTATGTATGTTTGTAATGAATAAACTCAAAAACTGCTGGAACGATTTTAAAAATTCTTTCACGTATAGAAAGCTACATTATCAGCGAGTAACATAGGCTACTCATCCTCTTCCCATTTCCGCCCTTTACCCCTCCTCCATACAAAATTTCCGTTTTCCACGAATAATCTCAAAAATGTTTAAAAAATAAATTTCCATCCGCGCGAAGCCGGGACGGGCCGCTACACTCCGTCCATTATAAGAGTGCTGGGGCCCTAGCAGTGTGTCCAGATTGGAAAATTGAAATTACAGTGTGGGCTATGTGAAATTACAGTATTTTGATTAAAATTACAGTGTTTTATCAGGCAAAATTACAGCGTGTTTTACAGTAAATTGAAATCAAATTTTAAAATTTTTTGGCTATTAAATGTATTATTATAATTAAAATTGAAAAAATAATAATTTATTTTTTATTCACTGTCACTTTGGTTTATCACTTTCAGAACTAGTTTTCGGCATATTTAAACTTTTTAAACAATCAATCAGTTCCTTGAATCCCACAAAACCCATACCAAACCACACTAATAAGTAAGTACTTTGTCCAACGAATTACGAAATAATAAATAGACAGTGACAGTGACAGTAAATACAATATAAAACATCACACAACATACCACGCTAGATGTAAAAGCCTCACATTAAAACCCATACCGAAACTAAAATCGAACAACATAATTTGACTGCGTAATAACTCCATAAAACTTCAGGGTATTCCCCGCCGCTGAATCGTAGACTAAACAAAACGTTTCGTTTCACGCATTTATATAGATATTTTTTGGAATAACAATTTTTTTCTATAGATATAAAAGGTTTTCATATAAACAAAAATTACAGTACTTTTCATACACTGTATTCACCTTAATACAGTGTACAGTAGATTTAGTAAATTTTAGTAGAATTACAGTAAATCTACTGTAATTACAGTGTATCTGGAAACACTGGGCCCTAGCCAAGATGCAAACGCTTCCTTTGCGTACTTACGAAACGATAGAAATAAAGCCCGGTGATTGGTTGTTGTAATACTTGTAACTTCAACAACCAATCACCGGGCTTTCTTTCTTTCGTTTCGTAAATACGCGAAGGAAGCGTATGCATCTTGGCTAGGGCCCCATTTCTGACAGGTGTCAATTCCATACATTTTCTGTATCGTTTATTCGGAAATGAACTTTATGCAATGGACATAAAGAAATGTCAAAAACGCATTCATATATTCAGAGGCAAGGCACATTACGTTCATAATATAAGTGAAGCGTTTAATCACAACATGTGTTTCGGTTCGGTGAGTAAGGTGAATTAGTAGGGGAAGCCAGGCCCCATTACCCTATGCCCTTCCTTATCTTTTATTTTTCCAAGGTTTTTTTTTCTTTTTTCTAAGGGTTCCTACGGAAGATCAGTGCTGGCCTATGCCAGCAAAATGCTGAGTAGGGACCTTTTTGTAACTTTCTTTCTTGCTGTTACTGTTATTTCTTTTTTCTGTGTCTGTTAAATGTATGTTTTATAAGTTACAAATAAATTGATTGATTGATTGTTTATAGGCTTCGAAGCCACCTACTGTCATCAAACTACAGTCAATTTGCATGCCAACCTATACCTAATCTACCTATATATATGTATATATAAAATAATATCGGGACAAGTGCGAGTTGAACTCGCGTGAAGAGGGTTCCGTACGATGTTACCTATCCGCACAATATTGAGTGTTTTACCATGTTATTTTAATATCATGGACTTCTTATAGGTTTTCCTATACTTAATCTATAAGTAGAAAACTACTTTTTTTTCAAAATTTTAGGTTTTTAGGTTTGGAAATGGTCGGACAGACAGACACAAGAGTGATCCTATAAGGGTTCCGTTTTTTTATTCGGACGTACGGAACCCTAAAAGTCATAATAATATACCTAGGTACTTATTTAGTTTTCAGGACAAACTTAATGGCTAAATCCCTGTAACTTATAATGGTTGACAGTATCCGAAGATAACTATAGTTTTCTCACAAACGCAAATAAGCTCATAGTGTTTTTATTTACAGATAGAACAAGTGAATTCAACATTAAAATCTACACAGGTTGTTTAAATGTCAATATAAAAACCTGTGTTACAACTGCGACACAACTTAGTTCGCTAATTGCTTAAGTACAAATCTAATTAGTTTGCGATGCTGTTTGTAAAAATGTTGAGTAGTAAGTAATATCTTCAAAGATCATTGTAATAAGTGCCTATAACCACAAACGAAGCAATAAAGCAGGTAAATCAACAACGCTGACCCAGATTCACAAACGTTTTCTTTAAGCGAACGTTTAAGCATGTAGTTACTTTTTAGTACTTAGTAATTGCACATATACTTAGGGGACCTAAGAATTTAATATTATGATACTAGATTATAGGAAAAGTACTGTCACGAGACAACCCTTCGCGCAGACGCAGACAACCAGAATCACGACAATAACAATTTTTGTTTATAGATTTGTACACAACACGGTGAACAAGCCAGCGGAACCAATGTATTCGTCGTCCTAAAACGTTTAAAAAAAGTTCACGTCAATTTTGAAGCCACAGTAAACGCTACGAGGTCACGCTGCTTATATTTTCCGGTTAATTGTGAATTTTATAAACATTCAATGGACTTACATGGATGTAATTCCGAATGGCGTCCTCCCTGCTTACTCACCGACTCACAACTGGACTACACGGTACACACACACATGCACGCAGATGCCAGACACACAACAATGAAATAATATATCTATATATTTACCTATAGCTAGCTTATAGCACATACTTCATCGTTAAGTCCATACCTACGACGTAATTATACCTAAACCTATGCTATAGTACGGTCATTCTATGAATGCGTTTTTGACATTTCTTTATGTCCAATGCATAAAGTTCATTTCCGAATAAACGATACAGAAAATGTATGGAATTTACACCTCTCAGAACAGCACTGATCTTATAATGGCCGGAGTATAATATGAGTTAGATATTGGATTTACTTATTTATGATACGAAGCGATGTGAACGTGTTCACGTTTACATTGTAAGAGTATTGTTTTAATTAACGAACACTTCACAATTTTGTGGAATCTATGTTATAAAACTAGCTGAGTCCGCAATTTCGTGCGAGTGGTATTCGGTATAGCGCGTAGCTTTTTTGTTTGTTAACCGATTGGAATGAAATAAACACTAAATGTTAATGGAAGCTTGCTATAATACATAAGCGAAAACCGCATTCTAATCGGTTAAGCCGTTTCTCAGATTAGCGGGCACAAACCCACAAACAAACAGACAAAAATTCTAAAAAGTATTTTTTTACCTCGGTAACGTAAGTTTACCTACAACGTGTAGAAATTGTTTTTTTTTTTTTAATATTTAATGTAAAGATACGAACCGTTTACGATTTTATTATATGTTTTAAGTCGCAGTCACCCAACGGATGTTGATACGGTTTTCACTATAAGATTATTGTTTAAATTACAATATAATTTGTAAGAAAAATTACATTTGTGCGAAACTGGGGTTGGGTTGGGTTGCTAGTTTAACACATATTAATATTAGAAATAATTCTACTAGCTATGGTCTGCGGCTTCACTCGTTTTTCACTTGATTTTCCGCAAACGGAACAAATACTTAATTATTTTTCTTTATGTTTGTTATAATAACCTTCAAACATAAAGAAAAATTTCCAACTTCAAAGCCTGCAGCATCGCCGAAAAGTAGCTTGCTTATCGATTTTCTATCGTCTACACTATGGAGAGTGTGCATCTATTCTGTACGAATGAACCGGAACCGTTCCACTTGCGGACCACTAGGCGTGGGCAAGGGTTTCATCCCTTCGTGGTCGATGTACCTCGATCACGCACGAAGCGTTTCAGTTCCACCTTCCTTGTTCGGACTGCTAAGGAGTGGAACTCATTGCCTGCCTCTGTGTTCCCACAGAACTACAACCTCGGGGTCTTTAAAACCAGGGTAAAGGGCATTTACTGGGTAAGCTGGTCCACCTTCGGCCGCATCTGCACCTCACATCAGGTGAGATAGTGGTCAAACGCTACCTTCATACCTTCCATCATTTTATTTTAGTGATATCCAAACAATTTACAATGTAGATAAGTGGCACCTATCTATTAGGTACTCTATTCCACAACGCATGTAAATATAACATTATTTTTATTAGGTTGAGTTTCTATGTTGTAATGGTTATAACATAAGAATCCGAACAAGAAGATGTAGACCGGGAGATGGTGACAGGTTTTGGAGTCATTGTATGTTCATATTCTCATATTGTTCCTACAAAAATGACCATGGCGTAGCTAAATAGCCTCGTAAAGTTGGCGATGGACTGAGCGACTTTGTACCACGTGGTTCTAAATGTCACATTACGGATGCTTTCGTCTTGCCCGATCTATACAGTTAAAAATATTTGTTTTTGATTAATCTTCTACGAAAGTCACCACGCCATACCGTAAGAGCGCCATACTGTAAGAAATGACTTTTCCAAAATCTGCCACTATCTCCCCGGTCTAATATTAAAACATAGCAAGAATGTGTGAAAACAACAAGTTGCTATGATATTTCTTTCAGGAGCTTATTTTCCTTTAGTTTCCATTAAGCCTTGGGCGCACACAGCTGTTGCAAAGAACCTTAGGCACCTTCCAAATGTTTTATAAATCCTTAAATTTAGTTTGTGAATAGTAAACTAACTAAGAAATGGTGTGATTATAGTCATCTTGGCAGGTATTGTAGTGGATTTATCCTGTAAAAAACATGTTGGTTATGCCAATGAAGATTTAACTTTAAAAACAAAATCGGGTACATTTATTTATTCTACAAATTAATAATAACACAGATCAGTTAAGAACTGCTCACGCATTTTCTACAATATCACGAAACGAAGGTTGATTCTTTATTTTAGGATTTATTTACAAATCAATTTCTTAACTTTGCAATCACCTTCACGCTAATTGTTAGGGAAACGCAAGTTTGACTGCGTTTATTATGAACTCTGCTACATAGGTAAAATTAAGATATTTTATCAGTATTTCCAAAATAGTTGCACGACTTATCCACGTTCTCATTTCGCCATATCAGATACTTAGGCACCATAGAATTTCAAGGCGGTTAAAGTAAATATATTTGACTCAGATTATTTAAGTAGGTACTTACATAGAGTATTTAAATGCTTAAATATACATGTACATATATGTCACCATTACATATAAAAAAATACAATCTTATCTTTACATTAACATATCTACATTTTTATTCTACATAATAACTACTGTGCCCACGACTTGGTACATTCGGAATAACGCCTAATTTTTTTTTTGTAAACCGATTCGAATGAAACAAACACTAAATGTTAAGGGAAGCTTGCTACAATACATCACTGAATACCGCATTCAAATTGGTTAAGCCGTTTCTGAGATTAGCGTGCACAAACGCACAGACACACAGACAGACCGACAACAGACAAAAATTCTAAAAACTATTTTTTTGACCTCTGTTAGATAAGTACAACGTGTACAAATGATGTTGACAAGGTATACACTGATTGGTCAGTCGGTCTAGCGGCAGTCACTACTCCCATATTGAAGAACACTTTGAGGACGTTGTAAAATCGGAACTACATAGGTACTCTTGGAATTTTCTAATTAAACCAAAACACATGTCTTTCAAGACATCTAAGCTTTGTTCACTATAACAAAATTTCATGCGATTTTGAATAACCATTTGTATTTCTAAATAAAGTTGTTATAGGTACCTATTACGAGTATAAACAAAAACCATAGTGTACGGTTCAAACGCACATTATTTTGTATTACTTAAAAATGCCTAGTTAACAACCTACTTATCGAACGCCGACCTTTTGCGAAACATACCTAAATTGGTACAAACCAAACTCAGTTGCAAATGTGCGCTCGTAACATTCATTTTAAATATTATATCTCTTAATCCACATGTAAGACCATCAACATACTTGTAGTGTTAAGGGCTTGCTCCTTACCCATACACATAGATTACCGAAATAAGGTTCATTCATTTATTTTCTTTTTCTTAAAAACACATGTTTTGTGATACAAATGATATAAATAATGCTGTGATGTGCTCTGCTACGAAAGTGAATTTTTTTTTTAAAAAATTTTTATGTTAAGATCGGCAGACAGGCTGACGGTCCACTTGATGGTAGGTGGTTACCGTCGCCTATAACACAAGTAACGCCAAAGTTGCTACAAGTGCGCTGCCGACTACAGTAGGATTAAGGATAAGGGATTAGGAGGGGATAGGGAAATGGGCTCTGGCATCCCTTACTCACTTACCGAAACACAACAGCCACGTGCTGTTATTTCACGATGGCAAGCACCCTAACTACTCATCCAACGGGCTCGTCAAGGTCGTTTTCTTCTATTTCGTATGTAATACAGTGATTATATAATATACTCTTTGGTACACTCTTCGTATGTACTCTGTGACCAATGATTTTTTTTTTCGGGTGTTGGTACTGTTCAGAGGCTCTAGTATGAGTTTACGATACTACACAAATACTACACTCACTAGCGAGAACGTAAAACTTTCGTATGGGAAATCGTGAACTGTCAATGTCAAATTGTCAATTTTCCATATAAATGTTTTAACCCCCCCTAGGTGGGCCAGGACCTTGTCGTGGTGGGGGGGCTCACCCTTGGCAATCCGGGCGGTTGCAGGGGTCGGTGCTTTTTTCCTCACCGACCTTTGCTCGACTGACCGGATTGGTTTTGGGGACAAAGAAGGCCCACACGATGTGGGCTCCGAGCGGGCTCCGTTAAACGGAGCTCGTGGCGGAGTCCAATAGAAGATTTTTTTACTTGACACTGGCGACAATGGCCGTCTTCGGGATGAGCCGAATCGCCAACTTTAAAAGAAGAAGAAGAAGAATGTTTTACGCTCTCGGTAGTAGCGAGTGTATAGTACGGTCATTCTATGAATGCGTTTTTGACATTTCTTTATGTCCATTGCATAAAGTTCATTTCCGAATAAACGATACAGAAAATGTATGGAATTGACACCTGTCAGAACAGCACTCTTATAATGGCCCATGGACCTAATATACTAAGCAGGACTGATTACTCGAAGCTAAAAAGCGAGCCGAGCAGGATATGCAGTAGAGAGGCCGTGTGTCCCTTTCTAATAGGGTGACAATAAGATTTTTGCTATGTGAGTCAAATTTAAATGTAATATACTTACATAATTATAGTAGTTTCTAATAAACATAAATAAATAAATACAAGGTTATGGAATATTTTTATTAGCAATGGACGATTACTGAGGAATGTGTGGATCGATTGCGATAAAAATAATACAAACAGTATCAGGTGTCAAAATTTTTTTTTATTGATGTTAATTTTTTTATATTTTGGTGGTGTAAATTTACGAGATTGTAGATATCCTCGTAATTTAAATCTTTTCTCATAACTTTGAGATCCAAATAAACTATATCAATAAAACTTCCTTCATTATATGTGCACATATATTCTTTAAAAACATTCTCCAATCCATTATAAAATAGTGTATTATATAAAATTATTCACTACATGAAAATACAAATCAAATCACTATCCAACATCATTTTCTTTTCGGTCTCGCAATACATTCTAATTTTTTACACGTCAAATTAAAACCAATTCTATTTTTTTTTCGATATTTGAAAAACAACCTATTTATTATTTTAAGTATTTAAGTTCAATTGATTAACAGTTAATGCTATTATTACAGAATTATTTATTACGGCACATTTAACAAAATAATCAATTGTACATAGTCATATCCACCAACGCTACAAATTTATGGTCAACATGGTTACTACATTTATTATAATGTAATTTAATAAATGTACCACCAATAAGATTCACTCAATAAGATAAATTATATTCAATAAGATAAATGTAACCACCATAAAATTCACTCGGACAAGCATAAACACAACACTTTTTCACGATTTTACCTGTGAAACTTGGTGAAACTGTTTTATTAACGTTTTTAAATAGCAAAATGTAAATAATGCTTAATCATTCACCGCCATGACACTTTAAAGGGATACCAGTAGAAAATAAAATATAAAATATGCCTCAAACAATAAACATTATCTTTTTTAATTTAGGAATACATAACGAAATTAACGTGATTATAATACGTTCATTTAAAATTTATTAAAATAATTGAAATACCTGGCAAGATGAAAGAACGAAACACACGGCCTCCGTTGGTACTATCCCACTCGGCTCGGATTAGCATTTGTATAAGGCGCAATGAAAAATATACTTTAATTATTAGTAATATAGTTAATTTTCGTAAATACAAAATTTCAATGTAATCAGTCCTGCTTAGTATATTAGGTCCATGTAATGGCCGGAGTATAGTATCGTAAACTCATGCTAGCTAGAGCCACAGTACTGTTGGAGGAATTAGTTTTGTCCACAGACTATCATAGATGCTATCGGTTTTCTGGTTTTGTCTTTGTGATTTGATTTGATTGAATCTGTATCTGTGCTGATTTATTTGTGATTGTGACACATAACATAACATAATAAATAAATCAATGAGAAATGAAAAATAAGCTTGTATTTTAAATTTACAAAAAAATAATTTATAATGTCACACACAGAAGCCGGACAGTCTACGGAAGATGAAGAATCCCTAAAAACCGTATTTGAGGAGGCGATGAAGTTATATGATAAAGTAGAAAACAGCAATGATGCAATGAATTCAGAGGCAGTACAGGTAAAATGATATTTAATGACCTTTCAATGTTTATTGCATACTATTTGTCTTCTTCATGGCTAGGTATCCAATTGAAAAGATTGAGTGTAACATATTTCATGTTTTATTCATGAAAACCTTTGTCATATCTTACCACCCCTGGAGTTCCATTTTATTTCTAGACAAAAACTAGTTAAGTCTAAAAAACTTAACAACTGGTTCAATGGAAGCTGAATGTGTACGAAGCTGAGCTGAATGTGAAGCTGAAGCTGAATAAGGTGCCAAAAAAATATGTCACAAGATATTCTTTATAAAATGTTTTGTATCAATATTTTGTCTTAACTCTTTATGCGCAAAACATACTGGGCAGTAAGCGGCCTGGGAGTGGGAAATCGGGAAGTGAATCCAACTTGGATGGGCAGTGTTCGGGCAGCTCCGTGACATCTAGTCCAAAATTCCTAAGTGTCTTAAAACAAAAGTTTTCGACCAATGTGTGTTGCCAGTGATGACATATGGTGCTGAAACGTGGTCTCTATTTATGGGCCTCGTAAGAAAACCTAATGTCTTAATTAGATGTTAAGAAAGCTCAGTTGTGTCCATCTGTTCATGATAGAGGTGAAACTACACAGCGCCGCGACACCTCGCCTCCTTCTGGTGGTTTCTGTGTGGCATTGTATATAAGAACTCTTCATACATTACAAAAGTTTAAATCAATAAAACTGAAACAATTCCATAAGTTCATCCTGAGGAAATATGCGAGATTGAGGACTCTTTCCATAGCCACATTCACAAAAGATTAATTATTGCAGATGTCTAAATCGATGTAAAAGTTCCGCATTTGCAGATGTGAATATCCATAAAAACCATGTCCCTGTGTGGGACCACAGTAAAGTTGTGTTTTGATATAAAATCTGAATTTCAGATGAACATCAAAGCTGCAATATTAAAGTTTGAGAAAGCTACAAATCTTGTTTCACTTGGTGGTATATTTAGTAGTAATGAAAGTGTTGAGGAATTGCCGACAGACACCTTACAGTACCTGTTGTTACCGGCACTACTCGGTACACTCACATTGAAGTTATGCAATCAACCTAGAAAGGAGTTGATACTTGTGGCAGAAATTTATTTCAGGTATGTGTCTATGTAGTTTTATATTTTTATGGAATGTTCAGCAGGCAAGCTGACTGTTCACATGATGGTAGGTATTTACTACCATTATGTATATGCAATAATGTTTCAAATGAGCTGCCGATCTTGTTTTTATTTTAAGGTCATCACACAGGCCACAAGTCACAAGTCCCCTATAAAACAAGCAATGCAACAGGTGCTGTAAGTGTGTGCTGCCGACCATAGTAGGATTAAGGATAAGGGATTAGCAATGATCTCTAACATCCCTTAAGATGTGTTTATATGACATGAATTATTTCATCAGCCATCCACGTGGTCACTAAAGACTCACTGAAGGGGGTTATTGCCGCCAGATGGACCATCAAAATGACTGCGATATGGAGTGCGCCCTGCCACTACTTTCCAAATGCAGACCAGAGCCAACTTTGGAAAGTTCATTTTCATTGCTGGTCTTGCAATCGAGCCCAGGACTCCTGGAGACAGAGCGTTAAAACAAACACCTTATCCACTCAACCAAGGGTCTTGACAGGATAATGGTTAAGCAGGGCTAGCTAGAGGAAGGTGCTCAGGAGTCTTACATAATTACTGAAACACAACAGTGTTATTTCACAGTGGTCTTCTCTAGGGGAGATGTTAGTACTGCTTCTATTGGGATATTTAGTTTACCTGTGGGAAGCAGTGTGTCCTGCCACAACTAAATTAAAAATAGACTTAAGAATTGAATTTTAGTTGTCAGTAGCTATTCAAGAACAACCGGAAAAGTTAAAAACTGTTTATTGCATGGGGCAATATATTTTCTATTAATGTGACTTATGTTCAGAATGTAAATTCCATGAGAAAGAAATTTCTTTTAGATACATAGTTATCAATTTGTTAATAACCTATCTTATGCTCCATCAAATAGTCTTTAATTGGTAAAATTACTTTTTTGTAAATATTTTTTTACCTGGCTACTTTAGGTTTACAAAAACATAGCTTATATCTTACTTGCACAGCAAGTACACTATAATTTTCTCAACACATTTAATGAAATATATTTTTGAATATTTCTATAGTGAAAAAATGTTTCAACACTTTAATGTTTTATTTATATATTGAAAGCAAACCTAATGTATTTTACAATTTGTAGTAACTTACATACATTTTTATGAAGCCCATTATAGGATTTGACTAACCAAAATGTAAGAAAATGAAAATACAAGAAAACAAACAACCAGAAGAGTAAATAATATTAGTAAAAAAGGAACAAATAGAAAAAATATTCATAATTTCACATATGTTTGTGTTTGCTGTTATTAGTTTATCACTATAATAAATTCAATGAACTGAGAGTAAGTTTACTCCAGCGTGAGCCAAGTTACAATTTAAAATGTTTTTAATTGTTAGAATATGTACTTACTGCTAACCTTCTAGAAGAGTAATTCTAATTAAAAGTAAAAGTAGCAAGTTTAGAAGTCAATAATGACTTTGTTTTATACAATTTAATTATAATTGAAACTATTATATATTTACAGAGATTTCCTTCAGAGGTGTAAGGATTATGGTGTTACTGATATTGAGGTGCCACAGAGTGATCCCGAGAACGGTGAGAGACAGGACGGTGCAAGATCTCAAAGTGAAACTGCTAAAATTACAAATATGGTGAGAGTTTTGTTATGTTTTGCAATGACATTGAGAATTAAATTATTCATCAACAAGCTAGAAGCCTATGGGTTACACTGCAAAATCGAATCAGGAATGAGGAGATCCATAGACGAAAGACTCACAGAATCCGGTGGATTAGTAAGTTGAAGTAGGAGTGGGCAGGATATAGTACGGAGAGACGGCCACTGAGGCTGGAATATTCTCGAATTGAGGCCATGACCGGCATCCGCAGCGTAGGATGTCAACCCACAAGGTGGAAAGACATTCCCCGGTATGGAAATTATATGATCGCTCCATCTTAGATCGCGTCATCACTTACCATCAGGTGAGACTGCGGTCAAATTCTTGATCTATCATTATAAAAAGAAAAAGTATTTGGAACCGGTGATGTCTGAGATTGCGTTACATTTTTTTTTTTTTAACATTTTCAGGTTCTAACCAGGGAAGCAAAAATCAAACGTTACAAAGAAATGAAGGAGCTGCAGGAGAAGTTGTCAACTCTGTCCAAAGCGATGTCATCGGCGATAATCGATGAGGAGACAAAGAGAGAATATTTCAGCACCATGTTGAGCAGCTATGTGAACCAGGCTATCGATGAGCTAGCTAGCATTGAACAGGAGAAACCTATTCTAGAATACATGGCGAAACATGCTGGAGGTATGAGTTTTTATAGTTAATATGATACAGGTGAACAGTGTGCACTGAGTATTTATTCATTAAAAATTCACAAAAAATTATTCACAAAAAATTTCCAAAGACTACATGTCTAGCTATTATAGTTAAATCACAATAACCGTTTTCTTTCAAATTATTAGTTAATCGATACATGGGTAGAATCGAAACCTTCATATGATATTAATCCTTATCCAACTAAATAAATACTTTTATGATCAAAGTTGAATATGTATCACATGTAAATTCCTCCTTAAATTATTATAATTGGACATTTAATATAGAAGTTACGATGGTACGGTTGCAGTATAAAAATGCTAATAAAATACTACGGTGTAAGTGAACAGCACCAATTTGTTAAGACCAGCACCAAACATTAATTGTTTAAGAAAATATATAGATCACTGAGCCCATACAACCCAAATCTTTTCAAGTTTCGAGGGAATATGCATCTTCTGGGTGAGCTCGCTCCATCGTCGGCCTCATCCTTCCTACATGGATAGATGATGGTCAAGAGCAAATCCATCTTTGATAAAATAAATAAATCATATCTTAAGATGAAATCCATGCGAACGATTCAACTTTGTTCCAGCATTGACTAATTCATTTATAAATACGCAAATAATTTTTGTCTTTATATAGATGAATTTATATGTATTTTATATTAGCTTTTCCTGCGACTTCGTCCACGCCACAATCTTCATTGCTCATATTATATTCAGGAAGAGAATAAACGCTTTCTAGTTAAAATGGATTGAAAAAAATATTCATAAATAAAATACATATAATTTTACATATAGCCGAGATCTTTGTCTGGTCGTTTGTAAAATAACAGCTCCTTTGCTGTTGTGTTTTAGTGAGTGAGTAAGGGATATCAGTACCTCTACCATGTTATATGGAGAGCGTAAAATGTTTATATGGAAAATTGTCAATTTGACATTGACAGTTTTTCATATAAATGTCTCGCTAGCGAGTGCGATTATAATAAACTCATGGTAAAGGTACAGAGCCCATTTCCCTAACCCTTCCCAATTGCCTATTCTACTGTAGTCGGCAGCGCACTTGCAGCACCGTGCACCGTTGTGTTGCTTGAGTTGTGTTATAGCCGACGGTGGCCACCTACCATTAAGTGGACCGTCAGCCTGTCTGCCAACCTTAATATAAAGAGAGAAAAAAACTAAACATACAAATTTTTTGAATAAACTCTTTTATTGTATATTCAATGTAATTGTATAAATCTTTCACAAATAGAACAAACTTAATTTAAATGTTGGTATACTTAATTTTAAAAAAAAATTGATGTAAAATGCACCTAGCTCACAGAGAATAAAAGGAATCCACTTGCTAATATCTTATCTATTTAAGAGTAGTCTGTCTTGTTTGCGTTTTGATTGGTTCTGTATTCTGTTAGGATTATTTAATTTACATACATTGTTTATATGTAGAGCCGAAACCCAAGCAGAATCCGCGAGCGCCTCCGCTGAAGCCTGTGATAATAACGCGGGACGCCGTACAGAAGGCCGTCTATGGGATGGGATACCCATCGCTGCCCACCATGACTGTTGAGGAGTTCTATGATAAGAGGGTTAGGGATGGAATGTAAGTGTTGTTTCAGTGTAATTGAAAATCATTCTAATTATGGGGTTGGTCTCTGACTCAGATCTATTTGGATCTCTTATACTGACATATATAGACATATATGTCTGGGTATTAATATTTTTGATCTCACTGACATTTGTTGATTCATTCATTTAACTAATTTAATAGATTCCCGTCGGCATCAAACATTCCTCACGCGACCATCCAGGCACCGGAAGGAGATGACGATGAAGCGGAAGCTATTGAAAAGGTACCCTTACCCTTATCTTTATCCCATCGGGATCGGCGCCAAAGTTGATTGTTATCTGGTGTTGCTCGTATTCCTAGGCGACGAAAGCCTATAGTTATCAGCCTGTCTACCGCCCATTTTTTTTATACTAAAAAAGCATTTTTAGGCAAACAAACAGCCTTATCGCTATAAAGCGATAAGGCCACCTTTTGTACTGTTACTTGTTGTTTCTTTGTTTTTTTATTCTTTTTTATGTTTATAGTACAAATAAAGAGTTTTAATAATAATAATAATAATTTATAATTATGAATTTTCCATCAATATCAAGGCTTCTCATAATCAATATGTTTTCAATAGGAACAGTTGGAGGAGCAAGACGATGCAGAGAACCTTGAAAGACAGCGGACCATGGACGAGTACAAAGACGAACACCGCAGGGGCTGGGGCAACAGACACAATCGGAGCTGAATTACTTTTCTCTTTTATCACATATGTTGTTTGTATGAGCTGTTGATTAGCAGCCAGTCAGTTTACAGTGAAATCATTCAACATCATTTACTTTACACAAGTATAGAAAATTCTTATGTAGTCGAATAAAAACTTATTACAATTTTATTATTGTCGTAACTCTCCGAGATGGAGTTTGAATTCTTATTTATGTTCTTTATAAATTTGAGAGTCGTTTAAAAATTCCGCTGAATACTGACTGGCTGTGAGGAACCATAGAAATTATGAGGTCTTGACTTCTACATCCTAGGCAACAGGACAACAAAGTAGGAACATATTTTTTTGTTCTTTGAAAACCAAATTTTATTTACGGCATATTACACGTATGTATCTGTTTTTGAAACAAATACAATGTTTGTATAAATACTTTGTTTAATTAACAATAAAAACTTCCCAATTTAATGAATGAATAGTCGTAAAAATAGCAATTGATAAAAAAGCCATTGTTCCTACTTCAAGGCTGGACAAAAAAATGAAGTCAAGCTTAAATCATTTAAAAACTTTAAATCATTTTTTAAAAAGTCATCTCCCATTTTCCTATCCCTTCCAAATCCCTTATCCTAAATCCTACTATGGTTGGCAGCACACTTTCAGCACCTGTGACGTTGTTTGTGCTATAGGCAACGGTATCCTGAATGATAAGTAATCTTTATCTTATGACTGTCTGCAACGCACTTATGAATTCTCTTATGATATTGCTTGTTTTTTTTATTGGCTACGGAGACACTACAACGAAATTATCTGATTGACATTAAATAAAAAACCATTACTAATTTATTATTGGCGGCGTATTGATAATTCATTTATATTTTGTAGCTGTAGTTTACAGTTCACGGAGGGTTGAATTAGAAGGCGATGGCACACTGGTAAATACATATGTCCATAGATAAAGTACTACTTAAAGTAGTATTTTATCTATGATATGTCTCAAATATTGGTAAGTTAGTACCATTCATAGATGGCGCTATAAACAATTTCGAGTCACTTGCGGTGCGAATGAAAAAAAATTCTAATAAAAAAGTGTCTGGCTGGAGTTCCCCAGGGTGCTGTGCTTGGTCCCGTTCTGTACAACATATTTATAAGGCACTGGCCTAATTCTATGCAAAAGACAAATCTATATACTTCACCAAATTTGATTATAGTCTAGCGATTCATGGCAAAAAAAATTTGATTGTCGATTTCTCCAAGCATTCACAAGCTGGATAAACATGAAGTTTCATGTTTAAATCCCAAAGAATAATGAGCGAGCAATCCTGAACCAGCCAATTAGCCAATCAGTACGCGGACCAAACCAAACGGACTACAGCAGGATTACGAATAAGGGATTAGATAGGAAAATGGGGCTCTGGCATCCCTTATTCACTCATCGAAACAACAGCACGCGTGCTGTAAGGGGGTGGTTACTGCCAAATGACTGCGAAATGCAGTGTGCCCTGCCACTACTTTCCAGATCCAGACCAGAGCCAAATTTGAAAAGTTAATTAGATTTATAATATTGAAATTAAAAGAAAATATGTAGATCCAATACATATTTAGTTACCTTAATATTTTTGCAGCGATCCACGCAATAGGTAATTTCTCTTCGGTACCCTAATTATTATAATTTACACCTTTTAGTGTTTATTAAGAGATGGCGCTGCCAGTCTCATTTTTTTGGGATTTTGTTACAAATTTTTCTAATAGTGTAAATGTACTATTTTCCGTGCATTTCTTACCATTGAAAAAATATCGATTTATGAAATAAATGTAAAACATACTTAATGAAGAAAAGATATCCAAAGATCTTGCGATGTGTTTTTAAACAATATTAAATGAAAGGAACAAATGTAAAGCCATAACAAGTTCCATATATTTATAGAAACATGAATTTTTCATTTTTCTAGTGGGCTGGTGACAAAGGTCACTAGTGACAAGGTTGGCTTACACCTGTCCTAAAGTCTACTTTCACTATCTCGGCCCAATGAAAACGAAAGTGCGTCATATCTGTTGGCGTGCGTATTGCGTATCACGTCTAGTGTATTGCTTTAATTAATACATGAGCCAAAACTTTGTCTAATTAAAATCTACTTTACTAGGTATACAATTTTATTAACTCAAATATTTATTTCCATTGAATTGCCATTTACTAGCTACTAAATAATGAACTTTATGATTAATGGTTTCTAAATGAAGTTATTTATTAACAAAATTTATCATCTGGATAAAAAAAAATTAGGTAAGTAGGTATGCTATATACATAATAGCAGTACAAAGAAGGTATATGGTCTACAGTCTACACGAAAAGGGCATGCAAATAATTCTATTTCATTCTTTTCGATTTTCTAATTAACTAATATGATTTAAATTAATTAATAATAGTTAATTAATAAGCAATGAAAGCGAATTAAATCTTGATTTATTCAACACTAGCGTGGTGTCAGCGAGGAGTTTATTGGCGCGAAGATTTTTCGATGACTAAGTAGTTTGGTTTTGTTTCTTCCTGATCCTAGCATTACTCTTCCTTTACAAATTGTGATTTTGTTTTTAAAGTTTTATTGTTTTTATTTTATTTTTATGAACGCTGTACTGTTTGTTTAGATATAGTTTGTTTCTATGGGTGAGAATCTTTAATTGGTTATATGTTTTTTAGTTTTAGTTTTTATCTTGTCTTTGTTTAACTGTTGATTCTCCAAATATCAATAAATAAATAAATAAATAAGTGAAATAATGCGTTTTGTTATAACATATAACAACAGTTTAATAATAATTCCGTCAAAGTTCCCGTAGAAACTTAGTATAGACGCTTGTAATAAATTACTTTTCCCAGTTATTTTGAACTCTATTTCGCTATTTTTGACAAAATAATTTGTTTATTTTCTTACAAATACACGCAATTTCTTTATACCTACAAGCAAGGTAAGGGAAGTATGTGTAACTTTTTAAATAGCGGTTCACAATTGTCTATAAAGCCCACACCACATATTGGTCTGGTGCATTTTATTGGATGCATTGTTTTGTGGATGCATTGTTTTGAGGTGCATAATTAGCTTAAAAATAATTTGTGGTGTATCTTTTAAGTAACTAGATGTTATATTTTTTAACTTTCACACCTCGCGACCATATATGTATATACATAGTTATACATATTCCACATTTATACTTTCTACATCTATTAGTGGTCTATAGACACTAATTTATTACTATCTCAGATATCATTTCACAGCTTAATGACAACTTGATAACCATAGGCAAGTGTATACTGTCGCCATGGAAAACTTCTCACGAAGAGAAATTGCTCCCGGTTTCAGCGAAACGAGAAACGCCTGGTATATTTAAAAATATGATTTGAACAAAACTAATTTTGCCAGCTGTTGAGACATGCGAAGCCTACTGCGAAAGTTTGTTAACGGAGTGACTGCATTTATTTAGATTTTGTCCTTACCGCAGTCTGTTATTTTTATTATAGTAAAAAAGATTTGCACTACTTAGTGCTGAAACCACGGAGGAAATAATGGACTTCATTCTTCTTCTTCTTCTCTTTAAAAAAATGGCAATTCGGCTCATCTTGAAGATGGCCATTATCTGCCAATGTCATGTGTGAAAAAAAGGCTCTTCTATTGGGCTCCGCCACGAGCTCCGTTTAACGGAACCCGCTCGGAGTCCACGTCGTGTGGGCCTTCTTTGTCCCCAAAACCAATTCCGTCGGTCGAGCAAAGGCCGGTGACGAAAAAAGCACCGACCCCTGCAACCGCCCGGATTGCCAAGGGTAAGCCCCCCCACCACGACAAGGTCATGGCCCACCTAGGGGGGAATGGACTTCATTTGTATGAATAAGGGCCGTTGTCTTTGTTGATGGAGTATATCAATTATATAGTACGCGTCATTCTATGAATGCGTTTTTGACATTTCTTTATGTCCATTGCATAAAGTTCATTTCCGAATAAACGATACAGAAAACGTATGTAATTGACACCTGTCAGAACAGCACTCTTATAATGGCCGGAGTATAATGACAAATAATAAAAAAAAGTTTGTGAAATTGTAAATTAAGAAACTTGTAATAGGTATTCAGTCTTTACTAAGATGTATAAAGTATAGATGATCGGAGAGAGATGGAGTATACCTACCTAGCGCATCAATGTAATGACTTCCGCTCTCTTTAAGGGAAGTGCAGCCCGGAAATTACGGAGCTAGCAATCAATTCGCGCCTTTTCTTGCTGCAACACAAGAATAATACAAGAAAAGTATTAAATCAATTGATTCTTTTTTGGGTTCCGTACGTCCGAATAAAAAAACGGAACCCTTATAGGATCACTCGTGTGTCCGTCTGTCCGACCATTCCCCATCCCCCCCCCTTTATCTCCGAAACTACTGACCTAAAATTTTGAAAAAAAAAAATACAGAAATTAGTTTTCTACTCATAGATTATAGGAAAACCTATAAGAAGTCCATGATATGAAAATAACATGGTAAATCACTCAACATCGTTCGGAACCCTCTTCACGCGAGTTCAACTCGCACTTGTTCCGTTTTTTTATGATTTGAGAAGATCGACAGACAGGCTGACGGTCCACTTGATGGTAGGTGGCTACCGTCGCCTATAACACAAGCAACGCCAAAGCTGCTGCAAGTGCGCTGCCGACTACATTAGGATAAAGGATAAGGGATTAGGAGGGGATAGGGAAAGAAAGAAAAAAGCTCCACTTGGTGGTATTGAAGAAAGAAAAAAGTTCCACTTGGTGTTATTAACACTGCAGACCTTAGTAAGTTACGGATATCTGTTGAGAATAAGCCGAACGTTTAGTGTGTAAAATTTTTTTTCATGCATCACTGTAGCAAGGTCGGCTTGATGTCTTTATTGTTAAGTTCGCTAATTATTCATGTATACATTTACATTTTTTGTTTTGTCAATGAGGGTTCGCCGGCTAAAGAAAGAAAGGACAAAGAGTTTTCCTTCTTCCTTATTGCCTTATATTGGTTGCTAGCTGTTCAAGTTTAGCACAAACTTAATGCTAAATACTTATCTATGCATGTAATACAATCGAGCTGGTCTACATTAAATATATAAAAAAAAATAGTTTTTTTTTTAGAATTTTTGTCTGTTTGTCTGTGCGTTTGTGCACGCTAATCTCAAAAACAGCTTAACCGATTTGAATGCCGTTTTCACTGATGTTAGTAGCAAGTTTCCTGTAACATTTAGTGTTTTTTTTATTCTAATTGGTTTACAAACAAAAAAGTTATGCGCTATATATACAAACAAAAAAAATCCTCGCAGAGCTAGGAGGCTCATTGGCGGCGGTGCAGAGCTTGGCCTGTCTGTGTATAGGTATTCTATAAGATAAATTTCGAAGAGTGTGCTCGGGAGCTGCATGACATCATACCGCCTTCCCCTTTCTTCTATCGGACGTGCAGACGTACGGCTGGTTACCGTCCTCACCTTGTCGAAATCCCTCTAATTCAGACCAAGCGTTTTAAAACATCTTTTATAATGCGCACTGCTCAAGCACTGCTGCTAAAGATTGGAACTCTCTGCCGGCGGCGTCTGTATTACCGAGCTCATACATTCCAAATATTTTCAAGCTTCGAGTGAATAGCTCACTCCATCGTCGGCCTCATCTTTCCTACACGGATAGATGCTGGCCCATAACAAAACCCATCTTTAATAAAAAAATTAAAATTAAATTAATTAAAATTAATTAATTAAATAAGAAATTAAATTAAAGTAAATGTAAGTTTGTAATTAAATTAACTTTATATTTAGGAATGTTACTTAAATTAACATTCAAGTTTCAAGACATCAAGATTTCTTAGCTGCCTATCCAGTCTTACAGTTCTAACTGATCGAAAGTGACCTGATTGATCTTCGGGCAATTTAGGAATTGTCTCACCCTAATGAATAGTTAAGAGCCCGTCGCTATGCGGAACCGTTACTTTTAACTGAGGTGATAATTAAAATGCACGACTCGTCGGGATTTGCATTCGAAGCCTGTACCTTGAAACTGTGTCAGATAGACGGGTTTAAGGAACTTATTATATACTCGTATTAGTTGAAGGTATTCGCTAGGACACTAAGACGTTGAACGGAGTCACTCGAACTTGAATGAGTTTCTATTACAGTTTAGGAGAACTTGTTTCCAATGTCACAGCAATGACGAACTCCACTGATTAGCAAACATCTTCAAGAGCCTCGTTGGGAAGGAGGCACAGTATAGCACACTAACTACCCGTCCAGTATAATTATTCCAAAAGGCTGCAGGTATAAAAAACTTACAAAATTCTTTAAAAGCGATATCTTTACTGGCTCAGTACACCATGCCAAACTTCGGGCCATAATTTTAAGACAGTTAGTGATTTGAATCATTTCAACGTGCTTGAACGATCCTCTTAGAGGCACTACAATATGTACTATTATTTTATTGTTTCGCGATTAATCCTACCTTAAATAAAGATTTCTTGATTTATTCTTCCTAACAGAACCAGTATCCTGGATTTGTAGGATAATAGGCATGATGACAGATTTTGAAATTCCCTTCCATAATGTAGATAAACGTCTACCATATCCGAAAAAAAAAAATTTCAGCAAAAAACTAAATTTCAAGGCGAATTATTGAATGATTTTAAATCTATTTTGAATTACGCGCGAAAACGCTCTTAGGTGTCACGGCCATAGAAAAATAAGCTTTAGTTATTTTTCTATGGTCACGGCGTCGCGTCTGATGAACCGTGACGTCACCGACATCTTATCAGATTTTTCATTCTGTCAAAGCAAAGTCAAGCAACACGATGGCACTTACCTGGGCGTGGCGTCATACGCTTTGATTGGTGTTTAACATGGCCGATTGCAGTTATTTATACTTATATTTTATTGAAAATCTTATTAATCTCAATTTTAATACAAAAAATGAGTAATTTTTTAGACTCTTTTCAACATATATTTTTCTCAAAAACCATTTATTCTTTGATTCTTTAATACCGTCATCATGCCTATTATAAAATAAGTATTAAATGGTGAATATTAAAACTGTTTGGAATAAATGACAAGTTAGTTTGGTCAAAAAAGACAAAAAAATAAATTACTAGCTGATGCCCGCGACTTAGTCTGCGTTGAAAAATGAAAAATATACCTAATACCTAAATTAACGCATGACATCTTTATCGCTGTGACGACGCGACGGGAGCGTCGAATTTTTTTATATATTTTGAAGCTCCCTCGGGAACCTCAGATTATTCCAGGATAAAAATTATCCTATATATTAATCCAGGTAATGAATTAACTGTGTGCCAAATTTCATCCAATTTAGAAGAAGTTAAAGGAGAAACAGAGAATATGTAGGTATATAGGTATATTTTGTCACACTAGTTTTAGCCGTATGTTGAGATATTTAGGTATAGGTGGACCCACCCATGGCATGGGATGCATTACATTACATTGAGACAAGGGAAACCATGGGGAAAACGTTAGTGTTCACTTGTTAGAAGTGAAAACATTTCCTGTCATTATGGCGTTACTACTTGACGACCTTCCGCGTATGGGTTACGAGGCGAGAGCTAATCGATTACAGACCTACTAATTATGAGCAATTGGATTTCGAAACGGAACTTTGAAAACAACCGGACACATTTTATTATACGACACTTCAATATTTGAATAACAGTTTGAAAAGAGAACGCTTGATTGTGTTTATGAGAGATAGGCAAAGATTTTAGAAAAATATAAAGCCTAATTAAAACACAGAGTACTTTCAATAGACTAAAGCGGATTAAAATTTTAAAGCGCACTTTGTTTATTTAAGAATTTGCGGCTTAATCTCCAAGCTTAATAGAATTATCTATCTGTATAAAAGAGTTCTATTATCAAAGTTGAGGCATTATGTGGAGCAGGAAGTCGTTGCCTCGATAAAAAAAAGTGTGATATGAATGCGCCTTTTCCCCATTACGATTACCATAGACAATGAAACGTTGACAGAAACGTTAACTAATAAATGTTACGTAAAAGTTAGGTTTAGAAAGTAAAGCTCGACTCATCGTTGCGAATGTACCTACTCATAACAGATGTGAAATTTCGCCAAAAACGACACTAAAATAATAAATAGGACCGGTTAACGTTTTACCGTTTATACTTGTATAGTGTAAGTATAACATATTTCAACGTGATTTCATAACTTGTTAATTTTAAATGACTGCTATAAAGATGCGCAAAACGTTTAAAATTATTTAATCATTACAAAAATCTAATTTGTATGCAAATTCTGTAGAAAATCTAATATTAAAATTCTCGTGTCACAGTGTTTGTAATAAAACTCCTCCGATTCTTATGAAATTTTATTTGTATATGAGAATAGGTCGTAAAGTATTTTTCACCACCCATTTTTTAATCGCAATTTTAGTATTTTTGTATTAAAAATATCCAAATAATCCGTCGTTGATTGACGTGAAATGACGCGTCACTTTGACATACGGTTTGAAAATAAAATTGGACCCGATAGGTGTCGCCACAATCGGGTTACAGAATTATTTTCGGATTCGGGCAGGACAACGTCTGCTGGGTCAGCTAGTCTCTTTATAATAAGAAACCGTACTGATTTTTTTTTATAATACCAGCTGGTGCCCGCGACTTCTTCCGTGTGGAATGTATGTATATTGTATAGCCTGTGTCCACCCTGAAATGTAATTCTAACTATTGGTGAAAGATTTTTTTCAATCGAAGATTTCGAAGATTATCTCCTACATACAAACATACAAACAAACAAACATACTAACTTTACCTCTTCTTTATAATAGTGGTATAGAAAATATCAAACACTGTTACAGTAATTGAAGTATAAATGTACTAGGTTACAGTTTATCTCTTTGTATTTTCATAGTTATTTTTTTATTAGAGTTAAGATATGTACTTACTCAAAAATTTTAAACGCATTCAAAAGAACTTCAGTACCTATACTTACAAATAAATTAATATACTGTATTATTTAAAAACGTACAAACTCAGAATATTTCCTTCATACTGTACCTGTAGCACCAAGTTCAGATTTAGTTCAGATTTAGAGGTACAAAAAAATAAAAAAAGCCTTGAATTTAAAGGTTTTTTTATAATCTACTTACTAAGGTATAATCCTTTTCGCTCAGTACCCATTGGAAAAGTATTGAGAATCAATCTTGGAATGTTTATTTAGAACTGGCGACTCGATTATGGCTTCGCATACATTATATATTTGCACTATAACCTTCCTTCTTTATCGCTCTTTCCATTAGTGAAAACCGTATCAAAATTCGTTGGGTTCTTTAGAAGTTAACGGAGAAACAGACAGAAGGGGACAGCGACTTTTTTTTTATAATAATATGTATAAATATATATATTTGTACAAAGATTTACATACTCTTTGCATACATGTATGTTGTTGTTTATCTTTATAATTTTTTTTTTATTAAAACAAATGTGTGAAAAAAATTCAATATTCAATGCAGTCATTTGTTTAACAAAGTAATAAGGAAAGAGTTGAACAAAATAAGTTTGAAAGGCAAATATGAATGGTAAGCAAGTTGTCGGTACGACTCAAGGCTAAGAAATGACGTACTATTGTTTAATAGGTACTACAACTTTACAACTAGGGTTGCCTAACTTGTCTTCAACTTACTCGTAACTTGAAGGCTTAAATTTTCACGTATCAAGGTTAATGATTAAGAATAATATATGTATATGTAAATAATAGTAAATATATCCTGATTACTTAAAAAAAGCATGTTTCTCATATTACATTGCAATTTATGTATCTTACGTAATTTGCATGGACTGGCAACCCTACTTGAATCACATGAACATAGGTAATATTTAAGATGCGTGAATCTGTGATGATGATGAGTTGTTCTCGACCTTGTTTTAACATGTATGATCCATTCTAAGGCTTGTTCATTGCACGCCCGTCCTACATTCTGTATGTTCATTTGTTTCTGTGAAAATATTATATATTTTTTTGGATTATCAACACTCGCGTAAAGAAATTTTTATATATTTTTTAATATTAGGTCGGGGAAAAGTCTTTTCGCATGTAGCATTTTGTAGCTGTTTGTATATGGCCGATTTTGATGACATTAAAAAAGGTTACATTTCAAAGAAAGAAGCAAATTAGTAAAATATTGTTTCCAGCTATTTTTCATTTGCTTTTCTGAGCTATTTTCACTGTCAAAATGAGGGAATCTAATGAAGAAATTCGATACATTTTAAAATTTTATTACAAAAAGAAAAAAATGCAACACAAACCGACATTTATGGACCTAATGCAGTGTCAGTAAGCGTAGCACAAAGTTGGTTTAAGCATTTTCAATCAGGGAATTTTGACGTTCTACCGTATTATTCAACTAATGATGCATGGAAAGATTTATACGTAGCAGAGGCAGGAGAAAGACAAGTGGTTGAAGAATTTAAGAGAGTGTTTTGGTATGAGCACTCGCTCCCTCTTTCGTGCAGCAGTTTCTAAGGTTAAAATAGCCATGACGTAGCCAACGTTTCATAGAGAAGCGGCAACTTAAGAAGAAGATATTTTTGGGATTGCAACACAGAAATATATGTATTTGGAACAAAAAAGATAAAACAATAAGGCGTGGCGACTGTTGCTGACTTATAAAAATTTAAGGTAAAAAAGAGTGTCGGACAGGGTGTACGATCAGAAGCGCCAACATTTACTTACTAAGTATCTCCTACATATTATAAATTTTTATGTAAAACCGTTACGGACAGGTAGACGTCCCGTTATAGGTTGCTATTTAAGAAAAATACTGGCGATCATGTCAGATTGGATTTATGTCAGTTGCATTCATAAAACAGGCGTTTAATTTTTAGACGATTCCTCAAGAACAGCTTTTTTTCTGGATGAAAGGATCTTATGTGATACAGAAATTTCATAATGATCTGTTGATCGTGATTAAGGCGTAAAAGCTTTTAACAAACAAACAAACTCACTTTCTCATTTATAATATTAATTAGTTAGGGTTAGAATTTTACAAGTTATCTTCTATTCTTTTGCTGATAATCCTTCGGGATATGTGTCCGGCACGCTTCCCCAGGAATGTTGCTTGTATAAATCTACTTGATGTCGCGTTGACAAAAAGAAGACAATATGTAAGGTAAGGCACACAATAGGAGTAAGGGAATGAACAGTGACTGCGGAACGCCGTGTGCTTAAATTACAACTCCCATAAATATTAAATATGTATTAGATTTACAATCTAGGAGCAATAAAAAACCGATAACGTAGCCATAGTTGTTCTAATAATTGGTTGATACTTAAGTAAACCTATATTTTGCTTACATATTTTTTAGTAATAATGTAACTTAGAATCTATATTTACATAAGTTTATGTCAGAAGCAAGGCCTTCTTATGTTCGCACTTCAATATTTACATAAGAATTTTAAGCGGGGGCTAACATTATTATCCTCAGCACATCACACAGAGATGCCAGTGTGTAAGGAAATGTCTATTTAAAAAAATACAATTTTATATTACCTAATTTAATAGGTAGGTATGTAGCGCTGGAAGAAGAATGTACAAACTGGATTAGCACTCCCGTCGTCTGCAGACGGTTATATGTCTTCATTATGGAGTTTAGCTATGATTTATGGCCATGAGAATAACTATTATTCTACATACAATAATCATTTTTCATTTCTGATAAAACCTTTGGAAAGGACTCCACCTCCAAAATGGTGATTTTCCCGGGTTTACTTTTAAAATAAAACAACCGAGCCCTCGTAATATTCTTTTATATTTCCTTTTGCATTGCATTCGCGTGTTTCCTAGCGCCATCTATCATCTATAAATTACTTTTAACAACTTTCGTCTAATATTTTTATATGAATTTAACATATTCAACATGAGAATAAATATAATTTATTTTTAATTAAAAAAATCTTACATTAAATTGTTATTTATGTTATTTAAATATCTAATTTAAATAACATAAAATGACATTGTAAATAATTAAATTTTTATTTAGAAATTATTAAATTAATTTGAGTTAAAATAACATTAAAAATAACTGTTATGAAGTATTAATTGATATTACTAATTAGTTAAAAAAAATTGTGTATTCCATTTTTATTTTCTAAACTTTTTTTAGTGAAATATTTATTTTATTTGTCATTGATTTGCAATCACTTTATACAAGGCACAAGTCCGATCTTGCATGGAGTATTGCTGTCACCTTTGGGATGGCTCAGCAAAATACCAACTTGCTGCACTCGACTCGGTGGATCGCAGAGCTAGGAGGCTCATTGGCGATGATACACTAATAAGAACTACGTCTATGTGCAGAGCCTGGCACATAGACGTAAAGTGCCTGTCTGTGTGTTTTCTATAAGATGTACTTCGGAGAGTGTGCTCGAGAGCTGCATGAGATCATACCGCCTTCCCCTTTCTTCTATCGGACATTCAGACGTACGGCTGGTTACCATCCTCACCTTGTCGAAATCCCTCTAATTCGGACCAAGCGCTTTAAAACATCTTTTGTGATGCGCACTGCTAAGGATTGGAACTCCCTGCCGGCGTCTGTATTTCCGAGCTCATATAACCCAAATCTTTTCAAGGTTCGAGTAAATAGGCATCTTCTGGGTGAGCTCGCTCCATCGTCGGCCTCATCCTTCCTACATGGATAGATGCTGGTCAAGAGCAAACCCATCTTTAATAAAAAAAAATGTATTCTAAATTGTAATCTATTAAATATTCAATATTTTTTTTGAAATTAGCCTAATGGTCCTCAGAACACCGGTGGAACACCGGCTCAAAAGCGAACCTTAGATACCAATTTACGTAATATGTAGCTTACATACTAACTAACTTAAAAAAAGCAACCCTCACTAAGAGACATTTTGTATCGTCGCTGCATCGAACCTCCAGGGCGAAACCGTCCTCGAATGATAGGGTTTCTGGGGAATGCGATCAGTAGATCGCGTCCAGAGGGAGAAAAATGACCAGTTATATAACCTTAGTAGTTAGTAGAATGGAGTTCTACTGGAAGGTCTTGGTGGTCTCCCTTATAAATCTAAAATATTCAGAGGATTAGCTTTCACCTGGTAGAAAACGCTGCGAAAGTAGGTCGTCAGGGTTAAGTCCTATCTAACTTGACATTACTTTTAACGAGATAGTCTACTTACATACAAGATACAATGCTTGTTACATAATAAAACGTGATGTACTTAGATGTCGCGAGTTATCTGATTAGAGATGACATCATCTTGATGTATGACTGACTGTGATTATGAATAATCTTTCGCCCTTTTTGGATTGTTGGAAAAGTAAGTTTTTTTTTTTAAATTAGAATACAATTATTTCGCAATTCTTTTTATATAACCTACAATTAATGTTGTATGCACGTATTGCTCATCAGAGACAGGTCGTTAGTGCAGGAAGTACTTTGAACTGTGGTACAATCGTCATTGACCGAGTTTTAAATTTTGCGGTTTTGAGCACTCGGTTTAAATGTGTCGCTTGCGTTTGTTCTTTATTTGAAAAATTTTAAACAAAGAATGGATAAATTTTATTCATGAATATAAAATTTATTCTTTTTCCAAGAGAATGAATTTTTGTCTTAGTTGGATATGTAGTCTAAACAATTTTCAAGGGATAAATTTAAACAATAAAATTTTAGATTTAACTTATGATAAATCTAAAATTTTATGGACAGCTTAGCTTACGGTTGACTTGATGGTAGGTGATTACCGTCGCCTGTAAATAAACAACACCAAAAGGGATCCAAATATATTGCCTACCTTGATAAAGTACGAGAAAATGTTGATCAATTGATACCTTGATAAAGTGTTTTACAAATTTTTGCTTTCACACATCGGGGTCCCTGTAGCTCAGGGACCCCATTGATTCGACTGATACGGCGGTAGCTACGCCCTTGTAATATATGCATAACATTAACAGATACAAGTTAAATCAAATCAAATCGTTTATTTCTCAAAAATAGAATAACAAAAACACTTTTTTGAAGTCGATTATATATTTGACCAGAGTTTCGGAAAAAAATAGCCAAGATGATGACGATCCTGAGAAGAAACCCCGAAAGAAACTCAGGATACCATTTCTTTTGTCATCATTAAAATAATATATATAACAATTACAATTATTATACACAAATTACGGTATATATGTTACCGGCCAAACCCGATTATATGTTGCCAACTCATTCATATTAGGTTCAACCAGTTCAGGCTAGATTAACGTTAGCCTAGGTTAAGTTAACCAGTTTAGCCTAGTCTGTACCGGTGTGCCCAAGGGATGAACTGGTTTAGCCTAGGAAAAACTAGTTTCTCCTAAAATCGGCCGGTAAAATGGCCGGTAACATATACAATACTAAACATAGTGTGAGCTCAGAAGCGTTTAAAATCAGGCTTAATTATCAGCTATTTTATAATAACCTTTTGAATAGAGTTTGGTTTTGATTACACTATTAAATTTATTTATAGGTAAAGCATTTATTATCTGAGGAAATTTACTATAAAACTTACCTTGTGGACCCATAACCCATAAAATAAGTACTTATTTTTTGGAGTTGCGTAATCTAACTAATACTATAAACGATAGTTTGTGAGGATGGATATTGTGTTTCAGTTAGTAAGGGATGCCCATTTCTCTATTCTCTTCCTCATCCTTAATTCTACTGCTTGCTTGTGTTATAATAAGCGACAGTAGCCATTTACCATCAAGTGGACTTTTACAAAAAATATTTGGTCATTTACCGTAACTTAGTCCAAAAACGAGTTTGTATATTTACAGTAACTGCTTAATTTCATCGGTAAAAAACTGTTCACAGCGTACCTAAGTAATACTTATGCAAAATGAAAATAAAAAAATGCAATATAATTAAATTCAAAATAGTTTTTCAAATACATAAAATGGTGGAAAGAGACAACATGCAAAGTAAAATTTATTTGAGAGGAAATAGAATCAAGTTTTATTAAAAGTTCATTATGCCATCAAAGGGTCAAATTATTGTATAATTGTCTTTGCATTCCGACGCGCCTTCGTGCCATAGACATACATCTGTTTAGAAAATCGGAACCGGAAGTGACGTAATATGGCCTCGATATTAAAGATTCTTGTCATAAAAAACTCTCATTAAGAGTTTAAAATAGATTGTAACACATATTATAGGAAGGTGTACTTAAAAGTTTGAGATATTTATTTGACGAACCCATTGGTCGAGCTTTAGAGGTCGACATCTTAAACATTCAAGTTGGGAGCGGTCTTTGCGTTCCAGAATAGTGGTAGCACACGCTGCGTTTCGCAGGAATCATAGCCTTACAGAAGACCACCGAGAATTTACAGCATGTGTGCTATTGTATTTCGATAAGTGAGTATGGAATGCCTGAGCCCACTACCCCATTCTTTAATCCTACTAACATCGGCAGAGCACTCCCAGCATCTGAGGCGTTGTGCTTGTGTTATAGGCGACGGTAGCCACCTAACCATCAAGTGGACCGTCAGCCCGTCTGTCGACCTCTATATAAAATAATGTATTCGCACTATTTTGATATACATATGTATATTGTAGGGTTCATCATCATTCGCCTCTCATTCATTAAAAACTTTTTTGTGTCTTTGTTATAATGTAACCTTTTTTTATTTACTTATAATTACATGTACACTGGCCGGGGGATTTTGAACAGAATAAAAAAGGAGCAGCGAAAAGATTGGGAGAGAAGGGGATTGACAGCTTTTCTCACGGAGGAAAAGGCATTCTTGAGAAAGAATCGATAAAGAAAAGGTGCTGGAAATATGTACGACAACTGAGACTCAGATTCTTTTCAAAAGGCTAAACGAAGCTAAATCCTATTTTATTAAGTCGACGAGTTAATAAAATAACTTATTTTTACCGAAGATCCTGTCGGACACGGAAGCTCCAACGCTGTGCACAGCCTCATCTATTTAAGCTGTTCTCACTGAACGAAGGGCAATTATATATATATGTGTTAAATTTTATAAGGACCGCGGCGATTTCTAGTGTATATGTCGCAGTCATCTGGTTAAATCTGCTATTTGATTGAATGACTAGCGCGTTCATTGAATGACGACATTTAATTGAATGACTAGGCCGAACGTTGATTGAACAAGCGTCACTAAACGTCCTACTAGTTAGCGGATTGTAACATAGCCCTTTGAACATAGCGGACATGAAATCAGTCAGGTAATTCAAATTTAGTTCATTTTTTCCCACTGCGGCGCTAGTAGTCACCAAAACAAATATGGCATCAAACAGCTCGCACAGATAGCACTGTGTTGATAGCGCATATTTTAATAAATTACTTTTGAAATAATACGATAATTTTTTCTAGGTTTTTTACTTTTTTATACTAAGCAAAAATATGAGATTAAGTAAAGCTTTGGAAATCATGCTACAATCTTTTATTATTTTAAAGTCAGCAGTTTATAAATCAGTAATTTTTTAATTGTCCCAAAATTCACCCTAATCAAATATTACAATTTGATTTAACGAAACATTTTATAATTCATTTATTTTTATTTAAAGTAATGTTAGTTGCGAACTCATGGGAACCTTAACCAAACATTACAAAGTCGGCTATATCCCATTCAACGACTTCGCTAAATGACGTTCAGTCAAGACGTTGAACGTTACATTCAACGACTTGACGAGTTGTCCTTTAGTCATTCAATTAAATGTCGTCATTCAATGAACGCGCTAGTCATTCAATCAAATAGCAGATTCAACCAGATGACTGCGACATATATATAGGGACACTAAGTGATATTAAAGTGTGGTGTTTCCTCGAACGCTTTCTTTTCAACCGCCACCCCTACAGTGATCTAGAGTTGTTACACTACAATATGCAAAACGATTTGTTGCCAGGCAAGATGACCTTCCACTTGATGGCAAGAAGTTGGTCGCCTATTAACTCAAGCAATGCCATAAGGGGCTCTGGCATACCTTATTCACCGAAACACAACTGCACATGTGAACGCAGTGAGTCCTACTTGGCATATTGTCATTTAACACTTTGATAATCGTTGTAAAGCCGCTATGATGGATTATATATACTCAGCATCAGATCCTTAGGTATGGACAGTAATACTTCCGTATTGGAAGCCATAGAGCTCGTCATCACGATTTACTTGATGTCTCGGGATTCTGCAGGACTAATAAGCTTGCAGAACTAGCCCTTTGTATTATTAAGAAGTTTTTTTTTTTATTAAATCAAGGTAGCGCTTGACCACTATCTCACCTGATGTGAGGTGCAGATGCGGCCGAAGGTGGACCACGCTTACCCAGTAAATGCCCATTTACCCTGGTTTTGAAGACCCCGAGGATAGCTGTTTATTAATTTTTCTTCATAATATAGTGTTGCATGGTGGTTACATGTATATCCTCCATATAGTCTGTCGATCGTCTTCAGGATGTAAGATGGACAGTAAGTGTAACTATTTGGAATAGACCGAAAGGGAAGCGTCTTAAAAGAAGACCCCGTATGAGATGGGAAGACGAGATAATTAAGTCGGCTGACCGACGATGGATAAGAGTTGCCCAGGATAGGACCGGTGGACTTCTTTAGAGGAGGCCTTTACCTGCGGAGGGGTTCTCGAAGTATAAAGCATGCATTTTTTGAATAATTATTCTTTATTTTTCTCGAGAAATAAAAGGCTTTTTTAATTTTTTAATTTCTATTTTTATATATCTGTACAAAATGAAGTCGCTCTCCGCTTCTGTCTGTTTCTCCGCTAACTTCTAATCCACCCAACCAATTTTGATGCGGATTTCACTGGCGGAAAGAACTGGAAATAAGAGAGGTTTGTGTATATAATTCGCACAAAAATAGCATCCGTGCGAAGCCGAGGACGGGTCGCTAGTTGAGTCTAATTACGAGAATGCTACTGTGAACTCCCTCGACTGTATAAGTAAATAATTTCCTTGCAAGTTTTGACGAGCCCGTTTGATGTGTGGTTAGGGTGCTTGCCTTAACGCTCTGTTCTAGGGTTCCCGGGTTCGATTCCCGGCAGGGTCAACTTTGAAAAATCAACTTTTCAAATTTGGCTCTGGTCAGGATTTAGAAAGTAGTGACAGGGCACACTGCGTTTTCGCAGTCATTTGGGCAGCCCGTCTGGCGGCACTAACCACCCCCTTACAGAAGATCACCGTGAAATAACAGCACGTGTGCTATTGTGTTTCGGTGAGTGAGTAAGGGATGCCAGAGCCCATTTTCCTATCCACTCCAAATCCCTTATCCTTAATCCTACTGCAGCCGCGAGCGCATTTGCAGCAGCTTTGGCGTTGCTTGTGTTATAGGCGACGGTAGCCACCTACCATCAAGTGGACCGTCAGCCTGTCTGCCGACCATAACATAGAAAAAAAAAGTTCTTCTACAAGATTAGTTTTTCTCTCTTTTGTAGTCTTGGAAGTCAAACAATCTTTGATACATTAGAACAATCTTTGATACACCGTATTCGTATATTTTGTTACTTCATAATGACAACTACCGCTTTTTTCTTTTTCATTTTCAAAACTTAAAACGTATTCTTTAAAGTATGTATACTAAAGAGTATTTACTCTTCATGTAGTACATCGAAATTTACTGTTTTGCTTCTTGTAGTAGTCTTGTCCAGACAGCTAGCAAACGCTACGAGACATGATAACGTTCAATTAGAAGCCTTTCATTAAAAAAATACTAAAACAGATTCGTTTTAATGTCACTTCTTAATAAATACCACCCACGTCTGTGATGCAACGCACGTAACGGTTGTTGTAACAATTGTTTGACGTAACAATTGGAAACGCACCGCCCACTCTTAATTAAATAAACGCTTCCGTACTCGTCTCATCTTCCGCCAAGTATGCTCAGGTCTTTCCCCGAAATGCGCGAGTATAAATGCTCAATGTGAGTTTGTTTATTTGTTTGTTTCACGCCTTAACTACCCAATCATCGTGAAATTTTGCATATACGTTGTCAGGGACACAGACAAAGACATAGGGTTCCTTTAATCCAGTAAAAAGTACTGTTACCGAGGGATCATCTAACGCTATAACTGCAATAAAGATATTAGGCGTTACATTGCTCGCATATTTAGTCAGGCGTTATATTTTTATTTTTCAACACCAGCTAGTTGTGAATAAACGTTTTAACACCTAAAAAAGGGGCGCGGGATTAAATTAATATGTTTATATCTGAAAAAAAAAAATAGTCACAAGGGAAATGAAATATTGCACATGAAATGACCAAAACGAATCGGTTGGTCAGCAATTGTTTCCAGATCATTAGGCGGCCACAGCGCAACCTTCTCTCAGAATATGCCAATTTGTATGCTAAATGGGCGGAACGAGTGAGCATTATGCTCAATATAATCGAACGATAAATATCTCGCTACCAACAGCACTTTTCCGACTTTGTGTGGGAATCTCTATTAGCACACTTGATTGTTTCATAATTTTTTTTGAAAAAATCAAAAAGCTTATTTGCAATTTTCCTCATCTTATTAAACTTAATAATGGAAAGCGAATCACGAAGGCTTCTAGAAAAGTGATATCTACCTGGAATACTATAACAATTTCTTTATAATATTTTCTGTAAAATATATGGAAGGTATTTAATTTATACAAAAATTGAAAGATGCAGACGATTTAATTCCAAAAATACTGAATAAAAAATAAAGAGTGTCGGATTTGGGTAGAATTGCTTGGTATTGACAGTATGTTATTACGTTTTATAAGTTCAAATAGTTTATAAGTTCAATTACGTTTCCGACGACAGATGTTGCTGTGCCGCCCGTCGGCAGGTTATAAACTGCTGACGCTTACAAAATTCGTCAGCAGTTGCGCAAATGTCAAAGTGACATGTAACGTAACGCTTTTCAGTTAACGCTTGTATTCATTTTACTAATACGTATATAATGTCCATGCCCCGGGGCATACGGTGCAGCAAAAACCCGTTTTCTTGATGTAGAAAGAGCACAACGTACGTAAGCAGAAGGATATTTTCCACTGATACACTTTATAAATAGTCTAATATCCTATCAGTTAGAAAATTATACATCGTTAATTGTATATTTAAAAAGCATAAAACACTCACCTTTGATCCTGTGATATTTTTACGAAGAAGAAGAGATATAGTGACAAAAATGATAAAAGTAAAAACTAAATTTGCCCAAATGCAATAAATACTGCATAAGGTCATCATTTTTATATAATAGTGTTAATAAAGAAATTTATATACTTATACGACAAACTGTACTTCAAATGTAAAAACTTATCACCGATTGGCTTAGAATTAAATTTTATTTTTATTATATTATAGATGGGTTTGCTCTTGACCAGCATCTATCCATGTAGGAAGGATGAGGCCGAAGATGGAGCGAGCTCACCCAGAAGATGCCTATTCACTCGAACCTTGAAAAGATTTGGGTTATATGAGCTCGGAAATACAGACGCCGGCAGGGAGTTCCAATCCTTAGCAGTGCGCATCACAAAAGATGTTTTAAAGCGCTTGGTCCGAATTAGAGGGATATCGACAAGGTGAGGATGGTAACCAGCCGTACGTCTGCATGTCCGATAGAAGAAAGGGGAAGGCGGTATGATCTCATGCAGCTCTCGAGCACACTCTCCGAAGTACATCTTATAGAATACACACAGACAGGCAACTTTGCGTCTATGTGCCAGGCTCTGCAGCTTAGTTCTTATTAGTGTATCATCGCCAATGAGCCTCCTAGCTAGTATTATGGCGTAGTAAAGGCCTCTGGCACAGGCCTCCGCTTAAAAGGAGTCTTCAATCTCAGTTTATTTTGTAAACGAGTTTCATTCAGTGAATAAAATATTTTATTTTTATTATTATTTATTTAATATACATCTATATCCCTAACTAACTTCTCCCAAAGCACACAATAGTTTTTACAATAAACGAGGAAGAAGGTGAATTACCAATACACACAATAAATTTTAAAAAAAAGGGACAAGTGTGAGTTGAACTCGCGTGAAGAGTTTGATCAATATTGAGTGATTTACCATGTTATTTTAATATCATGGACTTCTTTATAGGTTTTCCTATAATCTATAGTAGAAAACTAATTTCTGTATTTTTTTCAAAATTTTAGGTTCAGTAGATTCAGAGATAGGGGGGGGGGGGAATGGTCGGACAGAGGACACACGAGGTGATCCTATAAGGGTTCCGTTTTTTTATTCGGACGTACGGAACCCTAAAAAAGACACAATGACATACTACCGAAAATATTTCGAAGTATTTCAGAAGTAATTAAATTAACCTTCCTACAAACGGTGTTAACATATTATACATAATATTATTTTTTGATTTGCCGCACATTGTCGGTCTCGCCTTTCACTAGCCAAACTACACTATAGTTAAACTTTACATTTTACAGTTACGTAGTCATTAAATTTGCATTGCATTATCGTCAACCCCATGTCTGTTGAGGCGCGTACCCATCGCGCACTGTCGCGCATGCGTAAACACTTCCTCGACAACCATATAAGGATGTGACTCTTAAGGGTTATTAAAAGTTTCACAAGTGTTTCGTTACTGCTTTAAAAACTTCCTGTATGATTTATGCACATTATTTTTAAAAAAATTTGATAAGCCTCTTGGTTGAGTGGTTAATGTGGGGCCCGGGTTCGATTCCCAGCATGCCAGTTTTGGCATGCTTTTTGAATGAACTTTTCAAATTGGCACTACTGCTTTTCGCAGACATTTGGCAGACCGTCAGACGGCAGTAGCCGTTCCCTTAGAGAAGACCACCGTGAAATAATAGCATATATGTGCTATTATTTATTCAATGCCAGAGCATATTTCCTTATTCCTTATTCTTAACCCTACTATAGTCAGCAACGCACTTACAGCACCTGTAGAGCTGCTTGTGTTATAGGCGACGGTAGCCACCTACCATCAAGTGGACCGTCAGCAGCCAGCCTGTGTGACGAACTTAACGAAAAACCACATTCGTTCGTGTCTTATAAATTGAAAGAAAAAAGTTGGTTGTTTCACAAAGAGATTGGATCTGTGAAAAGGTTATTTTCGCCGACAGACTAACTTGCCATCTCAGCTTAAGTCGGAATAGTTAAAAAGTTTTGTTAAAATACTTCCCTTGGCTTCACCAAAACATCTTCATCGGTTCATCATTGTATGTTGCAAAGAGTAATATAGTTCGAAATTTGTAGTACAGGGACATGGACACCATACGTCATTATAGGCGCAACTGAGTAGCAACATTTTTACAAACTTTATTATGAGTGCTACACTAGGCTATTTATTATGAGTGCTAGACAACTGATAAATCTACTTATGTACCTTACTTATAAATACATAGAAAACAGTCGGTACAAGACAAAGATAGACATATGTATGTATATCTTCTATTCATACATATAATAAAATCGTAGCTGTGTCTGTAACTATATTAAAAAAAATTCAAAAAAATAATTTGTACCTACACGTTGTACTTATATTCAAAACCCAGGTAAAAAAAAATCGTTTTTACAATTTTTATCTGTATGTCTGTGCGTTTGTGCACGCTAACCTCAGAAACGACTTAACCGATTTGAATGCGGTTTTCACTGATGTATTGTAGCAAGATTTCCATTCGGTTTACAAGCAAAAAAGTTACACGCTATACCATATACCACGCGTACGAAGTTGCGGGGATGGCAACACTGTCCTCTCGCCCTCCTTACCGGACGTGTGTGTCCAACTTAATAAATATAATAAAGTCATGATGGAATAAGTCTGAAGTATATTTACTTTCAACATCACCCTGGAACCAGCTCGCCAAACCCTGCCACATAGTCATGCATATAAATTTATCTTAAGAGGCCTATGGTGATTTTGCAACGATTTCAGTCAATTTATTTTAAAGATTTTTCATAAAATAACCAGAGTTGAGTACTTTGTAATATGTCATTAGAAAGATTATTTCAATAGTAATGGAATAAATGAGCCACATTTTTGTTTTATTTCTGTAATTTCGATTTATCCATCATGTTCTAACATCCGTTTCAGAAAATTTGATGTTCGGGGACTCAATTTTTTTTGCTGTTTTCAGTCGACATTGTAGTTTAAACTTAACGAAAAAAATACTGTGCATTGGCAAAGAAGTCTTCTAAGGAATGAATGAAACAATTTTTTATTTTCGTACAAAATTTTCGAAAAATAAAATATAAAACGCAGTGCAATTTTCGAAAATATCCACCCAAAACTGATGATTTTTCTGAATAGGCTAAATGTTGTTTGCAAAAAATAAAAATACCACTGTAAACTTTACATCATCAACTACTTGTGTGCAAAAAATTAAATAAATAGATTTACAAAAAATACTAAAAAAAAATTTCGTAAAAACACGCAAATCTTGCAATATATTAGAAGACACATTCCCTAGCCGGTCAGTCCGCGCCAAGCGCTTCTAGAGGGAGGACGTATCGCTTTTCGTTGTGCGCCCACGTGACCACATCGAGCAATCGAACGGCGAACCGGGCAAACAATATAGCGCAACCAAAATGTTTTGACAGTTTTCTTTTATATTTTTTTGTTGTCTACTAAATATTGATGAAAACTATGTTTTTGTTTATAAAGTATAATTGCGATGTATATAGTATGTAATTTATATTTCAGATATTCGTTGTTTTTTCTTTATTACGAAGATAACTATATATCGAAGAAAAATAGAATAGAATTATAAGTAATCCAATATTTTATTGATCTAACAATGACGCGTGAGAGAAAAAACAGTGCCTTTGGCATTGTGAAATGAAAAAAAAATTCATGAATTCAGAAGGTTGATAGGTGCAAAAAAATATTTAATGGACATAATTTTTACTACCTTTAAGGATGATTTATATTACACCGGGCCGTGCCCCGTCCGGAGCCCGGTGAAGATGCTAGTATGCTTTTGTATGAACCAATTCATATTACACCGGGCCGTGTCCGTGCGCTCCAATCGCGAAATTTCAAAAAAATATTTCTTTTCACCGTGCGCTCGGAGACAGCTTCGCGAGGCCCGCTCGGGTATTAGTCTTTTTAGTGGTATCATTTAATGTATACTTAGTTTCTTTTTTAAATTGTTAAAATTATAAATAAATAAATTAATTAATTAACCCGAGGCTGACTGCCTCGAGGTATAATATTTTTTCAATAATATATGTATATTAATTTATTCCTGGTAGGTATAATATATTTCTGCTTAAATATTTTTTCAAAAAAGAATTTCAAAAATATCTCGGGAGCGGTGCGTCACAGACCCTGCGTGTTTGTGCTCATTTAAGAGGTCTTGGGGAGAGGAATTTTTCGGTGAAGACGAAATTTCGAAATTCGCATTTTTGGACTTTTTCAAAAATATCTCGGGAGCGGTGCGTCGCAGACCCCCCGTGTTGGTACTCATTTAAGAGGTCTCGGGGTGAGGAATTTTTTCTTCACGATGAAATTTCGAAATTCATATTTTCGTTGAAAAACAAAAAAAACATCTGTTTAAAAACAAAAAAGTTACGCGTTGTTCCAAATACCACGCATACGAAGTCGCGGGCACAGCTAGTATAGTAATATTAATACAAAATAGTATAATAGTACTTGGAAATGAAAGGCATGGGCAAGGCCCGTTGGCGGCCCGTCGGCGGCATGGTGACAAATAGCAAACCCGGCCGTTGAGAAAAACACGGTGAGCGCCCGGCCCGGTGTAATATGTTTCATCCTTTACTTTTGGTCTGTCTGTCTGCAAACAAAACTGAATCAATTTCTCAGCCACTTCACGTAAGCCTAGCGATCTGAAACTTGGCCAACATAGACTAAGACTGCAGGTGGAACAAGAAAACAAATTATAAGCGCGAAAAAGCTACAAAACTTTTTCTTTTTTCAAGTCTTTATTCATTTTCAATTTGGAAAACACTTATGTCAAAAACTTCTTTTGATTTCTCGCTATTTCACATATTTTTTTCGTGTTTATTATCAAATTACAATATGAAATGGGGTGTTAAAGAAAATAGGATTGCAGCCTTACACAGAGTGGGTATGGAGCCGTCGGTCATATTCAAGACACTTCAGAAGCTTGGTATCAGCTGTATGTTCGTATATATCGTACTATCGACAGATATACTAACACTTCTTCTGTCGATGACCATAAAAGATTGGGACGGCCGCGTGCTGTTAGAACTACAAAGGCTGTTAATGCTGTTAAAGCCAGAATTCGCCGAAACCCCATAAGGAAATAAAAATCTTATCGCGAGAAATGAAGATTCCGGGTAGGACTCTGTCGCGTATATTAAAACAAAACCTGAAGCTCGGTGCTATTGTCGATATACAGGACATGCCCTAAATCAATCCCTACAGATAAAGAGAGTGACTCGATCAAAACGCCTTCTGTCCCGATACGACGGTGAAAGACACAGAAATATCCTCGTTACTGAAGAAAACATTTCCACGTTTGAAGAACACTACAACAAGCAAAATGACAAAATGTACGCTTTGTCATTGAACGCTTTGTCACCTCAACCCTATATGAACCAAAAAGAATTTTGAAAATCGGTTTACAATTGGCGAAGATATCACGTAACATACATACAAAAAAAGACATCAAAATTGAAAACCTCCTTATTTTTGGAAATTGGTTAAAAAAACCATGTATTTTCATTGTACAGAGCTCATGAGGAGGTCAAGTTATAGGGAATTAAATTCTCTAAAAGATCTTTACTGTGCCATTACAATAAAAAATTTATTACGGCTTTTACACCATTTTCAAGACGAGAAAAATTTTGAAATTTTTTTTAACATTGATTTATCTGACTATTACTCATAAATCGCCAACGAGAAAAAAATTTGAAGCTTGGATTCAAGAACTAGAAACTTGAAGCTAAAATTTCCTTTTTTAATGAGCTCTATACCACCATTTTCTTCGAAGTTACAGCCTGTTGAAAATCACCTAAAAATTTGGAACTTTTTTTTATATCCTTTAATTGTTGCGTTTAGTGTAGAATAAAGACCTTTATCAAAGCTAAAGGTGGCCATTTTGAAAAGTTTTTTTTTGCTGAGGCTTCAATAAATATGTATACGTAAGTTTAATTATGATTACCTTACTTCATAAAAAAATAAATGCATTTTCATTTGTAACAGAATTTATGGCTTTATTAGGTACCTTCCTTAATTTTATTAATAGTTTCGGATTTCCGGCATTATTATAAAATTTTCAAAAAATAATAAATAAACAATCACAATAAATAATAATAATGAATGAAATAATAGTAAAAGATAAATAAAATAATAATAAATAATGAATTGGCTTTCTCTACGATTTTACTATTAGTGATTTACTTTTTCACACATATGTATCAGTAATGGAGGTACATACTCAAAAATATTTAATATTTAAACTAATATAAAGTAACTAACATTGTATAATTCTTAATAAATATAAGAGAAAAAAATATTGAAAAAAGACATTACTAATTTATTAATTACTATAAAAATATATGGAAAGGATCAAAACCGTTTACACCGACTCAACCGCTGTCCGTAGTTTAGTTCACGAAAGATCACATGGCGGCGCCACCGCCGCGCGACAAATACCTATTGTCGAGCGGCGCGATATCACCTACGGGGCCTTAAGCGGGGATCGAACGTAACACAGACCTAACTGAGCCAATTCCTAACTAATCCTAACAAAGAAAAGGACGTAGGGTACCTTTCATTCAGAAAAAAGTACTGTCCCGAGTAGGGTTCCCAGATAAAAAAAAAAAACAAAATACCGGATATAATTCCTGACATTTGATGAAAATTCCGGATTTTCTTGTAAATATAATATTAATGTATCGTGCATGTGCATCGTGCATGTGAATAAATGAAGCAAATTTACGTTCGAATTTTATTGTAGAATGTGCGTATATTGTGACACGTTCTACAAAACTATTATTAAAGATTCGGAAGTGTTTCGGAAGTGTGACAATATTTCTGGGAGCATTACATATGTGAGAAATAATGTTTTACTTTCATTTGTAATAAAAATAATTCGGTTTATTTAATTTTTTATTTTACTCCTCACTTAATTGTAGAAATTCCGGACGGTTTACAATTACCTCCGCATTCCGGGACAAAGACTTATATTTTCGGACTTGTCCGGAAAATTCCGGACGTATGGCAACCCTACTCCCGAGGGATCATCTCAAAGTAAAAATAAAAAATTCAACACCTGACAAATATAATTATATGCGCAATAAAGACTGAATAAATTACACCTAAGAAAAAGGAACAAACTTCATCCGTGTTCCTAGTGAGCAGTTTTTTTTCTGCATGAAAGGTACCCTATGTCTCTTTCTGTACCCTGATACTGAGTTAAAGCGTGAAAGCATAAGAAACAAACAAACTCATTTTCGTATTTATAATATTAGTATTAGGCAGTAAGGATTACATGTAAACGACATAAGTAAAAAAATTGTGGTAATGTTTGCAGTTGCTTAAAAAGATTACGTAATGCAGATCTCTGTTGCAGTTTAGACTCGTCACATCACTTACAAATGCGTTCATTACTCTACTTTATATATAAAAATAAACCAAACTTTCTTTCGGACGTAACTGTTTTTGTAATCTTACTTAATATGTTCGGATAATGGGAATCATCGTACCCATTGGTGCACATGTGTTGATACGATAATCTGTCGTGAATTATGTACAATATCTTTTTTATTGACAAATTAAGATTAGAAATAGTTTTTTTTAACTAAAACAAAATTTGAGTAATAGTTTTTTAAAACTTTTGTATATACCCTGTAGATTTTAGTCCAACTGAATTTAAAAAAAAACTTAAAAAAACTTAAAAACTTAAAAACTTAAAAAAAAACTCTATACATAATTTAAAATATACTATTATTATAAACGCCATCTATAAATATGAAATAAAGCCTCTTCTGTTTCTTCGCTAACTTCTAAACCACCTAACAGATTTTAATACGGTTTTCACTAATGGAAAGAGCAATAAACGAGAAATTTGTATAAATAAATATTTTTCGGAAAACATCGCATCGCGGGAAACCGGACGCACGTCGCTAGTAATATTATATTCGCGAAATCGCGGAAAATGGCTACTAAAATTGTGGTAACAAAACAAAATGGAAAACCAAATTTAAGCTTTGCGTAAATATTTAAATTAAAATGTATTGAAGTAAAAAGTTTTTCATGAACAGTTTCACTTCGATACTAAAGATGAGTTCTTAATCTCTGAGGGAAGTCATGGAACCAAATGTTCTCTGAAAATAGAACGTGCGAAGACAAAGTGCTTCCGTCACGTATCCCGTTACACAGAGCAATCGTTTGCATTAGAGGATGCTTTCAAAATACTTAATATAGTTTCATCCGCCGTTTCATTTATTTTACCAAAGGCATGCACATGTCGTCTTTTCTCGGTAATGCCCGATAAAATCTATAAACTTCTTCAAGAAGTGGGATATCCAAACTCTTCAGCTTATTACAATAGGGGATCGGACAGTAATCAGATTAAAATCTAAAATGTACTTAGAAAGAAAATATATAATTTATTACGATTATTTATCGAATAATAATTTAATATAATTCATTTAAATATTTTTAAATGAAGAAATAAAATTTTATTATTTACAATATTTTTAATCTATACTCAAACACCAATCACAGTGCGTGACGTCATTTGTGGGCAATCATTGTCTTATGCCAATGCAGCTGTTTTGTTATATGACCACAAATGACGTTACGCGCTCTCAGATGAACTATCGTGGCGTTTTGGCGGCATTTTCAAACAAACAATATTAAAACATGATTTTGAGTATCTAAAAGGCTATAAATAAATAAATAAAATAGTATTTTTTATGAGAATAAATAGCCATGAAGATTAATTTAAAACACCTTCCGAAAATTTGTCCGATCCCCTATTATTAGTATAAATATTGTCCTTTAAGCTATTTTTATTCTTCTTAGCAAAAGTTTGCCTTGCAGCTTTCGCGAGGGAACGGGAAGTAAATTCTTTCGATCAAACTCAGTAATCGAATTAAGTGAGATTGAAGACGAAGCCCACAATTTATGAACAAACTGGTAGCAGAATTGAATCGATCGCACTATAGACAATACTATTATTTATTCTGTGCTATAGATGCAACTCTCATTTAGGAGATTTTCTTCTTCCTCTTACGGTGCCATCTCCTACCTCTCAAGGTGCGTTTACTAATTTTGCAGCCGCTCTGAATAACGATCTCTCATTACGTCTGCTTGGTCCGTAAATGCAAGCGAGCAATAATTGTATTCAAGTTAATATGAGGTTAATTTCAAGCAGAAAATCTTTTGATAAAATTAGAAGTCGTTAACTAATGAATTGTGATAAGAATGACTCAAAAAGACGTACACATAAATAAAGTGGGTACGTAATTCTCAATTAGAATGCTTTGTATAATGCACCGAAATAAACTGTTATTACTATTTTAATTTAATATTATAATATTACACAATAAAAAAAGTTTTCAAACCATAAAAATATTTGTTGTTTTACGAATTGTAGTTCTTAAAGAAAAACCCTATGATTCATTCACTTTTGTTTCATAACTTTTCATAACTGTAATTCGTTTTACTTTATCAATAAAGCATTTGAGAACGTCAATGATTCAGTCACTATCACCGTAGCCTCATAAAATTATCACAGGAACTCAAAAAAGATGAGTCACTAAAAAAATTGTATGTGTAAGTAAGTATTTATTTTACTCACATGAAAAGACGATACTACAAAAATTAATATTTACACAAATAAATCTTGTTAGATAATTTCAACAGAAAAATATTAAATATAAACTAAAATATAAAAAAAAGGTTTATTAAATTTAATTAACAATATTAACAGTGTAAAATATTAAACTATAGGTAACAAACTCTCATTCGAAATTTATTTTATGCAACTTCCGTTTTTAGCGACTAAAAAGCACTCTCATCTTTTTACCCAAACGGTTCAAAAGAAGTATACTTTTAAAAATCAAATGGGTCACTTGAAAAAATAAATAAAAGTGTATGTGTGTATCAACTTCGACCTCGTATCAATAGATAACTGTATACTGTATACTTTATATTATTTAGTTACATTCTACATATTCAGATGTCACGTGTTCCAACAAAAGTTATGTTGGTTACGTTCGGTATACACAGATGTCACTACGTTTTATAAGTTCAAATGGGTTCAAATAGTTTTTTCCGACGGCAGATGTTGCTGCACCGGTAGTTTATAACGCGTTCCTCAACGCGGACTATACACTTTTCATACAAGATTTTTGACCTTTGCTTTTATCAACCCAGAGAATAGAATTAGGGAACATAAATACATGCGTCAGCTGTCGCACAAATGTCAAAGTGACAGATATAGTAACGCTTTTTAGTTGACGCTTGTATTAATTTTACTCCTCATAAAATTTCCATACGAAAATATGAAAATCGATTCTTAAGGAGTAAACTTCAAAAATATTTTACGGTATAAATCGAATCTAATGTCAAAATAAAAATTCAAATTAATAATCATTTTAAAAAAAATTATAAAATTCATATAAAATATTAATTAATAATCTAAATTATTACCAAATTATTCTGTTTTTACAGTGTTGCCACTTTGTGGAATTTGTCGCTAGATTTAAGGAATTCTGCAATAGCTCAACGATTTTTGCATTTTCTAGCTAGTCATTGGTGTTTTTTAGCGATTCTAGCGGTTGTATAGCAAGACAAGGACAATTTGCTGACCGAGATAATAGCCACCTCTGAAGACCTCAGTTATGTCAACCAAGAAAATGTTAAAAAATTCAAGCTGTGGGAAACCACAGCTTTTTTTTTCATATTTTTTCAAAACATCCATCTTAACACAATAATTATTAAATTATTTAGGTACACTGAAACAGACACAGAATGGTTATGTAAGCCAATTACAGGTATTTCTTTAATTTTTTTATTAATCTCAGATTGTTCTGTTTTAAATTTGTCTGCTCTAAGCACTCGCAGCGATTTCACATTTACTTTCACGATTTTAACATGCGAATCGAATCGCGCATCGCTCACACTGCCCGCAGCGACTCATGGAAGCCTTCACAATAATAGCCATATCATAATTACTATTTGCTTAAATGTTTACGAGATGCACAGACAATTATACTTCCGTATTTCATCTATAATGTTACGAAGAAAATCCTATATTTCATTGAGATCGGTCAAAAGGTGTTGGAGTTTTCTGATTGTCTTTATATTATATACCTACTAGATGAAAACCCGGCTTCGCTCGGGTGTAATGTGACTCATAATATGTACACATATAGGTACAAAATGTAGGTAGATATTTCTGTAGTTATCGGTTCTCAAGGAATATTAAAGACGTTTCGTTTTACATAGTTACATGAGTCACAGTTCTTTGTAATGGACACTTTTTTTAAAATGAATGGTGCCACGACGTATTGAGTGGCGAGGCGTATATGTGCGCTAGTATGAATGAAACGGAACGTTTATTAACCACTCAAGATGTCACAGGTGTCAGTGACGTTTCGCTAGAGTGGCCAATATGGCGACTGCGATTTGTCTGTCAGCGCCATTAGAATTTAACAAAATACTTGACAATCCGAATTTTGCGGATATACGTTGTCGACTCGAAATCTTTATTTTTTAATGTTTAATTATTCAGGTAAGGTTTCAATCGAGTCTACCGTACCCCTTGACGAAATTATTAATATAGATGTATATATCACATCACATCACATCGTATCAGGCACACTGCATTTTGCAGTCATTTGGACAGCCCCTTTGGAGGCGGTAACCACATAAAAAAATTGATAAATAAAGACCCTGATTTAGTTAGGGGTATCCGACCGCCCCCTCTCCACTCTACGGGCATTGGTCGAGATTAAATTGTAAACGCTCATATTTCATATATTTTAAATAATAATTACTTATGTAAGAATGATATGTAATAAATGGAGGGTGGTGTAACCTCCGGGGGAAATAAATGAAAAAAAATATAGTTAAAAAACTAAAATTTCAGCCAATTCAACCGAAGAGTTATTTTATTGCATTTTTATCGAATAAATGTTGGACGTGATTCTTTAAAATTACATAACTTTTTTGTTTGTAAACCGATTGGAATGAAACAAACACTAAATGTTACGGAAAGCCTGCTGTAATACATCAGTGAAAACCGCATTCAAATCGGCCAAGCCTTTTCTGAGAATAGCGCGAACAAACGCACAGACAAACAGACAAAAATTCTAAAAACTATTTTTTTTACTTCGGTAACATAAGTATAACGTATAAATTGTGTTTTTTTTTTTTTTTTTTTTTTTTTTTTTTTAATTATAGATGGGTTTGCTCTTGACCAGCATTTATCCATGTAGGAAGGATGAGGCCGAAGATGGAGCGAGCTCACCCAGAAGATGCCTATTCACTCGAACCTTGAAAAGATTTGGGTTATATGAGCTCGGAAATACAGACGCCGGCAGGGAGTTCCAATCCTTAGCAGTGCGCATCACAAAAGATGTTTTAAAGCGCTTGGTCCGAATTTATTATTTATGTATATTTACGATTTTATTATTTATGTATAGATTTTAATGAAACGTGACGGCTGTATACACTTAGTTGCATTATTATATACGTATACATAGTTGTTATAGTATTGTTTGCAGCGATACACTAAAACTAGATTTTTATGAACAGCAAATAAAACTTTTCAATAGCCCAAAGTTCCCACGACAATAGCACTTGCAGACAAATTCACAATTCATTACTGAACGATCGTGAACTTTTGCGCAATCGGTTATTAACACCGGTCAAGGTAGACGCGGGGCACGCTGCAACGTAAACGCCTCATTGCACGTTATCGTGAACGCTTAAAGACGCGTTACGAACTGTCATTTATGTAAGTGTTAACGGCTTGAGTGTGTATTTATTTATTTATTTATTACTAAATGGCCTCCAACGAGGCAGGCTCCTTGCTCCACACACAGTAAGGGACAAAAAAAAAATAACATGGCAGATGCCACCTTAAGGAGGCACAGCCTACGCCAATAAAAGTCAAAGTAGCATCCCGGCAATAAAATTAGAAAAAAAAATATACATAGAAATATAATTAAATCGGAAATTTGGAATAAATGTCAAAAATAAACTAGTATTAATTATCTGAACCACTGACAAGGATGAGTCTTGTGTTAATGTTGAGTAAAAATATGACAGTACCAAGGACTTCGGGAATGTCGCCTGTTTTAAGAAGATTGTATTATTATCTAGTAGCTTTTTTTGCGACTTCGTCCGCGTACCTCGGGAACAGCACTTTTTTCTGGATGAAAGGTACCGTAAATGTCCTAATTTCGCCTGCTTTCTAATGCCATCCTAATTCATCCTCACTGGGGCCCATCAGGAACTTCAAAGGAAGCCGCGCGGCTCTGTGTAGTGGAGACGGGCCGTACGGCTGCTGCACCGCGCTAGTGCAAAGAGCAAAATCTCAAATTCTGAACTTGACATGCGTCATTATTAAATAATTTATTAAATTGCTGGCACTATAAATGTTTTAATTACAATTTTTAGTTTGTACAAATGAGGTATGTTGTAAGATATTTTACAATGAAATCGTTGACCTAAACCGTGCATTTTCGACGACCAATGGCAGGACAGCTGAACACAGACTACTGTTATATTAGTGGTTACCGTGTCAAGGTTCCACCGACCACCGCGCCGCATCAATTGCAGGAAACCACGGACGTCAATAAACACTGTCCGTCATTGTTATTTTCCAAAAACAGTTACAATACTGTTTATTGCCCCATATCCGTTCGCACACCGGTAGTTTATGTTGTCACGTTCGCCTCTTAGGTACACTCTTATATACTATGCTTCCGGTAGCATAGGTAGATGGACACAGACACTTTTCCTGTCTTCATGTTCGTTTGTTTGTTTGCTCTTAATGAAACACATTAATCCTATCCTAATCCCTTATCCTTAATCCTATAGTAGTCGGCAGCGCACTGGCAGCAGCTTTGGCGTTGCTTGTGTTATAGGCGACGGTAGCCACCTACCATCAAGTGGACAGTCTGCTTGTCTGCCGACCTTAACATAAAAAAAACAATCTACATTAGAAGAGTCGCAAAAGCTCCGTCATTGATGGGATAAGAATGAGTTCTGGCATCCTCTGGCACGCGAACCGAAATCTAATAGCTCATGTTCTTTTATTTAACAGTGGTTTTCTGTGATAAGGTGCGGTCCAGTTGACGGTCCCAAAGTATATTTATTTCTTAGATAGATTTAAAAATTATTCCTAATCTGTGAATTGCCTCAGCTAAGATACCGCTACCACATATCTCATGACGGACGTGACCTATTCGAAAATCTAGATATCTGAATGACTTGCTAAACTAATCTAAACTTATCTTTAACTATCTCAGTTGATTGAAACTCGCGCGTCGCCCCGGCTTTGCAATTTTCTTCTGAAAATTATAATTGTACAAAAACTTTCCACGTTTATCGCTTTTTCTGTTAGTGAAAATCGTATCAAAATTTGTTGGATAATTTAGAAGTTACCGGACAGACGGACAGACATGTTAGTTACAGTGTTAATAAAATTTTAAAGTTCGCATTTTACTTATCAAAATAATAAAATCGCTCTATTTGCCAAATTGCTTCATCACGCTGTTCTTTAATTGTTTTCTAACTAATATTTATAGTAGCTGTCTAGAAAATGATATAACTTTCTCCTTTCGTGTGAAGCGGCGATTATAAGAGTTTTTTTGTGCTGTTCTTCAGTTTGTTATTTATTCGTTTTATGTTTAGCTATTAGTGAAGCCGATGGTTATTTTGAGATCTTCATTCTTTATATATAAAAATGAATCCCCATTTCTCCTGGTCACGGCATCACGTGTGAACGGGTAGACCGATTTTAATTCGGTTTTCGCTAATGGAAAGAGGGACGAACGGGGAATCTTTTAGGGTATATAAAAATTGCACGCCGGGCGAAGCCGGGGGCGGGCCGCTAGTTCTATATACATATTCCTTCGATATTGGGAAAGTTCTGAGAATATTGCGAGGATGGTTCCTGCTTTCTTCATTAAACACAGTGGGACTCTTCAATCATTTTTCTCATTTTTCATTTTCCTTGTTCTATGGTCGGCAGCACACAAGCAGCACCTGTGGCGTTGTTTGTATTGGAGGTCCTGGGCACTTTAGAATAATGGGACCGTTATGACTATAACAAAGGATTATTTTGTTAAAATAGGCAAAATGAATATTAAAGTAAAATTTTACATTTATTCAAGCGTTATTTTTATTTCTTTATATGTTTTATTATTTTTATTTGATGTAAATACATTAAATGAATAGGTATAATTTTAACATAATCCAAATCTTTCAGCATTCATTATATGAGGTTACCTAGTGCTTAAAAATCCATGTTGATTGAAGAGATACCTACTCTTTAAGCTTTAAGATGCGCAATCACTTCACTTCTTCAATGTCTATTTCTTTGAGTACATTACATTCTATGGACATCAGCGGCAAACTGGCCAGCCTTTCTTGAAACTGGCATTTTCTTAGCTTAAAATTTGGAGAAGGAGCGTTCCTCAGTGCAGTTAGGCGGGAACTAGGAGGCCCCATCGATGACGGGGCCCTGGGCACTTGCCCAGCAGTGTGACCATATTTAAATTAGTAATTATGCTAGCTGCCTTCTAAAAATCTGCTAAAATATGCTAAACATTTTTTAAAAAATGCTAAAATTCTGCTAAAGAATTAATTTATACTTTGTAAGGACATATATGAAATAAAACTCTTTTACGTGATGATATTTATTATTTCTTTATAAAGCAACAACACACTAGTTATTATGTTATGAAAAACTATTATTATGTTAGTTATGAAAGGATTCATAATTATCCGTGACGTCTGTAAAATTATTCTGTCGTGGACGTGTCAATATTTTTATATAAGGTTGTCGAGCTTTGGGCTGTCTTAATCATATTTTTCGAAGGAGTAAAATTTACGCACCCGTCCTGCTCTTTTAAAGCTTGTTTTACGTGTAGGATTGCAGAAACATGTTGATTTATAAATCTATTCCGTTGGTCCGTTTTTATATTATTTTACTGAGAAAATATTCTCTCACAGGCAGTATTGGACATTGGTAAAATCATCATGGCCTTTGCAAACTCGACCAAGTGTAAATACCTTCTAGTTCCATCTGCCTTGGTCATTTTTGCAATGTGACCCCAAAATCTTTCCGTGTTCATAGGCGTAGGATCAGAGCTTCCTCCAGATTCTAACAGATCGCTCACTGCTTTATCCAATTTGAGCTCCCTGTATTCGGTGTCAATAGTTTGTACGTCAGATTCATGGACTAAATTGGGAAATTGAGAAACTGTATTGGCCAGAGTTGTAAAATCTTTGTAGACAACGTTTTGTGGATCCAGAAATTGCATTTGCTCAAATTGTTTATTTAGAGGTAAACGCAATTTAAGTTGAACACATAGTTCGGTCAAAAAAGATTGAATGCGTTGCAGGAAAGTTCGGATTTCTGACTTTTGCCTGGGATCTTGAGTTAATAATTCAATTTGTTTACTGACGTGTACTCCGAGATATATTTCATTTAAAGGTAAGAAATTCACTGTTGAAGTCGGATCTAAGTCCAAAGGATTCGTGCTTCTCAAATAACTCATTTTCATATAACAGCTTAAAAGTAGTACAAGCATATCGGCCGAATCTTTGTACACTCTTTGCACTGTGGAGTACTCACCTTGAAATATTACATTCATTTTATTTGGGATGGGTAAAATGTAATCCAGGGCGTAAAAGTAAAGTTTAATGATATTATTCTCGAAATTTTGGGATAAGAATTCAGATGATATGTTTTTGTCTTCCATATACTGTTCACGAAAATAAAGCTTCAGTGGATCCCACTGTTCAATAATTCTGTTTATACATGCATGAAGTGATAACCAGCGAATATCGTAATGCTGCAAAATCTTGTGATTTTCAGAATTGAGAAAGTTTTGAAATTCTTGAAATTCACGCTTTCGTTTGCTAGAATGTGCGAAATATCCGTAAACTTCTTTGACAATCTGGTTCAAACTCCTTGGTAAAGTGCTTTTACTGGCATGACTTACCGCTAAAGCAATTGAATGACAAACACATTTAACAAACACGCAATGCGGATTAAGTTCTCTTATTTTAGCAATGACACCACCTTCATGCCCAAACATTACGTTAGTTGTATCAGCACCAAACCCAATACATTGTTTTATGTCCAAGTTAGCATTAGTTAGTGACTGTGAAAGAGCGTCAAACAGATTTTGGGCTGACTCACCTTCTAAATCCATTAATGTCAAAAACTTGGTTTTTACTTCCATGTTATTATTTTTCTCAGTGCAATATTTTATTATTACAGCAAGAACCTTCGTCGAAGTAACATCCGTGCTTTCATCAATAACAACTGAAAACACAGGTTTCCGGGACCGCATATTTTCAGAAGACGCCAACTCAGCATGCAATTCTTTTTCTATTTCGGGTTTCAGAACATTATATGTTATTGCAGCAGCTTTTGAACGTTTGCATGAAAACTGTTTTGCTATTTCTGAATCATGAAAACATTCTTCTAATAACTCACTCATATGATCCATAATTCTAAACGGTAAATTATGTTCTACTAGAAATGCACACATCTTGATCTCGGCTTTCTTTACCTCGTCCGCCAAAGACGTTTTTGCAAAGTATGTTTGCACCTGTAATAAGAACCACACTTGTGTTACTCCATTAACAAAATAAGTTTCTTTTAAAAATATTTAGTAAGAATAGATAAATTCACTTACTGATGACTGTCCAGAATAACCGATAATACTTTTTTTATGTTTCGCTGACTTAATATGATCTTTTAAAACAGAAAGACGTGAAACTAATTTCATATTACACGCTTTGCAAAAAGCGGCATTAGTGTCATCCTTGGCTCTTGATAGCCAGGACGAAAACAGTTTATCCTCCTCCCACTCGGAACGATAGTTTTGGTCATATTTTCTTTTCATTTTGCGCTTCCACACACAACACTGTTTAGCTTGACTACTAACCACCCAATACGAAGAAAATGTATTCTACATACATACTTCTCTAAGAGAAAATACATGGTTAGGGAGTTCCCCTAAAAGTGTTGCCTTGTGTTACAAGAAAAATGTACACAAATGGAAAATGGTAGAATGGTAGAAAATGGTAAATGTTTTTTGCGCAACTATCCAAATGAAATTCGGCTAACTTATAAAATGTGGAATACTGCTAAATTTTTGCTAAGGTTTTTTAAATTCTGCTAAAAACTGCCAACGTTTTCTAATCTGCGACATAATATGCTAAGCCTTAAATTGAGGGTCATATTCTGCTAAAATCGCAGAATTCTGCTAAATCTGGTCACACTGTTGCCCAGAGTGTCCAGTGGAAAAGAGGTGCTTGGGCCCGTTAGCCTGTCTGTCAACCTTAACTTAAAAAATAGAAGTTAGGAAAATATTGATCCTATTGGAAAAGCTAAACTGTATAAAAAGGGTCAAAAGAAAGAAATTGATACTATTAATATTAATTATTTCTTAGGCTTCGAATGGATTTTTCTGCAAATTATATACGCAAACCTTTATCGCTTTATCGCATAAAAATTGCTGGGTCGTTTAGATCTAGATAGTGAAGAAACAGACAAAGACTGAAAGCTTTTGTCTGTTCTCCACTATAAATTACGTATATAAATCCCAGTCGTGAATGACATGAGCATTCCAGGAATGTGGCAATGAATTCTTGATAACAAAGATTTTGTAAATTAAAAAAGAACTATATTCAAATTAAAGTGGCTTGTTTAATTTATTTTAAATCAAAGAACAAGGGGACGCCCGAAGCAAATTTCTTCTGTCTTCGCTGCATTACACAGAGTCACAAGTCATATGAAAACGACATTTTTTAAAGAATACTCAATAAGTAAATAATTCGTTCCTGAATCAAAACATTTGTAACAGTGTTTTATTTCATTTTTTATTAATACTTCTCACTTGTATCTGTAATCTACTTGAACCTACTGGTTTACTGATAAATGAGTGCGGAAAACAAAACAAGAGTCACGCGTTCGAAGACACTGCAAGTCACTTCAGATTTATCTTACTATGATTGACAGCGGGTTTTTCCATTCAGTTTGAGATTGTTTCAGCATCGTTTGCAATTGTTAACTTGACTCGCTTCTGTAAAAAAAAAACAACATTGATACTGTTTTTATAATAAATGTTGGCAGAAACTTAGAAAGGTTGGCAATGGTCCATTATCGTCGCCTGTTAACACAAGAAACACCATAGGTATTGCTACGCTAGTAAGTCTAGAAACACCATAGGTATTGCTACGCTAGTAAGTTGAGAAACACCATAGGTATTGCTACGCTAGTAAGTTGAGAAACACCATAGGTATTGCTACGCTAGTAAGTCTAGAAACACCATAGGTATTGCTACGCTAGTAAGTCTTTTTTAAAAATATTACTAAGCGTAGCAAGCAGACTGACGGTCCACTTGACGGTAGGTGGTTACCGTCGCATAAGGACACAAGCAACACCAGGCTTTGCTGATCGTGCAGGGATTTATTTACTGCTCGCTTGAAGAAGCACATATTGCAGCTAGATGGAAACACCTTAGAAGGAAGATTGTTCCAAAGTTCGCGCGTCCGTGGGATAAAGTTTCTACTCATCCGAACTGTGCGCAGCGGCACTTTATCCAAGTAATGCGGATGAACTTCGCATCTACGGCACGCAGTGAGGTGGTAAAGTCTAGCTTTAGGCCTATAAGAGTCGGGCGTAACCCATCAGCAGCCCCTACGTGCTGACGGATAATCGGATATCCGTCAGCAGGTAGGGGAGTTGGATACCCTCAGCTGCAAGTGCGCAGGCAACCTTAGTAGGACAAAGGAAAATGGATGAAGGGGAAGGAAGAGTCTAAGGGGTTTTGGGATGGAAACACAACAGTACCCATTCTCTAATTCACTTAGATCTATCTATCTAAGGTAGTATGTGCAACTGGTTAATTTATAGACTGCCGCTGTTAATTCAAATTCCAGTTATTTCCGGTTTTTACAATAATAATCAGGTTTTAGAACTAATCATTAGTTAAACCCATATAACCATTAAATTTTGCATCCGGCCTTAGCATTTAACATTTTTATATAAGGACATTTGACATTGTTGTTACTAATTTAGAATTTTTGTTTTATGTTTTTATTATTGTTTGACTTTGATTATATTTATTGTATATTGGCCACAGAATTTGTAATTATTTATGTTCAATATTCTCTATTTTTCGGAATTGTTACCAAAAGATTAATATTATAAGTTTGTATACCAAATTTGAAACGATGTGATCAGCTTTATATAATTTGCTTGCACGCTGGACCAACGTGAATTGTGCTAAGCTGTTGCTGAAGTAAATTTTTTTTTTTTTTAATTTAAATGGGTTTGCTCTTGACCAGCATCTATCCATGTAGGAAGGATGAGGCCGAAGATGGAGCGAGCTCACCCAGAAGATGCCTAAATAAACTTTGGAATGTATAGAAACTGGCCAAATGGCCTTGCTCAATTCTCTCATTTAATCAATATAAACGTAAATTAATCAATATAACGTAGCCATTTACACATTCATTCTAAAATATTTAAAATGTGATCACTATTTAATAGTTTATCATCTTCATCTACGTGCTCATTATTAAGTTTCTTTATCTATACATTTTTATTTAATTCATTCACTACACCATTGTTTTATGCGAGCGTTATCTTACCGAATCTGTTATCACCTTTGCTTTTAGTGATAACATTTTCACAACATACAAACGAGTCTTAAATGTGATTTCAATTAACAAGTCTTCCAAGCCTACCTGCGCGTGAACAGATCTCTCGATAGGTAAATCAAAAATCAAAATTTTTGATGCGCGCGAGTCCCAAATAATTTTGGGGACAAGTTTGTTTTTTGGAGGCTCTGTGTTGAAGCGAGAGGCAAGACAACTTGTCTCGCTTCGCCTCGCCACCCGATCGGAGCCACCACACCAACCAAACATACAATAAATAAAATGGCTAGTGCCGCGCCATACGCCGAATGCAATACACGTTCTCTCGCGTCGTTTCTTCGTGGCAATTTTTTTTTACGCGTTTCCACTTTTAAAAAAGCGAATTTCAAAAAAGCAAACGAGTTAATCGGAATAACGAATCGAACGGTGCTGTGAATCGAATCGAAACCTGCTCCCGAAACGAACGCGTGGCGGGGAATAAAAACTAACTCTTGTCTCGTCTCGTGTTCCGAATGCTCCCCGACAATAATAATTATTAGTTTGATAAAAGTGAGTGTGGTACTGTGACCGGTTGACGGCTTGGTTTTCAATTCAGTCAGACATTGGTTAGGTTTGTATGGTAAACATTGACATTTTGTGTGTGGGAGACTCTTTGCCTGGATATACGGATGTTGAAGTTGGTTAGTGTCCGTCTTATGATTCATTGCTTACTTCATTTATTGTTTCGAGTAGTTTTAACTTCTTAACAGACTCAATGTCTTTTTTCATTACATTCCTAAGTTCCTCATTATTGCTTTCGTTATTGTGTTTACTTTTAGCAAGAGAATTGAATTCGATTACAGATTTGTATTTAATCAATTTTTATCGGTTCTCCTCTGATAATGAATTTGCCTCGATGCTATCAGTTCCCAATATGTTTAATATAAATAGGGCACGTATTTATAATACTTAATACACTCAGATGAGATTGTACTATGATTTGCAATCAAACAGATTTATCTTTTTATCGATTTGTGAAAACTGTTCAATTACTCACCGTCGGTCAGGTATTTCGACTAAAATATACTGTCTGTTCTATCCAGTGTCCTTTATTCTTTATCCAGTAGGTATCCTTTAGGATTTTAGACCTAGACTAAAAAGGAGATCTTACTAATTGTCTTTGCAAATTAGGAAACGCAATGACATTATCATAATACTCCTAGATGCATTTTTATTTTCTATTTTTTTATGTTAAGATCGGCAGACAGGCTGACGGTCCACTTGATGGTAGGTGACTACCGTCGCCTATAACACAAGCAACGCCAAAGCTGCTGCAAGTGCGCTGCCGCCTACAGTAGGATTAAGGTTAAGGGATTAGGAGGGAATAGGTAAATGGGCTCTGGCATCCCTTACTCACTCACCGAAACAACAGTACACGTGCTGTTATTTCACGGTGGTCTTCTGTAAGGGGGTGGTTACTGCCGCCAGACGGGCTGCCCAAATGACTGCGAAACGCAGTGTGCTCTGCCACTACTTTCCAGCTCCAGACCAGAGCCAAATTTGAAAAGTTCATTTTTCAATGTTGACCCTGCCGGGAATCGAACCCGGTAACCCTAGAACAGAGCGTTAAGGCACACACCCTAACCACTCATCTGAACTTCTTCTGAAACACACAACGGATTTTTATACAGTTTTTACTAGCGAAGAAGTATGTGTAGGTATATAATTTGAAGAAAAACTATTTCTCACTGTCGATCTCCATACAAAGATCTCTCTAATCCATTACTATTTCGTTTCATCTAATCTCACAAATCAAGCTTTGTTTTTAAAAGTTTCTTAATAAAACACTATAAGTTCAAAAGTAATGTTATATGTATATGTATAGATAAATTCAAGTGATATTTATGGGAGAATTTTTTTTACTTATTAAAAAAATATTGTTATTATATAATTCCCAAAGGGTGGGACCACCGCTCTCGCTCTGACATAGGTGTTGGTGGGACTTAAGATGAATATGGACAAGACGAAAATTATGTCTAATGTCACCCCAGTAACAGTTGGGAATGCAGCTCTCGAAGTTGTTGAAGAGTACAACTTCGAGAAGGAGGTCAGTCGTCGAATCCAGCTCGGATGGGCAGCGTTCGGGAAGCTCTGAGACATCTTCCACGGACGGCAAGCGCAGCGTCAGAAGTCTACCTACAAGGTGGACAGATGTCCTGATAAAGGCCGCGGGTCGACGGTGGATCCAGGCCGCTTCTGAGTGGTCCTTTTGAAAAATATAGGATGGAGGCCTAGTCTACTGCGGCCTTTGTCCCGCAGTAGACGCCCTTTCAACTCCGTGCGAAGCCGGAAATATATGCATATTCGAAATAGAGCAGTATTTTGCAAACAACCTCAATATGCGACACACAGTTTTTTTGTCGTATTTGAATGTTTCAAAGACGCGTAATGAAATACCTATCCCTCTAGTTATCTTTTTATGGTATTGAATTAAACGAGCAAAAGGTGTAATCTTTTCCACAGAAAACCACGAAGAATAATTAAAATTTGAATAGACTCAGACTTTTTTACTTCTCATTCTTTTCTCAAATGAGCTTGGGTATCTAAAGGATGAGCTGAACATGGTTGTGGGTATTTATTTGTGTTTTGCTTAAATATAGACTACGAAACATCTGTGTACACTTAAAACTCATTCAAATATATTCTTATAAATTGGAGTAGACGTCACGTCTATAAAGTTTAAGATAACACATTTTGTTTTATAAAACTATAAATAAATCGCTAAGAACACAAATTGTATGACCCCTAAATTAAGCACTGTTACAGGCTTCACTTATGGATGACCACACAACGGATAGGGCCGAAACTCTGCACACCCAGATTAAAAATCTGAACTTTAAATATGAACTTATCAAAGTTCATATTTAAAATTGGGTAAGCAGGGAATCGAACCCGGGATCCGCGAGTAAGAGCGCAAAGACAACCAATGGCCTTGTTAATTAAAACACAATCAATATCCTCAAAACTTTCCCATTCTTTCTTATTTCAAAATCAAATCTTTTCAAAATTAATGTTGGTCCTTTTGTCGTTGAAAATGTTTATTCAATGATTTGTGTTTTCTCACATTATCACCGCACGATTAGTATTTTTACCTAATTAATTAATTAATTTCAAGTATCTTATCTCTTTACAAAAATGGCAATTCGGCTCATCCCGAAGACGGCCACTATCTGCCAATGTCATGTTTCTTATATATTCTCAGAAGGTTTGCTCCGCCACGAGCTCCGATGTTCGGAGCACTCCCGTGTGTGCTTTCTTCGTTCCCCAGCGACAATCCGGTCAGCCAAGCGAAGGCCGGTGACCCCACCGACCCCTGCAACCGCCCGGATTGTCGAGGGTTAAGCCCCCCCACCACGACAAGGTCCTAGCACACCTAGGGGGGGTAATTTCAAGTAAAAACGAGACGAAAGGAAGTCACCTGTCATGTCGCCCATAAACTTTGCAACCTGTCATTATCAGAAAGGCTACAAGTTGACCTACGAGTATTGCCTTTTCTCTAGAGTCATTATAAGGAAATTATCAATGTTGAACTTTACGAAAATGTATCTCCAAAAACACCATTTCCATTTATTGGCCTTTATTTTTATTCTCACTTATTTCATTTAGAAAACTCCCCATTCATGGTTGGAACTCAGCCGCAAGGCAAATTTCCGTAGTTAGATCTAATCTTCACATTTTTTGTCGAGTTTTGGGATTATGGTAGAAATGTAGCTGTAGGGGTCCACCGGAACCAGCTAAATTTTGAAAATGGTCTATGAGAAAAAAGTCTGGAAAGACAGAAGACCCCCTTACAGAAGACCACCGTGAAATAACAGCATATACGTGCTGTTGTGTTTCGGTGAGTGAGTAAGGGATGCCAGAGCCCATTTCCTTATCCCCTCCTAATCCCTTATCCTTAATCCTACTGTAGTCGGCAGCGCACTTGCAGCACCTGTAGCGTTGCTTGTGTTATAGGCGACGGTAGCCACCTACCATCAAGTGGACCGTCAGCCTGTCTGTCGACATAACATAAAAAAAAAGGCTGGGAAGAAAAAGAAAAATAGTATATTTTTGTGTAGTATTTATTCAAATATGTAATTATTACACTATTAATTATTAATGTTATTATATTACATGTAATATGATAACAGTCGTAATATAATTAAAATTTTAGTTCTTCACTATCGAAAGCAGATAAATTTTCGTGGACCCCCGGCTTACGAATTGTAATCTCCTATTTTTTTGTCACGCCAACGTAGACCCCCGTCGAGTCTCTCGTGGACCCCTGGGGGTCCACCTGGACCACTTTGGGAACTAAGACCTTAGATAATACTTTTCGGTTTCGTTTGAAATTTGAACAAAATATTATAGACGATCATTAGGGTGATTTTCTTTTTAAAATATCGAAACTGACGAGTGTTTTTCGTCCATCTTTTACTTTTTTATCTACTGATCGACAAGTAGACTGCAAGCTACCTGATGAGAGGTGGTTACCGTCAGCTGTTAACAAAAATAACACCACCATTTACAATATACTGTCACTTCGGTGGTATTTCCATGACATGGTAACCTTGATCCGTATAAGCATCAAGTAGTCTGCGGGACAGTCAACTCCTTAGCATCTTCCAGCAAATATAGCATATTTGAGCTCAATAGAAAGTCCGGGGTTGGTGCATTAAAAACAGTACACGTGATTAGGCATGTTCTACTTACCCATATCCAATTGTGTATTTTGAAGACATTGCGTGCGATTTGTCGTTTGTCAGCCTAATAGACAAATGTAACGCTACATTAATCATACTGTTGCTAGCAATGCGCAGTTTTCTCTCTCATCATCAAGCAATATAATGAGAGACGTACAATCGACGATTCGAGCAATTAAATCATCAATCAGATTTGTAAATGCAATTTTAATCTCTACTAGAGGCGTTTTTGAGATCAAATTGGCGAACGTTTCTTTAATGTTAAAGTGAGCAGGAATTTGCACAGTCTGTTCGTTAGGTGTTACTTTTTAGATTATGATATCTCCCGCGTCTAATTGTAAGTGCTCGTCAGTAGGAATTTATTGCAATATTAGTTACACTTGTAAAAACTGCGACATCTGCTGATGAAAGTGCGTTTGTCGCGGAGTCTTGTATCTCTTCGAGTCTGATTATTAAGCTAATTAAGCATGGAAAGTGTAATAGCACTAATAGATCTCATTGAGTGGGTAGGTAGTGTCTTAGAGCTGAGCCCGCAACTTCGTACGCGTGGTATTCGGTATAGGGCGTAACTTTTATGTTTTTAAAGGGATTGGAATGAAACAAACACTAAATGTTACGGGAAGCTTGCTTCAATACATCGCTGAAAACCGCATTAATATAGGTTTTAGCCGTTTCTGAGATTAGCGTTCACAAACGCACAGACAGACAAAAATCTATAAACTATTTTTTTGATCTCTATAACATAAACAAAACGTGTACAAATTGTTTTCTTTTTTTAAATCTTTAACAGATCTATTACATTTCATACACAAACCTTCGTTGTTTATTGCTCGTTCCATTAGTGAAAATCGTAACACGTTGATTGGTTTAAAATATGTTACCGAAGAAACAGACAGAGGCGGACAGAGATTTTATTTTAAAATATGTATATCTATGTATTTAAATATATATGTATATTTAAATATTTATGTAAATACCTACTAGCTGACCCAGCAGACGTTGTCCTGCCCGAACCCGAAAATAAATTTTCTATTCCGATTGTGGCGCCACCTATCTTGTTCAATTTTATTTTTAAACCATATGTCAAAGAACGCGACACTTCACGTCAATCAATGACGGAATTATTTGAATATTCTTCATACAAAAATACTAAAATTCCGATTAAAAAATGGGGGGTGCGGTTATTAGGAGGATGAAAAATACTTTACGACCTATTCTCAGACCTACTGAATATACACACAAAATTTCATAAAAAACGGTCCAGCCATTTCGGAGGAGTTTTGTTACAAACACTGTGACACGAGAATTTTATATATTAGATAGATAATATAAATTGCTTCAATCGTAAATTTTACTAACTGCAATTATTTATAAATTCATTATTTACCTATTCACTCTATAGCGAGAAGGTTTGCCTTACCATATTGTTATTATTAATTTACCAATTGTTACTATTAACTGTAAGCATTTTATTGTGAGCGCGATAAGGTTCAATTTCATTTTATTTAACAATATTTTTATAGACGTACTACAGATGTGTTTATTTCATTTTGAATAATGTAACGCACGCACGTTCTCGTGTCGATAGCAAAGTTGTTAATTTTTATGGCAACACTATGGATTGTTGCTAGTGTCGTAAAAAAGAATTTATTATTTAATCAATCTGTCACATGAAAGTTTGTAAACGTGTTTGCATGTTTGTTAGTGTTTCATCCAACACTAATGGATAAACATGGGATGCTTTTAATCCCAAGTGCCCATGAGAAGAAAACATGTCAATAGAGATATCATTTGTGTTGCCAGTGACGGCATGCAGCTGAAACGTGGTCTCTAAATATGGGCCTCAACGAGCCATGAAGAGGGCTATGCTCGGAGTTAGGAGGTCCGTAGGCTAATGAATACCGAGATAGCCCGGCAGATGAGTAAACTGAAGTGAAGTTGGCAGTGGGCAGGACAAAGTACGGAGAGCCGGCTGCTGGAGCCGGAAGGTCCTCACGTGGACGGCAAGCGCAGCGTAGGACGTCCATCAACAAGATGGTCAGACGACGTGATAAGGACCGCGGGTCCTAATAGGGATACACCATGGTGTATCCAGGTTGTTTCTGACCGGTCCTTTTGGAATAATACTTTAGAGTCCAATTAGATGGCGTCTTGCAACTTTTTCAAATTCCAAATTATTGAACTAAATGTAGTGTAGCTTTTCACATAAAATATGGTTTTTTTTTTACAAACTTAATTAACTTTAAAAAAATGGTGGTTGAAAAAAAAAGATAAAACAATTAGTTTTTTTTAAAATGTTAATATCGGCAGACAGGCTGACAGTCCACTTGATGGTAGATGGCTACCGTCGCCTATAACACAAGCAACGCCAAAGCTGCTGCAAGTGCGCTGCCGACTACAGTAGGAAGGGAAAGGAGATAGGGAAATGGGCTCTGGCATCCCTTACTCACTCACCGAAAAACAACAGCACGTTTGCTATTATTCCTTGGTGGTATTCTGTAAGGGGATGGTCACTGCCGCCAGACGGGCTGCCCAAATGACTGCGAAACGCAGTAGGTATGTCCTGCCACTACTTATTATTATATTTTAATGTTCACAACTAGTCATAGATTTTCTTTCTTCCATTTCTACGAACAATATCTTAGAAGGTTCTCATATTAGTCTCTCGCTTTTCTGATTCACTTAAGGTTTTATTATTTCATTTTAAAAAATTCATGGTGATCCTCTTATATTTTTATTATAAAATTACGTCACGAACTCCGTACACATCACACAGGAAAAATCCTTATCAGGCATATTAAATCTCGATTAAATTACTTATGTTTCGAAATATTTAAAATACGCAGAATTTTAATTTTTCGAAGGAGTTTTAGAATATAAATCATTTAGATTGCAATTTTCATACATCACTCCTTGAGATCACTCCTTGACCAATCTATTTATGTCACTGCATATTTTTTCAAATAACTGTTTTATTGCGACGCTCGAGGCTTTATTTTAATTTTTAAATTAAGTAAGTACATACTTATCCAATTATAAATATTATCAAGCTCTTCATCGACCCATTAAGGGTGACAAATCAACATCGAGCTATGCTGCGCTGTACTGCGCCGTACTGTGCTGTGTTTCTTAAGCTACGTTTTTTTAACAATCAACATCAAGTTGTGCTGCGCTTTGCTTAGCTCAGTATTAAAAGTAATCAGCAGCTCGTGTAGTCGTTTATCTCGTCAAAAATGACTTTATTTTCAAAAAACGTAAACATTACGACATAGTTGAATCCGATGAAGATGAAAGTGAAGAAGAAGCGGATATGGATATTTTATGTGTTATGTTGTCGTTAAAAGAGTCCAGTCACGGTAGCTTGTTACCACACACCATACGTGAAAAATACGGAGAATTTAATTTTCTAAAGAATATTGCCACTGAAGACGATTTTTTTAAATATTTGCGAATGACTAAAAATCTAGCATTTGAAAAACACGGCACAGCGCGGCTCAGCACGGCGGGTAGCGCGCCTCGCTCGAGACTGCTGCGTTTTTTAAACAGAGCATAGCCTCACACAGCGCAGCACAGCATGGTTTGTTTGTATCTTCATTAAAATATTAGACGAGCGAGTTGACCAAACATAGCACAGCGCAGTACAGCACAGAATAGCTCGATGTTGATTTGTCACCCTCAAGGTAAGGGAAGACCTCTCTTTCGTTGTCGATGACGAAGTTCTTTAAGGGCGAAATCCCATTTCGCACGAACTCCGAAAGGATCGCGTGCATTTCTATAAAACAAACAGAAAAATACAACTGAAAAGCCCATTTTCCCTATCCACTCCTAATCCCTCATCCTACTGTAGTCGGCAGCGCACTTGCAGCAGCTTTGGCGTTGCTTGTGTTATAGCTTGTGCTTGTGTTATAGGCGACGGTAGCCACCTATCATCAAGTTGGACCGTCAGGCTCTCTGCCGATTATTTATCACAATCACAAATCACAATTCTTTATAACATTGAATTTTATTACTATATTTTACACGTTTTATAGCAACGTTAAAACAGATTGCAAAGAATATAAAAGTGTTTTTCCAAAGTATACAATAACAAGAAGAAATGATAAGAATTGCAATCTGTTCGATAATGGAGGTGGCGATAGCGAATCGGCTACCTATTTGCCGTAGGTAGGTACCTATTTGATGAAAATCCAGTAGCTTCGAAATGTAAACGAGATTCTGTTTCTCCGACGCAATAAGTTTCGCTAAGATACTATGCATAATTGTCGGAATGATTGGGCACGTGTACCGAAGTGTTCTCAAACAAATAGACTGAGACTTGTTAAGGTTTGTGACGCAATTCTGTGATTACGCTCACTTTTTAATGGATTTATTATAAGTATCTTAATAAATCTGTCTTGTTATTGATCTCGTATTTTCATTAATACATTTAGTAAGAAGAGAATAACGCTGTTTATTTATTAATTTAATACTAGCTGTTGCACTCGACTCCGTCCGCGTCTCTTTATAAAATATTACTCGCTGATAATGTAGCTTTCTATAGGTGAAAGAATTTTTAAAATCGGTCCAATAGTCTTTGAGTTTAAGAAAATTTCGAATAATTGTCCCGCGTAAATGTTTTTTTTTTTGTTTTCTTTTTTTTTTAATTTCTGGTCCCTGGCAGAATATCAGTGTTGTGGTCCGCACCACAACTGTATACTGAGTCAGGGTTCCTTTTCCTCTTCTTACTTGTTCATATATTTGTTTGTTTATAATTATTATTTGTTCATATATGTATATTGTGTTTATTTAGAGGAATAAAAGATGCTTTCTTTCTTTCTTTCTTTCTTTCATTACATACATACAAATCTTATCTCTTTATAATATTTTAGTTTAGATGGGTTTGCTCTTGGCCAGCATCTATCCGTGTAGGAAAGATGAGGCCGACGATGGAGCGAGCTCACCCAGAATTTGCCTATTCACTCAAACATTGAAAAGGTTTGGGTTGTATGAGCTCGGAAATACAGACGCCGCCGCGCCGCCGCGCCTTCCGACAAGGTGAGGATGGTAACCAGCTATACGTCTGATGAGCCTCCTAGCTCTGCGATCCACCGAGTCGAGTACGGCAAGTTGGTATTTTGCTGAGCCACCCCAAAGGTGACAACAATACTCCATGCAAGATCGGACTTGTGCCTTGTACAAAGAGAGAAGCTGTACAGGTGTGAAGCCGCTTCACCCTATTTAGGATGCCCAGCTTTTCGACCGCTGCTTGGGCTTTGGACTCGATAGAAGTGCCGAAGTTGAGATTTGAGCACAACCTCATGCCAAGAAGCTCGAGATCATTGGCCACAGGTACGGATGCGCCTCGGAAAGTTGGAGCCAAGTCGAAAGGGCTTCTTTTTGCAGAGAACAAACATAATTTGCGTTTTGGTGGCGTTTTGGTTCGTTATTTAGATAGATCAAAAATAGGAAGATAACAGTAAATAACGAATAGAGCGCATACAGAGAAGACTTGTGAGATGGCTTAACTGCCGTTCTCATTACATTTCTGATTCTTACAAGCGTCATGCCTCAATGACCAAAGAGGACAGACGCACCACAGTCTCCGATATGCATTCCTCCACGACATTTGTTCTGGGACCCTCAACTGTCCAAAACTACTGTTTGAAAAGTTGCAGTTTCAGGCCAGACTCAGGCGTGGAAGAAGGATAAAATTGTTGCATGTCCCCCGCTGTCTCGAACTAATTTTGTATACCACAGATTACCCACAACTTACAATGATAAGTTAGAATTAATTTTCTTTTAACTTATCATATGTTTAAGTGCTGCCATATTATAAAATTATGTATATAATTATATACATAATTTGTATGTCATTTTATCTGTATATCAATAGGGTTTTTGTTCAAAATAATAATAATAATAATAAAAAAACAAAACAAGTGACTAAACTATCGCTGCGTGGATCTACTTGGTTCTACTTTTTGTACAGAATACAAAGTACATTCTTTTCTAAATTTAGCATTCATATTTTTGGTTTTTAATCGAGTATCGAATATGTAAAGTAATGGAACTTAATGAAACGTCTAACTCCATGAAGATCTACTTAAGTAAGTATTAACTTTACTTGTCTCATACATAACACTGGGAACACTAGTCGCATATCGTTATTATGTGATCTAGGAAGAGTTCAAATTTCTTGATGGCTTTTACATAATTATTAAACAATAAGTTTAATAATTAAGTGTTGTAGTGGCATTGCACACTGAGTAGCTCAGTCATATAATGAAATAAACCGCACTTATGCTGCTGATGCTTCTGTATGATGCATGAATAAGGAATATTTTTTTTTTTTTTTTTTTATGAAATCGAGGTAGCGCTTGACCACTATCTCACCTGATGTGAGGTGCAGATGTGGCCGAAGGTGGACCACGCTTACCTAGTAAATGCCCATTTACCCTAGTTTTGAAGACCCCGAGGTTGTAGTTCTGTGGGAACACAGACGCAGGCAATGAGTTCCACTCCTTAGCAGTTCGAACAAGGAAGGTGGAACTGAAACGCTTTGTTCGTGATCGAGGTACATCGACCACGAAGGGATGAAACCCCTGCCCACGTCTAGTGGTCCGCAAGTCGAACGGTTCCGGTTGGATTAAATCGTACAATATAGATGCACACTCTCCATAGTGTAGACGATAGAAAATCGATAGGCACGCTACTTTTCGGCGATGCTGCAGGCTTTGAAGTTGGGAATCCACAAGGGTGTCGTTGCCAATAAGGTTCTTTGCTCGCCTTTCAATCGAGTCCAATGCGGCCAGTTGGTAACGGGGCAGACCCATCCCAGAGGTGACAGCAGTACTCCATGCAAGACCGGACCTGTGCTTTGTATAAGTCCAGGAGCTGCCTCGCAGTGAAATACCGTTTAACCTTGGAAAGGATGCCCAGCTTTTTGGCAGCTGTTTTGGCAGCTGTTTTGTTAGGGTAGCCAGCGTTGTTTTTTATATAGCCACCTATCAAGTGAATTGTTTGCCTGTCTACTATCTTTTGTAATGAAATATCAATGTCAAAAGAGAATTGCAGTGTTAGTTAACCAGAACTACAAATGGCTTCGACTTCGATGGTAGAAAACTAATTTCTGTATTTTTTTCAAAATTTTAGGTTCAGTAGTTTCGGAGATAAGGGGGGGGGGGGGGGAATGGTCAATTTTCGTCTATTTTCTTGAATAACTTGGAAACTATTTATTTTAAAATTACAAAAAAAAAAAATACATTTAAGATCTTCACAACAAGAGCTTCCATTTGATATGTCACACGATGCAGTTTTCAAAATTTTTTTTTTTAATTTTCCACCTTTCCCCCAAATATGACCTCCCATATACAGATTTCATCTATTCACGTCACACCTCTGCGTTTGGGTCACAGAAATTGATATGTGTACCAAATTTCAACTTAATCGGTCTAGTAGATTCCGAGATAATTGACGAAAGTGACGGACAGACGTACACACGAGGGATCCTATAAGGGTTTTCGTTTTTCGAACGTTCGGAACCCTAAAACCACCTCTTTACAGAAGACCACCGTGAAATAACAGCACTTGTGCTGTTGTGTTTCGGTGAGTGAGTAATGGATGCCAGAGCCCATTTCCCTATCCACTCCTAACCCTCATCCTTAATCCTATACTGTAGACGGCAGCGCACTTGCAGCAGCTTTGGCGTTGCTTGTGTTATAGGCGACGGTAGCCACCTACCATCAAGTGGACCGTCAGCCTGTCTGCCGATCTTAACATAAAAAAAAAAATATTCTATATCTATATATTTTTCTATATACTAATACATAAAGCTGAAGAGTTTGTTTGTTTGTTTGGTTGAACGCGCTAATCTCAAGTTCTACTGGTTCGAATTGAAAAAATCTTTTTGTGTTGAATAGTTCATTTATCGACGAAGGCTATAGGCTATATAACATCACGCTACGATCAATAGTATTATATATAAGCAGTGTCCAGTACCGCGCGCCCCACGCGCACGCTCCGCCAAATGGGTCTCAGCGAAGCTTAGCCGAGTTCAGTTATAGTATGAATTGAAGTTACTGTCCAAGTCTGACCGTTTGTATATCCGTTAAGTCATGCAATGGATTTTAAAGAGGTTTTCATCGTTCTCAGTTAGATAAATTTTCACGGAACGTTCAAAGCCGTGCGAAGTCTTAGGCGGGCCGCTAGTGAATTTTGTTAGTAACTTTTTTATCTTAGAAATAATCCCCGAAGTGACCTAATCTAATTAAATTAACGATTTCCTTGTAATTTATGTTACCAATTCACTACAATATCTTTATCATAAAGATTAGCACTAATGGGCGATTTAAATCCTTGCAGTTATCATTAATTGATTTCATCCAATTTCATGCTATTTCTTTTTTCAATTTTTAATTCTCTTTTTCAGGCATATCCTCATCAATTGAAACAGATGTTATGTTTAATTTATGATGAACAAATATATTTATACCTTTGCGATGAGACGCAATGGGATGACTACGGAACAACTCGATTAAAAATGTCCCATCTAATGATTATGGGTTGAATTTATTGATCGCTATCCAAATTTATCATATTCCAAGTGATTGATATATAGATTTTTTTGTCAAACCTTCTATATCAAAAGTCTCGAATTACAATAACAAGTGAACAAAAACATGAAGGTATTTTTAAAATAATTTTATTTTAGCGCTGGTCGTTATACTACAGTACATATTTATCACTACCTTTTGTTATTCGCCCGCGTCCCTCGGGAACAGCACTTTCTTTTTAGATGAAAGTTACCTATGTCCTTTTCTGACCTATGTCTATCCCTGACAACGTGTATGGAAAGGGGATTGCCAAGTTTTGGGCCCAATCTGTTACAGAGAAAGTAAATGGCGGAAAAAATCTTTTACTTATTATTTATTAAACTAAAATCACAATAAAATATTTTGTGTAGAGATCTTGTGAGTATATAGTGTTCTGTGCTCGAGCCGTCATGAAATAAGCTTTAAAAAAAACAAAGTCAAGTTTTTGTTTATAGTCTATGTCTAAATTAGTATTTTTTGTACAATTATAAAGACATTATAATCTAATGGAAATCTACCTAGAGTTTAAAATTAGTCGTCTAAACAATACTAAAATGATAATTTCAAAATATATTGTTAAAGTAACACAATCTCTAACATAACTTGTGTAATGTTTGGTACATACATTAAAAGGATAAACCCTAATCACAATTATCCCCCTATGGCAACTCACCCGTTTCCACTTGTCTGCTTCTTGTTGTCCCCTTTAATGGTTCTTCGTTGGTGGCAAATCCAAAACTTATCACCGAATTGTCTTTTTAACTTTTAAAACACCTTTTATCGACACCAATTGTTTTCATATATTTTTCCAATTTTAAATTTTTAAATTAAACAACCGACGACGTCCGAGTCCGACACTGATAGCGAGTTGCCACAACCCACAGGCTAATATATAATATATAAGAAAGATGTACAGAGTAAATTGGGTAGTGTGTAGGTGTGTAACTATATAACAATGACAGTATATTATTTTATTATATATTAAACATAACTTAACCATATACATATTTGAGTCAATATATCTTGATTATGCAATTGACAATCAAATTGAAACTAAGGTGGCATAAATCTGATATATGATACTAATTTGGAACTTGTAACGGGTCATCAAATTGACATGATGACAGATTTTGAAATTCCCTTCCATAATATAGAAACACGTCTACCATATCCGAAAAAAATAATATTTCAGCAAAAAACTAAATTTCAACGCGAATTATTGAATGTTTTTAAATATATTTTGAATTACGCGCGAAAACGCTCATAGGTGTCATTGGCGTCGCGTCTGATGAAACGTGACGTCACCGACATCTCATCAGATTTTTCATTCAGTCAAAGCAAAGTCAAGCAACACGATGGCACTTACCTGGGCGTGACGTCATTCGCTCTGATTGGTGTTTCAGTTAGCATGGCCGATTGCAGTTATTTATACTTCTTTTTATTGAAAATCTTATTCATCTCAATTTTAATACAAAAAATGAGTAATTTTTTTAGACTCCTTTCAACATATATTTTTCTCCAAAACCATTTATTCTTTGATTCTTTAATACCGTCATCATACCTATTCTGGGCCGCGCGATGTATGGGAGATTGGCGGTGTGAGAGCGAGCGTAACAAACAAACTCACTTTCGCATTATAATATTAGTTAGGATATAAAGTAAGATTAGTAAGGATATTCAAACAACGTGAATACACAATTCCAAGTCAAAATTAAACTATTAAACAAAAAAGTAATAGTTATTTAAACTTCTGTAAAAGTTATTGGTCTGTATTTTCTAGTTTTTATTATTTTTTGAAGAGTGACATATTGGTGCATTTTTGATATTTTCCTTATTATACTTTTATTGATCTTTGTATATATAACAATGAATCCCCATTTCACGCGTGAACAGGTAGACCGATTTTAATTCGGTTTTCACTAATGGAAAGAGGGATAAACGGGGAATGTTCATATATATAAAAATTGCAACCCGGGCGAAGCCGGGGGCGGGTCGCTAAATAAACATCTTAGGTCGCTAATACTATATAAAAGCCAATTGAAAACGAAAGATGCAATGAGTAACAGTAGGAAAAGTGAGATAAACATTCCGAAGAAACCCGTATGTCACAGAAAATGGTTACTTTCGGCCATTACGAGACAGGTTTACATTTTTATATAGTTTAATCGGATTTTTATGGACAATTTTTTAAAAATTAATATAGAAACGATCGGCTTACAACGTGCTTCGTGTAAGCACATATTCCACCGTCAACGTACCAGCTGTTTTGGAACCAACTGGCATAGCACGTGACGACGGCAAGCGTCCGGACGGCTTAACTTTAATCCCGTGGAGTCGTGGCAGGTCGCTGGTGTGGGACGTTACCTGTGTTGACACAGTGGCACCGTCCCACATCCAAACGACTTCCAATAAGGCGGGTGCGGCGGCCTCCAACGCGGAGAGCCTCAAAATGCGTAAATACTCCGGCCTAGGGGAGGGCTATATTTTCTCTCCTTTTGGGGTAGAAACCTTGGGGCCCTGGGGCCCAGAGGCGAAGCAGCTGTTTAACGAGCTGTCCTCGCGTCTCATTGAGGCCACGGGGGACAGGAGGGCTGGCGCTTACCTCGGGCAACGCCTAAGTCTGGCCATTCAAAGAGGTAATGCCGCCAGCCTCCTGGGTACCATCCCCCAAGGTACCAGACTCGAACAGTTTTTTTATTTATTTTAGCATGTATTTTTATGTTTAGCTTTATATAGTGTTATTTAGTTTATAAGTTTCGTTTTAAGCTGTGTTAATATTTGTTTAAGTTTTTTTTTAAACTAAATATATGCTTATATAATTAAAAAAATAATAAAATTGTCAAAAACGTATTATAGCGGACAATTTTTTAAAAATCAATATAGAAACGGTCGGCTTACAACGTGCTTCGTGTGTATGTCACAAAAAATGGTTACTTTTACGAAACGGCCATTACGAGACAGGTTTACATTTTTATGTGGTTAATCGGATTTTTATGATTTTTATAAACAAATTTTTAATTAAAAATTTAATTAAATTGTCAAAAACGTATTATAGTGGACAATTTTTTAAAAATTAATATAGAAACGGTCGGCTTACAACGTGCTTCGTGTGTATGTCACAGAAAATGGTTACTTTTAAGAAACGGCCATTACGAGACAGGTTTACTTACATTTTTATGTGGTTAATCGGATTTTTATGTTTTTTATGGACAATTTTTTAATTAAAAATTTAATTAAATTGTCAAAAACGTATTATAGTGGACAATTTTTAAAAAATTAACATAGAAACGGTCGGCTTACAACGTGCTTCGTGTGTAGAAACCCGACGATGAAGCAACGCAATCACTTGTAATACTTATTGCTCTGTTTTTAATCAACACATTTTCTTTTATTTGAAATCTAGTCAATTTATTTAAACTCTTCGCCCGTGTAGTCGGTTATAATGTCTTTTTCCAGAATTTCTTAGAACTGTCTAACACTATTGAAGCGACGAATTGGAATTTTTGGTGGCAGGGATTTAGATTTTTCTCAGCAATGACAAAACATATGAAAGTGGTGTTTGGTAATCTGTTCCTCCATGCTACTGACTTCATTTTGTCAGTTGGATTACACGATTGGTAAACTTTTATAACAGAGAAAAAAAAAATTAAAAGAAACCTTTATAACTCATATACATATTTCATTTTTCCACGCGTACGAAGTTGCGCCCACAGCTAGTAAAAAATAAATTTATAACATAATTATAATATTGTTACGACTAATTATGGAACTTCCTAAAAAAAAGCTTTCGCGCCGACCGAAATTCTCTAACGTCCCACCCTATCGATGGTAGCCACTCCCCTTTCCGACTAGTGTCCTTATGTTTACAACACAGAGTTTACATTTCAACAGAAATAGCATTCCCGAACTTTCAATGGTTTGTTTACAACCTTGTTTGTATTTCTAGTAAATTCGAAATACGTCGAGGCCTTTGGTAAAAATTTATTTGCGAAAGTATTTGCGCCAAGTATGTAAACAAGAGGCGACCGGTCAAGTAGAGTTAGTGGTGCGACAACCAGCGATACGAAAGCGACTCTTGCGAAGTTATCTGCGACAGTGAACGACTTTTGGAAAGTTTAACGGTTTCATCGGACAAGTTTAGTGATTTTGGAAGTCATCTTTGTTTGTGAAAATAAATCGTTCGTTTCGCCTTTACACGGCATTTTAACTCACCCCGCACGTATCAAAACGTAGATCCTGACTAGTATCGTTTAGCTAGATTTTTTTAAACTAATTTAAATGTTGCAACTTCTTTAACAGTAACGTGATAGATGTTACATAATTGCATAATTATTCGCATATAACATTTAAATGCGAGTGATGCTCACTGACTTGTAGTCAATTTAATAAAATTACGTAATTCGTGTAAAACCGTCTTATCTTTTTAGTTTGTTTTATGATTGTATTACGCAAGCAATAAAAGTGGTTGGCTGGCAATTAACGATGCACCCGAGCACATTTCTGCTTGTAAAGTGAATGTCACATGTCGTCGTTATCAAATTAAAATCTGCTAGGTGCACTTTTTTGAGATGTCAACATTTTGGCCTTAATGAATAGTTCAATGCCTTATCTATCGTATAAAACAACTGCCAAGTGCTTATAAGCACTATTTGTCGAATTACGACCTGCAATGTGAAGGGGCTCGGATCTGATACCTACATATGTTCAAAATTTACTCTATTATCAATAAACTATTAAACTTAAATGTTTAAAAGACCAATAAGTTTAGGTATAAAAACCTCAAGTTTCTATAAAAATAAAATACAGTTAATAATAAAATATAAAAATAGAGTTCATTTGAATCAACAATATTGAACAACTGACGAGCCCCACTGGATGAGTAGTTAAGGTGCTTCACTTAATGTTCTGTTCTAGAGTTCCCGGGTTCGATTCCCGGCAGGGTCAACTTTGAAAAATGAACTTTTCATATTTGGCTCTGGTCTTGAACTGAAAAGTAGTGGCAGGGCACACTGCGTGTCGCAGTCATTGGCCAGCCCGTCTGACGGCAATAACCACCCCCATACAGAAGACCACCGTGAAATAACAGCACGTGTGCTGTTGTGTTTCGGTGAATCCCTTATCCTTAATCCTACTCTAGTCGGCAACGCACTTGCAGCACCTGTGGCGTTGCTTATTGTGTTACCTACCATCAAGTGGACCGTCAACCTGTTTGCCAATCTTAACATTAAAAAAAAAATCAAGAATATTATCTTTTTTATTGTAATTTTAAATGACAAAATTAGTTTATAATTAGTAACTAAATAAGATACACTCCGCTCCCAGCTTCGCTCGAGTGCTTTTTTTTCTGCAAATAATGTACACATACCTTCCTCGTTTATTGCTCTTTCCATTAATAGTGAAAACCGTATCATCCGTTGAGTGATTTAGAAGTACTTAGCTGGCGGAGAAAAAGACAAGCGGAAAGCGATACATGAACGATAAATAAATACGCCACCGGGCCCCACAAAGCGTCCTCTGGATTTTAGTACTTATACTGAAATCAATGAATAATTGAGAACATAAATGAGTTTTTGTTTCCAAATAATCACCTAAGCAAATATTTATTCCCAAGAAACCATCCGGTTAATTCTCATCTCGAGTGATGTGATTGAGGGACAATGGACTGATGTTAATAATGCAACAATGGGATCAGGTGCTTTTCAAAATAGCACATTAGCCAATGCAATGCTTACAAAACGAACAATAAAGTGTTCACATTGCGACATTGTCTCTATTATAATGGATATTTAATCTAAATTATAACCCACTTATTTTCAATGGTTGCCTTAACTTTTTTTTTTATTAAATCGAGGTAGCGCTTGACTACTATCTCTTCTCATGTGAGGTGTATAGATTCGGCCGAAGGTGGTCTGTTTCGGGTTCTGTGACAGGGCGCACTGCGTTTCGCAGTCACTTGAGCTGCCCGTCTGAATACCACCGTGAAATAAGAGATAATAAGATACACTATATATGAGCGACGATACACTAATAAGAACTAAGCTGCAGAGCCTGGCACATAGACGCCAAATTGCCTGTCTCTATGTATTCTAGAATACACACTCTGAGAGTGTGCTCGGGAGCTGCATGAGATCATATACCGCCTTGATTAATCTATTAACCCTTGATTAACCCTCAGACGTACGGCTGGTTACCATCCTCACCTTGTCTAAATCCCTCTAATTCGGACCAAGCGCTTTAACTCATCTTTATAATGGGCACTGCTAGCCGGGCGGCGTCTGTATTTCCGATCTCATAAAACCCAAATATTTTCAAGGTTCGAGTGAATAGGCATCTTCTGGGTGAGCTCGCTCCATCGTCGCCTCATCCTTCCTATACTTGGATAGACGCTGGTCAAGAGCAAACCCATCTTTAATAAAAAAAAGAGTGAGTAAGGGATGCCAGAACCCATTTCTCCCTATACCTTATTAATCCAACTAAAGTTACCATCGCACTGGCAGCGTATATGGCTTGTTTGCTTGTACTAATAGGCGACGGTATATTAAAAAAAAATGGTAACACTAGCAGGCCTCTGTCACTCCGTGTGTGCCTTGATATAATTGCCTAAGGTCGCTCACATTGAATGTGAAAGGAGTGCAACTTCTCTACGCTGGTACTATTATTTTTTCTGTGACACTAGGTGACACTAGTTACACCTGGCGAACTTAGATGGCGAATATAAGTAACATCAGTTATTAGGAACTGGCTGTTGTCTTAATTTAGCCAAGGAGCCCTTGCTATGAGATAATGCAGTCAGCATGCTTAGAACTCTGGCTAAGACCTGGGCTAGATGTGATACACAATTGTTAAATAATATAGATTATATTATATTTATTAAAAAAAAAATTAAAAACCGATAATCGTAGAGATAAAGGAAACCTGTTTTTATTCAAGTTACAATATGGAAATAATAGGACATTTCAGAACAACAACAAGATTAAAATTAGTAAAGGATAACGATTGTAGAGTGTAGAGCGAGGACTTTGCAGAAAAGAATTATTTTCGTCGCCTAATTTGACTTGTTAGAGTAAAATTAAAACTTAGATAAAAATACAGAGCTAATAGAACATATACAAAAAAGTTTAAATCGGGCAGATTTATGCAAGAAATTATATTTTCTGAGAAAAAAATAGTAAATTATTGTCCAAAAAAGCTTTCTCGTCAGTACTAAAACATTTCAGCGACGACTATGTTATATTTTTCAAGCTTATTAATAAACTTAAGCTCTGTACTAAAGTTTTAATCGGCTATTTTTATTTCTTTTTTCATATTTTACACAATACTTAAAAAAACCGTTCTATTTTAAATCTGTTGGGTTATCTACGAGAATCTACAAAAAAAATTTATGCAATATTTGCACCTTGATTCGTAGGTCATTAGATTACAATTTGGTAAAAAATGTGTTTGGTCTGTTGTTAGTTCTTGTCTTAAATTCTAAGTAAATAAAATTGTATTTTTTCTTACAATGTCACCAAACTGCATACAAGTTTAAGTACTCAAATGAAACTGACTATTTTTTCATGCATATTTTTGCCATTCAAAAGGCGATCTAAAAGTCATAGAAATACTAGGTATTCGTAGACAGAAAGATAGCATTTTATATAATAGCAATTTAGTCGTGTATTTAAAAGAATACAATACTATGTAGTTCTTTCCGGGTCGATATTTTTTGGCACTGAGTCCTATGAAATGTTTTCCATTAAATTAGGAAAAATAGTTATTTTTATGCATGTTTATTTTCTTCTTCTTACTGTTAAATAATGTAATAGTAACTTTTTATTTAAGATCCATAGGGAATACTAACTTAAAAAATATCTTTGTTTTGTTAAAAATATTTAAAAATATTTTGTTAATAAAAACAAGTGTTTTTATTAACAAAATAAAAACACTTGTTCTGATAAAAGTAATAACTTTTCTATTTTATAATTTGTCAATCCAAACTGTTAATTGGTAAGTACCATTTGTTTACCTTTACACATTCTGTTGTGAACTAAATTTTGTCCAGAAGGTTAAAAATCGTCTAAGGTATATTTCTGAGGGCCACAAATTATCATTTAAGAAGCTATCAAGCTATCCAAGTTAGATTTTCTGACAAATATTTTGAAAGAATTATTTACAGCTTTGCTGATTTCAGCTAGAAAAACATACTTTAAATCGGGAAGATTCCAAGAGGTTGAATTAAAAAAGGAAAGGAATAAGGGACTGTAAAAATAAAAGTGCCATTCTTTTCAGGTACAAATAGGTGCAAATACGTGTTACGCTATGAAAATAAGATAAAAAAGTCAACTAATGAGATTTCAATGTTAAACGCTTTACTTAACTAGCGGGCGCATGTTCATACCTTATCTCTGACGTTCGCTTGATCTGGCTATACAAATAACAGATAAGATAACTTGAAGACATACGAATAATTGTTCTCTAATGGATAGTGGATAATTCCAGTGCGAACACTTGATGCTTTTATCCTGGACCCAAATGTAGCACTTATACAATCAGGTTTGCGCGTTTCATGGTATGAATCTGTTATTAAACTAATCTGTTATTAACTAATATTTAAACGAATAAGAACTGGTTCACAGTAACCCATGTTACTTGTAAATAAATTAAAATTAAATAAATTAAATTATTAATTTATAGAAAAATTGTAATATGGCTTGCTTTTTTAATTCTAAACTATTTTATTTTTTAATTTCAAAAGAATGATCGGCAGACAGTAACGGTTCGGTTGCCGGTAAATGAGTTACCGTAGCCTGCAATAACGTCAGATGGTGCAAGTACTCTGCTAATATTGATAGGTCAATGGGTTAGTGAGTAACCCAAGAGTTACTTAACCATACCCGCCAAAGTAACCCTTGGCGTGCAGATGATATTTTAAGTGAAGAAGTCGATTTATTCCTGCAGACGAAGATTTCTTCCAAATATCACAAAGCTTCTCGATTAAATCGTTAAATTCGCCAATGTCGTCGCTAATTCGTTCAATGTATGTCTCACTGTCGCAGATGGCTTCACAAAAACTATCAACTGTCGCTTCCGTATTGCGTAGCGTAGCACACTGCCCCTCGAGCGCCGATGCCCGTTTTTATATTCGCTCAAAGACAGTCTGGACATTCTTAGACACTTCTCGAAGTTCCAAAGGTTTTAGAAAAGCGCTCGGTTCCTGGAATATGAACCCTATGTCGTAACCGTAAAGACAATTTTCTTTTACACTTGTTTAAAGGAGCGTGATCATCATATATTGGTAAACATTACTCTTCTACCTAAATGTTCCTTCTATAAGGTTCTATGGCCAATCGTAACAATATCATGAATGACAAAATCGTGCATGAGTCTATAATAGCAAGGTTTTGTGACATTGAATAAATCAGAATGATTTTACCACTATTTTTGTTTAAAAAAAAATTAAATATAATAAATAAAATCATATTAACAGCTGAAAAGAACTGAATGAACAGGGCAACAAAATAGAAAACCAAGAAGGTTTTATATTAACGCATTAAATTCTTACACTTTTTATAAAATATTTCACTAATACACAAAGCTGTGTAAAGAGTACTGTGATTCTCTTATTTTTGAATAATAGGTAATATTCACACAAGTGTAGTCGTTGAAAATAAACAGTGACTCATTTTTAATACACACTATTGTATTGTCTTATTCGATACATATGACGTACAATAAAATTGATACCCAGAAACATTATTAAGGTATTTATTGTTATTCATAAAACCAATAAAATATTTTAATACTTTAATTAACGATCAACTAATAATGGGTTATAAAAATATTCCCGATAAGATTATAAATTTATTGCATATGAAGGATTACCTCGAGGCATCGCAGATTCTCTGGAACTAAGGTATACATATAAGATCGAAAAACGAACCGTGTCTGTTCATTAAATATTAAAAAAAAAACAAAAAAAAAAAAAAAAAAAAAACAATTTGTACACGTTGTATAGGTCAAAAAAATAGTTTTTAGAATTTTTGTCTGTTTGTTGGTTTGTCTGTTTTCTGTGCATTTGCTCTCTGAAACGGCTTAACCGACTTGAATGCGGTTTTCACTGATATATTGTAGCAAGCTTCCCGTAACATTCAGTGCTTGTTTCATTCCAATCGGTTCACAAACAAGTTACGCGCTATAACGGATACCACGCGTACGAAGTTGCGGAGTAGTAACAGAATAAATGTTCTTATTATAATTATTATTAATCATTAAATGCTATTAGTGGTAGTGAAAATAGCACTCGGTAATCTTGCTGCAGTAGGTAACCACTCCTTTACAGAAGACCACCGTAAAGTAACAGCATATGTGCTGTTGTGTTTCGGTGAGCGGTTAAGGGAGGCCATTCCCTATATCTTCCTAATCTCTGTTTCTCAATTCATCATAAGATCGGCGGCATCTGTGGTGTTATTGCTTGGTACCACCAAGTATTAATGTTGTATAAAAAATGTAAGCTATTGTCCATACTAACGTATGAGAAAACCGCTGATGTCACTAAAGCACGCCTTTTGTCTGTCATTTCAACTAATTTAAAATTCTTACATCCGTAACATTAGATAACCGGAGAAAGATATTATGATTCAAGACATTCTAATAATTTGACGAGCCCGTTGGATGAGTGGTTAGGGTGCTTGCCTTAACGCTCTATTCTAGGGTTCCCGGGTTCGATTCCCGGCAGGGTCAACTTTGAAAAATCAACTTTTCAAATTTGGCTCTGGTCTGGATTTGGAAAGTAGTGGCAGGGCACACTGCGTTTTCGCAGTCATTTGGGCAGCCCATCAGGCGGCAGTGACCACCCCCTTACAGAAGACCTTACAAATAACAGCACGTGTGCTGTTGTGTTTCGGTGAGTGAGTAAGGGATGCCAGAGCTCATTTCCCTATCCACTCCTAATCCCTTTTCCTTAAATCCTACTGTAGTCGGCAGCGCACTTGTAGCACCTGTGGCGTTGCTTGTATAGGCGACGGTAGCCACCTACCATCAAGTGGACCGTCAGTCTGTCTGCCGACCTTAACATAAAAAATAAATAAATAAATATTCCAATAAAAGGCACTAGCTTCTCTGGAATGTCGAAACCACAATCAGTTCGAACGCGAAAATGTAACTGTTTTTTGTCGATAACTCTAAAACTCGCCAATAGTGTGATTTGTGAGATTTTGCGGTTATATATTTTATAAAAATATTTTAAAGCTTTCTTTATTATTATTTGACGAAATTCTTTTGGTAGTTGCAACATAACATGTAAATACTAATAATTAAACACAAAGCATTTATAGAAGAAGCGTTATCTGTAAATGAATTTATTAGAAATCTCAATTACTATTTTTTTTTGTCTTTTAGCTAATCTTAAAAATTCATAAAATAAATTATATTAAATTCTTTGCCGTCAGGAGTCACAAGCCCGGATGGCTTTTCCGCTGTCAGCGCGGGCGCCCGACCCTTCCAGTCTTGCTGCTTACTGGGCAGAGTACGAAGAGTTGTGTCGGCAGATCAGCTCAGCACAGCCTCACGATGACGAGGACACACATTATGAAGGTAATTGCAGTTTCCATGTCATGTTATTAGGGCACATTCTAGTTATAGATACTCTATAGTTTAATATTAATATGAAAGATCAGACCGAAGAGGAAGCAAATACAGAAAAATCTGTATAAAATAGGTTAACACCTGTTGTAGTAATATAAAATATAAAACCAAAACCACTAAGTCTAAAAAGCTGAAATTTGGAACAAAAATTTATTTTAAACTAGCGACCCGCCCCCGGCGTGCAATTTTTATATATATATATATATATATATATATATATATATATATATATATATATATATATATATATATATATATATATATATATATATATATATATATGAACATTCCCCTTTTATCCCTTTTTCCATTAGTGAAAACCGAATTAAAATCGGTCTACCCGTTCACGCGTGATGCCTTGACAAAGGGAAACGGGGATTCATTTTTATATATAGAGATTGTAAGTATCCGCTAAGGCAGGAATTTTGAAAATTTCAACTCCATGCAAAGCCGGGTATTATTATTAAGTCGCTGTTAATAAACTATTTAATAAACTAACTAACTAATAAATTAACTATAACACTATTTGTGCGGTTCTTAAAATAAGCACTAAAATTAAGCGTTATAGAAGTACACAACAGAATGGGGGAGAAATTAAATAAGGAGTTTAAAAATGGTTACAGTTTTCGATAAACAGACAAGCAAGTACTCTCTCATTCTATTCTATATAACAATTTTTGTTAGCCAAACCTTATAAGGTACTGATCATTTTTAAAAATAAAAATACATTTTTTTTTATTAATAAAATAAAAGAAAAAAGAAAAGGGAAAACCCTTTACAAAACTCGTAGAAAGCGTATATACGTTTAAGGGCTTCACTGAGGCAAATGACATTTAGAACTCGCTGGCGGCGGAGACAATTCAACAGGCCTAGAAATGGTGTTTTTTTGGTTTTACCATTAGAACAATACACAAAAAAAAATATTTTTCACCTCTCCAGCACGAAAAGGGTGCTTTTGGTGCCTAAAAACTCGCAGGAAAATCGATTTTTGCTGCGAGCGTGAGGAAAAGTGATTCAAATTTCGAACACGCGATTTAACTCACAGGAATAACATTATTAGTGTGTCCAGCCATAGCCGACTAGAGTCGGCCGGCCATAGCCGACTAGATTCGGCCGACCATAGCCAACTAGAGTTGGCCCAGCTGTGAAGATAGTTTTACAGCCGTGAAGATACCAGTGGTGATGGCCTAACTCGCTGTTGAGGTGAAAAGTTATATGTTTAACACGAGAGCAAATTTTTTTATGTCTCGTGCCTTTAAATCACTCACTTCGCTCAGTAGTCTATATTAGAATCACTCGCTACGCTCGTGATTCAATTCTATAGACTACTTCGCTAGTTCGTGATTTAAAGTCGGCACTCGCAGGAAAAAACAATTTTGCTCTCTAGTTGAACAAATAACCATTATTAATACAATTTTTTAAACTAACATTAACTTATTAATAGGTACAGGATTCGTGTACGCGCAATAAGCCGTTTTCGAGAGAATTTTCAATAAAAGTAACATTCTTCTTGTGTTCTAACTTTTTTTGTGGAGTTTCTATTACTTTAACGAAAATTCTAATTAATACAATTGGTTCTTCACATGTTTAAGTATAATATATTTCAAAGCTTTTGGTGCCTTTTTTTCAAAGCAATTGTCTGGTCTATTTCTTGTAACATCTTCATTAAACAATGGGTATTTTTAGTATTTAGCGTTTGCCTTAAGTAAAATGTATACATACACGGATTTTGAAAAAATCGGATTTCAATAAAAGAAAAGTTCTTCTTTTCTGATTCTGCTTTCTGTAATGAATACTTTACTTGATTACGAATCCATTCTTTAAAAATAAATACGCCTTCGAAGTGGTCGTTAGTCACGGATGTACCCGAAGCGTAAGTTTGCGTTATTCCAAAGTGGTTTTCGATGCGATTGACTTTCATCACGTCTGGTGTCTAAGGCGTGGCCGACAATCGTCCCGTAAGACAAACAGAAACAGGTTTTTAAGAGGCTTCGGTAAACGATTGACCAATCCAAGGTCGTCGACGACACTAAAATGTCACTTGTTTCGAATTCACGCACAGTTGACATGACACTGCGCTACAAATTGCTCCCTTTACCACAAACTGTTTACTGGGAACCGCTGCTGACGGAAGTAGAAAGGTTGAACATATGGCTGCTAAACATGGTTACTGAGGAAGAAAAACTTTCTATCAGTAATCTATCAGATTCGGAGAATACTGGAAGGAAGTGTCTTCAGAATGGTTTATATTCTGAGCCGTTGCCGAGTCCGTTGGATGAGTGGTTAGGGTGCTTGCCTTAACGCTCTGTTCTAGGGTTCCCGGGTTCGATTACCGGCAGGGTCAACTTTGAAAAATCAACTTTTCAAATTTGGCTTTGGTCTGGATTTGGAAAGCATTGGCATGGCACACTGCGTTTTCGCAGTCATTTGGGCAGCCCGTCTGGCGCCAGTAACCACGCCCTTACAGAAGACCACCGTGAAATATGTTGTGTATCGATGAGTGCGTAAGGGATACCAGAGCCCGTTTTCCTATCTCCCTCCTAATCCCTTATCCTTAATCCTACTGCAGTCGGAAGCGCACTTGCAGCAGCTTTGGCGTTGCTTGTGTTATAGGCGACAGTAACCACCTACCATCAAGTGGACCGTCAGCCTGTCTGCCGACCTTAACATAAAAAAAAGAACCAGAAAATCGGACAGTTAAGCAACCAAATATGTAGTTAGTATAAATCTAAAATACCGACATAATGACAACTGCGATGTGCATAGCCGACCATAAAAATACGAAAATACGAAATGGACCAAAAGAGTTATAGAATGGATCCCACGTGACGGTAAAATAATCAAGGCAGAGCAGAAGACGGGAGACATATTTACAGAAAGAAGTGGGACAGATAGGATGAGAAAGGCGAGACAAAGAAAAGTGTGGAAGAACTTAGCGGAGGTCTTCAAAATACTTTATTTTATTTGAATTTGGTTTTTCTGAGTAGTTGGAAAAAAGGGCCTTTTAGTGACGGATGTTAAAAGTCTTTAATCATCAAACTAACAAGACCAGGGTCACGTATTGCATATATAATGATAAGCGGAATAGTCGGGAAAAGTGAATGCCTTGCTCGCAAGATATCTTGGTTCCGAAACATTGGAGAGTAGACAGGCAAATAGAATATTCTTCGCAAAAAAGAAACAATAGAAATCGGAAGTCCTTAACCTAGGTATGCTGATACCTATTAATATGTATTTTTCTTGATACCTTTTTAACCTATTTCCTGTTTTTTATTTCCATACTTACTAATTTGCTTTATGAGCTTTATTTTAAAGTTTTCTCAAATTAATAATATTTTCTCGAATCTTTACTTATTTGTCAATTAGAATTGCGTGGTTGAGACTAAGTAAGCGGAAACCACCCTCGTCTTTACAAGATCGCCAAGATGCATCAAATTATTGTGTATATAATTTGCAGAATAAAAATGCATCTTCCTCGCTTATCACTCTTTTCATTAATGAAAACCGTATCAAAATCAGTTGAGTGGTTTGGAAGAACTTAGCTAAGAAACAGATTGAAGCAAACAGTGATAGATATATAATAAAATTTTAAATGACATTTGGAATTCTGATGACACCGTACAAATAGTGTTATCTTCTTATATATAAAAATGAATCCCCATTTCTCCTGGTCACGGCATCACGCGCGAACGGGTAGACCGATTTTAATTCGGTTTTCGCTAATGGAAAGAGGGATAAACGGGGAATGTTTTAGGGTATATAAAAATTGCACGCCGGGCGAAGCCGGGGGGGGGGCGCTAGTTTAAAATAAAATAAAAACTCTCAAATTAGCGAAATCTATACTAATATTATAAAGCTGAAGAGTTTGTTTGTTTGTTTGAAGAGCTAATCTCAAGAACTACCGGTTCGACTTGAAAAATTCTTTTTGTTTTGAATAGTCCATTTAGTCTTCCCTCAGAGAAAAGTTCACTGCCTGAGATGATCAGAACCTTATCTATAAATAAATTTAAAGGTTGTCATTAAAACCAAACTCCTCTCGAAAGGCTGGACTGATTATTTAAGTGACAATGAAGCCTGGAATTAAAGCCTGGATTCGGAGCTCATACTATGCTTAGTATTGTATATTTACTTTAGGTATTAAGTGTATGATTATAATTATTGTATTTTTTTTATATTGTAAAGATGACAAAAAGAATAGTATCCTGAGTTTCTTTCGGGTTTTCTTCTCAGGATCGTCATCTTGGCTTTTTTCCAAAACCCTGGTAAATTTAAATTTAACTGGTAATTCCAAATGACGATTATAAGAGTTTCTTGGAGAAACCTAATTGATAAATAAATATTTTGATTTTTGATTTTTATCGAAGAAGGCTATAGGCTATACAACATCACGCTACGATAAATAGTATTATATATAAGCAGTGTCCAGTACCGCGCGCCCCATGAGCGCGTCGCCGTCGCCGTATGGGCCACAGCGAAGCGTGGCCGAGTTCAGCTAGTCAATAATATGTATGCTAAATGCTACAAAAATTAGTTCAAATTGTAAATATATCACGACACGTTTGCGTTTACGTGAGATCTATTTACGTTAACTCGTATGCAAGTCTTTATCGAATGCCTCTTCTTTGTCTTGTTCACGGCAGTTTTTCTTGAAGATACACATAATAAGTAAACTGTTTACTTGTATTCAGAATAAGCAATCAGCACGTATAAAGCGAACTGCGAATGCAATCATCTCAGTTGAAGTAGGCTATGATATTGAGGTTGGACAACATCGTCCGGTCGAAGACAATTTGTTTGTTTTGAGTAAGTTTTAAGTAAAACAATTGCATTGCGACATCTCTCACAAAATGCAATTGTCTCGTGTTGCACAACAATGGGACAGATACTTATCTGTTCTATCCAGAGTGTAACGGCCTTCAAGATTTCGTTATTATGTTATATTGAAAGGGCGATTTTAATCTGAATTCACTATTTAACAAATCTATACACATAATAAAATCGTAAAACGAGCGGTATCAGAACAATTAAAAAAAAAACAATTTGTACACATTGTACCTATGTTACCGAGGTCAAAGAGGCTTTAAATTTTTTGTCTGTGCGTTTGTGCACGCTAATCTCAGAAACGGCTTAACCGATTTGAATGCGGTTTTAACTGATGAATTGCAGCAAGCTTCCCGTAACATTTAGTGTTTGTTTCATTCCAATCGGTTTAAAAACAAAACAGTTACGCGCTATACCGAATACCACGCGTACGAAGTTACGGGCTCAGCTAGTAGTCAACATAATGATACTGTACAGTTAAACATTGGGTGGCAATGGATTTTGATAAGGTTTCCATCAATAGAAAAACGAGGAATGTTAGTGTATATTACAGAAAAAGAAAGAGTTTAGTATATAATCAATGAATCTCAAACAGTTCGCGTGCAGTCGCGGGGTTGCTAAACATTGCAGTGATGTAGTGTTTATGATTTGTCTTTTTATATCTACTTTTTAATCTTCTTCCTTTATCGCTCTTTCCATTAGTAAAATCCATTGTGGGTTTAGAAGAAGTTAGCGGAGAAAAAGACAGGGACGACATTATAATGGCAACACCAAAGCTGCCACAAGTGCGCTGTCGACTGCAATAGGATTAAGGATATGAGATTGGAAAGGGTTAGGGAAATGGGCTCTTGCATCCCTTACTCGCTTTCCGAAACACAACAGCACTTGTGCTGTTATTTCACGGTGGTCTTCTGTAAGGGAGTGGTTACTGGTTAATACCGCCAGACGGGCTGTTCAAATGATCAGGGAACCCTCGAATAGAGAGTTAAGGCAAGCACTCATCCAACGGGCTCATCATATGTAGATGAAGTCGTCTAATACTTTAAAAAAATCGGGACAAGTGCGAGTTGAACTCGCGTGAAGAGGATTCCGTACGATGTTACCTATCCGCACAATATTGAGTGATTTACCGTGTTATTTTAATATCATGGACTTCTTATAGGTTTTCCTAAAAACTGATCTCTGTATTTTTTCAAAATTTTAGGTTCAGTAGTTTCGGAGATAAGAGGGGGGGGGGGGGAATGGTCGGACAGACGGACGAGTGATCCTATAAGGGTTCCGTTTTTTTATTCAGACGTACGGAACCCTAAGAAAAGCATTAAAAGCTGGATGTAACCATTATAAATTATTGTTCTTTTTTATTGAATGAAATGGCTCGACGAACGCTTCTAATAATGGTATTGATGAAATATTTCCCACTTCATTAATGGATAAATTGGAACACTTATCGCGAGCCAAATATTAACCGACCCATGTGCTCGGTGTGAGTTTCATAATCTCGTTAGACGAATCGATTAATTGGCTCGGTGGTGTTCGATTGTATCGGGCGCTTTCGTGCGTCAGCCTTGGGCGCCGCATTCCTCATTAACAACAGGTTTTGTTGAGAAAACCGGACATTTCGCCGAAGAAAGGTTTGCCGCTGCAATTTCTCACTGTGTCAATATAAGGAAACGTAATATTATTGCCAAACGACGAGAACGCAAGAAAGTTGTCCATTGATGCTGCGGACACTTGACGTGAGAGATTTGTCGCCCTTTTTTCAATACACATTAATAAGGGCTTCACTTATAGGCAAATGACATTTACAATAGAACTCGCTGGCGGCGGGGACAATTCAACAGGCCTAGAAATTGTGTTTTTTATTTTTTACCATTAGAACAATACGCAAAAATTATTAATACAATTTTTTAAACTGACATTAACTTATTAATAGTACAGGATTCATATAATAAGCCGTTTTCGAGAGAATTTTCAATAAAAGTCAAATTCTTCTTGTGTTCTAACTTTTTTTTGTGGAGTTTCTATTACTTTAACGAAAATTCTAATTAATACAATTGGTTCTTCACATGTTTAAGTATAATATATATTTTTTTCAAAGTAATTGTGTTGTCTATTTCTTGTAACATCTTCATTAAATGTATTTTTAGTATTTTAGTTTTAGTATTTATATTTTTAGTATTTAGCGTTTGTCTCCACCTTAACGAACTATTGTAACGTAATAAGAGGAGAATTTATTTGAACCAGAATTTGTTGCTTCTAATCTGTCTCTATGTTATCGTCGCAAACTTCTAAACTATGTATCTAACTATTCATATTCTTTAGATTTCTCGTAATTTGAGATCCAAAATTCTCTCTCTCTCTCTCTAGTAGAAAAGCTCGCCTAGCAGTTTCTTTGGGACCACCAACGAACAGAGGAAAGTTATTGAGCCGCAATCGTCATTGAGTTTTGCAACGCGAAATTTGAATTGTTAATTCGACCATGAGACGTCCACGGTGTTTACTCTAGCGTGAAGTGGTGTTGCGCATGCGCATGCGTTCGCCGGCTAATGGGGCGTCAGCTCTTACGGTCCGTTATATCGGATTGAGATTCTTCGTGGTAACGGGATCGTGGGCCTGCGCATCCGATTGTCGCGCTAATACGCCATCTCATGTCATGTTGATCTCGTGTGCTGTTTATAAGTGTTGATCTTATTTTATAATTCGTTATTCCATAAATATGAAAGCGTTTCACGCCTTAACTACTCAAACGGTTATCATGAAATTTTGCATGCAAATTGTCAGGGATACAGATAAAGACACGGGGCACCTTTCATCCAGAAAAAACCGTTGACGACCCGTTGGATGAGTGGCAAGGGTGCTTGCCTAACGTCTCAGGGTCCTGGGTACGATTCCCGGCGGGGTCAACTTTGGAAATTTTAATGTAATTTTCAAAATTGACTCTGGTCTGGATTTGAAAAGTAGTGGTAGGGCACACTGCGTTACGCAGTCATTTAGGCAGCCCGTCTGGCGGCAGTAACCACCACCTTACAGAATACCACCGTCAAATAACAGCATATTACGTGCTGTTATGTTTCGGTGAGTGAGTAAGGGATGCCAGAGCCCGTTTCCCTGTCCCCTCCTAATCCCTTATTCTTAATCCTATTGTAGTCGGCAGCGCATTTGCAGCAGCTGCTGCGTTGCTTGTGTTATAGGCGACGGTAGCCACCTACCATCAAGTGGACAGTCAGCCTGTCTATCGACCGTAACCAACGCCTCGCAAAATTATAACAGCAATCTAGATTGAATAAATTATTGCTCATATATTTTGTCAGGCGTTATTTTATATTTTTCATTGCGGGCAAAAGCTAGTGATATTTTATTCTTTTTTGTTATGTAAAAGTCGGCAATATCCCGCACAAATTCAGGTTCACTTTTTAACAGGTGTAAAGTTTTATCAAAATCAGTTTAGTAGTTTTCAGATGAATTACAAACTTTCTCATTTGTGTAGGACAAATTATAGTACAGTAGTACATTTCCAGATATAGTTATATCTACAATTAGAAGGTTAATTCGGTGACTTGAAGGATTTTGTTATCTTCGGTGGCGTAACTAGGTACAAATGAATTCGGTCGATTGCTTTGGGGCCAATTCAATTTTAATCTAATTGTTTTTTTCATTGAGTTTTAGTCTAGTTTTTAAGTATTATTATTATCAATTAATTAAAGGCTTTTTTACTGGCTGTGCCCGTGACTTCGTACGCGTGCAAATCGGAATAGCGCGTAACTTTTTTGTTTGTAAACCGATTGGAATGAAACAGACACAAAATGTTACGTGAAGCTTGCTAAAATACATCAGTGAAAACCGCATTCAAATCGGTTAAGGGCTTCACTTAGGCAAATGACATTTACAATAGAACTCGCTGGCGGCGGAGACAATTCAACAGGCCTAGAAATTGTGTTTTTTGTTTTTACCATTAGAATAATACACAAAAATTATTAATACAATTTTTTAAACTGACATTAACTTATTAATAGGTACAGGATTCATATGCGCCCAATAAGCCGTTTTCGAGAGAATTTTCAATGAAAGTCAAATTCTTCTTGTGTCCTAACTTTTTTTGTGGAGTTTCTATTACTTTAACGAAAATTCTAATTAATACAATTTGTTCTTCACATGTTTAAGTATAATATATATTTTTTCAAAGCAATTGTCTTGTCTATTTCTTGTAACATCTTCATTAAACAATGGATATTTTTAGTATTTGGTGTTTGTCTCCACCTTAAGTCGTTTCTGAGATTAGCGTGCACAAACGCACAAACTGACAATAATTCTAAAAAAAAATTTTTGACCTGGCTAACATAAGTAGGTACAAAGTGTACAAATTGTTTTCAATGTACACGGACACAGTTCTTTTACGATTTTATTATATATATATATATATATATATAGATATAAGTAGTTAATGCCTGAAATCTTAATCGCTATGACGACAGTGGCGCCGATTTTTTTTATATTTTTAGACGATTCTTCGGAAATCTAACATTTTTTCAGAATAAAAAGTATTCTATATGTTATTCCAGATAATAAACTATCTGTGTGCCAAATTTGATCCAAATCGGTTCAGTCGTTTTTGCGTTATTGCGAAACAAACATACAAATTTTTGCATTTATTTATCATTAGCTGTGCCTGGGACTTCGTACGCGTGGTATTCGGTATAGCGCGTAACTTTTTTGTTTGTAAACAGATTACAATGAAATATACACTACATATTACCGGAAGCTTGCTACAATACATCAGTGCAAACCACATGAAAACGGATAAGTTGTTTCTGAGATTAGCGTCCACAAAGGCATAATAGACAAACAACGATTTTATTAGAGATTATTAAATACCTTCGCAAATAATGCATTATTTTAGAATAAAAAAGGTTATAGTGAGTCAATCTTAAAAAGAGTCAATACGCTGTCGCGGACTTTTTTTTAGAACTTTTTAAGGGGAACAATTCCGTTTTATATGATTTTTGCGTAACTTTAACCGTTTACGCAGCGCACGCAACGGAAGCTCTCAAAAGGGAAAATTTTCCCGTTTTTACAAAATTTTTCATTGAAGCTCCGCTCCTATTGGTCGTAGCGTGATGTTATATAGCCTATAGCCATCCTCGATAAATGGACTATCCAACTTTTTCAATTCGAACCTGTAGTTCCTTAGATTTTAACCAACAACGCGTTTAACCAAACAAACAAACACATTCTTCAGCTTTATAAAATTAGTATAGATATTATATTAGGATATGACGTTTGTATTTTTGAAAATAATTTTATTTTCCTAAAAAGATGTAGCCTCTTTCTCACAATATATTCAAGCGAGAGTTGTGATGTGATATTGCAACGAGACGTATGAAGGTTCTGGACGCAAGTTATTTGACCTTCTCCCGTATCAACGGTGGACTTTCACCTCAATTTATGTTTATAATGAAACAACGTGAGATAATAAACATATAACGGATGTGAAGGAATGTTGGGATGGGATTTATATTTTAATGAGATTTTTTTTGTTTTCCGTACTGCGTATAATAATAATATATTATAATGAGAGATATGAATGAGCTTCATATCGACGACGTTCAGATTAGGAGGTAACAAAATTTAACTTATTAGGTTTTTTTTTTTTTTTTTTTTTTTTTTTTTTTTTTTTTTTTTTTTTTTTATGTTATGTCGACAGACAGGCTGACGGTCCACTTGATGGTAGGTGGCTACCGTCGCCTATAACACAAGCAACGCTACAGGTGCTGCAAGTGCGCTGCCGACTACAGTAGGATTAAGGATAAGGGATTAGGAGGGCTCTGGCATCCCTTACTCACTCACCGAAACACAACAGCACGTATATGCTGTTATTTCACGATGGTCTTCTGTAAGGGGGTGGTCACTGCCGCCAGGCGGGCTGCCCAAATGACTGCGAAACGCAGTGTGCCCTACCACTACTTTTCAAATCCAGACCAGAGTCAATTTTGATTATTACATTAAAATTTCCAAACTTGACCCTGCCGGGAATCGAACCCGGGGCCCCTGAGACGTTAGGCAAGCACCCTTGCCACTCATCCAACGGGTCGTTAAAAAAATCTTTTCGCATATAATAATAAACTTGTAATAAAATCTCTTTAGTATCTCGCCGATTTTAATGACATTAAAAAGGTTACATTAAAAAAAAGAAACGAATTAGTAATATGTTGTTTCCAGCAATTTTTCATTTGTTTTTCTTTCTGTCAAAACGAGTGAATCTAATGAAGAAATTCGATACATTTTAAAATTTTATTACAAAAAAATTTGTGACATAATGCAGTGTCAGTAAGAGTAGTAAGTTGGTTTAAGCGTTTTCAATCCGGAAATTTTGATGTCAAAGATGCACCTCATTCTGGTCGTCCTGTTACGGATAAATTGCACGAATTTTTTTAAAAAGTGGAGCAGGATCGCCATATCAGTAGTTGGGACATAGCTGCAGTACTGGGAATTAAAAACAAAACAGTTTTGGCCTATTTGAAAAAAGCTGGGTACACAAAAAAAAGTAATCATTACTTTATTGAGACGTAATTAAACTTAACCGTTTTTGAAGAGATTGATAACTGGTGATGAAAAGTGGATCACGTACGACAAGAACGTCGGTGGTCAGGCTTTATAGACTATGCCAAAACCCGGGTTAACTCGCAATAAGGTGATGCTGTGTTTATGGTGGGATTAGAAGGGTTTTTCATTATGGGCTTTTACCGCCGGGCAGAACCATCGATTCGGATCTCTACTGCAAACAACTGATGAGATTAAAGCAAGAAATTGAGAGAAAGCTGCCGGAATTGATCAATAGAAAGGGTGTGGTCTTTCATCACGACAACGCTAGACCACACACATCTTTAGCCACTCGGCAAAAATTAAGAGAGTTTTGCTGGGAGGTGTTAATGCATTCGCCATATAGCCCTGACCACACCTTCAGATTTGCACCTGTTTCCGTCTCTTCAGAATTCTTTAGGGAGTGTCAGGTTAATAACAACAGAGGACTGCCAAAACTACTTGTCAAGTTTTTTTGATCAGAAGTCCCAAAATTTCTACAGCAACGGGATCGTGTCACTACCTACAAGATGACAAAAAGTCATCGAACAAAATGGCACATTATATATACTGTAATTAAATTTAAATAAACTTTTAAAAAAAGTCTTGAATTTTCATATAGAATGCGAAGAAACCTTTCCCCAACCTATTACAAGCTCAGACCGTCGTCGGTCGGTCTGAGATTACAAGTATCACAAACGAGATGGCGCTTGTAAACCCCCCCCCCCCTCCCCTTTTTTTATAACATTTGATTTTTACAAGAATACATAGGGTAGACTTAAAAAGCAAAACCTTAACTACATACAAAATTTTATCCAAATTGTTAGAGCCGTTTCCGAGATACGCATAATATATACGCATACTAGCGACCCGCCCCCGGTTTCGCCCAGGTTGCAATTTTTATATATATGAACATTCCCCGTTTATCCCTCTTTCCATTACTGAAAACCGAATTAAAATCGGTTTACCCGTTCACGCGTGATGCCGTGACCAAGGGAAAAGGGGATTCATTTTTATATATAAGAGATAAGAATTGCGCATTTAAAGTTATTAGATATTCGTCGCGACATATTTTTAATATGTAATTAACATTCTGTTGGAGTTAGAATGTAAATAAAGATTCAGAGTTGAATGCATTTCTCTATGTAAATAGGATTTATCTAAATAGAGGCATTTAGCACGCGCGAGCACAAGTGAAAATAAACGTCATCACTTTCTTTTGTTTTTACTCAAGCAATAACAATAGAGCGCCGAAGACTTCGTGTAGTACAGAAAAGATTTTAAAAGCATTAGTTTAGTTGACATACTAAACTACTAATCACAATAAGTCTGATGTACGGGAGGTTTGATGGTAGTTTGCTTGGTTACCTACTATATAAGTCAATTTTCGTAAATTTTCTTGAATAACTTGGAAATTATTTATTTTAAAATTACAAAAAAATACATTTAAGATCTTCACAACAAGACCCTTCCATTTGATATGTTACACGATGCAGTTTTCAAAATTTTTTTTTTTTAATTTTCCACCTTCCCCCCATAAATGACCTCCCATATACAGATTTCATCTATTCACGTCATACCTCTGCGCTTAGGTCACAGAAATTGATATGTGTACCAAATTTCAACTTATTCGGTCTAGTAGATTCCGAGATAATTGACTGTGACGGACGGACAGACGGACACACGAGTGATCCTATAAGGGTTCCGTTTTTTTATTCGGACGTACGGAACCCTAAAAAGTATGGAATTTCAATGAGGCAACCAAAATTATCGTGAACTACTAATTACCTAACTCTGAACTACTAAAGCATAGTATAATAAAGAGTACTAGAGTAACTAAAGACGTTCCGACTAAACTGTAGTGAGGTTTAGATTTCCTAGGAATATGCCTAGGTTAGATCCTAGGTTACATTTAGGTTACATTCCTAGCCATAGTTAATTTATACTAAATCGGCCAGATAAACTAGGTTACAGGTCTTTTTATAGGACATAAATTCCCTTCGGATTGTTATAGGCGAACGTTAGCAATTTACCATCGAGTGGATCCGATTGTTTTATAAAAAAAGCTTTTAGGCACCAATTAATAATCTGTTCGAGTCTCAATTCTGTTCTTCTGCGTGAGCTCGCTCCATCGTCGGCCTCATCCTTCCTACATGGATAGATGTTGGCCAAGAGCAAACCCATCTATACTATAATATTATAAAGAGAAAAGATTTGTATGTATGTAATGTGTGTTTGTAATGAATAAACTCAAAGACTATTGGACCGATTTAAAAAATTCTTTCACCTATAGAAAGCTACATTATCAACGAGTAACATAGGCTACTCACCATCCCCCATCTCCTCCCATTTACCCCCCCCCCACACAATGAATAAACTCTAAGATTACTTAACCGATTTTAAAAATTCTATCACCTATAGAAAGCTACATTATCAGCGAACAACATAGACTACTCACCACCCCCCATCTCCTCCGCTTTACCTCCCCTCCATACAAATCTATGTTTGTAACTTTGTAATGAATAAACTCAAAGACTACTTCACCGATTTTAAAAATTCTATCACCTATAGAAAGCTACATTATCAACGAGTAACATAGTATTTTATAAAGAGATGCAGACGAAGTCACGTGCAACGTCTAGTCTTTAATAAAAAAAAAAAAAGAAAAAGGCACCGTGGAAAGGGAAAAACGAATGGTATCTCCAAATATTAATATTTTGAAAACACATTTCCGGTTAATATTGTAATTGTTAGAAAGTACTCTGTTCGTGAATAATAATAAGTGTAGAGATTCTAATATCGCTCCTAAATGAACCTCGCGAACAAATAAATTTAATGGTCATATCTCGGCTGTTGTGCAATCGGAGTTACGACATGGACTCTAAGTGAATTTGACGGTCATGCAGTACCGAGCTGTAATTACAACTAGTAACTCATTATAAACTAGCGAATCGCCTCCGGCTTCACACGGATGCAATTTTTTTCTGCAAATACATTAAAATTGTCTTACAATACTTATTTTTCTTATTGAAAGTTACTTATTTGAAAGTAAAATACCTATAACTACCTATACAAGGTATGCCAAAATTCAACAGTAAGTGGGAACTAGGAAGTGGCCAAGTTAACGACTACCCAGGGGGAAAAAAACTAACTCCTTTTTTTGATATTATTTTTAAAAAAACTTTGAAATTTGACATTCTTTACAATATTTTTAGTTACTATGACTACAGATTCACCGGTATCACTGTATTTTTTTATTTTTTATTAGCAACCTTAGTAGCATTGCTGTTCATAACAGTTCAAAATAAAACGAGAATACGTGTAGTTTTAACACAAAAATAAAATTAAGTTGATTTTTTTTTGCAATTTTAGAACATTTCACTTTTATTCAACTTTGACACTGTTGATACTTTTTATAAAAGTTTTTTTTAATGTTAAGGTTGGCAGACAGGCTGACGGTCCACTTGATGGTAGGTGGCTACCGTCGCCTATAACAAGCAACGCCAAAGCTGCTGCAAGTGCGCTGCCGACTGCAGTAGGATTAAGGATAAGGGATTAGGAGGGAGATAGGAAAATGGGCTCTGGCATTCCTTACTCACTCACCGAAACACAACAGCACGCGTGCTGTTATTTCACGGTGGTCTTCTGTAAAGGGGTGGTTACTGCCGCTAGACGGGCTAAATGACTGCGAAAACGCAGAGTGCCCTGCCACTACTTTCCAAATCCAGATCAGAGCCAAATTTGAAAAGTTGATTTTTATAAGTTGACCCTGTCGGGAATCGAACCCAGGAACCCTAGAAGAGAGCCTTAACCACTCATCCAACGGGCTCGTTAGCACAATTAATCAAGATTCTAAAATGGTATAATATAATGCTCTAGTGTCACTGAGCACAAAAAATTATGAAATTTTTTCCTGAACATAATTATTTGGTCATCATCCTTGAAAACGTCATTGTGTGTCCAAAAACAGGTTTTGAGTTAATTCAGATAAACAAGTGTCGTCAATGGGTTTACGAAGTGCGAGTGAGATAGATTGCAAAATAATCTGATGTTGCTGTCCAAAGTACATACTAACATTGGAAATTTTGGTGGCACGGTTTTAGATTTTTCTCAGTAATGACAAAACATATGAAAGTGGCGTTTGGTAATATGTTTCTTCGTGTTACTGACTTCATTTTGTCAGTTGGACTACACGATTGGTAAACTTTTGTAACAGAGAAAAAAAATTCAAAGAAACCTCTTTTAAAACACAGATTTACATATTACAAGCAAACGGGATCAATTTATACCTTCAAATTTTCTATGTACATTAGTATAAACATACACTTCAATTTTACAGTTGGATTTTTTAAAATACATTATAGCTTTTTTAATAAAAATCATTTTGTCGCATTCGACCTTACGACATAAGCAAGCGCGCTCTCGTTTTTGTATGAAATCAGAGCCGTTTTCATTGTTTATCGCTGCGTCGCCTTAATAAAAGTAATAATAATAGAACGCGTTATTAAATAGAAAGTTAATGAAATAGTTAAATGATTTGCCACCGCAGTGAAAGGAACATTTGAAGGCAGCACATCACACACACACATGATACGCAACCTCACTTAATACTGGCTTCATTAAAATAAGTTGAAGTTAATAATATTAAGCGAATACTATACTCCTAAATCTGCGAACAAAACAGTTTTACTTTTTTTTTATATGTATAAATAATGGCAGCCAAGCTGACGGTCCACAAAAGTTCAATTTACACATCAAAAAATATTACTATCAGCAAATTACGGATTTAACATCTGTGCAATATAACGGCATTTGTGCAATTTGACGGCCCGCTGGATGAGTGGCAAGGGTGCTTGCCCTACGTTTCAGGGGCCCCGAGTTCGATTCCCGGCGGGTTCAAGTTTGGAAATTTTAATGTAATTTTCAAAATTGAAAAGTAGTTGTAGGGCACACTGCGTTTCGCAGTCATTTGGGCAGCCCGCCTGGCGGCAGTAACCACCACCTTACAGAATACCACCGTGAAATAACAGCATATACGTGCTGTTGTGTTTCGATGAGTGAGTAAGGCATGCCAGAGCCCATTTCTTTATCCCCTCCTAATCCCTTATCCAATACTACTGTAGTCGGCAGCGCACTTGCAGCAGCTGTGGCGTTGCTTGTGTTATGGGCGACGGTAGCCACCTACCATCAAGTGGACCGTCAGCCTGTCTGTCGACCTAAACATAAAAAATATATATATAAAAACAGCAAAATGTATAAAATAGCAAGCAAAACATACAATTGACTTATATGCAATATGTATAAATAGTAGTTTTCATTTTGCTAACTGTGCCGATTCTATGTTCCTCGGGCCAGTGGGGAATATAAATAAGAGCTGGGTAATTTTATGTAGATTAAATTCAACCGGGCCAATGTGGATTTGTGTCTCCCAAATCCACATACTACACACATTCACATCCAAATGTCAGCCGTAACAGTCAGCCGGTCTTTTCCACGAAAGAAACCCATCTCTTATAAGAAATTCTTGGTATAAGAAGAAATATATAATATTAAAACGACTCGCCGATGCCTCGGATTGCGATTTTTCTGCAAATATTATATTATACACAAACATTCCTTGTTTATCGCTCTTTCCATTAGTGAAAACCGTATCAAAATCCCTCGGGCGGTTTAGAAGAAGCTAGCGGAGAAACAGACAGAGGCGTTTTATTTTATTATTTGTATATCATTATACAGGTAGATGTTTTGATTAGCAAAAAATTGAAAAGTATTGTTTAGCAAAAAATTTTACTCTTATAATATTTTTTTAAATTTTGGGTATCTTATACCAGATTTCTTTCGACGAAGCCTTTTGTTTTGATAGAATCCGCCTTTTTAAGTCATCTCTTCTATGCTGTGAAACATAGTTAACATAGCAAGTTTATATTTTTATATATATATATATATACACACTAGCTGACCCAGCAGACGTTGTCCTGCCAGAACCCGAAAATAAAAACATTTCATAACCTATACAAAACGTGTAAAAGTATTTTCGTGCTGTAATTAGAGCAAGATCGAGTTGTTTTTTATTGATAACTAAAAAATTATAAGGTAAATTATCGCAAGACGTGACAAGGTTGTTTAAATAGAAAATCTTTCGATAACTATGTTTTCCATTCGATCAGTATAGAACGAGATAAAACTAGCGTGCCGCCTTCGACCTCGCACGGTGCAATTTTTTGCTGCAAAACCTTTCTATTTCATCGCTCTATCCATTAATGAAAACCGTATCAAAATCCTATGGGTGCTTTAGAATAAGTCATCGGAGAAACAGACAGAGCGACTATATTATTTATAATATGTATAGAGATATAATATAGAGGCACATGTATAAGCGTTGCGACTTCGAACCGTTGCCATTGAATAAAGGCCAATTTTAATATAACTACATTATAATAGCCTTTAATTAACAATCTTAAATACATGAGTATTCAAATTACAAAATCTTATTAATTATTTGACACCGGTACCGAGATTGTCTTGCGTTCCCGCAAAGGCCTCCCCTAGAGCTTGCCATTCTTTTCTATCATGAGTCATCCTCTTTGAGATAACACCAGCTATTTTACAAATATCTTCCTCTCATCTAAGACGCTGCCTCCCTTTTCTTCTTTTATGTTGTCTGGGACACCATTCTGTTACCTCTCTGGTCCATTTTTCTTGTTTACTCCTCGCCATATGACCTGCCCACCTCGCATTTTAAGTAACAAAACTCTCCTTTGAACGTCTACTCATTCAAGGCATAATTAGAAGTCATAGACCGCGAAGACGTAGAAGATGTATTTGAGATGGTCACTCCGAGTGATTTGTCCGTTTTGTCTGTCACAGAGGAACTAATAACTCTTAAAACACTCCTAGAATCATGAAATCGACAGGTGAAGAACTATGAACTGTTAGCTATAGATTTTGACTGCATTGATTTTTTGAGCTATAGACCTGCATTGACTTTTCATATTGTGTCTGTCTGCGCTATGTGGTTCGGTTCAGTTATCTGTGGTTTCCGTCTGTATTCCATGGACACCATGAATCCAATTCATGGATTGCTGTAAAGATCTTCCTCCCATCTAAGACGTTGCCTCCCTTTTCTTCTTTTATGTTGTCTGGGATACCATTCTGTTACCTCTCTGGTCCATTTTTCTTGTTTACTCCTCGCCATATGACCTTCCCACCTCGCATTTTAAGTAACCACTGACGCCCTACAAAACCTAATCTTTTAATTAATAAATTTCGTAATAGTAATGCTTACATTACAGTGATGATTTTTAAGTTTTTTTTTTCCAAGCCATTAAAATGTTAATTACACAGTATTATGTATCTAGTTTACACCGGATTATGTTCGCTCGTTACGGCTTCCGTCATCGTTTTAATTGGCTTCTCGTAGAATTGTCGCGAGAGCGAACTGGCTGGACACTACAAAATTCTATTTCTGCAGTTTTTTTTTATGTGGACAACGGTTGTGGTTTGTGTAACGGTTCACTAATTCCAATTTGGGACTTTGAATACTCTGCTTACTTCGTATTGGACGTCATATTGGTTCAACAGCCTCGGTGTGTTAATATTTTTAAAGAGTTAAGATGTCTTGCAGATTCATCAGATCTTTGCATTTTCTTTATGACCTTTATTTTTATGGAAACGATTTTTTTTGGTTGATTTCATACATATAATTTAAAAAAAGTATTAGAAGCATTGTATCTCTATTCTGCTGAAAAGCTGCTATTTTCAAAATAAAAAACCGTAATTATTCAATAGTGTTTCCCAAATACATAAAATGTGCTGAATAGAAAGAAGAAAGAAAGAAAGAAAGAAAGATTTATTGGCATTTAAAAAAGAGAAACATAAATATGAACACAAATCTTATATATAAAAATGAATCCCTATTTCTCCTGGTCACGGCATCACGCGTGAACGGGTAGACCGATTTTAATTTGGTTTTCGCTAATGGAAAGAGGGATAAACGGGGAATGTTTTAGGGTATATAAAAAATTGCACGCTGGGCGAAGCCGGGGGCGGGCCGCTAGTGCATTATAAATAAACACCAAAAGGACACAACTCAGCTTAGGGTGCAACATTGTTACAGTGCTGATTTTCAGTTGTGCCCTTGCCGATGTCTCATTGTTGACAAAATTATTTCCTAAAGCAGTGGAATGGTATGTGGCTTAAAACTGATTTGATAATTTTTACTTGGTTTTCTTCTTGTTATTCTCTCTATTTATTTTTATTTATCTATTTGACGAGCACGTTGCATGAGTGGTTAGGGTGCTTGCTTTAACGCTTTGTTCTAGGGTTCCCGGCTTCGATTCCCGGCAGGGTCAACTTTGGGAATTAACTTTACAAAGTTGGCTCTGATATGGATACCGTTTCGCAGTCATTTGGGTAGCCCGTCTGGCGGCAGTGCTGTTGTGTTTCGGTGAGCGAGTAAGAGATGCTAGAGCCCATTTCCCTAAACCTTCTCAATTCCTCATCTTTAATCCTACTGATGTAGTCGGCAGTGCGCTTGAAGCACCTGACCGTTGCTTGTGTTATAGGCGACGGTAGCCACATACCATCAAGTTGGCCGTTAGCCTGTCTGCCGACACTCGCCTTTTAATTTAATTGACATTTCGGCTCTTCTAGATAACGCCCCTAGGGATTATTTTTTGTTAATGAATCTTAATTTAAACCTGATTTTTTTATATTATGTACTAGCGGCCCGCCCCCGGCTTCGCCTGGCGTGCAATTTTTATATACCTTAAAACATTCCCCGTTTATCCCTCTTTCCATTGGCGAAAACCGAATTAAAATCGGTCTACCCGTTCACGCGTGATGCCGTGACCAGGAGAAATAGGGATTCATTTTTATATATAAAACTAGCGACCCGCCTCCGGCTTCGCCCGGAATGCAATTTTTATATATAAGAACATTCCTCGTTTATCCCTCTTTCCATTAGTGAAAACCGAATTAAAATCGGTCTACCCGTTCACGCGTGATGTCGTGACCAAGGGAAATGGGGATTCATTTTTATATATATAAAGAAGATATGTATCACATGTGAGGACTCATGTCTTAACTCATTTACTTATACCTGTATACAAACAATGGTAATTAATAAGATGGTGCTTCTAATCCAAAAAGTGTACTTGGTAACAGAAACATAATAAATTATCGAATTTAATAATTTCGACATTTTTTTTTTCCTTAATTTTGACTTTAAAATAGGTTATTTAGGCATAATGTAAGCTATTTTAGATTCGAAACGCCTTTATAGATGTCACCATAAGTAGGTACCTATTCTTTATGACTTCATCATTCTATAATAGAACTAAGATGAGCCATCGAGACGTGGCATACATTTGCATATTTAATTGTTGTTTTCAACTTATTGTAAACTAGCTGAGCCCGTAACTTCGTACGCGTGCTATTCGGTATAGTGCGTAATTTTTTTTTTGTAAATAGTTTGGAATGAAATATACACTACATGTTACCGGAAGCTTGCTGCAATATATCAGTGGAAACCACATGAAAATCGGTTAAGCCGTTTCTGAGATTAGCGTGCACAAACGCACAGAAAACAGACAAAATTTCTAAAAACTATTTTTTCAGTAAAATAATTACAACGTGTACAATTTTTTTTTAAATATTTAATGGACAGACAAGGCTCGTTTACGATTTTATCTTCTCTATATATAAAAATGAATCCCCATTTCCCTTGGTCACGGCATCACGCGTGAACGGGTAGACCGATTTTAATTAGGTTTTCACTAATGGAAAGAGGGATAAACGGGGAATGTTCTTATATATAAAAATTGCATCCCGGGCGAAATAATATAACTTCTATATAATATAACTAGCGGGTCGCTAGTTATATTATATAGAAGAAGACGATATAGATAGTATGTTATACTCTGTGGTATTAACACCGAGCTGTTTTCTGTTTCATTTAGTTCTTCCCTGGAATTCTTCAGCTGTTGCGGGGTTGCCAAAATAGAAAAATAGATTTAGGGTAGATTTATAGTTTTTTTAATTGATTTTTAACGAATCTTAAACTAACTTATTTATTGTGTGTACATAATACAAACACTAGTTGGTTAGACAGTGCTGAAAACCACTTCGTGCAGGCCTACATAGATAAAGTTAAGTAAAGATTTTTAATCTATTTTGAACTCTCTGCTGAACATCTTTAAGCGTTGTTTTGAGTGGTAAAACATCACGATGCATGCGTTGACGCAATGCAAAAAAACTTTATTAACATCCTCCGATTGGCATATAGACGTATAATATAAACTGTTTACAAATATTAAAAATAGATAGTGTGTACATGTGAAGCAATCTTTATTACAATGCTATGCGCAATGCTAACATTTCAAGCCATTGTGATGATGACATCTCTAAGTAGTATAGTATGAAACAAAGTATTTTTACTTGTCCACTCTATACGTCTAAATTTTGATGCGATTTTCACAGTCAGTTAGAGAATTTCTTAAGGTATTTATGTATAATACAATATTCCAATTGGATTATACCTTTATCATAATGTTTTATGCCTATATTATACTATTATTTATTTTATACCTATATTTTATACAAATTATAAGAGGAAAAAATCCATGCCCGCCTCTGTCTGTTTCTCCGCTAACTTCTTCTAAACTACTCATCGGATTTTGATACAATTTTCACCAATGGAAAGAGCGATAAACGAAGATAACGAGTTCTATAAAAGTAGTAGGTACGCCATTAAATATTTATTGCAGTTTATGATTGTTTACGTTTTAATGTTGTCAATTGTCGGTGACCCGAACGTGGCCGCTGGTCGCGAAAGAAAAAAATATACTTTTTAGGGTTCCGTACGTCCGAATAAAAAAACTGAACCCTTATAGCATCATATCATGCATGGTCGGCGAGTGTGTCAGTGACAAAATTAAAGACCTTGACTGACTGTAATCGTAAAGTATAATTATTAGATATATTAGCACTATAGCCAGTTATAATACTATTGATCACTAAATTTGTCTACATAATTTTACAGAAAAAAAGCTGGGGCAGGTCGCTACTGTGAGTAATATAAAAAAAAAGATTAACAGTCGTCAAAATGCTTTGATTGTTTTTTTTTTTTTTATTATAGATGGGTTTGCTCTTGACCAGCATCTATCCATGTAGGAAGGATGAGGCCGAAGATGGAGCGAGCTCACCCAGAAGATGCCTATTCACCCGAACCTTGAAAAGATTTGGGTTATTATTGATTTATTTAATACTAGCAATTTTTTTTTCGAGGAGAAATCCATTTACGGATACCCTCCCACTGGCTAGGCGATAGGGGTATGTAGGATGTAGGACTCACCCAGTCCTAAGAGGACTGGCAATACCCACTAAAACTCCCCGGTGGCCCCTGGAGGCCCTTGTATGGGTTGGACCGGGCTCTGGCGAACCAACTACTCCGATCCAACTCTGGGCAGCTCAGCCAAGCAATATAAAGCCTGACGTCTTTATTGCTATTTCACTTTTGCCAGGCATTGGATTTATATTTTTATATAATCCCTCGGGAACACTATGTTATCTACTCTATTTCTTCTGACAATGTGTATCAGTTGAGTAGTTAAGGCATGAAAAAGTTACTTTCACATTTATATTTAATCTAATCTAAACATAATAAAATCGTAAACGAGCCATGTCTGTCCATTAAATATTTAAAAAAAAAAAAAACAATTTAAACACGTTGTACTTATGTTACCGAAGTCGAAAAAGTAGTTTTTAGAATTTTTGTCTGTTTATCTGTGCATGCTAATCTCAGAAACGGCTTAACCGATTTCAATGCAGTTTTCACTGATGTATTATAGCAAGCTTCCCGTAACATTTAGTGTTTGTTTCATTCCAATCGGTTTACAAACAAAAAAGTTACGCGTTATACCGAATACCACGCGTACGAAGTCGCGCGCTCAGCTAGTAACTCGTATATTTTCATTTTTCAAGGCGTACCAAGTCATGGGTATAGCTAGTATCATATAAATTATGTTGGATCTCAAGACATAATGTATTTTTTTATTATTCTTACAATAACACAATACATCATCCATAAATATAAAAAAATATTAAAAAAAATGTAAAAATTATAATTAACTAGCTACCCGCCCCCGGCTTCGCCCGGCGTGCAATTTTTATATACCCTAAAACATTCCCCGTTTATCCCTCTTTCCATTAGCGAAAACCGAATTAAAATCGGTCTACCCGTTCACGCGTGATGCCGTGACCAGGGGAAATGGGGATTCATTTTTATATATAAGACTAGTGTTCCGCCCCGGCTTCGCACGGGATGCAATTTTTATATATAAGAACATTCCCCGTTTATCCCTCTTTCCATTAGCGAAAACCGAATTAAAATCGGTCTACCCGTTCACGCGTGATGCCGTGACCAGGGGAAATGGGGATTCATTTTTATATTTAAGATTAAGCTAACTCGAGCAAAGTTACTCGTAGTAATGCCGATCTGGCACTAATGGGAAATTGTGACGAGGATTGAGTCATTGTGAATTTTAAGTATGTCAGCTTTCTGTTCCGCGACCCCAAAACAATTTATCAAATGATATCATCGCTTGTTATCCGAATGACAGAGGCGACTTTAAAAAATTAATCTCCAACAATTGAGGATAAGGTCGTCGAAAAAAAAATTTGAACAATTGGAAGATGAATAACAATTGTCTACTTTTCTTTTTTATTCAGTGAGATATAGTTGACAAAGGTGACACAAATATTTTTCTAAATCTAGATTTTAGACAATCAATAGAGTTAATTCGACTTATTATTCAAATCAAATTTATAAATGATTTGATATAAATATTTTTTTTAAGGGGGAGACAAACGCTAAATACTAAAAATATCCATTGTTTAATGAAGATGTTACAAGAAATAGACAAGACAATTGCTTTGAAAAAAAAAATATATTATACTTAAACATGTGAAGAACCAATTGTATTAATTAGAATTTTCGTTAAAGTAATAGAAACTCCACAAAAAAAAGTTAGAACACAACAAGAATTTGACCTTTATTGAAAATTCTCTCGAAAACGGCTTATTGCACGCATATGAATCCTGTACATAATAAGTTAATATCAGATTAAAAAATTGTATTAATAAAAAAAATTTTTTGTGTAATGTTCTAATGGTAAAAACAAAAAAAAACACCATTTCTAGGCCCGTTGAATTGTCTCCGCCGCCAGCGAGTTCTATAGTAAATGTCATTTGCCTCAGTGAATCCCTTAATATAAGGTCAAAGGAATATCTAAAAGAAATAGTCAAAGATCAAAGAATAAATGGTTTTGGAGAAAAATGTATGTAGAAAGGAGTCTAAAAAAATACTCATTTTTTGCATTAAAATTGAGATTAATAAGATTTTCAATAAAATAGAAGTATAAATAACTGCAATCGGCCATGTTAACTGAAACAATCAGAGCGAATGACGTCACGCCCAGGTAAGTGCCATCGTGTTGCTTGACTTTGCTTTGACACAATGAAAAATCTGATGAGATGTCGGTGACGTCACAGTTCATCAGACGCGACGACATGACACCTAAGAGCGTTTTCGCGCGTAATTCAAAATAGATTTAAAAAACATTCAATAATTCGCGTTGAAATTTAGTTTTTTGCTGAAATATTGTTTTTCTCGGATGTGGTAGACATGTATCTACATTATGGAAGGGAATTCCAAAATCTGTCACCATGCCTATTAAGGGCATGGAATAGGTACGCTGTTATGATAATTGATAAAAGGATTTAGTTATCAGAATAAGTAGAGGTGTTCGTGTTATCTTTGTGAGTCTTCTAATTGGTTTTGTTACAATTTGTCCATTACGAAGTCTCACAACCCGGTCGACGTCCCACTTGAAAGGGGACATTGTAATTGTTTGAATATGATTTGTTTAATTGTCTAATTACGCCCCCAATAGTCTCTACATTTGAGACGCGGCGTAGGACGAGCGAGTATGATAATGAGCTAAAACTTCTATTGCGAATCTCAAACAAGCTCTTATTCCTTTGTATTAGAAGCGTTTCGCACAGTCTAATATAAGTTTGTTAGTATTTTTTCGACCTTGTTTGTTGAGCGAATTTAAGTAGTTTTTTTTTTGTTAAATAGTACTAGTGACTCGCCCCCGGCTTCGCACGTAGTTGAAATTTACAAAATTCCTTTCTTAGCGGATGCTTCGTTAATTTAATTTTCAGCTTTCTAGACTTGGTAGTTTTGGATGTGCGATTGATAGTCAGTGAGGACAAACGATTTAATAAGTATCGACTATAGCGACTTGGTTCGCGTATCTCTGCAGCTTTAATAGATATAAAAGCCATAAGGCTTTATATAATATTATATAAGGCTTTTTTTAGCCCGTTGGATGAGTGGTTAGGGTGCTTGCCTTAACGCTCTCTTCTAGGGTTCCCGGATTCGATTCCCGGCAGGGTCAACTTTGAAAAATTTACTTTTCTTTCGCAGTCAATTGGGCAGTCCGTCTGGCGGTAATAACCGCTTTCTTACAGAAGACCACTGTGAAATAACAGCAAGTATACTGTTGTGTTTCGGTGAGTGAGTAAGGGATGCCAGAACTCATTTTCCTATCCAATGCCTTATCCTTAATCCTACTATTACTAAGGATAAGGCATTGGATAGGAACCTGCTGCACAGCGCACTTACAGCAGCTGTGCAGCAGGTTGCTTGTGTTATAGACGACGGTAGCCTACCATCAAGTGGACAGTCAGCCGGTCTGTCGATTTTAACATAAAAAAGCTTTATTATATCGGTGTCTGACCTTTTGGATCTACAGTTTTTGACCTTACCTATGAAAAAGTGCCCATCTGTATGTCCCGCTCAACTTTTGTACATCCCGTTTGACCCAATTTTATAAAAGGTACAGTCGAGCATTCTTGACGATATGAATAGTCGATTACAAGTTCATTGGTAGAAAGGTAGGAGGTTGAAAAGCACACAACTAGTGCTGAAGATAAGTTGTATTAACTCACGACATACTCTTAAGACCACACATAGCTTGTACTGTTTAGATTTGCCTTACTGATAGAGTTAAATTTTATCCCTTACTAGATCACTTACCACACGACTCTGCTTAATTGCTGCCCGCTAATTAAGCTTGTGTTTTCTTTAATCAAGATATTTAATGTTACTTGACAGTAATATGTTCTTAGACATGTTATTTGATTAGCAAGCAGACTAAGTTCAGCAAGATTTGCGGTTAAAAATATAAGGTAACTAGCGGCCCGCCCACGGCTTCGCCCGGCGTGCAATTTTTATATACCCTAAAACATTCCCCGTTTATCCCTCTTTCCATTAGCGAAAATCGAATTAAAATCGGTCTACCCGTTCACGCGTGATGCCGTGACCAGGAGAAATAGGGTTTCATTAAGATTTATTGTAGACATACTCGTAGCACGGCTATTCGCAGAATAATGTCAAAAGAGGTTTATTCGCTAATAGTAAATTAGCGAGCCTCCGCTTCGCAGTTCGCACGGATGAACTTAGAACTGCCTCAACTCTACTGCAACGGAGAAACAGACAGAGGCCGACAGAGATTTTATAGAAAAGAAATTATGTAATGATTATTTGGCTGTCGCCAAACGGGCTGTCACTATACGATTAAATTTTTCTCGTTCCAGACGATCTAGCAAAAGAGACTTCTTGCGTCGATTTATGATACTTCACTTGGAGTAAGGTACAACATGAATCAACAAAACTTATATTATGGTTAGAACAATTGACCGCATACGCTAATATTGCAAATCATATAAAAAAAACAGCAATTTGCGAGCAACATGCGGCATAAAATTATTGAAAAATGTTAATTATTAATTAAATGAACATTAAGTGAAATGGCGACTAATGTCAAATATATACACATATGTCTATACTAATAATATATAAAAAAAAGTTTGTTTGTTTGTATGTAATCTTCGAAACTACGCATCCGATTTAAAAAATTCTTTCACTAATAGTTAGAATAAAATTTCAGGTTGGACATAGGCTAAATATTCCAATAGGAGGGCTATCTAAAAATAAGGAAGAAATTTTGAATGGTGAAAGTATAGTGTCACGCGTTGTATTGCTTTACATATTTTGTTAGGCGTTATATCTTTTATTTTTCAACCCGGACAAAGTCGCGAATACCAGCTAGTTATAAACAAGTCGCTGTTTCCTCTGCCTGTTTCTCCGCTAACTTTTTTTTTATGTTAAGGTCGGCAGACAGGCAGACGGTCCCCTTGATGGTAAGTGGCTTCCGTCGCCTATAACACAAGCAACACCAAAGCTGCTGCAAGGGCGCTGCCGACTGCAGTAGGATTAAAGATAAGGGATTAGGAGTGGATAGGAAAATGGGCTCTGACATCCCTTACTCACTCACCGAAACACGACAGCACACGTGCTGTTATTTCACGGTAGTCTTCTGTAAGGGGGTGGTTACTGCCGCTAGACCGGCTGCCCAAATGGCTGCGAAAATGAAACATGTAATTCAAATATAAAGAATTGATTAATCTTAATCTTTACTTAATAATAATAATAATATTTATTGGTTCAAGTTACATAGACTCAATTTTACTCAAACATAGACTCATATTAATTTATCATACAAAAAAGAATCAAATTAAATTAAAAATTATTTGATGATGCCGCTGGATTTGGCACAGCAGTGGTTAATGTAGCTACAATCCAGCCTACCTGCGACCATATTTAGAATGGTGTTGGTACTTCCCCATACCCTACGCACCACACTTAAGTGTAAAGAATTTTGTCATGTCTTGTTCATTAAACGGAGAAAACAGCTCTAATTTAAATTCGTCTCCAAATTGATTTATCTACGAACTTAAGTTCTTAAGTTTAACTTAAGTTCAAGCTGTGCTAATAAATCTAACATTGGTTATGTATTTCACGCAAAATTATTCTGTTTCTCTGTGTTGTTTCTATAAAACGCATCTGAACGACATTCCTTTGTAAAGCTAATAAAAAACGTAAGTACTAATTAAACGTAATTGTTGTGACGAGAATTTATATAATGTCGCATGTAACTTCAGTTCCCAGGGGATCTTAAGTTGCAGTGCTTCTTGGCTATAAGTTTAACCTGTAGCTTTTTAATGCTTTTATTTCTTAAATGGACGAGCTTTGGTTATATTAGCTTTGGTTAGGAATATATTAACCTCTAATTCGGACCAAGCGCTTTAAAACATCTTTTGTGATGCGCACTGCTAAGGATTGGAACTCCCTGCCGGCGTCTGTATTTCCGAGCTCATATAACCCAAATCTTTTCAAGGTTCAAGTGAATAGGCATCTTCTGGGTGAGCTCGCTCCATCTTCGGCCTGATCCTTCCTACATGGATAGATGCTGGTCAAGAGCAAACCCATTTATAATAATTATTATAGATGGGTTTGCTCTTGACCAGCATCTATCCATGTAGGAAGGATGAGGCCGAAGATGGAGCGAGCTCACCCAGAAGATGCCTATTCACTCGAACCTTGAAAAGATTGTCACTGTAACATATTGTTACGACTAACTATGGAACATTCTGGAAAAAGCGTTCGCGCCGGCCGAAAGTCTCGAACGTCCCACTAACATAAGGAAATGAGTCCTTATGTTAGTGGGACATAGGGTTTATCTTGTTTAGAAAATTCGAAATTCGAATTTTATAAATATGTAATCAACATATTTGTTATTTCTAACAACAATATCAATTTTATTAACAAGCTATTAATAATTAATATAATTATTGATATAATTACTCCTTACAAAATAATTATTAATTAATATAATATGGAATTAATGTTTCATTAATAAGATTTTTAATATAAAATAGCCTTTATTTGCTTCGAATAGTAAAATACTAAACAGTTTTAGACAAGTATTACAGGATATATCTTAATTCGAAGTGCCTTGCGGCACAGGCCTCCTCCAAATAAGATTATTAGTTGGACCTAATAGAACAACACATAGAACAGTTTGTCTATGTATTCCGAGTGGGATTTTGGTAATGTAATAGTCAAAGTTAGCTCACTTTTATTTTAAGTCATTTTTGCAATGTCATTTTTGAATTCTGAAATATTAAATATATTTTTTTTGTAAAATATAAATCCCTGGCTGGTGCAATAGAAAGCAGACTAAATATGGGAAGCAATAGAACGCCTGATATTACAGTTTTGTCGAGCGTTGAATATTTATTTTTAAGATAGCTGATGTCGGCGACTTCGCCCGGATGGAATATTTAGTCTATGTCCATCCTGAAATTGTATTCCAACTATTGCTGAAAGATTTTTTAAATCAGATGAGTAGTTTCGAAGATTACGTCCTACATACAAACATATAAACTTTAGTATCTATTAGTATAGATGTAGACATAATCTTACCTCACCTTAAGGGATTCACTGAGGCGAATGACATTTACTATAGAACTCGCTGGCGGCGGAGACAATTCAACGGGCCTAGAAATGGTGTTTTTTTGTTTTTACCATTAGAACATTAGACAAAAAAAATTTTTTTATCAATACAATTTTTTAATCTGATATCAACTTATTAATAGGTACAGGATTCATATGCGTGCAATAAGCCGTTTTCGAGAGAATTTTCAATAAAGGTCAAATTCTTCTTGTGTTCTAACTTTTTTTGTGGAGTTTCTATTACTTTAACGAAAATTCTAATTAATGCAATTGTTCTTCACATGTTTAAGTATAATATATTTTTTTTTCAAAGCAATTGTCTCGTCTATTTCTTGTAACATTTTCATTAAACAATGGATATTTTTAGTATTTAGCGTTTGTCTCCCCCTTAATAACAAACGGTAGACAATGTAAAGTGCATAACAGACAATTTTCAAATCAATTTCCCGTGAAAAGCGATGAAAGTAGTCGTGTTTGTCGTAGAACAATGGTTTTGTGTGAATGCCAGCGCAAAGTGGTCGGGTCTCACGTGAAAGTGCTTCTTTACTTTACTTAGATATACAATTTATACATGGTATTATTTGAACACGTGCGCAGTTAAAACCACCATATTTTAGCGGCAAAGCAATATCTACCTGTTTCTAATTATTTATTTATTTATTTTTTACTTCAAACGTCAACAGGGTCTCGTCAATATAGGCAATTTTGTTTCTCAACTTAACAATAAAATTGTTTGTATTTCTGTATTATTATAATTTATATTTATTACATTATATAATAAATTGTATGAAAAGAAGTCTATTTGTAAACTAGCTGAGCTCGCAGCTTCGTACGTGTAGTATTGGGTATATCGCGTAACGCAGGTGTCAATCTCCATACATTTTCTGTGTTGTTTAATCGGAAATTATTATTTCTTTTTATGTTAAGATCGGCAGACAGGTTGACGGTCCACTTGATGGTAGGTGGTTACCGTCGCCTATAACACAAGTAACGCCACAGGTGCTGCAAGTGCGCTGCCAACTAAGGATAAGGGACTGGATAGGAAAGTCGTCCTGTTATTTCATGGTGGTCTTTTGTAAAGGGGTGGTTACTGCCGCCAGACGGGCTGTCCAAATGACTGCGAAAAGCAGTGTTCCTTGCCATTACTTTCCAGATCCATACCAGAGCCAAATTTGAAAAATTCATTTTTCAAAGTTGATCCTGCCGGGAATCGAACCCGGGAACCCTAGAACAGAGCCTAAACCATTCTTCCAACGGGCTTGCCGAATTTATGGACATAAAAAAATTCATCGAATGACCTTACTTCATCGAATGACCTTACTTATTTTAAAATAATATGTGACGTATTAATCTTAAAAATAGAATTATGGCGAGTTTACACATATTTTTTTTTGTGGTGAATTTACTTTGTGGCGAATTTACAATAATCCTATAAATGTACTAAACCCTAGGTCACGAATTTCCCACGCCACCGAGCGGAATAAATTAGGGATATGATCACTTCACGTTTCGATGCACCTGACTTTGAGTGCATCTTATCTTCAATCAAATAAGAAAGACATTCTAAGTTAAAATTATCTGTATCTTTTTTATAACTCTTGTTATCTAAGAACTTTAAGGGAATTATGGTACATGAGACTTAAAGTTAATAGCAAATACTAAAGATAACTTTCTTCAATGTTGGACGTTAAGTAATGAGCGATTCGAATCACACGCAAAGCCATTCTTGAATAGATCCCAAATATGATTATGAAAATATCTTCAATGCTTGTCACATAACAAGAATGAAGTGCGTGTCTGGATTGCTGATAATGCTGTTGCTGGGCGCTTGGGACGGGACATACCGAAGTGTTTCATTATTTCATTCAGAGAGAGTTGGTTAGAATTCATTCAAGTCACAAATAATTTCAATATTTTGAATATTAATTTTTAAATTCTATTTATTTATTTATTACATGGTCTCCAACGAGGCAGGCACCAAGCAAAAACAAGCCACAAAGGACAAATATACATGGCAGATATATATATATATATATATATAGGACACAATGACAAAAATGTTAACTATGTGAACCACGGACAACAATGAACGTTTTATTTTATGAATGAATAGTTTAGTTTATCTGTTAAAGAGTAACAGACCTTCATACTCGCATTTATAATAACTTGGTTAATATGCTGGGTTACCTGTGCTTGCTGTGGTTTGCCTATATAAAACGTTCGTTGGATCAGTGCAAGGCCGTCCGGTTTATCGGTGCGCCTCTGCTAACATAGTTTCCGCATTTACCTTACAGCCGGTTACCAGTTAGGGCATGCGCACGCGCCGCCATTTCCGCTATACTAAAGACTTGGTTGCATGGAATCTGCGTCCTGATATTAATCACAAATATATTTCTTACATGCCACGTGTATCGCTTAATAGATCTTTTTGAAAATTAGGAACTTAAGTTTTTGAAGCTTATTTATTAAAAGTTCAATTCCCAGCAGCGCCAATTTTGGAAATGAAATGCACTTGTGCTTGTAAAATAGCAGCACTACTGTTAAGTTTGCTACGAAATAAGCACGAATTATATTGTGTATCTATTAGTACTTTTACAGTACGGCAATTTATACAGAAAATCGAGGAGTATTACCTTCCTTTATGTCTGGCGTTTGTGGACTATGAGAAGGCCTTCGATTCGATCGAAAGATGGGCTGTGCTCGAGGCTCTGCAGCGATGTCGCGTTGACCATCGGTATATCGAAAAGCTACCATGTACACGGTCAATTCTATTACGAAGAGGTGTGAGACAGGGAAATGTACTCTCTCCGAAATCATCGCAAGGACTTGGCATCAACATTTACGGCGAGTATATCATTCACCTCCGGTTTGCCGATGATATTGTGGTCCGGGCGAAGTCGATAAGAGAACTCAACACGATTCTCGATGCCATCAACCGAACTTCAGGCCTTAAGATGAATATGGACAAGACGAAAGTTAAGTCTAATGTCCATGTTGCGCCCACCCCAGTAACAGTTGGAAATTCAACTTTACAAGTTGTGGACGAGTACATCTACTTGGGACAAACAGTCTAATTAGGTACAGCCTACTTCGAGCCAAGATCAGTAAGTGACGTGGCAGTGGGCAGGACACTTGTCTAAGTGTCCTGCCCTGAGGCGTCTGGCCGCTGAGGGGGGTTCTCCAGTGGAGGCCAGGGATTGGCAAGCGCAGCGTAGGACGTCCAACAAGGCGGACAGACTATCTAACAACAAGGGGCGCAAGTCGACGGTGGATCCAGGCTGCTTCTGAGCGGTCCTTTTGGAAACTAAGATAAAAATGATTATTAGTACTTTTTATCAAAGCTTCGTAGAGTTATCCAGTCATGATGGCGTATGCTATGCTAGCCGGTCGAGAGCTAGCATAACGCAGCATGCGAATGCGTTTCTACCACTAATCTATTGCAAATATGCCTACTCTCTTAGTGACGTAGAAGATTTCGATCTCTCGACGAAAAAGGTCACACCATTTCCGCGTTTCTAGATTACGATTAAGCGATATCGAGTCGGCATTCGAATGTCTCGAATTGTATTCGATTCATGTCAGGTAATGTTTGTGCACTTAACACACTATTCTGATTTTGGACGCGTTGGGCCAACAATGTAACGGCGCATCCTGATTTAGTTCTTCCGTTTTCGATTTTGTACTGTTTCTCCATTGATGAACTTGAATTTTATGTAGATGATTTTTTATGAATTTTATGTAGACCTACAATGTAAGATCAGTCGCTGTTCCAAGTAATACTTAAAATTAGCTATTCGTACGCGTGGTATTCCGAATAGCGCGTAACTTTTTTGTTTCTAAACCGATTGTATGAAACAAAGACTAAATGTTACGGGAAGCTTGCTACAATACATCAGTGAAAAATGTATTCAAATCGGTTAACCTGTTTCTGAGATTGGTGTGCTCAAACAACAAACAAGGATTTTATTATAATACTAGCTGAACTCGGCCACGCTTCGCTGCGGCCCATAAGGTGGCGCGGCGTTGGCGCGTGGTGCCCTTGGTACTGGTCACTCTAATATATAATACTATATATTGATTGTAGCGTGATGTTATATAGTCTACAGCCATCCTCGATAAATGGACTATCCAACACAAAAATATTTTTTTAATTCGAACCGGTAGTTCCTGAGATTAACGCGTTCAAACAAACAAACAAATTAGTATAGATGTATGATGATGATATTACACGTTGTGGCATAAAATATGAATTGTATCTTGGTAGGTATACTTAGCATATCAAACTAGCTGATTTCACATTTTTGTAGCGGCAGGATACACTGCGTTCTGCAGTCATACCCAAATTTGGCAGCCTGTCTGGCGGCAATAATTACCTTCTTAAAGGAGACCATCGTAAAATATTAGCATGTGTGCTGTTGTGTTTCTGCGGATGAGTAAGGGATGCCAGAATCTATCTTATCCTTAAATCTACTAAAGTTTGCTTACAGCGCACTTAAGGGCATAGCTTGTGCTAATAAGCAGTGGGGCCTCCTACCATGAATCGTCAGCCAGTCTGACGACCAATTCATAAAATTAAAACTGATTACCGCGATTGTCTTTTTTTTATGTTATGTCGACAGACAGGCTGATGGTCCACTTGATGGTAGGTGGCTACCGTCGCCCATAACACAAGCAACGCTACAGGTGCTGCAAGTGCGCTGCCGACTACAGTAGGATTAAGGATAAGGGATTAGGAGGGGATAAGGAAATGGGCTCTGGCATCTCTTACTCACTCACCGAAACACAACAGCACCTATATGCTGTTATTTCACGGTGGTCTTCTGTTAGGGAGTGGTCACTGCCGCCAGGCGGGCTGCCCAAATGACTGCGAAACGCAGTGTGCCCTACCACTACTTTTCAAATCCAGACCAGAGTCAATTTTGAAAATTACATTAAAATTTCCAAACTTGACCCCGCCGGGAATCGAACCCGGGGCCCCTGAGACGTTAGGCAAGCATCCTTACCACTCATCCAACGGGCCGGCCGTTTTTTTTTTAAAAATACCGTATATAACTTTAACCACATAAATTCTAGTTAAGTTACAAGTTTAAGCACATACTTAATCTCATTGGCATTCTAATATTGCAATCGACAATAGCAAACACATTACCCATTCGGGAAGTAAAGCATCAACATGGTGTTGTGATTGATGGATTGATTAGGATTCTCGGCCGACACCTTTAACTTACGTAACATAATAAACAATGAGGAAGAAGTACACAGAATGGATTCACATTTTTAGTGCTTTATTTGAATTCATTATTATTATTATTCGCTCTGTCGTTATAGGCAATAACGACAATAGAAATATATATATACTTCCCCTAAACCACTCAACTAACTTTGATACGGTTTTCACTATTGGATAAACGAGGAAGGTTTGTGTATATTATTTGCAAAAAAGTATAGCAGTATAACACGTAACTTTTTCGTTTGTAAACCGATTGGAATGAAACAAACACTAAATGTTACGAGAAGCTTGAACACATAAGTGAAAAACGCATTTAAATCGGTTAAGCCGTTTCTAAGATTAGGGTGCACAAACGCACAAACAGACAAAAAAACTAAAAATCATTTTTTTGACCTCGCTAAAAGCACATACGTACAGACTGTTTTTTTTTTTAAATATAGACAAGACTCGTTTAAGATTTTATTATACTCGTATGTATAGATTTAAAATTAATACGACAAAATGAGATACGCATAATAATAATAATGTCACAAATGGTACATAAACCATATTTTATTTAGGTACTCGAACAGCGTAACAAGCGACAATTATATGACAAGGATTACTGTAATATGCAATAGGAGGCAAAGTAGGTCCTGAATATTACCAAAGAAGTCGTAATACATTATGATAAATGATAAAATACTTTTATTATCATTTCTTTTCATGTTAAGTAGGTACCTAGATGTGATTTGTTCAAGGTTTCATATAAATAGAAGCGAATTTATCTAAAAATATTGTCAACATGTCAATCTATACCTACGCATACCAGAGAGGGTCACGGGGTCTATTTGACATATATATTATACATATATATCACGAGGTCTGCAACTTCGTCGGCGTTGAAAAATAAAAGATAACGCCTGATGGAATATCTAAAGCAATATAACGCCTTTTTAATATTATTTTTAATTAAAGATGGGTTTGCTCTTGGCCAGCATTAATCCATGTAGGAAGGATGAGGCCGACGATGGAGCGAGCTCACCCAGAAGATGCCTATTCACTCGAACCTTGAAAAGATTTGGGTTGTATGAGCTCGGAAATACAGACGCCGACAGGAAGTTCCAAACCTTAGCAGTGCGCATTATAAAAGATGTTTTAAAGCGCTTGGCCCGAATTAGAGGGATTCACTAAAGTCGCGAAAAAAAATTGTGACGTTTATGGACCTAATGCAGTGTCAGTAAGATTGGTTTAAGCGTTTTCAATCCAGGAATTTTGATGTCAAATGTGCACCTCGCTCTGGTCGCCCTGTTACGGATAAAATGGACGCCATGTTTGAAAAAGTGAAGCAAGATCGGCATATCAGTAGTTACCATAGCTGAAGAACTAGGAATTGACCACAAAACAGTTTTGACCCATTTGAAAAAAAGCTGGGTACACAAAAAAGGTCGATATTTGGGTGCCACACGAGCTTACTGAAAGAAACCTTATGAATCATGTACTCATTTGCGATTCTTTATTGAGACGTAATGAAACCGAACCTTTTTTGAAGAGATTGATAATTGGTCATGAAAAGTGGATCACGTATGATAAAAACGACGTCAAAGGTCGGTCAGACTTAACCCGGGTTAACTCACAATAAGGTGATACTGTGTGTATGGAGGGATTGTTAGGGCATTATTCATTATGAGCTTTTACTCATACTTTTACCATTTACCATGGGGTAAAACCATTGATTCGGATCTCTACTGTCAAAGCGGCCGAAATTGATCATTAGAAAGGGCGTGGTCTTTCATCATGACAACGCTAGACCACACATATCTTTAGCCACTCAGCATAAATTGAGAGAGTTTGGCTGGGAGATGTTAATGCATCCGCCATATATAGCCCTGATCTTCAGATTTCCACCTGATTCAGTCTCTTGAGAATTCTTTAGGCAGTGTCAGTTTAACATCAAGAGAGGACTGCCAAAAACTACTTGTCGCGTTTTTTTGATCAGAGTTTAGTTTAGAGTTTAGAGTTTTCATGTAAAAAATATTTTTTAGTATTTTTGTCTGTTTGTGCGTTTGTGCACCTTAATCTTAGAAACGGCTTAACCGATTTAAATGCGTTTTTCACTTATGTGTTCAAGCTTCTCGTAACATATAAAATTAGACAATTTAAAAGGGCTATATACAGTGTATCGTAGTAATTATCATAACTTTCTTTTTGTTGTTATATATATTTATTTTATTTTTTGAGTCTGTGTTGTGTTGCCTATAATTTTGCTTTAATAATGCTGTGCTTTCCTGTAATTTAAATCATACTTATAATGTTTTTTTTAAGTGTGTTGTTATGTCTAAGTATGTATTTAGTTGGTAAGCCTATAAAAAAAGAAAAAAAAAAAAAAACTTTTTCCCCAACCTATTATACGAGTAACAGCACATACATGTAGGTATATGAATGAACTATGGATAATACTGGAAAAATGATGAATTTTTCTTGTTTCACATTACTTTAAAAAAAAAAAAAAACAATAATTCGGAGAATAAAAAAGCGGACAAAGTCCGCCGGATATTACCGGATGAATGTTAACCTAATTCTAGTATATTTTCAGTGGATGTGAACTTTTTATAACACGCAAAATTGGAAGAGAGACAACGCGAAGTAGTAAAAATAGCACAGCACACAAAAAAGTTTTAAGTGTATGCGGAGTAATGATCGACATTTATTTTATGCAAAGTTTGGCAGACAGGCTGACGGATCTGATCTGATGATGGTAGGTGATAACATGGCAACACCATAAGTGCTGCAAGTGCGCTGCAGACTTTTGTACGATAAGATAGGTAAATGCCTACTCACCCACGGAAACACAACAGCACACATCTAACACACTCCAAGAGCCAAAGATGTTGTATTATGCTGAGCCAGATACCTTTTTGCTGTCATGGCGCACACGCAATGGGATGAAAATAATTCTTTTTTTGTTTTGTTAAACAGTTTTATTGTAATTTTTTCTTTCTCTTTGTATGTGTGTCATGTTTGTGCAAATAAATGTTCTATCTATCTATCTATTAGTCTAAGAGCCAATTTATTATTGCGGAACGTAGTATAGCCTGCCTGCAACTATTACATTTTTGACATTTTTGACGTTTTTGACATTTCTTTATGTCCATTGCATAAAGTTCATTTCCGAATAAAAGATACAGAAAATGTATGGAATTGACACCTGTCAGAACAGCACTCTTATAATGGCCGGAGTATAATTATGACAGTAAGACAATAATTACAAAAAAATGTCATGACAGAAAGTCATTCAAATTGATAATGAAACTAGCGACCCGCTCCCGGCTTCGCGCGGATGCAATTTTTATCTATATCTATACTAATATTATAAAGAGAAAATATTTGTCTGTATGTATTTTTGTGTGTTTGTAATGAATAAACTCAAAAACTACTGGACCGATTTTAAAAATTCTTTCACCTATAGAAGGCTAAATTATCAGCGACTAACATAGGGGTAGTCACTACAACCCCTCTCCATACATAATTTGCCGTTTTCCACGATATTTTGTAAATAATTTTACATGTATATATATATAATATTTTATAAGACGCGGACGAAGTCGCGTGCAACAACTATATGGAATATCTTGTAAAAATTAAATATAGAGTTTGGTAGATAAAGCAAAAACCAATTCTATCAGCCATTTTAATGAATAGGTATATATATTTTTTACAAATCTATAGGTGACTTTAAAAAGACACTTATAGATAAACTATAGAAAGGTTATTACGCAGTTGATTAAATCAGATTTAAGTTTATTGCAAATATTGTCATGCGTGCAATACAACGGTAACAAATAAACTTACTATTAACAACTTTCCTATTTTATTATTTATATTATAAGTTTGTTTCGTTAAAAATACTTTCAAGAGAGAAACGATATGGAAGTCACGTCTGTTCTGTCTAAATCTTTTATCGGTTATATTTTAGTTTTTATCTGACATTTAGCAACTGCGCAAAAACTTTGTTTTTAAAATAAAATGTTACGATATGACACTCAATAGTCAATCGACCTACTTCGTGGCACGCATTTGTGAAGTTTGTGCCCCAAAATAAGTTATTTTGAATTTGTTTTAATGGAACCCAACCATGCAGTTATTTTACCCACGTGAGTTTCTTTAATGAAATACGTAATCTTTTTTTTACTGATTTTTATTAATTACTAGCGTTCCGCCCCCGGCTTCGCCCGGGATGTAATTTTTATATATAAGAACATTCCCCGTTTATCCTTCTTTCCATTAGTGAAAACCGAATTAAAATCGGTCTACCCGTTCACGCGTGATGCCGTGACCAAGGGAAATGGGGATTCATTTTTATATATATAGAAAATGTACTTATGTTTATGAATGCTGCAAAACTGTAAACGCTCTGTTCTAGGGTTCAATTCCCGGCAGGGTCAACTTTGAAGATGAACTTTTCAAATTTGTCTCTGGTCTGGATCTGGAAAATGCGCTTTTATCCATTTGGTCAGCCCGTCTGGCGGCAGTAACCACCCCCTTACAGAAGACCACCGTGAAATAACAGCACGTGTAGTTGTGTTTCGGTGAGTGAGTAAGGGATGCCAGAGCCCATTTTCCTATCCAATTCCTTATCCTTAATCCTTACTATAGTCGGCAGCGCACTTGCAGCAGCTGCGGCGTTGCCTGTGTTATAGGCGACGGTAACCACCTACCATCAAGTAGATCGCTGTATTAATACAGACATTAATTAATTATTTTACTATTAGAATATTATCCGTTACTATGTCTACTATTATTACCGAGGGATATGCCTAGATTCTATAATTTTACCTTTATGAATATGTCTACCAAAGATAAAAGTACTAAAAGAACCACAGTTATGTTGTACTTAATATGTTATCTCGTAAATGAAGTTTGCGTTTATAACATACGACGATGTACAATTATAATGCAAGAGACCGTTACAGAATTAACTTGTCTAGACGCTCGCGGTCGCCGTGCTATGTTGACATCAATATTTCAGTGCGCCTGCGCATTCTCAAGGAGCCATTCGACGATTTTGGTTACACTTAAGGATGATTCACATTACACCGTGCCGCCACCGGGCCGGGCGCTTACCGTGTTTTTTTTTCAAAGTGCTCCGGCCGGGTTTGCCATTTGTCACCGTGCTGCCACCGGGCCGTGCCCGGGCGTTGTCATTTCCAAATATTATTATACTATTTTGTATTAATATTACTACATATGCTTATATAGTATTATTATTAATATTATATCCCGAGGCAGCCTCGCGATTTTGGCTCGCGAGCCATGGCTCGCGCGGCAGCCTCGAGCGAGTAAAATCTAATACCCCGAGGCAGCCTCGTGGTTTTGGCTCGCTGGCAGCCTCGAGTTAATATTAATACCCCGAGGCAGCCTCGCGGTTTTGGCTCGCGAGCCATGGCTCGCGCGGCAGCCTCGGGTAAATATTAATACCCCGAGCGGGCACGGTGAAAACATGTCGCCATTGGAGTGCTCTGGCCCGGTGAAGTTTGAATTGGTTCATACAAAAGCATACTATGAATATCGTCACCAGGCCACGGACGGGGCACGGCCCGGTATAATATAAATCCACCTTTATACAGCTCCGCGCGCTTCTGTCAACTCCGTACAGCGCTGAATGACTGAAAATCTACGTCTGCGCTGAAAATCTATGCACTAAGGCGCTGTTCACTGTCGTTAACTGATAAAACACATCTTCAGTTTTGTCTGTTTGGCACGAAAGTCAAATAGACTCGGACGCATCTCCATATTAAGTGCTGTTTTCTATAGATTAAAACTGAATGGACCTTAGTAAATCTTAACTACATTAATGACGCTTTTAAAACAAGGACTAACTCATTGCCAAAATGAGCCCAACCTAATAACCTATGCATTAACGTGCAATATTGCACAACAAATTTTCGTTGCTTCTAGGAGATAACCAAATAGATTTAAATTTGGAAGGTTTTTCTTATATATTGTGTAAAATATGAAAAAAGAAATAAAACTAGCCGATTAAAACTTTAGTACAGAACTTAAGTTAATTAATAAGCTTAAAAATAATCTAATTTTGCTGAAATTATTTATTACTCTGACGAGAAAGCTTTTTTGGGCAGTCATTTACTATTTTTTTTCTGCCTGATCCAAACTTTTTTAAATGTAGTCCTGTTTTGCTCTGTATTTTTATCTAAGTTTTTATTTTACTATAATAAGTCAAATTAAGCGACGAAAATAGCTTTTCTGCTAGTCTTCGCCTTAAGTAAATTTAATAGCTTTATAAGATTAATTTAGTTACAATTAATTAATTTAATTGATTTAATTAATTAATTTAATTAATCAATTAATTTAGTACAAGTCTGTTTTACATATTAAATTCTAGTTTATTATTTTTACTAGGTAATACTAAATATACAAAATGCAAATTGTCTATGTATTAAAAATTGTATTTAAATAATTTTGATTTGTTTGTAACATTTTGTCACATATGTGGTCGATTCGCGTTGGCCACCACGACTTAGGTATTACTAATGGTCACAAATTACTGAACAGATTTGCGTATTAATTTGGTTTATTCCCAACATGTCCCACAAGAAATGTCCAATTTGGGACATTTTGGAAATTCCCGGCTGCCAAACTCAAAAAGATTAGAATATATAGAGAGCGCATTGGGAATTTCTTTCTACAAAAATATTGATTCTGATCGCCGTAATCAGGACGGCCATGGCGTAGCTAAATAGCCTTGTAAAGTTGGCGATGGACTTAGCGATTTTGTACACGTGGTACGTGGTTTTAACGTGGTTCTAAATGTCACATTACGGATGCTTTCGTCTTGCCCGATCTATACAGTTGAAAATCTTTGCCTGCAATTTATATTTATTTACATAATGACATGTATGAATGAATGAATGAATGAAAACAGGTGTTCTCTCCTTACTGAATGGAATAGTAGTATCCATGAGTCGTACTTCCGCTAATGTTTAACATACATATTTTACCTTACAACTGACCTAACTAAATCACGATTCTATAAATACCTGTCCATAATAATCTCTACGTTCTTCGAACTGCGGCTGCGCAGTTAAGAAAACATCGCGATGCGTTGCACACTCGTTAAACGCAGTGTAAGATTAATATGTAATATTTAATTTATCGTTTTAGTTTTTGTGCAATCACTACGTTATTGAAATGCGAATCGTCATTTTGTAACGTAACGTTGAGTCAACGACTTATAATAATTTACAACCCACGAAATGCAATCTTCAAAACTGATCTCATTATTGTCAATTGTCACCGTGTTTACCTACGAAGTAGCCGCCCACAGTGGTGTCTTTTTGCGTGGACGTTTCCCGTTCCATTTTCAAATGGCACGTCTACCTACTTTTGCTTTTTTTTTTTTTAATTGTTCATTTGTCATCGTTTCAGCAGACCAGTGAGACAGTGTCCACACAATGTTTCATTTAAAAAAAGAAAACAGAATTTTTGAACGGTTTCGCTCTCGTGGCTGTGACTGCATAGGTTGACGCGTGTCTTTGCTCTGTTCTGTGTTAAAAAAAAACTGCATATGTGTATGTTGTGTCAATGTGTGTTATTGGAGCAATATGTCGCTTCCACGCGAAGTTCGTTATCGGTGAGTGAGTGTTATTTTGTAATTTTATATTTACATTTTCGATTACACTCTTAGATAATGGTTAATTTGTTTACTTTGGTTATGTTCACAATAAGGAGTGTCGCAAATGACGTCTATTTACTTAGTTGATAGGGTTGAGATTATAGATAGACCCCTTAAATGAGTCTTCGCCCGCGCGGAACAAGGGATTCATTTAAACGGTCTACCTACAGTCGCCATTTTGTTTTGATCTATAGTCTATAGTTATCTATAGTTTGTTTTTGCATTATTATATGTTATTATTTTATCTTTTTGTAATTTTTTCTCTGTGTCTAAAATATCAAGAAATATGATATTTTGTTATTCGGCAATGGATTTACAAAGTTTATAAATAAGTAAATTCTTAACCATCCAACATATTTTGATACAGTTTTCACTAATAGAAAGAGTGATAAACGATGGAGGTTTGTGTCTATAACTTGCAGAGTAAAATGTGATCCTTGTCTTAAGTTCCTTAAGTGAAGTCGGGGGCGGGTCGCTAGTCTTAAGTATTGACTGCAATGCTCAATGAACTGGCCTCTTGGACTATACTGGGCCAATGTTCATTAGTACAGGTAGTACAGGTCTAATGGGCTAGTAGTGGATAGTGAATGAAGTAGGTAGTCCTTCCTCATACACCGCGAGAATTATATTATTATTTTTTTGTTGAATTAGGGATATTCTTTAGGCTAAGGCCAATCTTAGAGCTAATCTAGGAGTTGCGCTTTGTGTACACAAGATAGAAATGGCTACAAAAGGCGCTTAGCTTGGTGAAGCATAATTTACTTGTGACGAGAACAGAAAAAATATATCATTCTCTAAGAAATTACTATTGATTGGAAAACTCAATGCTTAAATTTAATACAATTTATAATTATTCGTTTGATTATTCATTATCGCGAACCAATGTTAACTGTAATATGTAACGTTTTGGGTAGTAATTTAAAATGTAGCCTTTATCTTTTAAATAAGCATATTATTATAGGTCTGTTGTGGAGTGTCTTAGTGGTCTTAACTCACCCGTAATAAATTCAGTCGGGAGCGGTAAAGTGTCTACATAAATCGTATTTAGAGTACAGCAGAAGCGCACGGGCAGGATGTTTATTGTTTATGGGGGCGTCTGTCAACACAACTTTATGTTACGGGATTTCGTCTGTATTATATTGTTTAATTAATAGGGAGAAGATTTAATACTTTCATATTTGTATTTTTTGACGGATTTAATTTCCTTTTATCTATCGTATTCATAAATATAACTAATGGTTAATATTTCTGTTAATAAACTGTTTAATCGAATAGACTGTTAAATATTTTATCATCAACAGCCTATTATATGTCACCATTGCAGGGGCACAGGCCTACCCTCTCAAAAAGGGCGAATGGCTATTATCACAGTCTAACCATACTTTAAGTATTGTTAGACTGTGGCTATATGGGCCACCACGCTGGCCCAGTGCGGTTGGTGGGTGGATTTCACATGCGTCTTAGAATTTCTTCTTTGGCGTATGCAGGTTTTCTCACTATGTTTTCCTTCACAGGCTGTAGGTACACATGCTTTCTATAAAACAGATTCCAGGGTGTCGATATACTAAATGCCTTTTCTCATTCTCATTACGTTTATGGAAACGTTAAACTCCCTGTTGTTTGGGTAAAGCGTTGTTTAACAAACTGCAAAAGAATAAAATAAACAGTTGAACCAGTTGGTCAAAAAGTTGAACCAGGATACGCTCGGTGTTAGTGAGTCGATTCTAAATGCTGAGTCAGAGAGACGAGGCTATATTTAGTAGTGGACGGCGAATGAGCGCATCCTGCAGTTGACTGTTTGTGAATTCCAAGTTTAAATTAGGTACAACAGTTTAAACAGTCGTATCCCGAAATGAAACCAATATTATATGACACATTTTAGTCCTCTTTAAAACAAATAATAAAGAAATATCTGAGCGAATGTTTAGACGAAATGGTTTATCTAAACTTTGAAATGTCATAACAAGCGACCCGACCCCGAAGTCGCATGGGCTCTAAATTTTTTCTGCAAATTTGATTATCAAACCTTCCTCGTTGATCGTTCTTTCCATCAGTGAAAACCGTTACAAAATCCTTTGGACGTTTTAAAAGAAGTCAGCGGAGAACAGACAGAGGCGGATTATATATATAATAGATCTTGATTCAAGAGTGATTGATATACCAAGATACCAAATTGGTACTATAATGGTTTATCGATGATTCTTGCTCACAGAACAACGATTAGAACCATTTAGTTTAAGAAGAAATGTAGACTCTCTTTGTGCTACTAATGAGTTGCCTTACAATGGTAAATGCTACTATGAGTTAACTTACCATATTGCGTGACATAGATATGGAGTTTATCCTCATTATTTAGCATATTAATTATAAATCATGCCATAATTTCATGTAAAGATCTATTGAAAACAATTATAAGCTAGTAAATAGAGATAAATGTTATAGAAATGTTTGGTATAACTGGGAGTAAAAATCCTAACTAACCTTTCCCAATTTTTTTACTGGTAGTAATATTTGGTAGAAATTCTGGGAAATGGCTTGTTTAACATACGCCAATATAAAAATTTTGAATTCCATTATCTACATGAGTCTAGATTTTTTAAATTAGACATCTACATAGATACTAGTCAAGTAAGTAAATATTAATTTACTAGCTGAGCTCACAATAGCTCGTAACTTTTTTGTTTGTAAACCGATTGGAATGAAACAAACACTAAATGTTATGAAAACCGTATTTAAATCGGTTAAGCCGTTTCAAAGATTAGCATGCACAAACGCATAGACAAACAGATAAAAGTTGTAAAAACTATTCTTTTGACCTCAGTAACTTAAGTACAACGTGTACAAATTGTTTTTTTTTTTTTTTTTGAAAAAATCTTCAATGTACATACAGACACGGCTTGTTTACGATTTTATTATATGTATAGGAATCCTAATATAGCAAGCGTACAAAATATACAGAGTATTAGTAATTTACACTACACTTGATTGATATCTTTTCATTTCACGAACAAAACAAACTAATTTCTTGAACTTTTTGGAACTGGTTTTCGTACTTGTTATTTAACGCCAGGGTTAATATCCTGCTTCTAAAGAACCGAATATACTGAGTATAAAAAAGCAATAATCATTACACAGTCGAAAACGACACAGTATTCTGATCTTAAAGCGGTTGCAATAAAATCGTCGATGCGATTTGCGTGTGGGCGTTCAGTCTGCTGTATAAGGTAAGGCGGCACAAATTGGACGGGAACTCGTTTTTTGCGGGAACTGTTTGTTCTCCCTCGTCATTACCTCTGATCACTTTGATTGTGATTGTATTGAAATGGAGCGATTGTGTTGCAATAGCAAAACCAATTTCACGAACATAATTGCACAATGACGCAACAGGCAAATATCGAGTAGGTAAATAATATAAATATTTATTACTAGCTTTGCCCGCGACTTCGTCCGAGTCCGCTTTTCTTAGGTGTTAAAACTTTTTGCATTGCATTTTGCATTGCATTTTTTGGGCTTCAGTGAGGCAAATGACATTTACCTACAATAGAACTCGCTGGCGGCGGAGATAGATAGAGATAGAGATAGAACAATAGAACTCGCTTTACCATTAGAAAAATACACAAAAGAAAATATATTTTATTGAGGGGAATTATAAAACGATCCAATAAAAAAAAACTTAGCGACTGATGATGAGATACTGTTTTAATAACTTGAGCGGTATGAATTTGAGAATACGAAAATTTAACTATACAAATGACGAATATTAATTAATAGTAAAATCCTAAATGAGCTTATAAAAAGTGAACTGTGAATAATCCATTTTGGATATTAAAATTATAGGCGTGCGACTAAATTACTAAGTGAGCGACTAGAAATACAGAGAAAGCAACTTTAATATTAAGATAGGGACGATTTTTCCAACTGAAGTTTTACGTAAAGCACTACTAAAAAGTTCACTTTAAGCACCGTTTTGTGAGCTGCTTTATTAGTAATTATTGGTTACTATTTGAGGTCTTTTGTTTTTTATCGTGATATGACTTTTTAAATGAAAACTGCGGATAGTTTGACGCGCGCGAATCATTGCAGTCAGGTGAGTTGACAAATCTGATTCCACCAAAAAGTATATTTGATTTGCAACTCCAGACGGGTTGCCTAGTTTATGACTGAAACGCAGTGTGCTCTGCCACTACTGATGCTGTGAATAAAGTTTTTGACCTTCGAACAATGTTTCGATTCATAATATGGCTACATAAAAACTTGTAAATATTTAAGTTACAAAGAGAAGATACGAGTGAGAAGTAAAAAACGCGGAAGACATAGAGATGAAAAACTATTTTTTTTTTTAATATCATTACATAGAGCAACTCGGCAAAATAATTTACAAGTGCCTAATTGTTAAATATAATTGAACATAATAGTGTACCACCTATATATTCTTACAGAATGTGTTTGGGTGTCTGCAATTTAGGTTTATTTAATTATTTAAATAAAAATAAAAAAAAATAAATACAAATACAAGATGTTTTTGTACGATAACTTGTTGCCATGTGGTAGATAGTGATATAATTTTGAGATTTCTGATCAAAAAACTGCAACAAGTGGTTTTGACAGTCCTCTCTTGATATTAACTTTTTTTTTTTTTTTTTTTTTTTTACGAGGAGAAATCCGTTTACGGATACCCTACCGCTTGGCAGGCGATAGGGGTATGTGGGGGTCGCCCAGCACCTGATAATAGCGATACTGGGAATACCCACTAAAACTCCTCGGTGTCCCCTTGCCCTTGAGCGAAGTGGACCGGGTTCTGCCGTGGCAACAGCTCCGATACAATCTTGATATTAACCTAAAACACCTTAAGATTTCTGAAAAAACCAAACAGGTGAAAATTTGAGGGTGCAAGGATAGAGCTATATGGTGGATGATTAACATTTCCCAATCAAGCTCTCTCAGTATTTGCTGAATGGCTAAAGATGTCGGTGTTATCATGATGAGAAACCACACCCTTTCTGTTGATCAATTACAGCCGTTTTTTCTCTATTTCTTGCTTGAGACTTCAGCTCTTGGCAGTAGAGATCCGAATCGATGGTTTTGCCCGGCGGTAAAAGCTCACAATGAATGATGCCCTTCCAAACCCACCATACACACAGCATCACCTTATTGCGAGTTAATCCGGGCTTTTCTCTTACAATATTTTTGTAACTCGAAGTTGTAATCAATATTTTCTTTAAAAAGTTAAGAGTTGAAGTATTATTACACATACTTGATAAATGAATAGGGGATCGGACAGTAATCAGATTAAAATCTAAAATGTACTTAGAAAGAAAATATATAATTTTTTACAATTATTTATCGAATAATAATTTAATATAATTCATTTCAATATTTTTAAATGAAGAAATAAAATTTTATTATTTACAATATTTTTAATCTATACTGAAACACCAATCACAGTGCGTGACGTCATTTGTGGGCAATCATTGTCTTATGCCAATGCAGCCATTTTGTTATGATTATGACCACAAATGACGTTACGCGCTCTCAGATGAACTATCGTGGCGTTTTGGCAGCATTTTCAAACAAACAATATTAAAACATGATTTTGAGTACATAAAAGGCTATAAATAAATAAAATAGTATTTTTTATGGGAATAAATATCCATGAAGATTAATTTAAAACACTTTCTGAAAATTTGTCCGATCCCCTATACCTATTTGTTTGGAATAAATATCGAAATTATTATTCATATTGATTAAGAAAATCATTTTATTTATTTATTAGGAATTAATTTTTGGTTAGAATCCATTTAAGTATTTAGAAATTTATTTTTATTTAGAATTTATTTAGAAATTAATTTTCGTTTAGAATATATTTCTAAATTCATATTGATTTATAATTATTAAAAATACATTTATTTAGAAATTCATTTTTATTTAGAATCTAAATAGATTCATTTTTGTTTAGAAACTTTTTTTTTTAGAAATTCATTTTTGTTTAGAATATATTTAGAAATTCATTTTTATTTAGTTGGTAGTGGCAGGGCACACTGCGTTTCACAATCATAAATAATTGGGCAGCCCATCTGACGGCAGTAACCATCCCCTTACAGAAGACCACCGTGAAATAACAGCACGTGTTCTGTTGTGTTACGGTTAGCGAGGAAGCGCCCATTTTCCTGTCAAGGTAGGCGGCGGGCGCATTTACAACCCCTGTGCCACTTGTTATTGCACACCTGCCGAAATTTTAGGATTCATTATTCTTCTCTTTATCCTGCAAACTTTCGAATGAATTACTCTATGCCTAACCTTTCAGTTTGAACTATGCTGTAACAATATTTTTTTTGTTTGCCCGAGCAGAAGGCGAATTGGAAACAGAATGGCTGCAAGCGGCAGGTCTGGGGTCTCTCGCGGCACCGTTCCAAGCAGGCTTGGAAGTGACAGAGGCCCAGCTGGGTGAAGCAGTAAGACCTCTTCCGCGGGAGCAGGCAGCGGCAGTGCGCAGAAGAGTCAGGAGACTGAACAAAACCGTGAGACGACGAAGAGCCGCTTCGAGGGCGAGGAAACCGGACATTAGAGATGTCTTCAGAGACTTGGAGGTTAGTGAGGTATGATAGTGTTGGAATTTTGACGAGTCCGTTGGATGAGTGGTTAAAGTGTTTGCCTTAACGCTCTGTTCTAGGGTTCCCAGGTTCGATTCCCGGCAGGGTCAACTTTGAAAAATGAACTTTTCAAATTTGGCTCTGGTCTGGATCTTGAAAGTAGTGGCAGGGCACACTGCGTTTCTGGCGGCAGTAACCACCCTCTTACAGAAGACCACCGTGAAATAACAGCACGTGTGCTGTTGTGTTTCGGTGAGTGAGTAAGGGATGCCAGAGCCCATTTCCCTATCCCCTCCTAATCCCTTATTCCTAATCCTACTGTAGTCGGCAGCGCACTAGCAGCAGCTTTGGCGCTGTTTGTGTCATAGGCGACGGTAGCCACCTACCATCAAGTGGGCCGTCAGCCTGTCTGCCGATCTTAATATAAAAAAAAATTAAAATCTAAACTTGTAATCTAACTAGCTATCCGCCCGCGACATCGTTCCTTTTTCTTTAGGTCGCCGTGTGGTAACCTTCGATGACCCACTATCATATGCTCCTCTAGCCCTCATAGTTTCCGAGATCCCGTCGCCGATTTTTTACCAGATTATAATCTTCTAGATTTGGGATTTGGGATGGCTGTAAAGGGGAACCCCCGGCATGCCTTCTGGGAGAATAATTATATGAGTCAGTGTGTCATTCAGTGGTATTTCAGCTTTCTTATAAAAAATCTAATGCATAAAAATGGTTTAACATACAATCATCCCTTCGTAAACCTTTTTTAGGTATAAAAATTTGCAATTCACTCCACTATTTGTGGGCTCTCTTAGGCTACCGACATAACTCTAATTCTAGCAGATAAGATAAATACGATGATAGTATGTATGTGCTCGTTACTTTACTCGACTTACCTGAACCTCAGGGCTAGCCGGCAGGAACTATTTCAGGATGTATAATTCAGATCTCCACCTTAAGTCACTGTAGGCTGGTGGATGAAATAACTTTGTCACTGGAACAAGAGAAGGAAAGCATTTCCACTAAGAAGTAATTTTCCATTGCATTTGGAAACAACGCACTATGTCACAATAGGGGATCGGACAAATTTTCAGAAAGTGTTTTAAATTAATCTTCATGGATATTTATTCCCATAAAAAATACTATTTTATTTATTTATAGCCTTTTAGGTACTCAAAATCATGTTTTAATATTGTTTGTTTGAAAATGCCGCCAAAACGCCACGATAGTTCATCTGAGAGCGCGTAACGTCATTTGTGGTCATAATCATAACAAAATGGCTGCATTGGCATAAGACAATGATTGCCCACAAATGACGTCACGCACTGTGATTGGTGTTTCATTATAGATTAAAAATATTGTAAATAATAAAATTTTATTTCTTCATTTAAAAATATTTAAATGAATTATATTAAATTATTATTCGATAAATAATCGTAAAAAATTATATATTTTCTTTCTAAGTACATTTTAGATTTTAATCTGATTACTGTCCGATCCCCTATTACATAGTGCGTGTTTGACTGTTAACATAAGCAATGTATTGTTAATTTTTGGATGCTTATCTAAGCTTTTTAAAACCTGAAATCTACCAAATTTTCAAGAGTAGAATTAAATTAAAGAATTAATTTACTATTGCAAAATTAATTCAATCAAATTACAGTTCAAGAGAAGTCTTGGAGAAGCATAATTTCTGGTGGAATTCAGAACGTATCTTACTGTTTATATATGAATGTAATATCGTGAATTGTAGGAATGACAATTCTAATTATTCTAATGTAGGTTTTCTCAGCTGGTATCCATATGAGTCACAACTGCGGTTGTTGACGAAACGTTTGGAAGAATTTCCAACAGACCAGGGGCCTTAGACAAAGTAGCATTCGCTCCGTAGCGATGCGATATCGAAGTTCGTTATCGTCTTAGAGACAAAGGAATCGACACAGGCGAATGCTACTTTGTCCAAGGCCCCAGGGGCCTTAGACAAAGTAGCATTCGCTCCGTAGCGAAGCGATATCGAAGTTCGTTATCGTCTCAGACACAAAGAAATCATGACAAGGTATCACGTGTTTATCACGTGTTACAGTGTCGATTCCTTTGTCTCTGAGACGATAACGAACTTCGATATCGCTTCGCTACGGAGCGAATGCTACTTTGTCTAAGGCCCCTGGGCCATCATCCCGGAAACCCACAACTCATATCTAATTATTCTAAACCTGATGAAAACAGAAGTACGCATTTGTTCTTTAATACACTCAGCACTACTGAAAATTCCGCATTTATCGCTGTTTCCATTAGTGGAAACCGTATCAAAATCCGTTGAGTGGTTTTGAACAAATTGGAGGAGTAACAAACAGAGGCGGACAGCGATTTTTATATTATATTTTTTGTTAACATTGTTAACGTAATTAATATAAAATCATCATTTTTACGCAAGATATTCAAATTAGCAGTTATACGTAATTAATTAAAAAAATTAATAGTTCCACTTAAAGGAAAATGAAATAAAAATAACGAGGTCAATAATGTAAAATCATCTTAAAATGTAATGTTGGTAAAATATTATGTTCAAAGTTATATTTGCTTAACTGGCCGGTCGGTAAATGCTCTAACGACGACAAAGGAACTGGAATTAGGGCCACACGATAACTAATTTCTTTCGCCATTAGATAAAAATGCACTTAGTTTTGGATTTCGAAACCGCAGTTTGAACTTACGCGCCTTGTAGAAACTTGTGTCTTATTTTAATCGAGACTGGATCGAGTGTTTTTCAATTTTGAAATGAGAATTATTATTGACATTAAATTTATGGTATGTCATACTTCATGATACCTTATACGTTCTTTTATGGGAAAAGAGATTCGTTTTAAAAATATATATATTGGAAAAATCTAAGTGTTTTGAGTTAGTTTGGTTTTAATTTTTCAAAATAGAACATTTATAAAACTAAAGTGTTTAATGGTTTTGATTTTTCATTTTTTAAAATTTAACATAAAAGAGTGTTTTGAGACTGTTTGGTTTTGATGTTTAATTTTGTTTTTAAAGATTGAAAAAAAAAAAAAAAAAAAAAAAAAACTAAAGTGTTTTGAGTTAGTTTGATTTTCATAACATCTCTAATATTGCCTTATTGAGGTCGGATGTACATGTACACTAAATATTCATTGCTCGTCTAAATTGCGTTGCGTCCGGTTCATTTCAAAATGTACGTTCATATTGCGTTTAATTAGTGTTGTGTGCAGTTGTTTTGTATAGTTGGTGGTTCTTTGTTTAAAAAAAAAATTAAAAAAAAAAACCAAAATGCTGTGTGACACCATCCGTTTGAAACTTTGCGAGAAAATGGTGGAGTGCAAGGCTTTAGCGATTCTGATCACGTATCTCGAATCTGTGGTAATTTTAATATTAAGTTATACTTAACTATCTGTTGTATACTTAACTTATAGTTATACTTAGCTAAGCCGGGTCAAAACTATTTTTTTACTAATCATCGATTTATTCTATTTAAAAATTTAAATAGATTTAATTTATAATTAGGTTACTATATCTAGACGAAAAGATGAAAACATTAATGGAGGAAAATCAAAACCTAAAAACTAAAATAACAAAATTGGAACAAAAAATCACTAATTTGGAAAAAGATAAGCGAAAAAGTAACCTGATATTTTTCGGAGTGGAGGAGAATGGAAAAAATGAGGCAGAACTTGTAGATCATATAAAAGAAATCATAGAGGATGCGGAAATACATCTAGATAGCCATGAAATAAGTAACATTTACAGAATTGGAGCGAAAACGAACAAAAAACGCCCTGTTGTTATTACCCTCTCTACTTTGTGGAAAAAACATTTAATATTTAAATCCAAATCAAAATTACCAAAAGGCATTTATATCAAGGAGGACTTCCCTAAGGATGTACTAGAAGTTCGAAAGCAACTACAGCCAAAAGTGGAAGAAGAATGGAAAAAGGGAAACATAGTGTTCCTGAGAGGAGACCAACTAATAGTTAAAAAGCCGAAGGATAACCAGCGCGAAAAAAGAAAGAGAGAGAAGACTATATCTCCAAACTTACCAACACAGAAAAAGCCGTACACATGTAATAATCTCGAAAGCCCATTAAATAAAACAAACACTACTGGTCAAAAAGAAATAATGAAACCAAGCATTCTACAATATCTGGGAAGAGAAAGATCTACTTCAACTTCAGAAATCTCAAAAAACTAACAGACACATGTATGGAACTTAACAAAACAACAACAACAAAAACCGGAAAAGCAAAACAAATACAGAAAAAACGCAACCTGAAACAACCTAACCAAGAAACCTTCCCACCACGGTTGGTCGCCGCGGGAAGATCAGACCAGCACCCTCTAACAAAAAACCTGAAAATATATATAGCATCTCTCAATACTAGGACTTTGAGAACTCATGAGTCACTATTGGAACTTGAAGTAGCGTTGAAAGATCTTAACTGGGATATATTGGGACTAAGTGAAGTGCGCAGATCAGGACAATCAATTGAAGAACATGACGATTATATTATGTTCCATAAAGGCGAAATCGGTGGCCAAAGAGGAGTTGGTTTCATAGTTAAAACCCACTTAAAAAGCTTCATAGAAGACTTCATCGGAGTGACAGAGAGAATAGCTATATTACATATGAAAATACCCAGCTACAAAAAAATATGGACAATCATCCAAGTCTATGCGCCAACTGAACAAGCCGAAGAACTAGAACATAAATCCTTCTACAACACATTATCTCAAATCATATATGATCACTGTAATAGTATAATCGTTCTAATGGGGGATTTCAATGCGCAAGTAGGCGCTAAACAAAACGAAGACGAATATGTATTGGGAGAATTCGGTCATGGAAAGAGAAGTAAAAATGGACAACGATTAATAGATCTTCTCCTGGAACATAATCTTACTATAATGAACAGCATCTTCAAAAAGAATAAAAATAACAAGTGGACATGGGTCTCTCCTGATGGAAAGTACAGAAACGAAATAGATTATATTATAAGTAGTCACCCAAAGTTGTTTACAGATACAACAGTAATATCTAGACTAAATTTCAATACCAACCACCGCATGATTAGAGCATCATTTAAAACGGTGCCCCCTAAGACTCATAGAAAGCATATTAACCTGTCCAACAGAGCCTATGCCGCTGAAACAAGAGAACCAACATCATATCCATTAGTAACTCATATCGGTGAAATTGAAGGGCTTGACATAAAAACCAGGTATACCAAACTTCAAAATCAACTCAATCATGCTAAAACTGGAAAAGATAGGAAACAAAAATATATTTTGAGTGATTCTACTATGCAGCTTATAAACAAAAGAAAAAGTCTACTTGCTAACAAAAATGACAAACGAAATGTGAGGGAAATAACAGAGTTAAGTAAGAAAATAAGAGAAGGTATACGAAAAGATAGAAAAGCCAGAAGAATACAAACATTAGAGAAACATATAACTGCATCAGGCGGAACAAAGAAAGCTCTTAAAGAACTCCGTGAAACCACTTCTTGGGTACCTAATTTCAAAAACAATCAAAACAACATAACAAATCGCAAAAGTATAATAAAAACAGCATCAGAATTCTACCAGAATCTCTATTCCAAACCAGCTAACACCGAAAATAGAAAGTGCGAGAAATGCGAAACTACTACATACCTTACAAACTCAGAACCAGAAATATTGCAAAGTGAAGTCAGAAAAGCTATACTAAGCCAAAAGTTAGACAAGGCACCAGGTCCAGACAAAATCAAGAATGAATTACTGAAAGGCACCATAAACGAACTCGTGCCCGTTCTGACAAAAATTTTTAATGAAATCCTAACATCCGGACAGATTCCTGAACAGTGGGAAACCTCGCACATAATCCTTATATACAAAAAAGGCTCCAAAGAAGATTTATCTAACTATAGACCAATAAGCCTGATGTCAAACATATATAAGGTCTTTTCTAAAATATTATTAGATCGGATAAGCATCACATTGGACGAAAACCAACCAATGGAACAGGCTGGCTTTAGGAAAAATTTCGCAACGATTGACCATATACACACAGTCAAACAAATTATAGAAAAGTACAATGAATATAACAAACCAGTGTATATGGCTTTCATTGATTATACTAAAGCTTTTGATAGCCTTAACCATGAAGCGATATGGGAAAGCTTAGAAAAACAAGGAATATCCAGGGCTTACATAAACATCATTAGAAAAATATATGCTAACTGCAAAGCAAGAATACAAATGGAAACACTCGGAGAAATATTCAAAATAGAAAGAGGTGTCAGGCAAGGTGACCCACTGTCTCCCAAGCTATTTTCTGCTGTGCTTGAAAACATATTCCGAAATCTCGAATGGAATGAATTTGGACTAAATATAGATGGAAAAAGACTGCATCATCTGAGATTTGCAGACGACATTGTCTTGTTCGAAGAAAACCCTCACAAGCTTGAAGAAATGATACAAGATCTAAACAAAGAAAGTGAGAAAGTTGGGCTGGCAATGAATGCAGGAAAAACAAAATTATTATCAAATTCAATCCCATACGAAATAAAAGTCAATAATCAACCTCTCGAATATGTGGAGGAGTACATATATCTAGGACAAATAATTTCTCAAACTGATCTAACTACCAAAGAAGTCAGAAGGAGAATTGCAAATGGATGGAAAAGATATTGGTCATTGAGGGAAATTATGAAAGCAACTGATCTCAGCAAGAAAATTAAGTGCAAAGTGTTTAACACCTGTATCCTCCCCTGTCTTACTTATGGCTGCGAAACCTGGGCACTTTCTAAACAGCACAGGGATATGTTAGAATACTGCCAAAGAGCCATGGAAAGAAGTATGCTGGGAATCAAAAAAATAGATAAACAAAGAAACACATATATAAGAGCTAGAACAGGTGTGACAGATATTCTTACTAAGATAGATCAAATGAAGTGGAGATGGACGGGTCATATGCTGCGGGGAGCTCATGATAAGTGGAGCAAAATATTGACAGAATGGTACCCTAGAAACGGAAAACGAAATAGAGGTCGACAACACAAAAGATGGGAGGATGAACTCAAATTGACAGCAGGATACAACTGGAGAAGAGTTGCAAGGGATAGAGAACAATGGAAATCGTTAGAGGAGGCCTTTGCCAGGAGGCACACCGAACTTCGAGACATATTATAAACAAAAACATATATGGGAAAGGAGTAACATTTTATATGGAATAAGGAGTTTCGGGATATAAAGGCTATATTATTATTATTATTATTATATACTATATCGGATTACTATTACAGTTTAAATAACTAAATATAATATATGCTTGTACGGTCAACAAGCTACTATCGCCTTCTACATACAAGCTAATCTGGCAACAATACCTTGATGGGATAAAGTACAGGAGGATAGAGATAAGAGGCCTGGCATTCATTATATGTTTAAGTACTTTTATTTCATAGTGGTATTCTCTGTGGGAGTGCTTTTTTGCCTTTTTTTTGTTTCTTTTTATTTATTTATTCTTTTTCTTGCTATTAAGACATTTTTAGTTAAAAAATATTACAGTTGAACACAGTGACTGTTTTTGAGAAGAACGTATTGAAAGAGCACCATATCTGATTGTAGAATTATAACAAAACTGTGGTGGTAGTCATGTATTTTATCTATTTTCAAAGCATATCAAAGCATTAACGTATTATGCATTTATGCCTTACTCAAGAATCACTCTGTTGATCAAAATCAAATCAAATCAAATCAAAATCAAAATATTTATTTATCAATTAGGTTTCTCCAAGAAACTCTTATGATCGTCATTTGGAATTACCAGTTAAATTTAAATTTACCAGGGTTTCGGAAAAAAAGCCAAGATGACGATCCTGAGAAGAAACCGCGAAAGAAACTCAGGATACTATTCTTTTTGTCTTCTTTACAATATAAAAAAATTACAATAATTATAATCATACACTTAATACCTAAAGTAAATATACAATACTAAGCATAGTATGAGCTCCGAATCCAGGCTTTAATTCCAGGCTTCATTGTCACTTAAATAATCAGTAACCTTATAATAGCCTTTCGAGAGGAGTTTGGTTCTGATCATCTCAGGCAGTTTTATATAAAACCGTATACACTTACCCATAAAAGAATTACTTATTTTGTGGAGTCGCGTCTTATGTAAATCTAAATTATTTTTAAACCTAGTACCTATATTGTGTACATCACATTTTTTATTAAATTGACTAATATTTTTATGCGCGTAAATTAAATTTTCATTTTCATTCCTTCAGTAGTTTTTAAGATCATTGCGATAATTTCAGCCATTGATTGTATAATCGTGTTCTGAATAGTCCCATGAAAATGTTTTTTCTTTGAATATCTGGTCCCTGGCAGAATATCAGTGTACTGAGCCAGAGTTCCTTTTCCTCTTGTTATTTGTTTATACATATATTTGTTTGTAATTATTATTTGTTCATATAGTGTTTGTCAAGTATTTGGCTGATATCTTTCTTTCCTTCTTTCTATTTTCAAAACAAACAACTTGCACTTTCAAGTAGATTACTTAAAATCTTCCCTGTATTGCAAATTATATTTTTAGTCCATAACTTTGATTTGTTTTTATTTGCAAATGCTTGTATAATCTGTATTTATTTTTAACAGGGTCCTATTTTAACTTAATTATTTTCTTGTTTTTAATACATTACATTATGTTCACAGAAATTTTTAATTATATTTTCTTAAATATGTTTATAATTTTGAGTTCTTTTTAAGTACCTGCAATCGCTTTCTATGGGTATAATATAGGTTATGAACAGTCACTCACTCGTAAATCGTCAGTGTAGATTTTAAAAATTCCTTCACCTATAGAAAGCTACATTATATTTTAATAATAATAATAATAAATTTATTTTATTTCACAATATTAACATAATACGTACATGTTTTATTGTAGTAAACAGTTTAAAAAAAAAAAAAATGAAAAAGTAAATATGTTAACATGGCAACGGGAAACGTATCAACAATCATTATTACAATGATCTCTACACTAGGCGACGAAAAAAAAAAAAAGAGACACGGACGAAGTCGCGCGCAACAGCTAGTTTAGTCATAATAGTATATCCGTTGGAATCCGTTGGAGGAGTGGTTAGGGTGCTTGTCTTAACGTTCTGTTCTAGGGTTCCAGGGTTCGATTCCCGGCTGGGACAACTTTGAAAATGAACTTTTCAAATTTGGCTCTGATCTGGATCGGAAAAGTAGTGGCAGGCCACATTGAGTTTTGCAATCATTTGGGCGGCCCGTCTGGCGGCAGTAACCACTCCCTTACAAAATACCACCGTGAAATAACAGCAAGTGTGCTGTTTTGTTTTTGTGACACAGTAAGGGATGCCAGAGTCCATTTTCCTATTCAATTCCTTATCTTTAATCCTGCTGTAGTCGGCAGCGCACTTGACGTTGCTTGTGTTATAGGCGATCTTTTAAAAAAAAAAACGCTATAATTGGTAATAAGCTGTATTATATAAATATATTTTCTCAAATAATAAATAAATTTTATTATTTGAGTTTATTATATATTATATAATAAAAAGAACAATATTAAATAAATTAAAAATATATATATTTGTACTGCCTCAAAGCAAGTAGATTATATACCAAGTAGTTAATACTAGAAGAACCCTGAAGATGCGCAAACGGAAGTTTCTTTTTCCAATTCATTGCATGCCGAAGGTCGCATCCAATTCGATACTCAGATGAATTTTAATGTTTAATTTCAGTTAATCGTCTATTAATCATCAAACAACAAATATATCCACAATGAATAATTAACTTGGTATCTATTTAATAAGTTAGATTTATACTCGTTATACTTATGTTCTCGTTATACTTAATGGATTAATTAATAAATTACTTAGACTTTAGTTTTTCCTCATAGTAAAAGTGACTAAGTGACTTGGCACTCAATATTGCTTTCCTCAACTTTGAAATGATTTCTTAATTGTAATTAAAATTGGAATATTTAAATATGTAATTGTAACTCGTTTAGTTTTAATTGTTTTCATGTACAAAAATACGATTACCTATAATATAAAAAAAATATATAAAATATTACATACAATATAGAATATAAAAAAGTTAAAAAGGTGAATGACATGAAGGAAGACCTTCCAAGAATGCATAGTTTAAATCGAATCATGTTTGTTCTGCGAAATAACTGGCCACTGATACATAGTCTAGTGTTGCCATGAGCATAATATAATATGTAACTTTGTGGCAGAAAGATTAAATATATAGAATAAATAGAGAGGACATTGGGAAAATTTTCCTACTAAAAAAATATTTATTTTTGTAATTGATCCTGATATAGGGAATTAGGGAATAGACTAAATATTGATCCTGATCGCCTTAATCAGGATGGCCATGGCGTAGCTAAATACCCTTGTAAACTGAACGATTTTGTACCACGTGGTCCTAAATTTCACATTACGGATTCTTTCGTCTCGCCCTATCTATACAGTTGAAAATCTTTGTGTTGTGGATATTTTCCTTAGTGTTAAAACATTTATCCAATGTCTACTATTGTCAGCAAGCAGTTGTGAGTTAAGAAGTGAAAGTGTTACAAACAAACGAACAAACTGACTTTCGCACTTATTATATTAGGATTAGAATATTCATACAGTGTCTATACAATACAGGCATTTTGAAAAAAATATAAATCTTTTTTTAGTTTATTTTATCTACGGTTATATTCGGCCATTGTATGATTGCCGTTTTGACAGGTGTCAATCTCCAATATATTTTGTGTATTGTTTAATCGAAAATGAATTTTATGCAATGAACATAAACAAATCTCAAAAACGCATTCATAGAATGACTGTATAGGCGTGTGAGCGAAACAAAACAATTTTTTTTTTATAAAATCCTAATGTAGATTTTATAAAAATCTACATTACATTTAAAATTTTTTTTTAAATGATACCTACATTAGGTATCATTTAAAAAAAATGTAAATTAAAGTAATAATTATAACATGCAATTTAGTTAACATAGTTTAATTTTCGCTTAAAATGAAAGCCGCACAATTATAATTCGCCTAAGTACAAGATTTTCCTGTAAATAACTTCACAGATGCAATTGAGATAAATCTGTCCCGTCTTGGGATTTATTTAACAAGACGAAAATTCCTGATAACATTTCAAAGAGAAATTACACAGATTGTCCAGCTTTCCACGTGTTGCGTATCTAATTAAGTAGCTTTTGCTCAAAGAATGAGTAATATTTTATAGTTTCTCCCTCTTACCGGCATTAACGTGAAACAATTTGCTCCCGACTTGGTAAAGGTGCATTTTCTATGCGCGCATACAAATATACGTTGAATGGATTTTATGAAAATTTTGATTACAATTTGAATAATTAACAGATTAATTAATAGGTGTTGTGATGTGTTATTTTAACAACACATCAGTTAAGGAGGTACTGAGCGCTAAATTTTATATTGCTTGAAAAATAACAATTTTTGCTTACAATATTAGTTAACAACAATATTAGCTTTTGTTCGCGCCTTCTTCCCCGTTCCTTTTTCTTAGGCGTTGAAACCTTTATTCAATCGTGTATTTTTTTCAAGCGTTGAGTTTTTGTACAGTTTACTCCTTAACAATATATATCCTGGTATGGAAATTTTACGAGTAAAATTAATACAAGCGTTAAATAAAAGCGTCGCCTTATCTGTCACTTTGACATTTATGCGACAACTGACGCATGTATTTATTATTTATGTTCCCTAATTATATTCTGTGGTCTTATAAAATCTTGTATGAAAAGTGTAGTTCGCGTTGAAGAACGAAACAATAGCGCGTTATAACTTGCTGGCGCAGCGACATCTGTCGTCAATAAAATAAACTATTTGAACGTAGTGAAATCTGTCTACCGAACGTAACTAACATAACTTTTGTTGGAACACGTGACATCTGAGTATGCATAATGTAACTGAATAATATAAGTATTTAGGTATCCAGATATCTATTGACACGAGGAAAATATAAAAATCTAATTTTACTCCTTTAAAGGAGTAAACTTCACTCATGCGTCGGAGCTGACACACACACTTTTTTTATTTTAATATTCAGATTATATATTTGGGAATACCTAGTAATTTTACCCTACCCCTGACACGCCTATGCAAAATTTTATGGTACTTTCCGATAATTGTTGAAAGAATTTTCAAGCGTCTTTAAATGTCATTAATAAGAAAAATATTTTTACAAAAATTACATTAATGCCATATCTAAGTTTGGAAATTATTATAAATATTAAATTAAACAATGAATAAATCGTCATTAGTCTAGCATTTGTAATGACTTAGTTTTCTTTGCAGTGGCGCGTGCATCAAAATTGCACCTTCACGTGAAGAGTCATTATTGGTGCGACAGTGATTATCTCTCTTCCCACGATATAAAGCTATTTGTTATAATAGCACGTGCTTTCTAATACGTCTAACATGAAACGGCTCTTAGCTTAACTGTGTAATCGTTTCGACTTCTCAGCTATCGAATGTTCCTCAACTCTTTACCTGATTTTAACTAACTTTGTTAGAGAGGTAGCAGTTACGAATTCGTGCTAATAATTTTAAAATCAAATTCCACACATTCTAATATTTTATTTTGTCACAGCTAAACCACTGAAACTATTTTGATGAAATAGGGCATGAAAATAGCTTGAAATTTACATTCGGACAGCTTACATTAACGACAGTAACAACCGTCTTACTGTAAAACAGCAGTATATGTGCTGTTGTGTTTTGGCAAGGGTGTAAGGAATATCGGAACCCATTTCTCTACCTCCTTCTAATGTCTAATCCTTTAATAATAACTAAGTTCGGCAGCGCATTGACAGTACCCATTGTGTTGTTTATATTATCAATAGACGACAACACTAGCCAGGACCCATCAAATGGACAGTCCGCTTGTCTGTCGAACTTTACACAAAAAAACTCTGTCTTCAAGAAGTATAATTCTCTAAGGTTGTCATGACGATGTTCTCTTGTAAATGGCTTTCTGGTCCTAAATATCAGTGTCTAACAAATAAATAAAATGAATCTACCAATGTTATATACATATGCATCTACATATAAATTGACGTCGCTCTCCTCATCAATCTGTTTCTTCGCTAACTTCTAACCCAACGGATTTTGATCCTTGCACAGTCGCTAGTTCGCATATAATAAGCTAGACCTCTGCGCCCCGGCTTCGTCTAATATAACCTATTGGCATAGATAGTAAATATATTACTATAACCTTGGGGCATAGGTTCTGCTTCTCGTAGGAGACCCGTGGAGTCAATCTATATCCCATATAATACGGGCTTAATATTAAAAAGGTTTCATATTTTTTCAGAACTCAAGTGGTAGCGAGCCTCGATCACGAAGTGCTACTCCAGATTCATTGGATTCGTTGCCGAGTGGGGGTTCCGGTAGTCCACCAGCCGAGTGGCCGGATTCATCCACGCCACCAGACTTCATGTAAGTCTTGTCCCATTAATTTATATCGCTTGATCAATTATATACCTACTCACAATCTAATTCACCTGTCCCTGGAAGGAAGAGGCGTGGACGTAGTAAATTGTAAATCTTTGATTTTTTTAATTTTGTGATTTATTTTCCTTTAGCGACAGTTTCCCCCCAGTGGGAACCCACAGTCCCCTGGCGAGGACTCCGTCGGCACCGGTGGCTCCGAGGCGGGCTCGTCTTTCACCGCCTTCTCAGTCACACTCACCTCCCCTGTCAAAGTGCGAGCTGTTCAAGCCCAATGGTCTCCATTGGGCTGACATCGCTAGCAACAATGGTAAAACAATAGGCTTTTCGGAAATTTGTGTCCACAATATACATTTGAAATCCTTCAATCGTGACCGTCTTCTTTCAGAGGGTATAGAACTCGTCGGCTATCAGAGATACGGAACGGTTCAAGGACCACGAATAGGGAAGGAGAGAATCAACGGCTCGATACTGGATAATGATCCATTCGGGTAAGAAAATGGCGAAGTCTCTTAGTGATTTCAAGTGTTTCTGCTAAGCACTCGACAGGACATTTGCATGCTCGAGTATGTAATTTGAATAATTGATAATGTTTTCAGTAAACACACGGCTGTTTCTCGCGCGAAGAGCGTTGCGTCGACCCAACAGCCGCTCAGTTTCGAAAACAAATTCAACCTCGACAGGCAGATGATTGTTCAAGACGAGGTAACGACTTCTTCTTTCTTGTTCCAGAGAGCATTCTCCGCAATTATTTTTTTGTGATTATAGTTCGGTTAGTAGATATTTACGTGACGATCTTTGGTATCCTTAACTCACTCACCGAAACTGAGTGACTTCTATACAGAATCTGACCATTTTTGACTGCGAAATGCAGTGTGTCCAGTCACTACCAAGATAGTTTATTCCTAATCGACACTCAACAACTAAATCCCTGTTTTCCAGGAATGGCCTGAAGAAGAGACCTCGGTGGATATCGAAGACATCGGAGAGACACAGCTCAAGAGGCTTCTGCCGCTAGTGTTATTGGAGCTGACCGCTTTGTACGACCGACACTCTTTGCCTTTCCAGAAGAGAAAACCGCCCAAGAAGAAGAGGAAAGAAGGTGAGCTGTGGTGACTTTGACCCAACCGAGTGATACTTAAGGATAAGAAATTTGGAAGGTATGGAGTAATAGGATCTGGCATCCTTTACTCCCTTACTGAAATACAACAACAAACATGCATATATTTTCGGTGGTCTTCTGAGATTGTATTTTCTGCCTTAAGATAACTAAAACTAATTCACTAAGTAAGTTACTAATTTCACTTTTTTCAACTTACATAATTTAATTTATATTTTGTAACTTCCACCCCAAATCCCAGTATACAGTATATGGTTATAGACTGGATTATCACAGATATTTGTATACGTGTCAGAGAGTGGCGTGTTGGGCGTGGGCGTGGAGGCGCTGGTACGTCGCGACGTGCTGGTGTATGAGGAGTCGGGCAGCGCGGCACCCGGCGTGGTACGCGCGGTGGCCGCTGCCCTGCGCGCGCGCGCGCACCACCCGGGGCTGCTGCGCGTGCCCGGCAACGCGCACAAGGTGGACGCGCTGTGCGCCAACCTCGAGCAGTGGTACTGCGACCGAGAGGCCGTCCAGGCGGCGCTGCAGCGCGCCTCGGCCCACGACGTGGCCGCGGTCTTCAAGCGGTTGCTGCGCGCGTTGCCGCAGCCACCGCTCACGCAGGAACTCATGAGACTCTTTTACCACACGCACGGTGAGTCCCGAGCCTAGTCAAATTTAGAATAATAGAGATAAAGAGGATCAACTTTATACATGACAAAGTGTCAGTCGCCTACTTTAAAAGGAGACGCTATAGTAACATTTTATTTACGGTGATTTCATGAACTACCCGACCAATCGTATCAAACACCAATGCTACACAAGCGCCATTCTGGCCAATTCATGAACCACTGTTGTATGGATGTTTAACACCTAATATAAGTTAGGCTTCCTTCACCTCTATTCTCCATGTTCAAAAGGCAGGGTCCACTTGATGGCAGGTGACCACCGTCGCCATAGATACTGCTAGTGCGCTGCCGACCTTAGTAGACCTAAGAATTAAGAGGGAATGTGGAAATGCTTTAAGATTCCAATCACATAAAATATTTTCAAGCAATTGTTTCTTGTCCAAAATATATCGAAATCAAAAATTTTTACTCCAAATTAATCTAATATTTAGTTTAACCCTGGTCCCTGACTGTTTTAGTTTTTTTTTATATCCTAACTCTTTAAGTTGAAGGACATATTTCTTAAACAATTCTAAATAAGCCTTTAATTAAACCGTTTTTACATCGATAGGTATCGAACTTTTTCGTTTAATAATAAATCATTTTGCTTTAGTAATTTTACATACTTGGCGATAACTTATTGAAGTGAAACTTCTTTGCGCGCGATGAGAGTAACAAGGTTGAGTATTAATGTGTGACGCTTCAGTGTAACGATCACGTGACTAGACAAAAATCTTTTTAAAATAAAATGAAAGTATTAGAAAGAAGTTTTCTTTAGAAAAATCTTTACAACTGGTTTTTTAGGTAAATGTAGGTTTTTTTAGGTAAAATAACCTTTCAAAGATATACTTAACTTATTTTATTCCCCTGGACCTAGACTTTTTTGAGATTTAATGCCGCTCCCATTTGAAACCCACAGCTAATACCTTCAATATGTATTTTCAGCGCTAAGCGGCAGCAGTCAGGGTCGCGCATTAAACCTGCTGGTGTTGCTATTGCCTGCGGCGCAGAGGGCAACCCTGCGAGAGGTGTTGCGGCTAGTGGCTGACATTGTGGAGCGCAGTGACCACAACAAGATGACCAGCCACAATGTAGCTATGATCATAGCTCCCACTCTCTTCCCGCCCAACCTCCTCATCAAGGCTACCGACAGCCTGGAGACGCAACTGTCTGTGGCCGCCGTTAGCTGCCACGTAACGGAAGCGCTGATGCGCTGGTGCGAGCAACTCTGGGCAGTTCCACCCTCATTGCTCGCCGCCTCCGCAAGGAAACCCTCGCCTCATCGGAGGCACGTCCAAATATAGGCGTCGTCTTCACGTGGACGGCGGTCCAGTGAAATAATAAATAAAGTTCTGTAAGCACAGACTACTTTTTTACTAGTTTAATCACATTTTTAAGTGACATTTGGAACTGTCATTTTCGTCTGTCATACTAGTTGCTGATTGATTTCAGATGCAATATTCTATTGTAGTAATAATAGAGTGTTCACGCCTCTATGGTTCGGAATAAGATACTTTTAATATTAATACATTTTACATACTCTTGTGCAATTTAACTTTGAATTAAATCTTATCATTATAAGATTATGTTTAGACACGTCATCGTTATACTGAAAAAAAATATATATAAAAAATTCCTTAATCCGAGCCATTTGATATCCATGTTTTGTGCCGCATACGTATTAAGGCGTGAAAAGTGATTTGGTTGACGCAGGATGTCAACACAAGACACATTACCTATGCTTACCAACAAATAGAAATTGTGCTGTGTTCTATGTTATTGTTTGGGGAATAATGTAATTGAGTGATATGGTAATCTTATTTAATTTAATAATTGTGCGTGTTATATACTCTGCGTTAATGTTTTGATTAACGCATTTAGTGTGCTATAATAATTGTGAATGAGATGCCAAATATTCAACATATTATTTCTTTAGTACTCTGAAGGCGATTCGTAAAAAATGAGCGCTTAACGTGTATGGTGCCATTGTTTTGGTTCCTTTTTAAAATGTTACCGTTTTGGCGAAATTATTGCTTAAGTTCTAGATGCTTTCAATTTGTAATTGAATTATATATTTTTTAAAAGTCTATTCTCAATAATATTCCTTAATGTAGGTAATTTGTAAATATTATATTAATAAATAGGAATAATTCACGTATATAATATTTACCAGTACGTTGACTAGGCAAGCAAAGACTGACTTGGTGTATTATGAACATTTTACTTTTATTTTAAGTGTATTTACTTCAATATAAATAAATACTTAAATACTATTATCAATTTGTTTTATTTTTTCCTCCGATTGAACGTTATAATTGACGACATCTATTAGAAATTATCTAAACTAGGAAAAGTCGTAATTCTCTTATAAAAATATAGGAACATAACGCCATCTATAGGAATTGTAACAGTAAAATAAAACTAGATTTATGAACTTTTTATAATACCTACATCCTTATAAAACGAAGTCCCCCGCCTCATCTGTCTATATGTTTGCGATAATACCAAAAACTACTGAATGGATTTTCACCTACCTATTAAGAGAGTGATTCCTGAAGAATCTATAAGTGTATAATTCGTTAAGATTTTATCCTTAGGTTCCGGATTAGAGCATAATGCACAGGTGTAGCACCAAGCAGTTTTACCCAAATGCGATAGATGTCGCTGCTTCACATAATTCAATTATAAATAGTATGACAGTGCCATTAATAGTGTTATATTTTTATTTTTCAACGCTGATGAAATCGCGGGTATCAGCGATGCCATTTTTCTGAGAACCACTTTAAGGCGACGCCAGCCCCTAATGATAAAAAAAAATCCACTTATTTTCCTTTTAAATTATCATAATAATTATAATTGAAAAAATACTCAAATCATCTGCAGGATATATGAAAGGGGATCATCATAATTATTTTTTAAATTATATTTAATTATAATATACATAAAAAAATTACTAATTTGCGGTCTAATATCGATGTTGTAACCGTGCGATTTGCTTAATAATCAATATTTTAAATAGCTAATTCTTAAGATAAATTTTAAGATTGTAGGGTTGATCATCATTCGCTTTTCTCATTTATTATAAACCTTTTTGTTTCTTTGTTATAATGTAACCTTTTTATCTACATTACATATGTACACTGGCCGGCAGGATTTTGAACATATTGGAACGAAAAAGGAGCACCAAAAAGAGAAAGGGATTTTGACAGGTTTTCTCACGGACAGAGATTATTTTAGAGAGAGATTCCATAAAGAGAAGGTGTACTAGATATATGTACAACAACAGAGACTGAGATTTTTTTCTCGGGGACTGAGGAAGGGAATCGGAATAAACGAATCCAATTCTTGTTTCATTAAGTCGACGAGACTTAAACCACTTATTTTTACCTGAGAGCCTGTCGGAAAGGGACGTTCCAACGCTGTGCACGGCATCATCATCATAAAGCTGTTCTCACGGAAGACGTGATCAACGAAGGACAATTATATATAAACATATAAATATATAAGGACTGTGATTTTTAGTGTACATATAGGGACACTAGTGGAATTAAAGTGTGGTGTTTCTTCGAAGACTCCACCTTTCCTTTCAACCCGCTACCCATTCAGTGTTTCTAGAATTGTTACACTACAAGATCTACTATCTGAAGTCTCATCAAAAGAAAAATTTGAATTATACTTTATTTAATTTTTAAATAGATATTTCCGAGATTTGCAAGTAGCGACTCCCCCTCAGCAGTCCTGTCAATTCAGTACAGAATGAGTTTTGCGGCTGGAGTCGCCTTAACAAAGGATATAGCTCTGTGGGTACAGCTATGAGTAAATAGGCTCTTGTCTGACTTGCACATAAGCTACGACAGGATTAAGGATTATTATTGTTATTACTTATTCACTTGTCTTTCTTAATTATTTTTTTCAATATAATTATTAAAAAAACAATAAATTAATGTCATAAAAAAATAGTTTGTATCTTTGTTTACCGTAGACAGCGGGACAAGGCCCAAGCTACCGGTGATTATGGCTGGAAAGTGAGGAACCACATGATATTTTGTGTCGTGTCCCTTGATCCAGCCATCTAGCGAGAGTCTCTTGAGATGTTGGTCGAGGCTCTTCGCTATAAAGACCTCGCCGAGACGACTATCGCGACGATAATTATCGAATCGACGTCCCACATGACGGTTACCTCGTGAGCCAAGTCAATGTACTTGGTGAGCTTTCACGAGGTTTTCGTCATGCGGGACAGCGATGTCAACAAGCATTGTCCAGCGCTGAGATCGGTCAATTACCACGATGTCGGGCCTATTTGAGACAATATTCCTGTCCGTGATTATGGAGCGGACGTAGGCACATACTTGTAGTACAATATCTCGGACTCAGGCCGTATCGACCCTAGAGCAGAGCGTTAAGGCAAGTCCCCCGGGCTCGTCTAATTTGACACTATTTTTTTTTACAATATTTTTAGGTACTATGACTACTATAACTGTAAATTTTTTGTATTACCAACTTAAGTAGCATTGCTGTTCATAACAGTTTCAAATAAAACGAGAATACCAGTAGATTTAATATAAAAATAAAATTAAGATATTTTTTTTCTTGAAATTTTAGAACATTTTTTTTATTCAACCATCATTTATTTAATCGTCTATATTATCTATTTTATCATCTATTGAAGTGTACATTACATTTAAGTGTATATTATTTAAATTAAGTTAATGTAGTTGGTATAATATACTAAACGCAACAATTAAAGGATATAAAAAAAGTTCCAAATTTTTAGGTGATTTTCAACAGGCTGTAACTTCGAAGAAAATGATCGTACAGAGCTCATTAAAAAAGGAAATTGTAGCTTCAAGTTTCTAGTTTTTGAATCCAAGCTTTAAATTTTTTTCTCGTTAGCGATTTATGAGTAATAGTCAGATAATCAACGATTAAAAAAAAATTCAAAATTTTTCTCGTCTTGAAAATGGTGTAAAAACCGTAATAATTTTTTTATTGTAATGGCACAGTAAAGATCTTTTAGAGAATTTAATTCCCTACAACTTGACCTCCTCATGAGCTCTGTACAATGATTTTTAACTGAGTTATCGTCAATCAAAGCGACAAAGATCTTTTTGACTTGGACAATCGATTACTCGGGCAATAATGGTCGTATAGAAAATTAAAGTAGGGTTTTGTAAACTGCAAAATATTCTCTACAAGGTGCTTAAATTGGATTATGATAAAAAAAAATTTTACAAACCGAAAATGTTGGCCGAAGAAAAGGTAAAAATCTATAAATTTAAGGATATTTGGATAACTTGCAATAACTTTGCAAACAATGCAGATACGAAAATTCTTTTCTATAGCTTTTCAACCTCAATGTGTCCTGAAAAAACCCTGAAAGTTTCAAAGTGCTGTGATTTATTTTTCTTAGTGTCCGGAATGTTTAAAATTATCGTTTTTGCTGAAAATCAAGATAACGGGCAATTTTTCATTTTTTTCCCTTAGTTTGAGTTTAAACGTTTTTTTTTAGCAATAATCCATATTTTTTCATCAGAACTCTTTAATCAATAAAATTTAAAAAAAATTGAAATTTCTTTCTCAAATTTTTTTTCTTCACATAATTTTTCGCTTTTTTGTTATTCTTTGAAGTCTAAATTGTTCACATTAGCCTAATTACGAGTAAAAGAAAAAAACTGTTCTTTTAAATTAATCCTTTAACATGCCACGGCGACACTTATCTGCCACAGATGTGGCTCGTATCGTCACTCTTCTTCAAGAAGGTCGCAGATAGAAGTGAGCCAGTCTGTTATCAGTCGCTCCTATGCGCGATTTAACGAAAATCAGCGTACTTATGACCGACGTCCGGGTCAAGGAAGATAACGGGTCACTACCGCCCGCGATGAGCGAGCTATCATTCGAGAGGCTCGTCGGGAACCCACTGTTCATGCGAATACGATTGCTCATCAATTTTTAAATCATCAACAACTCATTTTGGCTTCAACGGTTCGAAATCGGTTTCGAGAGCAAGGATTACATGCACGACGCCCAAATCGCGTGCCCATGCTTACAGCTAGACATCGTCGGGCCTGACTGAACTATGCCCATGCCCATCGTCATTGGGGTCGTAGATTCGTCAGTGGAAGTGCGTTCTCTTCACTGACGAATCTCGATTTGGTCTTCATGGCAACGACAGGCGATATCTTGTGTGGCGTAGTCGTATGGAACGAAATCGCGATAATTTTATGCGACCGGTTGCAGCTTTTAATGGTGGATCCGTTATGATATGGGCAGCCGTATCTTACAATATGAAAACTCCATTAGTAAAAGAAGCGTAAATCTACCGTGCAACCTCCACGTTGTACCCTTTTCGTAACGCTAATGCCGGTGGTAAAAAAAGGGCCTAGCTAGGCAATCAACCACATGCACGCATCGTTAACGTGTAAAAAAAAAATTGAAAATTAAATTTCAATTTCTTTTAAATTTTAATGATTAAAGAGTTCTGATGAAAAAAATATGGATTATTGCTAAAAAAACCGTTTAAACTCAAACTAAGGGAAAAAAATAAATAATTGCCCGTTATCTTGATTTTCAGCAAAAACGATAATTTTATACATTCCGGACACTAAGAAAAATAAATCACAGCACTTTGAAACTTTCAGGGTTTTTTCAGGACACATTGAGGTTGAAAAGCTATAGAAAAGATTTTTCGTATCTGCATTATTTGCAAAGTTATTGCAAGTTATCCAAATATCCATAAATTTACAGTTTTTTACCTTTTCTTCGGCCAACATTTTCGGTTTGTAAATTTTTTTTTATCATAATCCAATTTAAGCACCTTGTAGAGAATATTTTGTAGTTTACAAAACCCTACTTTAATTTTCTGTACGACCATTATTGCCCGAGTAATCGATTGTCCAAGTCAAAAAGATCTTATTCGCTTTGATTGACGATAACTCAGTTACAAATCATTGTACAGAGCTCATGAGGAGGTCAAGTTGTAGGGAATTAATTTCTCTAAAAGATCTTTATTGTGCCATTACAATAAAAAAATTATTACGGCTTTTACACCATTTTCAAGGCGAGAAAAATTTTGAAATTTTTTTTTATCGTTAATTATCTGTCTATTACCATAGATAAAATACTACTTAACCAGTATAGATGGTCACTCACGTACATTGAATCCGTACCCTATCCAATTTCGCTTATATCTAGATGCCGCCTGTGTAGTTTGTCGCTTATTTGTTGTCATTAAAAATCCGCTAGAGTCGCTGCAGTCGACCATTCAGTCAATTCTCATGTACAAGAGATGGCACTACTAAAATTTATTTAAAATATAAAAAAAGTGGGCACGAACAACGATAAAAGGGCCGTATGAACGGTATAGGTTCTGTTCTAAAAAATAGGGCAATAATATCATACATAAAAGTCACAGATTAATGATAAAAGTACCTCTCAGCAACGTCGCCCTCTAGTTATTACCACGATAATAAGGAACTATAACTGCGTGATTGAATTTGTTGGTTATAATTTTTAACAAAATACACATTAATGTTAAATTCGAGACTCTTAGTGACATCTAGGGAGTGGAAATCCCAATATGAAATTGGCTTCAGATCGTTATATGGAAGTTGACCATCTATACTGGTTAAGTAGTATTTTATCTATGCTATTACTCATAAATCGTTAACGAGAAAAAAAATTTAAAGCTTGGATTCAAAAACTAGAAACTTGAAGCTACAATTTCCTTTTTTAATGAGCTCTGTACGATCATTTTCTTCGAAGTTACAGCCTGTTGAAAATCACCTAAAAATTTGGAACTTTTTTTATATCCTTTAATTGTTGCGTTTAGTGTATAATATTGGGAATAAATATTGATAAAATGTTTACATACTTACTTTTACATAAATTTAGGTCAAATTGTATATTTAATTTAGTTTCATGTAAAAATAATTTTAAAAATGAATAAATCCGAATTATCACCTGGATAATTTCATTAGTACACTGATTTGTTAACTTTCTGAATTTGAAATCAAATAAAAAATATCTTAGTATATTTTAATGGTTGTACTTATATGAAAACTTATAAACAATTTATCATGCATTAGCTCAAATATATCTTGTAATTATTACATTATTGAGAATATTAGAAACTGTGTTTACAAAAAAATATATATAAACTAAGTATATAACTATATATATAAAAAAATATATAAGTTTAAGTTGACAGACTATTTTTAATCCTGAACATGGTCCATTCATCTGCCAGGTTTCACCCAAATCCATTCAACAGTTTACATATTATTGAGTAACAAACATACAAAGTGGACATTATTTTAATGCCACTTTGTATGCCGTAGACATTTTGTGGCCACAGCTTTGGAATAGCATAAACAGGAATTTAGAATTAAAATTCAACACAGTGTACAAATTAATTTATTTAAAAAATAAGACTAATATTTGAAGTTTTTAATCAAAAACACAGCTTCATTGTCCGCTCCACACAGAATTCTTCCTTTATCACAATGTAGGCTGTTAATGGCTTTGTGTAAAGTCGGCATTAGACTGTTGACTATCATTGCTTTCTTATCAGCCATGGGTAGCCAGGACGAAATCTGGTTGTCTGGACCCTTTGTACTCTTAGTCATAGTTTCCATGTTCCAATCCCAGATTTCTCCAGATAGTGCACATGTTAGCAATTTGTGTGGGTTTTCTGGATGGAATTGCATTTCTGTGATGCCGGCCGCATGTGCATTCAATAAGGAAGTTGGGAATGAATTCTTTCTGAAGTCCCACACGGCGAGTAATCCCGACTCACCTCCTGCAAGTATTATATGTGGTTGTGTGGGATGGCTGATGATACAAGTGGCTGCCATCTCGTCACTGGCCAGTAAGAATGATGCTGCCGGTTTACTCGTTGACCGCAAATCCCAAATCTTTATGTGTCCTCTTAAATTGCCAGTTATTATCTTAAAAACAAGACATTTAATATTTCAATAAACCTATGTTTATCTTGACCTCATTATTAGATACTACATAATATATACAGTGTTAAATATAAATATTACTATTAATAATAATTTTAAATAGTAAGCGCAAGACTACAACCAATTGTTGACACAATTTTGAATTTTCATAAACACAGCAAGACCCCTAAGCTCATCAGTTAAAACCCGTCACTGTTAAATATGAAAAAAATCTGATTATATAAAATGCCCAAAAATTTGCTTTGAAAATGTTTTTTAAAAGCTGTACTTGATTTGATACAATTGAAATAATTTTCTTACCTCAGTATGTTTAAGAAAACAAACAGAATGGAGCGAACAGCTGTCGGCCTCTTCAATGGTATGTGATATGTCCCCTGACCTTCCACTCAATATGGCAACTTTTCCATCTTCTCCAATGCTCACTATATCACCTTCGAGAGTATCTAGTGATGTGCAGGAACACTGTTCCAACCTAAAATATCAACATATTCTTGAGATATATCAAAATTATTAAGATCATAAGATACATTGAACAGCTCTGGAATGGATCTGGAAAGTAATGGCAGTTATTTGGGCAGCCTGTCTGATGGCAGTAACCACCTTCTTACAAATGACCATAATGAAATAACAGCATTGTGTTGTGTTTTGGCGAGTGAGACTTAATCCTACTCTAGTATTGACAGCTCACTTACCACAAGTGTCGAAGCTTGTGTTATCAGTAGCCACCTACCATCAAGTGGACCGTCAGCCTGTCTGGCGACCTTAACATTAAAAAAAAAAAATAAGAGCTAGGCTGTAGTTCAATTTACATAAGTTCCAATTTTTTAATTTTTATCTTAAAAATAAAGTAGTTTAAATTCCAAGGTTTAATTCTACATTAGGCTGTCTACAGTGAAATTTATTTAGTAATGTTAAAACTTTTTAACACGCAAATTTAACATTAAAAATCGTAATGTTATTTACTCACCCAAAGTTATGTAGTTTATCCCACTTATAAACTTCTTTTAGAGGTGTTTGTTTATCATAAACACTGACTTCTAATAACCTCACATTTCCATTGGATGTTGAAGTCGCTATTTTATTTTTATCGATAAACTTAATTTGTGTAACGTCACCATCCACCAGATACTCCGATGACACTCGAGGATATTCAGTGTCTTCTTCTTCGTTCAGCCTCTCATAGGACCATACTTTTATTGAATTCTGTTCGTCATCCCAGCTACCGGTAAAAAAGCACTTCGTTTCTACATATTCCTCGGGGATCCATCTCACTTTGTTAATTTTTTGAGATACAAATGTGCATTGAGTATCTAGGGACATGGCTAGTTATTTTCTTTCTTTTTTTTAAATTAAATGTCTTTTTTTTACAAGAAATACAAATAACGACAAATCCAAATTCCAAATAATACCTAATTTTCTTTTTCCTTGATCCTTCCCTTCCACACTACACCACAGCCACAGTCCATAACTTGAAACCACCTTGAAACTTATACTACGACTGACGTCTGATAAACTGTCAGTACAGATTATAGACTACAGCACGTTAATTTCATTCTGCGTGACAAAAGAAAGAAAGAAAGTTAATAATAAAGGAAAACATTTACGTAATTAGTACGGCTCTAGCATGAGTTTACGATATACTACACCAATACTACACTCGCTAGCGAGAACGTAAAACTTTTGTATGGGAAATCGTGAACTGTCAATGTCAAATTATCAATTTTCCACATAAATATTTTACGCTCTCGCTAGCGAGTGTAGTATCGTAAACTCATGCTAGAGCCACTGATTATGCATAGAATAAGAATCATACTAGACTATATTCCGGCCATAATATGATTACTGTTTTGATAGGTGTCAATCTCCATACTTTTTCTATATCTATATCGTTTAATCGAAAATGAATTTTATGCAATGGACATAAAGAAACGTCAAAAACGTATTCTTAGAATGACCGTATAATACGGTTATAGGTAATATATGATTATAGGTCCGTATTATATGATTATAGGTAATTAGGTATAGGTCAAACAAAGAGTATGTACCAATCAATCACATCAAATCACATATAATAGGGAAGAGGGAAGTATAGGTATAGGATAGGATAGGTAGAGGTACTGATAACTAGATAACTTGATAAAGAAAAAAAAAACATTTTATCATATTCTGCCCTGCCCGTTTATACTTTCTGATATTCGGTATACTATCTTGATATTTTCCAACCAACTTTTGTAACAGTGTCCGTTACAGCGACTGATCAGACGGTGAACAATAATTATTAGACATGGAAAAAGATTTGGATTCCACTTTTTTGTTACCAGCGTCTTCTGCATACTATATTGCAAAAAATGCCAAATATGTTAAAATAACTGAAAGTGGTATTGATAAACTCTGTGATAATGTAAGTGTGATGAAATTCGGTTCTGCTTTAATTACTTTTTTATTTTTTAAAATATTAGATAAGTACCTAGTAGTTTATTTATACTATATTGTCAACCCTTAAAAATTACTGCGACATTCTAGCAAGGACCTCAACTTCGTGAGGCCTAGTGTAGAGTACCTATAGGGTTGCAAATATTTTTTTTACCAGTCCTGGTTTATATTTAAGTGTCAAATAATGCTCTTAACCAAAGGAATGCACAATGATGAAGCATTGTGTCAATGGGAACTAAATTGTTTCAGATGTTAAAGAATGTAAAGGAAAACAAACTAGTACCACCAGATACAGGAGCTGATGCCATACACCCTTCCAAAGATCACACCAGAGCTACAGATTGGGTGTTTGTGGCCGATGCACTTAATTTTTGTTTTTGGTCCTATTCTGGAGAACCCAAGTGGACTGTTGATGGTTATTGTGGATATTATGCATTGGAAGCTGCGTTACATAGAGCTATTAAGGTACAAATATGTTCTAATTTTTGAGAATAGGGCCTCTACCAGGCCTGGCGCACTCCGTACTTTAGGTATGAAGCTACAAATACATAGCTGGATACATAGCTTATTCAGTGGGCTTTTCGCCAATCACACTTTTCAATATTTACTCAGTTTGTCATAAAAGATTATTGGTTGAGGTATTATCTAAAATTCTAAAATGAAGGCAAAAGCATATTTCATGCATTAAAAATAAATTAAAAACTTTATTTACTATTCATTAGTAGTTAACTATTCATTATTTTGTTTTTTGAGTTTATATTTAATTCCCTTAATTTTTTTTTTAAATATTGTGGAATGAAGCCAAAGGTTATACAACATTTTGAACATTAAAACTTAAATTTTGCTTCAAATAATTGTTTTATTATTTGTAAAAAGAAATTTTTTCACAAAAGATAATTCCAGTTATTTCCATAATAAATATTCAGACTAATTATTCTTTAAGAAGACAACAGAAGAGATAGAGTTACACGATAGAAAGAGAGGCAACTTCTAGGTGAATATAACTGTAGGTAAATTAGCGCTGTGCGACCTGAATTGCACTGTATTGTAACGCAACAAGAGTTGCTATTTATTTGAATGTCTTCGTGGAGTGAATCTTCTGTACTTGTACTATTCTATACAAGTTCTGTGCCTCTACCTAAATTTTTTTAATATTAAATTTGTCAGACAGGCTGATGGTCCACTTGATGGTAGGTGGCTATAACACACAAGCAATGCTATAGGTACTGCAAGGGTGCTGTTGACCATAGTAAGATTAATGATATGGGATCAGGATGGGATAGGGAAATGGGCTCTGGCATCCCTTACTCACCAAAACAGCACACTTGCTGTTATTTTACAATGGTATTCTGTAAGGGGATGGCTACTGCCGCCAGATGGGCTTCCCAAACGACTCAATATGCCCTGCCACTACTTTCCAGATCCAGACCAGAGCCAACTTTAAAAAGTTTATTTCCAAAGTTGATTCTTCAGGGAATCAAACCTGGGACCCCTGAAACAGAATTATAACGCAAGCACCCTAATCACTCATCCAATGGGCTCGTCAATTTTTTTTTTGTCATTCTCGTCTTTGTTAGATACAAGGATGGTTACTATGACACTTGGTTATTTTTTCAGTTGTCATACTCGTAAGTTCATTCTATGTTTTACCAAATATGACACTTGTTTTGTGAGCTTATCTTAGTTAGAATTGTAAAATTCTTGCAACCATTGTCAGCCCAAATTAGTCCTAGACTAGCTTGAACATGTAAGTTTGCCTTAATATTTTCCTTTACTAATAGATCCAGAAATTAAATTTAAAAAGTTCATGCAGGTTCAACTGAGATTCAGGTGTAAAACATGTTTATGAGTAAGTTAGTGATTTGCAATGCAATATCTTTAAAATTATTTTAAACTGGCTGGTACCTGCGACTTCGTCTGTGTTGAAAAATAACACTCGTGATCTTATTCCTGTGATGACGGTGGTGCCCAATTTTTCATATTTTTAGAAGATCCCTTGGGAACCTAACATTTTCCAGAATAAAAAGTGTCCTATATGTTAATCCAGGTAATAAACTATCCATGTGCCAAATTTCATCCAAATTCGTTCAGTAGTTTTTACTTGAAAGAGTAACAAACCTAAAATGATGGTCTTTACCTTACATACATCCGTCCTTACAAATTTTTGCATTTATGATTTTTTGTTGTCTCCATGGCCTTGCTTTATACACATATTTAACCAATTCTATTTTTTGTGTATACATAACATAATAATATATTTGCTAGTTAAGCATATTATTGTATAATAAAATAATTATCAAGTTATTGGAAGTTATGGTGTAAGATACAATGACGATAATAATAATTTTGTTACAGGAGGGGCACGATATTACAAATCCGGAATATTATTCGAAAATAACTGCGGAACAACTGGCGAATATTTTGAGAAGCGACAACGAGGCTCCGGTGCCTCTGTTTGAAGAAAGACTGTCCGTTCTCCATGAAGTCGGTGAAGTACTATTAAAAAAGTTCAATGGAACTTTCGAGACCTGCATTAACCTGGCTGGCAAATCAGCTTTGCGGCTACTCCAAATTATTGTTGAGAATTTCCCTTGCTTCAGAGACGAGAGTGTGTATGAAGGAAAGAGGGTGGTTTTTTACAAGAGAGCACAGATTTTAGTGGCAGACCTCTGGTATTTCTTTGGCGGAACCGAAGCAGGTGAAATATCAGGATTGGAGAAGCTGACCATGTTCGCCGATTACAGAGTGCCCCAAGTGCTGGTTTATTTCGATGTTTTACGGTACACTGATGAGCTGATGGAGAAATTGAAAAAAGGTCAGAACTTACTTCCTCCTTTTTCTTGTAATTTTTTAAATTTGCTTCCATAGTGGGAGGCCATTCAGAAAACTGATGATAACAAAATCGGGAGATACAGTTTGATGCTGCAGCTAAATATCTATCATCTAGACCCAAAATTTAATTACACCACTTGACTAAAGGATCAAAGAATAGGTTAAGTTGAGTGAGGATTGTGACGCAATTTTGAGTGGAGGAGGAAGCACTGCCATTTTGAGGTCATTTCGTTGTGCCACATCATCTCCATTTAGTATAAATTTTGACTCGGGCAAGCTAGCACATTCGTTTGCATTTCAATCGTCAGCTCTCATCGAGATCTATCGATTGCATATATAAATCATTAATGTTAAAAATATGTAGTTGTAGTGAATAATATATGGTGTTAAAGTAAAAAAATAAAGTCAAAATATACAGAATGCTTATGGTTGGATACGAAGGACAGAAGAGCGTGCGTGGTGGCGAGCCTTGGGGAGAAGCCTACATCTAACAGTGGAAAGCCATAGGCTGATGATGATTACGGTTGGAAAGAGTTTCTTAAGAGCAATCCAGGTATACCTGTAAAACACCAGTGACAGAGCGAAGCAGTGCCAGAAACGTAAAAGAATGAAGACATCCGAGGAGATAAACGACGGCGCCATTATGATATAATATAGGTATAATACTCTCAAAGAAAATATTACTCGTAACGTACACGTATTCACGTAAAACACACGGCCGTGTCCAAGAGGCAGTCACACTCCATTTTTTCATCCTCTTGCAGTCAGTTTCACTCTATGAGCAGTACTGATGAATGAGTTACCTTTCATCAAAGATTACTCATTCATTATTTTCTTTGGAGTGTCCCGGGACACCAAGCACAATGTTGAAGACAGAAATCGACTGTGAATGGGAAATGGGTTCTGGCATTCCTTACTGACCCACAAAAACACAAGAGCTCATGTATTTACTGTCACTCAAATAGTGTTCTGAATTAACACATAGGATGTTTCTTATTCCGTAATAATCTATAATTGTGGTCCAATAGGAAACTAATGTTAATATTATTTTAACGACACTTTGAACTGAATTTCAATGTACTGAACTGAATGTGCTGTAATTATGGTGAGCAGTTGCAGGGCACACTGTGTTTCGCAGTCATTTATGCAGCATGTTTGGCGACTGTAACCAGCTCCTTACATTAAATTAATAACAGCATTAAATAAATAATTAATAGCATGTTAAGATCGGCAGACAGGCTGACGGTCCACTTGATGATAGGTGGCTATAATACAAGCAACGCCACATGTACTGCAAGTGCGCTGCCGACTACAGTAGAATTAAGGATAAGGTATGGGGAAAGGATATGTAAATAGGCTCTGGCATCCCTTACTCACTCACCGAAACACAACAGCACACATGCTGTTATTTCATGATGGTTTTCTGTAAGGGGGTGGTTACTGCCGCCAGACGGGCTGCCATGACTGCGACTGAATGACGCAGTCGATGCGATACACAGTGTGCCCTGCCACTACTTTCTAGATCCAGACGGGAACCAAATTTGAAAAGTTCATTTTTCAACGTTGACCCTGCCGGGAATCGAACCCGGGAACCCTAGAACAGAGCGTTAAGGCAAGCACCCTCACCATTCATCCAACAGGTCGATAAGTAAGAGATACCAGAGCCCATTCCCTATCCCTTGCTAATCTCTTATCCTTAAGCTGTGGCGTTGCTTGTGTTATAAGCGACGGTAGCCACTTACCATCAGGTGGACAACCTTAACATAAAACAAAAACATTAAATCGATAAGTAAAAAATAAATACATATTTGCGTATATGTACTAAAGTATATTAGAGGCTTCATGTGCTGATTTTGGTTACAGACGAACTTCTGCCGAGTGGATCAAAAGAGGAAGTGGAAATTCGGGGATGTACCATTCATGCCGTCGAACTATTGAGGGAACGTCTCCAGCAGAAAATGTCAGCAAAAGGGCAAAACGTCACAGCGCCTAATTCGTGTGAGATAGACTACTATTTATGGTGTTACAGAAGGCACTATGCAGAAGAACTCGAGAAAATACCATTCCACAAGACCTTGGGTATTTTTTATTGATATTTATTAATTGATTTAAGAAATCAATAATAATTGAGAAAAAATGTATTTTTACATATTTTTTAGGATAAGGCTTTACATGTCTTACATTATTTTTGTAACTACAATCTAACCAATAGTTAATTGGTGACTTTGTTTTGACCGTAACTCGTAATTCTAAATTAGTTATGTTCATCTTAATAATCTTTCATAGTTTATTTTTAACATTGATTACGTTTTTATTTGTGTTGAGCAGCGCCATCTGTACCCTATCTGTTGCCAACTCGACAATTCTTGACTACTACCACAGTCTAACCATACTTACGTGATACAGTCGGGCAACGCTCAATGTTCGAGCCTGCAAACTGAAGCGAGTTCGCTGAATGTTGCTCTACGCAAGTACATTCGTTGCCTGACTGTATGATGTAAGTATAGTTAGACTGTGCTACTACTACTGGATTGTCTTAAAGTGATTATTTGATTATGCGCTTGATAGATATGTTTTAATAAGCAAAAGTGATAGCAACGAATTTTTTAATTAAAATCTATGTAATTTTTTATACTATTCTTCTAGTAGGTTAAAAAAAGGTTTATAACGTTGAAATAAAACTTCTATTTTTTTAAAATAATGTTTTATTTACTTTACACCTTTTATAGATCAGTTACAGTGAGCGCAAATAGGTACATGCAAAATCGTTTCATTCCTCAACGCGGACTACACTTTTTACAAGATTCTACGTTTACTTTCATAAGTCCAGAGGATATAGAACTGCATTAAATACATGCGTCAGTTGTCGCTGTCGCACAAATGTCAAAGTGACAGATAACGTAACGCTTTTTAGTTAACGCTTGTATTAATTAATCTTCTCTCACAGAATAAACGTCATCGCCATTTGACGTTTCAATAAATAGTTAATAAATTACTTTTTTTTACTGTGTTTTCACAAGATATACAACTATACAGGGTGGTAATTTGAGATGGGTCAGTAAGGGCAGCTACCTAAACCATTCTAGCTAGAACAAAACACTCTTAGGAGACTATCCATTATTTTAACAGTTATTTGCATCGGCATTCAAAGATTTTGGAAAAATGGTACAGTCAGCGAGAAAAAGGTCAATTTTCACGTTTTGTTTTTATAATGCCAATCGATTCTGTTACTTATAAGGATCAATTGACCCTATGGGACCACCTGAGGTTAGAGTACTAGAAACGTCAAAAAACTCAAAAAACTACTTCCATACATTTCTTACAGAATGAGATTGAAAAATAAGTTCAAACATTGTTTTTAATTAAAAAAGGCGGCAATCACTACAATGGAAACTGGCTAGGCAATGTTTATTTTAAATTAATTTTAATTTGGAAGGAAAACATTGTTTTAGAAACAAATGTTATTTATTATTATTCTTGCATGTCAGCTAAATTATGAAAATATTGAAGTAAAAATGGTTTCAAATTTAGATCGCATAGATTTATTAGAACCTTATTAATACCCTATGCCCTATATCAAAAGTTATAAAAAAATCTCCTAAATATTCTTGTAGAGTGTAGCTCCTTTAAGAGAAATCCTTACGACAACAATGATCTTGATAAAAAATAGCGGTTGCAATTTTAACACTCGTAGAAGTCGGTAGAAGCTTTGAAGTCGCTGCCGAAGTACTCATTTCCCATAACCAAGTTTTAAAGATATGGAAAAAGTACAAATACAAATGCTGTCGTTGTGGTCGTTGAGACCTCTTGATATTTTTTTTGGGATATCTCAAAAATGGAATTTACAAGAAAAATTAGGTACATTACAGTTCAAGAATTGTCACTACAACGGTGTATGGAATTAACGCAAACAAAATATCAGCGGTTACACGCTCATTGCAGAAACCGTCCAAACGGCAAACAAATAGAGCAACTACTATCGTAGATTTATTACTTACGATCTTTACTTGTTTTTAAAGATTGGCAATTGTAGTGATTGCCGCCTTTTTTAATTAAAAACAATGTTTGAACTTATTTTTCAATCTCATTCTGTAAGAAATGTATGGAAGTAGTTTTTTGAGTTTTTTGACGTTTCTAGTATTCTAACCTCAGGTGGTCCCATAGGGTCAATTGATCCTTATAAGTAACAGAATCGATTGGCATTATAAAAACAAAACGTGAAAATTGACCTTTTTCTCGCTGACTGTACCATTTTTCCAAAATCTTTGAATGCCGATGGGAATAACTATTAAAATTATGGATAGTCTCCTAAGAGTGTTTCGTTCTAGCTACAAAGGTTTTAGGTAGCTGCCCTTACTGACCCATCTCAAATTACCACCCTGTATATTGTAGACTTAAAAAGCAAAACCTTATTTAAATTCAAAGTTTTCGAGTTACGCGTAATAAATTTATTCCCTTTCTGAAAATTTAGCCTTTTAAAGTGTTGAACTTTCTTTCGCACCATCAACAAAGATCTAATAAAAAAATTGTGTCTAAAATGTCCAATTTGGTTATTATTTTTTAAAAGCTATTTTAATAAAACGTTCAGAAATGTTATAATACTTGAAAAGACCAGAAGAAATGCCATTTTAAAAGAAAATGGTAGTCGCAAAAACGGCACGGCCTTATCAACCCGTTATAATGGTCCACAAATTTGACTGGTCTTTTACAGTGTCACAAAATCTTTAATACGCGATTTAATATTGATTTTATTTCGAATCAATGAGACGATTGGGGAAAACCAGCAAACTTTGTGGCTCAAACTCTTGGTAAAAATCAAGAGGGTCTTCTGATTTGATATTTTCATAACTATCCACGCTTGAAGCCTGTTCTATCCTAATAATATTATGCCCGTTCAATTTCTATGGGTAAATAATAATTCTATCACATTGACTCTTAATTAGTACAGTTTATTAATAACATGTATTGCTCCACTTAAATAAACATATTAAAATTATCTTAGAATCGACACAACCGCTACACGATGAAAATTACTATAAAATATTTTCTATTACAACTTTGGCATTAGCTAATGTTCACTAAATATATTTATTTTTAAGTACAAAATGGCACTACCATAATTATTATGTATTTACAAAGTTACGTGTCCCATTAAATTAGGATTTTTTTATGGAGGCCTACCTGAAGCTAGATACATAAAATAGCCTTGTTTGAATTTAAATATACACCAATCTTTGATTTAAGTTGTATCATAAAATGTGTTTCTGTTTCTTTAAAAATATGTAGGTACCTACTTATTACTAATTTTTTTTAATGTACATAATTTTACCACAAAATATTAAAAAAAATATTCACCATATTATTCACCGCGAACGGCATAAATATATAGAGTAGGTATGTTACTTAAATGTATAAAAAAATATGATGAATATTTTAATGATCTCATTAAGCTGCTAACCCTCGTACTTTACTACCCAAATTAACAAAAAATAGACTTTTTTTAAATAACGAAAAATATTATTGTTAATTCATCTAAACATAAAACAGATTACATTTTATTTGAGTGAAGAAACTCAGCACAGACAATCTGCACTCTGTAGGACATAGACTAAATTAGACAATATTTGACAAAGATGTCAACAACTTTTATAAGTTTGTTGACACATTTTGTGTCATTTATAATTCCTCATAGCGGGAAATCACCCGCTGCCATTTGTTTTCTAAAAAACTTATTAGGCACAATGGTTACGATCCCCTTCATAAATAAAAGTTTTCATAAATAAAAATTGACTACATTTCTTGTTTAAATCTTATAAACGAGTTGTAATCATTTTGTAGTTTGTGAAATTCTTTGACAGATCGTGCTACAACGTGATTACTAACATTTGGAGCGATTACAACAAATTAACTACAATAGAACATTACAATAGCATCTCCAGTCTCCGAAGCGTTTGTTGTTGTACTTGTGAGACCACCAAAGACAATTCAGTATGCTCGAAAAAAAAAATCACTTTCTGTTGACCCTAGATTTTAGACTTTCAAAGAAAGCAAGCTTCGATTTGATTGTCCCCGGTTGTGGTAATGGCTCCACAAATTCTGTGGCTTCGCTGATTATTTCGTGGGTACCTTCTGGAGAATCCTTCAAACCGCCAGGTACCTTCAGCGGTGTTGCCAGAGACATCTTGAGACCCTCACGAAATTCCTTTGAAAGACTTCTTGCTGTCAAACTGTGCATATAAGCGTGTCTATTGGCGGGCTTTTCTGATTTGTCACCGTTGAGAAGGTCTTCTATACTTTGGCGTCGTTTGAGAACGACTTCATGAGGCTGTAACAGATTTTCATCAAATTAATTTGGGTGAGCGGAAACCCCGCCTTTATAAGCTATAGCTATCCCTCTGAAGCAGATGTTCCCAGACTTTTTTCTCATAGACCATTTTCAAAATTTGGCAGGTTCCGGTGGAAATTTAGATTCAGCTACATTTCAACAATATTCCCTAAATTCGACAAAAAATGTGAAGACGAGACCTAACTATGGGAAATTTGCGTTGTGGCTGAGTTCTAACCACGAATGGGGAGTTTTCTAAATGAAATAAATGAGAATTGATTGTTTTTTTTTGTCACGCCAACGTAGACCCCCGTCGAGCCTCCCGTGGATCCCTGGGGGTCCACCTAGACCACTTTGGGGACTAATGCTCTTGTTTTTGTCACGCCAACGTAGACCCCCGTCGAGCCTCCCGTGGATCCCTGGGGGTCCACTTAGACCACTTTGGGGACTAATGCTCTTTTTTTTGTCACGCCAACGTAGACCCCCGTCGAGCCTCCCGTGAACCTCTGCGGGTCCACCTAGACCACTTTGGGGACTAATGCTCTAAATATACGACTCTTCAAGGGATTTTTAAATAAATTATTGCAGCGTGCTTGTATCATTCCCTCGGTGATACTTGCGTCTTTAGAACTCAGTATTGATACCACTAGATGGTAGCCATCTACCATCTAGTGGTATCAATTCACATTAACAGTTTTAACAAAACAATGGTGATTTAAAAATTCAGTTTTAAAGTAATTATTATGTAAAAGTCACAAAATGAAAAAGATAAGATAAAATTAAACTTGTTATTAATTTTTATTTTTACTGTAAACAGCTTCAATTGTTTGGGTTTCCCGAAGTGAGATAACAAGATTTGATCGAAAAGTACTCACCATGATATCTACTTTGGAGTGATTGTTTAAATTGTCCATGCTTACAAACTTCTTCGCCAACTCCCTAACGCTCGGTAACTTACTTAGGATTTCTTCCTCCTCGGCTATGGCGGACTCTGTTTCACTGTTCTCTTTCTCAACGACCTCGACCCCTAAACTGTCTTCTTGCGCGTCATCGCCGTAACTGAGCAAATCGAGCGTTTCTGCCGAGATATTGTTATCAGGAATATCGATGTTGTCGTTGCTATCAGGTGTTTCATATCTCTGAGATACGTTATCGCCGTTACTTGTCACAATCTTGCCAGTCTGTACATTGTAAACTTTGATGGAGTCTTCCAAACTGCTCGAGCTAACGTAAGAATCGTCTGCGTTCAAAGGAGACCTTGGCGGCTCGTCGTATGATTTGGATTTGTTTTCTTTAATTGGTATTTCGTGATTGTAAACAGCTTCCAGTATTTCTTCTATTTTTTTATCAGTTTCCTCGTCTACATTTGCAGGTTCAGCAGAAAACAATGTCTGTTCGTCAATGTCATCGTATTCAATCAGTATCTCAGTTTTTTCGCTCCATATAGTATCTGATTCGTTTGTCTTATCAGCAAAATTATTGTACTGTTGATTTGTTGCAATCGTGTTGATTTTTTTTATTAGTAATCCCTGAAATATATACAGATTATGATAACATACCTTTATTATCCAGTGTGATGTCTTATGAATCATAGTACTGATTATTAACAACTATTGCAATGAATATGCATGCTCAAAGTTGTATTGTACAAATGCGTGTTAGCAAATTACTATTTTATCATCTATGTAGTAAAATGTTCAGATGAACTTTTTATCTAAAATATGATAACTAATATTATGTTTGTAGCTATAGTGTTAATGTAGTGAAGCTTGTACTGGGAAAAGTTATGACGAGAGGTTATTATAGATTTTGTTAGTCCAGTGGTAAGCTCTCCAGTGCTGTTAGTCAAAAATTCAATCGCCAAAATCTTCACTCACCACTAAGTTTTTCGAGGATTACACTGGTAGTAAAAGTACTGAAATTGTTTAATGATAATAGGGATCCAAAACTAAAAAGTGCAAGACTAGAGAACTTTAATAATTAATACAGAGTGCAGTGCTGTTAATTTATTAAACAAGACATGCCAACTTTAACACACAACTTGCAGTCTACTGTGTGTCAAAACGAAGATATTTAGATGTAGTTATTTTAGCTTAAAGCGAGAGTTCCTTATACCATTCGATCTTGAAGTGATTGTTTGTGATGCCATTGATACTTTGGCGGTATTCCTATGTATGTATTGTACATAGTATAGAAGAGATTCGCATGTAGAGGTTTTGTACCGTACAGTCAGTAGAGGTGCTTTGGAAAGTCGGGAGTGTATTAGATATACTTTTAGAGCTATAATTGAAGGGTGTTTATTCACCATAGGTCGGTATGAAAACCTTTGCTTAATCTTAGGCTTCCACCGAAAGAAAAATTGAGAGGAGGCCGACGTTTAGATCGGAACAACTCGTCGCTCCTCAACGTATTGCTGCGCCTAACATTGGAATAGCTCTCGAAAAGGTCTTCAGTGATTTCTGGTTTTTTTGGTATTTTTAATCTAACTATATCCTCGTTTTCCACAAAACCGTCACCCTCGCACACATTACTTTCTCTTACGTTGGCACGTCGTCTGACTTTACGATCGTCAGTGTTAAGGGGCTCGTTTTCGTTTTGTCTGTCGGAGTTTTCGAAAATGGGATTAATGGCGAAGTTGGTGCTCGCATTTCTGGGGCTGAGAACGGCGCGGACGATGTTCTGATGAAGAGCTGATGCTTCGAGGTCGCTCAACGAGCTGCTGGCACTTACAGGCGACGCGAGCTCACTATCAAACTGGTCTAAGCTGTTCGACTTGTGCGTCGGCGACGGTGAACTGGTATCGCTGAAGCTGCTCTTCTTTCGACCGCCAGACGCCGCCTTCGCTTCCTTTATGTAATAATCTCTGCCGTAACTGTAAAAGATAATATAGTTTTATATATTATATCTATATAAATAAAAATCAATTGCCACATGTATGACGGAGTATCAATTAAGAAGTGCGCGACCGATTTTGCTGATTTTTTTTTGTTGTGTTCGTAATACGGAATATTTATTTTTTTTAAATATTTTTGTACGATAGGTTATATATCTGTAAAGTAATATCCAGCGCCGAAAAACTAAAATTTAGTTTAAAAAATATGTTTAAATTAACTAACACCCACCCTTTTGGCGCGCTTGTCATGACGTTACAGTCTGCAATAACAATCAAACGTTAAACAAATCACAAACCAAACAACTACGTGCTTGTTGACACTGTCATTATAGACTTTGACATCATATTCGATCTGGTCGTTTCAAGTATAGAATTTCCCACAATTTTTTTGCATTTTTTAGTAATTGTTTTCTTAACGAAAAATAAATAATATTAAAAAATATTCGCATAGACATAGTTGTAAATCAATAAAAATATATTTAACCCTTTTTTGAATTAGATGCATATTCCCAATTGTCAAGACAACGTTTCAATGAAAGTTTTTTTTTTGGAAAAAATACGTTTACAGATCAAGGAGCGCGTTATTATTTATTAATTCCGCGTGATCTTAGCTAGTCTAATAGAAATAAGCTAGCTGGCATACAACAAGTTATTTACTTTACAAAAATATCGATATTGTTTTTAAAACTTCTTTTGAAACTGTTTGATTTTGGCTGACTGGCTGAAAATTTACGACTCTTAATGCACCATAAGTGAAGAATAACAGTTATTATTTTATAATTGACTTAAGATATTCACTGCAGTAAGTCTTACCGTTTATATTCTGGAATTTCTTCTGCTAAAACATCTTTCAATATTTTCGGAGATGGACTCTTATCTTTTTCATCTGTCACATTTAAATTATTAGTGGTTATGTTGACCATCAACAAATTCCTTTTTTTGCTGTCTTTCTCGGGAACTTCTGCATATATCATACTGTCTTTACTATCGACAACATCTTTTGCGAGCACACTGTTGTCTTCTTCGCCATCGTCTTTATTTTTTATCGTTATCATATCGAATAAAGACAAAGTGTTCTTAGCGTTTAGTCTTCTCTTAATCGCTTCAGGAGAATACGGATTGTTTGGCATTTCTACATAATTCAACCACTTTTGGCGTTCCCGGTAAGCAATAGAACCTTAAAAACATATAAAACATTTTTAATAAAAAAAAAAAATTGGCGTGATTTGTTTTGTTTATCTCTTACGGTTTTACCTGGTATTAAATCTTCCTCTTTATCGGTATCTCGAGTTGGAATTCTGAAATAATTGTTAATATTATGTAGTATAAATTTGTTCGGGACAGCCTACAGTTGGTGCAATGTGTAAAGTGTTCGTAAAGAAATGGGATCGAAGGCAGTGAATGTTGGCCCATATATAAACGTGTATACAGAAAGAGACAATGATAGAAAAGTGAGAGGGACGCATATAATTTATTATTGTTATTACATTATTGTTAGTAGCGCATATTGTTCGGCGCTTGGCACGGTCCCCACTAGTAATAATTGTATGTAAATTGACCATTTTTGAATAAATCGTCTTCACCCCATTGACCTGGTAACTAGTACGGACTTGTTCTTGGAACCTTACCCACTCTCTTCGGCCTAACAATCGAATCGAATAGACCAGCGACGCTTCTGTAACGGGAGCGTTACCCACTAGCAGGTACACAGCCGTACCATAACCACATGTACGGGAGTTTACAGGCCCTTCAGACATCAGATCCCTTCAGTTTACAAAATTCATAGCTTATATAAAGTGAGAATGAAGGTTATTTATAACTTACTCTTGCGATACATCATCAAAATGTTTCCTCCGCAAACTGTCTGCATATCTTTGCACCGGTACTGTTACTGTTTCTTCGTATTCGCCTTCGCGTTCATGGCGACTGAGTGTATTTGTTGAACCTGAAAACAATCCTAATCAGTGAATATTTAAAACTAAGCGTATTAACCATTTCTACCGATATAATCAGTCTTACTTTTATTATTTGACTGTGTATTCAAATCTTCATTATCTACTGGTAATTGCTTGTCAATTATATTAACTGTTAGTTCATCCGCATAATCTTCAATTTTTCCATTCAAAACCGTTCTATGTATTTCCTCTTTCAGAGAAAACTCAGTTTTCGGTGCTGGGCCGCTATCAATTCCAAGAATCAATACTGATTCATGATTATTTTCAATGTTAATACCGAATCGTTCTTCATTCTTTTGAACGTTGTTTATCTGCTCTATCATTTCACTATTTGCTGCGTCAATAACGTTACTAGGGACATATTTTTCTTCTTCTTCCTTTTCAAAGTCTTGTGTATCATCTATTATTGTGAGACTGTCTGGTTCAAAGTCAAGTATATCATCTATTTTGGTTTTGCCTCCTATGACGTGTTTAGATTCAAGTACCTTTTTGATGTCACTTTTAAATTCAGTTTCTTCGTCTTCAGCATCGCTGCCGTTATCTGAGAGATCCGTTGTATCGTCTGCATCTCTATCGCCAATAAGGGCTCTGTACTCAGTATTCGAGTTGGGAACTAGCATTGGCACTGGAACGGACTGGATAGTTTTTATCTTCTTCTTTTGGAATAACCAGTTTTCTTCCCACGAACCGTCGACGGCTTGAATGTCGCTGCCTGATACCTCGTCAAAATCGCGATCTTCATTGCCTGAAACATTTCAAAAGCATTGAATAAATCTATAATAATGTTATTAAAATGGAGTGTACCGTAGCTGTGTCGTGGACACGGCTGTGTATTTTATGTAAATACGTGTACGTTACGAATAATATTTTCTTTGAGCATATAATCCGACATTGATTTAAATATAATCCGGATATGAATTTTGGGACACTCTGTATAGCTTTGATCCTTTAGCTATGGAGTGGTGTACCTAATTGAATTTTAGATTCAGATGACAGTTATGTTACTGCAGCATCAAACTCTATTATCCCTATGTTGTTTTCTGAATTGCCTTCCACTATGGAAGCAAATTTACGTCAAAAGAACGAGAGTGGATTTTGTAAGGACCTTTTCTCCGTAATCACTATTTCAATATTTTTTCCCTATTTTAAACGTACATTATTTCAGGAAGATATAGGCTACATTTTATTTATAAAATCGTCGAACTAGAATTTGTATAATAAATTAATTTACCGGTTCTGTGAACAACGTCACCGCCAAATTCTGGGAATGGGACGCGTTTCGGCAACTCCAAAGCATCATCAGTCGTCTCTCCTTCCTCCCAGTCAGACACGTCTTCTTCTTCCTCGCGAAGCTGAAATGAAAATAAATAAATAGTGTTATAAAATATATCTGTTAATCTTACTAGAAACTAAAATCCGGACATTGATTGACGTCAATGTAGCATAGCAATTTTAACAATCTGCTTACTGCACTGCAAAACTTAAAAACGTTTGTGCAATGCAGTGAGTTCAATTTATTAACTTTAAGGCTTTTTTAAGCCAGTGGTTTTAAATGTCTTTAAGGATCTGTGCAGACGCAGGGCTTTTGCCCGCGAAAGACAAAATCTCTGAAAAGTGGAATTGGAATTGATACACCTAGGCACGTTAGTTCTATTTTCTCGATGTCCTAGGGTTTTCTTGGTACGCAGTACTTTTAGTTCCTCGTGTGTGTTATTCGATGTGTGTGATCTATATTTGATGGACAAAAAGTACCCTAAGGCAAGCACTGTCCCTCGTCTGCGTAGGGCCTAACTTAAAACAGAATTCAGAAACTAAACTTATATAGAGGGAGTTTCACTCGCATAGAAGTTGCAAGTAAGTATATTTTATTTAATTATCCCTTTTTTGTGTGGATCCAACGAATGAGAATTTTCTTGCAATAGGTGGAAATATATTTTATGTATAAGTTCGCTCAAACAAGATCTATTTGTTTAGGAATTGTTCCTTTCTTACCTCTTATAGAAAAATGTTATCCATCTGGTTAGATTTCTTTTTTTATCAAGATTAACATTTATCAAGAATTGTAGTGGCAGGGCACACTGCATTTCGCAGGCATTTGGGCAGCCCGTCTGGCGACGGTAACCACCCCCTCATAGAAGACCACCGTGAACACAGAACAGCACGTGTGCTGTTGTGTTTCGGTGAGTGAAGTAAGGGATGCCAGAGCTCATTTCCCTATCCAGTCCGTTATCCTTAATCCTATTGTAGTCGGCAGCGCATTTGCAGCAGCTTTGGCGTTGCTTGTGTTATAGGCGACGGTAGCCACTTACCATCAAGTGGACCGTCAGCCTGTCTGCCGATCTTAACATAAAAACAATAATCATTTGGTATGAACCCATTTTCAATTGTATAAAATGATCACATTTTGGGAGTTCCTGGGAAATTTTTTAAAGAAATATAGAAATGGGAACGAGGAATGAAGATTTTTAATGAAGCCACACTTATCTCTTTGTATACTTTTAAGATAAAATCAAGAAATATTAGGTGAGCTTCTCTTATGGTGAAGTATGTGTATTGAAGTCAGCTTATGTTACCGGGGGAGTGATGTCTCTGGTGTTTCCGGAGTGGAGAGAGCGTGGCGAAGACCGCTCCGAGGGCGTGGGGCTTGCGCTGGCCGAGTGAATTCCGCTGCTTCGTCCACCCGACCCGTTTTCATGTTGATAACGTTCGATCACCTGAAATGCAAGCCAGGCCATTTTCAATGCTGTTATGGTCGTCGGGAGCCCACGATGCTAAATATGCATGGGCGGATCGTGAATTTGTGGGGCCCTGGGCTGAAACAATTTAGGGGCCTACCAAATTACTCAACTAATAGCAATTTTGTCAAAAAACTGTTTTCGATAGTGATGTAGATGATGTAGATATCGCCTATTGTTTCTAGTGAGGGCTGGGGCCCCTTTGTATCCACGGGGTCTACAACCCAAAAAGCCCTTAAGTAGATCCGCCCCTGTAAATATTGGAGTTACTCGTGCGTCGTTGGGACCTATTGCGATACAGGCGACGGAAACCACTTACCATCAAGTGTGACCGTTAGCCTGTTTGACGAACTTTAAAAAAAAAACCAATTTCAAAAACAAAATGCAGTTTCGCACGCTTTAATTTCTCTCGCCTAGTTAGGTAAACGGTTATTTAAAATGTCTTACAAAAATTCACTTTTCGTCGCACTTCCAAAGAACAATTGAGTGTAAAAAAAATCATTATCTTAAGAAAGTTACTTACAATGGAGCTGAAGAGATTGTTCATTTTCTTAATTGACACACGACATGGACGGCAATTATTGTTTTTCTTTATATAAATGGGAATAACACAGTCATATTTAGCAGGTAGATACCTATCATCGTACCGATTGACGTGAATTGAAAGGCTTGCTTGTGAACACACGTACCTAATTGATCACGTAAATAAGGGTTGTCAATATAATTTTATTTATTTAATCGCCGAGGAAACATTCAGCTCTGATAATACAATAGATAAGGAAAGAAAAAAAAAACAGAGTAAATTAGCCAAAACAGTTTCCAAAGATATATTTTACACTAGCTGGTGCCCGCGGCTTCGCCTGCGTTGAAAAATAAAAAATAACCCCTGACTAAATATATATATATGAGCAATGTAACGCCAGGCGTAAGATGATCCCTTAGGAACAGTACTTATTTCTGGATGTCCTGACAACATGTATGCAAAATTTCATGATGATAGGTTCAGCGGTTTAGGCGTGAAAAGGTAACAGACAGACAGACATAGTTACTTTCACATTTATAATATTAGTAAGTATAGATAATTGAGTGAATATGTGTTTATTCAAGAATAAGTCAATGTCAAAACAATGTTTTAGGGCTTGAAATTATATTTAATGTTTAATTATGTTAAAAATAAAACACATTGTAAAAATTAATTATTAAAATTGACTAATTGTATTATTTTTATTGGAACAATTATTTTTCATTAAAACAAAAAAATCTTTATCTTCAAGACCGAAGATAAATCACTTATATGTCGACACCTAATTAGTAGCTACGTTTGTGTTTAGATACAGGGAATTATTGTATGTAGAGTAATGAAAAAAAAAAATTAAAATTAAAAATGGCCTTGAATCAGTAAAAAGTAAAAAAAATATCGCTCTAAAATATGCTTATTATCTATGAGTTGCAATTTTTTATCTTCAATTAAATAATCTACTTGGTCCATATACCTAATGAAACAAATGTCACAAACTACGATGATTAATTGTTATACGAATATTGAGATTATCTAGTAATTATTTTGAATTTGTAAAGGCTATATGACAGTTTTGAAGCTATTTATAGCTTATTTAGAATTTGTAAAGGCTATATGACAGTTTTGAAGCTATTTATAGCTTATTTAGAATTTGTAAAGGCTATATGACAGTTTTGAAGCTATTTATAGCTTTTTTAGAATTTGTAAAGGCTATATGAGAGGTTTTGAAGCTATATAAACACGAGTAACATACAAATCATACTACGTTAAATGCTATCGCAATTATAACGAGAATTATTTTATGAAAATATTTTTTTAAAGTAATTGTAGGTTTTTTGTGTAAACATAAACTATGTACGGTCATTCTATGAATGCGTTTTTGACATTTCTTTATGTCCATTGCATAAAGTTCATTTCCGAATAAACGATACAGAAAATGTATGGAATTGACACTTGTCAGAACAGCACTCTTATTTATAATGGCCGGAGTATAGTAGCCCAACTGAGGCTCCACGCCATTGATAAGAAAAAAATCACTGCTTTGTTTTCCTATTCAGCTCGTTCAAACATAAAGCCATGGTACAATAAAATAATATTTTGGAGTTATTTTTGTTTTAAGTATAATTAAAATGTTTTACGAGAAAATAAATAAAATTTGAATGTCTTGCTTTCTTACAAAAATCGATTCAATTTGGTTGTTTCAAGAAATATTGCTATGTCCCTACAACCAAATGATAGTTTACACTATAAAGACACGATTAGTTTTTCATTTAATTAATTAGTTTCATAAAAGCAGTTTTTTCATATTTCCGAGGACCCGGATGTAGAGAGCCCAGTTGCCAAGGTCATTCGCGTAGTAGAAAACGTCAAAGAAATCATGTGCGTCAACCAACCAAATGTGCACATATGCTGTGGTAAATGCTGTTGACCCCAATTTCAAGTAATGACGTGGGGGGGTCAAGTAATGACCCACGCACTAGGAACCCCTATGGTGATGCTTCATAGGCTGCGGGACCGACCTATTATCAAATGGACTTGATATAAAAAAGATATACCGGCCGATCTTCATATAAAAAAATCTTAAAAAGATCACTTTTAATATTTAAATCTGTTGACAATGCAATAATTACTGGCGCGATCTTATTGTTAACATTTTTATGAAAGCTTTTTTTTACAAGCTAAGTATTAACCTAAAAAAATAGTAACAAAAAATGCGTTATTTATAAATTACATGTTATCGATAGCTGAAGAATGCTGATTGAAATTACGGGAAATCAAGGAAATTAGAGGCAGGATCAGGTTCGGTGACAACTATATTTTTTTCTAACTGATATATACAAAAAGTCATATAAAAAGAGTATAAATAAAAAAACAATTAATTAAACTTAATTATTACTTAATTTAGCAACATAAACATATTTAAGTAATCTTTCACCATAACAAAGTTATTCTAGCTGTTTCAAGCTACATGCTTAAATTAAGCCTTATCCCTTAGCCATTTTAATATGTCAGTAATTAAAATATTAATGAAATAAAGTTTTTTTTTTTTTTTTTTTTTATGTTAAGTCGACAGACAGGCTGACGGTCCACTTGATGGTAGATGGCTACCGTCGCCTATAACACAAGCAACGCTACAGGTGCCGCAAGTGCGCTGCCGACTACAGTAGGATTAAGGATAAGGGATTAGGAGGGGATAAGGAAATGGGCTCTGGCATCCCTTACTCACTCACCGAAACACAACAGCACGTATATGCTGTTATTTCACGGTGGTCTTCTGTAAGGGGGTGGTCACTGCCTCCAGGCGGGCTGCCCAAATGACTGCGAAACGCAGTGTGCCCTACCACTACTTTTCAAATCCAGACCAGAGTCAATTTTTGAAAATTACATTAAAATTTCCAAACTTGACCCCGCCGGGAATCGAACCCGGGGCCCCTGAGACGTTAGGCAAGCATCCTTGCCACTCATCCAACGGGCTGTCAAAAGTGAGCAAAATGTTTGTTTTAGTATTTTTCAATGACTTGGTTAGTAAACTAGCTTGACTTTTCTTTTATTGAAAAATATGAGCTTTTTCTACGTCAAATTTTGTTATATATTATAATGTTATATTATAATGTTATATATAAATTTAACGTGAAACTAACAGATAAAAAAACCAGCTTTGAGAATCAAAATTAACCAAAATGTGATTGAAATTGATTCAGTTACTTGTTTTAACTTTGCTATAGTAAGTGGCCATCAAATAGTGAACCATAAAGTACTTCCATAAAGGCATAACCATAAAGGTCCGCAACTTCGCACGAGTGGCATTCATTCGGTATAGCGTATAACTTTTTTGTTTGTAAACAGATTGGAGTGAAACAAACACTAAATGTTACGGGAAGCTTGCCACAATACATGAGTGAAAACTGCATTCAAATCGGTTAAGCCGTTTCTGAGATTAGCATGCACAAACGCACAGGCAAACAGATAAACAGACACGCAAAAATTCTAAAAACTGTTTTTTTTGACCTCGGTAACATAAGTACAATGTGCACAAATTATTTTTTTTTTAAAATAAATATTAAATGTATTTACAACAGCTCGCTTACGATTTTAATATATGTATGTATATATTTAAAGTATACATATATTAAAATATATACATATATTTTAATATATGTATAATATATGTATAGATTTGTATAACCAGAATGAAAAATAAAATAAAATAAAGAATAATAAACCATATTTCGCTTTTATTTGAAATCCTATGTCATTTATATAACTATTAATATCCAGTTTATAAATTATTAAAAAGACAATTATGTTTTATATTGGTGCTGTAGACATAATAGATTTAGTAATCTGTCTGTCAAAATAAGGAATATGCACATTTTCTTAAATATTTTCATACGATAGGTTAACCGTAAAAAATATTCAGCGCCAGAAAACAGAAATTTACTAACAAAAAAAAAGTTAAAATTAACTGAAAGCTAGTAGCAATTTAAACACCCGCCCTTTTGGCGCGCTTGTCGTGACGTCACAGTCTACAATAACAATCAAATGTTACAAATATCACAAACTCTACATGCTTGTTGACATTTCATAGACTTTGATGTCACATTCGAACTGAGCGTTTCAAGTACATATTTTGAATTTCCCACAGTTTTTTTTTGCACTTTTTAATAATAATTATTTTCTTAACGAAAAAGAAATAATATTAAAAAATATTTACATAGACATAATTCTAAAGCAAAAATGTTGATAAAAAATTGTTTAAGCCTTTTTTTTAATTAGACGCATATTCCCTATTCTGTGCATCAAAACAGAAAAATATTGATTTTTAAATTACAAAAAACAGTTTTACAACTCTCAATTGAGACTTAGTGTATCTAAGGCTTAAATTCATTAGATGTTCAGAGGGTATTTACTACACATCCTTATATTATTAGGTGAATGAAAGGTTACGCAAATTGGGTTTATTTAGAAAAAAAAAAATCAATACTTAACTATGTAATAGCAATTTCTTTAAAAAATGACCTTAGATGGCGTTATACAAATATCTAATTCAAACCGAAACAAAGAATGTATTTTCTCTGTGTAACGAACAATGGAAAACTTATTAAAAAAATAAAATAAAAAAAACTTACCATAGATATTATATAGAGAATAATCAACGCAATGAAAGCGTACAGTGTGCTGAACATGATAGCAATTATTTACGCGTAACAGTACTTACAAGTGATTATAATAAAATGATTAAAACATTGATGCACATTTCCGTAGCGTGTGATAAGCAAATGAGGGAAATGGCGGCCGGATCCAATTAAAAAAAAAAACAAAAACTTACCATTTCGTTCTAAAACACCCGAAATGATTGGATATATCTGCTGTGTGAACAAGCGCTTTGTGTTATCGTGATAAAGAACACCTTTATCTGAAGATAAAAGTGTTGCTTATGCAAAGAGTTCGTTTATTGGGAATTTTTCATGATACATTATCAGAAAATCTAGTTTACAGACGATTTATAAACGGATCTAAAGAGATCCGTTTGGTATTGATAAACAGAAGCAACATTTGCCTAATTTCTTTGCTAAACTTTGTCAAATTGAAGAACTAATTCGAATTAAAATGATGTCATATATGTGGGTTCGAATTTCAAACTGATATATTTTTAAAACAAATACGTTGATAATGACGTTGTTAAAGAGTTTTATCTTTTTATCGCTTATCTCCAAAAACGATGCTGAGCTGTGGACACTGATTAACCGAATTTTGATCATTCAGCGATCTATGGCGATGGCAATGGTAGGCGTTTCTTTGAAGGATATGATCCAAAATACGGAGTCCCCAAAGAATCAGATATCTGTCGATTGCTGTTGTAGCGTTTGGGGTAGACGAGTCTTGCGTTGGGGTAGACAAGTTTTGCGTTGGGGTAGACAAGTCTTGCGTTGGGGTAAACAAGTCTTGCGTTGGGGTAGACAAGTCTTGCGTTGGGGTAAACAAGTCTTGCGTTGGGGTAGACAAGTCTTGCGTTAGCGTAGACAAGTTTTGCGTTAGGGTAGACAAGTTTTGCGTTGGGGTAGACAAGTCTTACGTTGGGATAGACAAGTTTTGCGTTGGGGTAGACAAGTCTTACGTTGGGATAGACAAGTCTTGCGTTGGATAAACAAGTCTTGTTTTGGGGTAGACAAGTCTTGCGTTGGGGTAAACAAGCCTTGCATTGGGGTATTTGTTTTTATAATTAATAATCAATTTTTTTTCTGTACCTAGATAAACTTGAAACTATTATAGGGATAATTGTTCTTCAGAACAAAGGCCTCGATTTTTATAAACGTAAATATAGGAAAAATGCATTCAAACATTTTTGGAAATACATATCGGGTAAGTATTGAATCAAATTCAGTTTTTATAAAAAATTGTAATTTGTTTGATTACAGTAATTAATATTGTGTATCATAATAAAACAAAAAAAAAAATGTTTTAAATCTTTTTTATTAAAAAAATGTGGAATAGGCTTAAACCGCAGGCAGACACACTAAACCCTATTTCTGGAAATTGTTTTTTTATATTTTTTAGAAAAAAAAAATACTTAACACATTTTTCTCTTCTCTATCTATATACATATACAAGCTATTATTAAAGCTCAATCTAAAGCGAAGCCGGGGGCGGGTCTCTAGTTTTGTATAATAGCAATAAGAATATTTCGGGCGTTAAATTTTTACTGTTAAATGTGTGGCTTGTATCTTGTATCGTGATGAGATGAAATTCGTACGCGAGGACTTATTCCCATCCACTTGCTCTAAATCTACTGTACCTCAAAATGAAAATTTCATGCTGGATTCCCAAGAGCTCCCCGAAAAATAAATAATAAATTAAGACATCGGTGCCTACCGATTTCATTCCCAAGCGCTCCAAAGCATTTCTTATTTATGTATATAAAATTTAGTTCCCATTGGCTCGTTTTTGATAAAGTTTTTGAGCCCGTGGGAAGAATTTCATATTTAATTAATATTCAATTTTACTCTTGGAGCTGCTGGGAACGAAATCGTGGAGCGGGTGGGAATAGGCCCGTATAAGATTTACTATAGTAATGTAGTATGTAGTACTATAGTATGTAGTGCTATAGTAAAATATGTAGTAACTAAAATTTTGATTTAGTTTGAATTTTCATGAATAGAAGAACATGTAGGACTTTTAGTACTAAACGCATTTTCCCTAATGTTTTTTCGATTCGTGAATGTTTGTGACAGCCCTAGATTACAACATCTGCTGTGAACCTTTAATAAAAACACTCGTTTGGCTTCTTGCTATAATAAGACTTGTGGCCCCTACCAAAGCACTTACGGCAATATGTGTCCTATTCAATAGCACATTTTATTTAAATTTTCTGAAAATGAAAAGTTTCAGAGAAGCTTATATGTATTCAATTATTAAACAATAAATAAATATTTTGTTGTTGAAACTCAGTTGTATGGGCATGGGCGGATCGTGAATTTGTGGGGCCCTGGGCTGAAACAATTTAGGGGCCTACCAAATTACTCAACTAATAAGTAGCCATTTTGTCAAAAAACTGTTTTCGATAGTGATGTAGATGATGTAAATATCGCCTATTGTTTTTTTTTTATATTAGATGGGTTTGCTCTTGACCAGCATCTATCCATGTAGGAAGGATGAGGCCGAAGATGGAGCGAGCTCACCCAGAAGATGCCTATTCACTCGAACCTTGAAAAGATTTGGGTTATATGAGCTCGGAAATACAGACGCCGGCAGGGAGTTCCAATTTTTTAGTGGGGGCTGGGGCCCCTTTGTATCCACTGGGCCCTGGGTTACAGCCCAAAAAGCCCTTAAGTAGATCCGCCCCTGTGTATGGGCCAGTTAGTCGCCATAATTTCGGGCGTTGTTAAGTTGATGTTGAATGGTTAAAGTTAAAATAGGTACACAAAGTACCCACTCACATACTCACAATAATGTTTTTAGTTGAAGTAAAGTTATAATTAAATTAAGTATAATTTAGTTAAGGCAATTTGGTGAATGGAAATGCTGAGCTATGGAAAATTGTACAGTAAGACAACCCGCGGCTCTTATTTTGTTTATTAATATGAACGTGTTTATGAAAAAGTAAAGCCTTTTTTAATGTGACAATCGTCAGACAGACTGACGGTCCATTTGATGGTAAGCGGTTACCGTCCCCTATAAACATAAGCAATGCCACAGGTGCTGCGAGTGCGCTGCAGACTATAGTAGGATTAAGGATAAGGTATAAGGAAGGGATATGGTTAAGGATAAGGGATTAGGTGGGGCGATAGAGAAATGGGCTCTGGCATATCTTACTCACTCACCGAAACACAATAGCACGTATTCTGTTATTTCATGGTGGCCTTTTGTAAAGGGTGGAGCCTGCCGGTAATCGAACCAGGGACCAATAAGACAGAGCGCTAAAAGATAAGCAGCAGCTTAACCACTTGACAACTTTAGCGTATCTAAAAAAAAGGACTATTAAGACTGAAAATATGCTACATCTTGCCACCAGATCAATTAAAAAAAAACATAAACGAACGAACGAACAGATGAAACAAGAGACCTTTACTTCCATGAGTTTTAATGTTTATGTCAAGGTGCAGCAAGTGATTAAACTCATAATAATTACCGTGAATAATTTCTGCTAATATCACTTGTTATTTTGCGTCTGTACCTACGTATCTTACCTTTAGCTAGAGCCTACGTTGTGACAACATTTCGATAGATGGCGTACACGACATTTAAATATGGAATTATAGAATTGCAATGCATTATATTTATTTTTGCAAGTATTTCTTGCCTGTTTGTAAAAAAAAACTTTACTTGTTAAAGGTAGGATCAAGGATCAATGGAATCCAAAATCAAAGGAAATTGTTCAAAACCAGGCAATTTTTTATTTTAACTTACACTTTGGAGGCTTTGGTAAAAAAATTCTTTCTTAATTTCAGTAAATTCCTGTGAATATTTCAGATTTTGTAAATGAGGATAACATTTAAAAATTAAAAATTATTACTTTATTGGGACAATTGGATTTTTAATACTTTCAAACTTAAATATCTACGAAATTCCATTACCAAATTACACGACATTTTCCCCGTCAAATCTATAATTTCTTCTTAACTAATGGTACATACAAGTTTCAACCATTAAAACGAAAATACTGATGACCCGAACTCCATGCAAAACCGATTGATCTCCTTTACTAACTTTTTCAAACAAAAGTACTCTATGTGCAGTTTGAAATGGGATACTCAACTGCTCACTATTGCATTGAATCATAAGGAAAATAATTTATATAGGAAATGTAATCTTTATAAGAATGACAAACAAGAAATAAACTGACCTTATTCAAAATGGCAGTAGCCAATAAGTCTTCGTAGGTTGAAGATTCAATGGGCGGCGTTCTGGAAGGTTCTCTCGCGTAACGCGACAACGCCTGCAAAGATGTCGCCTCCTCCACGACACGAGCGACAAGTCGCTTCAACTGGGCATGCGCGCCGCTCGCACCGCTAGACTGACACGGCGAACTTGAGCGAGACGGAAGGTCTGGAATATTTTGAAAAATAACACTTTTTTTTATTTATTTTAAAAACTAACTCGATTGGTTCAGCATAAACACCTCTAGCTGTACGTATAAAGGCATCGTGATATATGCAGAGCAAACTGCGTTTAGCAGTCATAAGCTGGGCAGAACATCTGGTGCCACCACCTTACGGAAGACCACTGTGACATTAAAACTCATTTGTTGTATGTTTCGGTGAGTGAGTAATGGGATGCCAGAGCCTCCCTTATGCCGTATAATTTGTTCTCCTTATAACATATCCTTTCTGCTATCAAGGTTAACAGCATATTTGTTAGGTACCTCTATCGTGTTGCTTGTGTATTTGCAACGGTAACCACTTACCATCAAGTGTCCGTTAAGACGTCCCTTCAAAACATCATCATGCATGAGAATTATTAAGATTTGTATGTAATAATTTTGTAGGTGGGTATTGGTAGCATGCAAAGGTATTTTTGCTACTGACAAAAAAGTATTACATCCCTAGATAGAAGCAAAGAAGAAGAGTTTACGGTATTTTCTCAGATTGCGTAGCTAATCGACAAATAGGCTAAATAAGTAGAACTATATGAATAAATACTCACTCTACAGCTACAATTTCTTTATCCATATTGTGTAATTAGAGAGAGAGATAGGTAAATATACTCAAACAGTAGCGTGAATGAGATAACCATATGAATCACTGCTACGTATCCACATTTTTAGCGATTGAATGAAACTGAGACCACTCGACTCACTTTATAAAAACCACGCACGGATAGTCACATATATCTAACTTTTTGCTTCTATCTAAGAATACATCTTTAAAATAAGGTTAAATATTGAATTAATATACAATTATTATATGTTTAAATATAATATAATATTATTGTGTATTGAAAAACACACAAACAGTGCTTCGTAATAAGATATATGGATAAATATACGTGTGATATATTTATATAGACAAATCAGTACTGTGTTGACTAGCATATAAAGTACAATCTGCCTTACAATCTAACCGCATCTTAGACTACGCAAAAGGCGAATTTTAAGTTCGATTCTGTCGCGTATTTTTTATTTTAATACTAAAGTAACTAAATAAATAAATATTAGGTCGGGGAAAAAGTCTTTTCGCATTTAGTATGTATAAACTTGTAATAAAATATCTTTGGCTGTACTGTTTGTATCTGGCTGGTTTTGATGACATTAAAAAGGTTACATTTCAAAGAAAGAAACAAATTAGTAAAATGTTGTTTCCAGCTATTTTTCATTTGTTTTTCTTTCTGTCAAAATGAGTAAATCTAATGAAGAAATTCGATACATTTTAAAATTTTATTACAAAAAAGGAAAAAATGCTACGCAAGCCGCGAAAAAAAAATTGTGATAATTGTGATGTTTATGGACCTAATGCAGTGTCAGTAAGAGTAGCCCGAAGATGGTTTAAGTGTTTTCAGACCTGGAATTTTGATGTCAAAGATGTACTTCGCTCTGGCCGCCCTGGTTACGGATAAAATGGACGCCATTTTTGAAAAAGTGGAACAAGATCGGCGTATCAGTCGTTACGACATAGCTGAAGAACTGGGAATTGACCACAAAACTGTTTTGACCCATTTAAAAAAAGCTGGGTACACAAAAAAGCTCGACATTTGGGTGTCACACGAGCTCACTGAAAGAAACCTTATGAATCGTGTACTCATTTGCGATTATTTATTGAGACGTAATGAAACCGAACCGTTTTTCAAGAGATTGATAACTGGTAATGAAAAGTGGATCACGTACGACAAGAACGTCCGAAAAAGTTCGCGGTCAAAGGTCGGTCAGGCTTCACAGACTGTGCCAAAACCCGGGTTAACGCAATAAGGTGATGCTGTGTGTTTGGTGGGATTGGAAGGGCATTGTTCATTATGAGCTTTTACCGCCGGGCAGAACCATCGATTCGGATCTCTACAGCCAAAAACTGATGAGATTAAAGCAAGAAGTTGAGAGAAAGCGGCCGGAATTGATCAATAGAAAGGGTGTCAATAGATTGATCAATAGATCTTTCATCACGCCAACGCTAGACCACACACATATTTAACCACTCAGCAAAAATTAAGAGAGTTTGGCTGGGAGGTGTTTATGCATCCGCCATATAGCCCTGACCTTGCACCTTCAGATTTCCTTGCACCTGTCACTTCAGAATTCTTTAGGCAGTGTCAGGTTAACATCAAGAGAAGACTGCCAAAACTACTTGTCGCGTTTTTTTGATCAGAAGTCCCAAAATTTCTACAGCAACGGGATCATGGCAAAAAGTCATCGAACAAAATGACACATATGCTGTAATTAAATGTAAATTGAGTTTTCACTTAAAATGCGGGGAAACTTTTCCCCAACCTATTAATTGATTTCTATAGAAAAGTTGTAGAGCTTGATGATGCCTACAAAAAAGTCAGCGACAGCATTATATCTAACTAGTGTATTCAAAAATAATGAAAATAATTAGGTGATCTTTATTGGCCATATTATCAACAATTAAGAATCCTTATCAAAATCACCAACTTTATCGTAACAAGTAACAATACACGTGATTTATTATTTATTTTTGGACGTATGGTTAAAGAGATAATTGTATAATTGACGAGCCCGTTGGATGAGTGGTTAGGGTGCTTGCCTTAACGCTCTGTTCTAGGGTTCCCGGGTTCGATTCCCAGCAGGGTCAACTTTGAAAAATCAACTTTTCAAATTTGGCTCTGGTCTGGATTTGGAAAGTAGTGACAGTAGGGCACACTGCGTTTTCGCAGTCATTTCGGCAGCCCGTCTGGCGGCAGCAACCGCCCCCTTACAGAAGATGACCGTGAAATAATAGCACGTGTGCTGTTGTGTTTCGGTGAGTGAGTAAGGGATGCCAGAGCCCATTTCCCTATCCACTCTTAATCCCTTATCCTTAATTCTACTGTAGTCAGCAGCAGCTTGCAGCAGCTTTGGCGTTGCTTGTGTTATAGGCGACGGTAGCCACCTACCGTCATCAGCCTGTCTGCCGACCTTAAAATTGAAAAAAAATAATAATTGTAAAGCGCGACCGCGCCATGAATCCACAGAGGCAGTGGAAGTACATAGATCAATCAAGATGCGTACGATTCCACGCGGGCGAACCCGCGGGCACAGCTAGTATTTCATAAAAGCGCTGTTTGCCTGACTGTACTGTGTTTAACCAATGTTGAACGCAATCAGTCAACTCGAGTTACACTTAATTTGAGTGTTGCTAAATATTAGATAGGTAATAAATTATTATGCCGATGACTGATGCGTTGTGTCACACCGAAATAAACAATTATAATCGCTTGTACCTCTCGTATCATAATGTTATATATAATATTATTTAATGATTATATAAATTATTTAAATGATAATTAATTATATCTTGGATATTTCTGATACAACTGAACTCTATTATAAGTTGGCCTCATAATGGTTTTATTAATGAACTAGCTGCGCCTGCAACTACGTACGCGTGGTGCTCGGTATAACGCGTAACTTTTTTTGTTTGTAAACCGATTGGAATAAAGCAAACACTAAATGTTACAGGAAGCTTGCTACAATACATCAGTGAAAACCGCATTCAAATCGGTCAAGCCGTTTCTGAGATGCGTGTACAAACGCACAGACAAACAGACAAAAATTCTAAAAAACTATTTTTTTTTGACCTGGTAACATAACGTAAGTTGTATAAATTGTTTTTTTTTTTTTTTTTTTTTTTTGCAAAAATATTTAATGTACACTACCTACAGACACGGTTCGTTTACTATTTTATTATATGTATGGAATAGAATAGAGAAATCAATAAAAGAAAAATCTGTTTGTTTTTAATTATAAAAAAAAAAACACAAAAAACTTTTCTTTTTTAATAAATATCTTTTCAAAATTTGAAAAATGGTTCTCTCCCACCACGAAAATATTTAATGTCAATTAAAACATACATTGGTAATTTTTTTTCTTGACAAAGGTCTCGATATTCATTTTTTTAAAAGCTTGTAGTCTGTTTTAAATAATATCTATACATATTGCAATACAAAGTCGCTGCCCCCTTCAGTCTGTTTCTCTTAACTTCTTCAAAACACGCAACGGAATTTGATACAGTTTTCACTAATGGAAAGGGTTTTGCTTTGCTCGAGCTGCCTTAATTAATTAAGTATAATTGTACTTTATATATGTTTCTTTACTCTTATCTATAGATCTATACTAATATTATAAAGCTGAAGAGTTTGTTTGTTTGTTTGAACGCGCTAATCTCAGGAACTACTGGTTCGAATTGAAAAATTCTTTTTGTTTTGAATAGTCCATTTATCGAGGAAGGCTATAGGCTATATAACATCACACTACGACAAGTAGAATATATAAGCAGGGTCCAGTACCGCGCGCCCCATGCGCACGCCGCCGCCGTATGAGCCGCAGCGAAGTGTGGCCGAGTTCAGCTAGTTATTATAAAATAGTCGCTTGTCCGCCTCTGTCTGTTTTTTGCTAATATCTTCTGAATCACCTAACGAATTTTGATACGCTTTTCACTAATGAAAACAGATATAAGTGAGGAAGTTTTGTGTATATAATTTGCAGAAAAATCTTGCATCCTTGCGAAGGTGGGAGACGCTAGTAATATACTATTTACTTGTCGCAATTCAATAGTACTTTTCTTTCATGTACCCTTTCTTGTTAGAAATTGTATCTAAAATAGTACGACAATTGAAAGGTGTTTTTGCTGTTTTAATAATTTATTTTGTTTTTATATGAAGTGAAAAAAGTAAAATAAACTTTAAAAAAGTAAAAGATTATATCAAGTAAAAAATGAATTTTTAAATTTTATATTTACGTGATGGTGGGTGGCTACCGCCACCTATAACACAGAGTACGTTAAAGGTTTAAGGATAAGGAATTAAGAATGGGCTCTGGCATCCCTTACTTACTCATCGTAACACAACAGTATATATGCTGTTGTTTCAAGCTGGTCTGCCGTGAGGAGGTGGTCACTGCCGCCAGACGGGCTGCCCAAAATAACTGCGGAACGCAGTGTGCCTTGCCCAAAGAATTGGAAACTTTTAAATTTGTATTATGTAATTAACGGCTACTCGTAAAACTTTTTTAATGATAATGATGACTAGACAATGTGATTATAAGTACGAATTCCAGTGAGCCCATTCGATCGTGTATGTTTACTTAGAACTAGTGCAATGTATAGGGTAATATTTTTTCACACATCACTCACTTTCGCCACAACGCCGCACGTAACGCCAATTTGTGACCACTTTCGTCACATTATTATGTGACAAAATTGTGCGACAAATGTATGTGATCGTCCGTTATTCGCTAGAAACGTTAGGTCTACAATTTCCGCTCTCTTTACTTGATACTAGGCTATTTTATTTATCCCTGGGGTGGATCGGAGTTGTTGCCTCGGCAGAGCCCGGTCCACCCCGCTCAAAGGGCAAGGAGACACCGGGGAGTTTTAGTGGGTATTCCCATGATCAGGCGCTGGGCGACCCCCCACATACTCCTGCCGTCTAGCCAGCAGCAGGAGATCTGTAAGCGGATTACTCCTCGTCAAAAAAAAAAAGGGCTATTTGATTTATAGTTATATCATATAAGTATAATACTTAATACCGTTGGTATTAGGTGAATTAGGTGAAGCGGTGACATCTATCGGATTTGGGTAGAACTGCTTAGAACATAACGCTTTTTAGTTAACGCTTGTACTAATTTTATTTCTCATAAAATTTCCATACCGGGGGCCTTATATAAAAATCAATTCTTAATGAGTAAACTCCAAAATAGGGTATCTACTTTGATTTTTAAAAAACAAAGCAATGTACTACATATAGGCTTTTATATTTTTAAATTTAATAAATGGAACCTTCCACCCTTTACTGGTAAGTAATTTTTACTTGTACGAGAATGTTACAATGTTAAGAGCTCCATTAAAAATCGTCTGGCTCCTGAAGGCATCGAACATTATAATTTAATCGCCTTAACCTTGAAGTTTACTTGTCGAGGTACATATCTCATTAAAGTGTAAAAAATTAAAATCCTGTTTGACGAGTTCATTTTAAAATGATGGAAACGCGTCAATGTTTACGCGACTGGTCGTCCTTTGCAAGTACGTCAACTTTTATGTAAGCCTGCACTGCATTGACATCGCCAAGTCAATTTAACCAGTATTCCTTAGGCCGTAGGGATCTAATTGGTTGTTATGGTTGTGTAAAGTGTACTTTTTTGACATTTATCAAGGTGATCGAATATTTACACTTATGCTATGTATACAAGGGATTAAATATAATTTTTTTAAATTTATTATTATAGTCGACAGGTTGACTATGCACTTAAGAGTATGTATTTCCTTATGGTAAAAATACTAAAACCTTTATGTAAACTTTTTGTAGAATCACAACACGTTCATAATAAATATTATTTGTAAACACTGTTTTTTTAGGCTTTAAGTCTTTTAAAGAACCTTTATATAGAAAAGCAATGAAGACCAATTTTCTATAAAAACAGGTATTTAAAGCAAATAAGGACAAATTTTAATTAAAATATGTAGTAGTTATGGCATACTGCATTCAGTAATTATAAATTGGAGTCAGTCTGGCGACAGTAACCACAGCCTTACAGAAGATGATCAGACAAGAAGTTTGATAAGTTACAGCTTAGCTCTCTACTTAAGGCTCGCCACTGGACACTTTAATCTCTTCTTCGTGAAATGTTATGGATTATACACCATGCTGATTGACTGGAATTCGCTATTAGAAAACACTATATTTAAACCATGCATTGTATTGAAAAAGAAAAAAAAGATCCGACGGTACTTCAAACTGCATTGGCCACATTGGCCTCTGAGAGTTCATCTCATTGGCCTATAAACGCATTTTTTTTGCAAATGATATACATAAACCTCCCTTGTTAATTTTTCTCTCCATTAGTGAAACCCGCATACCCAACGTATTCCCTTAGTGAAAAACATTGAATGTTATGGGGAGCTTGCTACAATACATCAGTGAAAATTGCATTCAAATCGGTTAAGCCGTTTCTGAGATTATCGTGCACAAACGCACAAACCTCGGTACATAAGGACCTCAGTAACATAAGTACAAAGTTTACAAAGGTTTTTTTTAATATTTAATGTATATTTAATATATATGTATAAAATTAATTATTATTTAATAATATAGTAAAATATCAAGTCTTACATCGGCACGCGCTACATGCGCAACATAAATATTATTATTTGAAAAAACATTGTGACATTTTTATAATAACACGCCAAAATAAATGGGTATAACTTCAAAAAATTAAAATAAAATAAAAAACTTACCAAATATTTCCTCAATCCAAAAACAAGACACATAGAGGAAGATAGCGACTCCCAGCCAAAATCCAACTGCTAATACGAACAGATATTCCCACATTTTCTTTAGTATGTCATTTCACATCACAGTCTCTTTTAATTTTTTTCTGATATATTAAATGTTGTCAATTTTACTTAAAAGAATAATTGAAACAATTTTAAAATATACTATTTAATATTATAAATGTGAAAGTAACTCTGTCTGTCTGTTACCTTTTCACGCCTAAACCACTAAACCGATCATCATGAAACTTTGCATATACGTTGTCGGGAATGTAGGAAAGGACATAGGGTACCTTTAATCCAGAAAAAAAGTACCGTTCCCGAGGGATCATCTAACGCTTGGCAAATCTATAACTGCAATAAAGATGTTAAGCGTTATATTGCTCATATATTTAGTGCCAGGCGTTATATTTTTCAACGCGGGCGAAGCCGCGGGAACCAGCTAGTATATTACTAAATGCGAAAGTTTCTGAGGAGGAATGTATGGATGGATGACCTCTTTCACGCAAAATAGGGGATCGGACAAATTTTCAGAAAGTGTTTTAAATTAATCTTCATGGATATTTATTCCCACAAAAAATACTATTTTATTTATTTATAGCCTTTTAGGTACTCAAAATCATGTTTTAATATTGTTTGTTTGAAAATGCCGCCAAAACGCCACGATAGTTCATCTGAGAGCGCGTAACGTCATTTGTGGTCATATCATAACAAAACAGCTGCATTGGCATAAGACAATGATTGCCCACAAATGACGTCACGCACTGTGATTGGTGTTTCAGTATAGATTAAAAATATTGTAAATAATAAAATTTTATTTCTTCATTTAAAAATATTTAAATGAATTATATTAAATTATTATTCGATAAATAATCGTAAAAAATTATATATTTTCTTTCTAAGTACATTTTAGATTTTAATCTGATTACTGTCCGATCCCCTATTAGCTAAACGGATTTGGTTTAAATTTGGCATACAGGTAGTTTATTACCTGGATTAACATATAGGATATTATTTAACCTGGAAAAATATGAAATTCCTGTGGGATTTCCAAAAAAATAAACTAACCGCTTACGAAGTCGCGGGCACAGATGGTTTGATATACTTAAATTTAAGGCTATCTTTATAACTAGAGCGCTAATCTTAGAACTGTTGTAGCGTAAAACGTGTTTTCGCGAAAACACAAATTAAGACTGTTTTTTTTTGGTTACTGTACTTCAAATGGTAAATTTGGATAAGTCTTGTTACCAAATGCAACATTATCTTTGTAAAGGTTTTTAAGTAATGGAGTATCTGTTGAAGAAGCAGGAAAATGAACGCATCTTGGGCGAATTTCAGCTTGTTTTTCAAATTTATTCATGAAAATAAATTATTTTGTTCATTACAAGTATTTCGTGTTAGTAAAAAAATTTATCGATTGTTTGATTTGACATTCGGTTATTAAATATAATAATGACTAGCTGAGCTCACAACTTCATACAGTGTATACGGTTTTATAATAAACTGCCTGAGATGATCAGAACCTTATCTATAAATAAATTTAAAGTTGTCATTAAAACCAAACTCCTCTCGAAAGGTTACTGATTATTTAAGTGACAATGAAGCCTGGAATTAAAGCCTGGATTCGGAGCTCATACTATGCTTAGTATTGTATATTTACTTTAGGTATTAAGTGTATGATTATAATTGTTGTAATTTTTATATTGTAAAGATGACAAAAAGAATAGTATCCTGAGTTTCTTTCGGGGTTTCTTCTCAGGATCGTCATCTTGGCTTTTTTCCGAAACCCTGGTAAATTTAAATTTAACTGGTAATTCTAAATGACGATCATAAGAGTTTCTCGGAGAAACCTAATTGATAAATAAATATTTTGATTTTGATTTTTGATTTTCATACGAGTGTTATTCGGGTATCCGGTATAACTTTTTTGTTTGTAAACCGATTGGAATGAAACACTTAAATGTTACGGAAAGCTTGCTACAATACATCAGTGAAAACCGCATTTAAATCGGTTAAACCGTTTCAGAGATTAGCGTGCGCAAACGCACATACAAACAGACAAAAATTGTAAAAACTCTAATATATATATATATAATTAAATTAACTTTATTAGATAACAAAACGATAATTTGTGATAAAAATAAATAAGAGAGGCGTAAATCAATCGCTGATCAAGACACCGAGGTCATCCAACTATACAAACTTGTAACGCCATATAAAAGCCATAACTCACGGTAAAAGTGAAACCAGACGAGACAACATCCCTATTTGATCGGAGAATGGACATACGAGTACTGCATCTCCACGCCCGATGCAGGAAACGCAAACGCTTTCCAACAAGACTTATGCTAGTGAAAACATTATTGTAATCTAAGTGGAAATTATATTTTAAACTAGTGACCCGCCTCTGGCTTTGAATGGAAATTTTATCCTTCTCTCCATTAGTGAAGGGTTTATCACTTTTTCCATAAGTGAAACCCGTATAAACCGTATAATTAGAAGAAGAAGAAGAAACACATAGACCAGGGGGCCTAGCCAAGATGCGCAAAGGAAGCGTTTGCAATAGTTTGCATCTTGGCTAGGGCCCCTGGACGGCGACCTTTTTTCATAACTAGCTGTGCCCGCGGCTTCGTACGCGTGGTATTCGGAATAGCGCGTAACTTTTTTTTGTTTGTGAATAGATTGGAACACCAAATGTTACGGGAAGCTTGCTACAATACATCAGTGGAAACCCCATGAAAATCGGTTAAGCCGTTTCTGAGATTAGCGTGCACAAACGTACAGATAAACAGACAATAATTCTAAAAACTATTTTTTGACCAACCGAAGAGTTATTTTATTGCATTTTTAACGAAAAAATGTTGGACGTGATTCTTTAAATTTACATAGGTAAAGAAAACGTTTTCACTGACGTATTTTAACAAGATTCCCGTAACATCCAATCTTATTACAAATACCACGACTCATCTAGTTTTATAATAATTTTAAAACAAATAGTCATAGTTATAGGTTGTTTTATATATTAATGACGTAGGAAATCTAGAGAAGGTTTTTATTTAAATAAATACATAATAAGAAATGTGGCACAGGAATAATTGCGTAAAAAAATATTCGCTACGATTTTGAACAAAAGAGATTGTACATTTGTTGTACGTCCAGTAAAAAAAAAGAATTTTAATTATAAAAAATGTAATTAATATATATTATATACAAAAAGTCAGTTCATGTTCGTTTATCCGGTTTTTTCTTTCTAATTCCTGAATTAATTTAAATGTAGTTTGATTATTACTTTTTTTTAATAAATAAATCCCAATTAACTAACTTTTAAATGTAAAAATTGCAATGACTCTCAGTCAATAAAACAACTTCAAAGCCGTATTCAATTTCAAATACAAATAAAATATTGATTGAGGAAATCAATATTCAGTATCATGGAAATAAACTCTGTGTAATACGTGTTTAATGGTAAAACCATATGATGTTCGCTAAAGATGAAAGTGGTTTAACAACAGGTAAAGTTTGTTTTAAATAAAAGAGACAGATTGTGTGATGGATAGATGCGTCCTTGTCGCACGTTAGGGAAATTAAGCAGGAAGTATTATGCGGAGTTTTCATAAGGCTAATGCAACCTTATTCCGACATAGACATCCAAAGATAATTTAACAATCAACATAAACAGTTTTTAAGGAATACATTAATTTACCTATATATTATACCTACTTTTTATACTTCGGCCATTAATATAAGAGTGCTGTTCTGACAGGTGTCAATTCCATACATTTCCTGTTTCGTTTATTCGGAAATGAACTTTATGCAATGGACATAAAGAAATGTCAAAAACGCATTCATAGAATGACCGTACTATATATATTTATTTGAAATATTATACAATAAACTTCCTCTTTTATCGCTCTTTCCATTAGTGAAAACCATATCAAAACCCGTTGGGTGGATTGAAAGAAATTAGCGAAGAAAGTGACAGAAAATAACGATTTTATTTTATAATACACAGTGGCCGCTTTATAATTTTATAATACGCCTCCGGCTACTCACGAATGCAATTAGTTTTTATTATATACTAGCGTTCCGCCCTCGGCTTCGCCCGGGATGCAATTTTTATATATATAAACATTCCCCGTTTATCCCTCTTTCCATTAGTCAAAACCGAATTAAAATCGGTCTACTCTTTCACACGTGATGCCGAGACCAAGGCAAATAGGGATTCATTTTTATATATTAAAAAGATTTAAACCTTCCATGAAAAATTACCTAACTGAAACTGAAAACCGCATCAAAACCCGTAGTGTGGTTTAGGAGGGTTAGCGGATATACAGACAGACAGGCAGACAGACAGTGATTTCAATTTATACCTTCTAAGTAATGATAAGGATGCGGTATAGATATAGATAATTTTGTAACAGAATAGTATATTTCATTACAAGTGCGGAAAGGCTGTCATTGCAAAGAGTTCCGACAAATGTCTACCCGAGCCGAGGCGCAGCCGAAGGCGAAGGTTGACAGTCGGAACAAGTTGCAATGACGGTTCCGCACGTGTACTGAACGACTATTTTTAATACAGTTGCGAAAAAATGAAGCAATTTAATAAAACAAACAACTAAACTCGCAAAGAAAATTTCTGGAAAATGGCGCCAACCGTAGAATATAAGCAGAGATTTTTTTTTTCAACCATTCTGGTAGGCAAAGGAAACTATGCCCATACAGCCAAGTCTTCAGTAGAATTTTTTTATTGATTTGAAATGAAAATGAAATTTAATGAGATGAAATGAAATGAAACCTAACCTAACTCATTAAATCAAATCATTAAATCTGATATTGAAACAAATTCGTAGCTTCTTTTTAGAAATATACGTATTTGCATGAATCATAAAAACTTTTTAGTAAAAACTTCATGGTTGATTTTTCTTTTTAATAGACATTATTTTGACAGTTGGGAAAGAGAACGCACGAGTGCGGGAAAGGTAAAGAAAAAGCACGAGTGTGTAATAGCCCACATCCCGAACGCTATACGTCCCTGCAATACGCCACTTTTTGAGCAACTGTATTAAAATAGTATATTTCATTACAAGTGCGGAAAGGCTGTCATTGCAAAGAGTTTCGACAAATGTCTACCCGAGCCGAGGCGCAGCCGAAGGGCGAGGGTTGACAGTCGGAACAAGTTGCAATGACGGTTCCGCACGTGTACTGAACGACTATTTTTAATACAGTTGCGAAAAAATTAAGCAATTTCATAAAACAAACAACTAAACTCGAAAAGAAAATTTCTGGAAAATGGCGCCAACCGTAGATTATAAGCAGAGATTTTTTTTCTTCAACCATTCTGGTAGGCAAAGGAAACTATGCCCATACAGCCAAGTCTTCAGTAGAATTTTTTTATTGATTTGAAATGAAAATGAAATTTAATGAGATGAAATGAAATGAAACCTAACCTAACTCATTAAATCAAATCATTAAATCTGATATTGAAACAAATTCGTAGCTTCTTTTTAGAAATATACGTATTTGCATGAATCATAAAAACTTTTTAGTAAAAACTTCATGGTTGGTTTTTCTTTTTAATAGACATTATTTTGACAGTTGGGAAAGAGAACGCACGAGTGCGGGAAAGGCATGGAAGTATTATATATAGTACTTATTACTTCCATGGGGAAAGGTAAAAAAAAAGCACGAGTGTGTAATAGCCCACATCCCGAACGCTATACGTCCCTGCAATACGCCACTTTTTGAGCAACTGTATTAAAAAAGAGGTTTTATGCCACTTGTGTGCCTCATAACTGTGTTACAAGTGGAAAACGTGTGTTTTCCACTTGTAACACAGGTAACGGACGCCAAGTACATCGCTTAGTAGATGAGTTAGTTGTTGAGTGTGGCCTTCGGTATGTTGCGGTGGATGTCATAGATAATTTTCCTCGAAACTGTACTAAGTGGAACGACTTCGATGAGCCGGATAGCGAACTATGTGTTGAATACGTAAACCAAATACAAGGCTTTGTATTCAATACTGTGGAGGTATCGGGTTACAAAATTCAATACCGGTCGAGCTCATTAATTTGTTACTTATTTGGACTCGTTTTGTTTAATCATGGGATTTTTGGTCACACCAAAAATAGTGACTATTTTGGATAGTCACTATTTTTGGTATATTTTTGTAGAACAGTTTTTTTTATATATATTTTTTACGGCAATTTGTCTGATGCTCCACACAATGGTATGTGGCTATGGCTACCGTCGCCTATAACACGAGCAAAGTCATAGCTGCTACAAGTGCGTAGCCGATAAAGAAATAGCCAAGGCTAAAGTCCCCAAGTAGGTAAGAATAAGAACTCATAGGATTTTGCTAGGCAATACAACGGAAGTAGAGTCAACTTTAAGAACCTCAATTCCAAAGTTGGGCCTCTTGGGAATAGAATCTGGGATCCGTGCTAACTTTACACACGCGACCAGTTGACGAGCCCGTTGGATGAGTGGTTACGGTGTCTACTTTAACGCTCTGTTGTAGGGTTCCCGGGTTCGATTCCTGGCAGGGTCAACTTTGAAAAAAGAACTTTTCAAATTTGGCTCTGGTCTGGATCTGGAAAGTAGTGGCAGGACGTTTCGCAGTCATTTGGGCAGCCCGTCTGGCGGCAGTAACCACCACCTTACAGAAGACCATAGTGAAAGGGATGCCAGAGCCCATTTCTACCTATCTCCTTTCCTTTCCTACTGTAATCGGCAGCGCACTTGCAGCAGCTTTGGCGTTGCTTGTGTTATAGGCGACGGTAGCCACCTACCATCAAGTGGACCGTCAGCCTGTCTGCCTATCTTAACATAAATAAAAAAAGCTTGGCAATTAAATTATATTTAATTATAAACAAGAACCAAGATGAAAAAAAGAACTGGGAATCTTGCTCAGCGATTGGACTTACCTTGCCATATTATGGAACAATTTTTTCTTGAATTTATAATGTACGAGTTTTTTTTGTATTGTTTTAATTACACTAATTATTTAAGGTGGTTTGCTTTCACATTTTATAGTTACTTGTATACCTTGAACATATTAATTTCAATTTGCTTGACAAATTTTGGTTTAAAAACATTTCGAAGTCATTTTCATCAAAAGCAACAACTAGATTATATTATTAAATCAGGGTAGCGCTTGACTACTATCTCACCTGATGTGAGGTGTAGATGTGGCCGAAGGTGCACCACGCTTACCCAGTAAATGCCCATTTACCCTGGTTTTGAAGACCCCGAGGTTGTAGTTCTGTGGGAACACAGACGCAGGCAATGAGTTCCACTCCTTATCAGTCCGAACAAGGAAGGTGGAACTGAAACGCTTCGTGCGTGATCGAGGTACTTACATCGACCACGAAGGGATGAAACCCCCGCCCACGCTTAGTGTTCCGCAAGTGGAACGGTTCCGGTTGGATTAATTCGTACAGAATAGATGCACAAATAATTTAAAAATAAACTAACAATTATATAATCGAAATTGAATAGGAACTTAGTTTCAGAGATTAGCTAGAACTAAATTTGTTTCGGAAATTCTGCAGTAATGTTTATTCTTAAGACGGAAATAATGGTTAGTAGTTGTTCAAGCGATTTTTGTATACGATTCGATTATACTCTAACAATAACTCGATGCGATATTCGAAATTATACAAAACGAAATATGTTTACAAAACTTAGGCAGCCGTTTTCCTAAACGAACTCGGTATGAGATTCTGAGTACAACATTAACTCATAATATTTGTAAGTTATTTACCACACCATCTTCTAGTTAAAAAATTATAATAATAATACAAACGTCTTTAATACATTTTAAAAATTAAAGGTAGACAGACAGGCTGAAAGTCCACTTGAACTTCAAATGGACCTTATTGAAAGAACTATATATTATTGTAGCAAAATATTTGATTTTTTTGTGTGTTTGTTTGTATTTAATAAATTCAAAAACAACTTAAGGGCTTCACTTGGGCAAATGGTGGCGGAGACAATTAAACAGGCCTAGAAATGCTGTTTTTTTGTTTTTACTATTAGAACAATACAAAAAAAAAATATTAATAAAATTTTTTAAACTGACATTAACTTATTAATAGGTACAGGATTCATATGCGCGCAATAAGCCGTTTACAAGAGAATTTTCAATAAAAGTCAAATTCTTCTTGTGTTCTAACTTTTTTTGTGGAGTTTCTATTACTTTAACGAAAATTCTAATTAATACAATTGCTTCTTCACATGTTTAAGTATAATATATATTTTTTTCAAAGCAATTGTCTGGTCTATTTCTTGTAACATCTTCATTAAACAATGGATATTTTTAGTATTCAGCTCCACCTTAACTGATTTTAATAATTCCTTCACCCTTAGAAAGCTACATTATCACCGATTAACTTGGGCTGTATTTTTTTTAAATTAGAGATCTCTACGAAAATTACAATAATGGAGTTGCAGGGCATACTGCGTTTCCTCACAGAAAACCACCGTGAAATAAAAGCATATGTGCTGTTGTGTTTCGGTGGATGCCAGAGCCCATTTACCTATCCCTTCCCAATCCCTTATCCTTAATCCTACTGTAATCAGCAGCGCACTTGCAGCACCTGTGGCATTGCTTCTGTTATAGGCGATGGTAGCCACCTACCATCAAGTGGACCGTCAGCCTATACATAAAAAAAGTATCAACAAATTTGCGAAAACAACCTACTACATGTTTATAGTACCCACAAAAAAGTTCGCGAGGCTATATGCCTCACTGTTATCTTCTTCTAAGTAATAGTCTTCAGTGCTGCAGGTCGTGTCCCTTAAAGTCTTTCGCAGCTGTATCTAAATATTACACTCGTAGTTAAATTGCAATAACAGTTTTTTGTTCAAACTTATCAATCAAAATTCAAATCAAAAGATGACATACGTATTATGATCCTCTAAACATTATTATATTGAGTTATTCGATTACTCGCGGGCAATTAACTCGCGTGAGCCCGCGAGTTTCATGTTTATTTTCTACTTATTATTTTATTAGTTAATTCGCGCGCCAGTATAATGTAAAGTCCGTTTTATATAAAGGTATTAAACAAATTTTTAAACTAGAATATATTTTTTACTACAGGTGCCTATTAAAAAATTCTGTTTGAAACATTTCAAGGAATTATATACGCTCTTTAACAAAAAAAAAAACGATACAAAACTCTATATTATCTAATTAAAAGCAAAATTCCTCAATTTAATCCTAAAACTTTTTTAGTCGATTTTGAACGTTCGGCAATGACAGCAACTGAAGATGTTTTTAGTTTTTAACTCTATTAGTTACGGTGGTCTTTTGTGGTCATTATATTAATTAATTAATTTTCTCAGCTAAATGCACAAATGTTCATCGAGGTTATTCCTCACAGCGGCAGATTGAAAGGTGCAAGACCAATTTAGGAAGACAGGTTTTCTCAAAGTTATATACAAACTTATTTCGATTATCATAACTTAGGTAACGAGAATCCATTGGGAATTTTGAGCTTGAACCTTTTTTAATTTTGACGAGCCCATTGGATGAGTGGTTAGGGTGCTTGCCTTAACGCTCTGTTCTAGAGTTCCCGGGTTCGATTCCCGGCAGGATCAACTTTGAAAAATGAACTTATCAAATTTGTCTCAGGTCTGGATCTGGAAAGTAGTGGCAGGGCACACTGCGTTTCGCAGTCATTTGGGCAGTCCGTTTGGCGGCAGTAACGACCCCCTTACAGAAGACCACCGTGAAATAACAGCACTTGTGTTGAGTTTCGGCGAGTGAGTAAGGAATGCCAGAGCCCATTTACATATCCCTTCCCAATATCTTATCCTTAATCCTACTGTAGCAGCTCACTTGCAGCACATGTGGCGTTGCTTGTGTTATAGGCGACGGTAGCCACCAAGTGGACCGTCAGCCTGTCTGTCGATCTTAACATTAAAAAAAACTATTTAAAAAAATGTAAGGTACACATAATCCATCGTGACATCTTGCGAAAGTGACATTATGCGAATGTGACATTGTGCGCCGGTAGGTATCTATAAAGTTACTGTTCTGTGTGTCCGCTAACTTCTTTTAAACCGCCCAACAGATTTCATTATATTATATTTATTATATAATATATTATATTATATAATTTGCAGAAAAATATAGCAACCGCGTCGAAGCAGAGCGCGGGTTGCTAGTATACAAATAAAATGAGAGTTACTAAATGTAAATAAATGAGGATTAAAATGAGATTAAATGAGGATTAAAATGTAAATAAAGTTTTAAAATGAGGATTTTTTTTAATACGACCCTACTTGATGAATGTAGTAAGTGTCTAATCGAGTTATGAGATTTCGTGAGACACGAGCAGATGCGTGATGTAATACCTCACCTACCTACTTATAGGAAACTGGGTAAGTTATGTTATATTCACAAATATTACACGTAATACCTTTGGCTGTATAATATTAATCGACAGGGTTGTCACTAACGATTATTTCACATATTTTAGTTAATTTTTGTTTTTATTTAGATTTTTTTTTTTATTAAGGATGGGTCTGCTCTTGGCCGGCATCTATCCATGTAGGAAGGATGAGGCCGACGATGGAGCGAGCTCACCCAGAAGATGCCTATTCACTCGAACCTTGAAAAGATTTGGGTTATATGAGCTGGGAAATACAGACGCCGGCAGGGAGTTCCAATCCTTAGCAGTGCGCATCACAAAAGATGTTTTAAAGCGCTTGGTCCGAATTCGAGGGATTTCGACAAGGTGAGGATGGTAACCAGCAGTACGTAGATTTATAAATAGAAAAAATATATATAAAAAAAAGTCATCCACTTTTTCAGAATTTAGTCTATTACTTATAACAGGTTCAGTGATGTAGGCCAGTAGGCCCGGATGGATCTGAATCTGAACCTGACGTTTCAGCAGCCGAACTATTGGCCACTGCGAATAAATTGAAATATTTGTTTAAGTCATTAATCCTAACTAATATTATGAAATGCGAAAGTGAGTTTAACTGTTTGTTGTACAACAGTTACATTTGTCAGTAACATATTGTCAGGGATACTAAAAGGACATAGGATTCTTTTTATCCAGAAAAAAGTACTGCTCCTGACGTATCATCTAAAAATATAAGAAAATCAACGCCTGACTGAAATATAGTAGCAATAAAGATTGAATTAATTATTTCTTACATTTTTTTAAAGCGTAGGAAAGAGCGGCGCGGTCGAATTCGCTAAAACTATGTGTGTACTTATGTAAGCACGTGAGTTTCTTAGGTGACAATTAAAAAAAAAAAAATACCTGCATAAATATAACACTAAAATGTTTATACAAACACAATATTACGACACTAACCTCATGCGACTATCGTTACATAGGCACTAAAACTACGATCTCATCTTTTTATTCTGATAAAAATGCCTGCCTCGTTGGAGGCCATGTAATAATTAATAAATAAAAAAGTCAAAAAATTTACTCTTTGTGCAGTTATCTATAAACTGAATTCAGTTAAGTTTTTATTCTTATTTATAAGAAAAAATATATTTCTTAAAAATAAATAAAAAACAGACAACCCTATAGGTTATGCCATGCTCTCACTATGTCAATGGGGTCACTGACAGTTTTTTTTTGTATGGCCTATCGTATAAAAATTAATTATCAAAGTTGGACATTATTTGTGTATATTTAAACATAGTTAATTAGATTTTTATAAGCTGAGTTTAATCTAAGATCTATGATAATTATTAGTGCTTATGACTTAAAGTCTTTTTTGTGTTAAGGTCGTCAGACAAACTGATTAACTTGATTGTAGGTGGCTAAGGCTAAATACAAGCAACGCAACAAGTGCTGCCGACCATAGTAGGATAAAGGATAAGGAGGGATAGGGAAATGGGCTCTGGCATCCCTTATTCACTCACCGAAACACAACAGCACATAATTGCTGTTATTTTACGGTGGCCTTCTTTAAGGAGCTGGTACTGCCTGCAGACGTGCTGCCCAAATGAACGCAGTGTGTCCTGCCACTATTTTGCCAGATCCAGACCAGAGCAAACTGAAAAGTTCATTTCCAAAGTTGACCTTTGGGTCCTGGACCCATGAGACAGAGCATTAAAGCAGGCACCTCTCGACCAAGAGGCTCGTCAAATTTACTTTAATATATTACTTCCTTTTTTGTTATATTGACAAAAACTTATTTTTGCAAATTACAGAAAATTAAATTGTACTTATGAATGACATAATTGCATTATGTATTACGTACATGCATAATGCAATTGTATATACCTAATACATAATGCAACGGGCAATTTAATATAGATTTTATATACGAATTATTTTGAATTAAAACTTAAGAATGTTAAAACAGATATATAGAGTAAAAAATTATGGTGAATGGTGGCAGGCAGGCTGACACTTTTTGATTTTTTAGGCCATTTAATATCTATTCAACACAAACATTTTACAAATTCGATATTTTGGAACAATTAATTATTTCACCATTAATTAAAAAAAATAATAAACGAAGACAAGAAAACCGCAATATTTTTACTTGTTATTTTAGCAAAAAAAAAAAAAATTTTTAACAATTTTCCAAAGCCAAATTAAATTTTTAAAATTTTTGTATCTTTTATCTTTAAAACATTAACAGCCTTACTTATAAACGATACTTAAAATTTAACGAATACTTAGTAGCCATTTAGGAATATTTCTTATTTATAAACGTTATTTAACCTTAATCAGTTGCTTTGTAACGTACTTAAATAGCTGTCAAATTAATGAATGGCGATTCCTTGTTTAAGACACTAAGTAACAAAATGGCGGTTGTGTATCAGCTGACGACAATAGGATTCAGTTAATTTCAGTTAGCTCGAGTTTATTGTTTCAAATTTTGTAGTTGCGTTTGAGTTTATTTTGTGGATTGTGGATGTTGTGATTGTAATTAAAGTAAGGGTAGATTTGTATTCGTTTGGAATGTAATAAAATAAATTAAGATCTACCTGATGTACATTAGATATATAAAAGTTATCAATAAAGAAAGTTGAATATGATTGCTCGTAAATGTTATTATTAAATATTAAATAATAAAACTACAACATGGTGTCAGGTGTGGACTGAAATTATTAAAAACAGTGTCAGCAAGTGTTTGTTAATCAAAATATAGCAAAATCATATAAGATGTCTAACGAAGATGATGAGAGATCGATGATAATGTTACAGCAGCCCGCACCATTATCCAGTGAGGGCAATTTATCAAGTAACTGGAAAGATTGGAAATCGGCATTTGAACTGTATTTGGTGGCGTCAGGTCGCGATCAAGCCACTGATAAAATTAAATGTGCGTTGTTTTTGCACGTAATTGGAAAAAAGGGCAGAGAATTATATGAAGAATTCGACTTTTCTGCGAAAGAAAAAGATAACTATCAGGCATTGTTGAATAAATTTGAAGACAAATGTAATCCAGAACGGAATGTAAATTTTGAACGTCACTGTTTTTTTGATGTCATGCAAAATGAGGATAGCTTTGATAAATATATTTCAAAGTTAAAAATTAAATGCAAAAATTGCGATTTTGGCAGCTTACGGGAAAGTTTAATATTAACTCAATTAATAAGAGGTATAAAGGATTCTCAATTACGTGAACGATTACTGAGACAGCCCGATTTGAAGCTTAATGAAGCTATATCTTGGTGTCGGATATCTGAAGCGGCAAAAGCGCAAGCTGCAGCAGTCTGCTATAGTGGTGCGTCCGCGGCTACGTCTCCAGCGGTGGCGGTGCAGGGCGACGGGGAATGTACGCTCGAGGCTGTGCGGCAGCGGTCCACACGCTTTTCCATTTCGCCGGCTGGACAAAAGCGGGAGTGGCGCAGCTCACCTCAATTCAAGCAATCCAAATGCACTCGTTGTGGTTACGTACATGCGAAGTTTAGATGTCCAGCATTTAATAGCTTATGCTACGCGTGTGGTAAACGAGGTCACTTTAGAAACTGTTGTGTTCAAAATGGTAGGCGTGTTCGCGAAGTCGAATATTCATCTGGTGATGAATGCAGTGAGACAAAGTGTGGAGAACTGGTTGTCGACGCTGTGGGTGCCGACAGGGATGGCTGGTATGAAGACATTTATATTAACGGTGTATTAATAAAGTTCAAGCTGGACTGTGGTGCAGATACGTGTGTCATATCAAATCAAACATTTCGATCATGCGGGTTTAGTGAAAGAATTTTGTTAACAGAAGGAAAATTTATTCTGCGCGAGGTTAGTAAAAGGCAATTACCAGTGTTAGGCTATTTTGAGGCAGAAGTATGTAAGGGCCAGTATAAATTAAAACAAAAAATATTTGTATTGAAAATTGATTGCAATAATTTACTAGGCAGAAATGCATGCGAAAAATTAAATTTAATTAAAAGAATTTCAATAGAAAATTTAGAATATATAAACAGTACTTATGTGAAACAAAACTATGAGTGTATTTTCAGGGGTGTAGGTCGTTTGCCTGTCGAGTATAATATTCCTATAGATGCCTCGGTTCAACCTGTAGTAAATGCTACGAGAAAGATACCTTTAAAACTCAGACCAAAATTACAAAATGAATTGGACAATATGGTACGATTAGGAATTATAAAGCGTGAGGAGGGACCTACAGATTGGGTTTCCAGTATAGTTCTCGTAGTAAAACCAAACGGTCAGTTGCGCATTTGTCTCGATCCACGAAACCTTAATAAAGCAATCAAACGCAGTCACTTTCAGCTTCCAACGTTTGATGAGGTAACTAGTAATTTAAATGGGGCCAGGTATTTCACAAAATTAGACGCCAATAAAGGATTTTGGATGGTTCCTTTAAACGAGCAAAGTTCCAGGCTTTGCACATTCTCTACACCTTTCGGTAGATATCGGTTTTTAAGGTTACCTTTCGGAATTACATGCGCTTCAGAAGTTTTTCATAATGAAATGTTTAAAATATTTAAAATGGAGGGGGTAGAGGTATTTATTGATGATATTTTAATTTGGGGGGCAAATAAAAAAGAGCATGATGATAGGTTGAGAATAGTTTTAGAAAGAGCAAAAGAAAATGGTGTAAAATTTAACAAAGATAAGTGTCGGTTTTGTCAAACGAACATCTCATACTTAGGTCACATTTTTGATGAAAACGGTGTCAGACCAGATGATACAAAGATTAGAGCCGTTCAAAGCATGGAAGTACCTAAGTCTCGCAAAGATTTGGAAAGATTTTTGGGTATGGTAAATTATTTAGCGCGGTATATACCTAGATATGCGGAAGTAGCAGCTCCTTTAAGACATTTGTTAAAAAAAGAGCACGAATGGGATTGGAACAAGAACCATGAAAAAGCTTTCGAAGATTTGAAGAAATCAATAACACATGCTCCCGTTCTTCGCTTTTACGATCCAAAATTACCAGTCACGCTATCGGTTGACGCGAGTACTCGCGGCCTGGGCGCATGCTTGTTACAAGATGGTCGTCCGGTTGCATACGCTGCACGGACACTTACTTCTGCAGAAACACGATGGGCTCAGATAGAAAAGGAACTACTAGCCATTGTTTTTGCTTGTTCAAGGTTCCATCAATACATATTCGGTTATGAGAGTGTCACTGTGGAAACCGATCATAAACCGCTCGAAGCAATTTTTAGAAAGTGTTTAAATGAGACCCCAGCACGTTTACAACGCATGCTGCTACACCTACAGAGATATACATTGAATGTTACTTATGTTCCCGGTAAATACATGTTTATTGCTGACACGCTCTCTCGGTCAGCAACGGAATCAGGCAGCGACGATGAAACTGAAATGTTCAATAAAGTTGAAGTTCATGTTAATAGCTTATGTGATCACACTAATTTCTCGGCGGATAAGTTAGATACTGTGAGACAGGCTACAAAAAATGATAACATTTTAATTGAAGTCATCAAGTATTGTAGAGATGGTTGGCCACATACAAAAAGCTTGGTTAGAAGCGAAGTAAAGCCATTTTGGAATATCAAAGATGAGCTTCACGTCGTAAAAGATATAGTGTTTAGAAAGGAAATGGTCGTTATTCCTGCTTCATTGAGAAAAGATATGTTAACACGCATACACGAGGGTCACCTAGGCATTGAGAAATGTAAAAAGCGTGCACGGGATGTGTTGTATTGGCCAGGTATGTCACATGACATAGTTCAGTTAGTAGAGAGGTGCGAAACGTGCCAACGGCGACGCGACAGCAACCGGCGAGAGCCACTGGAACCTTACCCGATACCACAGCGACCGTGGCAGGTGCTTGCCACTGACATATTTGAGCTTTTTAATAAATACTATCTCTTAGTAGTTGATTATTACTCAAAATACGTTGAAGTTATTAAAATAAGCAATTTGCAAACTTCCACTATAATATTTCAATTCAAAGCCATGTTTGCTCGGTTCGGCATCCCTGAGAAATTGGTATCAGATAACGCTGGTTCTTATGCATCGAAGGAATTTAAATCATTTGCACGATTGTGGGAATTTCAACATATTACAAGTTCCCCTCACTATCCGCGGTCGAATGGTCTTGCCGAAAGAAATGTCAGAACGATAAAAAATCTATTGATAAAAGCTCATGAATCGGGTGAGGATCCGCAAATAGCATTACTAAATTTTCGCAATACTAATATAACAGGAGAAAATCATTCCCCAGCCGAGTTATTGATGGGCAGAAAATTGGCAGATAAACTTCCAATTAGCCTTTCCAAATTAAAACCAAAAACCGTCAAAAGACATTGTTTAATACGGGAGCGAATGAGTCGCATGTCTAATATGGTAAAATCATATAATCGTGGAACTCGGCCATTAGCGCCGTTAAAAGTTGGACAATCGGTGCGTATGCGCGGGCGTGACGGGCGCTGGACGCAAGCTAAAGTGGAATCAGCTGCTCCGGAGCCAAGATCATATTGGGTGCGCACAGGTGATGCCGCCTGCTATAGACGTAATAGGCAACAATTAATTACGGACCAAATGAATTATCACTCAAACTCAGTACCTACGACAAACCAGACTTCCGATTCAACTGTAAATTCTTCTCCTGGGTCCCCATCTAAGATTGTACATTCTGATCAAAGGGTTAGCAGATATGGCAGGCGAATTATTACCCCTCAACGTTACCTGTTGCATAAATGATTGTTTAAAGAAAAAGCATGTTCAATATTTACAAATTTAATACTTAGATATTAATGTATGTTGTTAAAAATTAATTAATTAATTAAAAAAAAAAAAAAAACAAAAAAAAAAAAAAAAAAGCATGTGCTTAAAATATGTATATATTTAAATTTGTTGCATTTGTGCTGCTGTCATGATTTGTGTTTGGTTCAAGTTCTTTACAAATGTTCTTATATTGGTTCGAGTTCTTTACATTTTGATCTTATTTATAAGGAGAGAGATGTTGTGATTGTAATTAAAGTAAGGGTAGATTTGTATTCGTTTGGAATGTAATAAAATAAATTAAGATCTACCTGATGTACATTAGATATATAAAAGTTATCAATAAAGAAAGTTGAATATGATTGCTCGTAAATGTTATTATTAAATATTAAATAATAAAACTACAACAGTGGATAGAGAAAGTTGTCGTTTTATTTAATAAAATGAATATTTTATTAAATAAACACCTTGCCAAGCAGATTTCTTCATAATGTTGGTATTGGTTGAAGTGTCTTTATTTTCTAAAATATACATTCTCTCTGTGACTAGCTGTGTCAACAATCTCTACAAAAAATATATAGTTAAGTAGGTTTTAAAAAGAGAACTATTCATGACCTACGTCCGTGGTATTTTTATTTGGCCATCAAATAAGATAACACGTTGCGCTGCAATAAAATAGTGTAATAATTAAAAATGCCTTGTCTTGTTCATCCTAATTCGTATTCTTTTTTGGTCGAAGTTTCCATTATAAATGCAAACCCAAAACTTCCACAATCATAACGTTAAAAACTTTCTTTGAATAATTCAAACAAAACATAATAATTTAATAAACAACCTTTTTGACAATGACAGTTGTTTAAATTGAGTGACAGAATGTTGCTATTATAAGCGTTTTATGCTGTCAACATTTTGCAGTATTGACAGAGTAAAATATTTTTTGTGTAATTAACCGTTCATTAGCTAAGATGTACTAAAGCAACGTTTTTGAGTAGAAAATATTTAATCATTGATTAGGGAGTTAAGTAGTAATTAGTTAAACAGTTGCTAAGAAGATGATTAGTCGATTTTTATAAGTAAGACTGTGTATTTAAGAATTGTTTAAGTAATACCTCAATGAAACATGATTTTACCAGAATGACCTCATACGAAGATTAACATGTCTAATACCTCGCATCACCTCGCATCAACCACGAGTTGATGTAACGAAGAGTCTCACGTTTTTGTGTCATTATTTTTTGTTTTTTACTGTTGCTTATCACTAGCACGAATGTTATTTAATTTCATGAATGATAGAATTGTTTAAAAATAAACGAGAAGGTCGTCAGTTAAATAAACAAACTTTTTTGTTGTTGTTAAAAGAGTTCTTAGTTATGAGTTCCTAGTGAGTATAAATATAAATACGTATATTGTTTTAATGTATATAGTTTTTTTTGTTTTTAAAATGTGATTTTAAAAACAAAAAACAATAAGTATTGCATACTGCACGTATTTTTGTATTTTACAGGATACCACAGTGAAGTGTTTCGGTGAGTGAGTAAGGGAAGCCAGAGTCCATTTCCCTTTACTTTACAAAGGCCAGCAGCGCACTTGCAGCACCTAAAGGGGTTCATTATGTGTATAAGAGACGGTGACCACCCACCATCAACTGGACCGTCATTCAGTCTGCCTGGCTGCAGACCATTACATAAAAATGTATAGAATGAGAGATATTATGTTTATTTTTTTTCTTTAATTTTTTTTACAAAATAAATTAGTTCTCGACAAATTTACGTTTAATGAAATAATTTAATAATATATTGATAAATAAAAATAATATGTCATATTTCTTTGAAAGTGTTGTGAAAAATAGATTTTTATATAAATTTTATATTTTAAAAATATAATTGTTAAAAATGTAATTATATTATAAGTTTTGAGTTGATAAGACTTTCAAATGTTTATTGTAGAAATTACTTTGCGTCTAACATATAAATTTCTTAAAGGTTTCACGAGGAGTTTCCTACATGACTTTATTATATAATACTAGCTGAATCCCGCGACTTCGTCCGCGTTGAAAAATGAAAAATATAACGCTTGACATCTTTATCGCTGTGACGAAGGTGGCCCCTGATTTTTTTATATTTTTAGACGATCCCTCGGGAATTTAACATCTTTCCAGGATAAAAAGTATCCAGTGTGTTAATCCAGGTAATAAACTATCTGTGTGCCAAATTCCATTCAGATCCGTTCAGCCGTTTTTGCGTGATTGAGTAACAAACATACAAACGTACAAACTTTCGCATTTATAATATTATATAGTAGGACGACCCCCCTTATCTACAATATAATATTGTATTTAAACACTTAATTCGAGTTCAAAGGTTTAAACCGGCTCTTAATATATATATTTGTACAAAGTACAAGGCTAATTTGCTTTTTTTATGCTCGTAAATAGACGGATGGATACTTGTGTAAAAAAGACATGCCTACAAACAAAAAAAAACGGGATTAATTTATAGATACCTAGAGGTACAGTCCGCACCATAATTGGCTGGTAATCTTGAATACAAATGGCTTGAAATAAAAACTTTATCTATTTTTTTTTTTTTTTTATTATAGATGGGTTTGCTCTTGACCAGCATATATCCATGTAGGAAGGATCAGGCCGAAGATGGAGCGAGCTCACCCAGAAGATGCCTATTCACTCGAACCTTGAAAAGATTTGGGTTATATGAGCTCGGAAATACAGACGCCGGCAGGGAGTTCCAATCCTTAGCAGTGCGCATCACGAAAGATGTTTTAAAGCGCTTGGTCCGAATTAGAGGGATATCGACAAGGTGAGGATGGTAACCAGCCGTACGTCTGCATGTCCGATAGAAGAAAGGGGAAGGCGGTATGATCTCATGCAGCTCTCGAGCACACTCTCCGAAGTACATCTTATAGAATACACACAGACAGGCAACTTTGCGTCTATGTGCCAGGCTCTGCAGCTTAGTTCTTATTAGTGTATCATCGCCAATGAGCCTCCTAGCTCTGCGATCCACCGAGTCGAGTGCAGCAAGTTGGTATTTTGCTGAGCCATCCCAAAGGTGACAGCAATACTCCATGCAGGATCGGACTTGTACCTTGTATAAAGAGAGGAGCTGTCCAGATGTAAAGCATCGCTTCACTCTATTTAGGATGCCCAACTTTTTGGCTGCTGTTTGGGCCTTGGACTCGATAGAAGAACTGAAGTTGAGATTTGAGCACAACCTCATGCCAAGAAGCTCAAGATCATTGGCCACAGGTACGGATGCACCTCGGAAAGTTGGAGCCAAGTCGAAAGGGCTCCTTTTTGCAGAGAACAAACACGCCTGCGTTTTGGTGGCGTTAAAATCAACCAGATTCCTGTCTCCCCATTGGACTAATTAATGATTACCCAAAAAATTGTGAATACATAATTTCAGTCTGTAACTGTGTATACCCTTTAAACACGAATCATGGTCAACTAGCTTTTGCTGTAGCTTCGTCCGGTAGAGTTCGTGAGATAACCTCTTTGGACACTAAATTGTGGATGTATTATCCCAAGGGAACTATTACTAAAACACCGAAGCACTAAACACCGAAACTAAAACACTCTGGTCTGGATCTGGAAAGTAGTGGCAGGGCACACTGCGTTTTGCAGTAATTTGGGCAGCCCGTCTGGCGGCAGTAACCACCCCCTTACAGAAGACCACCGTGAAATAACAGCACGTGTGCTGTTATGTTTCGGTGTGTGAGTAAGGGTTGTCAGAGTCCATTTTCCTATCCAATCCCTTATCCTACTGCAGTCGGCAGCGCACTTGCAGCAACTGTGGCGTTGCTTGTGTTATAGGCGACGGTAGCCACCTACCATCAAGTGGACCGTCAGCCCGTCTGCCGATCTTAACATTAAAACAAAAATATCTAAATACATGAAAAAGTGTTTTTCGCAATATGGCAAATGATAGCGTGATAAAAAGTAAAATTTGGAATTACAAACTTTTGACACACAGCACTTACTGATTACACAGTATTATGATATGTCATATATGATTATATAAGTATATGGATTTACGCATGCTTGAATAACAAGTCATCCAAACATCTTCACAAAAATTTTCATTTCTAATATTTTACCAGTTATGACATACGGATGTCAAACATGGAGCCTAGTGATGTGCCGGATCGTTAAAAATGTATATCCGCGGATACGGATACGAATCTTAAATTTCTTATTAAGTTTGTCATTTGTGATTAATTTAATTATAAAAATATTTGATTTAGTACCTATGAGTTATGTGCTATTGGTATGGTAACTAACTTCGATAAATGTTTGGCATGTAAAGGGCAAAATATTTAATTTTAAGAAATAAAAAATAATTTGAATGGAATTTAATAGTTTTTCATTGCTACCTAATCACCTATCTATAGAATTTCATCTATGAATTGAAAATTAATATGGTAAAAGATCCGGCAAAAAGTAACGGATACGGATACGGATCTTTCTTCTCCCGCGGATGGATATTTGCGGATACGGATATCCGGCACATCACTAATGGAGCCTAACGAAACACAAAATATTGTTTCTTAAGTAAAATGTAATGTGTGCGAATCGACTACTAAAAATAAAAATATATTTAAAGTTGGCGTTTCACACATTTCAAATTCAAATTCAAATTCAAATTAATTTATTTGCTGAATATGGTATACAAGTTGTAAATTTTTATACATATATGTCCACATATTATACCGACAAGCAGTATGCAAATTAAGATAAATTTATCTAATAAAATAAAAAACTAAACGACATGATTTAAAGACATAGTTTGCATTGTTTGCATTTTATATACTTTTATCACTCAAAAATTCTTTGAGGGAATAATATGCTTTTTCCACCAGAAAATTACGTAATTGTTTCTTGAATACTGTCAGTTTTCCAATATTTCTTATATTTATTGGAATTTTATTGTATAAGTGTGGTGCCATACAAAAGATACTTATTTTTTTCATTCTAGTTTTGGCAGGGACCATACAAAGCTTATCATTATGTCGTGGACGCTCCATAAACTTAAATATGTTAGGATTTTCTTTTATGAACATTACACACTTTTTGAAATACACTTCATACGAAATAAAATCGTGCGAAACGACAACAAACCCAACAAAACACGCTCAACGTCAAATTAAAAGATAAAATGAAACTAGAATCGTTTAATGATGTAACATACCGTGTAAAACAATTAAAATGTAGGTGGGCAGGTCATATGGCGAGGAGTAAAAAAGAAAATGGGCCAGAGAGGTAAGCGAACGGTGTCCCAGACTACACAAAAGAAGAAAAGGGAGGCAGCGTCTTTGATGGGAGGACTGGTGTTACCTGGAGGAGGATGACTCATGATAGAAAAGAATGGCAAGCTCTAGGGGAGGCCTTTCATGACAAACTCAGTACCGGTGTCAAATCTGTACTTACTAATATTATAAAGCTGTAGGGTTTGTTTGTTTGAACGCGCTAATCTCAGGAACTACTGGTTCGAATTGAAAAATTCTTTTTGTTTTGTATAGTCCATTTATCGAGGAAGGCTATAGGCTATATAACATCACGTTACGATAAATAGTATTATATAAACAGTGTCCAGTACCGCGCGCACCATGCGCACGCCGCCGCCGTATGGGCCGCAGCGAAGCGTGGCCGAGTTCAGCTAGTAATTAATGGGATTTTGGAGTATGAATACTCATGCACATAAGATTGTCAATTAAATCTAATCTCAGAAACGGCATAGCCGATTTGGATGCGGTTTTCACTGATGTATTGTAGCAAGTTTCCCGTGACATTTAGTGTTTGTTTCATTCTAATCGGTTTAGAAATAAAAAAGTTACGCGCTATATCGAATACCACACGTACGAAGTTGCTGGCTCAGCTAGTTTTATAATAAAAAGATATTTTAAATCTTATTTTTCAAGAATCAGTGTTTTTATTGGTATCTATATGCCCAAATCCGTCGACAAAAACAGTATCGGTGCATATCTATTTGAACCCATTAACCAAATTGGGAAGATACAAGTACTTATTCTTGGTTATTTACTAAAACGGGTTCTGTATCTAAAGTTTAACTCGATTTTTGATTAACTTTTTAATTAAGGTTAATAGGTCCATTAACTAATTTTTGTTTACAGTAGATTTTAGATGTTTAGTAATTGAGGTTTAAAACCTGCTGCATGTTTTTTTTTTCACTTGATGATAGGTGGCTACCGTCGCCTATAATACAAGCAACGCCAAAGCTACTGCAAGTGCGCTGCCGACTGCAGTAGGATTAAGGATAAGGGATTAGGAGTGGGATAGGAAAATGGGCTCTGGCATCCCTTACTCACTCACCGAAACACAACAGCACGCGTGCTGTTATTTCACGGTGGTCTTCTGTAAGGGGGTGGTTACTGCCGCCAGATGGGCTGCCCAAATGACTGCGAGAACGCAGTATACCCTGCCACTAGAAAGGTCATTTGGTTCTTTATTTTTTTATTTTTCTTCCAGATGAAATTCTCTCAAAACTTGGTTTTTTTTTCTAATATGATTGCGAGAATAAATTAAAATGAAATAAAAGAATAATTTAGGTGATATACAAAGTCTTTCTTACCTAAGTAAGAGACAAAGTAGAACAGTTAGGATGAGTAGAAACTTTATCCCAAGGACGCGCGAATTTTGGAAAAATTTAAGGTGTTTCCATCTAGCTACAATACGGGCTTCCTCAAGTGAGCTGTAAATAAATGTCTGCAGGGTCGCCTGATGTTGCTTGTTTCTTTAGGCGACGGTAGCCACCTACCATACCCTTAATAAAATAAAATAAATAACAAACTCATTAAATAGCTATTTACAGTTATTATCAGTTTCGTCAGAAAATTGTAATTTTAGTTTCAATAGAGGATAATAATCATTTTTTAATAGAATTATTTTGTAGTTTTATGCGTATTTTAAATTCTGTCGATTTTGCGAATTATCGAAGTAAAAAGAGACATTGACAAACTAGCAAGTGCAACCTTCAAAACAACCTTGAAGGAAGTGTACCTACTAAATTTTAACGTTTTAAACGTAATGGTCGTATTGTTTCTAGTAAACAAGGTACTTGTGGAAATTATTTTAAACTGTTTATTATTGCCATTTCATATCTTTATATATCTACGTATTTCTTCTGTGACTGAATTCCTCCTAAACGGCTGGATTGATATTGATGAAATTATTTGTGTGTGTTTGAGTTTTGAACGTTTTGATACACAATTCGATCCGATAGGTGGCACTGTAATCGAGTTACATATTTTTTTTGAAAGAAAGAAAGAAAGAAAAAAAGAAAGAAAGAAGAATCTAAGCCCTGCTGGAGACAAATCTAAATACTATAATATATTATGAGTTGTGGGTTTCCGGGATGATGGCCCAGGTCTGTTGGAAATTCTTCCAAACGTTTCGTCAACAAACGAGTCTCGCTTGAGAACTCGAAAAGTGCAGAAGTGAAGTGCAGTGATGTGATGTACTTTTTCTTCTAACACGGACTACACCACTGAGGATGTCAACCGCAGTTGTTGACGAAACGTTTGGAAGAATTTCCAACAGACCTGGGCCATCATCCCGGAAACCCACAACTCATATGGATACCGGCCGAGAAAACCTACATTCTACTACTATAATATATTATTTGATATCAGCATTAGATTACGTTCTACATGTGATACTGAATTAAAATTTGCTTTGTTAATTTCAAAATCAGTGTACGTTTAAAATTAAAATTTATTCAAATAAAACGAAGGTCGCTAGTCGCGTGATAACAGCGAGTATTACATTATATTAGTCTGAAACTATGATAAGGCTTTAACTATCGCGATAACAGATTCAGTGACTAACAATTATCTTTACCTGTTAAATGTAAGGTTAGAAGTCGTACTATGCGGTTAACCAAAGAAGACCTAGACGCTATCGCTTACTATTATTTTCCTATTATTAACAATAACATATATTATGTCTTGACGATAACATTCGCATGGAGGTTATCGTCAGTTTGATTTACTGGTTCAAATAATTGTAATTATTTGAATCCCATTGAAGGCCCAGATTGATATTTTTTTAATTTTTAATATCTAGATTAGAGGCTTCCTTTTTAAGTTAAGGTCGACAGACAGGCTTACCGTCTACCGTCGCCTATAACACAAGCAACGCTACAGGAGCTGCAAGTGTGCTGCCGATTACAGATGAGGGATTGGGAAAGATTAGAGAAATGGGCTCTGGCATTCCTTACTCACTTACCGAAACACAACTACGTACTGCTTTTTTACGGTGGTCTTCTGTAAGGGGGTGGTTACTGCCGCCAGACGAGCTGCCCAAATGACTGCGAAACAAAGTGTTTTTAACTTACAATTTGGAGATTTTGGCAATATATTTTTTTTATTAATTTCAGTAATTCATAAATTTAAAAACTCTAATTTAAATATCTATGAACCCCCATTATCAACTTACAAGAAATTTTCCCAGTAAAATATATAATTTGTTGTTGACGAATGATGCAAGTTTCAACAGTTAAAACGAAAATACCATACACCGATGGCTCAATCTCCATTTATTATTTTTTTATTATTTAGTTATTTATTATACATGAAATAATTAGAAAAATATTTACAATGTCCCATAAAACTGGAAAATTGATTGACCTCTTTTCCTACAAGTTTTGCAGCGCACCTGCTTTCCCATGGCATTGCTGTCCTTAGGCGACGGTAGCCACATCAAAAGGACAAACGGTTTGTCTGTCACTCTTTATCTTTATATATAAAACTTTAGTATCCGTTTGTTTGTGCCCACAAAACTCGAAAACTAGCCAATGAATTGACTTGAAATTTTTACACAACATTGCATTTTAATTTATTAAATTTTCACGTTTAAAAGACCAACAAGTTTAAGTACCTGTAACACCCTAAGTTTCAAATAAAATCCTTTTTTATTAAATAAAGTTACATATAAAATTTATCAAAAATACGTTTTTTGTCAATATCTCAAAAGAATACTTTTTGCACAAAGCAGATTCTGGAAGCATGGTCGGGTTCAGCTAGTAATATATAAAAATATTATTAAAATCAGATAGAAATTAAAAAATCATCATTAATCAAGAAACTTTCTTCCGCAAAGGATCAGTTCAGCCATTCAGAGACATTTCGTGAACATTTCGAACAGGGTCGAGTTTAGGTGTCACTTGGAAGGAAAGGTTACTCTAGCTTCAAAAAAAATTGGCGTGTTGAACAGAGCAAAGCAGTATTTCACACCGGAGCAGCGCCTTATTCTTTATAAGGCCCAAATTAGGCCCCACATGGAGTACTGCTCTCACCTCTGGGCTGGCGCGCCTAAGTACCAGCTAGATCCATTTGACACCTTGCAGCGTCGAATTGTTCGAATTGTTGACGATCCAATGCTCATACAGCAACGGTTAGAACCACTTAGTTTAAGAAGAGATGTAGCCTCTCTTTGTGTGTTCTACCGTCTGTACAATGGCGAGTGCTCGGATGAGTTGTTCCAATTAATGCCTACCTCAAACTTTTACCACCGCACTGCGCGCCATAGATGCGAAGTTCATCCGCATTACCTGGATAAAGTGCCGCTGCGCACAGTTCGGATGAGTAGAAGCTTTATTCCACGGACGCGCGATCTTTGGAACAGTCTCCCTTCTAAGGTGTTTCCATCTTCAAGCGAGCAGTAAACAAATTCCTGCAAGGTCGGCAGCGCACATGTACCCCCCCTGGTGTTGCTTGTGTCCTTAGGCGACGGTAGCCACCTACCATCAAGTGGTCCGTCAGCCTGTCTGCCACCTTTAATAATATAAAAAAAAAATAAAAAAAAAAAAAAAAAAAAATTCAGAGATAAATGCTGCCTCAGTGGAGGCTAATTTAACCTGATATTAATTTAGCACCAAAAGAATATATTTGGTTTTCAACGTGCTGTTGAATATTAATTAGGTGTTTATGAAATACGCAGTTATATTTTGAAACGACAAGAAAAACGCGGCACTTGTTCAAACATACGTAAATTGACAACACTTAACACACAAATCGATTTACCATTACTAACACCACTGTTTCAAAAAAATAATTCACCATTTTGAAAATCACACTCTGTTAATTCTGTTAGTTCTCTGAGTAGTTACGAACGCCGAGTATGCTTGTGAGATTTGAAAATAGAAACCGTTTTCGCGCCGCGAAAAATTCTGAGCGCGCCAAAGCGGCTCGATGCGCGCGTCGCGTGCAAAGTCGATGAAGTCAATGCGTGTTATAAGTTACGTCTAGAAACTGAGACAGCGGCACAAAGTGTTAGTTTACTTAACCGGTGATTAACTGGTAATTATCGTTTGAAGTTGGTGTTTAGTTTTTCATATTACGAAAATTGTATGCTTGGTTTTATGAATCTCCACTGATCTACACATTGTGATAGTTTGTTAAGATAATTGAGTAAAAAATTAATGTTTATTTTATTCATTTTTATTTTTTATGTTAAGATCGGCAGACAGGCTGACGGTCCACTTGATGGTAGGTGGCTACCGTCGCCTATGACACAGGCAACGCTAAAGCTGCTGCAAGTGCGCTGCCGACTACAGTAGGATTAAGAATAAGGGTTTGGGAGGGGATAAGGAAATGGGCTCTGAAATCCTTTACTCACTTACCGAAACACAACAGCACACGTGCTGTTATTTAACTGTGGTCTTCTGTAAGGGGGCGGTTACTGCCGCCAGACGGGCTGCCCAAATGACTGCGAAACGCAGTGTGCCCTGCTACTACTTTTCACATCCAGACCAGAGCCAAATTTGAAAAGTTCATTTTTCAAAGTTGCCTTGCCGGGAATCGAACCCGGGAACCCTAGAACAGAGCGTTAAGGCAAGCACCCTTACCACTCATCCAACGGGCTCGTCACTTATTTAGCACAGGCACGATACATTGTCATAAATTGGGGAGCTCGTCTGGTGGCAGTAACCACCCTTTTATAAAAGATCACGTGAAATAATAGCATGTGTGCTATTGTGTTTCTTCTTCTAATATCTAATCCTACTAAGGTCAGGAGCACATATTCAGCACCTACGGCGTTTCTTGTGTTGATAGGCGATAGTGGACCATCAAATTGCTTGTCGACGTGTCTGTAATTAGATATACTATGTATTAAGTAACGCATAAGTTACGCATTTAACAGACTCAAATTTTACATTTGGCACAGACGAGAGCACGAAAAATAGACAGTATTATTAAACATTAATTAACATACTAGTTTTCAGAAGTGTTTAGAAAATGTACTTTATACTTTAAACTTATTTTAATAGTATCATTTAAGTTTTATTTTTCAGCTATTTACTTTTTTTTAAGTTATTATATTTCTTATATAGTCTTCTTTCTTATAAGTTATTATATTTCTTCAGATTTTATTCCTCAGTCAGCGGTTTCGTTATATTGAATACCTTTTATCATGTTAAAATTGCTTAACTATTAGTTGTAAAAACGGCCTTGCGATTTCCACCGACTTTTTTTCAAGTTCATCGAGCGTTAAGTAAGAAATGATTTTTCTGTGTTAAGAACTCATATGTCGCTCTTAATCCGATATTAAATTAATCGCACTTCCGTTTTAATATTAGAAACGGAAAGATTCTGTCGAATAATCGATTCTGTTTAATCGATTGTTACTGGGCTTTGTAATAGGCTTTGTAATTGATTTCCTTTGCCTGTTTTAGTTTCCTTTTAGGTTTTTATAATTGCCTTCTTCAATGTTATTTATGTACCTACTACGGTAAATTGTCGGTTTTTCTTTTCAATTGCATACGAAGATAAACAAAGGTTTGAAAACATACCACAGACTACTTTATATAGTTATACATAAACTTTATACATACTATAAAGTTTTTGTTGCCATAACAAAAAAAGTATATAAAAAAGTTTAAGAAACCAATTTTGATCTGAATCTTCTAGAATTGGTGACCCTTTTTCTATCAGGGTCAGCAGCACTTGTATCCTCCTGATCTTGCTTGTGTTGCTTGGCAATGGTAGCCACTTACTGCCAAGTGGACTGTCAACCTCCCAACCATATTTTTTTTTATACAAAAAGGTAGTTCTTTATTTTGTTGATATGCGATAACCTCGTACAACACTCAATTATTTTCACTCAGGGATCAAGGTAATAATATATATATGCGCATGCGACGCTTGCATGCAAATTTAAGTGTAGCTAATGTTAGTTATTACTTTTAGAAACAAAAGCGTGCAAATTTAATTTTTTCAATGAGAAATGTTTCTTTATATATAGGTGTTATAATTTGAAATATGTATGAAAAGTTTACTGTCAAACTTTGTTGTTTGAAGCGTATTGTGACAGGATAAATACCTAGGTATTATGGAAATTTACAATTTACTTTTTTTTGTACTGTGATTATTACCTACATTAACCAGCGATGAGGTCGTAGTGTCATTGACGTAACATATTGTATGAAAATTAACAAAGTTATAAAAACTTCAAAGCAAATCATAATATGTATGTATTTTTGAAGTATGTAGGTACAGTCGGACACAATAGGGTATTTTAGTCTAAATGAAAAAAAAAGCTAAAAGTATATTACTTAGATAGCTTAGGCAAAAAGCAGTCGTTTTAGTTAGTTTAGTTCGTTAGTTTTAGTTAGTTAGTGTTAGTTTTAGTTCGTAAAATAACAAAATAAATTTTAAAATTAAATTCAAAGTTTTCAGAATTTTTAGTCTGTTCTTAAACACAATGAAATAGTAGCCGCCATGTTTACGTCATACGGTTGTGTAAACAAAAAAGTGTTATGTCAATTACGGGCGCATTTGTTTACACAGCCAACTGACGTCACGACCACAGAGCAAAATGGTTTCCAGCGTTTTCGTCAAATTACGCGCGAAATTTGATGATGTAAATTTTAAATGCATTTTTATTAAACTTATCGATTGAATAAAAAATTTGTGTTTTTTTTAGTGGTTCATTAGCACTACAGAATCTAATTGAGACACTTTTTAAAAATGGGTGTAATACCCTATTTACTAAGTAAAAATCACGTTTCAAATACCTATCCTTTAGGAAGTGGTCTAATTAGTAAGACGTTAAATTATATCTTATACTATTGTTATATTTATTTGAAATCGTACTTTATTTCAATAACATACGCTTCTTGTCTAAAAGTACAGTTGCGTCGAAAGCCCTATCTGTTTTAGTATTATTACCTACTATAGCTGCTGCCCGCGGTTTCACCCGCTTTGAAAAATAAAAAAAAACAACGCCTGACTAAATATATGAGCAATGTAACGCCTAACATCTCTATTGCAGTTATAGCTTTGCCAGGCGTTAGATGATCCCTCGGGAACAGTACTTTTTTTCCTGGAAGAAAAAATGTTTTTATCCTATGTCCTTTCCTGCGTCCCTGGTTCAGCGGTTTAGGCGTGAAAAGGTAGCAGACAGAGTTTCACATTTATATTATTTAAAATTAAATTAAAAAAAAAATTACAGCTGAGATTTTAATTTTGATCTTAATTATTGTATTTGTATTGATGTATTTGGAATTGCGAGTGGTCTGAATATTTACTTAGGTGGCTTAATTCTGTTGAAAGTATGATTTATTTATTTATTTATTTAATTCAGCAACAGCTTAGCACACTTAGCGTTTATTAGCATTAATATTGAACATTAATGGTCCAGTGTGCAAGCCAATTAAAGCTGAACTCGTCGTTTCAGTTTTGTGTACAAACCTATATTATTATCTTATATTATTATATTATATCTTATATTAACTTATATATCAAACTTATATTGGAAACTTATATGGAAAAATAAAGGAATTTTAACAGAAATTATTACAATTAATAATAGGATACGATACACAATTTCTTTGGTCAATATATACATTTTACAACAAATATGATCAAGTCAAATTATAATGAAAATACAAAATTCCTACACATTTGGACATCTTGCTTCTGATATTGTACAATATCCTCGGTTTTACATCAAACTCAAACTGGTATATAAATTGTAGGTAAATGTACACCTGTTTGTTTTTTTCCCATGTTCTTCCCTTATTTGTACAGGAGTGCAAATAGCAGGTAAACAAGTAAGTCGAATGGATTAAATTGCGAGTAATTTTTAACCTGTGTTAAATAACATATGAATCTTAAAAATATTTAGAATGTTAAAATTTGTAAAGATGTTTGGATAATTCTTACTCAGTCATCCGTAGACGACATTAGGTAACTGTACGCGACGAAATATAGAATTGTAAATAATAATAATAAAAAGACGAAGACAACAGGTTAGAGCGAGACGGCAACAGGGGGACACTAAACTTTACCTTTGCCGTCTCGCTACACGTCCTTAGAACGGATATTTCTTGTAAATAAATTGTAAATATGTAGAATAAGATAGGGGAAATATCCTGTAGAAATTTCATTAGGATAAGATAAAAAATGAAACGCACAGATGTAAATAATGAATAAAGACACAGAGCGGGCTTAGGAAGAGTGGGGATAATTCCGCGAATTGAGAGAATCTTGGTGGGGATATGCTCTATATAAACGCGCCGACTTCCTAGCCAAAATCACTTTCACTTCCACTTCCAAGATCGCAAAGGAGTCACCGACCTGGCCGTATGAAGAGGCCCGAAGAATAGCCGCGAAAAGGCTGAAGAAAAGGTGTGTGTGAATTCCTGGCCGTATGAAGAGGCCTGAACAACGCGGTCGTAGGAAGAGACCGGGAAGAATAGTGTAGTGCGCGTAGTAGGCAACCAGTCGGGGTATAGGACGCGAAGTGGCACGAACAGACCGCTCCCGCTGAGACTCTGAGCCTAAGCCCGCTCTGAATACATTGATCTAGTTACGTGGTGTTTTCCTCCAATCCCAGCAAACGGTGCCGGTAACGTGTCCGGTACATTTGGTCCTTCGAGCCGGATAGAGAAAATGCCCGTGACTAGGTCAAAGAGCGGTCACTCTCAGAGGGAGAACGTAACGTCGGAGAGTGCGACGGGCACTCAGACATCTACCACCGGCGTTACAAACACCGCTACTTCATCGTCGCTTCTGACCACCGACACGCCTTCGTCTTCCGACTCCGTCGGGACGACTGCCGCTGCGACGCATACACCGAACGCACCAACTGAGCCCACGATGGAAGTGCCAGGGAACAAGGGTCCTCCTGTGCCTAAGGAGACCCCGACAAGAGCCAGAAGCAGGGCATCAACCAAGAAGTCCGCCAAGTCACGCCGACTGGCCACAGCGAAGGAAGAATTGCTCCTGCTTCAGATCGAGCTTGTGAAGAACCGTATCGCCGCCATAGAGTCCGAGTCTGACTCAGAGGACGATACGGTGATGGACCAAGAAGCTCAAGAACGGGTCCACACATGGATCCGTCGAAGTGAAGAGCATCTCGCCACGGACGAGCGAGAACCCCCTCTGAGCCGGGAAAATGTCGAGCGACGATTGCTGCCACTACAACAACCGCCGCCAACCCAGAGGGAGGATGCCGAGCGACAGCTACCGCCGCCATTGCCACCGCAGCACGCCGAGCTGCCGCCACCGCAACATCAGCTGTCACTGCCATTGCCGCCGCAGCACACACAGCTGCCGCCATCAGAGCTGCTGCCGCCGTTGCCGCCGCAACGGGCGCAGCTACCGCCACCGCAGCACACACAGCTGCCGCCATCAGAGCTGCTGCCGCCGTTGTCGCCGCAACGGGCACAGCTACCACCATCGCAGCACACACAGCTGCCGCCATCAGAGCTGCTGCCGCCGTTGTCGCCGCAACGGGCACAGCTACCACCATCGCAGCACACACAGCTGCCGCCACCAGTGCAAAACGACATCGTGACACCGGCGGGAGAACGACACTGTACTACCATCGCCGAGAAGACGTCGAATCAAGTGGACATCTCCGAGCTCGCCGCCGCCATCGCCTACGCCGCACGAAGCTCACAGCCGCCGCGGATGTCCTACGAGCTGCCAGTCTTCTCCGGCGCGCATCAAGAATGGTTGTCCTTCCGCGCCGCCTACTACGAGTCTGCACTGTCCCTGAACAAAACGGAGAACACAGCGAGGCTGAGAAAATGTCTACGGGGCGCCGCCAAAGAAGCCGTCGAGAATCTACTGATGTACAACGTCGAGCCAGAGGACGTAATGAAGATACTCGAGACTCGCTTCGGTCGTGCTGACGTCATCGCACGATACGAAGTAGACAGACTGCGCGCCCTACCTCGCCTATCAGACTCGCCGACGGACATATGCGTGTTCTCAACGAAAGTAACAAACATCGTGGCAGCTCTACGGGCGTTGAACAAAAGTCGCTATCTTCACCATCCGGACGCAGTGAAGATCGTCGTCGACAAGTTCACGCCAATTATGAAGTATCGCTGGTATGACTTCATGACCGAGAGCACGAGCGAGGATCCAGACTTACTAATGCTTTCACACTTCCTGAACAAAGAAGCTGACAAGTGTGGGAGCTACGCAGCGCCGGACGCGTTGCCGCCTTCTACATCCGAGCTCAGACCAAGGGCTCTCCGACCACAACGAGCACACTTTGCCAGCGATGCCCGGAGTCCTGACACGAAGAAGGACTCATCCTGTACAGTGTGTGGGAAACGAACCCACACCGTCGACAACTGTACCGACTTCCTCAAAGCCTCCACACAAGACAGGTGGGACTTAGCCAAGAAGCACCACCTCTGCTTCAGGTGTTTGCATCGCCGCACCAAGGGACATCACTGCCGCTACAACCAATGCGGAATCGATGACTGCAAATACCCACATCATAAGCTCCTTCATCACGTCAAGGAACCAGAGCCAGTGCGAAGAACTGAGACAGTCTCCAACACCTGCAATACGAAGAGTAGCCACACCTACCTGAAGATTGTGCCTATACAAGTGTCGGGACCGGCGGGAGTTGAAGACACGTTCGCGCTACTGGACGACGGGTCGACGGTTACCTTAATCGATGAAGAGTTAGCACAAAGGGTAGGGGCAACCGGCGACATCGAACCCCTTACCCTAGAAGGGATTAAGAAGACAATGGTGGAGTACCCGCAGTCACGACGCGTCACCGTGAACCTGCGACGAGGCAACACAACAGAGGACATCCGAGCGTGCACAGTCCAAGACTTACACCTGGCAAAACAGGAGGTACGCCGAGAAGATTTGAGGAAGTGCACACACTTACACGACATCATCGAGGACCTCGTGTACGACAACGCCGAACCTAGGATACTCATCGGCCAAGACAATTGGCATCTACTACTCGCCTCGAAGACGAAGACCGGACGAAGAAACGAACCGATCGCGTCGCTGACGAAACTCGGCTGGGTGGTCCATGGTGCACACGGTTCTTCAAGGAAGACTGTGCACTACGTCAACAATTTGAGGACAATAGAGGAAGAGAGCATGGACGAACAGCTGCGTCAGTACTTCGCAGCAGACTCTCTCCTCATCACACCACAGCGACCTCGCAACGATCCGGAGAAGCGAGCCATGAAAATCCTAGAAGACAGTACAAAGAAGATAGAAAATGAAGACCAATATGAAGCCTCTTTATTGTGGAAAGAAGACAAAGTTGACATGCCGAACAACTACGACAACGCACTAAAGAGATTGGTCAACATTGAGAAGAAATTGGACAAAGATCCGGAGTTGAAGTCCAAATACGCCGCTCAAATAGACGCCATGTTCCAGAAGGGCTACGCAGAGCCAACGCCTTCATCGACTACCGAAGGGAAGACATGGTACCTTCCCCACTTTGCCGTGTTCAACCCGATGAAGCCGAACAAGATCAGAGTGGTACACGACGCCGCCGCAAAGACAAAAGGGGTGTCCCTCAACGACCACCTTCTCACCGGGCCCGACCTACTGCAGTCACTACCTGGGGTGCTGATGCGCTTCCGCCAGCATGAAGTCGCAGTCACTGCGGACATTGCAGAGATGTTCATGCAAGTCAAGGTGCGCAGTGAAGACAGAGACGCACTCAGGTTCCTGTGGAGAGGTGACAGAAGAGAAGGCCCTCCGAATGAGTACAGGATGACGTCACTCATCTTCGGCGCCGCGTGTTCACCATCAGTGGCGATATATGTGAAGGACTTCAACGCCGAGAAGTTCAAGAACGAGTTCCCGCAAGCCAGTTCAGCCATAGTGAACAACCACTACGTCGACGACTACCTGCACAGCTTCAAGACTATCGAAGACGCGATCAAAGTATCCAACGAAGTTCGTAACATACATCGAAAAGCACATTTCGAGTTGAGACAATGGGTTACGAACTCTCCCGAAGTCCTACGAAGCCTCGATCAACATGCAGAGAACACGAGTCACCGCGAACTATCCGACGGAACGAAGGCTGAACGAGTACTGGGACTCATATGGAATCCAAACACAGACGAGATGGCATTCAATCTCAACCTAGCCCGCCTACCTCCTGACATATTTGAAAACCGCACGCCGACGAAGAGGGAAGCCCTGCAAGTCGTCATGTCGCTGTACGACCCTCTCGGTTTCGCATCACCGGTGACTACGCGTGCGAAACAGATCCTGCAGGAAACATGGCGCCAGGGCATAGGCTGGGACGAGAAGTTAGACGAAGAACTCGCCACTCAATGGAGAGCGTGGGTCGAACGCCTACTCGACCTACGCAACGTAAGGATTCCACGGTGCTACAGACACTACGACGAAGCGACTTCACTACAGCTGCATGTCTTCGTCGACGCTAGTGAAGCCGCCTACTCTGCAGCACTCTATTGGCGCGCACAGACTCCGGACGGAAACGTGCACCTGTCATTGATCGTCGCTAAAGCGCGGGTCGCGCCATTGAAACTAACATCGATCCCGCGACTTGAACTACAAGCCGCCGTCATGGGAAGTCGCATGGCAGCTGTCGTCCTCGAAGAACATGATGTCAAGCCCGAATCGAAGACATACTGGACGGACAGCAAAACGGTCCTCACGTGGCTCAGAACCGGGTCGCGATCATACAAAGCCTTCGTAGCCCACCGCATCGCCGCCATTGAAGAAAACAGCGCTGTCAGCGAATGGAGATGGGTGCCTACGAAGCAGAACGTCGCCGATGACGCCACCCGGGAAGTTCCTACGGACTTCAGACAAGAGCACCGATGGTTCACCGGACCCGACTTCCTACTGAACGAGCCTGAGTCGTGGCCTCAGGAAACAATGAAGAACTCACCGCTGGTAACGAACGAGGAGAAGAGTGTCGTCCGAATCGAGTTGTGCAACACAGTGTCCGCGTCTAGATGGACTGACTGTCTACCAGACGACACTCGCTTCTCCAAATGGGAAAGGTTGCTGAGAACTACGGCAAGAGTGTTGCAGTTCATCCAACTCTGTCGTCGCAATCGCCAGCGAGTGAATTATAAACGAACAAAGAAGATCGTCAAGAAAGTGTTCCCGGGACCCGATGACATCGTGCGAGTAGCTGACGTCCAGACCAAGGGAGGAGTCCTGCGCCGGCCGACGAAGAAACTTGTGATCCTGCCTACAGACGTCGCGTCTACAAATTATGTTTCGTAAAGAGACGAAACACGGCGGGAGAATGTACGCGACGAAATATAGAATTGTAAATAATAATAATAAAAAGACGAAGACAACAGGTTAGAGCGAGACGGCAACAGGGGGACACTAAACTTTACCTTTGCCGTCTCGCTACACGTCCTTAGAACGGATATTTCTTGTAAATAAATTGTAAATATGTAGAATAAGATAGGGGAAATATCCTGTAGAAATTTCATTAGGATAAGATAAAAAATGAAACGCACAGATGTAAATAATGAATAAAGACACAGAGCGGGCTTAGGAAGAGTGGGGATAATTCCGCGAATTGAGAGAATCTTGGTGGGGATATGCTCTATATAAACGCGCCGACTTCCTAGCCAAAATCACTTTCACTTCCACTTCCAAGATCGCAAAGGAGTCACCGACCTGGCCGTATGAAGAGGCCCGAAGAATAGCCGCGAAAAGGCTGAAGAAAAGGTGTGTGTGAATTCCTGGCCGTATGAAGAGGCCTGAACAACGCGGTCGTAGGAAGAGACCGGGAAGAATAGTGTAGTGCGCGTAGTAGGCAACCAGTCGGGGTATAGGACGCGAAGTGGCACGAACAGACCGCTCCCGCTGAGACTCTGAGCCTAAGCCCGCTCTGAATACATTGATCTAGTTACGTGGTGTTTTCCTCCAATCCCAGCAAACGGTGCCGGTAACGTGTCCGGTACAGTAACCCTATGTGTTAATACGTACTCTGTATTAAAACGTAGGGTGCACTCTATAGCAGTTTAAATTCTTATCTTATCTTATCTTGTCTTAGTGGCTATTTATGTCTGCTAGAGTACCAGTATCACTTCGTCCATTGCTGAAATATTGTGATCGCCACGTGAACTAAAGCTCTCTACCTATACCTACCACGTTAAGGAACTGTAGTACTTTTTTGATAGAGGCATTCTTCACATCTTCACAAGCCATTGTGTGGCTTCCTAGGATGTGACTGCGCTTGTGCATCAGGGGGCCACACTCGCACAGGATATGCATTGGTGTTTCTTCTGCCTCATGGCAGAAGCGACACTCTCCCGTACTAGTGAGTCCCATTACTTTAAGAGTTTAACTTCCAGTAGTTTTTATTTGATAGAATAAAAACTATCTCTATCGTTGAACTGAATCGCGTATTGCACTTGTTAGGGCTTGTGCCGAGGTAATGTCAAAGTTCTATTTATGAATGCCGAATGCATAAGAGTCCTGGAGGATAATTCTGTAAGACCACATAGCAAAACAAAGACTATTTTCTTTAAGAGAAAACAACTGCGTAGCCGCTGGAAAAAGTCAGTAATATGTAAATAAAAAAATAAAAAACCAAAACTACAATTAAGAAAATACTAAGTATTATGACTACAATTATAAACTACAATTTATGACACTACAAACATACAACGAGCCCGTTGGGTGAGTTGTTGTTGTTCGATTCCCAGCTGGGTGAACTTTGAAAAACTTTTCAAATTTGTCTCTGGTCTGGATTTGGAAAGTAGTGGCAGGGCACACTGCGTTTTCGCAGTCATTTGGGCAGTCCGTTTGGCGGCAGTAACCACCCCCTTACAGAAGACCACCGTGAAATAACAGCACGTGTGCTGTTGTGTTTAGGTGAGTGAGTAAGGGATGCCAGAGTCCATTTCCCTATCCACTCCTAATCCTACTGCAGTCGGCAGCGCACTTGCAGCAGCTTTGGCGTTGCTTGTGTTATAGGCGACGGTAGCCACCTACCATCAAGTGGACCGTCAACCTGTCTGCCGACCTTAACATTAAAAAAAAGAAGTGAAATACATTAAAATATCCTTCAATATTTTGTATGTTAAAATTTAATAGAGTTTAATTTTATTAGACTAGAAAGCGAGTAAGAGGCTCCACGTGCTTCGCTACTGAAACAAATCAATTTGGCATATCGAAATCCCACCGTATCGTAATCGTGAACAGATCGCATCTAAAAGTTTGTAAATTCTCTTAGATAATACTTATTTGTGGTACTTTTTTGAAATAGAAAATTTTAGCAAATCTTAATCTCTGAAGTTGATCTTTTACGCTAATTCGAAAAGGTACTTTTCGTTTTTTTATATTGACACGGTAGCAGGCGTTTGGACAGCAGGTTTGGCGGTAGTAATCACCATCTTACAGAAGACCACAGTGAAATGAGAGCATGTCTGCTGTTGTATTTCGGTGAGTGAGTAAGGTGCCCAGAGCCAATTTCCTTATCCCTATCCTACTTCCTTTTTTATAACAAGTTATGGCAACGTATTTGCAGCACCTTTACATCAAAATCCATTGAAATCAATTACCACAGTTTTATTTGAGTCTAATAAATATTATTATTATTGTATTTGATAATTTATCTACATCTATACATAGGTAATTATATCTTAATATATAAAAATGAATCCCAATTTTCCTTGGTCACGGCATCACGCGTGAACGGGTAGATAGATTTTAATTCGGTTTTCACTAATGGAAAGACGGATAAACGGGGAATGTTCATATATGTAAAAATTGCACCACAGGCGAAGCCGGGGGCGGGCCGCTAGTAATATAATAAAATAAAGTCGCTATCCACCTCTATCGTATTCTCCGCTAACTTCTTCTAAGTTATCCAACGAATTTTGATAGGGTTTTCACTAATGGAAATATCCATAAACGAGAAAGTTTAGTATATGTATATAATTTCCAAAGGAATTTTCGCTAGTAACTTATAAATTCGTGTTATTTTCTGTAAGATTATATAAATACGTGTGGAACGTTTAATAGGTAGTGGTTTACCACAGATATTTTTATTATAGGTTGTTTTGCTGTATTTCTGTATAAGCTATATTTTTTTATCTTTTTATCTGAAAGTGAATTTAGTAGTCTATGTTTTGAGCAAGAGAAAGTTTCTCTAGGCGTAGCAATTTTCCCTAAGTGTCTGATGGAGCATTAAATTTTAGTACAAATAATATAACAATAACGTTATTTATATATTAATATAATCAAATAATAATTCGCACTATTTCGTAGGTTATGTGTGAAGCAACCTTCTACAACTGCTGTTATCTATTTTAGGAGGTAACTATTTATTATATCGGCTATCTGTTTCGGTAAGATGGGTAAGGAATGCCAGATCCCATTTCTCTTATCCTATCAAGGATGGGAACAGCGGTTTTGCAAACTGCCTTTTTAGTATAGGTCACCGACAGGCTGACGGTCCACATGCTGGTAGGTGGTTGTCGTCGCCTGTGGTGCACATTAACGGGATTAAGAAGGGTTAGGGAAATTAGCTCTGGCATCTCTTACTCACTAATCTAATCTTACCTTAATCCACTTTGGTTGGCAGTATACTCCCAGCACCAGTGGCGCTGATTGCGCTATAGGCGACGTTAGCCCCCTATCGTCAAGTGGACCGTCAATCTGTCTGACGGCCTTAACTTTAAAAAAATATCGCCTGATATTACTTGAAAAGAATCGAAATAATACTCAAGTACTAGTGTACTTAGGCTTTCTTGCGATTGCAAGAAATTGTACTAATGTGAATTTATTCTTATTACATATAACGGTTCACGTAATAAGTGGAGTAGCGGTAATGTTATCTCTTTGAATTTATAAAATGTTTACAAACATTGCAACTATTTCGTTGCGCGTTTCGTGGAACGCCGATTTCAATAGAAAAACACCGGCTATTGCAACTTATCCATTTCAAAATATAATTTTTATATTTTTCTTTAAATTAACAGAATTTTATAGTAATTCATGAAAATTTTTAATTTACTTAAATTTTTAAACCTTTTTTCATTCATTGTTACGAACTCGCTAACTGCAAATAACTCTTTATCTAATTTTCTTATTGTTTGAGGCAACAACATGTAGAAATAAATAAAATAACCATGTTACAGATATAGTGTAAAGGATGGCTTTAGTGACCTCAATGTTACATGTGATCGCACCTCGTTTAGCATTAGCGAGTACGTACCAACCGGTCAATTTGTAATGTGGTACAATTTACAGGCGATAGAGGAGCATGCACCTAATATTTCGTGTTTTTAAATTTATTATAGCAATATTTCTTTAAAAAAATATTCAGGAGAATAAGTTTTATAATACTTTTACATATGCACAAATGTGACAGTTAGTTGAGTCATTGACATTTTTGTTATAATTAACTATATGCTTTCCTTTAATTTCTGTTCCTTAACTTGTACTGTTAAATGTAAATATGCAGCATCCAAAAAACAAAAAAAGTCAAAGACATGAACCAAAAAAGAAATTGTAAAACTTCAAAGAAACAAATACTATAAGTGAGCGTTGTCATGTAATGTCATAAATATGTATGACGCTTCAACCTGTTTAATTTCATTTCAAAAAGATTAAATATTTAGAATATATAGAGAGGACATTGGGAAAGTTTTTCATACAAAAATATTTATCCTGATCGCCGTAATCAGGATGGTCATGGCGTAGCTAAATAGCCTTGTAAAGTTGGTGATGGACTGAGCGATTTTGTACCACGTGGTTCTAAATATCACATTACGGATTATTTCGTCTTGCCCGATCTATATCTACAGTTGAAAATCTTTGTTTCATTTTAAATTTTTCCAAGATTATGCCGGTTTAAAAAATTTTCTAGATAAATAGTTATTTTAAAATTATTTTGGTTGTCTAACGCTATATCTTCATATATCGCCAAATATATGAAGATATACCCTCCAATCAAACTGTTAACTAATTTACTAATTATTGATAATAATAAAATAAAATAAATTTTGTTCATATTAAAATAAAAAATAAATGTCAATATAATTATTATAGAGTTACTAAATGAAACATCAATTAATCATTTTAACTAATCGCCAATCTTTAATTAAAGAACATTGCTGTAAAAATAGATCTGAGTTTCCTATAATTTTAAGATAACGAAACACTCACCAAAATTCTCGTATTTTACGCATTTTAGCTTTACCGACCTGTTTATATGACAATAATGATGGGCTCTTCTCATCACATTTTTTATACAATTTCAAAATAATATTTGTATTTAACTGTGGTATAATTTAACAGCCAAAATAAATAAAATATAATAATTTCTCTAGATACCGGGGAACTTATGTTATGTTAATTTATCTTATGTAACTTTATGTTATAAGTCGATCACTTGGACCATACATTAGAATATTATAACATTTTCGATGGTGCAACAAGTATTCACCTGTTCGCACTCGGCTAAAAACTAAGGGACGTTTACCTAACACTGCAATCATTTGTTTGGCAACTGAGCTTTTGACCTCAATTTACAGCTTATTCAATTACATAAAAATGTTTGCAATAGTGCGCGCATGATTTTTTTTTTATTTTTTTTTTATTTTTCAAATCACATGATCCATTCTTAGTTATTATTTAATTTACATATAATATGTACAATGCCGAAAAAACTTATTTCATAAGAACATTCATAAAATGTTTACAAAATTAAAGAGTTATATCACTCAGCAACAGTTTTTAAGATGCTGTTGGCGTTTAGCTCGTGTCCTCTCTAGCAACGACTCCGTTTTCTATCCGATAATTGCATGAAACCCGTCAGTTATTGCTTGGGAATAAGTTATCAAATTAAACTTTAAAGACGATGATTTTGGAATAAGTTTTGTAGTTTTGTCGAGAACGAAACGAAAGATTCACCGTTTTAGAAGCATCAAGCATTAAACACCTATTATTTTAGAAAGTTAATAACATCTATATTTAGTTAGTCTTATTTAGCCTATACGAAACAATTTAGTCAATATTAGTCATTTTGGTCATATTCCTTTTTTTTGTATATCGATTTGTTCAGCGCCATGTATAAACCGTATTACGTCAACAAAACGATTATTAGTTTATAGATAAATAATGTTGAGGTAACAGACAAATAAGTAGGGATTCGATGTGGTTAGATTATCCTTAGATATTATAAAAACATAACTGTACGTAAAGTATTTCTGTATGTACGTATCTTTGCGATAATCTCAAAAACTACTAAACGAATTTTCATGCGGTTTTCATTATTGGAAAGAGCGTTAACAGAGGAAAGTTTATGTATATAATATGCAGAAAAAAATCTATGCGAAGCCGGGGACGGCTCGCTAGTTTGATTATTTAAATTATAATAAAATCGTGAACAAGCCGTGTCTACATTAAACATTAAAAAAAAACAATTTGTACACGTTGTAGTTATGTTACTGGGGTCAAAAAAATAGTTTTTAGAATTTTTGTCTGTTTTTCTGTGCGTTTGTGCAGGCTAATTTCAGAAACGGCACAACCGATTTGAACGCGGTTTTCACTGATGTTTTGTAGCAAGCTTCCCGTAACATTTAGTGTTTGTTTCATTCCAATCGGTTTCCAAACAAAAAAGTTACGCGCTATACCGTATACGACGTGTATACGAAGTTGCAAGCTCAGCTAGTTTAAATATTGTGACTTAAATGTACATTTTAATTTTTTACATAGATTTAAAATACTTCATTATTTTTTTGATTTTTGGTCCAATCAAGTGAGAAGTATACATAATCTTTTAAATACAAAAACAATAATTAATTGAAAGAATCGTGTTCACGACCACTTAATTTAAAAATCTGTTTGAACAAAGACCGAACTCATCGTTGAACCAATCTCACAATCTTACAATTTACAATGGGGATATTATTCCTCCAGTCTGCTCTCATTTTATCAACTTTCATAATTTCACCATTTGTTGGGAAATAACTGATCGATGACATTGTTTAACAAAAGCATTAACATTAACGATGTAAGAATTTTCAAAAATCCGTTAAGGGCTTCACTGAGGCAAATGACATTTAATATAGAACTCGCTGGCGGCGGATCCAATTCAACACGCCCAGAAATGGTGTTTTTCTGTTTGTTCATAAGAACAATACACAAAATAAAAATTTTTATTAATACAATTTTTTAATCTGATATTAACTTATTAATAGGTACAGGATTCATATGCGTGCAATAAGCCGTTTTCGAGAGAATTTTCAATAAAAGTACAATTCTTCTTGTGTTCTAACTTTTTTTGTGGAGTTTCTATTACTTTAACGAAAATTCAAATTAATACAATTCGTTCTTCACATGTTTAAGTATAATATTTTTTTTTTTCAAACCAATTGTCTTGTCCATTTCTTGTAACATATTCATTAAACAATGGATATTTTTAGTATTTAGGGTTTGTCTCCCCCTTAAATAAAATATAAATATGCACTGCGGCTTCGCCCGACCTAAATGGATTCCCATCCGGTGTATCTACCGCTCCTGATCACCCATTTTAACATTCGTCGTATTGCGTCCCAGTTTTAAGTTTTTAAGACAAGGACCAACCTCAGACCGATCACAATTTTTACCAAAATGAGCGTAACCTAAATAACCTATGAATTAAGGTGCAATATTGAACAACAAATTTTTGTAACTTCTCGGAGATAATCGAACAGTATTAAAAATAGGAAGATTTTTCTTAAAATATTGAGTAAAATATGAAAAAAGAAATAAAAATAGCCGATTAAAACTTTAGCACGGAACTTAAATTAATTAATAAGCTTAAAAATAAAATGTAGTTGTTGCTGAAATTTTTTATTATTATGTCACGAAAGCTCCTTTGGGCAGTAAATTAAGGGCGACTCTTAAGTCATCTTAAGGATTATCTATACAAATATAAAAACAAAGAGAGAGAATAAAGTTTGAACTTTGGATCACAAAATATGTTTAATTATTGGTTTCTTGATATACCACGGTGAAGGGAAACCGTATTTACAAAAAAAAAAAAAACGTTTGGTCGTAAACAAGCCGTATCTGTTACATTAAATATAAAAAAAAAAAAACAATTTGTACACATTGAACCTACCTATGTCACCGAGGTAAAAAAAATAGTTTTTAGAATTTTTGTCCGTTTGTGCACGCTAATCTTAGAAAGGGCTTAACCGATTTGATTGCGGTTTCCACTGATGTGTTGTAGCAAGCTTTCAGGTAACATTTAGTATTTGTTTCATTCCAATAGGGGATCGGACAAATTTTCAGAAAGTGTTTTAAATTAATCTTCATGGATATTTATTCCCATAAAAAATACTATTTTATTTATTTATAGCCTTTTAGGTACTCAAAATCATGTTTTATTATTGTTTGTTTGAAAATGCCGCCAAAACGCCACGATAGTTCATCTGAGAGCGCGTAACGTCATTTGTGGTCATATTATAACAAAACAGCTGCATTGGCATAATAAGACAATGATTGCCCACAAATGACGTCACGCACTGTGATCGGTGTTCCAGTATAGATTAAAAATATTGTAAATAATAAAATTTTATTTCTTCATTTAAAAATATTTAAATGAATTATATTAAATTATTATTCGGCAAATAATCGTAAAAAATTATATATTTTCTTTCTAAGTACATTTTAGATTTTAATCTGATTATTGTCCGATCCCCTATTGGTTTACAATTAAAAAAAGTTAGTTGCTATACCGAATACCACGCGTACGAAGTTGCGGGCTCAGCTAGTCTGTAATAAAAGTAGGCAGTCAGGCTGATGGCAGGTCAGCTGCCATCAGCTACAGTCACAAGGTCGGTCCGTAGTGCGTGGTTGCATGTGCGTGGCCAACATTAATGATATTAGGGATAAGAATGGCATAGATTATGGGACTTGGAATCTCTTATTTATTCACCGAAAAATAACAATCCCATGCTATTATTTTATTGTGGATTTTTTTATGAAGTATCTGGTTACTGTCGCCAGACGGGCTGCCCATTTTACGACTGCGAAACGCAATGCGCTTTGTCTCTACCTCTAACGTGATTAAATACTGTGTGTTGCTGTGGTCACTAGAATATTTCCAACGTCTCGTATGTTAAGTAACAAAGAAAACGCAATAAAAGAACTTAAAGCTTACGCGATGTACTTGGAGCGGGCAACACTGAATGTGTTCTTGTTTTTATTCCAGGATCTCACGGTCGAGTGGACACAATAAAAAAATGTGAATATTAAGCTGAAGCCTTTGGCGTTTAATGGCGTTCCACTTTATGGCTCGTCTTGTTTTACACTTTAGGACACTCAAAACGGACTATTCAGTACATTATTCATTACAGTACATTATTTATGTGATTCCTAATTGTGTAGATAATTTTATCTAAGACTACCTGAACTCGGCCACGCTTCGCTGTGGCCCATACGGCGGCGGCGTGCGCGTGGGGCGCGCGGTACTGGAAACTGCTTATAATAATACTATTGATCGTAGCGTAATGTTATATAGCCTATAGCCTTCCTCGATAAATGGACTATTCAATACAAAAAGAATTTTTCAATTCGAACCAGTAGTTCTTGAGATTAGCGCGTTCAAACAAACAAACAAACTCTTCAGCTTTATATATTAGTATAGATTTTTTAATTTTAACTAAGAAGTAACAGCCAAATTTATCTCTATATTTTAGAATTTCAACTTATTAAATATCGACTTATTAATATTTATTAAATATCGTCATTAATAAAATATAATCATAAAATAATATTTAACTTATACACACGTATAGTAAGAAAAGCAGAAAGACATTATTATTTATTATTTATTGTAAGTTGGTGGAACCAAAATCAACACTTATTTTAAGAATTCTTTCATTATAATTTTTCACGTTGATATATTCACGGTTATCTTCATTAACACCTACGAGCCTGAAATTTAAAAGGTTTTAAGTCTACATTACGCTGCTTTGCAGGGCCTTTTTAAACTGCTACCGATTGTAGCATATATCGTAAACAAAAATATACCAGCACATTTAGACTTTTAGCAGATATTGAATATTTTTTTATTTGTATATTAAGGTCGACAGACAGCCTGACGGTCCACTTGATGGTAGGTGGCTACCGTCGCCTATAACACAAGCAACGCCACGCCACTATATGCTATTATTTCACGGTGGTATTCTGTAAGGGGGTGGTCACTGCCGCCAGGCGGGCTGCCCAAATGACTGCGAAACGCAGTGTGCCCTACCACTACTTTTCAAATCCAGACCAGAGTCAATTTTGAAAATTACATTAAAATTTCCAAAGTTGACCCCGCCGGGAATCTAAAATTAAGGCGAAAAAAAAAATTAATTAAGGAGATTATAATGACTAAAATCAAATTACTTATTGCTCCAATTTAATACAGACAGTCCATTTAGGCAGAGCCAACTTCGAGAAGGACGTCAATCGTCGAATCCAGCTCGGATGCGCAGCGTTCGGGAAGCTCCGAGACATCTTCTCGTCCAAAATTCTTCTGTGTCTTAAAAGTTTCCGACCAATGTGTGTTGCCAGTGATGACATATGGTGTTGAAACGTGGTCTCTAACTATGGGCCTCGTAAGAAATCTCAACGTCGCTCAACGAGCTATGGAGAGGGCTATGCTCAGGGTTACACCCAGAGATCGAATCAGGAATGAGGAGATCCGTAGACGAATGAAAGTCACCGACATAACGCATCGGATTAATTAGTTGAAGTGGCAGGGGGCAGGTCACATATGGTCGGTGCAGCGAACTGAGCTCGCTGCGACCATTGGATTGGACTTCTCTCTGCCGGCCGTAGTGAAAGCTATGGTCGGCAGCAGAGCCGCTTGGCAAGCGACTCAATGACATCTTCGCAGAAGGAGGCGGCGGAGAGAGAGCGGGAGGACGACGTCCTGTCCAATCCTCTCCGTCGCCGACGAACAGGAGGCAGGCGGCTGGCGCGCGCCCTGACAGGACTAGGACGGTAGATGGGGACTCTACCGCCCGCTTTATCCTGAGAGGCACGGCACACCTTGGCAGTTCGGGTGCGCCGTCCAAATGAGCCGTGTCCGGTTGCGGACCCCCGCGGTGGACCTGCGGAAGAGTGTTAGTCCGACCTCGCAACTTCACCAACAGCGGATGAGGAGGACGCCAAGAGGTTTAGTCGGTAGGTCTACCCCAAGACCATCTCGGGGCAGGAGTCCGACATAACCCACCGGTCTGTCCCCAGGCCGGTAGGTCCATGATGGATTCCTCTTGTAAAAAAAAGGGGGCAGGTCACATCATACGGAGAGCAGATGGCCGAAGGAGCCGGAAGGTTCACAGACAGCGAGCGCAGCGTAGAACGGCCACCCACAAAGTGGACAGACGACTTGATAAGGGTCGCGGATCTACGGCGGTTCCAGGCTGCTTCTGGGGGAGGCTTTTGTCCAGCAGTGGACATCCTATGATGATGATGATGATGTTGAATATAATTTATAATCTAAATTAATTTACAGGTTTATGTATTCGCCCGTTGTACATAATTATACATACAAAAACCATGAACGTATTTCATTGTCCGCACGTGTATCTTTCGATCCTATTAAAGATCTCATTTGCGTGAACGCCTATTCGATAAATCTATGAACTCGTAAAGCACATTACTAACAAATTATTTTTTAAATTTCAATTTTGAATAAAACATACTGACTTTTAAGCATAACATAATTATCTATTGCAGACAACGGGCGAATACATAAACCTGTAAATTAATTTAGATTATAAATTATATTCAATTGTATTGCATTTTGATTTAGTTTTTACTGGAAACATTGAGACCAAATTGCAGAATAGTTTAATTTTTTTTGCTATTTCTTGCTATTTTCTAGATATTCCTAAATCAGTTTTGCTCTAATAAAAACGTCGTCTGGTCAGGCAGTCCAGCCTGGCTTACCGAGTTCTATTGCTATTTATATTGTACTAGAGACCCGTTCCCGGCTTCGCACGGATGCATTTTTTTCTACAAATTATATATACAAACCTTCCTCGTTTTTCGCTCTCTCCATTAGTGAAAACCGTATCAATATCCGTTGAGTGGTTTAAAAGAGGTTAGCTGACAAACAGGCAGAAGCGAACAGCCAATTTATTTTATATTAGCTGAGCCCGCAACTTCGTACGCGTGGTATTCGGAATAGTGCGTAACGTTTTTGTTTGTAGACCGATTGGAATGAAACAAACACTAAATGTTACAGGAGGCTTGCTACAATACATCAGTGAAAACCGCATTGAAATCGGTTAAGCCCGCATTGAACGGGTAGACCGATTTTAATTCGGTTTTCACTAATGGAAAGAGGGATAAACGGGGAATGTTCATATATATAAAAATTCCACGCCAGGCGAAGCCGGGGGCGGGTCGCTAGTAATTATTATAAAAAAATACCTAAAACTAGAATTCCGCAGATAGCGGGCCAAGGCCCAAGCTACCGGTGGTTAAGGCTGCAGATTGAGGAACCTCCTGACAGGCCGTGTCAAGAAGAACCCCCTTCTTTATTTGTTCCTCGACCCAGCCATCCAGTGAGAGCTTGTTGAGGTTTTGATCGAGGCTCTTCGAAATTTCCTTAAAGTAGTCTGTCCACGATTCGTAGCTATATTTTGAGCACAATGCAATTGGAAATGAAGCGAAAAGCAAGAAACCCGCGGCTTCGTCTCCATCTGATATGGTCTGAGGTGTATGACCCGTTCACCTTGACCTCGCTGGACCTACGATAATACATCACGGGAACACTGGGTGAACTATTATGCGTTCCAACGGATTTTTTAAATTTAACTTTTTAAATAAAACTTCTTTTTCTTTTTGCTCACTATTATTGATATAGGATGAGAGGTTTAAAGATATAATTTATAGTTAGGTACCTAAGCATTTTTAAAAACGAATTTTTCCATAGTTTCTTTTCATTCAAACAATTTTGTAATAATTAAGTGATAGCAACCTATTTAATTTAAATGAATATTAAAAATTAGACTTAGGACTAATAAATTAAAGGAAAATTATATGTAGTAGATGTTATTAACAGAAATATTATTTGCTATAATAATCATATAATAGAAATATAACTGGTATAGTGTAAATAACTATATAATGTGTTCGCTAAACCAAAACCATATGGTGTTCGCTAAAGATGAAAGTGGTTTAACAACATGTAAAGTTTGTTTTAAATAAAAGAGACAGATTGTGTGATGGATAGATGCGTCCTTGTCGCACGTTAGGGAAATTAAGCAGGAAGTATTATGCGGAGTTTTCATAAGGCTAATGCAACCTTATTCCGACATAGACATCCAAAGATAATTAATTAATATATATATATATATATATATATATATATATATATATATATATACATACGTGTGTGTGTGTGTGTGTGTGTGTGTGTGATGACCATGATAGAGATTCCATGATGACCAATCTAAAAGCAATTAAAAGTCACACGGTTTTCTCGATTTTTGCATCTCTATGCTTTTTTGGAAAATCGACTAGTGAGTGAGTGCACTAGTAGAGATGAAAATATAATTCCACTAAGTATATGGAAAAATTAAAATAGTTGGCTTACTTACTACGCTTTACTCGCGTTTTAAAAAGGCGCCAGCTCTCTCTTTTCCACACGTATCTATTTAGCTTGGCCCTTATTGTACCAAGGGTTTTTTGGTTTTGTATTCTGGTATAATTTGAAAAATATTTAATAGAACTCTTCACCGACCTATTACTATTACTTAATTTGGACTAGATCACAATCACAAGTCGTGTTATGCTAGTAATAATATGGTAATGGCGTCGAATTGAGCGCATCGAGCTGCGCACGCGCAGCGATACGGAACTCACTACGAATTCGTTATTATGCTTATGTGATTGTAATTATCAAGTTCACTGTAGGTCAGAGATGCTCAATTCAGAATGCTTTAATGTGAGATTGCATGCTGTGTATCCTATGTGTTTTCATGCTTTTATTGCATACGTATCGCATTGTATACTAAAACATTATGTATATAATTATATTCATTGTTATGTGTATTTTAAAGTTGATGCGGTACCATCTACGAGTAATATACGAATCAGACAAACTCGAAAACAGTTTGACTGTGTAAGCTAAACACAGCTGCACTATGTACCCTTTGGCGAATAATTATATGCAAACCAACATGTGTGGGGAGAAACCATGTCCAATATTAACCTGCCAGTTCTTCTAGACCCAAACAGCAACGTAGATGATTAAGGCAAGACCTGATGCTTTGAAAGACGGAAAGACCTTGTGTAAAACTCCACCTGCGTGGACTGACCGGCTCTATCCCATTTATCCATCCCGCCAGCGATGACTTGTGATGTCGCGGTGGAAATGAATTTTTTTCGTTTATCTTAACTTTAAAACTTAGGGCGTCGTCAGCCCAAAATTTCCATGCCCTATCGGAAAGCAGTAAGCATTTAGTTGATACAGGTCTGGGAATTAATTTTGCTCTACTATTTAATGTAGCTACTCATATCCACCTGGTTAAGAAATGCTGTCATGTATCTACATTGTGTATATGTGTATATATTAATAATATGATCACACGAGTGAGTTTTAGTTAGGTGTGTAAAAAGTTTTTTTTTTTCGAACTAAGTATATAACTTTGAAGTTGCATTTGATTCACGTAAAGTTTGGCACTTTGGCATCTTCGTGTCCCATTTTCATGGAACAGTTTTTAGGGTTCATCATCATTCGCTTCTCATTCATTAAAAACCTTTTTGTTTCTTTGTTTTAATGTAACCTTTTTTTTATCTACCTTAGATATGCACACTGGCCGGCGAGATTTGGAACATATTTGAACGAAAAAAGAAGCAGCGGAAAAGATGGAAAGAGAGATTGACAGGTTTTCTGGAGGAGGAAAAAGGGGATTCTTGAGACGGAATCGAAAAGAAAAGGTGCTAGAAATATATCTACAACGACTGAGACTCAGATTCTTTCCAAAAGGCTAAACGAAGCTAAATCCTATTTTATTAAGTCGACGAGTTAATAAAATAACTTATTTTTACCGAAGATCCTGTCGGACTCGGAATTTCCAACGCTGTGCACAGCCTCATCTATTTAAGCTGTTCCCACTGAACGAAGGGCTCTTATTTATATATGTGTGAAATTTTATAAGGACCGCGGCGATTTCTAGTGTACATATAGGGACACTAACTGCCGCACTCAGAGACGTTCATTAGATTAGTACTAATACTGCCGCACTCAGAGACGTTCATTAAATTAGTACTAATAGACACTCATTAAATTAGTACTAAAGATTTAAAAATGTTTACTCTCAGAGACAGTTAATGGTTGATTAGTGGTCTTAAGTGACACTTAACTTTAATGACAGCTCAACCCTTACTTAAGCTTCTTAAATGGAGAATTTGACATTTGGAAAGTGAGGTAATCTTATTAATAATAATCTATTGTTCATGGAGTCGTTACATAGGTAGCTAAAATTATTTCAAAAAACAATTTAAATTTAAAAACTAAAATTATTGACAAGATGATAAGAGTAATAGATACTTTACGAAAAAAAGTAAATTATATTACTTCTATGAAAAATTGACAATTAAAATTGACAATGATGTGAAATGTTGCCGTATTTAAAAAATCTTGACTTTTTAATTTATTTAATTATAATTACGTCTATTATTGTTAATTTTAACTGATAATAATAAGAAAAGACATGTTTAACTGATTTTTTATGAAAAACTCTTATTTTCTCTATACATAAATTGCTTTGCCGAATGATATCGAGTCATTGAGTTTTTTCTTATGACAACACTGCACGTTATCGATATGCATTTCGATAGAACGCACAGTCCTATGCTTACTTAAAGTGGTATTTAACTAATGAACCATTAACTTTCGTCTCTGGGAGCCGCGGCTCATTAACGTATTTAATTGTATTTAGTTAAGTGTCTATTAGTACTAATTTAATGAACGTCTCTGAGTGCGGCAGTCTGAGACTAAACATTTTTAAATCTTTACTAAAGAGTCGCTAAGTAATAATTAAAACGACTCTGAGTGCGGCAGTTAGTGATATTAAAGTGTGGTGTTTTCTCGACGTCTCTATCTTTCTTTTCAACCGCCACCCTTACAGTGATCTAGAGTTGTTACACTACAAGTTGCCAGAGCTGGTGGTGCTGCAGATGCGGCCGAGAAGCGCAAAATACACAAATACAGAGATACATATATGTACCGGCTATATTTTCGTTACCTTCGGTGTCGATTCTCTGGGTCCGTGGAGACATAAGTGGCAATTCCAGAGCTGGCTATTACCTCGGTCAACAAATTAGGCTTGCAATACAACGAGGTAATGCAGCCAGCAATATATACACTAATTGTAAATAATAATTATATTTAAGTATTTAATTTTAAATTAATTTTTATATTTAATATTTAAGTAGTGGCAGGGCACACTGCGTTTTCGCAGTCATTAGGGCAGCCCGTCTGGCGGCAGTAACCACCCCCTTACAGAAGACCACCGTGAAATAACAGCAAGTGTGCTGTTGTGTTTCGGTGAGTGAGTAAGGGATGCCAGAGCCCATTTCCCTATCCACTACAAATCCCTTATCCTTAATCTTACTGCACTCGGAAACGCACTTGCAGCAGCTTTGGCGTTGCTTAGGCGTGTTATAGGCGACGGTAGCCACCTACCATCAAATTGACCGTCAGCCTGTCTGCCGACCTTAACATAAAAAAAAATAATAAGATTATTAAATATATATATATTTTTAAATTTATAAGCATAGTTAATCAAATTGTAGATACATATCGTTGGTCTTGTAAGTAAAGTTAGAAAATCAGATTATATTTAAGCACTGACTCGATACATATACCTAGCGTGTAAAAGTATTCAATTATGATGTTCAGCATAGTGGTACTATAATTTAAGATTTAATATCGACATTAAATCTCCAGTTATTGTTATGCTATACTAATAGTCAAGAGAAGCAATTAAAAGTCGATACGAATTGATTGGGAAATTTGGAATGCAAAAACATTTTGCTAGTAATACATAATAATAATGTAATAATGTTTGCTTCACGTTTTAATGCTTGTGGCAAAACGAATTTTTTTTTTTTAATTTGTACTAAAAAAAAGACATCAAATAATATAAAGCACATGAATTTACCTTTAATTCTTTATTTTTAAACGTAAAAAATTAATAAAACATGTAGATAACAATACCTAGCGTAACAAAGGTCAATATTATTGAGAGATGATGAGGAACTGTGACGTCATTGTACAAAAACATGTATGACAATGAGTTTTATTCGCAATAGGTGAATGTACCGACGGTACAAAGTTTACTTTTTTTTTATGTTAAGATCGGCAGACAGGCTGACGGTCCACTTGATGGGTAGGTGGCTACCGTCGCCTATAAGCAACGCCAAAGTTGCTGCAAGTGCGTTTTACTATTAACTATGCATATAAATTTAAAATATATATATATTTAATAATCTTAATTATTTTATTTTTTTTATGTTAAGGTCGGCAGACAGGCTGACGGTCCATTTGATGGTAGAGGTGGCTACCGTCGCCTATAACACGCCTAAGCAACGCCAAAGCTGCTGCAAGTGCGTTTCCGAGTGCAGTAAGATTAAGGATAAGGGATTTGTAGTGGATAGGGAAATGGGATCTGGCATCCCTTACTCACTCACCGAAACACAACAGCACACGTGCTGTTATTTCACGGTGGTCTTCTGTAAGGGGGTGGTTACTGCCGCCAGACGGGCTGCCCAAATGACTGCGAAAGCGCAGTGTGCCCTGCCACTACTTCTAGCTGTTCACTTCAAAACCCGAGACTGAATTGGTACGTAGGTACCTAAAAATATTCTTAAATGTTAAATACAGTTGCTATGCTAATTCTAAAAGCCATTTTGCCATTTTGCTTACTAAAGATGAAGTGTTTTGAATTAGGGACCCTAAAGTAAGAGCGTTAGAGGAGGAAGGTTGTTGTACATAATTTGCAAAAAAAATTGCATCCTTATACGAGTTCAGAGGCGAGTCGCTAGTTATTAAATAGATCGTCGTTGTCAAAGCAAAAACTGCTATGTGCACTTTTCTATCATTAAAAAAATTAGCTAGTACTTATGAGCAGTATTTGTCGAAATACAACCTCAGCAGTAGTTCATTGTTCAGTGCAGCAGCAGTAGGCTCTATCATCCCGGGTAATAGAGCCTATTTCCCTATCCCCTCCTAATGCCTTATCCTTAATCCTACTATCGTTGACATCGCACTTGCAGTATATGTGACGTTGTTTGTGTTATAAGCGACGGTAGCCACCTACAATCAAGTGGACCGTTAGCCTGACTAACCACCTTTGGATTAGATTAGATTAGAATTAGCATGTGATATAAAAAAGTTGCATCTGTTTGTCTGATTTTCTAATTCTTCTAAAGTGTGCCCATTTTTATTGTTGTTTAGAAAAAATCACTGCATGAAATTATTAATATTGTAAAATTGATTTGTCTTTTAAAACAATATTTTATTTATTTATTTATTTATTTTAAAATTTACAGATAGTTTACACATAATATAGTTATTCGGTGACCTTTACACTAAGCACAGCTTGAATTGTAAAGGCCAGAATTTAACGAGATATAAAATTTGAGAATTAAACAATAGTCATTAAAAGAAAAGGAGATTTGGGTGTCTGTCTGTGCGTGTGTGTGTGTGTGTATGAGTGTGTGTGTTTGTGTGCGCCAGCAAAATCCTGTTTCAGAGAGTAAGTTAGTGTTGTGACTTATTGGATGCCTTTCAGTAAAAGTTCAATATCGTCATAATGAAGTCCGAGAAGCCAATTCCGAACAATGGGTTTGATGCTCCTGGTATTTTTGTCTTTTATATCACAATGCCGGTTTGTTTTGTTGTAAATATAAATATGTGAGAAGTTAACAGAAAGCCGACCAAAAGAAGTATTAATATGCGGTAGTGGAATTTTTAATGTCCGCTGCTTTAAATATTGCTTGTATTGAGTAGACAATATTTAGAAGACAAGATTAAAATAAGATTTTTTAGCCAAATTTTAGCCAAATATCTACTCTCTTTTTATCCATGTGACGATATGGCGGCCACCTGTACAAATAATAGCTAATATCATAGATAAAATACTACTTAAGTTATATACTTACTTAGCTAATATACTTATTTATATGATTAATTTAAGTGTAGTGTCTGTTGAATAAGACACGGCAATGATTTTCAATTGTCGTAATTTTGTTTGAATTTTGTTGAACTTTTTAACAGGCGTTTAAGAATTCCTTTTACATACTTACAGAAAGAAATTTTATATGTTGTGTATTTTGTAATATTTTAATCTTAAAAAAAAGGCAATACTACCAACAGTACTCAAAGAAGACTTTCCTAGTATTAAATAGGATTAGTATTTGTAGGATTACAGTTTAACAGGTTTCCGATATCTATGATAAATTGTTGCTGTGTGCCACCGTTCTATAGTAGTTAGAACACTAGATAGTAGATTTTATTATAAAATACCTATGTGTGTGTATTCTTTTTGTACCAGATAGTAATAAAATATCTAATTTAGAAACTGTTTCCTTGAAGTCAAATAAATCCATTACCTATAACATGTAATATTTAACAATGTGATAGGAAGTTGGTATCTTTCTCTAACATGTGTCACTAATTCCAACATTGTAACATTTATCTAATATATATATATATATATAAGAACATTCCCCGTTTATCCCTCTTTCGATTAGTGAAAACCGAATCAAAATCGATCTTCCCGTTCACGCGTGATGCCGTGACCAAGGGAAATAAGGATTCATTTTTATATATAGAGAGATTTTCCAACAATCTACGGAAAAGGTCCTTTATTATAAGAATAGCAATAATATTCAATTGATACTATTGCTATGGAAATTTTATTTTTAATCGATGTGTACGTAAAATTTCTCGTGAAAATTCTGTTTTGAAATAAATATAAGTGTATAATAAAAAACAAAAAAATTCCACAAACACATATCCATGCAATTGCGATATTATGCCAAATACAATATTAAATAATACATACTAAATAATAATAATAATAATTAAAACGGAACCGAAACCAATCAAACATTTTGATTGCGTATAGTATGTGAGTAAAGGTAATAACACAGTGCATGCTATGCTATATCGCAACCGGCTTACGTGTCAGCGCGTCTCGTAGCGCGACCGAGAGCGACGTCAATGTGTTGCGCAGTGGGGCGTGATGTCGTTGGAACATGTTCATATCTACAAGGCAATGCTATTTGTAGTTCATAGCTTCGCTTTTACACGGTGCAAGGTTTTCACATATGTTGTTACTATGTTAAGGATTTTATTGCATTAGAAATATATTCATTAACTTAAACATAAATTACTTAAACATGACTTACGAAAAATGAAATTTACTTCATACTTCGTTGCTCGTAGATAAATTTTATGTGCTTTAATACATGCCTTTGAGCTCCTAAATATATAATATCTATCTAACCAGTTCTTAAACTGATTTAACACTGTTCAGAAATTGTTTTTCTTGGTAATTCGTTTAAAAATTACTAAATACTTCATGCAGATTAATATTCAAGAAAATACATTCAATTCATCAAGCATCTTTTGATCAGCCAATATATAATATACTTACAAGCAGGATGATCGTACAGATACTGAACTCTTGTGCCCTCGAGAGTCCCTCCAGCCAATTTCGCAGAGAGGGTTTCCAGGAATTCCCTCACATTTTGCAGCTCGGAACGGGACTCGCTTGGTCCAGCGCTGTCAGGACTCTCGCATTCTTCTTCTAAAAAATATACATGAGTTAATTGGTAAAAACACGGCAAGGGTAGCTGTTAACGAGATATCATTCGAGCCTTTAAACGAGTGATGACTAGATTTCGCTTTTACCGAAAATGTTAATAGTAAAGAAAGAAAGAAATGTTAATAGTAAGAAACGGCAATAGGCATGATGACGGTATTAAAGAATCAAAGAATAAATGGTTTTGGGGAAAAATATATGTTGAAAGGAATCTAAAAAATTACTCATTTTTTGTATTAAGATTGAGATTAATAAGATTTTCAATAAAATAGAAGTATAAATAACTGCAATCCGCCATGTTAACACCAATCAGAGCGAATGACGTCACGCCCAGGTAAGTGACATCGTGTTGCTTGACTTTGCTTTGACAGAATGAAAAATCTCATGAGATGTCGGTGACGTCACAGTTCATTAGACGCGACGCCATGACGTTTTCGCGCGTAATTCAAAATGGATTTAAAAAAATTCAATAATTCGCGTTGAAATTTAGTTGTTTGCTGAAATATTGTTTTTTTCGGATATGGTAGACGTGTATCTACATTATGGAAGGGAATTTCAAAATCTGTCATTATGCCTATTAAACGCATTATGCTCTGTATCTCGTGGAATGACAAGGTCTCCAAATAGGAGACCCTACGGCCAGCCCAAATCCAATATCCAAATTCCTCGAAGAGCTCATACTAACAGAGAGCTTCTAGCGAAAATTAGGGTTCGAAAAATTGCATATATGGATCATGTGCTGAGAGGTGATAAGTACCATATGCTCGATCTCATCATGGGGGAAGATTGAGGGACGAAGAGGAGTGGGCAGAAGACAGATGTCATGGTTGAGAAACATCCGTCAATGGACCGGAATTGCAGGAGTGGAGGAGCTGTTCAAAGTGGCGCGTGATAGAGAGACGATTTTTTTCGAGAATGATCGCCAACGTTGGGGAGACCTGTACGGACTTAGAGAAGAAGAAGAAACGTGGTTTGGTTTTATCGGAGTAGGACACTCAGATCAATTAGAAGTCAGAGGAATCGGGGTAATAGATCGGTGAAATCACTCAGTTCTTTTAGATCACTCAGACAAATTAGGTGAGGTTTATTTGGTGCTTTATTTGGGTAATATTATATATGAGTTTTAGCCAAGTACAAAGTTGGCTATCGAACACAACAGAGTCGCATGAGTACCTTGGCCTTGGGATACATTTACTTGAAGTCAGCTGTCATGACTATCATCACTAAATGTCACAAATTGTAATCCCTTGTGCCCTTACCCTGCCTGACAAACAGATGCCCGATATATTCAGGAATTATTTTATTGTGTTTAGTATTTTCTATTTCTATTTTCAAAATATATTACAAAATTTACCTCTCTTTTGAAATTTTTTATGATATAAATATGTATCCAACGTAACGAGAACATTAAAGAACAATGGCGAACTCCCATACAAATTTTTGTTGACTTCATTTTTTTGCGTCTATGTATGAAATATATTGAAAAGTGTAGAGTTTTGATTCCTGAACTGATTGGTCTTTGGTTTAATACTAAATAAAGTCTGCAATTAAAGATATCCTCGTTTGAAGTTTTTGAGGTTAACGTATTTTTAGATTAAATTGGTACAGAACTAAATATTTTTACGTATGACATTTAGTTGTGTGTTCGATTTTTATTATTTTAAAAAGTAAATACATTTCCAAAATAAACTAATGTTGTGAAAAAGTATTTGCTTAAAAGTTGCGAAGTTAAGCCACAGAGTGCACAAAGAAAACTAAGTCATTACAATCACTAGACTAATGACGATTTATTCATTGTTTAATTTAATATTTATAATAATTTCCAGACTTAGATATGGCATTAATGTAACTTGAAAAAACTTGTAAAAATATTTTTCTTCTATTTATATTAATGACATTTAAAGACGCTTGAAAATTCTTTCAACAATTATTTCGCCATTGTTCTTTGAATCACAATTTTTGGTCTTTTGTGGTGCAATTATAGATACCAATTAAAAATAAACAATACACATTTTTGTATTGTACACGTATATTATTATGTATTTATTATATAAGTGCTATGAGCAAATCAATACAGTTATCTAGTATAATCCGCGCCAAACTTCTAGTCCGCTCTGAACACAGCGCGAACCGCGTCGCAGTAGCAAAAAATAGGTATCAGCGGGGAGCGGCAGGAGGCGGCGGCGGCAGGACCCACTCCACTTCCCCGCCCCCACACCCATCTCACCTGTGCGTGCGTGTTTGTGTGCGTTCAGAATTCTTCCGAATAGCACACACGCTTGTTTTTCGTAGCGAAGTACAGTCACTCACAATTCTGCTTTGTTTTTGTTAAGTTTTCGTTGTCTATTGTTTTCGTTATTCCGTTATTTGTTTAGTTTTTTTATTGTTCTTTTAATAACATAAGTTTTAAACATGCCTAACCGGAATACGGTTTTACGTCGTCAAGCAAGAAAAATTGTGTACAATGTTTTGAAATTTATGCAAAAAGAAGCGGACGAAGGCATAAAAATAAACATTAAGCACGTGCAGAAAAGAGTGTATGTTTGTGTTTCGTGTTTCAAAGAGACACGAAGAGTTTTGTGTTTCAAAACAATATAATTTATTTGTGCGTGACTGTACCTCTGCGCGAAGCAACTTCAAAGGGGACTAGAAGCACAGATTAATAAGTAGTTACTACCGTAAGTAACTACTTATTACTTATAAATTGCTAGAAGTTTGGCGCGGATTATAATTTAATTCAAAATCAATTTAACTACCTACTGATTTTTCAGTGTAAACAAAATAACCTATAGAACAGAGAGAGAGTTCGTCTGTTCTGTGGAAAAAGCAAAAACATCAAAAACTGTCTTACGCCTATAGTTTTTACACAATTATTTAATTTTTTGTTTTCATTTTGATATCAAAACATTAATTAATAAAATAAGAATAATTACCAATCTGCTCCAGCTTGTCTGTGCTGATTGACCACGGCATCAGTGTAATAGCTCGTTGTATTTGCCTCAGGAACCAAGCGCCAGACTCGAACTTCACCGGCCTGTGGAATTTCATACTAACCCATTACAAATAATGGCTATTACATTCTTAATTTACATAATTTAATTATTTTAACTTAATTATTACTATATTAATTAATTATTTTTAATAATTCATTTTAAACAAAGCAAATAAGTACCTATTTTTTAAAAAGCTTATAAAAAAACGTTTAAACCTCTTCACTGGATATACATCTTTAACAACGAATACTTCCTATCTTTTCTATATATAAAAAATGAATCCCTATTTCCCTTGGTCACAGCATCACGCGTGAACGAGTAGACCGATTTTGATTCGGTTTTCACTAATGGAAAGAGGGATAAACGGGGAATGTTCATTTATATAAAAATTGCACCCCGGGTGAAGCCGGGGCGGGTCGCTAGTTGATTTTATAAATTCCAAAGTTTGTGAGAATGTATGAATGTTTGTTACTCTTTCACGTAACGTACTGAACAGATTTGTATGAAAGGCACACAGTTAGTTTAATACCTGGATTAATATAAAGGCTAGGTTAGATACCCGAGGGATCGTCTAAAAATATAGCTAGTGTTCAATATTGAAAAGAATTTTTAAATGTAGTGTATCCGAGGCCGAAATATAGAGGTCGCTAGATAGCCGTAACATTTAATATTAAATGATTTTAATTAAAAAAAAGGTATGTAATCATACCTTTTTTTTATTTTAACACAATATGAACTAAAAACTACAAATAGATAGTATTATTATTTCGTTATATTTATCACCAATAAAGAAACATAGAATTACTTATCACCATTTACGAAACTCACCAACTATTGTAATACTATTAGAAATTTAATTTAATTTTTATATTAAAGTGTTAAAAATTTTAAATGTATTTTTTACTCCTTAAGAATCGATTTTCAAATAAGGCCTCCACTGTGAAAACTTTGATGAGTAAAATTAGTACAAACGTCAACTAAAAAGCGTTACGTTAACTGTCACTTTGACATCTATGCGACAGCAGTATAACAAATAACACCAGAGGTTTCCCTGGGCTTATAAAAACAAACGTCAAAATCTTTTATAGTTCGCGTTGAGGAACGAAACGATAGCGCATTATAACCTGTCGGCGCAATATCTGTCGTCGAAAAGAATGAACTATTTGAACTAATAAAGCGTAGTGACATCTGTGTATACCGAACGCAACTAACATAACTTTTGTTGGAACACGTGACGTCTGAGTATGCAGAATGTAACTAATTAGGTATCCAGTTATCTATTGGTACGAGGAAAATTTTATGCATTTAATTTTATACGTTTAAAGGAGTAAACTCTAGCAGTGTGTTGGAGGTGACACTCACACACTTTTTTATAGCCTATGTACTATTCTGATGTATGAACTACAATATTTTGAAGTTTCAATGAAATCCGTTTATTAGTTTTTACGTCACAGAGTAATAAACTTCTATTTTCATTCTGTTCCATCTATTACGTTAATACGTTTTAAAATATTGTGATTTTTCCTCACGAAAATGAATAAATAAATAAATGACAAGCTTACATTATTACAAGTATGAAATCGCCTTTACGATGCCCGTAACCAAACTATCATATTTTATTTTAAAAATAAATCGTACTAACTTGTGATATTGACAAATGCAGGGCACTATTCCGCCTTCGAAGTTACCGCCGCATTCTGGACATACGTCATCTTTGGCAGACGTCAAACATCGTCCCGAACGACTTCGATCATTTCTGAAATGGGAAAAATATGGGGTAATAAAACATGCTTCACTTTTTATTGATATTTTTTTTATTACATTTTATTGGTTGGTGGTGCTGCCATTGCATGTGAAAGTGGACTGTATTTTTGTAATTGAATATTATTGCGGATTTGGAAGCACTGTCCTTTTACATGAGCCAGCCTAGGTGGTTGTCATACGAGTAAATAAGGAAAGCGGGAAAAGCACAATACCTCGTCTCCTGTGGTACGTATGCTGTGGCTTCGGCGCGGCGACAATGTGAAGAATCCTTATCACTGGATTGTTCCGTCACTGGATTGTCTTTATTTTGAACAACACACAACTCACACACATATATACATATAAAGCGGTCAAAAAAGTTTAGTTCCACCAATTTTACTATTTTTCTTAATATTTTCGACAGAGCGAAACGTTATCAAGCGGCGCGGACTTTGAAAACTTGCAACAAGTGTTGCCAACATACGAGACATCCGCGCTTCCTCCAGCTGTCTCTTTCGCGCGTACTTGCGACGAGGTTGTGCGGGAAAAGGATAGGTGGCGGAAATGACTCGTATGACAACATGGCGAAATTTGAATTCAAAATAAAATTGAAAGCCTATATTGGCGTTAACATTGGTAATTATTGAGAATCAACGGAGAATAATAATTATCTAAGATGTCTTTGGTTAAATCTTATAATCTATATAATAATAATAAAAACTCTTTATATCGACCATGTCTGATCATTTGTTAGTAACATTCAACTTAAGGCTATGTTAGCAGTGACGTATCAGTACAAATTTTTATGTTGACTTACTGCTGTCCTCATTAGTCAGTAGCTGAACTATACAACAACGGTTCAGGTACCGACAGTCAAGCCTTTCGGCAAATGCATTGAGGATGCTATTGGAACTGATCCGAACCCTGCACACCAGAGATGCACATGTTTTCTCATAGTTGCATAGAAGCAATCTACTCTGGATTCATCCCCGAGGCACTACAGAACGTTGACAGTCCCAACAGCGCCCTAAACGCATTATTATATTGGACTCGCAGGGCGTTATACTGTCTCTGGGTAAAACTCGCCCATAGACTACTTGTATAAAACGACATACAGAATGCTCTAAAAAGGGTAATCTTAACATCCCTTGAACATCGCGCGAATCTTCGAGCTATCATATTAATCCTTACAGACAGCGCCCCCCTCTCAATGTCTGCATCATCTCCCAGATCAGAGTTTACTATGTGACCAAGATGTTATTTAAAGTATTTAAGATACGAGTGCTGGATTAAAATCATTAAAAATTTATTCTCACCCCTTTGCTATCTGTTTTAGTAGGTTTTATAAATATTAAACCTTTTAATAAAGAGTCAAAATCATGTAAGTACATGCATAATTCTGTTACAGGTTTATTGTGAAATAATTGAGACATATTTGTTTCTATAGCAAACATTTATGTACCAAAAGGAACTTACTAAAACATAGACTCTTTTGCTTGATTAAGCTTAATCAAAAAGACCTCCGCGATTTTGAAATCAAGTCTTCGACCTGCGTGGTCGGTTGTTTGAAGCAGCACGAATGAGGTCTAATATCGGCGGCTACTTTGATCCAGGATGCCTTCAATGACTCCAAATCAAGATGAGGTACAATATTTTATTAGCCAATTGGTTTAAATCTGGACTGGAGGAGGGCCAGTGTTCGTGCTGTATGAAGTCAATTTCATGAGCCGGCAGTCAGTTATCGCTCTATGAGCTGGCGTAGAATCTTTCTGGAATAACCAGTGTCTGTTATTGAACATGGAATGAGAAAGAGGTTCCAGAAGGTTTGTAAGGACTGTATTTTGACACACAGCTGCATTCGTTGTTACGCCTTTCTCGTAAAAATATGCTTCATCCCGAATATAAGAATCCCAGCCAAATCATGAGTGACGGTGAAAAATGGACACGCGGAATGCGGCTGTTCGCTTCGTCACTGTTGTGAGCGTACACTTTATCATTTTGTTTGTTGTAGCTCTCCTCCACGGTAAAACTTTTTCAACCGAAAAAAATAATAATAATAATTCACGGTGCTTTTTTCTCGCGTACCGCTTCAACAAAACGCGGAATCTCTTCAATCTCAGGTCCAAGGTGCATCCAAACGATCTCCTCTATTTTTTTGTTTCGATAATATCGAAGCTCTAAGTCTTCTGTCGGCACCTTTTTCACTTTGTTTCTGTTTAACCTCATCTGAAAGGCCATCAGTTTCTGCTTACACATGGGATTTCTTTGGATTCGTGCCTTCACAGCTTATATCACTGCTGGAGTCCTAGCAGTGCGAGGGCGACCACTCGCACTGCTAAACACTGCTACATTGTTGGTTATAATAATAATAATAACCAACATAACCAAGCATAGACATAACCAAGTATCCAGGATTATTCATCAGCAACTTGTCCTTCGATTCGGTCCTATCGAGCCTGAGATGCCGTACTACAAGTACGTGCCTACGCCTATTCTCGAAAATGGTCATGCTACGCTCTACTGAGATCGTTCCATAATCACTGACAGGACTATTGTCGCCAATAGGCCTGAAATCGTAGTTATTGGCCGATCCCAGCGCCGGACGATGCTTGTTGCCATCGCTGTCCCGCATGACGAATACCTTGTAAAAGCTTACCAAGTACATTGACTTGGCTCACGAGGTAATCGTCATGTGGTACTGTACGTCGATTCGGCAATAATCGTCCCGATAGTCGTTTCGGCGAACGGTCGACCAACATCTCAAGAGGCTGTCGCTACATGGCTGGATCAAGGGACAGATGCAGAAGGCGGTACTTCTTGACACGGCACGCATTGTCAGGAGGTTCCTCACTCTGCCGCCCTAACCACCGGTAGCTTGGGCCTTGCTCCCCTACCTGTGGAGTTCTAGTTTTAGGTTTTTTGTAATGTTTATTGTCTTTATAATTATGTTGTAAAACATTTAAAACTAAGTAAAATGAATAAAATATGTGAATTGATCCTGCCGTTTTCTAGTTTTTCGATTAGCAACACATTTATATTTATTTCTAAAGATATTAGCATATAAATGATTTATTAAGAAAAAAACAAAATTGTTTACAATTAGACGCCATTATAAAATCTATCCATTAGTGGATTTGCATAACCCCGAAATATGGCATTAATTGCATCAGTATGACATCAGATGTAATAATGCCGATAGCTTGGAGCTCGTAGTTACAAAACTTCTATTTCATAATTTTAGCCAACTGGTCTCTAAAATTAGTCTCAGATCAAAGTTAGTCATTATGCATATTTTAGTGGATCTAGCAAACGTTATGTCATATAATGCGCTATCTTAATAATTAACATTCAACAAGCCAAAATCTACGGTTTACAATTTTTGCAGTATTCATTGAAATTAATAGCTATGAGAATATGGCAAAAGTCTAAAAAAAATAGTGAGAACATTAGTCTTTTCCATAATTGGATCTCCGGAGCGCAAAAAGATAGATGCCTCTGAGATGTTGGAGTCGGATTTTGCGCATTCCATGGACGGCCAAGAAGACAAACATTTCCATCCTCAAACAGCTTGCGATTCGGACAAGACTGTCCGCCAACTGCTATTAAAGAGTTCTCAATTACTTTGGACACATAGATCAGAAAACTTGGAGAAGCTGGTGGTGGCTCGTGGCCGATCTCCTAGCCGATAGACAGATCAAGCTGTTGCTCTCACAGATCTCACAGTTACGAAGGCTATGAAAAAAGCTGAAGACAGGGTAGAGTGGAAACAGCTAGTGATCGATGTCACGGAGGCATTTTAGAGCGAGCACGAACTTCAGCAGTGAAGAAGGCGACTTTATCTATAATACTAAGTGAAGTGTCTCATTTTATTATTTAAAACTTTTTATTTTAAACGTATATTTAAATTTCTCTGTGAGGTTAGAGATCCTGTTAACACTTTGTTAGATGACAAATTTTCTTCGAGCTATCTTCTTAAACTATGCAATGTTTCGCTAAACCTAGAAGTTGTAATTACCTACTAATTACCTACTACTACTATAACATGTATACTGTATTAAAAATATAGTATACATCTTCTATCTTCTATATCTCTCTATATAGAAATGAATCCCCATTTCCCTTGGTCACAACATCACGCGTGAACGGGTAGATCGATTTTAATGCGGTCTTCGCTAATGGAAAGAGGGATAAACGGGGAATGTTTTAGTATATAAAAATTGCACCACGGGCCAGACCGGGGGCGGGCCGCTATATATATATAAAAATGAATCCCCATTTCCCTTGATCACAACATCACGCGTGAACGAGTAGACCGATTTTAATTCGGTTTTCACTAATGGAAAGAGGGATAAACGGGGAATGTTCATATACATAAAAATTGCACCCCGGGCGAAGCCGGGGGCGGAACGCTAGTATTATATACATTTCAAAAACATAAACTTAACAAGAAGGTTAAGGTTACATTTGGTTTCATGTCAGTAAAACAATGGCGTCTTGTCCTTGAGCTGTTGATGTTTTTTTGAGATTAACAAAAAAAAGGTGTACACGAGTACACATACATAAATCGTAAATGAGCAGAGTCTGTACATTAAATGTTTTTTTCAAAAAATCAATGTACATGTTGTACTATGTTACCGAGGTCAAAAAAATAGTTTTTAGAATTTTTGTGCGATTGTCTGTACGTTTGTGCACGCTAATCTCTGAAACGGCTCAACCGATTTGAATGCGGTTTTCACTGATGAATTGCAGCAATCTTCCCGTAACATTTAGTGTTTGTTTCATTCCAATCGGTTTACAAACAAAAAAGTTACGCGCTATACCGAATACCACTCGTACGAAGTTGCGGGCTCAGCGAGTTATAAAATAAAGCCGCTGTTCGCCTCTGTCTGTTTCTCCGCTACCTTCGGATTTTGATACGATTTTCACTAATGGAAAGAGCGATAAAAGTAGGAAGGTATATACTTTACAGAAACAATTATTTTAAATTTTAAAGGTTATCCTTGACATTTTTTAATATATTGACAACGATCCGTTGGATGAGTATTTTAGGGTTCCCGTGTTCGATTCCCGGCAGGGTCAACTTTGAAAAATTAAGTTTTCCAAATTTGGCTCTGGTTTGGATCTGGAAAGTAGTGGCAGGGCACACTGCGTTTCGCTGACAGCAACAACCACCCCCTTACAGAAGACCACCGTGAAATAACAGCACGTGTGCTGTTGTGCTTCAGTGAGTGAGTGAGTAAGGGATGCAAGAACCCATTTCCCTATCCCCTTATCCTTAATCCTATTGTAGTCGATAGCGCACTTGAAGCAGCTTTGGCGTTGCTTGTGTTATTTTTTATTTTATTTATTTATTTGGAAAATTAACAGACACAAGTTTATGTTATAGTTACATGCGTAGAATCTAATACATAAGTACAAAAAAAACTTATATCCTCCAACATTCTCACTGAGACACATTAAATTGCAAATTGTGTTATAGGCGATGGTAGACACTTACCACCAAGTGGACCGTCAGCCTGTCTGCCGATAAAAAAGTAAATATATTATTATTTTTATAACAATTTATCGACATAGTCTATGGGAAAAAGAATCTAAAAGTGTCTACTTTTTGAATGGCATCACTTTACGAAGAATAGTTATGAAATTTTCGTCAGTTAACGTAACTGCGCGAAGGTTTCTCGTTTCATAACTTGTGGATAGATCTACGGCACGCAAAGCGAATTATTTGTATAGAATTTTTTTAGTTGAATTTTTGCAATTTGCATCGAATCGAGCTACGCGAGAAGCCGACGCTATAATAATAGGGTTTGCCAATAAATAAAAATAAAATAAATATTTATTTGCGCGAACACATTTTTACAGGATTTTAATTTGTATACAGCAGTTAAAGTACAAAGTATGTTCTACCCGCCAAGCGCATGCAAATATTTGTGTTTAATTGTTTGTAAACTATATTAATAAAGGAATTAATGTTTCTTATTATAAAATTCTTTAACATCATAATAACAACAATCTAATAACCATTTTGTTAATGTTCTTGTAAATTTAGGATTCGGCAATTCTTTTATATTATTAGGTAGTTTATTGTACATGTGTGGTAAAAGTGTATTGTTGCCAAATAGGTACATACTCGTACAACGATCACGCATAGTTAGAACTAGCTGAGCCCGCAACATCGTACCCGTGGTATTCGATTTAGCGCGTAACTTTTTTGTTTGTAAACCGATTGGAATCAAACAAACATTAAATGTTACGGGAAGCTTGCTACAATACATCAGTGAAAACCGCATTAAAATCGGTTAAGCCGTTTCTGAGATTAGCGTGCACAAGCGCACAGACAAATAGACAAAAATTCTAAAAACTATTTTCTTTACTTCGGTAACATAAGTACAACGTGTACAAAATGTTTTTTTGATAAAATATTTAATGTACTCGTACAAACATGGCTCATTTACGATTTTATTAGTTACATGTAGGTACTCTACTTCTCCATTTTTTTGATGGGATGTTTAATTTTGTGAAACTATTATTTAAAAGGGCTTCATTTTTAATAGTTACATTCGGAGTATAAATAAAGGGTTTGCAGATAGCCTTCGGTAGGGGAAAGGCTAAGGGTTACATATATTGCCATGACACCACCACAAATGGAAGTGTTCGGTGAGGGTCACCCTCTTTTATGGTAAAAGTGTATTGTTGAAATCGCAATAAGCTGACTACACACATTGATTGCATGTTGCCAAATATGGGTGGGTTTTCGGATCGAGTCTCTCGTTTGCCGGTCACCGGAGCAAGGTCAACAGCTGGTTTATATGATATCTCGCTAGTAAAAATATACAATTTATAATGATGATTACGAATGCAAAAGCCCAAGTTTCTCTGCCTGCTGGTCTCTGCTGTTAGCTATATTGCTATTTCCGTTATTTTCATCAAGCGTTTTTGTCACATGTCTAAGTCATACATATAATAAAATAGTAAACGAGCCGTGTTTGTACCTTAAAGAAAAAAAAAAAACAATTTTTACACGTTGTACTTACGTTACCGACATCGACTTTACACCCAAATAAGTAAAAAAAAAATTGTTTTTAGAATTTTTGTCTGTTTGTGCACGCTAATCTCTGAAACGGCTTAACCGATTGGAATGCGACTTTCACTGATGTATAGTAAGTAGCAAACTTCTCGTAACATTTAGTTCATTCCAATCGGTTTACAAAGAAAAAAGTTACGTGCTATACCGGCTACCACGCGTACGAAGTTGCGGGCTCAATAGCTTATAATAAGGTAATCGATAATGAAGTAGTTTTTAAAAAAAATCAGGCAATTTATCGGATGTTGGAATTCTTGCAGGACTTATTAAGTATTTAATAATTTAATTAATAACAAATACCTTTAAATATTTAATAACAAATACTTTTAATCTAAACAAAATGTGATAATATATCAATTGGCATGAAAAAATATACATATTTCATTATTTTAGAAATTTTCATTAAGAAGAGAGATATGGATTATTTAAAAGAACTACTTACGTTAGGTAAATCCATACTTATATTATAATTGTAAAAGTAACTCTGTCTGTCTGTTACCTTTTCACACCTAAACCACTGAACCCATCATCATGAAATTTTGCATACACGTTGTCAGGGATGAAGGAAAGGACATAGGGTACCTTTCATCCAGAAAAAAAGTATCGTTCCCGCGGGATCATCTAACGTCTGGCAAAGCTATAACTGCAGTAAAGATGTTCGGCATATATTTAGTTAGACGTTATTTTTTATTTTTCTACGGGAGCGAAGCTAGTAGCTAGTCAGCAGGCACGTATCCAGACTTTTGGTTGGGGGGGGACAAACATTGAAACAATCATGTGAATTGTGTAAAAATCGCTGTAATCACTGTACTTTACTTTAATTTTTCTGAAAAATCTTTCACAGGTTTTTAGAGAAATCAAGAAACTACTTTTTTCCATCGCAGCTATGAATGTAGACGCAGTTTGGGCAACAGTTCTGTTTGTGCAGGATAGTTCTCTCAATGTAATGACAATAGGTTTGAGTAACTCACTTTTTTATTCCTTTCTGAATGAATGACATCTATCGTTTTTTTTCAGTCAGATTTCGGGGGGGGATAAATCCCAACTATCCCCCCCTCTGTATACGTGCTTGCTAGTCAGATAGTGAATTATAATTAGAAATATTGCATAATATTGAACAAATAAGTAAGGTCGTTATTAAAATACAATTGCTTATTGCAACATTGTTGAAGGTGAGAACAATACAATTGTTGGTGATTTCTACATATAAACTTAATGGTCTGTGATATGGTCCCTGTATTTTGAAGAGATCGAAGCGCTTTGTCTTTGGTACGATTAAGTCTGGTACGCCCACGTATCTATTTGACAAACTTACCTGGGAACAGACTAACATTCGCTATAGGGCTTGCAAATCTATTCACCCTTTGTCCATTCCCAGGTTCCGTTCCGCTTTCTTCAGAGGCTGTTTTCGTTACCGTGCCTCGAAATGCTGGAATAATCTTCCGCCCCCGCTACGCGATCTTACATCTCTGGGATGCTTTAAAAAACGACTTCGCTCATCATTGATGGATGTGCAGAGAAACGCTTAGACGAGACAGTTTATGGGGGCGGCCGGTCCATTTGTTGTACATTCCCGTGTGCTATTGTATATTTACAGTGACGTTGCCATATAGATAACTAGCTAGTGAAAGCCTTCAATAGTTTTTAAGAAAATTTGCAATAATTTCAGCCATGGATTGTAATCGTGTTATGAATTGTCCCGCGTAAATGTTTTTTTGGTCCCTGGCAGAATATCAGTGTTGTGGTCCGCACCACAACTGTATACTGAGTCAGGGTTCCTTTTCCTCTTCTTACTTGTTTATATATTTGTTTGTTTGTAATTATTATTTGTTCATATATGTACTATGTGTTTATTAGAGGAATAAAATATGCTTTCTTTCTTTCTTTCTTTCTTCATATAAACTAACCGAATTTATGGTCATTACACAGAGCAATAAAATTTAATTAAAAAAAGTATGCAACTACTTGTAGCTGTTGTTCCCTTCGTTTCATACTGTTACGTGCGGGATGAGTTAAAATGCCGTGTAAGGGCAAAAGGAAGGATTTATTTTAACAAACCAAGATTACTGCCAAAATCACTATACTTGTTTGATGAAACCGTGAAACTTGCCAAAAGTCGTCAATGATTCCCCTTAATGTGTCGCCGGTTCACTGTCGCAGATAACTTTGCAAATGCTCGGAAAAATCGCTTTCGTATCGCTGGTTGTCGTACCACTAATTCATCTCGGCCGGCCGCACTCTTATTTTTATTTGGCACCAAACGCCTCACCAAACGCCTATGTCGATTTTTCCAGAAAATGTATACAAGATCGTAAACAAGATCGTAAAGTTCGGGAATGCTATTTCTGTTGAAATGTAAACTTTATGTTATAAACATAAGGACTAATTTCCTTTGACACTAGTCGGGAAGAGGCGTGGCTACCATCGCTAGGGTAGAACGTTCGAGACTTTCAGCCGGCGCCAACGCTTTTTCCAGATGTTCCATAGTTAGTCGTAACAATACTATTACGATTCGAATATTGAGATCAGCGGTTTGGAAAGTATAATGCGAAATATAATTATTCTCACAGAAAGGGTAGATATAGCGCTAAGTAGGCACTTATATGAAAAACGCCATCTAGTTCTATCGTCGGGATCTACGTTCAAAATAGCTCTAATATATTATTTTTTTCAGACACTAAATTTTTCTTTTATGTTAAGGTCGACAGACAGGCTGACGGTCCACTAGGTGGCTACCGTCGCCTATAACACAAGCAACGCCACAGCTGCTGCAAGTGCACTGCCGACTACAGTGGGATTGGATAAGGAATTAGGAGGGAATAGGGAAATGGGCTCTGGCATCCCTTACTCACTCACCGAAACACAACAGCGCGTATATGCTGTTATTTCACGGTGGTATTCTGTAAGGTGGTGGTTACTGCCGCCAGGCGGGCTGTCATTTGACTGCGAGTGCCCTACCACTACTTTTCAAATCCAGACCACAGTCAATTTTGAAAATTACATTAAAATTTCCAAACTTGACCCCGCCGGGAATCGAACCCGGGGACCCTGAGACGTTAGGCAAGCACCCTTGCCACTCATCCAACGGGCCGTCAAAAAACACTAAATTATTCCAGAAATCTTATTGCCGGGATTAATAACATTCGATGTTTTAATCAAGAATTTAGCTCACCTTGCCCAGAACTGCTAGAGTCTCGAGGTCTCAGAGACTAAATATTATTGGCATTTATAATAAAAGTAAGATATAACTGCGTTTTGGAGTCTTAAATTGGGAGACTATGTTATTGGACTAACCAATTTGTTATATATACTTAATCACTGTAATGATTTATGTGTTTCTCTCTACGAGAAAGGTATGACAAAGGTCATTCCCAATTCAGAAGACCACCGTGAAATAACAGCACGTGTGTTTCGGTGAGTGAGTAAGGGATGCTAGAGCCCATTTCCCCTATCCCCTCGTAATCCCTTAACCTTAATCCTACTGCAGTCGGCAGCGAACTTGCAGCAGCTTAGGCGTTGCTTGTGTTATAGGCGACGGTAGCCACCTACCATCAAGTGGACCGTCAGCTGCCGACCTTAACATAAAAAAAATCATCAAATGGTCGCTGTTCATCATCCTAACATAAGCGAATTTGTGTATTATCTGGTTTTGCTTGTGCTTTTTGGCGACGGTAGCCACTTCTCAGGAGGGATTATATTGTTTAAAAAGAACATAATATAGTCATATTACTGAGTCAGTAATATGACGTTTAGACTATGCAGAAACAAAATATTAGTCTACCCTTCAATATATGTATTTTAGTAATCATACTTGTCCTCTATATATTTTAGTACAATTTCTTGCAATTTGTGGGTATCAGCTTTATGCTTACTGCGGATTGAGACCCGGTGACTTGTAATTCAATACCTACCACGGGCACCGGGCTCTCACACAGTTCCAACCATTGCTTGTATGTGATAATAATTTGTGTGGTTTTATGTAGGTGTCTAACAGATAAAACCTTGTTTACAAAATATAAATGTATCGTGACGTAAACTTGGGTTAAGGTCGCCGTATGTTCAATTCGTGGCCACGGAGCACAAGCCAATTATACAAACTTTATGAACACAATAGAGCAGTAAACATTTTTTTTTGTTTTCTAAACACAATTATTAAATTCAGGTTCGAAAAACTAGTTTTGGGGTTCGAACTTTTTACTATAAATGAGTGCGGCGCGCTATGAAATCTTAAGAGGGCACTTTCCAACTCTTACTTATTCCATACTACGTAATTCCATGATTACTCATTAATTATAGGTCGTAGCAATACATTAAAAAAAACATGACATTTCTGGGATTTTTGCATCGCAACAAAAAACTGAAATTAATTTTATGTCTAGTATTAATTTTTAAAATGTGCAGAATTTGTGATAACTTCGCGGGTTGAATTCTTGTAATCACTGACTAAAATCCAAAAATATTTTTTCAGGGAAACATCTCACCTATAATGTAGATTTGAAATTGGGATGTCAATAGCTATAATATTGGAATGGGGGCTATCGTTTTTTTGCTCACCATTTGGCGCCACTGATGACTAAGGTCCAGATAGCTGTCAAAGGCGACTTTATAAGATCGGCGCCGAAACAAAGTTTTGAATCTTGAATCACATTAATTAATTATAAATAATATCTGGTTTATTAATTATAAATAACTATTATCATATCGAGTAGCTATGCCGCAATGCTGTGCAGTTCCGTTTTGTTCGGAAAAAAAAGAGGACATAAATGTTTCCAAAAGATATAAAACTGTTCTAAAACAGTGGCTTGTGGCGATTCGTAGGAATAACTATACTCCGACAAAACATTCTCGTGTTTGTAAAAAACATTTTAACCTCGACAATTATGTGTTACCCAAAGAATCAAATATAGAAAATCGTAAGTAATAAGCTTTTTTATTCATCATTATTTGAGTAACCTTTACGTTACTTTCGTATGTTGTAATCTTCTATTCACTGTAACATAGCTGTTCCTTCGACAAACAACTTTCGGCAAAAAAGAAGTTTGTAAACAGTAAACAAACTAACCTCTGAATTAGCTGCTCTTTGAGGCCGCTTATTTTTGCGCCTTTTTTTCTTAATTCCGCTTTCAAAGCGTTCACATTCATCCAGATTCATCGCCAAATAATCCATATTTGTGATAATTTCACGAAGGAGATCACTTTTCAACAGGTAAATTAAAGAAATTATAATTTATGTATGTCACGAAGCCCCGCTAAAACCAGTGAAAATTGAATTTTTTTGGACCTCACGCGACACAAGCGCCTCTAGCAGCAAATTCACACGCGATAGCCCCCATTGCTGGCGTATGTTTTATTTTTTTCGCGAGTTAAAGAATGTGTTGCGTCGCATTCTGTCTTCGGTTATTCGCATTAGAGTAAGAGAGACGGCAAATTCTCCCAAATATCTATTACCATCTATTACTGAGTTCCCAGCTCGTATAGCGTCTCCTTAATATATCGATGGTACATGATTATTTCAACAAAAAATGTCTCAAAGCGTCACGTTTCCAAGTTAAATTAATTTAAGTTCCGAAGGAAAATATTACAATTTGACCAATAAATTACAAAGATATTTTTGGTAATTATTAAACAAGGTATAATTAATTTAAAATATATCGATTTAAAATAATCGTTTATATCTTAAAATATACAATATACCTACTAGATTACAGAGTCTTACTTACCAACAAACAATATGACATGATATAGACATCGTAGGTATAATACTTATAATCACAATATTTTGAATATACATTGTTTTATTGAGAACACTGAAATACAATTATCAAATATAGGATAGGAAGCAAATCACTTATAAATAGGGTAGGTAGCGATATTTGTACAATTTTTAAAAACATATACGACTAGCTGTTGTCCGCGTCTCTTTATGAAATATTACCATAGATAAAATACTACTTATATTACTCGTTGGTAATGTAGCTTTCTTTGAGTTTATTCATTACAAATATAAATTTGTACGGAGGGGGGATAAAGGGGGAGTCGGAGGAGGGTGAGTAGCCTATGTTACTCGCTGATAATGTAGCTTTCTATAGGTGAAAGAATTTTTAAAATCGGTCCAATAGTCTTTGAGTTTATTCATTACAAACATACATTTATATGGAGGGGGTGTAAAGGGGGAGATGGGGGGAGGGTGAGTAGCCTATGTTACTCGCTGATAATGTAGCTTTCTATAGGTGAACGAATTTTTAAAATCGGTCCAGTCTTATAGTTCGATGGGTCCAGTAGTCTTTGAGTTTATTCATTACGAATATACATTTGTATGGAGGGGGGATAAAGGGGGAGATGGGGGTGGGTGAGTAGCCTATGTTACTCGTTGATAATGTAGCCTTCTTTGAGTTTATTCATTACAAATATACATTTGTACGGAGGGGGGATAAAGGGGGAGTTGGGGGAGGGTGAGTAGCCTATGTTACTCGCTGATAATGTAGCTTTCTATAGGTGAAAGAATTTTTAAAATCGGTCCAGTCTTATAGTTCGATGGGTCCAGTAGTCTTTGAGTTTATTCATTACGAATATACATTTGTATGGAGGGGGGATAAAGGGGGAGATGGGGGTGGGTGAGTAGCCTATGTTACTCGTTGCTAAAATACAATGCTAAAATGCTAAAATACTAAAAAATACAAAATGGACGTCACCTATGCTAAAATGGTTCGAACCCCCCTGATTTTATTTACGGAGTGAAGCATTTTCGTAACTTTGATAAAATGAGTAAATAACTCAAATACATATTAACTTTAAAAAGTAAGCATTAGCTTGAGCAGATCTGCGTAATGATCTTGAACCTGACTTTGCAGTTGTGTGTTTGTGCAGAGTGTGTTTCAATTTACAGTATAGAACCCACAAAAGCCTACTACTAAAATTATAAATGCTAATATTTATGAGGGTAGATCTATGGGTGTTTGTTACCTTTTCTAGCAAAGTTAATGATTTTAATAGATTTACAATAGAATGCCACGTAGGCTATTAATTTATAAATATTCAGAGACAAAATTGCGGGTAAAAACAAGTATTATAAGTGCGAAAATTTGTGAGAATGGACGAATATTTTGACTTTTTCACGAAAAATTACTAGACATACACAAATATAGTTTATACATTAAAGTAGTACTAGATATATGTATATGTATACTAATTGTATTTTTTTGTATATGTTTGTAATGAATAAACTCAAAAACTACTGAACCGATTTTAAAAATTCTTTCACCGATAGAAAGCGAGTAATAATTGCTAAAGATACGCAGACGAACTCGGGAGCAAAAGCTAATAATCTATAAAGATACGCGGATGAAATAAAACTTGGTACACAAATAAAAGATAACAATTTATTATGGGATAAAATTTGAAGACAGCTATGCTTCCATTTAGAACTCAATTTTACCATTCCTCTACTAGATGGCGCTGTTCATATATTTTGCTTTTTTACTTACGTATCTAATTTGTTTTTGACATAGAAAAATGGTTTTTGATTTTAAACAATTTTGATAAAAGAGACGCCGTCTATTTTTAAATCATGTATGCGGGTGAAGTCACGATCAAAATACATTCACGTCAGACACATTATTTCGTCAAATTTACATTAATTTACATAAAAAACCTAGTTCTGTTTTGGATTTTAAATAAAAATTGTTGAATTTTACCTTGAAATGTAAGTGTTTTGGTGAACAATGAACAATAAACAAAATTATTTAAAGTAAATAATATACCTATATTATGGAAGAGTTCATAATGCGTTACGGCCAAAGTTATTTAACTGACGCCCAACTTAACTTACTTACTGTTAAGTAATATAACGAAACATTGAAAGGCTAACTACACCGTTCGTTTTGCGGCGATAAATTTTACTGCATTAAAAAATACTAGCTTTTAGCCGCGAATTCGTCTACGTACCTCTGGAAAAGTACTTTTTCTGGGTGAAAGGTACTGTACCCAAACAACGTGTAGTACTCTGTGGTTAAGGGCTTCACTTAGGCAAATGACATTTACAATAGAACTCGCTGGCGGCGGAGACAATTCAATAGGCCTAGAAATTGTGTTTTTTTGTTTTTATCATTAGAATAATACACGAAAAAAAAAATATTAAGCCGACGCCAGTCCCTAATGATAAAAAAATCCACTTATTTGTAAACATTTTCCTTTTAAATTATCATAATAATTATAATTGAAAAAATACTCAAATCATCTGCAGGATATATGAAAGGGGATCATCATAATTATTTTTTAAATTATATTTAATTATATACCTATAAAAAATTACTAATTTGCGGTCTAATATCGATGTTGTAACCGTGCGATTTGCTTAATAATCAATATTTTAAATAGCTAATTCTTAAGATAAATTTTAAGATCCACTATCTGAAGGCTCATCAAAAGAAAAATTTGAATTATACTTTATTTAATTATTAAACAGATTTTTCCGAGATTTGCAAGCAGCGACTCACCCTCAGCAGCCCCGTCAATTCAGTACAGAACGAGTTTTGCGGCTGGAGTCGCCTTAATACAATTTTTTAAACTGACATTAACTTATTAATAGGTACAGGATTCATATGCGCGAAATAAGCCGTTTTCGAGAGAATTTTCAATAAAAGTTAAATTCTTCTTGTGTTCTAACTTTTTTTGTGGAGTTTCTATTACTTTAACGAAAATTCTAATTAATACAATTGGTTCTTCACATGTTTAAGTATAATATATATATTTTTCAAAGCAATTGTCTTGTCTATTTCTTGTAACATCTTCATTAAACAATGGATATTTTTAGTATTTAGCGTTTGTCTCGTACGTCCCTTTTCGGATGTATTGTAAAGCAAATTTTCACATATAAATAACCTTTCTTTTTTTGTAGTATCGAATCGAATTTGTTTGTATTATATGACCTATGAATATTATATTTAAGGCTTTGATACGACTAATTATAAATTTCAACAAGTTAGGATGGATAAACAAGTTTTTTTTTAAATTATAAAGGTCAACAGACAAGCTGACGTTTCACTTGACAGTAATTGCAAAAACCCAATCCTTTATCCCTTGTCCTATTATTACCACAATTGTAACCCATGTACTGCTTGTGTTAGTGAGTGACATAGACCGTCAACCTACCTGCCGTTTTTGATCAATATGAACTCATTTAGTACTCGAAAATATCCACTTTGGATATATTTAGTAACATAACATATACAAAAGTGGATATACGAGTTAAAAAACCAACCATTCTAGGAGTTAACTATAGTTAGAATTATTTTGTAAAATATTTTTTATTATATTTTATTATTAGTAATCAATTATTTTTATTTAATTAGTAATCAAATAATAAAATTATTTAGAATCGTTTAGAATATATAGTACCTAAATTAATTAACAGTTTGCCGACAGAACTTAAAAATGAATTAAATGAAAATAATATTAAATATAAACTTCGAAAATATTTTTTAGAACAATTATTGAAGTAACACGTATATTTTAATTGTTCGTTAGGTGCATAGACAAACTTAGTGTAGTTTATAATGTACCGTATACCTGGTTTCCTCTTTATGTATTTTTTTTAGTAAATAATAAATGAAAAAAAAAATAGTTTAAATATATATAATAAGAAAAAAAATTAATGTCTAGTGAAATTTTTAATATATTACAGACAACTGAAAAATAATAAAGTTTTCTTTAGAAAAACGATTGTTAATCACATTTTTAAATTAATTGAACCGTATCTCGAAGGTCTAAAGGTCATTTTACTGACCTAGACAAAGTTGTCATATTGTTTACATAACTCAACATGATTACCATTGAGAAATTCAGATAAGAAATGAATACGGGGATACTAAGTGGTGTAGAACGGAATTTATAAAGAAAGAGAGAGGATTTTGTAACTTTGTTTGAAATATTCTTCCAGTATTTGAAAGGCATTGGCTATATTATTTACTAGAGCAAGCGTTCGGTCTAAAAAATTATTATAAATGTGTCTGATTGTACGTGTAATAAATTAAAAGAGGCAATAAACTAACAAAAACACACGATAACTGCTTCACAATGTCACGTTTTATTTTATACTTATTTATATTTTACCCCTATTGGCTTTTTTAATAAACCCTTTGCCCTATCAATATTTTCTGCAGCTTTTAAATGAATTTTGTGCAGTTATATCACCTTTGATTTTGAAGTGTACACTGATCTCACAATTAATTTAATTATTATTTTGCAAACGTGTGTGCAAACTAAGAATTACTATAAATTATTGTCACCTAAATGAAACTAGGATGTACTGTCTCTGTGAAGAAAAATGTAGCATCATTGTCACATACTGTCACGGTTTTATAATCATAAAAACAATAAACACTTATCACATTTTTATATCACAATCACTACTCATCATCCAAATCGAACCACAACGACGTAACGCTCCTCGAAGTCCGACTTCTGGCCTGCTCCTCTGTTATTATCCTCAGCACAACCACTTCCATCATGCACAGCGCGAAGAATATCAGGAATATTGCGAAGTTTGAGCCCTGGTGGTGAAACTGGAAATTGTTGGGGATGGGTCCTGGCGGCGGCCAGGCTGCGACTCCGCGAGGCAGTAGGCTTGGCACGGATGAGGCGATCATTTCGAGTCACATAACTCGCTTGGAGTTATTCAACGGTGCCGGTGTGCGCCGAGGCAATTAATGTGTGCTGATTGTTTGAATCCGATCTTCAAACAAGGCGGGTGTGTTACGACGCCGTGAGAACAGCAATGCGAGCGGTGCACTGCGAACGCTGTTGCAAGGCCCACTCTCGAAACATGATCGCTTTAGTTAGAATCCCGACGAAGTTGGGAAATGGTGTAGCGGGTGAACGCAACGTTTATGCGGTCAAGGATAGCGTAACTGCGTTCCATGTGCGGTGACCTTTATCTCACCGCTTTTTTTCCTATATAATATTTATTTATTTATCTATATACGCATTAAAAAAAATAAGTGTATTTAGTATTCGTCAAAGACAGCAAAATTAAATTAATCTAACACCGACCCGTTCGAAAAGCTGTCTCTTTTGAAATGTTTCTATAAATATATGATTGTATATTGCCAGTTCTGACATGATATAATGCTGAGACGTTCACACTGACGAAGAGTCTCGTTCACAAATGACAAGTCGGCAAACAGATCCGTCGGCATACCTAAAGAATTAGTTAGTTGGAGTGGAGACCAGCGACAACTCACTGGCTATACCGATGATCTTAAGAGATGGATGCTGAGGACAGACACTCGAGTATGTTTTCGGTCAATCAATAAGGCCTATGTTCAATAGGCCTTGGTACAAATTTCCTTTTAATAAATTATTTGAATTCACGCTGTGCAACGTGTGGTAACATATTAACCTCTATGACAATTACTAACTCTATTTATGGAGACATAAATACTCGGACATAAATACTATTTTCATTTTACAAAAAAGGGCCATTAGAGCCATCTATCAACTAGATCCGCAGTCTTCCCTCAGAGAAAAGTTCAAAGAAATTAACATTTTAACTGTTACATGTCAGTATATTTATGAAAATTTAATTTACGCGCATAAAAATATTAGTCAATTTAATAAAAAATGTGATGTACACAATATAGGTACTAGGTTTAAAAATAATTTAGATTTACATATGACGCGACTCCACAAGATAAGTAATTCTTTTATGGGTCAGTGTATACGGTTTTATAATAAACTGCCTGAGATGATCAGAACCTTATCTATAAATAAATTTAAACATGTCATTAAATCCAAACTCCTCTCGAAAGGCTATTTTAAGGTTACTGATTATTTAAGTGACAATGAAGCCTGGAATTAAAACCTTGACTCGGAGCTCATACTATGTTTAGTATTGTATATTTACTTTAGGTATTAAGTGTATGATTATAATTATTGTAATTTTTTTATATTGTAAAGATGACAAAAAGAATAGTATCCTGAGTTTCTTTCGGGGTTTCTTCTCAGGATCGTCATCTTGGCTTTTTTCCGAAACCCTGGTAAATGTAAATTTAAATTTAACTGGTAATTCCTAATGACGATCATAAGAGTTTCTTGGAGAAACCTAATTGATAAATAAATATTTTGATTTTGATTTTTGATTTTGGAGCCTATAGAACTAGGAACTGGTTAACTCGTCTTATTGGGTTAAGGTAAGGTTGGGTTTTTTTCGGATTGTTTCCGCGCTATTGTCAATCTATATATATATATATATATATATAATAAAATCGTAAACTAGCCGTATCCACATTAAATATTTTCTTAAACAAACAATTTTTACACGTTGTGCTTATGTTACCGAGGTCAAAAACATAGGGTTTAGAATCTTTGTCTGTTTATGTGTGCGTTTATGCACGATAACCGATTTGAATGGTGTTTACACTGGTATATTTTAGCAAGCTTCCCGTAACCATTCAGTGTCGGTTTCATTCCAATCGGTTAAAAAAAAAAGTTACGCCTATACAGAATACCACGCGTACGAAGTTGCGGGATCAGCTAGTCTACACTTTTATATTATAATATTATAAAGAGAAAATATTTGTATGAATGTGTGTATGTTTGTAATGAATAAACCCAAAAACTACTGGACCGATTTTAGAAATTCTTTCACCTATAGAAAGCTGCGTTATCAACGAGTAACATGGTATTTATGAAGAAACGTGGACGAAGTCGCTTGCAACGCCTAGTCTATAATAAATGTTAATAACTTTAAAGAACGTGGCGAGGAAACCCGAGATGAAACTATTCTTTTTTAAAGGTCAGCCTATAAACACAAGCGACTCCATAGAGTTTGTAAGTGCGCAGTTGACCTTGAGAGGATAGAGGATGGAGTCTGTAATTCTCTCCCTCAAAGTCACTCACTCATTCGAGCTTAAAAGAAGATTTATAGGCACCAGTGGTATAATTAATTTAGCCTTAAATTAATTTTAGAATCAGTTTAGTGGCCTCAGAGAATAATTTGCACCTAAAAACCTGTTTATACAATATAAATAACGAGCAGCTTCGCACGGATGTATATTTTTTTGCAAATTATATAAACAAACCTTCCTCATTTCTCGCTCTTTCCATTAGTGAAAACAGTACAAAGGTCTGTTGAGCGATTTAGAAGAAGTTAGCGGAGAAACAGACGGACGCGGACAGCGACTTTTATGTTTTACAATATGTATTTGGACGAGCCCGTTGGATGAGTGGTTAAGGTTCTCGAGTTCGATTCCCGGCAGGGTCAACTTTGAAAAATGAACTTTTCAAATTTGGTTCTGGTTAGGAGCTGGAAATTAGTGGAAAGTATTGCGTTTCGCAGTCAATTGGGCAGCCCGTTTGGCGACAGTAGCCACCTACCATAAGTGGACCTTTAGCCATAAAAAAAGGATAGAAATATAGATTTAGATACAGTATTAGTAAAGAAGCATAGACAATGTAGACACGAGTGTTACACACACACACACACATTGTTGATGTTTAATTTTCAGCTTTGTAAATATTTTGCTTTAGCCAATCACAGAAATTAAACAAGAATAACAGAAACACAGAAATAAGACTTTAACTCGCGACTTCATTTAGTATTTGTACCTACGTTTGAAATCGTGTCATTGTTTTGAATAAAGAACACAAGTCCAACTTGAAAGTGTTGTAACTATTATTATTTCATTACTCAAGCTGAAACCAGTATTTTTTCTAGTACAAATATCTAATATTGTCTAAGTTGCGCGATAGTAATGTTATATTATGTTCCTACGTCTGTTCGTATCACATATTTCAAAATGAAATGTCCTATTTCGTCGTTGCGAAGGCCAATTGTGAAATTATTTATTATGATAAGTAAGAGTGGCTATAGTTCGTTTAAATAAAGCCATACAAGTACACATTGATAATACCTCATTTATCGTCAGGACCCCTCGTCAGGATTTGTCGAGAGTACCTACAACGATCTCCTCCCTAAGCACAGCATAAAGGTGGTTATATTCGTAAATAGCTTAAGTAAATTAAAAAAGAACATCATGGCCATAGCAGCGTTTTGCAGCGACAGCATCCTGTTTTGTGTTCCTGTACTAATATTATAAAGCTGAACAGTTTGTTTGTTTGTTTGAACGCGCTAATCTCAGGAACCACTGGTTCGAATAGAAAAATTCTTTTTGTGTTGGATAGTCCATTTATCGAGGATGGCTATATAATATATAACATCACGCTACGACCAATAGGAGCGGAGTTTCAATGAAAAATGTTGCAGAATCGGGAAAATTAATCCCTTTTGAGAGCTTCCGTTGCGTGCGCTTACGTAAAAATTATGTAAAACGGAATTGTTCCCCTTTAAAAGTTCTAAAAAAAAGTTCGCGACAGCATATGTCTATCTCTTAAGGTTGACTCACTATAACCTTTTTTATTATAATCAAATTTGTTCTAAAATAATGCATTATTAGTGAAGGTGTTTTTTCCAAATAAATACGTTATTCACCAAAAGTTTTTTTTTAATGTTAAGTTCGGCAGACAGGCTGACGGTCCACTTGATGGTAGGTGGCTACCGTCGCCGATAACACAAGCAACGCCTGAGCTGCTGCAAGTGCGCTGCCGACTGCAGTAGGATTAAGGATAAGGGATTAGGAGTGGATAAGGAAATGGGCTCTGGCATCCCTTACTCACTCACCGAAACCCAACAGAACACGAGCTGTTATTTCACGGTGGTCTTCTGTAAGGGGGTGGTTACTGCCGCCAGACGTGCTGCCCAAATGACTGCGAAAACGCAGTGTGCCCTGCCACTACTTTCCAAATCCATTTAATGTCAGTGCATCCGTAGATTTCGGTATTATGTATGGTGGATGCCATGCTTTTAATTTTTATATTTTTTTAATTTTTTTTATGTTAAGGTCGGTAGACAGGCTGACGGTCCACTTGATGGTAGGTGGCTACCGTCGCCTATAACACAAGCAACGCCAAAGCTGCTGCAAGTGCGCTGCCGAATGCAGTAGGATTAAGGATAAGGGATTAGGAGGGGGATAGGAAAATGGGCTCTGGCATCCCTTACTCACTCACCGAAACACAAGAGCACACGTGCTGTTATTTCACGGTGGTCTTCTGTAAGGGGGTGTTTACTGCCGCTTGACGGGCTGCCCAAATGACTGCAAAGCGCAGGTGAGCCCTGCCACTACTTTTCAGATCCAGACCAAAGCCGGGATTTCCTGCCGGGAATTGAAGCCGGGAACCCTAGAACAGAGCGTTAAGGCAAGTACCCTAACCACTCATCCAACGGGGTCGTCAATATTTTAAACTGAATTAATAAAAAAATACATCTTGACGTGACATGTCTAAAATGTGAAAAGGAAGCCCCCACAGAACAAAGTCGAATGACGCCTCAAACTAAACTACTCACAGTCTAAATTGGAATTAACAACTGGCAACATTTTGTTAGGACAGTGTTTTTATAGAAAACGAATAAAATAATCAAAAACAAGTTCTTGATATTTTAGAATGTCAGTTTGGTTGATTTCGAACTAGCGACCCGCCCCCGGCTTCGCCCGGCGTGCAATTTTATTTTTTTATATAAACGTTCCCCGTTTATCCCTCTTTCCAGTAGTGTAAACCGAATTAAAATCGGTCTACACGTTCACGCGTGATGCCGTGACCAAGGGAAATGGGGATTCCTTTTTATTTATAGAGATATTGAAATATGGTGATCATTCCAAATGGGTCAGTGAGGCAATACGAAAATTTCTTCATAGGAAGTAAGAACTGCATTCAAACTTTTACATATTACGCGACCAGGAATTGAACCTAGTCAAATTCCTGTAAAAAAACGCTATTATTTTATTATCGTAGTTGATGATAGTGTGGGTCATATAAGTACATATAAACGAACCGTGTTTGAACAAAACATTTTTCCAAAAAATAATTTTTACACGTTGTTCTTATGTTACCAAGGTAAAAAAAAATAGTTTTTAGAATTTTTGTCTGTTTGTTTGTCTGTGCGTTTGTGCACGCCAATCTCAGAAAAGGCTTAACCGATTTAAATGCGGTTTTCACTGACGTATTGTAGTAAGCTTCGCGTAACATTTAGTGGTTGTTTCATTCCAATCAATTTACCAACAAAAAAGTTACACGATATACCGAATACCACGCGTACGAAGTTGCGGGCTTGGCTAGTAAGGAATAAATTTTATGTAAATAATATACATAAATGTAAACAATTTTAATAATTTGCAAAATATTTAAAATAAAAATAAAATAAAATAATAATAAAATAAATCTTTATTTGCGCGAACACATGTTTACAGGATTTTAATTTGTATACAGCAGTTACAGTACAAAGTATGTTCTACCCGCCAAGGGCATGCAAATATTTGTGTTTAATTGTTTGTAAACTATATTAATATTAATAAAGGAATTAATGTTTCTTATTATAAAATTCTTTAACATCACAATAACAACAATCTAATAACCATTTTGTTAATGTTCTTGTAAATTTAGGACCCGGCATTTCTTTTATATTATTAGGTAGTTTATTGTATGTTTTAATTGCCATAACATAAATATTTATATCAATCAGTTAATTAAAATGATAAATTATGTACATATAGGTAAACACATAAATGAATATGATAACTTCTTTTAATATTTTAATTGACGTTTCTGACAAATAAGTACATGACTCACAGTATTATGACAATCTCAGTTGGTCTTTGAAATGTTCATACATGTTGTTTACAAAGATATGCCTGAACTATCGAATGTGTCTACCACAAGTCGATTTTCTTCGGACGCGGATTTGGCTCTAGAGAAAATCTTACTTGTAAACCCGAAGTGTCCCGTGAGAATCATTTTGGAGTACATAAGGAAACAGTGCAAACTAGGTAAGTAAATTTTATCCCACCATGAACGAATGGGGTTCGAAAATAATGAATTTTCTGAAGTACCAATTTCGGTTCAGGTTGTTACACCAATTTTGATCTGTGCGATGAGACCGGGTTACTCTTGGGACTGTTCAATATGCCGACTTATGCATATGCCACGGAACAATTTCAACATAAGAAGACTTACTACCTAGTTGTATTTAAAACCGTAATGTATATTTTACTTTTATAAAAAAAAATAGAAGTATAGGCAGGTCAAAAAGGTCTAATTATGGTCTCAAAAATATTAAGGGAAAGATTCTCAGCTTTGTTTCGCTCTTATTAGGTTGTAGTGTAGATATAACATAGACCTAGGGCCCTAGCCAAGATGCAAACTATTGCAAACGCTTCCTTTGCTTTGTAACAGTTGTAACGTTACAACTGTTACAACAACCAATCACCGGGCTTTATTTCTTTCGTTTCGTAAGTACGCAAAGGAAGCGTTTGCAACAGTTTGCATCTTGGCTAGGCCCCCTGAGGCTCTAGTATGAGTTTACGATACTATGACGATACTACACTCGCTAGCGAGAACGTAAAACTTTTGTATGGAAAATCGTGAACTGTCAATGTCAAATTGTCCATTTTCCATATAAATGTTTTACGCTGTCGCTAGCGAGTGTAGTAGCGTAAACTCATGCTAGAGCCACTGATGGAACTCGTTAATGACAGCTGTTAAGTTTTTATCACTCCTTGCCGTCGATGAGTTCTGTGTCACTGATAGGGGGACATAGATGTCAGCGCAATTGTTGCCTTGCGGTGGTCTGTGGACAGTTAGATAAACCCTGTTTCCCATGTAAGCCTGGATTGTGACTGCATAGGACTGGAAAATGGCATGTAATTAGGACATTGAAAAAGATTGCATGAGCTCAATCTTCACATTTATCAGCAATGGCCAAGTTTGTAAATAAATCGTGCAATATGCACATTTGAGGTTATGTCGTGGATGCGTGTTACGTTTTCTGATACGATGGGAATCATAATTGCAATGATATAATGTCATAAATGTCATGTTGTGATATTTTATGTCATATAATTACATTATAGGCGATTTATTATATTAAAATAGTCGTAGTCGCAGCGTAGCACATGCCTACATAAAATACAAATCTTCGGACCAAAACTCAATGCAGACACACAATATAAAAAAAATACTTTTAGCTAACACAGAAATAAGTTAGTAAATATCTTCATAACTATTATGATTGTTGATTTTATTTACTCGTACGTCCCGCTTATCGGTTTTTTGTATAGTATATATATGTTTTTATATATGTATGTATATGTATGGCTTGTATGTACGTTCCTAGCCCAAAACGGGGGTTCCCCTTTGCAAGCCACTTTGGAGAAACCAAATTATCTAATTGCGTTCCAAGCTTTGTGTAGAAAAACTACTACAAACTCACCACGTAACACGTTAAATATTTTCGCTACTTAAGAGTGACATACTCGTGGAACGTTTGTAACACGCGAAACACAAAAGTGTTTTTATTTACAAACTAATTATAAACACATAAAAATTGTTTTTATTGTTTTGTTTTTGTTGTTTTTTTTTTGTTGACAAAAAAAAACCACCCAAACATACTTATGAGATTGTCAGTCTATAGTAAAGATAAATCTTTACTATTAGGAAGGAGGGATAGGACAATACTTTACTCACTCACAGAGAACACATGCTGTTATTGCACGGTGGTCTTCTGGTCTTCTGTAAGGGGGTGGTTACTGTCATTAGACGGGCTGCCCAATTGATGACTGCGAAATCCACTAGAAAACCTTGGGCTATAAATTAGATTTACATCCAGTATTTCTAGTTAAACATCGTGTCTAACATCTTTGTAAATAGGCCTTTACTAAGGTAACTGTGTGTTCTCATTTCAGGACACGGACAAAAGAATGTCGATTCTGCCTCAGTTGAACAGAGATAATTTATTTTATAACGAACTTAAAGAGAAGGTGAGGCGCTGTTTGGCTGGTGAACTGAATTCCGTTGCTCCAACTCCGACTCCGCCTAATGCTAAAAGTGCTGCTACGATGACTACGGGAAAAACGAAGAAATGAGGAGTTCTTTAAGTTCGCAGAATGGTAATCGTTATATTGTCAAATATAAGTTTACAGTTTTATTGTTTCCTTATTGACTTAATAATCGTCATATTTTACAAAAATATTACCTTTGAAAATTTGTTTGTTTTGTTCCAAAAAAAATACGCTTATAGCATTAAAGTAAATCACTTTTGTATGCAAATTAAAATGCACCTATGAATTAACTTCAACGCCTGTAAAATTTATTATGGCAATTTCTTTCAAAACGTAGTATGTTTAGGATATTGCGATATAATTTTCATCAGGCGCATTTTATAATCATGTGTGAAAAAAAAAGCGCTTGTACCACGAGATCTGTTACTAATCTATGACACTTTAGGAAGTACAGAACAATTAGATATTTTTAAATATTTTCTGAGAGATTTATAGAGTAGATTTTAATGTATAAGGGAAGAAAAGACGAATTTGTTTATATTATGCGGAATGTATGTATTTAACCTTATAAAACTACAGGAATACAGGTTTAAAACATGAACAGAATCGATAAAAGTTAAGTTTTATTGAACTTCTGTTAAAAAAATTAAGTAATAATTTAGAAAAAGGTATTGTTTGTCCAACTTCCGGTAAGTTAATATTCAGGTTTGCTTCCGATCGGTCATTTTCTTGTCGGTTTGAAGTAACATGCAAATTTAAATTTTACTTAAAAATATTAGAATAAATTTCATGTTTCACTATATCTGGAGTTTGTGGACCATGAGAAGGTCTTCGATTCGATTGAAACATGGCCAATGCTCGAGGCTCTGCATTCTGCAGCGATGTTGCATTGACCATCGATAATATCAAGTGTTGAAGTGTTTGAACAATAGAGTTCGAGGAGAGCACACAGTCAATTCCATTTGGAAGAGGTGTGGGACAAGGAGATGTACTCTCTTCAAAATTATTCACTGCCGCTTTGGAAGGCATTTAAGCTCCTGGAATGACAAGGACTTGGTATCAACATTAATAAAGAGTATATCAATCATCTTCGGTTTGCCGACGATATTGTGGTCCTGGCGATAAGAGAACCCAAACATGATGCTCGATGGCCTCAACCGGTTTCCCAAAGGCCCTTAAGATGAATATAGACAAGACAAAAGTTATGTGTAATGCCCATGTACCCATCCCAGTAACAGTTGGAAATTCAACCCTCGGAGTTGCTGACGTTTTCTACTTTTTTTTTTTTTTTTTTTTTTTTTTTTTTTAACAAATCCCTCCAGCATTATGCGCTGAAGCCTGTATTTACTGTCCTTTCATACCAGTTCTCGCATGTATTCTACTCGTACTTCCATTCGTCATATAACTTCCATTCTACTTGGGACAAACAGTCCAAACAGGTAGAGCCAACTTCGAGAAGGATGTCAATCGTCGAATCCAGCTCGGATGGGCAGCGTTCGGGAGCTCCGAGACATCTTGTCCAAAATTCCTCAGTTCCTTAAAACAAAAGTTTTCGACCATTGTGTGTTGCCAGTGATGAAATATGACGCTGAAAGGTGATCTCTAAGTATGGGCCTGGTAAGAAAGCTCAACATCGTTTAGCGAGCTATGGAGAGAGCTATGCTCGGGGTTATACTGCGAGATCGAATTAGGAACGATGAGAGGCTTAACGAACAAGTTACCGACATAACCAGGCTGATTAGTAAGTTGAATTGATTGTGGGTAGGACACATTAGTAAGGAGAGCCGACGGCCGGCCGCGAGGGCCGGCCTCCAGTGGAGGCTACGGACCTGTAGACGCAGCTTGGGACGGTGGATCCAGGCTGCTTCTGTTCGGTCCTTTTGGAAAATTAGGGGGGAGGTCTTTGTCTAGCTGTGGACGTCCTACGGCTGAGCGACAAAGGACAATTTGAAGATACTATACATTTGACAATACCAGAAAATACACATATACACAGAAAAAATATTAAAGACACACACAAACATCTCCTGCCACTAACCGCCTCCAACTCATGCAGGTTGTAAAAACCTGCGCTGGTCTTCCGTTAGAGTGAAGTCACGCACTTATTAAAAACCAAAGATATTATAAATAATTATAAATACTAATACTCTATATATTATATATAATTACTAATAATTATTTATAATTATAAAATTATAAATAATTATTAGTAATTTTGACCATTTTTCTCTGCATCCAATTTTTTTTTCTTTAGACGTAGAACCCACACTTTGATATCTTTTATTTAAAGTAGATATAGTGTTTGCTCATAATTTGCAATTTTTACTGCTCGTATTAGTAAATTTAATGATATCCAAGAACGAAAGAGACAGGTGTTCAACGCGCGTTTACCTCGGGTTGACCGATCGCTATCCCATTTAACTCACATAAAATATCAAGATTAACATCTATCCGGAATATTAACTTCCTGATGATCATTTATCGGGATACCTTCAACGCTGTAATTAATAGTGTACCTATTCTAAATATACGTAAACGAAGTTGCGGGCATACATGAGTAAATCATAGTGGTAGTGAACTTAAACTCCAAATGACTATTGTTCTATCGGGACTCTACCACCGGATGTAGCACGTGGTGTGGATGGACGGCGCGTGCGCAGGAAATGAAGATCACTCGATGAATAACAAACGAGTTGACGCATCACAACAAATTATTATAAAAGGGACATATAGATTCGTTTTAAAAAACATTTTAATTGTTATTTTATATTTAAACATTTTTTTCACTTCTCATGCTCTGAAAGTGCTTATTTGTGCAGGATATAGGCTGCGCAAAATCGAATTTTGTGCACAAGTGCATTAACTTATCTACTCATAAATGTAACTATATTAAGGCAAAGAAAATGAGCCATACAGCCAAACACAATAAGAAGTTCATAGATAGAATTTGTTATTTTATAATATTTACTTAAATTTATTTGCCTTATGTGTTCTTTAAGACAGAAAAGATATTAAAATTTAAATTCAAGTGCGGTAGGTTATTTAATTAATTTAAGAAAATTATTATTACAAAATTAATTTAATAGTAGGCTGTATAGGTCTGCAGCCCAAGCCAATGTCATATATAGTACTTATTACTTCCATGCATGGGATGTCAATGTCGTAAGATTTAAAAAAAAATAAAGCGGCGTTTATAGAAATGTTATAGTATTTTATTTCCTCGCAATCGAAGTGAAAAGCAGAGTTTATAACTCGTCCACAAAACCATTTTTATCTTCGACATTACTACTGCTAAAAGTCTCGGATAAAAATGGTTCGTTTTGTGCACTTTGTTGTAAAATCTACTATTACGTTTTAGGCCGCCATGGCAAATTAATTTTGCATTAGTTTCGAAAGTGGATTTTTTTGGATACGTAGGTAGTTGCGATGGAATAATGACCTTTTTAATATGTCAAAAACGTTTAAATTACTCTCGTGGCTCTTAGTAATGTCATTGACGTTGTACTAAAGGCTGTCTATCTGTCGATTGCATATGTATACACAAATTTCTCTATATTATTTTTTATACCAGTATCTAGAGGTGTAAAGAGACGCGACCTATAAGGAAATGAAGCAGGGCCTATGGGGCCCTACTACATTTCCTTATATCCTTAGAAATCCTTAGATCAATCTTTGGGGGATTTTATGGGATCCTTCTTTGGGGTGGCGCTGCGGACATAAATACTATTTTCATTTTACAAAAAAGGGCCATTAGAGCCATCTATCAACTAGATCCGCAGTCTTCCCTCAGAGAAAAGTTCAAAGAAATTAACATTTTAACTGTTACATGTCAGTATATTTATGAAAATTTAATTTACGCGCATAAAAATATTAGTCAATTTAATAAAAAATGTGATGTACACAATATAGGTACTAGGTTTAAAAATAATTTAGATTTACATAAGACGCGACTCCACAAGATAAGTAATTCTTTTATGGGTCAGTGTATACGGTTTTATAATGAGAGCCTGAGAATTTATAATGACTGCCTGAGATGATCAGAACCTTATCTATAAATAAATTTAAAGATGTCATTAAATCCAAACTCGTCTCGAAAGGCTATTATAAGGTTACTGATTATTTAAGTGACAATGAAGCCTGGAATTAAAGCCTGGATTCGGAGCTCATACTATGCTTAGTATTGTATATTTACTTTAGGTATTAAGTGTATGATTATAATTGTTGTAATTTTTACATTGTAAAGATGACAAAAAGAATAGTATCCTGAGTTTCTTTCGGGGTTTCTTCTCAGGACCGTTATCTTGGCTTTTTTCCGAAACCCTGGTAAATTTTAATTTAACTGGTAAATCTAAATGACGATCATAAGAGTTTCTTGGAGAAACCTAATTGATAAATAAATATTTTGATTTTGATTGATTTTGATTTTCAATCGCACGATAGGAACCAAGCTTCGATTTTGCTGCGGCGTGCGTGCACGTGGGCCACTCGCAGTACTGGATACTGTTTAAATGTATATTTTAAAAAAAAATTAAAAGTAGCTTAAATTACTTCTTAGAACATTAGCTATCTGCCAGTGAAAGTTGCGTCAAAATTTGTCCAAAATGGTGTTATAGGTGATGATATGGCCACATACCAATAAGTGAACCGTCAGCCTGTGAGTTACTGTGAGTAGGATTTAACCTACTCACAGTAAATTATACTCGTAGTTTGTGTAAAGACGAAACGAGTTTTAAAGCACGTTCTAATATTTTGTAAGTAAACGCTTATCATTAAGTAAATTGTGTGAAATTTAAGCTTACCTTCAAAATAATTTATTTCTAATTTATGTTATACATAACGAAATAAGTATAATGAAGAAATTTAATGTACTTTAGTTTATGCAATGTTGATAAATATTAATAATGTTCGTTGCAAAAAACTACGAAGGTGTTACAATAAATGTATAGAACTTTTTTTTGTAATTATGAATTACAAAGGATGTTTCTTCATCTTTGCGTTTTCGATTGTGTTTGCATGCAGCATTTCTTTCTGTAGTAGACACCAAAATTATCTTTTACTGTATAAAAGTTGTTGTATTTCGGAACAAAAAGATATGAGAACATTCTTTCCTATTCTTACTCTTGTTTCTTACACAACATTCTATCTCTTCTGACATTGCTTGTGTTTTTTAGCGTCAAATGGTCCCTAATAGTATCAGCCTGTCTGCCACTCTTCATCATATAATAATAAATTTATAACAAATATCGCTCGTATAAATACTAATACAAATGTTAAATTAAATACTGTCCCGCGGTTTCACTCGCCTTGGCTTCCAAGGGTGGTGATAAATAAATAACCTACAAGAATTGTGCTATAAAATGTAAAAAGAATTGTTACAATCGAACTGGTAGTTCCAGAGCGTAAAGCGTGCAACCAAACATACTCTTCAGTTTTTTTATTATATAAGTGTAGATCTATATATATAAAAATGAATCCCCATTTCCCTTGGTCACGGCATCACGCGTGAACGGGTAGACCGATTTTAATTCGGTTTTCACTAATGGAAAGAGGGATAAACGGGGAATGTTCTTATATATAAAAATTGCACCCCGGGCGAAGCCGGGGCGGGGCGCTAGTATATACATATATACAATTCGCACAGAATAATTAAGACTCATAGGTATCAAAGACAACCAGAATATCATATAATCTAAAAAATATGTATCCAAGCATATGAGAAATGTGTCTGCATGTTCATATGAGATGAAGACTTAGAGAATACGATGGCATAGAAGAAAATAGGAGACCAGCAAATACTGGGTGTTTAGAGTAGCTATGAATGAATTCTGTAAGTTCCTGTTTTCCAAGAAGTAGACGCTTTTATAGGATAATTCCTCATCCCCAGCCCAAGACTGAAAGAGTCAAACTTTTAGAAACTTTTATCCCTCCATTGGTGCAGCGAGGGGACTGCTTGCCATATGCGAATCAACCATACCCACGGGCTTAGGTACAATGAACAAAAAGTGCGGTGCCTCTTTAAAGAAAGTGGAAAAGTTCAAATACTTTTCGGAGACCACTGGGTCTCCGAAGATTTGAATGATGATACTGGGCCCTGATTCTGTATCGCAACTATGATTACACGCTAAGTCTTACTCTTGCGAAAACACGTCAATATATTAACTTGTCTTGTCAATGAATCGAAATGTCTCTATTCAGAGGCTCTAGTATGAGTTTACGATACTACACCAATACTACACTCGCTAGCGAGAACGTAAAACTTTTGTATGGGAAATCTTAAACTGTCAATGTCAAATTATCAATTTTCCATATAAATGTTTTACGCTCTCGCTAGCGAGTGTAGTATCGTAAACTCATGCTAGAGCCACTGTATGCCCCAAGACAAGTTATCTTGGCACCTTACGATTTCACAGAAACCACAGTACACAATTGTATTTATTTGACAATCGGACTGCCAGCACAGGATTCATTTCATATTTTAATATTACTTTGCTCTATGACGTAATGACGTTAACCCAGCTGACAGCTGTTTACCGTTTGAATGTTTATTTACTTTTTAAAATCTTGTTAAGTAAAACGATGTTTTATATAATATAATAATCTATAAACAATTATTTCTTACCTTTGGTGTGGATTTTAATTAAATTTGCAGAAAAACACTATGCAATGCACTTGATTTAACAAATTCACACACGATTCCGCGGCGTTTTAAAGCGTGGTATTTTTGACAGTTCAAACCGCGCCGTTCCCCGTTCATTTCGTGCAACATGTCATAGAGAATAACAGTGTTATTACAAAAAAAAATACTAAACTATGTCTCAACACGTGTTTTGTCAAACAGCGTCTAATGACATTTGTATACAATTTCACAGTTTAAACCCTGCCTCAAATAATGTTTAACCTTCGCTATTACAAAATAGTGTTTGTCCTTTGACTTACCAAAACATCGCTAGGCAACCTATAGGCAACCAAATGTTGCTATTTTAAAATTATAAAATAGCAAATAGTAACAATAAAATAGCAACATTACAAAACGTTCGTTCAACTTCATTTGGTTCAATCCGAAACGTTCCTTTCTATGCAAATTTGTTATGTGCTAATAGAATATCCTACGCAGAAAATATTTTAAAATTATCTATATATAAATAAAACAGTGACGTGTGTGATTATAAATTAATTATTGCTCTAAATACACCGCCATAAGTATGTTTTGGAACCAAAACTTACGTATATAATGAGTACATTGTACACATAGAACAGTGATCGGTTGAAAGAATGGAATGTGTTTATCAAGATTTGTCAATCGTCATTACTCATTGTCAAATGAGTATAATATAAATAAAAATTATGGAAAAAAACAATTGCAATATTAAAACAAGAATTCGTGAACGTGAAGAAAATTGGGTTCAAGAATAAAAGGTAAAACAACCCGATATTTCATCATAATCATAACCACACCACTAAATACAACTTGTGAAAATTAGAGGCAAAGCAGTTTAGACTAACTTTGAGGCTTCGACAAGTATTGACATGTATTTAAATATGAAAAGTATTATTTAAACCGTGCCTAACTCTAACTGCTTAAACACGCTTTTGTAATAAACATTTTTTTAGACACATGTTCAATGTATGTTTATCTTTTTTGTAATAACACTCTTAGTTTTTAGCAGATGTCGTGACAGTTTGAGTAATTGACGTGGTTTCGAAGTAAGGAATCGCTAAGTGGCGTTAGAGAATTAGGGCCCTGATGTGGAACGCGCAGACGTTGGCTGTCCAGTACAATATATTGGCTCGTAGGTTTGTTGTAGTAATGAAGTCAAAGGCATATTGCCAAACATTTTATACATGAAGCTTATGGGTGGACTATTCACGACGCGACGGGCATACGATGATTTTGGGTCTGCCAAGATTTTGCAGCAGCACCTCGGGTATATTTGCCGAAGCCCATGTCGAAGGCTTCGCAGCTATAATATGTAAGCGTTGCGCTTCTGCCTTGGGGCGCTTGCGCACTACGAACAATACCATCCTGAACTCTCCGATACTGGGTGGTTGGATTCGGCTGCATGCTGCTGGATGGATGCCCTGGGGTCGGGATGTCCAGAGATATTAAGTACCTATTAATTTTAATTTTATTTTTAATATTCGTCTTTGTTAATAGTTCTAAATTAAGTTTCCCCAATTCCCAAATAAATAAATTAAAAAAAATCCCAAATAAATAAATAAATATTATTATATTATATTAATATGAAACTCAAAAGTCTACGGTTCAGCTTGTGGTATATACGTGTCGGAGACCGGATACTCCATATGGTGTTTTCCACGTGTTTTCGGACAGATGGAACACCTATTTGAATAAAAACGGAATGTCTGTGCATTAGAGCAAAACACGCCTCAGCTGCCCGAGCACATTAAAAAAAATTACTAACTTTTGTTTATATCACAAAAATGATTAAGTATTATAACCTAGGGTCTAAATAATAATAGGTATACAAGGTAAAAAAAAAATAGACCGAGGTACGAATCCCAGACAGATCTGTAAAATTACCTACTTTCAATTTCATATCCAAATTAATTGTAAATTAATAAATCCAAATTAATTGTAAATTAATAAATCCAAATTTATTGTAGATGCAATAAAAAAAATTAAACTTTTTAAACAACAGTTTGAATGAACAAGTCATAATACTTATACCAATTAATTTTGCAAAAGAGCGTTCTCAATTTTACTCTGTGCGAATTTGAAAGGTTGCTTAGGTATGTGAACTGAACAGTTTTATGATTTTTTGAGGAATGATGATGATGATGAGACATTTATAACATCAGAATCAGATTTTAGACACAAGAGTCCGAATTGCTAGATTTGAGGGAGTGAAAAGGATCTTCAACACTTGCTCATAAATTGTTCCAGGTACGAGAAAATGAGAGCTTAAGGCTCGAGTCTCCTAAAAATTAATGTTCTTGCATAATTTACAGAAAATAAATGTTTTTTTACAGTTACTAACAAAAGAATAAATGAAATATATTTTACATTTATTGAAAGTGATGGATTTGAAATTTCAAATACACTTTTTTAATTTTATTTTGATGCACATTTTAATAGCTCTATTGGGCATTAAAAATGCCTCTATTTAGGTTGAACGCGTTGAAGGTCTCATTCAAGCACATGCTACGTAAAAATTATAACAAAAATACGAAATATATTCAGTTTACATTTATTCTCATATCGTTAGCAATAATCTAAACTGGTTACTTTTTTGATAAACGCTAGTTTTCTTATTTAAAGAGGTTTAAAAAGTTGTAGTTTCATGAATTTTACCACTGCAAATACATATATTTTTCTGTTGAAAAAATTTTTTAATGCAGTCGCTCTTAAAACCACTTGATAATGACCTATTTTTTAATAAATTAATGAAAAAAAAAATACAAAAAATATTTTTTTTATGTACTTTTTAATAATTGTAATTCATAATAAAAAAGACGCGTGAAAGTGCGCTTATATAGTTCTGTTTGCTAAGGTAGAGTCGCAAAGCGAGACCGGAGCCTTAACTGACCCATAAATATTAGCAATACAATTCTTAGCGGAGCTTTATTGTAATATAGCAAATACCTTAATTATATATCATGTTATACTTCAATGAAATTTTCAATCAAATTAATCTATACTAATTATAAAGAGAAAAGGTTTGTATATATACGTATGTATGTATTTTTATATGTTTGTAATGAATAAACTCAAAAACTACTGAAGCGATTTTAAAAATTCTTTCACCTATAGCTACCTTATTAGCGAGAAACATAGGCTACTCGCCCTCCCCCCATCTCCCTTCCTTTATATTTTATAAATTTACGCGGTCGAAGTAGCGTGAATCAGCTAGTCTGTTTATAATTAAGCTCACAGTACGACAGGGCTGTCATGTCTGACTGACAAAATTTCCACAAAATAAAATATATTTAAAAAAAAAATGAAGTATTTCCGAACAGTACCGATCAGGTCAAGTATAGTATCTTAGAAAAAACGAGTTCAGGTATTATTGCAATCGGATTGTAGTAGGAAATGCCTAAAATAAAATATTGCAAAATTGTTTAGTGACAGCGATTACGTGTTAATTGCAACTCTTTGTTGAGCTGAACTATTGTTCGCCAAATCGTAATTTTACACTCTATTTTTGCAAGTGCGTCGTTGGTCATTTCGACATTTTCTAAAAAAAAAAAGGAAACACTGAATATATCGCAAAATGAACATTTAAAATGAAAAATATACCATATTTACAACATATTCGGAAGCTGCTTTTATTTGCGCAATGTCGCCCACCGGCGCATGCTAATATAATCAAAACAAAGCATTCATGAACTGTGTATACAAAATGTTACTGAAAACTATATCGTTGAAATTTGCTTTTCTTCCTACTTAAATGTAGGTGTTATTATATCAACTTTTTGTAGGTACTTTATGAAATGGAGTCTATACAATATATTAAAAAAATATATAGATGTAGATATGTATTTGTAAAAATACATATCTCTTATATATAAAAATGAATCCCCATTTCTCCTGGTCACGGCATCACGCGTGAACGAGTAGACCGATTTTAATTCGGTTTTCACTAATGCAAAGAAGGATAAACGGGGAATGTTTTAGGGTATATAAAAATTGCACGCCGGGCGAAGCCGGGGGCGGGTCGCTAGTCTTATATATAAAAATGAATCCCCATTTCTCCTGGTCACGGCATCACGCGTGAATGGGTAGACCGATTTTAATTCGGTTCTCGCTAACGGAAAGAGGGATAAACGGGGAATGTTTTAGGGTATATAAAAATTGTACGCCGGGCGAAGCCGGGGGCGGGCCGCTAGTAGTATATAAAATATATTATAAATATAAATGTATAATAGAATTATACCATAATTATTTCTATTATTGTTGAACAATATTCAATATTGTTGGAATATTGTTGGAATTCGGTGGAATATTGTTGGAACAATATTCCACCGCCAATGCGGAATCAGTGCACTGTTCACGGATTTAGAGCAAATCTAAAAAATTTTTTAATTAACAGTCAGAAAAAAGAGGAGAATTAAAGAATAGAGAGTGGTTTTTTATAAATTGCAGGACCAACCTCCTCGCACTCAGCCAAAAAATTAAAATGATTTCATTATTGTTATTGTTAGGTATTATTATTGTTGTTATTATTTATTTATCTATTTTTGAGCATTTTAAATATCATCTAATAATAGCATTAATATTAACTTATGTGCGGCAGGGAACTGGAGAAATGTTTTCAATATTCGTGCAAGCAGTTGTGTTTTTTGACAACAAATAAATTTAAATAAATATTTTTTATTTCATTTGTTAGCGGGTACATGCATGGTGTGTGACCGTGTTTGTGTATTAAACTAAGGGTTCCTACGGAAGATCAGTGCTGGCTTTAGCCAGCAAAATGCTGAGTAGGGACCTTTTTGTAACTTTCTTTCTTGCTGTTACTGTTATTTCTTTTTCCTCTGTGTCTGTTAAATGTATGTTTTATAAGATACAAATAAATTGAATGATTAATTGAAATAATATATAATACATATATGCATATAATATATGTATAATGTAATATAATATAAATAAATATGTATAGATATATTATAAAAATTTGTATGCGACTGTATTTACCTTAAATAAATGAATAAATGTTAAAAATATCTATTTTTTTACCTGTAATAATCATCCAAACGTTCACCGAAACGGTTATGATATTAACTTCACAGTAAATTTATTAAAAAAAACTGCACACACACAATTTTATTCCATTGATACTTAACATAAAAAGTGTCATTCAATACGAATTAATGTATTTGCGACACGGTTTGCCGTAACGTGAGCAACGCTTCTGAGTCGGCGGCGATATGGTTCAATTGTGCATTCAAAAACCTCCCCTTAACATTAAGTGGTATTGACAATCATTGCACCGTAAAAACATGTGGCCTGTGGCCAACACATAGCTCGATCGTTTTGTCCCGCTACTCGATTTAGCGACCGCGTCGCATCGACTCGTCAATCGATGTTTAACGGTTTTAGAACGTCATTTCTTCGAAAAAAAGAACAAAAAAAGCACGCCCCTGCCGTCTGCTGTCTGCATGTCACGCTCCGTGTACACCAACTAATGCCAGTTTTGTTGAAATATGGCACGCTCAGATACGGATGTGACGAAATTATTTAACAATGCGCCGCAGTACCCATGCATGCGTATTGCGCACGATTAATATAACTAATTAGGTGAGTAGTTACTTTTATACCGAGTTCGTTTAGTGGTGAACAAGGATTCGGAGAGTTTCATGTGGTTTTGCTGGCTGTGTAAGTTTTTTTATATTTTTTTTTATTAAAGATGAGTTTGCTCTTAACCAGCATGAGGCCACGACCATGGAACGAGCTCACCCAGAAGATGCCTGTTCACTCGAACCTTGAAAAGATTTGGGTTGTATGAGCTCGAAAATATCGCTAAGTATCCATGGACTAACTCGATCACACAACTAGTTGTGCGAACATTTCATGGTTTGAAAATGATGGACCTGTGGCACAACCAAGTTGTGTTATGAAAAATTATGCTAGGAAGCATTGTTTAACTTAATCCCTGTAACACGACTATTCAAACTACCGGGACGATAAATAAATCGTCGAATGTCATAATGATATTACAGAAACCGGCAGGGAATTTCAATCTTTAGAAGTGCGTATTATAAAAGAATGGTTCGGTTCGCTTGGTCCGAATTAGAGGGATTTCGACAAGGTGAGGTTGGTAACCAGCTCCTGAGCACACTTTCCGAAGTACATCTTATAGAATAAACACAGACAGGGAGTGTGCTAGGCAGCTTAGACAGCTTAGTTCCTTGCTATAGTGGATACCGTCGCCAATGAGCCTCCTAGCTTTACGGTCCACCGAGTTGAGTGCGGCAAGTTGGTAGGTATATTTTTCTGAGGCATCCCGAAGGTGACAGCAATACTACATGCAAGTTTATGAGATCACGTATAATCAGCTTCAAATACTTTGAATTAGCTGCCGACTTTACTACCTTTGTGGAATAAAGGATCACGAGAGCACAGGGAAATGGGCTCTGGCATTTTCTTTCTGGCATTTTCTCGGGGGGATTAAGCGCCTCCCTTGGGGACACAACAACACTCCCTCGCCGAAACACAATACCAGACCTTGACGGTGGTCTTCTCTAAAAGCAAAAACTAAATAATTTTAATTATGGGGCCTAAATAGTCTCGCTACAAAATGGAATATCATTTTAAAATTGCAATTATTTTGAAAATGGTATTTATAATAAATAAGTCATTGTTTGTAAGTCATAATTCCATTATACATACTTTATAGGTAAAAAATAAAAAAATTCAAAATTTTTGTTAACAATGTAACTAAAATCCAATTTCAGAATCCACTAATCAGTGTAGAATTTATATGAATTTGCGTACAACTTAGAGTGGCTTGAAACATCGTCAAGGGTTGTTATTTTAAATTTAGAATTTGAATCATATTTATTAGTAGTTCGAATTAGAATCACCTTAGTATTTATTGTTACTTTTTAATAAAGTTACGTAAAACTGGCAAAACCTTCAGATATGCAATTACTGCCATCTAACGATTTCTTGACAAAACATTGACAGGTTTAGAGCGCCATCTACAGTGTGAAGAATATGTTTACAAACTTTTAACTAGGTGGCAGTGTAAGGCGAGACTTTAGCTGGTCTCTAAGTCTCTTGGTATTTCCTATTCCCATAACGTCATTTTAGGCGGCGGCGGCGGTTCACAATGGAACGAATTCAATTTATGCTGTAGAATTTTTCTGTGCTACAAACAAAACCCCGTTGATGACCCCTTTGGATGAGTGGTTTGGGTGCTTTCCTTAACTTTTTGTTCCCGGATTCGATTCTCGGCACGGTCAACTTTGAAAAATGAACTTTTCAAATTTGGCTCTGGTCTGTATTTGGAAAGTAGTGGCAGGGCACACTGCGTTTCGCAATCATTTGAGCAGCCCGTCTGGAAGCAGTAACCACCTTATTAAAAAATATCACCGTGCAATAACAGCACGTGTACTGTTGTGTTCCCTTATGTACCCTAATGTAGAAGATAAAATTTCCCATCTTTTTTTGATTGAAATTTTTTTCTCTATTGTTAATATTTTCCGAGATATAAGTCGATTAAAAAAAAGCAAATTATCACATTTTTTCAAATTTCCAAAAATCGTGGAAATATTTTCCAAAAATAAAAATTTGGTTTTTTTCTTAATCGATTAGGCATACTATGGAGAAATAAAAGTGAACTTACCTTGGCCACGTAATTCCGTTGGCGAAGAGGTAGCACACTCCAGAGACGATTCCAGCTAAGAGTCCAAGACTCACTCCAGCCGACAATGATAAGGTATCCGGCATCGTTTAGAAATAGGTACGTGTAACACAATTTTTTCTCTTCACTTGCTTTGGTTACCACTATTTAAACTAATCTGTTATTGAAGAAAGATATTTGTTTGTGCGCGTGTGTTTTTCGTTTCTACGGTATGAAATTGTTGTCACTATAAAAAATTTTTGAACAATAAATAAAATATCTAAAGAAACATCTAAGATAGGCAAAAGAGAGTTAATTTTTTCAGATCCCTTCTTGTAACTTGTCGGTGAACCGATTTTTTGTTGACGTCTTATAAAATTTTTGAGAAAAATTTAGTGTTTTGCCTTATCATGGTCAAATTCCCAACAGTAAGCGAACATTCAAATTACTACTAGAACAGAGATAAAGTCGGCAGAAACAATGTTTACTCACAAAAGCAGAGGATTCGCTATTGCCTATAAAAAGAACTGTAATAATACAAAAAGTGTTTCACTCCGCAATCCAACATGTACAACATACGAAAAATTAATAAAAAATTAATAAATCTTAACTGTTCTGAAAATTCTGGGAAAAAATTTTAAATCTCAAAATTCTGGCGCATACTAATACAGTCAAAACAAAGCATTCTTCATACGCAAAAAATATTAATGTTATCTAGTGGAAATTGTATCGCTGAAATTTGCTTTTTTTCCTACTGATGTAGGTATTATCATATCAATTTTTTGTACGAATAGAATCTATACAGCCGTATATAATATTATTATAATTAAATCACGCAAACGACATTTTTTTGAGGAAAAATGTTTTCGAGTGGCTGATTTGAAACCTGTCTCTTAACAATACCCAATAAAATTTTAACAGTTAGTTCCTCTAAGTTACGCGACGGATTATCATACGGTTTTTACCATTATTTATTGAAAGTTTACGTGCCACATTACATTCTAATTAAATTTATAAATAATACAGTGCTATTTTCATTGACTCCTTATCAAAATTATTTTCGAGCTGTTAAATGGCTGGCGTTGGCTAAATATCCCTTAACTTAACTTGGAAGTAAACAGAAAGTAAGTATTAAGTAGGTACAGACAAACAGAAAAGTTCTAAACTATTTTTTTTAAATGTTTACCGTCTTACTACAAAAACATTAAACACACTTTAAACAGGCTTTGTACACGTGGTTAAATAAAACTTTACTATAAAAGAGTGTCTAGGCATTGTTTAGGGTTAGACAATGCTTGAGCATTATTTAAATTTAAATACCGCCAGATGCTTGATTAATGAGTGTCTATCTAGTTAGCGGCTTCTCCTTGGACCTGCTGTCAAATTTGTAATCGTTTTGAGTAATATTAAAGATTTCTTTTGATTTTTGAAATGACTATGGATATTTTAAATTTAATTGATTAGGATTATTTATACGGATACCTAATTTTCGAGATAGGATACATCGCGAGCGAATTAATCCATTCGAATATTACGATGACGCAACGCCGTGCTCACGTTTTTTATCCATGTTAATAATAATAATTGGAATTTGTGAAAATAAGAATATGAAAATAAGAATAACAAATCCAACTTGACATTTGACAATTACGCCCGTGTCAGTTACGTTCCATTAAGCGCATAGTTTTTTGATATAACAAAATTTTATAAACAATCTAACGTATTTGTTGTAATTTGTGCCTTATTCCAATTTGATAATTTACTTATATCATTACTATAGTCCGTAATAATAGTTTGTGAAAACCAAAATCTGCGTAAAATGAAAACGACATGTATTCAGGGCGAGTGACTGAATGAATGTTTGCCAGGGTTGCCATAATGCAATATCATTCTCGTACTTTAACATTATCTACAAAAACAAGCGCTAAACAAGGTTTTGTGGTAGGGACATTTTAAACGCTCGCTAAACAATTTTTAAATAATTATACATTGTCTGAGTAAGCACGTGTTTAAACAGTGCTTATTTATTTTTTTGTAGTAAGACGGTTAATGTACATGGCCCGTTTACGATTTTATTAGATGTACCAGATTAGGTTTCACATTGTACGCAATATGTAAGTATAACATATGGCTTTATAATTTATAACATTTCATTTATAAATCTTATCTTTGAAGATATATTACCAAATTATATTTTATGAAAGGTATATTTAAACATGCTCAGAAAAATCGTAGTATTATAAACTTTGTAAATACTTTCAAATGATATGAAAATGATGGCAGCTTTTCCCTTCTTTTTAAGTTTTTAACATCATTGTGGCACTGTTCTTTTACCCAAATTAAAAAAAAAAAACAGAAGTCTTGAAAAAGCCTTTTAAGATCTTCAAGCAATAAAAACAACTGAGACTCTAGATGGCTTTTACTAAAGGGACTTTACGATTAATAAAGCAATAACATTGCAACATTCATTGATTATAATGATTCTAGATTTAGAGCATTTTTTTATTATTAAAAATGGGTTTGCTCTTGTCCAGCATCTATCCGTGTAGGAAAGATGAGGCCGACGATGGAGCGAGCTCACCCAGAAGATGCCTATTCACTCGAACTTCTAGGAACTTTTTTGTAATCTAGAACTGTCTGTATCTATCTACATCTAGGTATAACAAAATGAAGTCGGTGTCGTTTTGTTATACCGTCTTCTCTGTTTCTCCGCTAATTTCTTCTAAACCACTCAACGGATTTAAATACGGTTTTCATTAATGGAAAGATTTGTGCGATATAATAACAATATAAAGAACTTTAGAAAATACTTGACGTAACAGTTTGTTTATGAATAAATAAATAGATAAATAAATAAATAAATAAATAAATAAATAAATAAATAAATAAATAAATAAATAAATAAATAAATAAATAAATAAATAAATAAATAAATAAGTAAATAAGTAAATAAATAGATATATAAATAAATAAATTATAAATAAATGAGCTGTCCAATTTACGACTGCCAAACGCAGTGCAAATTCATTACAAATTACATATTTTGTAAATTATCTGACATTAGCTGAACTCGGCCACGCTTCGGGTGCGCAAGCACATGGGGCGCGCGGTACTGGACACTGCTTATATATAATACTATTTATCGTAGCGTGATGTTATATAGCCTATAGCCTTCCTCGATAAATGGACTATTCAAAACAAAAAGAATAATTTTTCAATTGGAACCAGTAGTTCGACAAACAACAAACAAACAGCGCGTTCAAACAAACAAACTCTTCAGCTTTTTAATATTAGTATAGATTTGATTTTATACATATAACTAGCGGCCCCGGCTTCGCCCGTGGTGCAATTTTTATATATAAGAACATTCCCCGTTTATCCCTCTTTCCATTAGTGAAAACCGAATTAAAATCGGTCTACCCGTTCACGCGTGATGCTGTGACCATGGGGAAATAGGGATTCATTTTTATATATATATATATATATATATATATATATATATATATATATATATATATATATATATATATATATATATATATATATATATATATATATAGATTAATTTCATATTATGTTTAGCTGCAGAAAAAAGGTAGTGTGCTATGTTATCCGTCTGTTTTGTTACAAACTAAACAGTTAGCTTTAGCTCTTCTTTAAATGGAAGTCCTGGGAATCTCCCATGACATAGAGATACTATAATAGCACCGTTGTAACACCCCGTTGTCTATTGTACCTCATTTTATCATCGCATCTCGCACTGGGATTGTGTGAAACTAATATTTAAGGCTTAAGCAACGGATATTTATCTAAAGCACACTAGGTACCTTCTCGCATCTATTTTGTATTGACTGATAATGTTTTATAAAGTTTTGTCAGTAGTTTTTGGACGAAGGGGTAACAAACATCCAGTACATCAACCTCAGAAGCTGTATCAGTATTAAGTTATAGGACTATAATAAATAATGTAACACGCATGATGATAGTGATGATTTTATCGTTCTATAAAGGAAATTTATTATTTACTAGCTGAACTCGGCCACGCTTCGCTGCGGCCCATACGGCGGCGGCGTGAAACAAACACATAATGTCACGGGAAACTTGCTACAATGCATCAGTGAAAACCGCATTGAAATCGGTTATGCCGTTTCTGAGATTATATTTAATTGGCAATCTTATGTATATGAGTATTCATACTGCAAAATCCTATTAATTACTAGCTGAACTCGGCCACGCTTCGCTGCGGCCCATACGGTGGCGGCGTGCGCATGGGGCGCGCTTTACTGGACACTGCTTATATATAATAATATTTCTCGTAGCGTGATGTTATATAGCCTATAACCTTTCTCGATAAATGGACTATTCAAAACAAAAAGAATATTTTTTCAATTCGAACATGAGATTAGCGCGTTCAAACAAACAAACTCTTCAGCTTTATAATATTAGTATAGATTCTGTATACATACTAGTATTTGACAATTTTCACACGAATGAGAGACCGTTGAACATAATTTGTCGTGGAAATTGCACTGCTTATATATTTCTGGTCAGATGGCTAGTACTAATGGCTTAATAGCTCAAAGCTCAAGCAGCTCAATCGTAGAAAACGTGGCTAAAAGGTCCAAAACTTAATATTTTCAACATTCCATCAAGCTGATGTTGGCTCGCTGCCGGATTGTCTGAGGACACAACTTGAAGTTGAGTTGTGCAATGGTTAATTAAACTACCACTGTGACCTTCCACATTGAAATATTAAAGTGTACATTCATTAGCAGAAATCTTTCCACACTTTTTGCTTCTTTGAAAAATAGACGCTTATATTATAAATATTTCGAGATATTACTAATTGATTCAATGTAATCCTATTAGCAATAAAGGCTTCGATCCTAAAATTAAGGTAGATACTCTTAAATCTACTTCAAACAAGTGCCGGATTTATACTTTTCTTGAGTATAGGCCCCTTCACTTTGTGCCGCCTCTTCCTCGTGGCCTAGGTGGTATATCTAGGCCTTTATTAGGTAATTATTATTATTATTAGTGCATATTTATTATCGCACAAGAATTTGATGGCTTCCGAAAGCGTGCGAAAACCATCTAAAATGCGCCGCCCCTAGGCCGCGGCCTATGCGGCCTATTGACAAATCCAGGGCTGCTTCAAACTTATATATCAAACACCAAGCAAACCTTCTACTTACCATCTGCCTACCTTGTGTATTTAATATTATTATTATTATTATTATTATTATTATTATTATTATTATCTTTATTTAACTAATAAACATATAAATTATATTTTTAAATATATCTAAAAAAAAATAATACATTTAAAAATATAAAAAATAGTGGTCCACCGGTATCGGGTACAGGGACCAAGCTACCGGTGGTTAGGGCTCCAAAGAGAGGAATCTCCTCACAATGCGAGCCGTGTCGAGGAGAACCGCCTTCTGCATCAAGCCCTTGATCCAGCTGTCTAACGCAAGCTTCTTAAGGTGTTGGTCGAGGCTCTTGGCAATTAGTCCGGCAATTAGGCAATTATTATTATTATTATTATTATTATTATTATACATTTATTCATCTTTTTTCTTAATTCTAAATTTTTTACAATATATATATAAAAACAATAAATATTATAAAAAACTTAAAATTAGATATCCGCTAATAGCGGGGCAAGGCCCAAGCTACCAGTGGTTAGGGCTGTAGAGTGAGGAACCTCCTGACAATTCGTGCCGTATCAAGAAGTACCGCCTTCTGTATCTGCCCCCTGATCCAGCCATCTAGCGAGAGCCTCTTGAGATGTTGGTCGAGGCTCTTCGCTATAAGACCGTTCGCCGAGACGACTATCGGGACGATAATTGTCGAATCGACGTCCCACATGGCGGTCACCTCGTGAGCCAAGTCGATGTACTTGGTAAGTTTTTCTTTTTCGGCTTTCACGAGGTTTTCGTCATGCGGGACAGCGATGTCGACAAGCATCGTCCGGCGCTGGGATCGGTCAATAACCACGATGTCAGGCTTATTGGCGACAATAGTCCTGTCCGTGATTATGGAGCGATCCCAGTAGAGCGTAGCATGACCATTTTCGAGAACGGGCGCAGGCACGTACTTGTAGTAGGGCACCTCAGACTCGATAAGACCGTATCGAATGGCAAGTTGCTGATGAATAATCCTGGCTACTTGGTTGTGTCTGTGCAAATACTCGCCGTTAGAAAGATGAGCACAACCGGAAATAATATGCCTGAGTGTCTCTCCAGGACGGTGGCATGCCCGACAGATGTCGACCGTACCGTCCTTCAGGATATATTTCCGGTAATTGTTCGTCTTAATAACTTCGTCCGCAATTGCACAGACAAAACCTTCAGTTTCCCCAAAGAGGTCACCGAAACGTAGCCAGTTCACTGACATGAGCGAGTCCACATCAGGTCCTGTCAAGGCCTTGTAGAATCGCCCATGTAGCTCCTTGCCCTTCCATACACTCTTACGGTCTTCGGTGCTTAAAACTACTAGCTTGCGCCAGTTCCCGTTTGCCAGAGATAGTGGCGTGAAGTTTTTGTCGATTGCTACAACGTCGCGATGTACCCCACTCTCGTGGTTCAGGAAATATTCCCTAAGACTGTACACCTCACGGTTATGGAGGTTCTTGGCGTTTAAAAAACCGCGACCCCCCAATTTCCGTGGGATGTACAGTCTCATAACCGATGAGCGTGGGTGTAGCATGCGATGCGCTGTGAGCAATCGACGAACCCTCCTATCTAAACCATCGAGCTCAGTTTGAGTCCACCTTAGTATGCCAAAGGAGTAAGTGAGTAAAGGCATAACCCAGCCATTGAAGGCGCGTACCTTGTTAAAAAGGTTGGGAGAGTGCCTAACTCTAGGGCTTCTTGGAATTGCATTGCCAAGCATTCGTGCGAACATTGAATCATTTTAATCCAGAAATTGTGCAATCCGTCCGGTCCAGGACTTTTCCAATTCTGGGTAGAACGGATTGCACAACTTACGTCTGTGGGACTGATATTAACCGCCTTCATGGTTGTGATAGGTTCGCACGCTTGCTCGACAATGGATATCCAATCACCCTCAGTATGCTCGTCGGACACCGACCAGATATCTCGCCATAACTTCAACATAACTTCTGGGGCAGGTGGATGTCCGACGTTCACACTTTGGTTGGTCTTCTCCCAATCTCGATACACCTTTCTTTGGTCACTTTGAAAGAGACGATTCTGTCGGTATCTATGCACGCGTTCTTTATATCGCCTCACACGATTTGCCAACGCATAAACTTTTTGTTTAAAATAGTCAATGCGTTCCGTTGCCCAGGTTAAGTAGTCTTTTGATTTTATATTTGTACCTACAAAGGCCTGGGCAACGAAACGCATTACTCGGGGTCTAGTGTTTCCCCTACAGAAGGAAATAAGTTTAGCTATGAGAGTCCTGAACTTACTGATACGTCGCTCGATTCGCACTTGCCATGCAGGGACATCCTCGGCGCCACGCGTTGCTCGGTCAAAGTTCAAAAATTTTACACGGGCAACGCGGCACGCCGCGATGGCCCCACAGTACAAAATCGAGTGAGTATCAGTTAAGTCTCTGCTGGCCTTTATGTATGGTGCCAGCAGAGTGTTCAGGGCTCCCATCAGTGCAATATTTTGTTTATGCATTGGCAAACGCGGTAGACGGGGCCTGTCATTAGGCTTGGTGTGATACCGGGAAATCGCCTCTTCCAAAGCCCTCCTCAATTGCTCTTTCGTCTCAGTACTTACATTAGTGCTCGCACAAATTTCCTGGTCAACAGGATCGGTGAGGAGCGCCGCCGATGTCGGAATACTAGCCGATTCCGGTAACGGCAACGCACCGCGTAGATCCTGTGTCGCTGCAGAGGTTGTGCGAGCAGGTAGTGAGTCCAAACGTAGTCGATCAAGCGCAGACTGCTCCAACAGTTGACCACGTTGAATAGCCCGCACTTGATCCGAAAGTCGTTGGGCGGTGACGGTGACGGCTGGTTCAAGGGACTGAAACAGAGACAGCATCCTGGCACGGTACGCCGTCAGGTTAGTTGCTCCCTCTGTAGCCCCGTAATAGGCGCGCATGCAGTTCTCATTCATAGTGTGAGTCCATCGCATGCGGCGCACTACACCACCGGTAGCGGGGGCCGGGCGCGAGGCGGATGGCCTCGCAGGCCCCAAGCTTGCCGGCAGCGGTGGTCGTCCTCGTCGCGCAGGTCTTCGTGGCGGCGAAGGCGGTGTCGGCCCGTCATCGTTACTCGACGTGCTCTTGTCATTTTCTTTTTAAAATGTTATAAAAATATTTTATAATATGGAGATGTCATTTTCCGTTCGTGACATTTTGTGTAGACATTTTGGTTCTGTATTTATTTTACACTTTACACTGATATCTTGATAAATATTGTTTGTAGTTTGTTAGTTTATCCATTTCTATTTTAAATTTACATTAAATGGTACCCAAATAAAACTTGTATAATAAAATATACTAAATTATAAAATAAAATTGAAAGAAAAAGGACTTGACAGTTGACAGTAGCGGTATATTTTATTTTATTATTATTATTATTATAAACCACACTAGCAGCTATTCAGCTGATGCGTGTGTATCTAATGGTTTGAAGATTATATTTTCATCATTTTTTCCAGTCTGTTCTTAAAACAATTCACTGATGGCGCCATGACAACACTTTCAGGAAGTCTGTTCCAGACCGTCTCCACTCGGTTAGGTAAAAAGTGCTTCCTAGGTATTTTCTTGCTTGGATTTTGGCATAGTTTTAAAGGGTGTCCTCGTAAGTGCTTATTAGTATCAAGGGTGTATAGTTCTTGGAGACAGGGCGCATCGTAGATCTTATGCATCTCGATGAGACTTCCTCTCTGTCGACGCTGCTCGAGTGAGGTAAGGCCAAGGATTTTGAGTCGTTTCTCATAAGGCTTATTACGTAGCGTGCTAATCATTTTTGTAGCTCTTCTCTGCACATTGTCAAGTATCTTAATGTCCTTTTTAAAATATGGGTCCCATATTACGTAGGCATACTCTAAAAGTGGTCTAACGTAAGCCTTATACAATTGGAGAAATGTTTTAGCTGTAAGCATGGAATAGTACTTATTACTTCCATGGCTGTAAGACACTTGAACGCTTTTCGAATGACATAGAGTATGGAATAATAAATTTTATATTATAATATACTTTACATAGATAACTAAGTGATGAATTTAAATAACCGTGAAAGGAGATTTCTGATAATTGCTGAGGGCTTTACTCTGTTGTAATCTGAGGAAAAGTTCAGAGGAAAACCTATTTGACCCTATTAATTATAGTACGATCAAAGCTAACTTTCAGCTCAAGTGTTCAGTTATCAGTTATTAATTAGTTTGGTCTTTCATGTTGGAACTATCAATTAACTGCTCCGAAGTTTACAATGTTCCTGCAATAAGATTGAGTGTTTCCTGAAATATATAGTATGCGGGTTATTCAGACTGCAAACTGATTATCTATGACATTGTTAGGTCTCAAGTCGGAAAGGGTGAGACAAAACAACAGTGGACCTTTAAGAAAATCTTAAGATAAAAAAATGACTTTAAAAATAACAATTAATAGCTAAATGTGTTGCTATGGGTAAAACTCGAGAAAGGCTGGACCAATTCGCAAATTTTTTTTGTTAAGTAAATCAATTCAATCAAATCCAAGGAAGGTTTTTATGGAGAGAAATATTTTTTTTTTTTTGGTTAAATAACACATCAGTTATTTGCTTATCCCTTCCTAATTTCTATCATTGATCCTACTATGATCACTTGCAGCATATAGGCTTGCTTGTGTTATAGGCGCCCGGTAGCCATCTACCATCAAGTGGACCGTCAGCTTGACATAAATACAAAAAAGCTGCCACAGTCTAATAGCATGAGAGAACGACGCGACGTCTGTAGGGTCAGCTGGTTTAACATAAAATCAACTTTACTTCCTGGCTGCGCCAGATATATTAATTTGTTTACTTTTTATTTATTTTTTATTTAACTTCTTTCTTTTAATACTCACTAACTGAACGCATTTTCATACACTACTCATTCTGGCAACACTGTTCCTCTCTTCCTTTTCCCTGCTACCTCAAGTGAAGTTTAAGTGAACGCAAGGCGCAAAATTACGCAAACTATTTTTACATCAATTCAAAATTCAGATTCAATTGAGTTTTCTTTTTCTAAAAAACACGGTGTTGTAATAATCATACATTTTTAAATATAAGAGAAATCATAATTAATATGGAAAATGTACCTAGGATTTTGTTTTCGTAATAAAATAGCAAAGAACAATATTAGTACTGTTTGGACATAATTAGTGCAATCTCACTTGTTTGTTGTTAATAATTTTAGTATAGACTCTTACTGACTATAGAAATAAACTACTGAACGAATTTTCATGCGGTTTTCATTTACCAATAGAGTGATTCCTGAGGAATCTATAGGTGTGGTGTTATCCTAGGTTCCCGAGGGTTTGCAAATTTGAAGCATATTAAGCACAAGTATCGTGTTGGCGCCATCAATCGTGTTATATTTTTTTATTTTTCAACGCTTAGGAAGTCGAGGGAGCCAGATGATATAAAATAAAAGCCGAAGGCGGGCCCCTAGACTAGGGTTGCCAGGCCTCAAAATCGAAAATCCGAACACAGACTTATATTTAGCCGGACATTTTGCCATAAAAGCCTGACACACTGGTTTTTAAAAGAAACAGTTCTTTTTATTTCTGTATTTACACTTGCTCTACTCTTTATTATGAATCACATATTGTTTTCTTAAAGTAATTTTTAAGATCGCGAAATATGCGTGTCCGTGTGTTTCTTAACCAAAAGCCTAACAAAAGCCGGACGGACCGGGATTTGTATATATTTGGCCGGACACCTGGCAACCCTACTCTAGACTCTAGGATGTTTTGGAGAAGAGCTGAACGAGCTTTTTATTATGAAGCTAAGCATAGGCATTCCTTGAGAAATTAATTTAAAGAAATTAGCATTATATCGGTGTAAAATTTAATATTACGTATACATCAAGAAAGGTTTAAACATCTATAATAAGCTCCCAACTCTTACTCAAGTCCTAACAGTATTCAAATTTAAAATAGTTGTACAATTATTTTATTTAAATGATGGCAAATTAATGGTTTCTTTATCGAGTCTATGTCATTTATTTCTATTTTGAACAAAAACCCCATAGCAATATGGAAAATAACCTTACCATTGAGACAGCATTACCAATTACTTTACCACTTACAGGATTTGATTATGTAAACAGATTAATTATTAAATTAAAAAAATTCTTAATGATAGGGGGAGAAGATCTGGGTAAGAAGCAAGGGTAGGTATATATGTTTGCGTAACTAACTGTAATTATACGTGTATTTGTCCTTCAAAGCACTCATCAAATATCTTTCTCTATTAAAGATATTTTTAACATCTTGAAAAGTATTCCGTAGGACAAGGGGATTTTTTCTGCCTGTTTTCGCTATCCCAATTAAAACAGGTAGAAGTTGAAATCTTTTGTAACTATATCCTTGTTAAGATAACAAAAGAGATCTAGCTTCAGAATAAATGTATCGGGAGTCCCTCAAGGCAGTATACTTGGGCCGTTTTTGTTTTTAATATATATAAACGACCTTCCCAACATAACACATCATAGCACATTTCTGTACGCTGACAACACTACAATTGTATTAAAAAACAAGGATAAAAAACAACAAAATTTGGAAATAATTTCATTACTAACAAATTTAACAGAATGGTTAGATAAAAATAACCTTCATCTAAATATTGATAAAAGTAAGCTAATGCAGTTCGTAACTTATAAAACTAAAATTATACCTCTTCAAGTTATAGACAAAGGTAAAATTATTGAAGAAGTAGAAAGTATAAAATATTTAGGCGTAATGCTAGATAAACATTGTAATTGGAAATCTCATGTCGGTCTGGTCTGTGATAAAGTAGACAGATTTGTTTATGCACTACGTCGGTTAAGATTGACTGTGTCTATTGAGGCAGCAATCACTGCTTATCATGGCTACGTTTCTTCGATTTTGACATACGGAATATTGGTATGGGGTAACTCTGTCGAAATAATAAGAGCTTTTAGGGCCCAAAAAAATGCATCAGAGCAATATGTGGCGTGGGCTTTATGGAGAGTTGTGTGCCACTATTTAAAAAGTTACATATACTTCCCTTACCTTACTTGTAAATAAAGACGTTGTGTATATTTGTTAGAAAATATCCGAACTGTTTTGTCGAAAATAACGAAATAGGAACCAAAATAACTAGACAAGGTAATTTATTGCAAAGACCAAAATGTAGATTAGAACTATTTAATAGAAATGTTTATGTTATGGCAATTAAAACATACAATAAACACCTAATAATATAAAAGAATTGCCGGATCCTAAATTTACAAGAACATTAACAAAATGGTTATTAGATTGTTGTTATTATGAAGTTAAAGAATTTTATAATAAGAAACATTAATTCCTTTATTAATATATTAGTTTACAAACAATTAAACACAAATATTTGCATGCCCTTGGCGGGTAGAACATACTTTGTACTGTAACTGCTGTATACAAATTAAAATCCTGTAAACATGTGTTCGCGCAAATAAAGATTTATTTTATTTTATACATAGGTATGTGAATACGTAGTGTAACCAGATTTTAATTAAAAAAATGGAACTTACTAGAAAAGATAACTAGAGCACTAAGATAAGAATAGAAAAGTATACACTGTTATCATAAAGATAAGATGGTTCTTAAAAGTAGTCATTTGATCTAACGTAATTTTAGTTTTTAACTTACAAATATTTGTTAGTACTTTATTGTTGTGTAGGGAAATTGACTCTGGCATTCCTTACTCACTCACCGATACATCAATTCACTGATATATTGTAACAAGGTTTTTTTTTTAATTTTATTAGGGAACACAACCAATTACACCATGTATATTAGACTAGAAAAAAGAAAAGAAGTATAAAACATACATAAACTTAAATAATAGTGCAATCAACAACATTTTCCACAAAGTGGTAAACAAATTTTATACAGAGAGGACATACAAATACACAAGAGAAAAATCAATCAATCAATAATTAAGCTAATGCATTTATTTATTTTATTGTCGACAAAAACCCTACAGCAATACAGCAGAAATAATATACATTACATAAAAGACATCACCAAGCACATTGCCACTTACAGGGCTTCATTATGTATCCAAATGTAATGTTGAAAAGTACATTGATTTTAGACGATGGGGAAAAGGATCTAGGTAAGGAGTTAGAATGTTGTGTGTTAATGTGTGTGTATGTGCCTGTGTGTATGTTTGTGTATGCGTGGGCGCGTGAGTAATTATTTGTCCTTCAGCGTATTCACGACACTGCGCTTGAAGGACGTTCTCGGCGTCATAATTGATTTCATAATTCGCGTAACATTTAGTGTTGTTTCTTTCCAATCGGTTTACAAACAAAAAAGTTACGCGCTATACCGAATACCACGTGTAGGTACTAAGTTGTGGGCTCAGCTAGTTAAAAATAAATATGTGTTGCTAAGCGCAAAACTCGAGATTGGCTAGGTCAATTCGGCATTTTTTTTAAATATTCGTTGAAGTCCGAGGAAATAGGTTCTTATGAAGGGAAAATTGGCCGGAAAATTGCGTCCGCGTGAGGAGGCCGGTAAAAGTAGTTTCTTTTTTGTCTGCGCACTGTCATACTGTTATGACTCACCAGGGAACGTTCTAGTTATGACTCACCATGGAACGTTCTAGAAAAGCGTCTTGACCTGTCAACAAATGTGGAAAGTTCCACCGTAGAATAGAAGTCACGCCACTCTCCGGTTATTGTCAAGGGAAATTAGTCCTTATGCACACAACATAGAGTTCACATTCAACAGAAATAGCGTTCCCGAAACTTCAATGACATTTGTTTACAATACGTGTTACTTGTTTACTTACTTGTTTACCTACTTGTATTTGTTTGTTGTTTGTTTGTACTATATTCGAGAAAGATCTAGACGATTGGCAGCGGATATAAATAGGCGAAGTGGCGAGCTAGCGGGACAGTTCGATTCTGCGATTCGAAAGTGAAACTTCGGAACTTACCTGCGACAGTAAACCAGCGACTTATAAGGGAATCGTTGACGACTCTTGGCAAGTTTAACGGTTGTATCGGACCTTTCGTTTAGCACTTTTGGAAGTCATCTTGGTTTGTGGAATAGTTGATTTTCGCCCTTACACGGCAGATTGACTCACCCCACACGTAACAATACTTTGCAGTAGAACTAGTGGCACTTTTTATATCCAATTGTGCTATCGTAGAACAAATAGGAGAACTAGTTGGACGTACAATATTTAACCTATTTAATATAACACGACAGAAATTAAAAGAAAAAGTGACAGGTGACATTTCAATCCACTCGTAGAGGAATCAATAACAATTGTATTGAACTTTATCTAAGGGAAATAAGAATAAAATGTCTAATATTCTCCTTCAGTGCTTATTGGGGATAAGGTGTAATGATTTTTCTATACTCGCAGCTGATCAGACATGTGCACAGAGTATCATTGTTGTGAAGAATGGTAAGATTGCATTAACAAATTTTTTCTGCAAATAACACTAAACACAAACATTTCTCGTTGATGGGTATTTTATTATTGAAAACCGTATCAAAATAATTTGAGTGGTTCAGAGTTAGCGGAGAAGCAGACAGAGGCGGAGAGCAATTTTATTTTAAAATCTAACTAACCGATACCTGCGACCTTGAACTGTGAACTGATATGAACAAATAATTTTATAAACAGAAAATCTAATATATAAAATTGTCGTGTCACGTGTTTGTAAAACTCCTCCGTTACGGCTGGACCGATTTTTATGAAATTTTGTGTGTATATTCAGTAGGTCTGAGAATAGGACGTAAACTATTTTTCACCCTCCTACCCCCATCCCCATTTATTTATCGGGATTTTAGTTATTTTGTACGAACAATATTCAAATAATTTAACTGACGTTCATTGACGTGAAGTGTCGCGTCACTTTGACATATGGTTTGAAAATAAAATTGAACCTGGTAGGTGGCACCACAATCGGGTTAGAGAATTATTTTCGAGTTTTGGCAGGACAACGTCTTATAAATGTGTAAGTTAGGGCTGTTCGCTCACACCGCGGTTTTTTTTTACTTTTGGCATTTTTGTTGGATATCACCTCTATGGTTTGGTATCTACGAGAGAGCTGGCTGTACATAATATGTAATATTTAAATAAATATAATTATCAGACAATATAACTATCAGACAAATGTCGTAACAACTTTTTTAAGCTGTGTGTATACTTACTCGTATAATCCTTCATATGTAAATACTGTTACAAAGCATAGCTGCTTATATAACCTCTACAATTTTTATACCCGTCGTAACTTCTAAATTAAATTTGAATTTACCTACATGTAAATTATGAACTATTTAATTCAACCTTGATTATGAAACTATTTAATTCAATAAGGATTAATAACACGATACGTATGTCACCATCTTTCGTATTGATTGATGATCGTTCCTATTGACTAATTTGAACAAAAAACTGCTATAATGGTTGACATATAGCCTTTTTGTGGGTAATGATGAGTACATTATTTCGCAGCGTAGATACGCCATGTAATGATTTTTATAAGCCAATGTTTGAAAGCTTGAGTTACATCATTGTAATTTTTGTAGGGAACTCTACTTTTTTTTAAATAGCCTTAGTAGGAACTTTTTGAGTTTATCCATTACAAATATACAAAAAATCAAATTCCTCTTTATGCTATTAGTGTAGATAATTATGTAGTATATATAGATTTAGATATAACATTAGCACGGAGTTGAAAACTTGAAATGTTCTAAAATTTTTTACCTATGTTTTAAATTTCAGCTTTCTAGTTTTTTTTTATGTTATGTCGACAGACAGGCTGACGGTCCACTTGATGGTAGGTGGCTACCGTCGCCTATAACACAAGCAACGCTACAGGTGCTGCAAGTGCGCTGCCGACTACAGTAGGATTAAGGATAAGGGATTAGGAGGGGATAAGGAAATGGGCTCTGGCATCCCTTACTCACTCACCGAAACACAACAGCACGTATATGCTGTTATTTCGCGGTGGTCTTCTGTAAGGGGGTGGTCACTGCCGCCAGGCGGGCTGCCCAAATGACTGCGAAACGCAGTGCGAAACGCAGTTAGTAGTTTTGGCTGTGCGTTGATACTCAGTCAGGACAAACGATTAGTATTATAAATATATACTGTCATTGCTTTTGAAAGTAAAACAAAGGCTTATAACTACTGTTTGCTTGCTTTGTGCGGAGTTTATGCCAATTAGAACTTAGGCTTGGCCGCGACCTCTCGACTTTTTTTCTGCAATGTGATTAATAGAAAAATAAATAACGATTTTATTCTTCTTACGGCTTGTTTTTTTTTGCAGTCTGTACAAGAAAAACTATTGTGGCGAATTTACAACAATTTCAAATAATATGTGACGTATTAACTTGATAAAAAGAGAATCGTGGCGAGTTTACACATGTTTTTTTTGTGGGGAATTTACAATAAGCCAATTATATAGGTACACAAACCTTCTTCGTTTATTGTTCTTTCCATTAGTAGTCAAAATCTATTGAGTAGTATAGAAGTTAGCAAAGAAACTTTAATTTAATTAATATAATTTAATAATAGGTACCTAGGTATAAATTATTTGTAAGCCGAAAACATGCTATCTATGGTGCTATATTATGGTGGAAATGTAACCTTAAAATAAACCTTATTGCACACGAGGCGAAATAGGTTTATCTAAATTTCTTTCAAAAGTAACAAAATGCCCACGAAAAATGTTTTTTGAATTAAAATTTACAGTATACTTAGCAGGGGACAAATTAATTCATTAAAAACCAATAAAAGAATAAAGTAGTAAATTAATAACGTAACATGGTTGGAAATATAATATTCTTTTTTAATATTAAAAGTGCGAAAAATATATTCATTAAAACTTGGGTTCTTATCCTCTTACGACGGGTATAAGTTGGTATGGGATAATGTTTTAATTACATAGCGAACTAGACGGTGTCATGTAATGGAACGTGTGTGGTCTAAAACACCATTATGACAGCTATACAAGATCTCCGACAAATATTAGAAGAACCCTAGGACAAAAAAACAAGTCAGGGATTAAGAGTATATCGGCATATTACTATAATTAATAGTATTTTTCAATATAAGTGGTAACGTTGGGAGTAATATATGAAAACTTGAATTTTGTTTGAATAAAGCATTTAATATCCATATACAACAGACTTTCATGCTATTTCGATTATTATTTCCTGAATATTCCAGAACTTTATATGTGCAATTAGTTCTAATATAAATTATAAAGAGATGGTTTATTTAGTTCGTGGATTATACAGCTTTTGCTTTGAATCTTTTCTTTGAAAATCTTTTAAGAGAAATTGACATAATTTTCTTCTATGGCTCACATAAAAGATCGTGAAAATTATGATAAAAATATTATGGAAAATACGTTGAAAGTAGGTCATCTCCTTTGAAAACCCACCTATGCCATTACCTATTTGCAATGTCAGCGATGACGCGATGACCTTGCACTTGTGTACGCTACGTAGACGTGATTGATTGCGTGACACGAGGAGAATCTTGCTGAACGCCATTTCAAGGTCATTTCAGGAGATGTTTGCTCATTTTTTAAATAAATTGTCCTCGTAACACTTTGACACTTTTCATTGATATGGAAAATATGATTTATCAGGTGCATTTTTCATCAAAGAAAAACTTCCAATGATTTTTGCTATTTTTTTCCTAGTGTTTACCCGCGACTCCGTCCGCGCCCCTTTCAAATATTTATTTCAATATTAGCTGGTGCTTGCGGCTACGCTCGCGTTGAAAAAATAAAAAAATAACGCCTGACTAAATATATGAGCAATGTAACGCCTAACATTTCTATTGCAGTTTATAGCTTTGCCAGGCGTTAGATGATTCCTCGGAAACAGTACTTTTTTCTGGATGAAAGGTACCTATGTCCTTTCCTGCAGATCTGACAACGAGTATGCAAAAGAACAATGGCGAAATAATTGTTGAAAGAATTATCTCATTAATATAAATAGAAGAAAAATATTTTTACAAGTTTTTTCAAGTTACATTAATGCCATATCTAAGTCTGGAAATTATTATAAATATTAAATTAAACAATGAATAAATCGTCATTAGTCTAGTATTTGTAATGACTTAGTTTTCTTTGTGCACTCTGTGGCTTAACTTCACAACTTTTAAGCAAATACTTTTTCACAACATTAGTTTATTTTGGAAATGTATTTACCTTTTAAAATAATAAAAATCGAACACACAATTTTTATTTTTTTATTTTTTTATGTTAAGGTCGACAGACAGGCTGACGGTCCACTTGATGGTAGGTAGCTACCGTCGCCTATAACACAAACAACGCCTAAAGCTGCTGCAAGTGCGCTGCCGACTACAGTAGGATTGGATAAGGGATTAGGATGGGGATAAGGAAATGGGCTCTGGCATCCCTTACTCACTCACCGAAACACAACAGCACGTATATGCTGTTATTTCACGGCGGTATTCTGTAAGGAGGTGGTTACTGCCGCCAGGCGGGCTGCCCAAAAGACTGCGAAACGCAATGTGCCCTACCACTACTTTTCAAATCCAGACCAGAGTCAATTTTTGAAAATTACATTAAAATTTCCAAAGTTGACCTCGCCAGGAATCGAACCCGGAGCCCCTGAGACGTTAGGCAAGCACTCTTGCCACTCATCCAACGGGCCGTCAAACGTCATACGTAAAAATATTTAGTTTTGTACCAATTTAATCTAAAAATACGTTAACCTCAAAAACTTCAAACGAGGATATCTTTAATTGCAGACTTTATTTAGTATTAAACCAAAGACCAATCAGTCCAGGAATCAAAACTCTACACTTTTCAATATATTTCATACATAGACGCAAAAAAATGAAGTCAACAAAAATTTGTATGGATGTTCGCCATTGTTCTTTCATGATAATAAGGTTCAGACAGACAGACAAACAGAGTTACTTTCACATTTATAATATTACTAGCATGGACTAGTATGGTTTTATTGTTCATTTTTTTTTTTGTCAGACGTTGATTTTTTTATTGTTATCTTTAGATGAACATTATTTCTTTTCTGGATGAAACTGAAAGTATGACCTTTTCTGTATCCCTGACAATGTTATTGCTAAATTTCACTATGATAATTTGTAATATTAAATTTGGATTCCTACATGGATAGATGCTGGTCAAGAGCAAACCCATCTTTAATAAAAAAAATTTTTTAAAAAATGCATCTTTTTTTTTTTCGTTTTTAATTATACGAGTTTTCGTGTTTAATTGAGATAGATTAATTGAACGTACTTGCAACTCTGTCAGTTACTGTATTCAACTTATAGCAGCTATGGAGGAACAGCTATCAAGTTGTGAGAATAAAGGAGAATCGCTATTAGATTTCCAAGAGATATAAAACTGATTGATAACAAACACCGTATCATTGTTCCGTTTGTTTATTTTGTCATTACTGGAAAGTGTTTTGCTAGAGAGGGATTATATCTCTGATATCTTACTTACTTATTATTCACTATACAATTATAAAACGCGAATTCGTGCCTATAAATGGGTCATAGTTTTGAGATTGATCGACTGTTGCGTTACGATTTATCGGTAGATCAAAATATTGTTCAGCTTGCTTTCAATTTTGGACACATTTGTCAGATTTCGTTGTCGTTTTGCAACAAAATTACACAGTTTGCTTAAAACTTTGTCATATTCAGATTTAGAACGTCTAGAAGCGTTCAGTCGCAGATAGTCATATCAGAACTTTCAATACAATAGGGAATATGCATTTTTTTTTAATATTTTCATACCATAGGTTATATCGTTATATAACCGTAAAAAATATTCACCGCCAAAAAATAGAAATTTAGTAACAAAAAAAAAATGTTAAAATTAACTAACAGCTACGGGCACTTTAAACACCCGCCCTTTTGTCGCGCTTGTCGTGACGTCACAGTCTACAATAACAATCAAATGTTAAAAATCACAAACATCTACAAGCTTATTGACATTTCATAGACTTTTAATAATTATTTTCTTTACGAAATATAAATAAAATTAAAAAAATATTTACATAGACATAATTCTAAAGCAAAAACGTTTATAAAAATATTTTTAAGCCTTTTTTTTAATTAGACGCATATTCCCTATTTACACGTTGCTATGAATTGTCTTGTATTTATGTTTTCGTATTTTCTAAACAAGTTTACTGTCATAATAAGTTGGTAACTTTTGTGTAGACTCTAATAGCCACGTAATAAGAAGAAGTTTATTGAAAGTTTCACTAAAATTCAAATCAAAGTCCTTTGATAGAACGATTGGTGATTCCACATAAATATATCTAAAAATTATTTCCGCTTTAGTTGAATTTGTGATTTTATTTTAGACTAGCGGCCCGCCCCCGGCTTCGCCCGGTGTGCAATTTTTATATATAAGAAAACGGGGAATCCGTTTATCCCTCTTTCCATTAGTGAAAACCGAATTAAAATCGGTCTACCCGTTCACGCGTGATGCCGTGACCAAGGGAAATGGGGATTCATTTTTATATATTTTAGATGAAAACGAAATTTGACGAATGTGCTTTTAATCTGGCTTTTTATTTTATTTAATCCTAAGTTTTTATCTATATTAAAAATAGAGGTCAAGTTTATTTTCTGTTTGAATACCCTAATCCCTGGATTTAGGATTTGAAAAGTGACAGATAACGTAGCGCTTTTTAATTAACGCTTGTATTAATTTTATTGCTCATAAAATTTCTATACCGGAGGCCTTATATGAAAATCGATTCTTAGAGAGTAAACTCCAAAAAAAAAAAGAGAAATTATTTTAAATTAAACGACTAGCGTAATCGCGGGACACGGCTAGTGGTTTAAAACAAAAAGTGATTATTAAACACAGACTAAAATAATTTTAAAATATGATGTTTCAGATGAAGAGAAATTGCATCAAGTATCAGATAGACTGGTGATGGGAGTGAATGGCGATCCAGGTGACATTGCCCAGTTCTCTCAGTTTGTTGCAAAGAATATTCAGTTGTACAAGATGAGAAATGTCTACGAGTTGAGCACCGAAGCGGCGGTACACTTCACTAGGAAGAATTTGGCCGAATCACTAAGGAGTGGAGTAAGAACAAAAGATTTGAATGCGACGTACTGTTCATTGGCTCCACTAATTTTTCAATCTCAGTATAGAGCATTCCGAAACTGCTACCTAAACTTACCCAGTAATATCTCGCCTAATATCTTTGTATTAGTAAGCTGTAGTTGGGCAGGGCAGATAGTAAGGGCTTGGCACATAGTCCACCCACATTATGACCAAATAAGCGCCCCGCGGTTAACGTTACCTCCAGGCTGTTGGAGTTGGAGGCTTATTGTTCAGCAGTGCACGTTCTGCAGCTGATATGATAACGGTGATGAAGAATAATGTGTTCAACTATAAAAAACTTACACACTAGACCTTTTAATGTTTTAAGTGCGTATAAAATAGGGAATATGCGTCTAATTCAAAAAAGGCTGCTTTGCTTGCAGGCTTCTAAACAACATTTTTGCTTTAGAATTATGTCTATGTAAACATTTTTTAATATTATTTCTTTTTCGTTACGAAAATAATAATTATTAAATAGTGTAAAATGCCAACAAGCGTGTGGATGTTTGTGATTTTTAATATTTGATTGTATTGTAGACTGTGACGTCACGACAAGCGCGCCAAGTGCCCGTAGCTGTTGGTTAATTTTTTGTTGTTGTTACTAAATTTATGGTTTTTTGGCGCTGAATATTTTTTACGGTTATTATATTATAAAATATTTAAAAAAATGTGCATATTCCGTATTGTAAAACGCAATTTTGTAAAGATTCTACGAAAAATTGTGGATTATTCTTGAAAAATGATAACATAATCTCTATATATAAAAATGAATCCCCATTTCCCTTGGTCACGGCATCACGCGTGAACGAGTAGACCGATTTTAATTCGGTTTTGACTAATGGAAAGAGGGGTAAACGGGGAATGTTCATAGATATAAAAATTGCACCCCGGGCGAAGCCGGGGGCGGGTCGCTAGTATAATTATAATAATTATAACATAATATCTTAATATTTCTATGATAGTGAAGGAGCTGTTTTTATTAGCCAATACGCTTAAGAATCCGATTAAAAATACAAATCACATCAACCCGCTTGGTAAATATTTCTTAGGAGTGTCGGTAACTTGCTAAAAGATATAATTTCAGAGCCCCTACACTGTTAATCTCCTCATAGCGGGTTATGATGACGCTGAAGGAGGCCAATTATACTACATGGATTATCTGGCTTCGTCTCTCAAGGTGCCGTTCGCTAGTCATGGGTTCGGTGGCATGTTAAGCATGAGTATTTTGGATCACTATTACAAGCCTGGTAAGATGTTAATATTTGTTCTATGCGTAGCAAATAATCGCTTCTCACAGATGGCTTAAAATCCCAATTATTATTCCTTTTCTTGAAATATTATGTTTTCAGGTTTGCAAGAGCAAGAAGCCTATGAGGTTTTGAGAAAGTGCGTTCAAGAAGTGAACAACCGATTATTTGTGAGTCTTCCCCAATTTCAAGTAAAGGTGGTTAATAAAAACGGTGTGAAAACATTGCCTACGATCCATCCAGGAAAAAAGAATTAAAAATTTGTTTTAAAACATTAAATATCTCTATAGTAAGCATCTTTGGTATTTTTTAACTAACTAGCTTAAAACTAAAGATAAATAAATATGTAAGTTATTAATGAATTAAGAGTAAAAATGACATTATAAATTTTTCAACAGTAATTTTAGATAGAGGCAGGGTACACTGCGTTTACAAAAGTGCCGCGACATAATAAACCGCACAAAAGTGCTTTATAATTTGAGCAATAATAATAGATGAAATTATAATAATATTCTTATTAATAAATATATAAAAAAATTCTTTTTAGGGTTCCGTACCTCCGAATAAAAAAACGGAACCCTTATAGGATCACTCGTGTGCCCGTCTGTCCGTCGCTCACAGTCAATTATCTCGGAATCTACTAGACCGATTAAGTTGAAATTTGGTACACATATCAATTTCTGTGACCCAAATACAGAGGTGTGACGTTAATAGATGAAATCTGTATATGGGAGGTCATTTTTGGGGAAAGTGGAAAATTAAAAAAAAAATTTGAAAACTGCATCGTGTGATATCAAATGGAAGGTCTTGTTGTGAAGATCTTAAATGTTTTGTTTGTAATTTTAAAATAAATAGTTTCCAAGTTATTCAAGAAAATAGACGAAAATTGACCATCCCCTCCCCCCTTATCTCCGAAATTACTGAACTTAAAATTTTGAAAAAAATACAGAAATTAGTTTTCTACTTATAGATTATAAGTCCATAAGAAGACCTGTAAGAAGTCCATGATATTAAAATAACATGGTAAATCATTCAATATTGTGTGGATAGGTAACATCGTACGGAACCCTCTTCACGCGCGTTCAACTCGCACTTGTTCCGTTTTTTCTTAGATTAGCCCAGCTAAAACTTAGTCTCATTAACAATGGCCAAATGCACCTTGCTACTACTCTGTGTCTTGGTGTATTCTATACTCTTTAGTGTGTTTAAACATCGGATTCAAAATAATTTACTCAATGTTGTTTTTATAAAAAATACTTATCAATTGGCATGAACGGTACATCGATAAGCGAGACGTAAATAAAATGCAATAATCATAATAGTTATGAAGATATTTACCAACTTATTTTTATGTTAACTTTAGCTATATATTCTGTCTGCATTGAGTTTTCGTCCCAGGATTAAATATCCTATATGTGTTACGCATCGACGTAATATCCAAGTAGACCGCTCATACCTATGTATTTATTCACAATGCAAACTTTTCTGGCAACTAACTGAGGTGCGCGGGCGCGGAGTACTGAACGCCAATTGGTCCGATCAAGGTCACGACGAAATTCTATTGGTCGTTACTGCCCATAGTAACTTCTATTGGTCGAATATTACCGGGCGTGAATTATATAATATCTATTTCCCTAATGTGTTGTCTGAATGCGTTCGCCCTGTACTAGAAGTCTAGTTGGATATTACGTCGATGGTGCTACGCTACGACTGCGAGTATTTTTGTATAATAAGTGGCATATATAATGCAAGTCGTGCGTCGGAGCTGACACACACACTTTTCTTTTGTAAAATGGAACTGCATTATATTGCAGTATACCATTATGTAATGTTATCCCTCTAGTGATAAAATTGTATATTTTGTAGGAATAGGTGGAATTTTGTATATGTATGGGCTTCTACAAATAAGCTATGTACAAATTCCTGAATCCCCCTGGTGTCGCGCATCTACCAACAAGTGGAGGAAAGTCGGCCTGCCTGCTCCTCTTTAGAATTAAAAAAAAACTAGTGTTAGCGCATTGTTCAAAATTCGACCATGATCATTCCGAATGTGGGGAAAAACTGTTTCTTTCTCCCAATTCTCCTCAACAATAAAAAAAGGAATTCGGTTCAACAAATGAGAAATGGTACTGAATAGGTTTCTCTTTACATACTTATTAAAACATTTAGAATAATTAAATAAATTTCATAGACGTGTCGTTGACAATGAATAGTACTTAAATCTAATTTCACAATATCCATAAGTTTTGTCGTACCTACACATTGTGAAATATGCAGCGGTAGACCTTCACACTTAAAGACACTTCCATAATCAGACGATCAGCTAATTAAACAATTGAATTACCGTAATCTTTTTACACGTTGATATAAAATAATCGTGTGGATTTTCCCACGGAGCGGCCAACGCTTGTTTGACGCGGGGTGAGATGTTGTTGCAACTCATTAGGCAAAGCGACATAGCAGAGGTCCCATAAATGTATTTTATGTTAAGCTAACACTGCCCTGAATTCCCAGTCTTCATTTAATTTTAGCAACGTCTATCACTAACATCAAGTTCAGAAACATTTTACAAGTTGATGAATCTGTTGGGTATAAATTGCAGTGAAAGACTTTTGCAAGCGTTTCTAAAAAGGTTTTTTGATTAATTTTATTTATTAAATCATGGTTGAATGTATTTTAAATAAATGTACACTAACACTGCTGTATATAAAAACTAAAAATCACTTTACAAATTACTTACGATAACTAAAACGCTGTCTGCCGGTCTCCTGAGTTAGAGCGTTGGTGAGCTTACCGAGTTACTGACCAATGGGCTCGATTAGTGTCATGTGACTCATATGAATGCATTATTGTTTCTAACAAATGCGAAGGTGAGTTTATTTATTTATTTATTTATTTATTTTGTTTATTTGTTTGTTACGCTTGCACACCTAACTACTCAGCAGAGATCATCATGAAGTTTTGCATAAACGTCAGGGGTACAGAAAAAAGAACACAGATTGTCGCGGGATAGCAAATTATAAATACAATAGGAATTGGGAATTTTAACCCAGCAAGCAACCCAGCAGCAAGCAGCTCTCAAAAGTATGGACCGATTTTGACGTGAACGAGCTATAATGATGAAGATCCGTTCAGGCGTTTGAATCATCAGCTCATTTCCTAGTTGACGAAGGGATTTATACAGATTCGATTGACCTGATGCTTCAGCATCAAGTAGTTTGCGGGATACCCAACTCCTCAGCAACTTACAGCAAATATAGCTAGTTTGGGCTCATTAGAATGGTCTCAATAGACTTTCGGGTTAGTTTATAATTCTTAATTATAATTTGTTGTCGATCAACTTGGAGATTCAAACTGGATTGATAAGACCAAGCTTGCGGGGAACAAAAGACTTAAGATGAAGGACCTATTTTTACAACTTCAACCTAAACAGGTGCTATTTTCATAAATAGCAATAGGCATGATGACAGATTTTGAAATCCCCTTCCATAATGTAGATACACGTCTACCATATCCGAAAAAAACAATATTTCAGCAAAAAACTAAATACAACGCGAATTATTGAATGTTTTTAAATCTATTGTATTTTGAATTACGCGCGAAAATGCTCTTAGGTATCATGGCGTCGCGTCTGATGAACCGTGACGTCACCAACATCTCATCAGATTTTTCATTCTGTCAAAGCAGTCAAGCAACACAATGGCACTTACCTGGGCGTGACGTCATTCGCTCTGATTGGTGTTTCAGTTAACATGGCGGATTGCAGTTATTTATACTTATATTTTATTGAAAATCTTATTAATCTCAATTTTAATACAAAAAATGAGTCAATTTTTAGACTCCTTTGAACATATATTTTTCTCCAAAACCATTTATTCTTTGATTCTTTAATACCGTCATCATGCCTATTACTACATATTTTATTATAATTCATTATTTTTTGTAGCGAATTGAAAACGCCTCAAAATTCGCGTGCCCATGGTATCCCATGGTATCTAAAAATGATTTACTAATTCGACTTAACAATCTCTGAAAAAAACATGTAACTATGTTCTGACGCATGCGTCCAAGCCCGTATTGTTATGTAAACAAAATGGTACAAACCATCCTCAACCAACAGGGTGATAACGAGCGAGCCATGAGATTTTCATTATCGTTACATACCTATAGCTACCTATCTCGTACATACAAATAAAGCTAAAATTTAACTTTCCTATGATAACACCAGTACTACTCGTTGGTAAGATTAACAAATTAAAAAAATATATAAAATATAAAAAAAAGTTCATATAAATAGTTTATTTGTAACATAAGGCGAGGACTTAGCAGGAAAGATTTATTTTCGTTGCCTAATTTGACTTAGAGTAAAATAAAAACTTTAGATAAAGTACAGAGCATAATAGACTGACTATATTTAAAAAAGTATGCTTTTTTTATTTATAAAAAAAATTGCGCTAATCTCAGAAACAGCTTAACCGATTTGAATGCGGTTTTCACTGTATAACACAGCAAGATTCCCGTAACATTTAGTGTTTGTTTCATTCTAATCGGTTTACAAAAAAAAATGTTACGTCCTATACCGAATACCACGCGTATTGCGGGCTCAGCTATAGTCCAGTGGTTGAAGGATAATTAGTTTGGAAGTGTCGGATGTTGTTGATTTTTGGTAAGTAGATAGATAATGAATATTTATGCTTAAAACAAAAAGATTAGAAATTTTGAAACGTTGCGTTCAGAATAATATATGATTTTTAATTTATTTTTTTTGAAAAATAACCGTGACTATTGAATAGTAGTGTAAAATTCTTTCAGTATACTATTACGTAATATACTGTTTTGTAGTTTTTGTGTTTTTGGACAGATCGCGAGTACGGGTTATTTCAAAACTGAACTTCAAACATTGGTAATTGTACCTAATTAGGAACATATTATATAAATGTTTTTGCGCACATGTTATTTATTTCTAACATTTAGAAATATTAGAAATATTATTTTGATTGAAGGTGTTTACTTTATGAACATCCTTTGCATATCAATTGATATGAGAAGAAAAATAAAATGAAACGCTAAGCCTGTTGTATTTATTTCTAAACTTCCGTATATATGTCGCGATAGCCACAAAGCACCCCTGGATATAATAATTACTCACATCCGAACTTTTTTGTAACGAATATGAGCCGATTTCAGTTTTGAAATAACCCATACTCGCGATCTGTCGAAAAAGGCAAAAACTACAAAACAGCATATTACGTAATAGTATACTGAAAGAATTTTACACTACTATTCAATAGTCACGGTTATTTTTCAAAAAAAAAACTAAAAATCATATATTATTCTGAACGCAACGGTTCAAAATTTCTAATCTTTTTGTTTTAAGCATAAATTCATTATCTATCTACTTACTAAAAACCAACAACATCCGACACTTCCAAACTTATGACTATTTTTATTGTCCCTCGATCGGACTAGTTGGGTGCTTTAGAAGAATTTAGCGGGGAAACAGATAGAGAAGGACAGCGACTTTGTTTTATAATATGTATAATATAAATATTGTTTTATAATATAAACATAACAATAAAGACATAACATAGATAATTTACCTATCTGTAGATACATATTTGTTAATTTGTATAACTTTTACCTATAGGTACTGTAATATAACTTGAAAGGAATCAAATAATAATAAGTTAAAATCATTTGTATGTAGATAAAAAGTACATAGTAAAATTATTTTTTTTTCATTACTCGACAAAATCTTACATAGAAATGTGGTGAAGATTCTAATTTGCACTTATCTTTACTGTTTACTTGAAACACGTTGAGAGGCTTTTAGTTTTTAATGAACGAAAAAAACACACTCATACAAACACTTAAATCAATTCCTCCTTTTTTGTATATTATGTCCACTTTTTCACTTCCGACTTAATCGATGTTTCGATCTAAACCTTATTAACAAGCTGTTATAGTCGAAATTTGTATAAAACTCACAGAGTTTGTGAGACGCGGGCGCACAAGAAAGATGCTCATGCGCAAATGCTGCTTATCAGGAAGGTTTTAAAAAATTGCGGCAATGCAGAGATCTAGATGCGACAATGAAATTTACAGGGCCTTCGAGACAACGTCCATCTTGTGAGTATTAGAAAACGCCAAGCGCTAATTAAAATTGGTTGTCAGTTAAATAGTCGTTTAAAGAAAAATCGATATTGTATTTTTTTTTTATTAAAGACTTAAAAATAAATGTCAACAATATTGTCTCTATGACAAAATAATTGTTTTTGAATTGCTGTTGTAGATAGAGACTATTATTAGTCACATGTGGAGATATGGAGATGAGATGGATATGACTGACCTACAAAATATGTGCTTAAAGTTTACAGAATTCTTCGAATGCGTTTAGTAGTTACGGAAATTATATGTTGTAATATCACATGAACAACTAGAAACCTTATCCCACTTTTTTTTATTAAAATAAAATAGAATAAAAGACCGACTTCAATGGTAGCTGGCTGCTTTCGCAGGGTTTCCGGTGCGCTGCAAATATATTTACAGTACATCTGATGAAGCCCAAATTATGGCGAGACTTCAGAGGAACACTTCAGAGAACACCTGATGAACACTTCAGAGGAAGGGAATTGGGCTCTGTCATCCTTGACTCTCCCACCGAAACTCAACAGCACGCAATCTAAGTGCTTGTATTACGAGTATCTAAGTGCTTGGTTTTCTGTAAGGGGTGAATTTTGTGAGCAGTCGGGCTGCCCAATTTATGACTGCGTAACGCAATGTACATACTCTGACACGTGCTAAATAATAAAATCTACAGAATACATCATCTAATAGAAATAGCAAAATAAATTGCACGCTTAGTGGATATTAAGATTCAAATATTGGAGGCAAGTATTGTTACAAATGTAGACAGAAGATTGCCTACTGCGAAGTGTTTTCGATCATATATGACGTCGAACGCATTAAAAAAGAAATAAGTAACTTGAAGCACAATAATAGAATTTACTTCAACACTCAATGTAGTAATTATTATTTATTATTAACTTAATGGCGACATATTATTATTTGGTCATTTGTGATTGTGAATAATGAGAGAGGATTTCTTTATTTTTACTTGAGTATTTATATTTTGAAGTACTTATGTGGTACATTTTAAAAATATATATTTGTATATAAATAAAGATATACAAATATATTTTTTTTATAATATTAAAATATATTGTAATATTATTTTCTTTTTATGATAAGGTTGTCAGACAGGCTAACGGTCCACTTGATGGTAGGTGGCTACCGTCGCCTATAACACAAGAAACAACATAGGTGCTGCAAGTGTGCCGCTGATCTTAGCAAGATAAAAGATTAGGGATTAGGAGAGGATAGGACAATGGGCTCTAGGATCCCTGACTCACTCATCTGGCACTTCTGTATGGTTACTGTCACCAAACGGGTTGCTACTATCCACTGTGTGGCATATACCCTTTTAATTGGGCGTAATTACTCTTTACACCCATTTAAGTGTGCCAACAACCCTTAAGGAGCGTCTCGAACGTGGTCTACGTTCCAGGGGTTATCTACTCCAACGCTCATCGATGCACAACAGATAAATCCCGCCCATTTCCACATCAATATACTTTTTTGATAATTATTTATTTATCCATTTATACTTTTACAAGTATTTGAAGGTTATTATTTCTAGGTTATGGAATAAAATTAATCCGCCACCAGTTTAGAAATCTGTTTCCTAGGAAACAAACCGGCAATAAACGTCCGTAGTTGTTCTTTTCAAATAAATACTTCATTAACTAAACAATATTACATAATAATTGTACAAAGTTTGATAGGCTATAGTATAAAATTCTCTGTTTTGGTAACATATTGTAGTACATTGGACCTTTGTATCTTTGAAAGATACTTATACTTATTTTGTGGAACATGGAACTAGAAATAACGAGTTTATCTTAATTTCTTATGGGGTTTTAAGGGATATTTTCAATGGCACTATAAATAAGAGAGTCTCTAATACAACCTCTAGCTACAATATTGTCTAATTTATTTGATTCTAATTTTATGTTTGACGAGTAGTCTATATAAAAAGTTTTAAAGATATTCTCTTTTAGAGAGATGATTCTTTTTGAGAGTTATACAAATTCGAGTATTATATCAAATGCTACATATGCAAATACAGTACATGGTATAGTACAGTATATTCGCTTTGAAGCGTTTATCGCGAATTTTCCCATCCGACATCGAGCGCACACAAATCCGCCCGGGTCAAATCCAACAGCTTTTCAGATAAATCTCGCCCCAGTTTTCAGTCAAGCAGCTTTCGCTGTTGCATCACTTTGCTTGATGCTGCAGCGTCAAAATTCGGCCTTACATTTCATTTAATTTTCCATTTAGGACACATTTAACACTTTTTTGTCACGTATATTTCTCGTCTCTTCGTTACTACCATAACCCATAGCGTTCTTTATAGGAATCATGTGTCACCATGTTAAATTGCTGAGAAGAGCATGTTATATGGACTATCCAACACAAAAATAATTTTTCAAATGAAACCGGTAGTTCCTGAGACTAGCGCGTTCAACCATACAAACAAATTCTTCAGCTTTATAATATTATAAGTAATAAGTATAGATTGAATAAAATAAATAAATTAAAAAATGTTCCTTCACGGTAATCGTCGAAAGTTTTGTGTTTGGTTGGTTCTAACATGAAGATAAGATATAATTTACAAAGACACACAGAAAAAGTCACGAGCAAAAGCAAATAATAAATTGGGGCACTTAAGAATTTTTTGCGTGAGCTATTTGAGTTATTTGTTTATGGAAATTTATATTTATTAAAATGAGAAACATCGTTAAATTTTTTTAAAATTGTTTAGGTCGTGTAGTTCCAGCAACACTTTCGCACTAAAACATTTGTTGAGTATCGTATCGTCGCGTAAGTTATGAATAGTATGACGGTATTAAAGAATCAAAGAATAAATGGTTTTGGAGAAAAATATATGTTGAAAGGAGTCTAAAAAATTACTCATTTTTTGTATTAAAATTGAGATTAATAAGATTTTCAATAAAATAGAAGTATATTAAATAAATGCAATCGGCCATGTTAACTGAAACACCAATCAGAGCGAATGACGTCACTCCCAGGTAAGTGCCATCGTGTTGCTTGACTTTGTTTTGACAGAATGAAAAATCTGATGAGACGTCGGCTTGTGACGTCACGTCTCATCAGACGCGACACCATGACAACTAAGAGCGTTTTCGCGCGTAATTCAAAATAGATTTAAAAACATTCGCGTTGAAATTTAGTTTTTTGCTGAAATATTGTTTTTTTTTTCGGTTATGGTAGACCTGTATCTACATTATGGAAGGGAATTTCAAAATCTGTCGTCATGCCTATTGTTTAGCACATCAGAATAAACCTCGAAGACTTGCTGCTGTGGTCTCATAGCTTCTATCACGCAAACTAACTTTTAGCGCTGATTTTATTCTAGGAATAAGATTAATTATTGTTATTGATTTTGTTATTAATTGTTTACATCTATCGCAGAGCGGATAATTGACAGGTTGAACGAGTTCTTGAATGGAAAACCATGAATCGCAGGATGCGGTTGGATGCAGAAGGCAGAGGACCATGATCATGCGTGGTGGCAACCCTTGGGAGAGGATTCAACACTGAAGAGACGCAGTCAGATTTTATTATTACGAATGATAAATAGATTAGAAAACATACCGAAACCTATCGAATTTTACGAAACCTCGATGAATTTATTTTAACTCGTAGGAAGTCTAATCAACGACAAAATACTAATTTCTGAAACTGGACTAATAGTACGTATGTCACAACAGTAGTAGGTCTAGAAATTCGTCTAGGAACGTGTCTGTGATTGACTATTTTTCATTACGAGGTAGGTATTTACATAAAATAAATACGTATGTAAATGAACTTACATTTTTTGTTGCGTTTTCATTAATTTGGAAACTGCATATTCATATTAAATCACTGATAAACGAACATTTGAAATTTTTAAATATATATTTTATTTGAATATTGTAGATACAGGAACTGCGTGCTAGCGTCAGACTGCAAATATCCGACTTAACGGAGTTCATTGTAATTAAATGTATTGATCGCTTTTATCATTTCTAATACGACATTCATATGCATTCGTAAATAGATACGAATTCAATATGCAAAAATGAGCCTTAATTTCACAACGCTAAGGTTTTTACGCACGTTTACAATGTATTTACATCAAATTTATAAATATAAATATTAATTAATATTTTTATTTATATAATTTATCAAAAAAAATTTTTTAAATTTATCCTACTGCAGTTGGCAGCGCACTTGCAACAGCTTTGGCGTTGCTTGTGTTATAGGCGACGGTAGCCACCTACCATCAAGTGGACCGTCAGCCTGTCTGCCGACCTGGCATAAAAAAAAGCCAAATGAGTATTAATGCGGTTCCTAAATTAATTAAAAAGGAAAGTTTGTTCACGAAAGGTATTGTCAATCTTAATAGGATAAGAGTAGGTTGGGATAGAGTAAGGTGCTCTTGCATCCCTTACTCGCGCACTGAAACAATTATTGATATCAGTACTGATATTTTCTTCTCTTAAATATTTTAGTTAATAAATAAACAGAATAAATAATAAAACTTAAAATCTAACATAGTCCCATAAAACTGCATAAAAGTTTGACTGTGGGATCAAATAATCTAGCATAGGTTAATTACGTGTAACCTTATTTGCATGTCATCCAAGAATCTAAGTAATCCAAGTGTCTAAGTGATCTGGGTAAACTAAATATCATTATCCTACTTGGATTGCTTGGAATGAAATTTGGGTAATCTAAATACTTCATAAATTTCTTTTTGAACACAGATTTCCTTCCCTCCTTGACGATGTCCATACGACAAACACTTCTTTATTGTTCTGTCTCCGTTCTGTCTGTCATTCATTCATTCATTCTGTCATTCATTTAATTTATTTCTTGAATGAAGTGTCTTCTGTCAAGTATGATAAATGAGCATATAAAGTAAATTGTCTCAAATAAAATGTGTTTCCTTTGATTCTAATTTCAATTTATAGCTCAGCGTATATTGGGCAATTGTATTTTGATTTACATCACAAATTTAGGTACTGAATATACCCATTATGCTTATTATCATAAACTAGCGACCCGCCCACGGCTTCACCCGGGGTGCAATTTTTATATATATGAACATTCCCCGTTTATCCCTCTTTCCATTAGTGAAAACCGAATTAAAATCGGTCTACCTGTTCACGCGTGATGCCGTGACCAAGGGAAATAGGGATTCATTTTTATATATAGAGATATATAAAATTATATGTGAAGCTATTTTATTTTATCGAGACTGGTATAGAGCTTGTATATGGCTCGAATTACCTGTTTCTATAGCACAAATAGGGAGTGTACATATGTGTACATATACCTACCACAAACTAACTTTAAAACGCTCTGGTGAAAAGTGTCAAAAATCACTTTCGATGTTTTACGTGGGGACCGGCGATATACACAAACCTTGACTCTTCCATTAGTGAAAAATGTATCGAAATACGATGGACGGTTTATAAGAAATTAACGGCAAAACAGATGGAGGCGGACAGCGAGTTTAATTATAAATGTAATAGACAAATCGATACCTACTTATAAAATCGTTTGTTCTGACTGTCTACCAACTCACAGCCAAAACTACTATATATACTTATAGAAAGCCAAAATTATTTTTATTTTATAAGTAAATTTTTTTTTTTGATAATGTCAACCTCGTCAACTATGTACGAACTCTGTACCTTTCAAAACGAAAATAACTCTAATACATACTCATATTGATACAGTTTTGTCTGAAGGTCGTTTACAACTTACAACCCGTCTCTTTTGTTGGCGCGATGAGTTAGTTCATTTGACGCATGCGCGTGTCACGTCAAACATTTGCGCTGCCTAACCTAAAATATTTAACCAAATCGCTCAATAAATTTCAATTAATTTTTATTAAGTGTGTGATTGAACTGTTTAAGGACTCCGATGCTATTGGTTTAAAATATCGCGTCATAATTTTGCACAATTGGAGCCGCGCATAAAATATCAATACTCAATTAATAATGTTCAGTTTAGATTATTTCCTGCTTAGTGTTCGTACTGGTGTTTGCTTTAAGTGACAATAATACTTTTTTTTACAATATTGTAATAGCAAGGTGTTCATCTCTAAGACGAATATTCGCCCAGGAAATCGCAATCAGCTGTTGAATTTACCGGGATACATACTTGCTATCTCTTTCCTAAATGTAGGTACGGTCTCGTTTTCACGTTTATAAATAATATTTTAAGATATAATGTATAAAAAATGAAAATTTCAATTAATTTTATAGTGTCTGAAAATGTGATGTTTGGCTCTATGAACCAACTAGTAAAAATAGAAAAATAAAAGCACATGTTTGGATTTTGTGACATGCAAGATCAACATGACATGGGTACGTACTTAAGCTTATTTCGAAATCATTTTATACTAAAAAATGGCAACGACGTAGGTACTTATTTGTTTACTAGTTGAGCCAAGGACTTCGTCAGCGTTGAAAAAAAAAAAAGAATAACACCTGCCATGTTTATAGCTGTTGTAGTTTTGCCAGACGTTGGATTTTATTTTCAGATGATCTCTAGGTAGAGTTGCCAGGTAAAAATCCATGTAGAGTAAAAATCCATATAGGCTAAAGCCGGACATGTCCGGATTTTTATCAAGTCCGGCCCGTCCGGCTTTTAAGATTTGGTCAACCCCGCAGCGGCCATAATCACACAGACATGCATGATTCGCGATCATACAAATTACTATAAGAAAACAATAAGTGATACCTAATAAAGAGTAGAGCAAGTCTTAAAGTAATAAATGCACAAATAAAAAGAACTATTTCTTTTAAAAACCCATGTGTCAGGCTTTTGTGGCAAAATGTCCGGCTAAATATGAGTCTGCGGCCGGATTTTCGATTTTGTGGTCTGGCAACCCTATCTCTAGGAGTCTTTTTTTTATGAAAGGTATACAACATAAGTAGATACATGCAAAATAACGCCTGACTAAATATATGAGCAAAGTAACGCCTAACATTTACGTTATAGCCTTTTAACATTATAGCTGCAGTTATAGCTTTGCCAAGCGTTAGATGATCCCTCGGGAATAGTACTTTTTTCTGCATGAAAGGTACCCTATGTCCTTTACTGCGTCCCTGACAACGTGTATGCAAAATTTCATGATGATCGGTTCAGTGGTTTAGGCGTGAAAAGGTAACAGACAGACAGAGTTACTTTCACATTTATAATATTAGAATGGATGGGTTGGATTATAATCGTCCTTTTCCCGTAGGAGCTGGAGTCTATAGGCAAATTTGTCTAGCAATTACTAGCTTCTAAATAAATAAATGTACTAAGCGACACAAATAACAGGGTAAAGTTGTATGAATGAGTAAAATAATTCACACACAACGGTTGGTTTAAGAAGGGTTGTGGCCTCTCTGCGTGTTTTTAAACATGCGAAGTTCATTCTTATTACTTGAATACGCAAGTTAGAAACTTAATCCCTTACTGGGCTTATTCAAGCTCAAGAGTAAGAAAATTGTTGCAGGGGCGCTGGCTCACCTACATCCTCCGTAATGTTGTGTCTTTAGGCGATGGTAGACATTAGGTGAATATAAGTTAGCCTGTCTGCCCTATTTTCAATATAATAGACGTTTTAAATATAAAATATTTAAAAAAAAGGAAAAAAAAAAAGGTTCAATCATTTTCTTATTGTAATTCAGAAAGGGTTATATCGAAATACCGTCGCGTTCCAAAAGGTACAGACAGCAAAACGATTTTGAAGTAAATAGAGTGTGAAGATTACCCAGATTAGTATCACACCATTTACTTTACTGCGATTCTGTGTCTCAAAGTTAAACCTATAACTTTGAGACGGGTTTGAACTTAACGGTAGAGTTGACAAAAAAAATACTTAGAGCTGCTTTTGAATTTAAAAGGATGTACTTTCCCAGGAACACCCTTAAAAAATTAATTAAAAGACTAAGTATGAGACTTTTATTAAGTAAAGGTCTGCAGACAGTTTGACGGTCCACAGAATGGTAGGCGGTTCATATATGATCTTCAAAAAGTAGTTATACTTATATAATAGTAGAGGAGACCGTGAAGAGCGACCTTCACCGATCTGATGACTCGATGAGACATATTTTTTATCAAGTATAATTAATAAACAAATATGCCTATAATGACTTGCCTATCGAAAAGTGTTCATAGCTATTTTTAATTTAATTAATTTTAATCCATTTTCTTTCATCACCTTCACTCTTTTGATAAACGAATGAGTTTTATCTCAACTGATAGTTTTTAACACACAGAGTATGGCTAGGTAAGCTTCCCTACTTATTTCTGTGCATGGCTACCTGGCAAGCAGATGTGAACAGGTAAGTCAATATAGGTAACTACACCGATTTGTTATCCAATCGAAATTGATATCACAGGTAAGATATTTTAATATCCGTATTTCTTTCATCACCTTCAGGTGATAAAAGAAAATGGATTAAAATTAATTAAATTAAAAATAGCTATGAACACTTTTCGATAGGCAAGTCATTGTAGGCATATTTGTTTATAAATTATACTTGATAAAAAATATGTCTCATGGAGTTATCAGATCGGTGAAGGTCGGTCTTCACCGGCTCTTAGACCATAATGAGCGATGACACTATTAACTTAATAAAGTCTACTTTCTTCGCTAACTTTATTCTAACTTTATAACAAGCCATTGTTGTTTTGTTTGTTACTCACTCATCATAAAATTTTGCATAAACATTGTCAGGGATACAGATAAGGTATCTTTTATCCAGAAAAATAATATTAGTCCCGAAGGATCATCTAAAAATAAAATTAAAAAACCAACACCTGTCAAAAATATCTACTGTTCAGTTTTGACATCGAATCGGAACGTAAACATTGTCTTAAAATGGAACGTAAAATGTACGTAATTTTGTCATCCCGGGATGGGATCGCTCACAATAATTATATAAGATTTGTTTGTTAATTGAAATGATTGGTCGTTACATTATTAAACTTTTGGTTTGATCCTTATATTCTTAATAATCATTAAGGCTCTGCGATAATTGTGATTTGGCATAATTGTTAACGAAGTCTTTGGATTTGGATTGGATTTAATTCTTTGTATGCCGGAACGTGGATCCCATGACTCCTTCTAGGAGAACAATTAGGTCAGTTAGAGTCTGTAATTAAATTGGTAAAAACGGTTGAAATTTGAACAACCTGTATATTGTATTATCATGGCAAATGGCACTTGAAATGATAAATTTAAGCGCTGCTGGCAGACAAGGGTAATTCGGCTTCCAGCATACAAGTGGTTATATTAGAAATTTGAATTTAATTTGGCTAGTAGGTAGTTGACATTGTACAACTAAAATAAGATACTGTAATTTGTCATTAAAATAACTGCTTAATTTTAATTCAATTTTTATTTCTGTCGATTTTTTTTGAAAAATAAAAGTAGAGACTTTCTATTTTGTAAAATTATAAGTTTCAGTTTATAATGTATCAATATATAAATATTCAAAATAAAAAATATTTTTTTGGAATAGGTAAACAAAGCAAGTGCGAACCCGTTTAATTTAACCGGCGAACCGTTGGATATTTAAGTGGTTAGGGTACTTGGTTTAACGCTCTGTTCTAGGATTCCCGGGTTCGATTACTGGCAGAGTCAACTTTGAAAAATTAACTTTTCAAATTTGGCTCTGGTCTGGATCTGGACAATAGTGACAGGACACACTGCGTTTCGCAGTCATTTGGGCAGCCCGTCTGGCGGCAGTAACCACCCCCTTACGGAAGACCACCGTGAAATAACAGCACGTGTATGTTTCGGTGAGTGAGTAAGGGATGCCATAACTTATTTCCCTTATCCCTAATCCTACTGTAGTCAGCAGCGTCCTTGCAGCACCTGAGGTTTTGCTTGTGTTATTGGCGACGGTAGCCACCTACCATCAAGTGGATCGTCAACATGTCTGCCGATTTTAATATTAAAAAAAAATCATTACGATCGGTTTACAAAAAAATTACAGCGTATGTTCGGTTGTGTTTCGGTGAGTAAGGGATGCCAGAGCCGATTTCCCTATCCTCTCTTCATCCCTAATCCTTAATCCTACTGTAGTCGGCACCGCACTTGCAGCAGCTTTGACGTTGCTTGTATTTCGTCAGCCTGCCTGCCGATCTTAACATAAAAAAAGTTAAGACACTGACGATGATTCTAAACAAAGGTTATACAAGTTAATATATTTTTTTTAAATTTGTAACAGTGAAAACGAGGCCAAATAGAGAGATATTTCATTTTTAAACAGTTTCTATATTTTTTTTTATCAAACAAGCGTTAAAACAGAAAGTCACCTTAATGATATCAGTCGAACAATAACTCTAGCCGGCGGTGTTCAAATAAAAGATAATACGAGCAACTTATAAATAAAATCATGCAAAGCAGATGATTAATGTCAAAACTATTGCCAGTTAGTGATTGAACGCTTTACGAGAATGTAAGACTGATATTAAAAATTGGAAGCGAAACAGAATTGACAACACCACGATCAAATCTAATCTAATAATCTAATGTAATAACCGGAGACTGATAAATCCAAATGTAGTCCGACGTGGACTCGAACGAAACGTCGTGGTCCAATAAGTGTGGTGATATTATTTTAAATTTATAATAAAATTAAAATAATAGCGTAGATTTAAGGGCAAATTTAAGGTCAAGTGTATGCAAATCTAGAGTTAAATCCGGCTGAAGTGCACAATTTAAAAGCTATTTCAAGCGAAGAGACGTTGGAGAGAGGACTTGGTATATCTGGAAGTGTTCTGGAAGGTGTTACCATGAATTCAGTCAGTGCTCCATACAAAGTTTATAGGAAAAGATGGCTGATGTTAGCGTTCTTTGTATTTAGTTCCGCTACGTCATCAGTACAGTGGACTCAGTATACGATAATTCAAGACATTGTGGTGGATTATTATGGTGTCCCTAGTACGGTTGTGTCGTGGACAGCAATGGTCTACATGATCACGTATATACCTCTTATCTTCCCAGCGATGTGGTTCTCGGACAGAACGGTGAGTTATTTTCTTTCTTAAATATAATCTTAAACTGTGTCAAATCAAAACATCAACATACTTTTTTATTTTGTTAATACTACAGAATTTGTTCAATGATGTCTTTCAAATTATGGCATCTTAGCTGCTAGACTCTAAATATCGTGACAAAGAAAATTAAAATTAACGAGGCACTTGGTAATCATAATGCATTATTTTAGAATAAAACTGTCATTTAAAGAACCTCATATTTATTTTTTATTATTAAGATAGGCAGACAGGCTGAATGACGGTCCACTTGATGGTAGGTGGCTCCGTCGCCTATAACACAAGCAACGCCAGAGCTACTGCAAGTGCGCTGCCGACTACAATAGGATTAAGGATAAGGATAAGGGATTGGGAAGGGATAGGGAAATGGGCTCTGGCATCCCTTACTTAACTCACCGAAACACAACAGGACACGTGCTGTTATTTCACGGTGGACTTCTATAAGGGGTTAGTTACTGCCGTCAGACGGTCTGCCCAAATGACTGCGAAACGCAGTGTGCCCTGCAAATCCAGATCTAGACCAGAGACAAATTTGAAAAGTTAATTTTTCAAAGTTGCCCTGCCGGGAATCGAACCCATGAACCCTAGAACAGAGCGTTAAGGCAAGCACCCTAACCACTCATCCAATAGGTTAGTCAAAAATTAAAAAATACGAGAAGAAACGTAGATAATATTGTATTATAATCAAAAAAACATTACATTTATAGTGTAATGTTGTATTGGCGTGAAGCAAATGTCTAGACAAACCAATAATGGTTTACAGACATTGTAAACATTGTGTATTGAATCATGTATGAGATAATAAATAAATAAATAAAATAAATAAATAAATAAATGTTTTTAAATATAAAGGTGGCAGACAGGTATATTTAATAGTGAAAGGTCAACGTCTCGTCGTCTATAAGTATAGTATAGTTGCTGCAAGTATGCTGCTAAATTTATTTAGACATTTTATTCTCTGAAAGAATGCGAGGCACAAAGCGAATACAGTTCTGCGACTAAGTTCGTTTTGCCTTCCAAGCTGCATCCCTCATTAAAACTTTTAAGTGGTATTGTTTTGTTCCTTCTATGTGGGACGCATACTACATTTGAAAAAAAAAGAAGTGTAAAAAACAAGATAAAGAAAACAACTACCTTACTTACCCCGATTACCATAGTACGGAATATCAGCGGATAGTTACTGGCCAATTATAGGCCCATTTTTTATAAATATAAATCATAAAATAATCCTATTGTTGAATTTCAATAGGGAATATGCGTCTAATTCAAAAAAGGCTTAAATATATTTTTTTATCAACATTTTTGCTTTAGAATGATGTCTATGTAAATATTTTTTAATGTTATTTCTTTTTCGTTAAGAAAATAATTATTAAAAAGTGCATAAAAATGTGAGAAATTCAAAATACTTGAAACGGTCAGTTCGAATGTGACGTCAAAGTCTATGAAATGTCAACAAGGGTGTAGATGTTTGTGATTTTTAACATTTGATTGTATTGTAGACTTTGACGTCACGACAATCGCGCCAAAAGCGCGGGTGTTTAAAGTGCCCGTAGCTGTTAGTTAATTTTACCTTTTTTTTTGTTACCAAATTTCTGTTTTTTGGCGCTGAATATTTTTTTACGGTTATATAACGATATAATTCCCTATTGTAAAGTCTTGAATTAAATCTGTTAGCGTCTCATATAATTAACGTACTCGGTACGAGTGTTGCATCGGTGAAAAGGTTCACGGTAGCGATTCCCGATGTCTCTTTGTGTCGATATATCGTATCGTAATGTATCGCAACCGATTGAATCGATACACGATACGTATCGATATTCTTGTGAAACGATACGATACAACCAGTGGCTCTAGCATGAGTATACGATACTACACTCGCTAGCGAGAGCGTAAAACGTTTATATGGAAAATTGATAATTTGACATTGACAGTTCACGATTTTACATACAAAAGTTTTACGTTCTCGCTAGCGAGTGTAGTTTTGGTGTAGTATCGTAAACTCATACTAGAGCCTCAGATATCGAATTGGGATGTATCGATACAGAATATCGATGTATCGTGAGTTCGTGGCGGGAGTGGAATAGAGGCGTTCGACCAAAGAGGTTGTCGTATGTCCGCGCATCTTATTCATGGAGTTGTAGGCTGTTTTATAATGGTCTAGCATTAAAGTGTTTATTATACATGACGTAAAGAAGTTCCCATTAATGTATTCCGAAGTAGGGGGTGCTAATAAATAGCAATATTGTGTAGGGATTCTTTTTTTATTAAGATGACTCTTAATAAAAAAAAAACCCTAATGATCGTTACAAAACTCAACTGTGCCAAAATAAAGCGGATACTTATCGCTACCCCACATTTCAGTTTCACCCTTTGTTGACTAAAACCATTTGGGCCTTCATCTATCTTTTAGATTGACGTCCAGTGAAACGTGAGCCTCGCTCTCCCATATTTTAACCCACTTTGAAACTTAGCAGAAAGAAAAGTGTGCGAAGTGAAAGATCATCCTAAATTGGATGCATTAGCTTTAAGATCGTATGCCATCGGGTGTAATTAAGGCTGGAATGGTTTGATTCGTTTACAAAATTATTACTCTAACACTAACATTTGTCTTTTCGTATACTTTAACATTTGACGGCCCGTTGGATGAGTGGCAAGGATGCTTGCCTAACGTCTCAGGGGCCCCGGGTTCGATTCCCGGCGGGGTCAACTTTAGAAATTTTAATGTAATTTTCAAAAAATGGCTCTGGTCTGGATTTTAAAAGTAGTGGTAGGGCACACTGCGTTTCGCAGTCATTTGGGCAGCCCGCCTGGCGGCAGTGACCACCCCCTTACAGAAGACCACCGTGAAATAACAGCATATACGTGCTGTTGTGTTTCGGTGAGTGAGTAAGGGATGCCAGAGCCCATTTCCCCCCCCTAATTCCTTATCCAATCCTAATCCTACTGTAGTCGGCAGCGCACTTGCAGCAGCTGTGGTGTTGCTTGTGTTATAGGCGACGGTAGCCACCTACCATCAAGTGGACCGTCAGCCTGTCTGTCGACATAACATAAAAAAAACACTACTTTTGTATGCTTATTATTTTTTCTTCGATATACAGAAAAAGTACAATTTTAAAACAATTTGAAAACTACTCTTTAAACAACGATAGTTTTGTTCTATGATTTACATTTAAGTCAAAATAAAGCATTGTGTAGTGGCAGGGCGTAATTGGTTTCGCAATTAGATTGAGCTGCCCGTCTACCTGCAATAACTCCTCGTCAAGTCCATCGCGAAATGACTGCATGTGTGCTTCTGTGTTTTGGTCAGTGAGTGAAGGTTAACCCACTTAACTACCCTTTTTGGGGTTCCATACGTCCGAATAAAAAATGGAACCCTTATAGGATCACTCGTGTGTCCGTATGTTCGACCATTCCACCTTATCTCCGAAACTACTGAACCTAAAATTTTGAAAAAAATACAGAAATTAGTTTTCTACTTATAGATTATAGGAAAACCTATAAGAAGTCCATGATATTAAAATAACATGGTAAATCGCTCAATATTGTGCGGATAGGTAACATCGTAGGGAACCCTCTTCACTCGAGTTCAACTCACACTTGTCCCTTTTTTTTAAATCATTTAGGGTAAAAGCCGGATAGTTGCCTCGGAGGGATACATGCCCCGGTTTTTAATACACTATGTTAGGAATATATATTTTGTTGGCGCTTTATTACAATAAGTAGTGACCCCCCCGCAGGCCTCAGTGCCACGTAAACCATCGGAATAAGTTCTCGTATTTTGTCCGTGTGAGCAAAAATCTTCCGCGGAGAAACTTTGACGGACGTTATAATTATATTGGTAAGTAATTTCTATTGAATATTTTTATTACTGATCGTGGTTCTAGTCAACTTTTTGTTTCTTTGCATGCATTAGAGATTAAATTACATTGTTTATTATGTTTTATTGCCAAATAATTTTTATTTATTTCGCAAATAAAAAGGGCAAGTATCCGCATCGAAAAGGATAGTCGCCCTACTTACTTTTGCGGATAGTTGCCCCTAAAGTGACTAAAAAATTTTTAACAAGCAAAGACGGATTTTATTTTTTTGTTGTTTTTTCGAATTTACTGTGACTCTAACTTGTTGTAAATGAAATAAATATCTACTTAACTGTTTTATATATTTATTCTAGATAAACAAAATGCCTCGCAAGCGAAAACCAGGCGTGGTGTCACGCAACATCAACTGGACAGAAGATAGCTTTGCACTTACCTTGGAAGTGAATAAAGCGGAAATAGAAAAGAAGAATAAAGCGGAGAAAATAAAGAAAACACATAAAATTACGTAAACTAAAATTACCACAGAGCAAACCAAAGCAAACCAGCTGGGGATAAGAAAAGCAAGGAGAAGAAAAAAGGGCTACCGCACAAAAAAAGAAAAAGACTAAAAAAAAAGTGACTAGCAGTGAAATTGAATCTGATAACACTGATATTATGAAACAGGACAAAATAAAAACATTAAGGAAGAGAAGATTACAAATTTACAGTTCTAACAGTTCAACACTTAGTGGAAGTGAAGAAAATATCTTCAGTTCCAAAACGCTTAAAGGGAAAGCTACCAAAGGACTACCAATCAAAAGAAACAAGGATGAAAAATCGATAAGAGACATTCAAAAGATATTAAAAGTCAAAAATGCTAATTCAATAGTAAATACGACTAAAAAAGTTTCGATTGGTAATTATTGCGTAGGATGTTTTGATAATTACAATTTGACTAAATCAAAATCAGATTGGATTCAATGTGAGATGTGTCGGATGTGGTTGCATGAAACGTGTACAACATTCAAAAACTATTGTATGAGATGTGGAAAGTTAGAAAGCTTAGCTTCTGGTAAAAATTAATGTTAATACCAAAGTTGATTACCAAATTGTTGTATTCTTAAGATAAATGCTAATATTTTATTATAACTTACATATGTACCTTTAAGTTTGAATAATATTTTTATAATTTAAATCATTAAGATTGAAAACTATTTAATAATGTTAATTAATATTTCAATTTTACTTAATAAAAGATCTCAGTAAATTATAAAGACTGTTAAATAAATAATAAAGATTACTTTAATTGATATAAATTTCTTTCTATCCAAAATAAAAATTATACCGAGGTAACTATCCCCGCAAGAGGCAAGTATCCCCCGAAGCATTTTCCACGATAGGCTACTATCCGCCATAGTAGGCAACTATCCCTTTTCTGAGAGGTGAAATAAAACAGTATTTATTCAAAACCAGTGTTAATTATGTGTACAAAAGTAGGCTATTATAGAAGATAAAAGACCTATGTTTTGAGATACATACTGAATAATTTTCAGCAAGTTCATATTTTTTAAAAATAAAGCTTTTTCGAAAAGTGGGGCAACTATCCGGCTTTTCCCCTATGCTACTGAGGTTGAGGACTGCCGGTCAAAACTGCCACTTCAATAAAGAAAAAGAAAAGTGTTTTTTGCAGACTTACAATGTTTTAGTAACGCTTGTTCTAACCTTTACATTGAAACTATAATTGCGTCATCTGAGTATAATAAAGTCATCACGAAGAATTCTCATACAGAGAAAGGGAAAATCTTTCAATAAATAATAGTTATTCACAATATCAATACTTGGTTTAAAAATGATATTGATAAACATAAAGCGCGACTCGGCAAGATAAGTAATTCTTTTATGGGTCAGCGTAACATACTTCCTGAGATAATAGAGTCTTGCCTATAAATAAACTTAAAAGTGTAATCAAAACCAAACTGTTCGAAAGGTTTATAAAATAGTTGATTGTTTATGCGATAATGAAGCCTGGATTTAAACGCTTCTGAGCTCATACTGTATTTAGTATGTATATACTGAAATTTGTGTATAATAATTGTAATTGTTATTTATATTATTTTATTAAAGATGACAAAAAGAATGGTATCCTGGGTTTCTTTCGGGGTTTCTTCTCAGGATCGTCATCGTCTTGGTTATTTTTTTCCGAAACCCTGGTCAAATATAAAATCGACTTCAAAAAAGTGATTCTGTAATCCTATTTTTGAGAAATAAAACGATTTGATTTGATTTGATTTGATTACAACGCTAATCCAATAAACGAAAAGAGTCTTTTTAATTTTAAGCACAACTCTGTTCATTAAATAAAGGCCTGTTTAAAGGCGAAACCGAAAAAGAAGTTCTTATCCTAATCCTAATTCTTATCCTTATTCTAATTTTGAAGCTAGTGGTGGTGGAAGCCAAATCGCAAACTAGGATTCTTACACTCACAGGTACACCCCTCTTTCGTGTTGCCATTACCTATCCGCATATCACCTATGTACATATATCTCCAATCCCATACTGAGAGTGTGTTACAACTTATATTACCGAGAGTGCGTTTGTGAGACGCAGCGACATAAACTAAACCTACATATTATTATCTTTGCTATAACTATTTTTACTTAGACTAATATTTATTCATTTTAAAACATATGATAGTATATCATACACCATATAATACACTAACAAAAGAAGTGATGCGCACGAGTGACTTTTTTTTCACCTTTGAAAAAGAGGTTGAAATCTCCGATTTTTTTGGGAAAGAGCTGCCAAGAGTTTAATATCTGTCTAGACATATATACCTATACAGTGTGGAAAAATAAGTCGGGCCCTGGAGGGAAACTACCTGAAATCCTTAAGTTGGCTCATTTTACGTAAAGAAGACATTCCTTTATTTTTAAAAAGCTGCAGAGAAGTACGCTCATGTGAGCCTCATTTGGATATTTTAAGAAATGACCTAAAAACTGAGTCCAGTTCTAAGTGTCGACACATCTTCTTATATATAAAAATGAATCCCCATTTCTCCTGGTCACGGCATCACGCGTGAACGGGTAGACCGATTTTAATTCGGTTTTTGCCAGTCGAAAGAGGGATGAGCGGGGAATGTTTTAGGGTATATAAAAATTGCACGCCGGGCGAAGCCGGGGGCGGGTCGCTAGTCTCTATACATAAAAATGAATCCCCCATTTACCTTGGTCACGGCATCACGCGTGAACGGGTAGACCGATTTTAATTCGGTTTTCACTAATGAAAAGATGGATAAACGAGGAATGTTCATATATATAAAAATTTCACCCCGGGCGAAGCCGCGGGCGGGTCGCTAGTTTAGTATAAAAAAAAAGTATCCGCTAATCTTGACGATGGACTTCTTAGCGAAGATGTAGGAAAAAGTATCTCCTAGTTGAAAATAGAAAAACACAAAGCAGGTTGCACTGTGCCAAAATATGCACAAAGTGGTTTATTTTGTTTTTTGTTTCGTGTGCATTTTCGAAGTTTTCTTCAACCTGAAATATGAGACAACTACGAATACCTAGAGAAAAAAAAAACCAAAAAGAGCTGAAAGTACTGACGGCTACTGAAGTATTGTTTGAAGTAAAAGAGGTTATGATAGGACAGTATAGGGTCAATTCAGTATATGGTCAAAAGTATACAAAATTTGCATCTATGTCAAATTACTTTTTTGTAATATGAAACGTGATAAGTTTTTCCTTTGCTAGGGAACTAGGCTCACATGAATCTCAGCTAATATAGTCGTTACTGCTAATAGAACTAACAGATCCTATTAGACAATGTTATTACAACACATAAACTACAAAAATATTTAAATCTTCCATAGAAACATATAAAAAACACACCTCGGCACTTGCAAGCATAACAAACGAACAAACAAACGGCTTCGCACGGATGCAATTATTTTCTGCAAATTAAAAATACAAAAGAGTCACTAGAAGGGCCACTAGCACAGAGCAATACTCGGTGCCACTAGTAAGTTATTATATAAACCAAAATTTATTAATGAGTATGGCGAAAGAACCTCGCAATGTATAATTCCCCATCTAATTAACAATTTAGCTATCAATATAAAAAATGAAATAACACAAAGAAACCAAAAGCATACATTAAAAAAATATTACCTAAATTAAATATAATAAGATTATATTTATTTGATTGAATAATATAATTAAAAATTATATTTATATAATAAAATAAAATAATTATTCTATAAAAATATATGCCTGCATAGAATGGGACACTTGTGTAGCGAGTTGCACGCGCACAAAGCGTAGGTACCAGCGATGCGTGCCGATGCTTCGCTCGGCCGGTTTTGCATCTTTCAGATTGAGTTGTATTGTAATTGTTATTGTAATTATTTATTTATATTGTAATGTTGTATTGGCGTGAAGTAAATGTCTAGACAAACCAATAATGGTTTACAGACTTTGTAAACATTGTGTATTAAATTATGTAATAAATAATAAATAAATAAAAAAATATAAAAAATAGCCTTTATTGCTGTTTCTTTTTACAATAACTTGATATATGCCTACTTGCTAAAAACTAAACTAAAACTAAATTCCAATTCTAATTTGTATTAAAGTGATCGGCAACTGGTTGCTTTTATTGAACAGCTTGTCTGTCGACAAAGGCCTCCTCTAAGATTTCCACCCATTCCTGTCTCTTGCTAATCGGCTCCATACTGGGCCAGCTATTTTCCACATGTCATCTTCCCATCTTTTGCTTTGTCTGCCTCTACTTCTTTTTCCATCCCTTGGATACCATTCTGTTACTAACCTACTCCATTTTTCTATATTTTCTCTCAACATATGTCCTCTCAACATATTAAATTATGTGTTAGATAATAAATAAATAAATAAAATACACAAACCATCCTCGTTTATAGCTTTTTCCAATAATAAAAACCGTATAAAATCCGTTGGATGGTATAGAAGTTAGCATAGAAACAGATAAAGCCCGACGACGACTTTATTTTACGATTAGATAATCCAATAGCAATTTGGCCACTCATTATGCAAAATGCAAGTGAAATTATCAGAAGATAAATCTTCTGATAATTTTTCACCATAAACGATAGTAGTAATTTAAAGAAGACAGATCAATTTAAATAAGTAAATTAATCTGCTAATTACTGCCTTTTTAAACTTTGATTCCGTATTTAAAGATGCTCATATCAAGCTCTAGGTCATACTTTTCTATATTTGTCCTAAATTTTTTTTCTAGAATAGGCAATAAGGTCTAGAATTTCCATCGTCACAAACAAAGGAAACTGTACGGTCCTGGGGCAGGCCTCTTTCACTTCATGTACTTGCGCGCGCTAAGTGCCTACGCGCCGCTGTACTTTCCAAGGTACACATTCACGCGGTTGCCACCGACGCGAGCGCGCGCATTCACATTTATTTTTTTCTTCTTTGATCTCCGCCAGGAGTAATTGTGTTCCGTGTCTTTGATTTACATTTCGGAAAGAATAATAGGTATTATGCCTCGTAATACGTGTGCAGTGGAAGGATGTAAATCCGTGAAAACTAAAAAATATAATACAAATATATACTTATATTTTTATTTTTATATAAAAATATATATAAAAATAAAAATATAAGTTTTATTTAGTAACATAACAAATACTTACTTTACTCAATACTTACATACTTTACATAAATACTCTCCGCCGTTGTTCAAAATTTTTTTCACTATAGAACAATAATGTATCGCCAAATAATTTTATGTCGAGAACAATTTAGCAGCGAGCGCTCCGACTATTTCATCAAAACTCGATGTTTGGTCGACTTTGTGTTGTGTGGATTTGTGGATTAATGATATACACAATTTAAGCTTTTTTATTTGGTCTCGTCAGTGGAAATAGGAATAAGTACCTACCAATATGAAAACCTTTAGGTACCTACAAGGTTTTTTATCATTGCTCGTTACCTACTAGTACTTATTTACATCTTAAAAATCATGTTATTCTGATCAACTTGAACTGAGAAGTTGTAAGCTTATAGTTACTGGTTAATTACTTAATAAATAGTTACTAGCGGCTTAATTAGCTTTGTATTTTGGGACGGCCTAGAAAAACTCAGTAGTAGTAGCCCTGACTTTATTACTATTACTTCAATGTCACGCGGGCGCGTGCGGCTGCAGAGCAATAACAACTCAACGTTTGAACTATAAGGTATATTTTTCCGCTAAGCAGTTGGCGAGGCAAAACGGTAGGCATTTAAAAAAGTTGTGATGGTCTTTTTGTTAGGGAGTGATTTATCTGTTACGGTAGTAACTACTTATTAATCTGTGCCTGGGGGCCTAGCCAAGATGCAAACTGTTGCATTGGTTGCAAACGCTTCCTTTGCGTACTTACGAAACGAAAGAAATAAAGCCCGGTGATTGGTTGTTGTAATAGTTGTAACTTCAACAACCAATCACCGGGCTTTATTTCTTTCGTTTCGTAAGTACGCAAAGGAAGCGTTTGCAATAGTTTGCATCTTGGCTAGAAACGAAAGAAAGAAAGCCCGGTGATTGGTTGTTGAAGTTACAACTGTTACAACAACCAATCACCGGGCTTTTAAAGGAAGCGTTTGCATCTTGGCTAGGGCCCCTGTTATACTATACGGGTCATAGAACAATTAATATTTACAATTTTAGAGATGACAGATCAAAGCATTAATTAATCTGAGTTAAAAATATCACTTTTAAAATTCACGTTCATGTTCCACGTATTCAGGTATTATTGATTTTCCCATAAGACAAGTAAAGGCGTCATCATTATAATGAAAAAAACATTAACTAACTATAAAATGGCCAAACTTCATCAATCACAACATGACGACGAGATAGTTTCCCCAAAGATCAAACTATCTATATACGAAGCTTCATTAAAATCGGTCCAGCGGTTTAGCCTTAAAAAGGTAATAGACAGACCGAGTTACTAATGCACATGTTACATATGTAAGTATTGGTAAGTATAAAATTAATACACTGTTTTCAAGATTTAAAATGATTTTCTTAGCATCGAAATTTGCAAACGCCATCAATATCCCATTACCAAAAGAGAAGTGATTAACTCTCGTCCTTCGGACTTGCTGAATCAGGTTTTGCTCATTAGCACCGCGAACGAGAAACGTTGCTCGACTAGATGTGACTCTTTAATTGCCATTCATTTCTGTCGTGCGAATTGGCAACTCAAACTCGGTTCGAGCTAACTTTATAATTTATCAGCGACCCGCCCCTGATTCAAACCTGCAATTGTTTTACAAAGATTTCTCTCCCTTTCTATTAGTTAAAACCGCATCAAAATCCTTTGTGTGGTTCAGAAGTTAGCGGAGAACAACGGAAAGCGTCTTTATTTTATAACTAGTTGAGCTCGCAACTTCGTACGCGTGATATTCGGATAGCGCGTAACTTTTTTGTTTGTAAACCGATTGGAATGAAACAAACACTAAATGTTACGGGAAGCTTACTACAATAAATCTATGAAGACCGCATTCAAATCAGTTAAGCCGCCAAATGTTTTCAAGGTTCGAGTGAATAGGCATCTTCTGTGTGAGCTCGCTCCATATCGTCGGCCTCATCTTTCCTACATCTCTATATATAAAAATGAATCCCCATTTCCCTTGGTCACGGCATCACGCGTGAACGGGTAGACCGATTTTAATTCGGTTTTCACTAATGGAAAGAGGGATAAACGGGGAATGTTCTTATATATAAAAATTGAACGACGTGCGAAGCCGGGGGCGGAACGCTAGTGTTTAATAAAAAAAATAATAGTAATAACTGATTGCTAATGTTTCAACAGAAGTGATAAAATTGACAAAGAGACGTGATTAATAATAAAACTATTTACACGGGCATTGCGATAAATAAAAAACCGGCGATTACTTAATGATTGTCAATTATTGAAATGTCTGAAGTGACAGATTATTTTAATCTGAGGATCACTCGTTGCCAAGACGTATTATTATTCCACAACAAAAGGCGATAGTAAATACTGTGTTGTAAGTTCAATCATCGCTCTGACCGATAATTTTTTGGAGGCTAAATTTTGTTGTGAATACTTAGGCCGGCCGCATACATACGTTTTCCGAATTCGATTTCCGTTCCGAATTCGATTTCCGCGTTCGGAGATCTGAATGCATCAAATCGATAGAAAATACATTGACTGCCGCACACATTCGTTTTTTTTCCGTACGGAATATATTCCGTACGCGTACGTTTCGAATGTGGGCCCGTGCGTTCGGAATCCCCTTACGGAAAAAACCTAATGACGTCATTCGGAACGCAGCGCTTGCATACATTTTGTTTGTTTCGGCGCACAGGTTCGAAAATTTCCGTTCGGAATCACGAGTTGTTTGTTTTGTGTTGTGTGTTTTTCACGTCTCATCACGAGTGCATCAATACAATGTGTGAAGCAGAAGCTTAAGTTTAGCTGTTGAAAAACATCCCTGCTTATGGAATATACACGACAACATAGATAAAGCTCTCTTTAGATAATGCAATTGCAATTAAATCGTTGTTCTCCATGGTCGTACGTTCACAAAGCCACCACTGAACGTACTGGAAGTATAATATTCCGAATGCAAATTCCGAACGTCTGCGCTAGGCACACGGAATTCCGAAAACGTATGTATGCGCCCTGGCTTAGGGCACACTATATGTTTCCGGAACTGAAACAACTGAACTGAACATGACTTAGACATAAGGGTTTTTTTTAATCAATCAAGGCTAGCGCTTGACCACTATCTCACCTGATGTGAGGTGTAGATGTGGCCGAAGGTGGACCACGCTTACCCAGTAAATGCCCATTTACCCTGGTTTTGAAGACCCCGAGGTTGTAGTTCTGTGGGAACACAGACGCAGGCAATGAGTTCCACTCCTTAGCAGTCCGAACAAGGAAGGTGGATTGAATAAATGTTTTAAATATTTAAGAAGTCGCAAGCAAAAGCTAGTACATTATAATGGGATCTAGACTCAACACTTAATCCGCCAACAGCCAATATAATCCAGTAATGTTCTTCTGAGCTACAGTGGCGCACAAATACCCTAAAACCCTTATTCAAAGTGCTCTTAGGGTGCTAATGGGAATCGTGACTTTAGTGGATTTAGCTCCTCCGATCAATCCATCCACATAAGTAGGTCCCTACTTACTTTTTAGGGTTCCGTACGTCCGAATAAAAAAACGGAACCCTTATAGGATCACTCGTGTACTGTCCGTCTATCTTTGACCATTCCCCCCTCTATCTCACAAACTACTGAATCTAAAATTTTGAAAAAAAAATACAGAAATTAGTTTTCTACTTATAGATTATAGGAAAACCTATAAGAAGTTCATTATATTAAAATAACATGGTAATGTAGTGGCAAGGCACACTGCCTTTTCGCAGTCATTTGGACACCCCGTCTGGCGGCAGTAACCACTCCCTTACAGAAGACCACCGTGAAATAACAGCACTTGTGCTGTTGTGTTTCGGTGAGTGAGTAAGGGATGCCAGAGCCCATTTCCCTATCCACTCCTAATCCCTCATCCTTAATCCTACTGTAGACGGCAGCGCACTTGCAGCAGCTTTGGCGTTGCTTGTGTTATAGGCGACGGTAGCCACCTACCATCAAGTGGACCGTCAGCCTGTTTGCCGATCTTAACATTAAAAAAAACACTCAATATTGTGCGGACAGGTAACATCGTACGGAACCCTCTTCACGCGAGTTCAACTCGCACTTGTCGCATTCATTCAAAGTGCGTGTCAATACGAAAGCAATGAGTTATGAGCGCTTGGATAATAATTGACAATTTAAAGAATTGCAATATTTTATTATTTTCTTCAATAACCACCAAGTCCTTTTATAAATCTATATTATAGTTTTTAAATTTAGCAAACTATAATAAAAAAAATTACAAATCATCTAACCTCCGACATTCTATTTTGACCATTCAAATGAGCCCAAATACGCTATATTTGCTAAAGAGTAGCTAATAATGCCGCAAACTACTTAATGCTGCAGCATCAGGTCAAGGTTACCATGTTATGGAAATAAAACCGAAGCAACAGTACCTACATCGAATTGCCAGATCAATCGAACCTATGAAAGTGAGTTAGATCCCTTCGTGAACTAGGAAATGAGCTGATGATCTATATAATTTATGATGAACAGACCTTCATCATAAATTATATAGCTAAGAACCATCTCGATCAAGATCAAAATTTGTCCATCCGTTTGGGAGCTATAATGCCAGAGACAAGACACACTGTAGTCCAGGTGAATTAGCATTTTTTCCCCAAAAAATTATAACTGCAGTTTTTTTTTTGTTTTAAATTAGTAATAATTGTGAATAATAAAATCCTAAAATTGTGCCCTCTTGGGGGGTCGGGAACATCCTTAATAACAAATAGTAAAAAAACGCTCTTATTTCAGTTTTTTTGTTAATGTCTTGGAAAATAAGCGTCTAATCGACAAATCGAAATGACATTTTTTTAAATATTGCATAATTAGCCTTGAAAGTAAAAAAAAGGTAAAACATTCAAAATGACATAAATCAGCCAATGGTGAGTAGCCTATGTTACTCGCTGATAATGTAGCTTTCTATAGGTGAAAGAATTTTTAAAATCGGTCCAGTCTTATAGTTCGATGGGTCCAGTAGTCTTTGTGTTTATTCATTACGAATATACATTGTACGGAGGGGGGATAAAGGGGGAGTCGGGAGAGGGTGAGTAGCCTATGTTACTCGCTGATAATGTAGCTTTCTATAGGTGAAAGAATTTTTAAAATCGGTCCAGTCTTATAGTTCGATGGGTCCAGTAGTCTTTGTGTTTATTCATTACGAATATACATTGTACGGAGGGGGGATAAAGGGGGAGTCGGGGGAGGGTGAGTAGCCTATGTTACTCGCTGATAATGTAGCTTTCTATAGGTGAAAGAATTTTTAAAATCGGTCCAGTCTTATAGTTCGATGGGTCCAGTAGTCTTTGTGTTTATTCATTACGAATATACATTGTACGGAGGGGGGATAAAGGGGGAGTCGGGGGAGGGTGAGTAGCCTATGTTACTCGCTGATAATGTAGCTTTCTATAGGTGAAAGAATTTTTAAAATCGGTCCAGTCTTATAGTTCGATGGGTCCAGTAGTCTTTGTGTTTATTCATTACGAATATACATTGTACGGAGGGGGGATAAAGGGGGAGTCGGGGGAGGGTGAGTAGCCTATGTTACTCGCTGATAATGTAGCTTTCTATAGGTGAAAGAATTTTTAAAATCGGTCCAGTCTTATAGTTCGATGGGTCCAGTAGTCTTTGTGTTTATTCATTACGAATATACATTGTACGGAGGGGGGATAAAGGGGGAGTCGGGGGAGGGTGAGTAGCCTATGTTACTCGCTGATAATGTAGCTTTCTATAGGTGAAAGAATTTTTAAAATCGGACCAGCAGTTTTTGAGTTTATTCTTTACAAACATACAAAATGTAAATACATATAAATCTTTTCTCTTTATAATATTAGTATTAAAAAACATAAAAGAATCGCACTGTATGGTGTCAGAGCAAGAGTCACTTTTTCTTTGAATGGCTTCGCGGAGTGAATCTTCTGTACTTGTATTCTGTGGTATAAGGAAGGAACCATACAACATCTTTGAAGGAACCGATGACGTCATCAATCGTATATGGTTCATTTCATTCCGGCTTTGATTGATTGATTAAATTAAAGAATTTTACGTTCTCTTTGAATATACTTAAACAAGTTTGAACCTGTGTTGATTATTATTGGCTAACTTGCGTGAAACACTTTGGGGAGATCTTCTCACAATTTTAGTTTGTGTCTTTTTTCATAATATAACATTACATGTATATAATATCAATAAATCTATGAGAATCTCATTAAAATGGCCAATTTATTTGAATAGACTTAGAAAACTCGAATCTACACAACGTAATTCGTATTGTTTTATTGTTATTTAATAACAAATGTCGACAATATTTCTTTGCAGAAGTTATCACAGCAAAATATTAATTTTAATAGATAAATAATATAATACAATAAATGATACGCATATTTCGTAGAGAATAAACAAATAAAAACTCGGAGTAGGAGACGAACAAACAAACTTTTGTAATTAATTGCTCAGTCCTAAACAAAGGGACAACGGAAAATATGATAAATTTAATACAAAACAAAAGTTTCAGTATTGAGACAAAAAAATTGAAATTAATTTGCTTTTTATACATAAACGCCTTTAATTTTTTTAATAGCAAAGTTTATCTTTGAAGCCGGTAGAGGTTTATGTTTCAAATTCAGGATTGCAGAGAGTTAGGAGCATGTTGAATATAATCCTCATGTTTTGATTTTACTGTGCCAATTCAAACAATTGACAAGAAAATTGACGAGCTCGTTGGATGAGTGGTTAGGGTGCTTACCTTAACGCTCTGTTCTAGGGTTCCCGGGTTCGATTACCGGCTGGGTCAACTTTGAAAAATCAACTTTCTAATTTGGCTCTGGTCTGGATTTGGAAAGTAGTGGCAGGGCACACTGCGTTTCGCAGTCATTTGGGCAGCCCGTCTGGCGGCTGTAACCACTCCCTTATAGAAGACCACCGTGAAATAACAGCACGTGTATTGTTGTGTTTCGGTGAGTGAGTAAGGGATGCTAGAGCCCATTTCCCTATTTACTCCTAATCCCTTATCCTTAATCCTATTGTAGTCGGCAGCGCACTTGCAGCAGCTTAGGCGTTGCTTGTGTTATGCCGCCCTTAACATAAAAAAAAGAAAACAAAAAAGAAAATATACTGAATTTCTCTACACTTAATTGTTATAATTTGTATTGCTAGAGCCTTGAATAATAAGCCAATAAAATCAGTTATAGAGAATGTAAATAAAAAATAATAATTACAATAATTTATCGATTATTTAATGAATATTAAACTTTTGCTTTAATACTAAAATATTTTATGGATATTTTTCTTTTTCCAAATCGTTTATATTTTTGTCACTTATATTTTTATAGCTCATACAGCTCATTCATAATGGACCTGAAGAAGTTTACCTATTATTGAGTACCTACATAATGCGATCACGTAGAAGTGAGTGCTGTTTTTTTACACATTTTTATATAGGGTATAAGATATACATATAGTACAGGTACACATAGGTTTATACACCCTATCGTATTGGGCGTATAATTGTATATATATATATATATATATATATATATATATATATATATATATATATATATATATATATATATATATATATATATAATTACACTTTTACAATGGTTAGGTTAGGTTAGGTTAGGTCACTTTTTGAAGCAAAAATGTGCTCATATATTAATGAACTCGACTGTACCTAGTCTTGAAAAACATAAGTATCTAAAGAAAATTCAGTATGCTCTTCTGTATGATTTTAGTCGTATGGAAGAAAATGTGTACAGTTGCTTAAAATATAAAATTCTTTATTTGATTGAACCCTCCTTCTTGTCGAAAGCTTGAAACTCCATCACAGCCCTTTCGGGATGGTGGCAATACCTCAGATTTGTGCCCTCTCATTATACCGCCAACAAAGCTACCTACAGAATACGTGAGTCACGTCTCCTTATTTAACCATTAACCATTTGATTATTAATTATTTATAGAACACTCTGGGAACACTCCGTTCTTCAATTTTAAAGTGTCAAATATACATATTAATAGTAATTAGTAGTACTAAAGGTCATAGCACACTTAAACGACTCTGCTCCAACACCGCCCTAAACTAAGACGACTGCTCGCAGTCCACGCGGCGACAGCTAGTCTAGCAGGTACCTAGCAGTCGACGCGGCGACAGCTAGCAGACGGCCAACTGTCCACCCGCCGACCGCTCTTGCTTTTCGCGATAGATACTGACCGACTGAGCGGCGCGGGCGACGGCGGGCGCGGCGACTGCTAGCAGTGAGCGCGCGGGCACTAATTTATGATGCCAATGTAAAATATATCTAAAGAGCAATATTTAAAGCCCATATTTGAATTTTATTCTTTTTGCCGGGTGGGAGCAGAGTCGTTTAAGTGTGCTATGACCTTTAGAGTGAAACAGTGATTTATTTATTGAATTTGTCCGTTTCTCCGCTAAATTCTTCTAAACCAGCCAATTGGTTTCGATGCGGTTTTCGCTAATGGAAAGAGCGATAAATGAGGGAGGTTTGTGTGTATGATTTGCAGTAAAAAATGCATCCGTGCGAATCCAGGATCGGGGTTGCTAGTTTACCGTATGCTATAACAGCGCATATGCTCTAATTGCAGCATGCTGATCATCTATACATTTTGGTCGAAAACATAAATATCTAGGTCGAATAAATTATTACTTTCATAATTCCTTCTAAAGGGACGACGTCTATTCATACATTAATGTTTTGTTTAATCTCTAATAGCTAGATCATTAATTATATCAATTGTAACCCGTTTACATTATAGATGATTTCATGTAACACATTGTTACAAAAGGCTTTGACGTTTGGGGTTGCACGCATCCCTATTTAAATGGAACGCCTCGTAGTCCATACAATTTATTGTTGGGTCCCGGTCGTAAATTACCCATACGGCCTGCCCGATCGACCGCTTATCCCACTCTTGTATAATGTCCATATGCACGTTCAAATTTCTGATTTGCATTATTATACACACTGGTAAAAATTATATCTGTACTAATAATATAAAGCTGAAGAGTTTGTTTGTTTGAACGCGCTAATCTCAGGAACTATTAGTTCGAATTGAAAAATTCTTTTTGTTTGGAATATTCCATTTATCGAGGAAGGCTATAGGCTATATAACATCACGCTACGATAAATAGTATTATATATATATAAGCAGTGTCCAGTACCGCGCGCCCCATGCGCACGCCGCCGCCGTATGGGCCGCAGCGAAGCGTGGCCGAGTTCAGCTAGTTATACATAAATTTATACGTATGCAAAAAGGCACATCTGCATTAAGGAATGGTTTGCTCAAAATCTATGAAAAGAATTACATGACCTAGGTACCTTATGTGCCTTGCATTTGAATTGTTCCAAATCCAATAAGGTATTACATTTTTCTCTTAATAATTTTATATTTGAAATGAAATATACAAACATACATTAATGTATACCGGCTGAGCCGGCGAACTTCGTTCCGCCTCAGAATCAATAAATCTTATATTAACTTATTAGCTGAATTCAATTCAATTCATTAATAAATGAATTAAGTTCCATACATGTATCAAAACGAATGTATACAATAAACAAAATTAAATCTATTTAAATTACATTTAATACTCTTTTGAAACGAATCGAATGTATCATGGCGTTGTATACGAGTTTGTTTTGTGATTTACTAACTCTTAAGTAGTGACAGGGCATACTACGTTTGACAGGGGTTTACCCCTGACCCATTGACGGCGCGAGGAAACACCGTGGTTTTTTAGTGAGTAGAAATCTCACATATGGTTCCATATATGAGATCACGATCACCGTGGGGAGATCGGTGAGGGTCTGGTTTCAGATTTTCCGACGCAAAAAAGGCCACTCTGCGTTTCGCAGTTATTTGGCCAGTTATTTTGGCGGCAGTAATCACCCCTTCGCGAAATAACAGCACGTGTGCTGTTGTGTTTCGATGAGTAAGGGTTGTCGGAGCCCATTGCCCTATCCCTTTCCTAATCACTTTATCCTTAGTCCTGCTATGGTCGGCAGCGCACTTGGAGCACCTGTCGAGTTATTTGTGTCATAAACCGGTCAGCCTGTCTGCGTGAGGAAACATAAAAAAACGATCTTAACATAAAAAAAATTTCAATGCGCGAGTAACTTTTCGTGGCCGAAACGAACAAAAAAAAGAATCATTGAAATCTGTCAATCCCTTCTCGACATATCAACAAAATAAAATATTTTGATCAACAAAATATATATTTGGTCAGCAACTTTTTTTGGCTGACCTAGTACTTGCTGACTAAATAGGTTTCTTGGCTGATCAATAATTAATTGGTTAGGTTATGTTAGTTTTTTTGCTGATCGATTAAATAACAGCCTTATTATATATATGAGAAAATGAATTTTATTCACAATTTTTTTTTCCGTGAATATTTCAGATGTTTTGATAGTTATTCTGCTATTCGGGGCGGAAAAGAACATTATATTTCGATGGGCGGAACAAAATTCAACAAATCATTGATCATTAAAAATCCGTCCAGCCATTCTCGAGTTATAAACGATTTAACTAAGACGACTTTCTTTTATATAGAATATAGAAGATTAAAACATCAGTTGAAATAGATCTATCTACGAGAAAAAGATTTTTTGCGAATGAGTGCAGAAAATTATATCTCCTAGAAATTATTTTCTAATTGTTCGATTAACTTATGCTAGATTAATTTAGTATTGTAAAGCGAATCTGAACGAGATTTTATCTTTTGTCTTTGTCATTGCCAGTAATTATGATAGGGATAACCGATTCTCAACTTTTCATTTGATATTTATCAGAGCGACGCCTATAACTTTGAAATATATATTTGATTAATAATAATATTCAGTAAATAAGTACTTATAGGTATTCGTGTCAATGTTTATATTATTGTTGTCGCTCTGAAGGTAAGGTCGTAGGGTTATCAACTTCGATATAAGTAATTATATATTGATGTAGACTCAATTTGTTTCCACATAGTATCAGTTCGTTTCACTTATTCATACAATTCTGGCCAGAGGATGGTTCCAAAACTTCCAGCACTAAACCTTTCTGAATTAAAATGTTTTAAAAGATGAATGACTAATTTATACTCGCAATGTCGTTTGAATTTTACAAAAAACAAAAAATATTTAAATAATAATGGTTAGTAGACTAATCATGGTAGTAAACTTTTAGAAGTATAGATATTTAATCAAAATAAATTTCAATTAATCTATCGTTGTCGGTTCGAAAGGCTATTTCTACGGGGAAATGGCAAGGAGATTTAAATAAAAATAATAAATACACATTTAATGTCACTATGAACAAAAACAATCCATTCCCACCCATTGTTTAAATATATTATAGTAGGCCCGTTGGAAAAGTGGTTAGAATGCTCGCCTTAACGCTCTGTTCTAGGGTTCCCGGGTTTGATTCCCGGCAGGGTCAACATTGAAAAATGAACTTTTCAAATTTGGCTCTGGTCTGGAATTGGAAAGTAGTGGCAGGGCACACTGCGTTTTCGCAGTCATTTGGGCAGCCCGTCTGGCGGCAGTAACCACCCTTTTACAGAAGACCACCGTGAAATAACAGCACATGTGCTGTTGTGTTTCGGTGAGTGAGTAAGGGATGCCAGAGCCCATTTCCCTATCTTCTAGTCCCTTATCCTTAATCCTACTGTAGTCGGCAGCGCACTTGCAGCAGTTGTGGCGTTGCTTGTGTTATAGGCGACGCGAGCCACCTACCATCAAGTGGACCGTCAGCCTGTCTGCCGATCTTAACATAAAAAAATTATAATAGATTTTTTAAATTAATTATTATTAAATTTAAATTTAATATTTAAAAAAAATGCAATATAAAAGTTTCATGTTTTTTTTTTTTAAATACCTTTATTAAAAACGGTGGCTGACACGACGACGGTCCACAATGGGTGAATATCAATTTGTAAGACATGAATTTTAAAATAACGTTTTAATTATTTTTCTTCAGTATGCAACAGAATAGTATCTAGTTAGTAAAATATAGCAATTTCGTTGGCATATCCGAATTATAACCATGACGTTTTGACGATTATATTGACAGAATAATAATGTACAGGTATGTCTTTAAATCTAAAATTACCCTATTTATATACATTTTTTACATTGGCATCCCGATACGTATTAGGTATGCGACGACGTATGCCTGTTATCTGAGACAGCAAAATCGCTGTGTGTAAGTGCTCGGTAAAGTAAGGTATAACTCTGAAGGTATTGGTAGTAGAGAAAAAAGTTTTAGACAATAGTCGTTCGTAATTAAAAGATCTACAACTTTGATAATCCGGAAAATTTCATAAAATTGAACGGTTGGGGAGGAAATGACGAAAAATGAAAAATAGGGAGAAAAAGAAGGAACATTTTTGCCTTTCGGAAGTAATAAGTTGAAAAATATTGATGCTACAAAAAAAAGTTTCAGATAAAAAATTAGTGAATTTAATTTAGAAGGGAAAATGTCTCTACAATTTTTTGCCTAACACTAACCGTTTTCGAGATGTCGAATTAAACGCGTTTTTAGCGAAATGAGGTACAGTTGACCTTCGGAGAACCCCTCAAATTGGAATTTATGTTCAGAATGCACCCCCCTATCGATCCCTAATAATCCCTAAACTACATAATTTTATGTTTAACTAGCGTTCCGCCCCCGGCTTCGCACGAGATGCAATTTTTATATATATAAGGACATTCCCCGTTTATCCCTCTTTCCATTAGTCAAAATCGAATTAAAATCGGTCTACCCGTGCACGCTTGATGCCGTGACCAAGGGAAATTGGGATTCATTTTTCAATTCAATTCAATTATTAATTTTGTGACCACAGGTAATTATACACTTGATGAAATTTAAAATCCTCTTGGCACCATATATGGTCTGCCTGAATGGCGTACAAAACTAATATTAATGATAATATGAACATCATCCAACAATTCAAAGCAATTATAACAAAATCCAATAACACAAAATTACCAATACAATGTCAATACCATTACAACATTAGAATCAAAATTAGCATCACAATGTCACAATAAAACTAACTAAATTTATACCTAATGCATCAGAACATTATCTTAGAGCTCGTCTAGTCTAGTCTAGTCATTTAAAAACTCATCCAGAGCGTAATATGCTTTCCCCGGGGTACAATTTTTATATATATGAACATTCCCCGTTTATCCCTCTTTCCATTAGCGAAAACCGAATTAAAATCGGTCTACCCGTTCACGCGTGATGCCGTGACCAAGGGAAATAGGGATTCATTTTTATATATAGAGATATAGATAAATCCAATTTTGAGCCGTAATTTGACTGGACTAACTCCGCCGCGTAGGTATTTTGCCCTTTTGCGCCGCCGACGACGCCAGAGAGACAGCATCTCGACGATTATTCCGAAGAGTTGGTTGTGACTGCAGCTGCTGGCTCCTGTCCTCCGCCGTGGATCCAGCTACAAAATTTTACCTATAGACGCTGGGAAACACTTGTCGCCTGAACAAATGAGTTTTCCGGGAATAACCTTCACGGAAATTAAATAAAGGATTAAGAAACAAATAAGAGATAATTTTCAACTAGATAATTTAACGACATAACGACGAGAACAGAGAGTGGCACGTGCCAAACGATCATCATAATATAAATATATTATATTATGTTTGCTTCTAAAACTGCATGACGTTGTAATAATAACAACAAAACCGTAGCCAATGATATACAAATAATAGATATGGTATATAATGGTGTGTTATATGTTACCTTCGTAGTAATTGGTATCTCTGTTTGTAATTTTGAACCTTGAATCTGAATGGGAATTGAATTAAAGTCAGGTTGTGTTTTATGTATAATTATGAAAGAATTATAATATATATGTATATCTCTATATATAAAAATGAATTCCCATTTCCCTTGCGTGAACGAGTGGACCGATTTAAATTCGGTTTTCACTATTGGAAAGAGGGATAAACGGGGAGTGTTCATATATATAAAAATTGCATCCCGGGCGAAGCCGGAGGCGGGTCGCTAGTTTTATATAAAATTATAATTTGTAAGAATTATAATTTAAAGTCCTCTTAATTTTGCACTACTATGAGGACACTTTTTGCACATATTGGCGAATTGGTTATTATTTGTGGCACGCTGCACATTTTCCTCCATATTCTGGACACTGTCCATATGCATATCTGTGGCTCTAGCATGAATTTACGATACTACACCAATACTACACTCGCTAGCGAGAACGTAAAACTTTTGTATGGGAAATCGTGAACTGTCAATGTCAAATTATCAATTTTCCATATAAATGTTTTACGCTCTCGCTAGCGAGTGTAGTATCGTAAACTCATGCTAGAGCCACTGCTTCCACATTGCCCACATGTGTTTCTCTCCTGGGGCTGTTCCCTTTTCTTATTTTCTCGTGATCGAATTCTTCTTTTGTTTTTCGTAGTATCCCACTGAGGCTTTTTACCTATTTTGATTATTCATTATACTTGACACGTGTGGTTCTGTTTCAGCTGATAAATTGTTAATCTGTTTTTGGGCAACTTCTTTACAATGCATTTTCTAAGTTCTAAGTTCTATTTTCTAAGTTCTTTGTATGCATTTTTCTAAGTTTAGATTATTCTGAAAAGTCTTTCTTTTAAATGTATTTCCAGTATTCCCATCATAATCTGGTCCCGCATAAGACTTCTTTTTAGGTTTTCGAAGTTACAGTCAAGCAGCGAGGTTTTTTTTAATTCTGTAAAGTATTCTTCATACGACTCATTTTCTTTCTTTTTTCGGGTGAAAAGGTATTGTAGGTTTCATTCGACGGTGGAGTACAATATTTCTCAATTGCACTAAGGTTTCAATGTAACTCACAGAGTGAGTTTACGATTTAATTATACATATGTGTAGATTTTGATAATAGAGTAAATGTTGAACATATCAGATTCTAGCTGCTTAACGTAGCTTATTTTATTAAGAGTTCGTAATTCGACAAATAGTGCTCGTAAGCCTTAGCAGTTATTTTATAAGATAGATAAGGCAGTGAAGTATTGACTAAGGTCAAAATGTTGGAATCTCAAAAAAGTGCACTTAGCAGATTTTAATTGGACAAGGACGATATCCTGCTTAATGGTTCATAGTCATAGGTATGAACAAAAATATTTTCCTAGAGTGACAAATTTGTTCTGTTCTGCGAACCGAGTGTCACCAAGTGACCGTTGTGTATCTTGTACACAGTATAGACATAGGATATACATAGCTTAACATAGCTTATCTACATCTAAGCGAGCGGACGTTGCGATGCGATGGGTCGGTGACCGAATTCGGTAAGCCACGGTAAGCAGTGGCATTACTGAGAGAGAGAGAGAATCTGATTTCTTTTAAATTAATACGGCCGGTGAAACTGCCGGGCAGGCTAGTAGTGTATTAAAAAAACCGCATCATTGAGTACATACGTAATCGCGGGTACTTTACAATACGATTACTTGATCGTACGATCAGACATCGGCTAGTCGCTTTAATATTGTTATCGCGTCGCGTCGTATGTTATGTATATGTGTGCGAACGAGGGTGCACAAGGAAATTCTCCATTCAGCATCCGAGGAGGAAAATCAGTTCACGGCAGGCAGCCGCGCGCATCACACGCCTTAGCTTGCTCGATTAAATTAAAAAAAAAAAAAAGCGCGCGCGGTCATTCTGACAATACTAGATTTAAAAGCATAGACTATAAACGCGCTTCTAAAGCATTTTTGACAATAACAGTAGAACTTTATAGATTAGAAACCACCATATACTTATATGATTAAATTGATGTGCCATTAATATTGCTAAAAGCTAAAAGCTATCGCAACTAAACGACAATAATAATAAAAGCAAGCATTTATTTACAAACGTATTCTATTATTAATTTTTAATAAAGATGATCGAGTCTAAGAATTCGGAGTTGAGCGGCAGTGTGATGGACGGGGTGGTCGAGAAGGGTGGCGTTTTAGAATCGCCCACTAAAAAGACGCCGACCGAGTACTTTGTTTATCCCATCCGATGGGCGGTTTTGTTTATATTTGTCCTATACTCGGCCTCGAACTCGACGCAATGGATACAGTACAGCATCATACAGGACGCTGTTGTAAAATACTATGGAGTTTCAAGCATCACCGTGTACTGGACGTCGATGATCTTCATGATTACTTATATACCGCTCATATTTCCCGCCAGTTGGCTGCTGGATAAAGCTGTAAGTGATTCACTGTTTTTTTGTATGTATTCTCGTAAGCTATACTTAAGCTGTTGATAGATCCTTTTTGATTTTGTAAGTAAATAAATAAATCTTTATTCGCACAAACACTTTTCTCCTACAGGATGATAGTTCTTATGCAGCAGTTTCAGTATAAAAAGTATGTCCTACCCGACAAGGGGTTGCAAATATTTTTATTTATATGTTTAAATCCACACATATTATAATAAAATCGTAAACGAGGCGTGTTTGTACCTACATTAAAGATTTTTCAAAAAACAAACTATTTGCACACGTTGTAATGTTACCGAGGTCAAGAAAATAGTTTTTAGAATTTATGTCTGCTTGTCTGTGCGTTTGTGCACGCTAATCTCAGAGAAGGCTTAACTGATTTGAATGCGGTTTTCACTGATGTATTGCATTCCAATCGGTTTACAAAGAAAAAAGTTACGCGCAATATCGAATACCACGCGTACGAAGTTGCGGGCTCAGCTAGTAGTCTTCTATTCTATATTCTATACTTAGATATAATAAATGCATATATAATAATTCTTTAAACGCATAGAATTAGCTAAACCCGCCGGCCGCTGCGCCATAGAAAGTGGCGGACTCCGCTAATTCTATGTTTTTTAAACGTATAAAATTAAATGTGTAAAATTTTCCTCATGTCAGTTGATAACTGGATACCTAATTACTTTATATTATTTAGTTACATTCTGCATACCCAGACTTCGCGTGTTCCAAGTAGGGTTGCCAGGCCTCAAAATCGAAAATCCGGACACAGACTCATATTTAGCCGGACATCTTTTCCGAGGTGAAAAGATTAGTTTTTAGAAATTTTGTCTGTTTGTCTGTGATTTCTTCCAGGCAACCTTACCCTAAGGTTGCCTGGAAGAAATCGCTTTTGTACTATTACTTGTTGTTTCTTTCTTTTTTTTTTCTTTTTATATGTTTATGGTACAAATAGTGTTTTAATAATAATAATAATCTAAGAAACGGCTTAGCCGATATAAATGCGGTTTTCATCGATGTATTGTAACAAGGCACCCTTAACATTTAGTGTTTCATTCCAATCGGTTTGGAAACAAAAAAGTTAAGTTAATTGAAATAATATGCGCTATCTTAGAACCATGTGTAATACCATAGATAAAATACTACTTAACCAGTATTTTATCTATGGTAATACGTAGTAGCGGGCATAAAATAAAGTCCACCTTTGTCTGTTTCTTCGCTAACTTCTTATGAACCGCACAATTGATTTCGATACGGTGTTCACTAATAGAAAGAGATGGAAGGTTTGTGGATATCATTTGCAGAATACCGAACCGGGCGAACCGGGCTATATCGCTAAATAGCTAACCGGGCGAACGTTAAGTAGCTAAATCGAAGTTGTATCGCTAATAGTAATACACGAAAAACACAGGTAGTTCAAAAATAAGTTGCAGATAGACATACGAAGCGCTCTCTGGTTCTGACAATAAATTGCGAAACATTTTCCCATATTACAGGTATAAAAAGCATTCTACATTTTAATCTATAACATGGTCTATCTGTGTGAAAAAATTTATGCAAATATATTCAGCAGTTTACTAGTTTTCGAGTAACAAACATCCAAATATCACAAATAATAGCATTTATGATAGCCCAGCTAAGCTAGTTAGGTTTTCATCGAATTTGTCTTATCTTAACACTAATTTTATTTAGTTTTACTTTAAATGTATATGTAATTAGTGGCTACATTATATAATATTAAAACTAAACAGAATTGTCCCAATAATTTATTTATTTATTTATTTATTTATTTGGCTCGCTTACGTTGACTACATTTATTATAATTACAGTAAGTACTTAATAATCTAAAATAGTTTAATAATAAATAATCGGTGAAATGTTAATATAAAAAAATACAGCATTGGCCTCAATCAATAGTTATTATCTTATTATTAAAATTGTGAATGGACAACACTTAGCAGGAGTTCCAATAACTACAGCAATTAGATAAACCTTATCTCTCTGTTTACCTTCGTGTTATTATAAAAAAACAAATCTTATTTAGTTATCTATAAGCCTTGAAATACTTTGAAGCAATATTTTAATTAAGACGTAGTAGTGATGAATAAACCCTATGATTCGAGTTTTGTTTAGGCACACTAAATTCTATGCGCCTGAGCGAAAAAAAAAAAAGAAAAAAGATAATCTTTATGTATAAGGCTTATTAAAAGTTATAATATTTGTATTGAATTTTAAATATTTTTTAAGGCAATCCACCATCTCTTTAAAGTGACTTCCAAAATGTCATTGAGGTTCATAAGGTCACAATGACCCTATGAATGCATAATTTTAGGAAAAGTTGGGTACCGCAAGATCGGTATATCGGCATCTAAAATAAAAATGGCCTTTATTGCTGAAGTTAACTTAAAATTAGATAAGTTGACCAGCTCGTTGGATGAGTGGTTAGGGTGATATCCTTAACGCTCTGTTATAGGGTTCCCGGGTTCGATTCCCGGCTGGGTCAAGTTTGAAAAACGAACTTTTCTAATTTGGCTTTGGTCTGGATCTGGAAAGTAGTGGCAGTGCACACTGCGTTTCGCAGTCATTTGGCCAGCCCGTCTGGCGGCAGTAACCATCCCTTTATAGAAGAGCACCGTGAAATAACAACACGTGTGCTGTTGTGTTTCGGTGAGTGAATAAGGGATGCCAGAGCCCATTTCCCTAACCCCTCCTAATCCCTTATCCTTAATCCTACTGTAGTCAGCAGCGCACTTGTAGCACCTGTGGCGTTGCTTGTGTTATAGACGATGGTAGCCACCTACCATCAAGTGGACCGTCAGCCTGTCTGCCGATCTTATAATAAAAAAAATTTATCACCAACAACGTTAAAACAACAAATTGTCTTGTGACATAGGCCTTTTCCAAAGCTTTCCAGTGTCGTCCATTGCCATTTCAAATTCCGTTAGTGATCGTATCCAGGTGATCAGTCCATCTGATATGAGGGCATCCTTAGAGATTTTGGTCCATTTTTTTTATGTTTTGTCTAATACTAATAGCATTGGAATGGCCACTTAGCAGTTTTATGTGGTCATTGATCCTTTTCGTCTTTGATTTTTTGCAATTGTTATGAAAGTTTATTTCTATCCCTTACGCATTGGAAATTTTGGTGGCAGGGTTTTAGATTTTTCTCAGCAATGACAAAACATATGAAAGTGATGTTTGGTAATCTGTTTCTTCATGTTACTGACTTCATTTTTTCAGTTGGATTACTCGATTGGTAAACTTTTATAACAGAGAAAAAAATTTCAAAGAAACCTCTTTTAAAACACAGATTTACATATTACAGGCAAACGGTGGGACCAATTTATACCTCCAAATTTTCAACGTACATTAGTATAAACATACACTTTAATTTTACAGTTGGATTTCTTAAAATACATTATGGTTTTTTTTAATAAAAATCGTTTTGTCGCATACGACCTTACGACATAAGCAAGCGCGCTCTCTTTTTCGTATGCAATCAGAGCCGTATTAATTGTTTATCGCTGCGTCGCCTTAAGCACACTTCTTTCCATGTTTTGTTTTGACATGAATTTGAGTTTTGTCAAACCTCAAGTTTCTTGAACTGTCTTTTAGTCAATACCTATCCATTACGTCATTATTATGCATATTATGTTAAATATTTAAAATTTTTGATATGTCAGGATTTCTTTAGCTTTCATCACCTCTTTAAGTGCCCAAACTTTACTCCATGCGTTTGTCGATCTCTTTGTCAATATCTGTCCCAGATATCATATCTTTATAACAATTTGCTCCTCGATACTATTTGTCATTAATTTTGTTGTTGTCATATTCATAGTGAGACCAACCAATTTACTTTGTGTGACTAGATCTTCTAACATTATTTCTAGGTCCGCTGGGTTATCTGTTATGATCGCTAGGTCATCTGCATATTAGAAAATAAGGTAGCTGTCCGCTACTGTCCATTTCACCTTCAACCTCTTTCAAATCACTGAAAGGATACGGTTTTCACTAATGGAAAGAGCAACAAAGAGGAATGTTTGTGTATAATCTATACTAATATTATAAAGCTGAAGAGTTATTTGTTTGGACGTGCTAATCTCAGGAACTATTGGTTCGAATTGAAAAATTCTTTTTATTTTGAATAGTCCATTCATCGAGGAAGGCTATAGGCTATATAAAATCACGCTACGTTAAATAGTATCATATATAAGCAGTGTCCGATACCGCGCGCCCCATGCGCACGCCGCCGCCCGTATGGGCCGCAGCGAAGCGTGGCCGAGTTCAGCTAGTAATCTACATAAAAATTATAACGAATACTACAAATATGTTAATGTTATTTAGTCTACGAAAAGAAATATACCTTTTTATTAAAAATACAGTTATACGATTAATTAATTATTATATGCTAATTATATGATGGTATATGATGGTCTCAGAAAACACAAACTCTTAACTTAGTTGTAACAAAAATGCGTCATAAAGAATTGTGTTGTTGGTAACAATGTTAGTTTTGACATTTGATGTGTTTAGATTGCTAGCTGGTGCCCGCGGTTTCGCCCGCCTAAATATATGAGCAATGTAACGCCTAACATCTTTTATTGCAGTTATAGCTTTGTCAGGCGCTAGATGTACCGTCGGGAACAGTACTTTTTTCTGGATGAAAGGTTCCTTTCCTGCATTCCTGACAGTTTGCAAAATTTCATGATGATCGGTTCAGCGGGTTTAGGCGTGAAAAGGTTAACAGACAGACAGACAGAGTTACTTTCACATTTATAATATTAGTATGGATTTTTCATTGCAAAGAGCACCTATGTAGGTTTTTTTACTATTTTTAGAAACAGCTTTCCGAACCATTGCTACAGTGAATAGATTTTTATCTATAAATACTGGTAAGAGTTCATATAGAAAAATAAATAAATAACAATTAACAAAAAATCAACTTCCTTCATATTTTTCAAGGACCTAACATTTAGCATACCAGCTTCGCCTATTATGCATTCAACGTGATCCGTTGTAACAAGGAGAGGGTATGAAAGGAATGGCTGCTTTTAATGTCTCCCTAAATGACGCTTTCCGAATGAAACGAGATTCACGCCACCTGACGCTCACACCCTAGCACGCATCAATTATTCCAGGTTGAGTTAAACCTGCGAATGTGGAGGATTTAATATTATACGCATCATAAGGGTTAAAGGCTTTTATTCAGCAATTTAAATCTGACGTATTCATGGATATAACTCTTTCATTCGGAAACAGCTGATTGGATTTTGATGATTTTTTTTCATTAATATATACTAAACGCAACAATTAAAGGATATAAAAAAGTACCAAATTTTTAGGTGATTTTCAACAGGCTGTAACTTCGAAGAAAATGGTCGTACAGAGCTCATTAAAAAAGGAAATTATAGCTTCAAGTTTCTAGTTCTTGAATCCAAGCTTCAAATTTTTTTCTCGTTGGCGATTTATGAGTAATAGTCAGATAATCAAAGATAAAAAAAATTCAAAATTTTTCTCGTCTTGAAAATGGTGTAAAAGCCGTAATAAATTTTTTATTGTAATGGCACAATAAAGATCTTTTAGAGAATTTAATTCTCTACAACTTGACCTCCTCATGAGCTCTGTACAATGATTTGTAACTGAGTTATCGTCAATCAAAGCGGAAAAAGTCATTTTGACTTGGACAATCGATTACTCAGGCAATAATGGTCGTACGGAAAATTAAAGTAGGGTATTGTAAACTGCAAAACATTCTCTACAAGGTGCTTAAATTGGATTATAATAAAAAAAATTTTTACAAACCGAAAATGTTGGCCGAAGAAAAGGTAAAAAACTGTAAATTAAAGGATATTTGGATTACTTGCAATAATTTTGCAAATAATGCAGATACGTAAAATCTTTTCTATAGCTTTTCAACCTCAATGTGTTCTGAAAAAACCCTGAAAGTTTCAAGGTGCTGCGATTTATTTTTCTTAGTGTCCGGAATGTTTAAAATTATCGTTTTTGCTGAAAATCAAGATAACGGGCAATTTTTCATTTTTTTCCCTTAGTTGAGTTTAAACGGTTTTTTTAGCAATAATCCATATTTTTTTCATCAGAACTCTTTAATCATTAAAATTAAAAAAAAAAAATTCTTTCTTTTCTTTTTCAAATTTTTCAAAAAAGAAAAAATTGTATCCGTGCGACGGCGGAGGTGGGTCGCTAGTTAATAAATTTTTTTCTTAAACTCGTTGATATAGCAGTTTTAAGTAACTTGGACGTTCGAATTCTATGCATGCGTATAAGGGCGATTGTAAGTGCGACATCCTTGATTAAATATACAATTTTGGAAATTATTTTTATGATTTAACTAGCTGGTGCCCGTGACTTCGTTCGCGTCGAAAAATTAAAAAATAGATGAGTAAAGCATGCGTCTGCATTAAGCGAGCCCTGTTGTTGTTTGCAGGGCACTGGTGCGAGACCGTTTGAGTTTATTTTCTCGCGCGTAGTTTTAATTTACGATTCTTCTAATATTTTCATTTAAATTGTATGGTGTAAAAGCCTATTATAATGCCACTGCTTAATGTAACTAACGTATTTGATAATGATTAAAGGATGAAATATATTACACCGGGCCGGGCGCTCACCGGGTTTTTCTCGACGTGCCCCGGCCGGTTTGCTATTTGTCACCGTGCCGCCACCGGGCCTTGCCCGTGCATTGTCATTTCCAAATACTATTATACTATTTTGTATTAATATTACTATACTAGCTGTGCCCGCGACTTCGTATGCGTGGTATTCGGAATAACGCGTAACTTTTTTGTTTTTAAACAGATGTTTTTTTTTGTTTTTCAACGAAAATGTGAATTTCGAAATTTCGTCGTGAACGAAAAATTCGTCTCCCCGAGACCTCTTAAATGAGTACCAACACGGAGGGCCTGCGACGCACCGCTTGAAATTCTTTTTTTGAAAAAATATTTAAGCAGAAATATAGGTATTATACCTACCAGAAATATATTAATATATATTATTGAAAAAATATTAACAATTTAAAAAAGAAATTAAATAATACATTAAATGATACCACTAAAAAAACTAATACTATACCCCGAGCGGGCCTCGCGAAGCTGGCTCGAATTAAAACCGATTTTAATTCGGTTTTCACCAATAGAAAGAGGGATAAACGGGGAATGTTCTTATATATAAAAATTGCATCCCGGGCGAAGCCGGGGGCGGAACGCTAGTGCCATATAAAAGAGAAACAATTCCATCATACATTGTTTTGTCATATCTCAAACGGATTAGGCAGCGTTTTCGATGAAAGCTCCCAGATGGCTTGATTTGACATCTTCAACAATCATCGTCATATTTCAACCAATTTACAAAAAACTTTAAAGAATTATACACTTCGGTCCTCTTCAGAAAGCACTCTGTTGATGGATGAAAACCGCATGATTATCCGTTCAGTAGTTTTTGAGATTGTCGCGAACACACATATAGACAGACAGACGCGGCGGGGGAATTCGTTTTACAGTATGTAAGGTTATGATCACGGTTCACGGTCATGATATTTTTACATGAAATTATGTTTTTTGCCGAGCGAACGTTTTGCGACATCCTAAGTATAAGGATAAAAACAGAAACTGTTTTAAAAATTGATAAGACTTTAACCAAGGTTTTATCATTGTTAAAGCAACGCTCCGGTCTTTTATAATTATAACTAAAATCTAATTACAGAATACTTTCATATTTATAATATATTTGTGAATTTTATTGCCATTGGTCCACTTTTGACCAAATCGTTTGCACCATCTTTCTGTTTAATGTGCAATTTTTAAGGGCTTCACTGAGGCAAATGACATTTACTATAGAACTCGCTGGCGGCGGATCCAATTCAACAGGCCTAGAAATGGTGTTTTTTTGTATTTACCATTAGAACATTACACAAAAAAAAATTTTTATTAATACAATTTTTAAATCTGACATTAACTTATTCATATGCGTGCAATAAGCCGTTTTCGAGAGAATTTTCAGTAAAAGTCAAATTCTTCTTGTTTTCTAACTTTTTTTGTGGAGTTTCTATTACTTTAACGAAAATTCTAATCAATACAATTGGTTCTTCACATGTTTAAGTATAATATATATTTTTTTCAAAGCAATTGTCTTGTCCAGTTCTTGTAACATTTTCATTAAACAATGGATATTTTTAGTCTACCCCTTAATTAGAATATTAAAAAACAAAATAAAAAATTATAATGACTGATGTAGTATATCCTCAAATTTAACTTGGCTCCAACTTTCCGAGGTGCATCCGTAACTACCTGTGGCCAACGATTTCGAGCTTCTTGGCATGAGGTTGTGCTCAAATCTCAACTTCGGCACTTCTGTCGAGTCTAAAGCTTCAGATTACAGAAAAACACGAGTGTGCTTGTAAACATAACTTTTAGTATACACAGGCTTTTGTTTTACGAATTACAATAAAACGTTTTCAAGACATTTTTCTTGTCAGAGATAAATGCAAAAAGGGTCCGTATCAGCACCAAAAGGATTGAGTTATAAAAATTCATGATTGTTTCGTAACGAAATCGAATGGTCCTTTATACTTTATATACGTACTATGTCCACTTTGTTATTTTTGGCATTACGTAGTCAAAAAAAAAATGTTTGGGATCATAAGTTTTTTTTAATGTTATCAGGATGTCAGACAGGCTGACGGAAACCTGTCGCTTTCTATATACAAATATATACAATACTTATACAAGCAATTAGAGGACAAAGGAAAACAGAGACGATTGAGATAGGGGTATACGTTTCGGCATCCAGCACTCACTCACCGGACACATCACCTGTGCAATGTTATTTCACGGTGGTGTTTCGTAAGGGGGTGGTTACTGCTTCCACATGGGCTACTCAGGTTTATGTCTGTGAATGTATCTTGCCATTATAAAATATACTAAACTAACTTTTGTCAGCGACTTCGTCCGCCCCCCTTTTTGAAATCTCTATTGCTCATATATTTTCGTCAGGCGTTTTTATTTTTCCTCGGGGATAGTACTTCTTTGGATTAAAAGTATACCCTATGTTCTTTTCTTTATCCCTCACAACGTGCGTGAAAAACTTCATGATGATCGGTTGAGTAATAATAAGGCGTGAAAGATTAAGAAACAATCTCACTTTCGTATTTATGACTAGCGACTCCCCGCATCTTCCCCCTTTACCCCCCTCTAAACAAAAGTATGTTTGTAATGAATAAACTTGGTAAAGCCCAAACACCGGCCAAAAAGGGGCATCCTAAATAGGGTGAAGCGATGCTTCAAACCTGGACAGCTCCTCTCTTTGTACAAGGCATGAACAAATCTGATCTTGCATGGAGTTTAGCTGTCACCTTTGGGATGGCTCAGCAAAATACCAACTTGCCGCACTCGACTCGGTGGATCGCAGAGCTAGGAGGCTCATTGGCGAAGATACACTAATAAGAACTAAGCTGCAGAGCCTGGCACATAGACGCAAATTGCTTGACGCATACCGCCTTCCCCTTTCTTCTATCGGACATGCAGACGTACGGCTGGTTACCAACCTCACCTTGTCGAAATCCCTCTAATTCGGACCAAGCGCTTTAAAACATCTTTTGTGATGCGCACTGTATTTCCAAGCTCATATAACCCAAATCTTTTCAAGGTTCGAGTGAATAGGCATCTTCTGGGTGAGCTCGCTCCATCGTCGGCCTCATCCTTTTTACTGGTCAAGAGCAAACCCATCTTAATAAATTAAAAAAAAAAAAACTGAACCCATTACTTCATCCGCGTCGCGTAGTATAGCGCGTAACTTTTTTGTTTGTAAACTGATTGGAATGAAACAAAACTAAATGTTTATTTATTTATTTATTTATTTTTTATTTATAATAATTTATAACACAACAATCATATAGTAATAAACTTCACATTCGGTCATAGTCTGATGTGAGTTCCAATTATAGGTATACACAGCATTTACAAATTTATTATCGACCCTTAAGGCTTATAGAATAAAATATAAGAGTGCTTATACTAATATCTAAAGTTATAATTAAAATAGTTACAGATTCAAAGCAGACAACGGAATCTGCAATCAGACACAATTTAAGATACATAAATGGTATATAATATTAAATAGACGATAGTAAATCATTCAACATTCCTGAAAGATGGTATGCATTTCCGTATCTTACGATGTTACTGGAAGCTTGCTACAATATATGAGTGAAAACAACATTAAAGTCGGTTAAGCCGTTTACAGATAAAAATTCTAAAAACTATTTTTTTGATCTCAGTAACGTAGACAAAACGTGTATATTTTTTTTTTTAATATTTAATGTACAGTCACGACTCGTTTATATTGTATCTCATAAATGTATAAAAAATGGTAAATATGCATACATAAAAAATAACTTCTAAAATATAATAGGGGATCGGACAAATTTTCTGAAAGTTTTTTAAATTAATCTTCATGGATATTTATTCCCATAAAAAATACTATTTTATTTATTTATAGCCTTTTAGGTACTCAAAATCATGTTTTAATATTGTTTGTTTGAAAATGCCGCCAAAACGCCACGATAGTTCATCTGAGAGCGCGTAACGTCATTTGTGGTCATATGTATCATAACAAAACAGCTGCATTGGCATAAGACAATGATTGCCCACAAATGACGTCACGCACTGTGATCGGTGTTTCAGTATAGATTAAAAATATTGTAAATAATAAAATTTTATTTCTTCATTTAAAAATATTTAAATGAATTATATTAAATTATTATTCGATAAATAATCGTAAAAAAATATATATTTTCTTTCTAAGTACATTTTAGATTTTAATCTGATTACTGTCCGAACCCCTATTATATCGAACAAATCCAATTAACTAAAACTAAACTAACGCCCAGAGTAATTTAAGTTGAAACCAGCGTAAGCCACGTAATAAGCTCCCGAAAATCATTCAGTTGTTTGTTACAATTTACGGGAATAAATTCACAGACTCTTCCGGAAGTGACTCTCTAGATTATTCTGTAAGCGAGTACCATTAAGCACGCTAAAAGACAAACGTGGATAGTTCCGCAACTAATAGTTCCGGAAAAGATACTGGGGACAGTGAATAATTGCGGATTTAGGAAAAGGAAATTTCGAAGCTGTTTCTGATAATTCACTACGTTTTTCGGATTGATGGATTGATTTGGTTTGAAAGAAAGTAAACTTTACGCTTCATTAATAGAATTCATAAATCAAAACCAAGTAAACAAATGACAATTATATTGTAAGCGGCTATATACATATACTTACTGACAAGCGAGAAGATTTATTTCTCACTAGATGGTGCTCGCCACTTTGCATGTTGAAAAATAAAAAACATAACGCCTAATTGTTTAATAATTTTTTAAATTGTTAAATTATCCCTCGGGAACAGTTTTTTCTGAATGAAATGTATCCTATGTCCATTCCTGTATCCCTGACAACGTGTGTGCAAAATTTCATGATGATCGGTTCAGCAGTTTAGGCGTGAAAAGGTAACAGACAGACAGACAGACTTACTTTCACATTTATAATATTAGTATGGATTAAAATTTTCTCAAATGTCATATTTATCTATAGATACATATTTGGTTACCTATTTGCAATAGTTGGCGATACAAGAACTCAAAGAATTAAGTTTTTTTTATACAAATGTTTCTTTTGTCGTCAAATGGTACGGCATTGTTTCACAACAAGGTTTCGAGCGAGCGAGTCAATAGCGATTCCGCTCAACGGAAACATCTTTTTTCAAACACTTAGGAAGCTGTTTTTAAATTGTATCTCTGACCGCTTCCATTGAAGTGTTAGATTTTTTTTTGGGTTTAAAAATAATGTTGATTTTAGTTTCGATGTAAGCGGTATAATCCTACTCAGCTAAACTACTCAGCGATTTCCAAATCTTTTGACTTTTTTTAATAGTACTTTCACGGTTGACGTAGGCTATTTTTTAACTTTTCCTGTGGGCGAAGCAAAGGGCAGAAGTACTACGTGGTAAATAAAATAAATAATAAACAAATATGTACATGTCGTCACTAAATATAATATGTTAAAAATCTCTAATTCATAAGAAAGTATTTCAATTGTAAGAGGCATCACAAATTTCAAAATAAGTATATTATGTACACTTATGCATATTTTTATTTTATTCAGTAATAGCTTAATGGAAAACAGAGTAAACTTCGCGTACGAGTCATTAAGAGTTTTAAGTGCTACGCGGAGAATATGTATGGGCGATGTGCCACATAAATTCTGAATATGTTCTAACCCTCCACGAGACTAAGTTTTCATCAAGTTTTATTTAAACTTTGTTTTTATGTTAATATCGGCAAACAGGCTGACGGTCCACTTAATGGTAGGTGGCTATCGTCGCCTAACACAAGCAACGCCACAACTGCTGCAAGTGCGCTGCCGACTACAGTATAGGATTAAGGAAAAGGGATTAGGAGGAGATAGGGAAATGGGCTATGGCATCCCTTAATCACTCACCGAAACACAACAGCACACGTGCTGTTATTTCACGATGGTCTTCTGCAACGGGGTGGTTACTGCCGCCAGATGGGCTGCCCAAATGACTGCGAAACGCAGTGCGCCCCGTCATTACTTTCCAGCTCCAGACCAGAGCCAAATTTAAAAAGTTCATTTTTCAAAGTTGAACCTGCCGGGAATCAAACCCGTGAACCCTAGAATAGAGCGTTAAGGCAAGCACCGTAACCACTCAACCAACGGGCTCGTCAATCTGTTTCACAGTTTGCTTTACATCATTAAGATGGTGTAATCAAAACACAAAAAATACGCAAATACGCCGATGTTAGATTAATTACTCGTAGGTACAATCTGCGTATATGAGAGCGAGCTTTGGTATCCTACTCAAAATAGGGTTAATATCTTTAGATAGATGGTTGCTGCCACCAGATGGACTATAAACGCGAAAAAAAAACGTTAGGTAAGCAGAACTTGGCACGCAGATGGACCATATCCTTCATTAAAACATAAAGATGTTTTTAATTCCAGAAACAAGATCTCATCATTATTTTGCTCCATTAAAATAGATTAAATTGCTCCATTCATGGAAATAGTCAACATTAAAGCAATCAAGGATCGTCTATATTAATAATTTCGTCAAGGGGTACGGTAGACTCGATTGAAACCTTACCTGAATAATAAAACATAAAAAAATAAAGATTTCAAGTCGACAACATATATCCGCAAAATTCGGATTGTCAAGTATTTTGTTAAATTCTAATGGTGCTGACCAAAGATATTGTATTAGTCTGTACTTATAGATGGATCACAAAATGCAGCAATATTTTATTCTTTCTAACACCTTCAAATTGTCATAAGATTGAAAGAGACATACATATATAATCTATCGGGTCGAAGTTGAGTGAATGTCTCCATTTTGACTATACAATGCAAGCTAAAGTTATAGCGTATAATAGTGCTGTGCATTTTTATCGATAACTAGACATCGTTGATATAGATTTTAAATATATGACGGATAAAAAGTATGGCTAAATGCGTTTCGGTGTATTGTTTGGTTATTCAAAATAAATAAAATGTGGGTGCGTACTCTCGCATTGTATGCAACCTCTCGCATTTATTTTACCAAAATATTTCAAAAGAATAGTTATTTTTTGGGTAGAAATATTTAGATTCCATCCTTAAGAGGTAGAACGGGAGTAGGTTTTTATTACGAGGAAAAAAAAACTCGATAATCTTAAAGTTTTATTTTTAGAAACGATATCACAGATTGGATAATCTGTGATATCGTTTCTAAACTGAGATAGATAATTAAATGAAAATAGAAATAAAGTAACATTTTAATTTAAAGACTTGCAGTTAATGTTGACGCTTGGGTATCCACGTATTTTTTAGCAAGTTTTCTTTTTCTGGGTAATTTCTGAAAAGAAATAGTTTTTGGTTATTAATGATTCAAAAGATTTTTATAATTTTCATAGATTGAAGCATAACTTCTATATAACTTATAGATATTGCTTACTGGTTTACACGGTTTTAATTTTGGGAATATTGTCGGCACTGCATACGAGTGTAGAATTTTACGCTGAAATCCTTGGCGAAAGCAAGAATCTTCATGGCGCATCGAGCATATTCTTGTATATTGCGAAGCTCTCCAATCGTCGCCTTTTCTTACATTTTTTGTCCACGTTTTGTTTAAATCGATGTCGGTGGGAAATCTGTTATAAATTGATAAAAATTACTTTCAACCTGCAGTGAATGCTAGAAATTGTCAACACTACTAAAAATAAATTAGTTATCGATATCGATATCAAACTTATCAAGATCAGACTACAGCACTATAAAGCAACACAAATGTCAAAAATTCCGATTAACTTTGGTTTTTGTAAATTTTAGTTATAAACACCAGCTTTTCTTTAAATAAATCAACCTTAGAGCTGTGTATGCATGTACAATGATTCATTTTTAGTAAACAATTATAAAAATTTGTTTACAAAACACCAAAATTAATGAGTGCGAGCTGTGCGACTTACCGGTGAAATGATATGTTTCCATTATTCTCCTTCAAAACACCCACTCTACTTGGACAATCGGGAACAGTACAAGCCATTCTTGGCAAGCAACAGATTTATGAAATCACACTTTCAGATTTTTAAGTATTTTAAATCACATAAAGCTAAACGCGCTTGTTAACCAGCATGATATAAACAAATATGACGTTGCCTCTTTTATGGCGCGCAGCGTTTTAAGACGTACATATTCGGCTATTGTTATCTCTTTTTAACATACGACATGCAGCCTTTAGAAAGACGGGTATCGAGTATGGAAGGAATCTTCAATTTTTTTTGTTCCATCTATACACTAATACAATTATCTTTGGTGCTGACAGACAAATCGCAGTCGCCATATTGGCGAAACGTCACTCACTGACACCTGTGACATCTTGAGTGGTTAATAAACGTTCCGTTTCATTCATATTAGCGCACATATGCCTCGCCACTCAATACGTCGTCGCACCATTCATTTTAGAAACATTTTATTTAATTTTTGTGTCCATTACAAAGCACTGTGACTCAAGTGACTGTGTAAAACGAAACGTCTTGCCGCTTTGCCTTTAATATTCCTTGAGAACCGAGAACCGATACAGAAATATCTAAAGTCTGTTCATTCTTACTTGAGAGAAAAGGCACAGTTTTACAATACAGAAAAGGTAAACAAAACTTACACGATCACAAATCACGTCATTACGGAAGAATCGCACAATGCAAGTTATCACAATAAACCATAGTTACTGGTTCAAACATTAACGCATTGATTTTGTCTAAAAACCGCTTTAAATTTACTTGAAAAATACAATTATTTATCAATATCGGAATTTCAGACCATTGACAATATGTCAGAGAGACATTTTATGTAGGGATGGGACTAAGTGTACGAAAGAACGATTGGGAACGGTTGTGATATTCATTGTTATCTACTCTATGTTTTCGATGGATACATAAACTGTTTTGGTTTCATATGACCATACTTGACATTAATCATTCCTATTGACGCGTAATAGGGTTAGGTACGAGTGCTCACTTACAATTTTTTTTGCGATTTGGTTTATTTATCTTATACTTATATATCTTACTATATAAATCTTATACTGACGACCTATTGGCTACTCTTCTAGGACATTGATTTTGCACACGATTGGAGTTTTTTAATTTACTGATTTTTAAAAGTTTTTAAAAGATTATTAGTGAAAGCTTTTACCGCGACGCGTAAAAACGCGTCGTCCTTTTCAATATCCCTAACAACGTGTCTGCAAAATTTAATAATGATCGTTCAGCGGTTTAGTCGTGAAAAGTTAACAGGCAGACAGACATACAGAGTTACATTTATAATATTAAATGTAAAACATATAAGTAAAACATGCTATGTTACAAACATATTTTGTTACATAGTCTGGACCCACCTTTAGTTATTATGTCACCGCAACACAACGCAAACGTCTACTCCAGTTCGGTAGGTAGGTACTGTTTGTCGCATGCAATTAACGTGCAGTATGAGCCCTAATTATGTGGAAAATAATTACAAGCAAATATAATAAAGCTGTCGACAAATTGGTGCATTTTTTTTGTAATTAGTGCAAATATCGCGCTGCGATTATTACAAGTGTGTTCTTTAATTTGTAATTTAAGGGGGAGACAAACCCTAAATACTAAAAATATCCATTGTTTAATGAAGATGTTACAAGAAATGGACAAGACAATTGCTTTGAAAAAAATATATATTATACTTAAACATGTGAAGAACCAATTGTATTAATTAGAATTTTCGTTAAATTAATAGAAACTCCACAAAAAAAGTTAGAAAACAAGAAGAATTTGACTTTTATTGAAAATTCTCTCTAAAACGGCTTATTGCACGCATATGAACCCTGTACCTATTAATAAATTAATATCAGATTAAAAAATTGTATTAATATTTTTTTTATTTTGTGTATTGTTCCAATGGTAAAAACAAAAAAACACCATTTCTAGGCCTGTTGAATTGGATCCGCCGCCAGCGAGTTCTATAGTAAATGTCATTTGCCTCAGTGAAGCCCTTAAGTAGCTGTAAGTAAACTTTGTCTTAGTTCAGTTGAATTATTCATTTAAAATTACTTCCAACACCGATGACTTCCAATAATTCTCGAAGACATTCCTGTGTGACTAATGAAATCTGTAAACAAATCCTTATAGGGTATCATAATATCGCTAAATAGATATCCAAACAAACCAATTGCTTATGATATATAATGGAATAAATTTAGATGCGATGACAACATTTTTAGTGTCAATGTTTTGGACTAGAAATATGTCACGTATACTCCATGATTCCTTCTTACTGTATATATATATAAATGAATCCCCATTTCCCTTGGTCACGGCATCACGCGTGAACGGGTAGACCGATTTTAATTCGGTTTTCACTAATGGAAAGAGGGATAATTTCTTATATATAAAAATTACACCCCGGGCGAAGCCGGGGGCGGGTCGCTAGTTTAATATAATTATTAAATTATATGTACAATTATGTACACAAATATTCCTCGTTTTCTCTCTTTCCATTAGTAAAAAGCGTATTAAAATCCATTGCGTGGTTTAAAAGAAGAAAGAAACATACCCAGGCGAACAGCGATTTTATTATATGTACCGATTTAGATACAAAATTAAATGTTAACAATTTTTGTAAGTTTCATAATTTTTTAACGTACAGGTCACGCCAGACAGGCTGACAATCCACTTGATGGTAGATGGCTACCGTTCGCCTTTAAAACAAGCAACGCCACAGGTGTTGCAAGTGATAGAGTCTAATCCAAGTCCAATCTTAATAGGATAAAGGAAGAGGGGTAGAGAAATGGGCTCTGGCATCCCTTACACGTTGTGTTTCGCTGAGTGCGAACAAAAGAATTAATTAAATATGAGATTCTTTAACAAAAGAATCTCATATCTACTATCTGCATCATAAGGTTTATAAGTTAGTAACAACAAGGTATAGTAGTTAGTTTATTAATTTTCCTAACCATCATTCACTTCGTTAAATATTTAATTAATGTTTTTTTATAAACATTTATAAAACATTTACAACATTATTATATTTTATAAAAATACTTTATAAAACAAGTGTTTTATAAGTATTTTTTATATATGTATATACAACACAGGAAACTATTTGTTAAGGGAAATAGAGTGAAGCAGATTACTTCCTCGTATCAGAGTCTAGGCAAACACAAACTATCGATACTTGTGTTCAGTTCATTGCATACGTTCCTAGGCTTGGAATATTTTTAGCTGTGTTACGTGTCATCAGTATTACAGTATCGAGCCCATTGGTGAGTCTTGGTTTGGTGGGTGCAGGCTTTCGCCCCAGTCACTGATGGTAGATACAAGCCATCCATAACACAGTGCTTACCATTAGTGTCTTGGCGAAAAAAAGGGGTGGGTTTCTATAACAGGTTTTCTATGCAGTAAGTTATGGGATGTTGGATAGGTTTGTCCGATTATCAAGGTGTTATATCCAACATTAAACTTTTTTTTTATGACTCAACTCGATTATTTTTTAAATATGATGAAACTAGAAACAAAGTGTGTTGAGCATTTGACCTCGTAAAATAATTTACTACCCACCAAATAATGTTGTCGGTATGTGATATGGGATTTGATAAACTTTACAAACAAAATTACAAATTGTGAACTATGGCAAACTATCTTGGCGATAAAAATAGGGATTCATATTCATTGTATGTTTATTATTTAATATTTTTTCTTAATAAAATATTTATTTGAAAAGAGCTATAGAGTTTTCTTGAGCGTCGTGTCGGTGACACAGTAGGAAAGATGTTAAGAGGTCTGAGTTCGATCCCCGGTCATGCCACGTACCAATGGGTTTACTGACTGCTCTCAAACGGTGAAGGAAAACATCGTGAGGAAACCTGTATACGCCAAAGAAGAAATTTTAAGGCGCATGTGAAGTCCACCAACCGCACATATAACCCATACGCCCTTGGGAGAGGGTAGGCCTGTGCTCCCGCAGTGGGGACATATAATAGGCTGTTGATGATTAATTCACTTTAATTTTTAAGATACATACATACATATACTTGGCAAAATTATATGGGATATAAATAATAAAATGTGTTGTACTTTTTATCTGAGTAAAGAGTTTCAGTAAGATGATTTATACTTAGTACTTAAGTTATGAAATTATTTAATGCGGAGAACAACTAGCTTGTCTCAGAACAACTTTACTCACAATGTAGCATTTATTACTAAAATAAACAGTTATTTCCCAATAAAATGAGCTTCAACAAAATTCAAGTATTTTATAAACTTTGTTTTGCGTGATACTTTTGACTTGAATTGATACCAGCCGCTCTCTTGACGTCATTGGCCCGGTCACCCGGTCAAGGTGGTCGGTCCACAGGACATTTCGTTCCACCAGCTCCCATACGCCGTTCCCCACTTCATTAAACAATTTCTTTGGGATAAGTCAACCTCTTTGGTTCTCCGATGGATCACTATATTTCGGATAATATCCTTCAGAGGTATGCCAAGCATTTCCCTTCTCCATAGCTCTCTGTGTAACTTGCTATTATTTGGAGACGAGATATTTAGTCACTATCCACGTTTCAGCATCGTATGTCAAAACGGCGAATACTCGCTGGTTGTAAACCTTGGACTCAAATATCCCATATGACATACATATAAGGAGTTATTGTATTACTAGTCGATAAAACAGATAGAATTAGTTTTTTTAAATAATAATATCGGAAACATTGCTAATGTTGTCATACCTAATGTTAGTTTAATGCTGGAGGTCGCCAAATGGTGGAAATTCGACTATAAACACATACATATTCATAGAAATATGTACACAGAGCCCATTTCGCTATCCCCTTCCAACTGTATTCGGCAAAGCACTTGCAGCACCTGTGGCATTGCTTTTTTTATAGGAGACGGTAGCCACCGCATACCTGCTGATCTTAACATAAAAAAGGAGGTTTCAAATATTTCTATACGTGTGTGAAACAGGCGGTAATGTGTGTACAATGTTATATGAAAGTCCTTCTCTAGTCCTTCTAATTTCACACTCCTCCGTCCACGAAACGAGAAATAATAAAATCAGTGAAAATTATATCTGAGTTAGAAATTATTGTTCATTAATTCAAAATTATTCCGCAGGTGTTTTATATTTAAGGGATTCACTGAGGCAAATGACATTTACTATAGAACTCGCTGGCGGCGGAGACAATTCAACAGGCCTAAAAATGGTGTTTTTTTTGTTTTTACCATTAGAACAATACACAAAATAAGAATTTTTATGAATTCAATTTTTTCATCTGACATGCGCGCAATAAGCCGTTTTCGAGAGAATTTTCAATAAAAGTCAAATTCTTCTTGTGTTCTAACTTTTTTTGTGGAGTTTCTATTACTTTAACGAAAATTCTAATTAATACAATTGGTTCTTCACGTGTTTAAGTATAATTTATATTTTTTTCAAAGCAATTGTCTTGTCCATTTCTTGTAACATCTTCATTAAACAATGGATATTTTTAGTATTTAGCGTTTGTCTCCCCCTTAAGCATTTAGTCGAACTTGAGAAATTTTCTTCGGTAACTTTCAGTTGAATCACAGAAAGATTCATTTTAACTAATTTTCTTCCTAAAAGATTCTAAAAATCCAACACTCTATTTTTTTAATCAGTTACTAAAAAGGAAGCTCATACTCCTCATACTCCTATACTAAAAAGCTATTATATATTTGCAAAGTGGACAAAACGTAGGGGAATAGAACTAGAGATAGATAGAGAAGATAGAGAAAGTTATACAAATAGCATTAAAAGACGAAATTTCAACAATAGAGTGATTAAAAAGATTATGTCATGTAACGAACTAGGTACTTTATTAAAAGAATAATTTATTGAAAAATACGCAGAAAAGAAAAGTTATATATTTTTTATAATAATAAGGTAAGTTTATTTTATATTTTTTCCGATGGTTGAAAATAAATTGTTAAAAGGTTTGAACGAAGTGCAATTCATTACTTGAGTGTACATCTGCCGTTTGAAGAATCTGCCATTTAGCGAATAATTTGTAGATTTTTCTACACAATTATTTCCATTTTTTGAAAATTTGAATGGAAAAACACGAAATAGAGAGACTAAACACTATAAAACACTAGAATAGAAATGAATAGATAACTAGCTAGTGAAAGCCTTCAATAGTTTTTAAGAAAATTTGCAATAGTTTCAGCCATGGATTGTAATCGTGTTATGAATTGTCCCGCGAAAATGTTTTTTTGTTTTCTTTTTCTTTGAATATCTGGTCCCTGGCAGAATATCAGTGTTGTGGTCCGCACCACAACTGTATACTGAGTCAGGGTTCCTTTTCCTCTTCTTACTTGTTTATATATTTGTTTGTTTGTAATTATTATTTGTTCATATATGTACATTGTGTTTATTAGAGGAATAAAAGATGCTTTCTTTCTTTCTTTCTTTCTTTCAAAATTATAACGTTCAATTAATAACTCAAACAAACAATGCAGTTGTCGCAATAAATGTATGTCCAACAATGGGTGCTTGTAGGCTGATAATGATGGTGGTGACGTATGCGATACTACAATAAGATGCCAAACCATGCACAGTTACTATCTATAACTAAAAAATGATTTATCCAAAATCAAAATCAAAATCAAATCAAAATCAAAATATTTATTTATCAATTAGGTTTCTCCAAGAAACTCTTATGATCGTCATTTCGAATTACCAGTTAAATTTAAATTTACCAGGGTTTCGGAAAAAAAGCCAAGATGACGATCCTGAGAAGAAACCCCGAAAGAAACTCAGGATACTATTCTTTTTGTCATCTTTACAATATAAAAAAATTACAATAATTATAATCATACACTTAATACCTAAAGTAAATATACAATACTAAGCATAGTATGAGCTCCGAATCCAGGCTTTAATTCCAGGCTTCATTGTCACTTAAATAATCAGTAACCTTATAATAGCCTTTCGAGAGGAGTTTGGTTCTGATCATCTCAGGCAGTTTTATATAAAACCGTATACACTTACCCATAAAAGAATTACTTATTTTGTGGAGTCGCGTCTTATGTAAATCTAAATTATTTTTAAACCTAGTACCTATATTGTGTACATCACATTTTTTATTAAATTGACTAATATTTTTATGCGCGTAAATTAAATTTTCATAAATATACTGACATGTAACAGTTAAAATCTTAATTTCTTTGAACTTTTCTCTGAGGGAAGACTGCGAATCTAGTTGATAGATGGCTCTAATGGCCCTTTTTTGTAAAATGAAAATAGTATTTATGTCCGCAGCGCCACCCCAAAGAAGGATCCCATAACTCATTACACTGTGAAAGCAACTAAAATATACAATCCTAGCTGTTTCGACATCCGTTAGGCGTCGAATCTGCTTAACTGCATAAACCACAGAGCTAAGTCTTTTACTTAGTTTCTCAATATGTGGAGCCCATTGTAATTTAGAATCTACGGTAATACCTAAAAATACTGTCGATTCCACGGGCTCCAATTTCTCACTACCCAAAATCACATTCGTTCCAATATTTTTAACATTCGGGGTACTGAATTTAACAAGTTTAGTTTTCGTGGCATTTAAAAGGAGATTATTAACACTAAACCAATGCACTACGTTAGAAAGTACATAATTTACCTCATTATAGCACCCAAGTTGCCTTTTAACCTTAAATATTAATGATGTGTCATCAGCAAATAATACAATATTGTGTTTACTCACAGAATGAGGTAAATCATTAATATAAACTAGGAATAAAAACGGACCGAGAATCGATCCTTGAGGGACGCCCATTTTAACTAGAGAACCCAGAGATTTCCTACCATTAACATCAACCTTCTGAATTCTATGGCTGAGATAAGAAGTCAGAAGATCGAGAGCCTTATTCTTAATTCCATAGTGGCACAATTTCCTTATTAAAGTGTCGTGCTGGACACAGTCAAAGGCTTTGGACAAATCGCAAAAAATACCAAGAGCATCCTGCGAGTTTTCCCAAGCCTCAAATATGTTTTTCAATAGTTCAACACCAGCGTCCGTAGTAGAACGCCCCTTAGTGAAACCAAATTGTTTATTAAAAAGTAAATTATGATCATTGAAATGTTTAAGCAATTGACTCAAAATAATTTTTTCAAAAATTTTACTAAGGGTCGGAAGTATTGAAATCGGTCTATAATTAGCGGGATTAGTTGCATCATTTGACTTAAATAAAGGCACAACCCTACTAATTTTCATTAGATTAGGAAATTCGCCACATGTAACACAGCAATTGAACACAGTTGCTAAATGAGGTGCAATAATATTTATTACAGAGGCCACTGTTTTCACTGACATGCCCCAAAGATCTACAGTTTTTTTTATTACAATTGTCTTAAAGAATTTTACAATGTCACCTGGGCCAACAAATGTAAATTCAAACGCTGTATCACACTCTTTTACATTCTGTTTAAGTAGATTTTCAGCAGCAATTGACGATGAGTTTAGTGTCCGAGTAAGGTTAGCAGGAATACTGGAAAAGAAATTTTCAAACTCTGTCGCCACATCCATATCTGCCTTAATGTCCTGATCATTTATTTTTAAATGAAAGCTGTCTTTATGAATTTTATTTCTTCCAGTTTCCCTGTTAATGATGTTCCATGTTGTTTTTATTTTATTTGTCGCACTCATAATTTTGTTTTTTACATGAATAGATTTTGCCATGTAACAGACTTTTTTAAACAATTTTGAATATTTTTTTACATATTCTCTAAACTCTGGATTATGATTATACTGTTTCTGACCATACAACTCATAAAGCCTATTTCTACTTGTGTAGATGCCATGAGTTGCCCACTCATTAAATGCCATAAAATTGCTAACTAAATGAGATTTTTTGGTAAAGACTTTACTAAATTCATCACTAATTAATTTAAATAAAGAGCCATACATTTCATTAAGACTATCATGATAAGGCAACCCAGGCAATTTATTATTTAAGTTAGTCCTAAATTTTTGAATGCGATTTTGAGTAATTGGAATAAAATTAACGTGCTTTCTTTGAGACTGACTTATATTTGAATGTAATGACACAAACAAACCACAGTGGTCAGAGTCTAGAACATTCAGGACTGATTTGTTATATGATTTCACATTACAAAATATGTTATCAATACAGGAACCACTTGTGGCAGTTATCCTTGTCGGTTCAAAGAAAACATTGTATAAGTTAAAGGATCTAAATAGATTTACAAAATTAATAGTGATCGCAGAACCATCTAATATGTTAACATTAAAGTCTCCACAAATTACGACACCCCTATGGGATGTGCATACCCTTAACAATACACTCTCCATGATCTTTAAAAAGCTATCAAAAGGTGCGCTAGGGGGCCTGTATACGCATACTACTATAGTCTGCTCCAATTCAATACATGACAGTTCAGCAACCCCCTCTACAGATAGATGCATAATATCTTTCCTTTCCTTACATTTAGACTGCTTCTTAATAATAATCAAAGAACCTCCTCTCATCATATTTTTTCTATTAAAAGAGCTCACAACCTGGTGGTTACTGAAACTGTACATGTATTGATAATTATTTAGCCAATGCTCTGTAACACACAAAATATCAATATTATAATGATTCAAAAACAAGTCTACCTCAAGTTCTTTTCCTGTTAAGCCTTGTATATTTTGGTGTACTAAAGAGAGACTGCAAGAGGGTTCCTCCATTGTCTGGGATGTTAATTTAAATTAAGCGGATCGGAGCCCATACATGTAATTGTGTTACAATGTATTAAATTTGACTGTCCAATAGAGACAGTCCTGTCAATACATGGCTGTTCAATAGAAACCGCCATGGTTAAAGTCGAACTTAAGTCAACATATGGCTGTTCAAAAGAAGCAGCAATAGTTGAGATGGATCTTAAATCTACATTATACCGTTCCACTGGAATGGTATCGTTATCAATACAATATAGTAGCGAACTAGCTATATTACGTCTGTAATAATTAGAAATATTATAATTATTTATTGAAAAATTAAAAAATTTGCTGTAACTAAATGTGTTACTGTCAATTATTCTATACTTATTATTATAAAGTGACAAAGTGTGCAATTTTAAATTGCATTTATATCTGTAATTGTTTTCCTCAGATGTCAATAATTTACTATAGGGAAAGGCAAACATAATTATATTTTTGACATTTAGATTTAACAATTTGTCAAAGTATTTCTTTATGTGCCCTGAATTTGCATTTCCCCTTCTCCCGATGAAAATGATCAGTGTAGTATCAGGAGTATGTTCCATATTTATAATACGATCCATAATTTGTGTATAATTTGCTCCAGGATAACAAAAATTAGTAACGTGTGTACCAGATGCTCGTAATATGTGACTCATATTTTTTCCTATTTCATCACTATACATTATAAACCTATTTGAATTTTTTGTATCATTTTTCAGCATCGAAGACCGTTGTAAGTGAATAGACTCATTATCAGCTGGTTGAGTCAGTTCACTGATGGACAGCGGCCTTTCGCTCTGAAATGAATTTTGTTTATAGTTATTGGAATTTAACAATTCAAACTTCTCCTGATTATATTTACTAGGTTGTTGCGAGTAATCTTGCATATAACTTTGAGCTGCATTATACTTAACCGTAATGTCTAATAAATTTTTATGAAGAGATTCAACTTCAGATTGAAGTTGATCTATTTGTTTGTCGTATTGAGTAATACAATGTGCTAATTGCTCTTTATTTCTACCCAATTCACAAGTTAATTTTTGCTTTTCACTAATTAGATTTTTTATTTTAATGTGCTGTTTCCTTTTCAAAATATTTAATAAATTAAATTTTTTGTTAGATTTAATATTTTTTTTAAATTTTCTTTTACTTAAATTGAAAGAGTGACAAGGCATGTTAATGGTGTCATATGTTAAATCAATTTCATTAGAACAGCCACAGTCCTGGTAGTCAGAGCTAGTAATCAGCTCTTCATACAAGGACTGAGTCTGCGATAACTCAAGTGTTGTGATTTGACTTTTTAGATAAGAAATTTGGCTATGCGCACTCTGAAGCTCAATTTCCAAGTCATCAGTACGCCTGAGATTTTTCTCAAACATACTAATGTCCTGCTGATACTTATCAAGTTTTCCCTGAAGGTCATCTCTGTCCTCCCGGATGCCTGTCAGCTCAACATGCATTTTGGACATCTCGCTTTTGAGCAGAGAATTTTGCTTAACCAAATCTTCTATGCCGGCCTCACTATCAGCCCGCTCTTTCATCAATTGCTCACAGGTAGCTTGTGAAGATTTTAGCTCCTGTAATGCAGTTTTTAACTGTACATCAATGTCTTTAAAATATGCACTTCTGGTCATAATCTTGTTAGAATACATATTTAAAAAAGTTAAACTATTTTCAAACAATTAAAAAAATAAAAATAAATAAAGTAGTAATAATATTAAGTAGGTACATATAAGAAATTCAATTTACAACAATAATCAAGAAAAGCAAAGAAAACAATACTCTCCAGGGTATGTCCATGTAAAATTAGGTTAAGGTGGCAGCTAAATTATTAAAATATCCTAATTATTTAATAGAATAAATTAAATTAATATTATAAAATTTTAATAAATAGAATTTAAGTGGGTAATTAATGAACACTTGTTGATAATTTTTCAGGATAATTTTTGAGATTGCAGTTCACAGTAAAATTGCATTGTCACAAACACTGGTACACGAAAATCCTATTATATTAGTCACTTAAAACTGTAATACAAGTAAAATATTCATAATTATTTAATATTTAATTAAAAATTATTATGACATCAATGTTGACATATTGAATGCCACAGAGCAAACGAGAAAAACGTGTACCTACTAACGCCTACCATACGGTAGCAACTATCTTTTTGAGGCTTGGAAATGATTTTTTTTTTCACAATATCACTGTCTTCACATTGAATGTACATATATATTCATTTTTTAATAAGCGTTAAAAAAAATTGAAAAATAAAAATGAAACTAGGAAATTTTGTTGCCGGTTTGTTTCTGTAGAGACAGCTTTTCGAACCAGTAACAGATTAGTTTAATTTTATACTTTTAATTTAAAGTTTTAAATTGTATCTAATCTCTCAGCAACAGTTTTTTAAATGCTGATGGCGCTGGCCCGCGTCCCAGCAACGACTTCGTTTTCTTTCTAACTGATAGTGGTCGAAATTCGACCATAAACTAAAGAGTGTACATATTACAATGTAGTGTCAAACGTATGTACATGTCTCAAACACACCGCGTGTATAATGTTGTATGTTATGTGTGTATAATATTTATGTATATATTACGCATTAATATGCGAATTTCAGTGTGAAATTTGGTACACTTAAAGTTTATATGGAGAAGGACTGGAGAAACCTAAGATATTTATATAATATCAATTGGAAATACATTAAATTAATTAAATGCTACCGCGAGTTTGACACACGCACACACGTTTGACACTACGTATGTAATACGTATACTTTTTGTTTATTGATTATTGTCGAAGTCTGTGGTCGAAATGAAAATAGACTAAAATTAAATGAATTTCGGTCGAATTTCGACAACTGGGCGACTACTAGTATAGATAATTACATTGATGGGTTTCTTGGTATAGTTGGTCCACAGATCAGATTATGGTTACCTACAGTTATTATAAGTCGGTCACAGTTTTTGTACAGAATTAATAATGTGCTTTAGAAAAAAAAACTACTTTTTACACGTAAACGTTTAAATAGTAAAACGTGTCGTACAAATAGATGTAAACGGATTACTTGCGAGTAATTCTATGTTTACATATCTTGATTTTATGGTTATATCACGATATTAATCCTACACGCTCCATATTTGTGAACACAAACTTAAAATACTTAAAATACTTATTAAAAAGTCCGCATAATTCACGAAATAAACTTAAATAATTTTAACCTTGTGCAGGTTTACATTTCCTTATTAATTGGAATTATTGTGCTAATCTCGTTTAAGCCAATCACGATTACGCTAACATTTTCTAGATTAGTTATTCCAAAAAAAAATTAAATTTTATGTGTAGGTGTTTAGTTTTACAAAAATCAATGCTTACCTTACAAGATATTTAAAGAAATTGAATTCAAACATATCTTTAAGTTTTCCCAGCAGGTGTTTTAATATTACTTACGTATTTATGTTTATAGGAATTTACGTTGCGTATTTTTTTGGTTCTTTTCCTTAATCCATACTAATATTATAAACATGAAAGTAACTCTCTCTGTCTGTCTGTTACCTTTTCACGCTTAAACCGCTGAACCGATCATCATGAATTTTTGCATACGCGTTATCAGGGATGGGAAAAAGGACGTAGGGTACCTTTTATCCAGAAAAAAAGTGTTATTCTCGAGGGATCATCTAACGCCTGGCAAAGCTATAATTGCAATAAATATGTTAGGCGTTACAATGGCTCAAATATTTAGTCAGGCGTTAATGTTTATTTTTTTAAACGCGGGCGAAGCCGCGGGCACAGCTAGTTATTAAATAAATTAATAAAATATATGTATTGTCTGGAATATTCGAAGTTGTTATGTTATGATATACCATTAGTAATTATTTCATTACTAGCTTCTGCCAGCGGTTTTGTCCGCGCCCCTTTTTCTTGGATACATTCTTTATCGCTCATATATATGTATTTGTCAGGCTTTGAATCTATATTTTTTCACTTCTCATGCTCTGAAAGTGCTTATTTGTGCAGGATATAGGCTGCACAAAATCGAATTTTGTGCACAAGTGCATTAACGTATCTACTCATAAATGTATCTATATTAAGGCAAAGAAAATGAGCCATACAGCCAAGATCAATAAGAAGTTCATAGATAGAATTTGTTATTTTATAATATTTACTTAAATTTATTTGCCTTATATGTTTTAAGTCATAAAAGATATTAAAATTTAAATTCAAGTACGGCAGGTTATTTAATTAATTTAAGAAATTTATTATTACAAAATTAATTTAATAGTAGGCCGTATAGGTCTGCAGCCCAAGCCAATGTCATAAGATGTCAATGTCAATGTCGTAAGTTTAAAAAAAAAATAAAGAGCGGGAAACAGCTCTTGTTTTTTCGTGCGTTTAAAGAAATGTTATGTTATAGTAGTATTTTATTTCCTCGCAATCGAAGTGAAAAGCAGAGTTTATAACTTGTCCACAAAACCATTTTTATCCTCGACATTACTATCACTACATGCTAAAAGTCTCGGACAAAAATGGTTCGTTTTGTGCACTTGTTGTAAAATCTACTATTGAATGATCCCTTGGGTACAGTAGATACTTCTTTCTGCACGAATAGTAGCCAATCTTTTCTATACCCCTAGCGACGTATTATGCAAAATTTCATGATGATCGTCCGAGTATTTAAGGCGTAAAAGCGTAACAAACAAACAAATTCACTTTCGCACTTTATAATACTATAAGATTATTTTACTGCGCTGTCTTTTAAGGAAAATAAAGTCAATATTTGCTTAAATGAACCTGTTTTGATACATTTACCTGACAATTTGCTCGAATGAATATAATATACTTTAGAAGTTTCTTGTATGATATTTTAAATTATAAGAAATATTAAATTTGTCTCTTTTTTATCCGTACCAAGCTGGAGCGAGTCGCTAGTTTTATAAAAGCAGAGCTTGGTAAATATATTTGTCGCAAGATAAATGGGTGCCGTTAGTTGTAAAAGGAGACGTTTAATAAAATGTTTCGCTCCGTTCATTTTTCATAGTGATAATAAACAATAAAATGGAGAAATAATGGTGCGAAATTCTTATAACACAATTTCAATATTATGTAGGTAAACCAGGTATAATTTGATGCGGTTTTCTCTGTAATTTTAAATTTATTTAAATGAAAAGTCTTCACAAGTCAATATTTGTGGAAAATTTGTGGCATTCCCCTAATTCCCCAAAAGGACCGATCAGAAGCATCCTAGATCCAGCGTCGATCCTAGATCCAGGTTGTTTCTCCAACTTATGAGTGAACGTCCTACCACCTACGCTGCGCTTGCCGGTCCGTGGCGTCCACGTCGTCTCTCTGTACTGTGTGTCTTGCCCACTGCCACTTCAACTTACTAATTTGTCTATTTCTGATTCGATCTCGCAGTGTAACCCCGAGAAATAGCCCGTTGAGTTTTCATACGAGGTTCATAGTTAGAGACCACGTTTCAGCGCCATATGTCATCACTGACAACACACATTGGTCGCAAAGTTTTGTTTTAAGGTACTGAGGAATTTTAGACAAGAAGATGTCTCTGGAGCTTAGGTGCAAAAAGTTAGCATTCAATATGTATCTTTTACAAGATACTTTGCTTTTAATATTAATATGTACTTTTTAATTGTTAATAGGGGATCGGACAGTAATCAGATTAAAATCTAAAATGTACTTAGAAAGAAAATATATAATTTTTTACGATTATTTATCGAATAATAATTTAATATAATTCATTTAAATATTTTTAAATGAAGAAATAAAATTTTATTAATTACAATATTTTTAAATCTATACTGAAACACCAATCACAGTGCGTGACGTTATTTGTGGGCAATCATTGTCTTATGCCAATGCAGCTGTTTTGTTATGATATGACCACAAATGGCGTTACGCGCTCTCAGATGAACTATCGTGGCGTTTTGGCGGCATTTTCAAACAATCAATATTAAAACATGATTTTGAGTACCTAAAAGGCTATAAATAAATAAAATAGTATTTTTTTATGGGAATAAATATCCATGAAGATTAATTTAAAACACTTTCTGAAAATTTGTCCGATCCCCTATTGTATAAAATGATTGATTATTGTGTAATTTTTAAGCTTTTAACATAGATATCATGCAACATATACAGCTGTAGATACCTGTAATTGGCAAGTAAATGTAAATGTGTCCATATATTTCTTTGTGTCTATATTTTTGCTGTGCTGTTGGTATTTCTATCAAATCAAATAAAAATAAATAAAACACTTTTTTCCGAGGGCACTTTATGCATTTTTTTTAGTGACAGGGCACACTGCGGTAGCACACTGCGATCATGAAATAACAGCACGTCTGCTGTTGTGTTTCTGCGCGTGAGTATTGGATGTTAGAACCCATTACCCTATCCCCACCTAGTCTCATGTCCTATTCAAGATCGGCTAGCGCATTCGCATTCCGCCTGGACTTTTTATGTGAACTAGTCTTGTGACTATTATTCTACGAGTATGATGACCGATGTTGGATTGCGATAAACTACCAAATTGGACTACTACAGATGATAAGGTCTTTAGAAGTACTTTAGTTTCTTTCTAATGCAAGCAAAATTCCTCATGATGCCGTTGCAGCTCTCTCTCAGTCGACTCATCGAAGGTTTAACTTCTTTTTTAAAGTTGAAATGAATTCTGGTACTCGAATTCGAAGAGAAGGAAATTGTAATTGTAAATCATTGAATTGTATTTTAGATTTCCATTAATAGATTTTCCAAATGTGACAAGATGTTGGGAGGTTAAGTTAGAATGTTGATGACGCCAATTGTTAACTCAATTAACTGACAGTAATTCGCTGTGGAATATGCGGTCTCACGCGCCGATAGCCGCAACGCTAGCGACTGACCAGTCGTAAGAAAAGTCCTGAAACGTCGATCTTTCCACGCAAGATTTAAATTATTCACCCGAAAAACCAAGTCTGAAATAATCGTCGCACTGAACGTTGAAACGAAAAAACTAATCGATTTCCGATATTAATAACTTTAATGGTTAGGTCGTCAGAACTCGCGGCTAATTGAATTTCCCGATCCAATGATATTTCACATTATCTGTGATCCACTTCTGATTACAAAGGACAATTGGACATTCGATTTGTAGGTAAGTTCTTCTGATAGAATGTAACAGTGATCAACATCTTGACCGAATGGATTTTATTGATGAGCCTAACGCATTCGATCTGATTTCTACCTAGTGAATGGGTCAAAAGAAAAGAGTTTTGCATTCAGTACTCCTTAATAACCTCATTTGTATCTATAGGTATACGAAAAAAATTAACTAAAATTTTAAAATAAAAAAGATTTAACTAGGTGTACGAATTAAAAAATAAATAAATAACGCCTTTTAAAGCTGTTCAGATTTTCAGCATCCAGCAATGTTTCTTGATTTAGGCCTTTATTACAATAGTATTATTGACTATTTACAAAATATAATTAAAATTATAAACTAAATACCGACCTTCTATTGAGCCCAAACATGCTAAATCTGCTGTAAGTTGCTGAGGAGTTCGCTGTCCCGCAGACTATTTGATGCTGCAGCATCAGATCACGGTTACCATGCTATGGAAATAGCACCGAAGTAACAGTATATCAAATTTCTCATCAGTCGAACCTGTGAAAGTTAGTGAAATCCCTTCGTCAACTAGGAAATGAGCTGATGATCTTCAAACGCTTGAAGAGATCTTCATAAACAAAAGCTATAAATCATATCGATCACGTTTCAAACAAAACAAAAACCCGTCGGGCGTCGAGGATTAAAAATATCTTGATGTAGCCTTTTCTTCAGTTTACAATTTAGAGAGGATTGCGAGTAGATATTTGGTTTCCCTATTGGGATGGTTGAGCATCCTATCCTTGTATGTTTGGGTCATCTCTATTACTTCTTGGCTAATCGCTGGTACATTCAAATCATTTTGAAGGGTGTCATTGGTGACAAAAATGACGCTCATTGGTTCAGCTTTTAGCAAGTTCTTTGTAGTTGAGGCCTCTGCCAGAAGAACCAAGTCTATTATGTCATACATTAGCAATAATAAGCTATTTATAACTTAATATTAACAAACTATCAATAACTTATACTTACAAATTAAATACACTTAGATTTTATAAAGAAAGATATATATTTTTAACTTTAGTGCAATGGAATATGCACTGGGATCTTATATAGTGGAATTCCCTAATCTTTGACATTAGGGAATAATTTGTATATAATTTGTCTTTATTTTGTTTTTCACAATTGATATTAGAGCAATAAATGTTTGTTTTAAAATTTTAACTGTCGACTTTATTGTTTTTATGACAACTCAATTGGATTCCGTAACAACATAATTAAATTTGCTATTTTTAAATGGTTTTTGACCGCAGTTAACAACTGGGTATCCCGTATGGTATCAGTACTCACCTCCTTACAGAAGACGTAGCAGTAAATGTGAGATAAAATCAGATTTACTGCTGGGTTTCGATATGGGAGTAGATACCAGAGCCTATTTCTCTGATCTTCCATTCTTTATTCTATCAATGTCGGAGGCGCCTTTGCGTCCCCTCTTCCTGTTTCTAGGTATATATTGGCGACTAAGCCACTTACCATCAAAAGGATAGTCAGCACGCCTGCCGAACTAAGCATGACGAGATTTTTTAATGTACTTTTACATAACATTTCTTCGGCAGATTTCTATATCAAAATAAATCCAGGCACTGCGACGCTGTGCGCTATGTTGAATGTTTTTGGTTTTCAGTATTTTGCAGTACGATTACTAAGACTTAAGAATTAAGATAAGTATATATCTTAATTCTTAAGTCTTAAATGAATAAATTTTGTTTGGTTTTTTTTTTTATCGTTTTATCGCTCTCAGTTGTTGCTTGTGTTTATTAACAACGGTAGCCACCTACCACCACGTGAACAGCTAACATGCTTATTTGAACAAAAAAGTTACTTTTAAGAAAGCGCCTTACAAACACTCGTTTCTGTATTTAATTTTAAAAAAAAGTATTCACGGCCCTTAGTCGTAAGTCCAAGAACACACGTAATAAGTAAGTAAAATTAATGTAAAAAAAAAACTAATAATTTATAAAATAATTAATAATTTCACACATTGTGTTGTTCCAGGGTCTTCGTGTGACGACAATAATCGGTTCGTTCGGAACATGCGCGGGCTCGTGGTTGAAGGTGTTCTCTGTGCCGCAAGACATGTTCTGGCTCGGTTTCACCGGTCAGACGGTGGTGGCCGTCTCTCAAGTCTTCATACTCAACGTGCCCCCACGTCTTGCGGCCGTCTGGTTCGGGGCTGACCAAGTCTCGTCTGCATGCAGTGTCGGGGTGTTTGGAAATCAGGTACGTGTGATTCAAGCTTATATTTCTCAGATTCTCAGAACGAACATTTCAAACTCTCATCGTAGACTTTCGTGGGAAAATTTTAAAATTATTTCATTTTCATTTTATTTTATTAAACTTCAAACTCCTGATACAAGTATTTTATACTTAATAGGAGGCTCCCTACACCTCTTTTTGTACCTATGCTTAAGTGTATGAATAAATTATTTTGTATTTTTTATTTTTTTCAAACTAGCTATTTCCCGCGTCCCTCGAGGACAGTACTTTTTCTGGATGAATTATACCCATACATTTTTCTGTAACAGTTAAACAGTGGCTCTAGCATGAGTTTACGATGCTACAGTCGCTAGCGAGAGCGTAAAACATTTATATGGAAAATTGATAATTTGACATTGACAGTTTACGATTTTCCATACTAAATTTTTACGTTCTCGCTAGCGAATGTAGAATTAGTGTAGTATCGTAAACTCATACTAGAGCCTCTGGTCGTTAAAGAGAAAAAAAAACAACAACGTACAAACGAACTGACATTTATAATATACTAGCGACCCGACCCCGGCTTCGCCCGGGGTGCATTTTTTATATATAAGAACATTCCCCGTTTATCCCTCTTTCCATTAGCGAAAACCGAATTAAAATCGGTCTACCCGTTCACGCGTGATGCCGTGACCAAGGGAAATAGGGATTCATTTTTATATAGGTATTAAGATAGTTAGGATATATTTTTTCCTCTCTACCGCTATTATGGACATATATACCTACATTGAAACATTTTGTTTTATGCATATTTAAGAAACATCTTGTGTCAAAGGGGAATTCTTTGTAGGTTGTATTTAAAAAACATTAGTTTGCCACGTGGCAACGGAGCATAAGCCTATTTTACGCCCTGTATTAGGGCGTAAAATAGGTAGAAGAGTTATAAAGAAATTTAATAAAGCAATGTTTTACTATGCAGCTACCTATAAGTGTATTATGTTTTCAATGAACGCCATTGTTACAAATTTAGACAAAGTACCTAACAAGAAATTACTAAAATTGTTTCATTTTAAACTTAAATAAACTATCAAATTAAGAGAAAATAAATATGATAAACTAGTTATATAATCACCAGCTTCCGGCAATTTTGTTCAGAAATTTATATACACACACCTTCCTTGTTCATCCCTCTTTCCATTCGTGAAAACTGCATCAAAATCAAAATTGAGTGGTTTAGAAGTTGGGGGAGAAATGGACAGAGGCGGTGTATTGTGTAAATGACTGTATTAGGAAAGCATCGAATAAAATTAATAGTTCGTAATGCCTTTCGATATTGTTCTCATGAATTGGAGGCAGGGCCTAATAGAGGCGACGACGGCGAGAGATATTGTATTAGCTGAAGCTTTCAATGTAATTGCATTTAAGCTCATCAATTCTGCATCAGAACCAATAAATAGGCCACGTGACAACGTAATGAAACCCCACTTAGTGCAATTCTCTTGCTGTTGCTGCCGGTTTTCACAACATTCCAGCTTTAACTAACTGCGTGTTTATACGAATACACGTTCAATTGCTCTGTATCCAAGCCATTGTTTACATAGACGAGGCGATTTTGCTCACATTCACATGCTGTTCCAAAATTGAATTTTATACAACGAATCCATTTGTTTTAATTCTACCTCCAATAGGGGATCGGACAGTAATCAGATTAAAATCTAAAATGTACTTAGAAAGAAAATATATAATTTTTTACGATTATTTATCGAATAATAATTTAATAAAATTCATTTAAATATTTTTAAATGAAGAAATAAAATTTTATTATTTACAATATTTTTAATCTATACTGAAACACCAATCACAGTGCGTGACGTCATTTGTGGGCAATCATTGTCTTATACCAATGCAGCTGTTTTGTTATGATATGACCACAAATGACGTTACCCGCTCTCAGATGAACTATCGTGGCGTTTTGGCGGCATTTTCAAACAAACAATATTAAAACATGATTTTGAGTACCTAAAAGGCTATAAATAAATAAAATAGTATTTTTTATGGGAATAAATATCCATGAAGATTAATTTAAAACACTTTCTGAAAATTTGTCCGATCCCCTATTGTTCGAAAATTGAAGGTATCGTTATACGAGTATTACAAATATTTCAGAATGATATTATCAACGACGGTATTTTTGATATTCGAAATTCAGACCACATTAAGAGTCGTAAATAATTATCTTACAATCCTTTGAGAGCGAAGAGTAAAAAAATGCCTAGGATCCCATGAGAGTTAAAAGATGAAAGAATTTTCCTAGAATACCATGGGAGCTTCGCCACGGGAGCCAAGCGGATAAAGGGAATGCAGTCACAAAATTATGGTCTATTCCCATTATGTTTCACAAGAAATGTCCAATTTGGAACATTTTGGGAATTGTGAAAATAAATATTTCTAGCGGCAGTATTTTTTTGTACTCATATATTTTTGTCAGGAGCTGATTTTTTTAAATTTTAGGTTTTAATTCTATAGGGAACAGTATTTTTTTCTGGATGAATCTATGATCTCTTCTGTATTCTGACAACGTGTATATAAAAATTCACGAGATGAGGCGTGTTACAATATACTTAATATTATTATATGCAGAGGAAACAGAATGTGAAATTTCATACAAATCGCAAATATAAGAACCTTAGTTTGATGTTCGATGGTAGCTGGCCGCCACTGATAAGGGTCTCAGTAAAATATGGTCTCATTTTCGAGTAATAGCTCGGTCTCGGGAAATTCTCCAGCAGGACCAATTCTCGAGTACCCAATTACCCTGACAATATCGATAACCAACCAAAAAACCAAACCAGCGTCTGAAATTTTATTCAATACACAATGTCCTTTTGTGTTGTTGGGGAAGTGAATTATTTAATTAATTCAGAAATTGGAGACGTTTGTCTGACTGGTATGACAATAATTCCTACTTGACTTATTTCTTCTTTTTTCATGTTAAGATCGGCAGACAGGCTGACGGTCCACTTGATGGTAGCTAGCCTATAACACAAGCACAAGATTGGATAGGAAAATGGGCTCTGCCATTCCTTACTCCCTCACCGAAACACAACAGCACAACACGTGCTGTTATTTCACGGTGGTCTTATGTAAGGGGTTGGTTACTGCCGCCGGACGGGCTGCCCAAATGACTGCGAAACGCAGTGTGCCCTGCCACTACTTTCCAGATCCAGCCCAGAGCCAAATTTGAATAATTCATTTTACAAAGTTGACCCTGCCGGAAATAGAGCCCGGGAACCCTACAACAGGGCGTTAAGGCAAGCACCCTAACCACTCATCCAACGGACTCGTCTTTCTTCTTCTTTCTTTTTTCGTTAAGCATTGGAAGAACATTGAATTTAGATTTCTGTTTGTATTATTTCCGTCCGATTTCGCTTGATATTATTAACCTTCGTCAACAGATTGGAATTTTTATCTGTCAGACGAATAGCATGTCCGTTTACCACAATACTATTTATTGAATAGAATAAATAAACCAGTCACATTCTATTGAGTTATTCAGTTGTTTTAACAACAAAAAAATTTATAAAAAATTTGGTATAATTTTGAATCCACTTTCAGTAACTTCTTCTACGGACGAAATAAACTTTGAACTAAATGAAATTAGAGAAGTTTTGGTTATTCCATGATTTAATTGTGTAATTACTTTTACAACGTTACAAGGTTGTGAAGAATTAAGTAGGTAATGTGCTGCTTGGAATTTAATACATAAAACTAAAGCTCGTCAAAGCTACTAAACAAAGAAAAAAGCCTTAGATTTATTTTATTAGTAATTATAGATAAACATTGATATTACATCGCTCATCCAAGTGGAATAGGTAACATCATAATTATCTACATTTTTTTAAAACCCAGTTATCGATGTCATAATAATCTCAAAGAATAGGTATTTTTACTTAGAGGAAGTTGTGTTTACTAGTTTGCTAGTTGGGTAGGTAGTTTGAGCTAGACAGCAAAAGTGTTATTCGTATGACGTTAAATCGTCCCAGTTAATCTTTGAGTATGAACTGCCGATTAGCCGAGATGAGGCCGGATGAGTGACATGTGGAAATAAAATGATCCTTAGGTATATATGTCATTCACTTGTGTACGTGCGCTGAGGACAGCGCACAGCACACTCTTGCGGAGTGCCCTACTCGGTCAGCGCAGCGAGCTCAGCAAACCATTGAGAAAGTCAAATCCAATCAAACCATTGGATTTGACTTCTCTCTGCTGGCCGTAGTGAAAGCTGTGGTCGGCAGCAAAGCCGCTTGGCGAGCGACTCAATCCTTTTGCGAAGATGTCATCTCGCAGATGGAGGCGGCGGAGAGAGAGCGGGAGGATGATGTCCTGTTCCATCCCCTCCGTTGCTGACGAACAGGACGGAGGCGGCTGACGCACGCCCGCCACCTGGACCCCTGACAGCGGACTCTACCGCCTGCTTCATCCTGAGAGTCACGGTGCACCTTGGCAGTTCGGGTGCGCTGCCGTCCAAATGAGCAGTGTCCGGTTGCGGACCCCCGCGGTGGAGCTGCGGAAGAGTGTTCGTCCGACCTCGCAACTTCACCAATAGCGGATGAGGAGGACGCCAAGAGGTTTAGTCGGTAGGTCTACCCCACTACCATCTCGGGGCGGGAGTCCGACATAACCCACCGGTCTGTCCCCAGGCCGGTGGGTATCCATGATGGATTCCTCTTGTAAAAAAAAGATATATATGTCATATAATATCATCTCTCGCGATCGTCGATTAGCATATAGTTAAGGAAAACATATATGTTATACATGGATATCTTTTTATGTTTAGCTAATGCATTAAGCGGTGTGAAATTGACTCGTTGCGATTGTGTCATTCGGAAACGTTTATCCAATTTGCTGCGAGGTCTAACGCTGGGGGTCCGACAATGGCGGCAATGAGGACGATACTTTTTATTACAATAGACACGAGTACCAGACAGGATATATAAATAATCAAGTACAAATCAAAGGTTGCAACAGCGAAGGATTAACCTCCTCCAGCTAAGGTCGATAGCGCACTGCAGCACCTGTGACGTTGCTTGTGTTTACCAGACGATGGTAACCACCTACCATCAGCCTGCACACGTAACTTTACATAAGTAAAAATGTTTTTTTATTTATCAATTATACAATTATAAATTGTATAATTATAATTGTTTATTTATACAATTATAAATAAACATTTTTTTTAATGTTATTTATACAGAAAAACACAAGAGTAGTAACTGTCAACAAACTTCAATAAAACTTCTTGTCAATCTGTGTCTATCTATATCTATCTATATCTAGGTATACATCTATCTCTATATATAAAAATGAATCCCTATTTCCCTTGGTCACGGCATCACGCGTGAACGGGTAGACTGATTTTAATTCGGTTTCCACTAATGGAAAGAGGGATAAACGGGGAATGTTCTTATATATAAAAAGTATCCCGGACGAAGCCGGGGGCGGAACGCTAGTCTCTATATATAAAAATGAATCCCCATTTCCATTGGTCACGGCATCACCCGTGATCGGGTAGACCGATTTTAATTCGGTTTTCACTAATGGAAAGAGGGATAAACGGGGAATGTTCATATATGTAAAAATTGCACGCCGGGGGCGGGTCGCTAGTGTTATATACATCTTCTTTCTTTCTTCTCTATATATAAAAATGAATCCCCATTTCCCTTGGTCACGGCATCACGCGTGAACGGGTAGACCGATTTTAATTCGGTTTTCACTGATAGAAAGAGGGATAAACGGGGAATGTTCTTATATATAAAAATTGCGGTCTATTATAAAATAAAGTCCGTCTCTGTCTGTTCCTCCGCTAACTTCTTCTAAGCTAACTGTCAATGTCAAATTGACAATTTTTCATATAAATATTTTACGCTCTCGCTAACTCATGGTAAGAGGTACGGGTCGCTGGTTTGAAATAAATCTGTCATTAAAGAAAAATATTAAATAATTAACAAAAAAATACAAAATTAATTGGGATTTTTGTCAGCAAGATATTTGCTACAGTATAGATGTAAGGCCTTTGTACATTTTCTTTTGTTAGCTAACACAGTCATAATCATAAAACGCCTTGTGTTTATGACAATGTATCTGAATTTTATCGTTGCGATATGTGCTTGTACATACATATTATGACAATGTAATAATTGAGCATTAACCATAATGAGCATTTGAAAATATAAAACGTTCGTTTCCTGAGTATTTCAATAGTTCAAGTGAACAAATGTATTGTGTTTGAATTTTTCAAAAAGATTTTGTCGAGGCCGTCGGTTGAGTTCATTCATTATTTAAAGAATACTGGCAGGCGACACTATAATCGCTCCCTTAGAGAAGACCACTGTAAAATAAGAGTGTGCGAAAGGGACACTAGAAACCATTCACTATAGAACCCCCTGGTTATGCTTGTGTTTTTTTTTTCCACCAACCACACATTTCCCATAAAAAATCTACTGTAGATGCGAACCTTTTTTTTTGGTCATTGTGTGAGTCAAAGTGTTCGTAGAGTGTCCTCTGTTTAAGAACATACAAGAGATTAATTTGTAAAATTGTAATAATATTCGATGAACATAAAAAATACGAATTTGTTCCTTGAGTTAAAGTCAGTATAAAATAATTTTAACTAAAACTTTTTAATTAACTTTTTTTTGGTTGTTTTGCCTTGTGTACACACATATCCGACGATTAATTATGTGTTACAAGAAACCCGCCCCCGATTTGTGTATATAACTTAAAAAAAAGCAATTTTTTTAAGTTATATACACAAACCTTCCTCGTTTATCGCTCTTTCCACTGGTGAAAGTCTTATCAAAATCGATTGGGTGGTTTAGAAGTTAGCTGAGAAAGAGGACATCGACTTTATTATACTATACCTAGGACTCAGCTACGCACGGATGTAATTTTTCCCAATTTTTCTCATCATAACAACATTATTGATCTAACCGATAGTCGTTCTCGATGTTTTGCGCTTACCAACACATTTAACGATTCATTTTAATTTACATAGATAGATGTAGAAGAAAATTTGACGTAACTTTATTTAGATTTGAAGGTTATATTTAAAAAAAAAATGGTATCTCTATTTTGTAAAAATTTCTGAAAAACGCATCATACATTGGATATATGAAAGGACTTATATCCAACAATGGGCGTCAATTGTAGTCTTGAACAAATGTCAGTTATCTGTCAATCAACCCTGATTACAAAGGAAGTCAGGAAAGTTTATCTAAGCAATAGATATATACTACAGATATTATAATACTATTATAATCTTTAATATATAAAAATGAATCCCTATTTCCCTTGGTCACGGCATCACACGTGAACGGGTAGACCGATTTTGATTTGGTTTTCACCAATGGAAAGAGGAATAAACGGGGAATGTTCTTATATATAAAAATTGCATCCCGGGCGAAGCCGGGGGCGGGTCGCTAGTAAATCATAAAGACAGATATTTGTTGCAGATTAATTGATAGATAAGTAGATGTTTTTTGTGGAAGTATACCATCACCTATTAACACGCCACAGAGGTTGCAAGCGCACTGATCATTACTTATTCACAATTGCATACTAAAATCTAAATAAATACTCTTTTTTGTACTCATATTATCCACATTTTATAAAATGTCCGCATCGTGTGCTAATTACATATTTATTTAATAACTGTGTGAGCAATATAATTCTTATGAAATTCTTTTACTGTATAAGTTTGTAAGTCTAGGTATGAGAATTACTATACGTACATATTATATTTCCATGGGTTTGTTTCCAGACTGTGATTTTTTTTAAATGTTAATTTCCATTTTAGCAAAAAAGTTATAAAAATTTTTTATGTAAAACATAATTCTCTACAATATTTGTCTGAACCTTCTTTTTGTAAGTCTTGCCATTTTTGTTAATTTGGAAAAAAAACACAGACCTATTTTTATTTTCTTCTACCTGTTCTACAGGGTCGAATCAAAAATTTCCTTCAGCCATCGATATTTCATATCTTCTAGAAACTCATATCAAAAATGCCCCTGAAAGACTCAAATATCGATTTGTTTGTAAATTTTCCTGGACTATCAATATAATATCTTTAAATTTCAGGACTGAATGTCAAGTTGCCATAAAACTTGGCATTCAGCTTGAAAATGCGAGGCACAGCTATTCAATACATATAATAAAATTCTAAGCGAGCCTAATTCTAAAAAAAGAATTGTACACGTTGTTCTTATGTTACCGAGGTCAAAAAAATAGTTTTTAGAATTTCTGTCTGTTTGTCTGCGCGTTTGTGCACCCAAATCCCAGAAACGGCTTAACCGATTTGAATGTGATTTTCACCGATGTATTGTAGCAAGCTTCCAGTAACATTAAGTGTTTGTTTCATTCCAATCAGTTTACAAAGAAAATAGTTACGCGCTATACCGAATACCACGCGTGCAAAGTTGCGGGCTCAGCTAGTATTAAATATATATTTAATTCCAAATCTAGGTTTGAGCCATCACCAGGTAGAACATGAGATCCACCACGGTTAACCCTCTATGAATCTATCTATAATAATAGTTAGCCTTCAATGACTAATGGGTTCCGTTTTTTTCTCCTTTTGCAACTGTCAATATATATTGGTGCATGCAATTATATTTTTTATATTTTACTGGAATTTAATATACAATTTTTACAAGTTAAAGCAAATTTAACAGTATACACTAGATGGAGCAATGAGAAATTACTCTGAATTCCTAAACTCCATTCGTATAGACCCATCCCTATTCCTATCAGCTGTACACCCCATTTGCAGAACAAAAAAGAGAACCGAGTGATTTATTGTGGAGTAAAACTATCCAGCGAGTGGAAAAGCGTGAAGCGAAATTTATTCGTACGACTTTAAATGTATCCGATTTTTATTTTACTGGTTTGCGCTTTTAATTGAATTAGTATGACCTAACTTCTTTGCACGCCATAGTTAAATTCGTATTTTTAAGCTAGTACCTATTAGATCATCAATCTGCAAAGATTGATCAACCTGCAAAGAAACTACGTCAACCGTGTAATTTACATTCACTCAGATAGTCAGGCTGCACTTCAGGCACTGGACTCAGACGCTACAGTCTCAAAGCTGGTGCGAAACTGTGTAGACTACTTAAATACCTTAGGGCGCAAGAACAAAGTGGTCCTAAGATGGGTACCTGGCCATATGGGGATCGAAGGCAATGAACTTGCCGACGAACTGGCTCGTGTAGGCGCAAAAGGTAGGCTAATAGGTCCTGAACCTATGTGCGGACTACCAAATAGCCTAGCTCGCTGGACCATATGGAACCAGTGCTTTATTAAATCTTACAAACGCTGGACTGACTTGCCAGGGTTGAACCATTCCAAAGCGCTCATTAAAGCCTATAGTCGAAATGTAACAAATCAGGCTATGTCGCTTAGCAGGAGCAATTTGTGTATGCTATCTAGGGCGCTAACGGGGCACTGCCGCCTCAATAGGCACCTTAAAGTAATGGGGCTCACTAGTACGGGAGAGAAACACCAATGCATATCCTGTGCGAATGTGGCCCCCTGATGCACAAGCGCAGTCACATCCTAGGAAGCCACACAATGGCTTGTGAAGATGTGAAGAATGCCTCTATCAGAAAAGTACTACAGTTCCTTAACGTGGTAGGTATAGGTAGAGAGCTTTAGTTCACGTGGCGATCACAATATTTCAGCAATGGACGAAGTGATACTGGTACTCTAGCAGACAGAAATAGCCACTAAGACAAGATAAGATAAGATAAGTACCTATTACCACAGTTTGACCATAACGTCATACAGTCGGGCAACGCTCAATGTTCGAGCCTGCAAACTGAAGCGAATTCGCCGAACGTTGCTCTACGCAATAACATTCGTTGCCTGACTGTATGACGTAAGTTTGGTTAGACTGTGCTATTATGAAGCACATCTCGCTCATCAAAGACATACATATGATCTCGATTGTGTCATAAGCAGTTTTCGTTTTTACTAAACTGTGCGCCGTGGACTCGCATACTCTGAAATTAGACAACATAAAAACCTTCTCAATGAAAATACATTATAGTGTCTTTTATTTTTTACTATTATCAGACCCGAGATACGTCGCTCCGTTGGTGTTATTGGGCTGTAGCAGCTGATCTGTAATTAAACAAAAAAAAAAATTTTTTTTTTTATTAATTTTTCTTCTCAAAAAATATTTCCTCCGTCTTCCAACGAATATTTGGAAAAAAATATAATGGAATCGACTAATAAAGAGGTTATCTTTGCAGGAATACTTTCTTTATGATGATATCGGCTCGTAATAGCCGTTGAAATAAAATTATTTTAATTTTAATAAGTATTGTGTGTTTTATTTATAATTATGAGATTTGATCCTCATAAAAAGATAATCGAGGCCATGATTATAATTATAAAAACACCTCGAAAGTTATAAAGATTATTTCGAATTAAACTAATCTCAAGCGATGTTTGAGTAAATCACGTTCAAATAAAGATGTCACGCAAACAGTTCATGATTGTCAAGTTTTGTGACAAACCTACGTAATTGTGCAATTAAGAAAATGTCTTCTATATCTATGTCTACATATTATAAAATAAAATCGCTGTCCACATTTTCTTAGCCATCCAACTGATTTTAAGGTTTTTACTTGGAAAGAGAGATAAATGAGGGAAGTTTGTGCTTACAATTTGCAAAAAAAAATATAGGTAATTATGCGTCTAATTTCAAAAAAAATCTAATTAAATATTTTTAAATATTATTTAGTTAAGAAAATAATTATTAAAACTCAAAATACTTAAATGACGTCAAAGTGACGTCATTCAAGTATTTTTGACGGCCCGGTGGATGAGTGGCAAGGATGCTTGCCTAACGTCTCAGGGGCCCCGGGTTCGATTCCCGGCGGGGTCAAGTTTGGAAATTTTAATGTAATTTTCAAAATTGACTCCGGTCTGGATTTGAAAAGTAGTGGTAGGGCACACTGCGTTTCGCAGTCATTTGGGCAGCCCGCCTGGCGGCAGTAACCACCCCCTTACAGAAGACTACCGTGAAATAACAGCATATACGTGCTATTGTGTTTCGGTGAGTGAGTAAGGGATGGCAGAGCCCATTTCCTTATCCCCTCCTAATCCCTTATCCTTAATCCTACTGTAGTCGGCAGCGCACTTGCAGCACCTGTAGCGTTGCTTGTGTTATAGGCGACGGTAGCCACCTACCATCAAGTGGACCGTCAGCCTGTTTGTCGACATAACATAAAAAAAAAATCTATAAAATGTCAACTAGCATGTAGATTATGTTTGGGATTTTTAACATTTGATTGTTATTGCAGACTGTGACGTCACAACAAGCGCGCCAAAAAGGCGGTTGTTTAAAGTGCCCGTAGCTGTTAGTTAATTAAAAAAACAGAAATTGTTACTAATTTCTGTTTTTTGGCGCTGAATATTTTTTTACGGTTATACAACGATATAACCTATCGTATGAAAATATAAAAAAAATGTACATAATTCCCTATTGCGTTCCCGTTTCATTTATATCCGTACAGTTGGATATAAATGAAAAAATATACATTTTTGTACTTAATATGTATCCTTACAGTAAAAGCAATCATAGAAGATTGATAACGTCATACTTAAGAATTACGAAGAAAACTTGAGTATTAAGTTCATCATAACGAAGTCACACGTCGCTCACGAGTACAGGAAAATTATTTGCAAAATGTCCAACTAGTCATTAGTTTTTATGTCCGTGGAGATACGTCAACAAAATAATTTTCCCATTATGGTTTACGTGACCAAAGAGCAGCAATCGTGATGAATAACAGAGATTTAATGTTTACATAATTTGAAAAGACACCTAGCTTAGCTACCTAAAAATTGTAATAAAACTCAATTAATGAAAAAATATTCGAAAAGTACATTGGTAAAGAAATAAGTACATATATGGAAAAGTACAATATTTTTACTAATGAACAACATGGATACAGAAAACACAAAACGATAAATGAGGCACTTTATAAATTCTTAGATATAATCATGACAAATGTAGACACTAAATCTCCAATATGTGCGGTATACATGGACATGACGCAGGCATTTGATCATGTAGACCATGTAATTCTTCTTGAAAAACTCGAATGTTATGGAATAAGAGGTAATATATTAAATCTGATGAAATCATACTTATACAACAGGAAACAAATGACTGAAATTACTAGAATAAACAGTGAAAATAGAACACATGAAACATTCTTATCTAAAGAACGTACTCTGAAATACCGCGTCCCACAAGGTAGTGTTTTGGGTCCATTGTTGTTTATAATATACATTAATGATTTACCAAAAGCTGTTGATCATCCTATGTGTCTTTTTGCCGATGATAGCACACTGATGATAAAATGCAGCGACAAGGATACATATAGTAATGACATAAACACTGCCTTAAGAAAGATTATATGCTGGTTAAATAACAATAACTTAAAAATTAATTTGCTAAAAACAAATGTGATGTATTTTAGTCAAAGAGTACGTGATAAACTATATCCAGACATAAATTTTGAAAATCAAACGATAAAAGAAATTAATGTAACAAAATTTTTAGGCCTAACAATTGACAGTAAATTAAATTGGAAAGCTCATATTGATGATCTCAGAAAACGACTAAGCAAACAAGCGTATGCCCTACACGAACTATCTAAAACTGTAAGGATTGAAGCCCTCTTATTGGCATATTACGGCCTTGTCGAATCAGTACTAAGGTATGGACTGCTGTTCTGGGGAAACTCGACTGACAAAAATTTTGTTTTCAAAGCACAAAAGAGGTGTATCAGAGCAATGTTTAAATTGAAAGTAACAGATAGTTGTATGCCCTATTTTAAAAAACATAACATACTAACACTTCCTTCACTTTTTATATATGAAGTTGTAGTATATGTAAAATCGAATCCTACTTTATTTAGACGAGTTTCGGAGAACACTAACAGAGCTCAAAGGGATCCAAATAGGCTGTGTATTCGCAAAGCACACACAGCCCTTATGCATAAGAGTGTTTTTTGTCTAGCACCTGTCATATATAATAAAATTCCGAACAATATTAAGCAGTTCAATATTAGTATATTTAAGAAGAGAGTTAAAAAACTACTGGTTGATAAATGTTACTATGATTTAAAAGATTATATGTCTGATAACTTGGTGGATACTAGTGATTGATTATTATACTTACATTGTTATGTAGCATCAAAATATCAAAATATTTGCACACCCCAAAGGGTAGAATGTAGCGAGCCATTATAAAATCATTGATGTAATCACCTATATTCAGCAAATAAATAAATTATTATTATTATTATTAGGTAGTTTATTGTGATTTTAATAAGTTCTTCGTATGCGTGGTATTCGTTATAGCGCGTAACTTTTTTGTTTGTAAACCGATTGGAATGAAACAAACACTAAATGTTACGGGAAGTTTGCTAAAATACATCAAGGAAAACCGCATTCAAATCGGTTAATCCGTTTCTGAGATTAGTGTGCACAAACGCACAAACAAACAGCACTATAAACGATTTTTTGTCCTCGGTAACATAAGTGTACATGCTCTGTACAGGGCCCGTTTTATTATTTGTATAGAGGATATGATATTGACCGCGTCTTCGTAAGGATTATCTCTATAAATTATAACCTATGTGTTATTCTAACGTATGAACTATGTTACTGTAAAAGTTTCATCGAAACCGGAACAGTAGTTTATGCGTGAAAGAGTAACAAACATCCTATGTAAAAATACATAATTTTTTATGTAATTTAATCGTACAAAACCTTAATTACAGCATATTATTCACCGCCTGACAGCGAGTAAACTAACCGTCAATGTGTGTCCTTGTTACAGCTCGGCATAGCTCTCGGTTTCCTGCTGCCGCCGATGCTGGTGCGAGCTCAGGGCACTGTGGAAGAGATAGCTGCAGACTTGCAACTCATGTTCTACATTGTCGCCTCGTTCACCAGCGTCTTGTTCGTCCTTATACTGCTATGTAAGTTCTCTTTCTAAACTGAATACTTTCTCCTCAGACCAAAAAAAACTATAGACAGAGCCCTTACGAACAAAAACGTTTTAAAAAGTGAAGCCGGTTCGCTGAAGATGTGTGCATAACCCTACTTGTCGTATAGTGGCCATGTGTTTGTGTATGCATTTAAAAATGTTATCCACTAACAGCTTTTATCCCAATTAATTATTATAATACTTATTAAACAAAAAATATAGTTAGGTATATCAACTATTCGCGTCAGAATATAGAGCGTCCGTCACCCTATTGCAGAATCGTCTTCCTATTACCTGCCTCACTTAAGAGTGTGTATTGTTCCGTCTATAGTTTTTGTCGGTCTGAGACTTTCTCTGCAAAATTAGTCTTGCATGCCAAGCAGTTTTTATCATAAGCTTTTTCTGCTACGAAATTGTTAGATGGAATAATGGTCTCATGATCATCATTCCATCTATACATCTATACATATATACATAGGTACATGAAATCAGAAAGATTGGAATCTATATTCCAAAATCTGCATCTGCTATGTCAGCAGGTTCAACAGACAAAACGTTCGTTTTACTGTGCTATCAATAGCTATGGATCAGGGTTAGTTATCGATGTTTAGTTAATGCTAAACTAAATAGCGAAGACTAAATTTAAGACAAAAATTATTGAATCACTTCAGTGACGAGGACAAATATATTTTTGACATTGATATTTGAACTGAAAATTGACAACGAAACTGAGCTATATCCACAGAACAGTAATGTACATTTAAGTCAGTTTGAGCTAAGTGTATTTTATACGTTACTAAAGACCCCGCTCCTGGCTTCGCACATGTCAAGTTATATATATAAAAACCTTCCCCGTTTATTAGTGGAAACCGCGTCAAAATCTGTTCAGTTATGTTTGAAATAATCGCAAAATACATACAGACGCGGCAGAGGACTTTGTTTTATAAAATAGTTTGATAAATTCTCATAATTTCCCATTTATCATATACTTTCTTTTCCTGGAAAAAAAAGAGGTTGCGATTCGACAGAATCGTCACGAATTAGCTGAAGTTTTCGGAGATGTATTTCATAGTTAATATTATGTTTCAGTTTTCAAAGCAGCGCCGCCCACACCTCCGTCGGCGGCCGCTGATTTCGGTTCCAGCATAGACTCCAATTTCCTGCAGTCAATCAAAAAGCTCCTCACAAACCGGAACTACATGCTGCTACTGTTGTCCTACGGCCTCAACGTTGGCGTGTTCTATGCCATCTCGACCTTGCTCAATCAAGTCGTTTTGACTTTCTATCCGGTGAGTATAATCCTTGTTTGTATTCAACAATAGTACGAGCCGACGAATAAAGGCAAAGCTGAACTTTGCCTTTATTCGTCTAAATCACTGGATGTATTCAAAAAAGCACAAAATAAATATATATTCAAAAAAATATATTTAAAAAAAGACACATTTTCTGTGAAACTGAAGACGACTTTATTTGTTTAATTTTTATATGTAGGTTTATCTTTTAATATATTATATTTATTAATCTATTTTATTAATCTGTGTTATTAATATTTATTTATATTCAATTTATGTACTAGTATTTACTTATTAGAATGTAAGTTTATGATTATTTTTACCACCCACATTGTTTTATTTTTCATATTTGATTTTCCTTACCCTAAGGTTGCCTGGAAGAAATCGCTATAAAGCGATAAGGCCGCCGTTTGTACTATTACTTGTAGTTTCTTTCTTTTTTTATTCTTTTTTATGTTTATAGTACAAATAAAGAGTTTTAATAATAATAATAACTTTTCCAAAGAATATAATGGGACCAAATCGAAGTAATGATGAAGATCTTACTAATAAATTTTTGTATTAAAAACTTAGTTTCTTATCCGTGTGCTATTGTGAAATTTCGTAAAATTGTAAAGTTGTAAATTTATGTAAAACGTCGTAGACACTCATTCGTCTAGTGACAGTATAGAGAGAGAGTTAAAGAGTTTATACCAAATTTGATCGAGAGACAGTCTTCTGTCAAGAGACAGAACCGACTGACAGAAGAGTATACATGGCGAGTATCTATTGTGAATAATTAAAAGATTATAATAAAACGAGCTTCGGCGGCGCAGTGGAAAAGACGCGGCCTATCATGTCGAGGGGTCTGAGTTCGATCCCCGGTGATGCCATGTACAAATGGGTTTTTTCTACTGACAGCTCTCAAACGGTGAAGGAAAACATCGCGAGGAAACCTGCATATACCGGAGAAGAAAGTCTAAGGCGTATGTGAAGTCCACTAATCCCGCACTGGGGCAGCGTGGTGGACCAAATAGCCCATAAGTCATTGTTGAGAGGGTAGGCCTGAACCTGAGGGTAGGCTGCGACGACGGTGATGATGATGAATAAAATAAATAATTATTACAATAGTTGACACTAGAAAAATGGCATTAAATAAAAAGACGAAGTTGAAATTTTGATTTTTTTTATTACAAAATTATACAGCCGAAATACCACTCACTGACTCACTGATCTAGTGACATTTCTAACCGGGAAGGAGCCGTGGGGGGGTTTGCCTCTCTAGCCGGTCGTGGAGTACGAATAAAGTTGTCGAGAAATTAATTCAAAGACCTCACTACCTCGACCTGGTAAAAAGTCGGCGACGGGATCTCGGAAACTATGAACCCGAGAGAGACCCGGTTTGCGGAATGTCGTAGAGGGTCACCGGGGGTTACCACACCGCGGCACTCCGCGGACGAAGTCGCGGGCGAAAACTAGTTAACAAACTATAAAGCCGAAATACCACTCACTGACTCACTGATTGGGTGACATTTCTTTCCGGGAAGGAGCCGCGGGGGCGTTCGCCTCTCTGGCCGGTCGCGGAGTACGAATAAAGTTGTCGAGAAATTAATTCAAAGACCTCGCCACCTCGACCTGGTAAAAAGTCGGCGAAGGGATCTCGGAAAGTATGAGAGCTAGAAGAGATCGGAATGCGGAACGTCACAGAGCGTCATCGGGGGTTACCGAATCGCGACCCATCCCCGTCCCGCCCATACATTTTTTTTACACTCCATACAACTTTTTTGAAATTTCCAATCCCCGTAGCTCCAGAACCGTAAGGAATAGTGATATCGTGTCTTCGGCGGATAACCGTTTCTCCCCGAGGTCCATCGGCTGGGACCGTCGCCCTTGCCCTACCTCCCCCCATTCACCCCCCCTCCATACAAAATTGCCGCCTTTGACGAAAGGGATGGCACTATCCGCTAAACGGTGCGAGATATCCCGACGGTCACTACGGCGGGTTTCCATCTCACCGCGAGCCGCTTCCTGGGGGTCAACCAGATTTTCGATTTCTCCCCCCCTTCTGCACCCCTCCATACAAATTTTTCGTTTTCTGGAACGGCCAATTTTTCACCGAGAAGGGGTCGACTCGCGACGCTCGTTCGCACCCGATCGTATAGACGGTGAAGTCGCGGGGATCGGAAGTTTCTCGAAGCCCCGATATGACGACCTGGTAAAAAGTCGACGGGAGGTACTCGGGAACGATGAGTCGCCGAGTGGTAGCGTTTACGGAATGTCGTAGAGGGTCATCGGGGGTTACCAAATCGCGACCCATTCCCGTCCCGCCCATACATTTTTTTTACACTCCATACAACTTTTTTGAAATTTCCAATCCCCGTAGCTCCAAAACCATAGGGAATAGTGATATCGTGTCTTTGGCGGATAACCGTTTCTCCCCGAGGTCCATCGGAGGGGACCACTATTCTTGCCCCATCTCCCCCCATTCACCCCCCCTCCATACAAAATTTCCCCTTTTGACGAAAGGGATGGCACTGTCCGCTAAACGGTGCGAGATATCCCGACGGTCACTATGGCGGGTTTCCATCTCACCGCGAGCTGCTTCCTGGGGGTCAACCAGATTTTCGATTTCTCCCCCCCTTCTGCACCCCTCCATACAAATTTTTCGTTTTCTGGAACGGCCAATTTTTCACCGAGAAGGGGTCGACTTGCGACGCTCGTTCGCACCCGATCGGATAGACGGTGAAGTCACGCGGATCAGAAGTTTCTCGAAGCTCCGATATGACTACCTGGTAAAAAGTTGACGGGAGGTACTCGGAAACGATGAGTCGCCGAGGGACAGCGTTTGCGGAATGTCATAGAGGGTCATCGGGGGTTACCAAATCGCGACCCATCCCCGTCCCGCCCATACATTTTTTTTACACTCCATACAACTTTTTTGAAACCATAGGGAATAGTGATATCGTGTCTTTGGCGGATAACCATTTCTTCTCGAAGTCCATATTGACAGGGACGATCATCCTTGCTCCGTGAATGTCCAACCAACACCTACTCATACTACTAAAAAGAGAGCTCTCTAGGTCACACAAGGGGTTACGTCATCAACATGAGGCCGACCGAACCGAACATTCGCATAGACGCTAGCGCCACAGTTTGGCCGCGGTACATTTATACTATTTGGATTTGAAGCGTCATTAAGCGTCATTCTTTGTCAAAAGTTATAAAAAATGCTGTCACAGTTTAAAATCGTGTATTTTAAACTATAACTAAGTATGTATTTAAAAAAAAAAAAACAATGAAACGCCCCATTAATTAAATGGACAACTTTCAACCAAACAAGCACTAATGCGAACGTAAGATATATTTTTTATTAACTTTTAAAATAACATAACCTCTTTTTATCGTATAACATCTCTGTTTGTTATCAATTATTGCAGGTTTGCGAACATTATTTTACAGAAAAGTACATTTTCCAGCTGAGAAGTATGAAGAGAAATATTGCAAGAAAGTAGTTGTGAACTTATAATAAGGATGCAAGTGAATATTTAAAAAAATACATGTTCAGTGACTATAGTGATTTTTTATTTGTTTATTTAATCATAAGGTATGTGGAATCAGTGAGCTATTATGTACTAACGTACTGTGGAATATAAATAACTGTAAAGAAAGGTAATGTAGTCATAGCAATGTCAAGTATTCTGAAATATCAGTCTCTGTAACTTTTTATCATAATTTGGGGTTCAAATTGTTTAAAAACCACAATGAATTGAAAAGGATCCATAAGGAAACTTATCCAAAAAGATAAATAATATCAGACATAGTTATTTGCATTTTCAATCGAATTTGAGGTTGGGGTATAGTAAAGGGCGGCACTTTTTTTTTACAATAATTTTTTTTGCCAATGGAATGAGCAACAATTGCAAAGATATTGTATTCATTTACAAAATGTGTTTTTACAAGACTTATTTGTGATGAAAAGAAATGGGTTAGGTTCTGGAATGTATATGAAATAAGTGTGAGTGGAGCGAGCCAGAATACTGATGTTGGCAAAAAGACTGTGTACTTATTACAAAATGTGCATTACGATACTCACCCCATACAAAAACATATATTATTATGTTGTTGTAATAGGAATACTCTTATAATTGGTTTATTACATTTAATTGGCTTTAATATTGTGATGTGTATAATATTATGCCATATTTCAATTCACTGCCTAAATTTAATATAGTATATAAATATCCTGCAGATCAATGTAAACCATAAATTTTTGTTTTTGGTATAGTTCATATAGGTACTGAAATGCATTGGAAATAATTGGCTTATCTGAATTTATTCGAATATTGGCCAACTTCAGCCTATCTATACCTAGCTATACAAAATGCCATACTTTCTGTTAATTCACAGAATAAATTTTAACACTGTTTTTTATGGAAACCATTTTAAAGTAGTGGAATACAGTTAAGAATAAAGATAAGTGACTAAGGGATAATTACATATCGCCTCTCTCACCAAACCAGAAAAATTATATCTATTTAAATAAATGTCATGCTTAGATCATTGGAAAATACTTACTACTATTATACTCATGCTACATGTACCCTAATACAATTAACAAATTAGGTAGGTAGTGTATTAATGAATTAAATTTTAATTGCCTGGTTAAATTCACACTAATAGTTAAGAAGACTGCTTTGGGAAATATAGAGGTATGGCTGGATCTCAGTCCTATGTAATTTCAATGAAACAATATTTGAAATTGAATCAAAGCTCCAGAGTACCTACAATCTTTGTTTCCTTTAACTATAAAATCTCATACTTTTGGACAATGTAAGATATACGCATTACAGACAATCTTTCCAATGATCAAAGTAATACCTACATAGTTGTAGCTCAGAAACAGAAAACTTGAGTTTCAACATCGGTGTCTCTGAACAATATAGGTATTAAGTATTATCATAAATAACCATATCCAGTTACCCATTCTCACTTAACATTGTACAAAAGTTAATAAAAATAGGCACAAATATCATTAAGTAGGTACTTAGTGGTACTTATCCAATGAAGAAATTAATGTAGATATAAATTGTAATCATGAACTAATTAAAAGTTTAGATATGAGGAGGATTATTACTGCCACACAATGATGATGTTAATTTATTTCTGTTTATTTAGTTATTATTGTAGTGAATAAAATAAATTGTGAGGAATTTTTAAATTGTCAAAATATTACATATGACGCCATATTTTATTTTATTGCATCATCAGCTGTGGACACTGAACGCGAAACGACATAGAGAATACAATGGATAAGACTTAGAACACTTAGTATGAAAGACAAGGAGTAAGAAGGGAATTGAGCACACTCGTAATAATATAATACTTGTAAGAATTTTATGAAAATTTATTAAGACTATTGTTTACGACTTATAATCAAGACTAAAGACTAATTAACTGACGAAAATATTGTCGAAATGCCTACTGAAGATTTCCAAGGTACACAGACCAAAAATGACCCCCGAAGCGCCGCAGAAGTGCGTCCCTTGAATTTTAACCCGTCACCCCGGCTTGCAGCCCTCGGCATCGAGCAACCTACCACTTCACACACCCTCGACTTAGTTGCGATAACCTTCCGCGGGCTGCTTGCAGCCCTCGGCATCGAGCAACCTACCACTTCACACACTTCTTCGACTTAGTTGCGATAACCCTCCGCGGGCTGCTTGCAGCCCTCGGCATCGAGCAACCTACCACTTCACACACCCTCGACTTAGTTGCGATAACCCTCCGCGGGCTGCTTGCAGCCCTCGGCATCGAGCAACCTACCACTTCACACACCCTTGACTTAGTTGCGATAACCCTCCGCGGGCTGCTTGCAGCCCTCGGCATCGAGCAACCTACCACTTCACACACCCTCGACTTAGTTGCGATAACCCTCCGCGGGCTGCTTGCAGCCCTCGGCATCGAGCAACCTACCACTTCACACACCCTCGACTTAGTTGCGATAACCTTCCGCGGGCTGCTTGCAGCCCTCGGCATCGAGCAACCTACCACTTCACACACTTCCTCGACTTAGTTGCGATAACCCTCCGCGGGCTGCTTGCAGCCCTCGGCATCGAGCAACCTACCACTTCACACACCCTCGACTTAGTTGCGATAACCCTCCGCGGGCTGCTTGCAGCCCTCGGCATCGAGCAACCTACCACTTCACACACCCTCGACTTAGTTGCGATAACCTTCCGCGGTCTGCTTGCAGCCCTCGGCATCGAGCAACCTACCACTTCACACACTTCCTCGACTTAGTTGCGATAACCCTCCGCGGGCTGCTTGCAGCCCTCGGCATCGAGCAACCTACCACTTCACACACCCTCGACTTAGTTGCGATAACCCTCCGCGGGCTGCTTGCAGCCCTCGGCATCGAGCAACCTACCACTTCACACACCCTTGACTTAGTTGCGATAACCCTCCGCGGGCTGCTTGCAGCCCTCGGCATCGAGCAACCTACCACTTCACACACCCTCGACTTAGTTGCGATAACCCTCCGCGGGCTGCTTGCAGCCCTCGGCATCGAGCAACCTACCACTTCATACACCCTCGACTTAGTTGCGATAACCTTCCGCGGGCTGCTTGCAGCCCTCGGCATCGAGCAACCTACCACTTCACACACTTCCTCGACTTAGTTGCGATAACCCTCCGCGGGCTGCTTGCAGCCCTCGGCATCGAGCAACCTACCACTTCACACACCCTCGACTTAGTTGCGATAACCCTCCGCGGGCTGCTTGCAGCCCTCGGCATCGAGCAACCTACCACTTCACACACCCTCGACTTAGTTGCGATAACCCTCCGCGGGCTGCTTGCAGCCCTCGGCATCGAGCAACCTACCACTTCACACACCCTCGACTTAGTTGCGATAACCCTCCGCGGGCTGCTTGCAGCCCTCGGCATCGAGCAACCTACCACTTCACACACCCTCGACTTAGTTGCGATAACCCTCCGCGGGCTGCTTGCAGCCCTCGGCATCGAGCAACCTACCACTTCACACACCCTCGACTTAGTTGCGATAACCCTCCGCGGGCTGCTTGCAGCCCTCGGCATCGAGCAACCTACCACTTCACACACCCTCGACTTAGTTGCGATAACCTTCCGCGGGCTGCTTGCAGCCCTCGGCATCAAGCAACCTACCACTTCACACACTTCCTCGACTTAGTTGCGATAACCCTCCGCGGGCTGCTTGCAGCCCTCGGCATCGAGCAACCTACCACTTCACACACCCTCGACTTAGTTGCGATAACTCTCCGCGGGCTGCTTGCAGCCCGCGGCATCGAGCAACCTACCCTGGTTGCGAAAACCCTCTGCGGGCTGCTTGCAGCCCGCAGCATCGAGCAACCTACTAGTTACAAAATTATACAACCGAAATACCACTCACTGACTCACTGATCTAGTGACATTTCTAACCGGGAAGGAGCCGTGGGGGGGTTTGCCTCTCTAGCCGGTCGTGGAGTACGAATAAAGTTGTCGAGAAATTAATTCAAAGACCTCGCTACCTCGACCTGGTAAAAAGTCGGCGACGGGATCTCGGAAACTATGAACCCGAGAGAGACCCGGTTTGCGGAATGTCATAGAGGGTCACCGGGGGTTACCACACCGCGACACTCCGCGGACGAAGTCGCGGGCGAAAACTAGTTTTTATATAAAGGTCGACAGGTAATCTGACCATCCAATTGAAGGTAGGTTCACCTTTTAAACAAGCAACGCCATATAAATTACGCGATTGTTTCTACATAAATGTAGAAATTTGGGGTTCTATACTAATTTGATGTCTTAATCTGAATTTCAGGGTGCCAACGCAGACGCGGGACGTATCGGGCTGGTGATAGTAGTGGCGGGTATGGTGGGCTCAGTCGTTTGCGGCCTAATCTTGGACAAAACACATCGATTCAAAGAGACTACCCTCGCAGTGTACGCCGCGTCAGTCGTCGGCATGGTCATCTTTACATTCACACTTGACTGCGGTTACATAGGAGTTGTTTATTTGAGCAGCATAATATTGGGGTAAGTAACAATCAATTCTCGTCTTGAATTCAAATTTGTTTACTGTAAAAGTCGGCTGAGGCGGAATGATGCTACAACTGATGGTAGGTGGCTACCGTCACCTATTGAAACAATCATAATAAGTGCTGCAAGCGCGCTGCCGACCTTAGTATGACACTGTTACGTGCGGGCTGAGTTAAAATTCCGTGTAAGGGCGAAACGAACGATTTATTTTCACAAACAAAGATGACTTCCAAAATCAGTAAACTTGTCCGATGAAACCGTTAAACTTGCCAAAAGTCGTCAATGATTCCCTTAATGTGTCGCCGGTTCACTGTCGCAGATAACTTCGCAAAAGCTCCGAAGAGTCGCTTTCGTTTCGCTGGTTGTCGCACCACTAACTCATCTCGCCCGCCCGCTCTCTTGTCCAAGCGCCTCTATGTATTTCGAGTTTTCCAGAAAATCTAAACAAGATCTAACAAGTTATTAATTTTATTTAGCTTCTTCATGACCGGCTACCTTCCCGTTGGTTTCGAGTTCGCTTCGGAAGTAACATACCCCGAACCAGAAGGAACCACTTCGGGAATACTGAACGCTGTTGTGCAGGTAACACTTTAATTTCGCATTGTCAGGTTTGTGCGGTGGGGAACCTTATTTCATTTCTATATAGTTATTGAAGTCCCGATAGCGATGTGTCATTCATTCTTCCTATTTTTCTTGTCCCGAAACATTTGTCTTATGTATTGACTGTGTACAAGTTTTGTAATTGTTATTAATTTTTTAATCTACAATATTTATGCTAGTAGGTATTATAGAGAGCGGATGGAGTGTTTATAAGGGTAGGAGTAATCTCTGAGAATTGTATGCCTATTTAAAAATATATATTATTTGATAGAATGTCATGTATTCTGACTTCTCCAATTGCACCCGGGTGAATTCGAAGTGCGTCTGTTAGTCGGTCTATTAAGTCGATCTGATAATAAGGTCTGGTCTAATAGTCATTCATGGTCATTCGGAATTTCTTCGCCATTTTCACCGGATTATATTAGAATAGGCAATCAGTAATCAGAAAATAATTAATATTTTTCTGAAATATAATTACCTACATTTTTTCAATTGAATCAAAAATAAAATAAAAATATAATTAATAATCATCCTTTAAGGGATTCACTGAGGCAAATGACATTTACTATAGAACTCGCTGGCGGCGGATCCAATTCAACAGGCCTAGAAATGGTGTTTTTTTTTGTTTTTACCATTAGAACATTACACAAAAAAAAAATTTTTATTAATACAATTTTTTAATCTGATATTAACTTATTAATAGATACAGGATTCATATGCGTGCAATAAGCCGTTTCCGAGAGAATTTTCAATAAAAGTCAAATTCTTCTTGTGTTCTAACTTTTTTTGTGGAGTTTCTATTACTTTAACGAAAATTCTAATTAATACAATTGGTTCTTCACATGTTTAAGTATAATATATATTTTTTTCAAAGCAATTGTCTTCTCTATTTCTTGTAAGATCTTCATTAAACAATGGATATTTTTAGTATTTAGCGTTTGTCTCCCCCTTAAATATAATAATAATAGCGTATGACGTAATTAAGTATTGCACCAAGTTATTGTTAGATTGGAATATACTTAAATCGCGTAACACTTTCTTGAAAAATTGTACGATCGTTTAATATTTTCGATTGTAAATTTTTCGCTACGATTGGAAATTTATCGCATGGTTTCACATCGGACATTTGAAATGAAATTTGGTTTATACACTAAATTAAAAATAATGGTATACTTTGGTCGTCCTTTCAGGCATTCGGCGTCGTGTTGACTCTCACCTACGAATGGATGTTGGGTTCCGTCGGCGATCTCTGGTCTAATCTCACTCTGTGCGCTATTCTCGCATTCGGAACGGCCATCACGGCCCTGATTAAGCCTGACCTGCGTCGTCAGGCTGCGCAAAAATCTTAATTTACTTCTCAGTTCGTTATTAGACAATCACCGATATCTGATATCCTAAGTGCATAGGATCAATTGACAACATTTCGTTCTTAAAATCAAGCATAGGTACGTTGTGTAACGCTAAGAACCCGATCGAAGCGCCACCTGACGGGTCCAATTGCGAGATCCACTCAAACGCACACAAAAACTCATCATTATCGGTCCAGCCGTTTAGAAGTTCAGTGACCAACACACATAAGTAAAGAAGATTTTCACATTTTGAGTTAAAATGTACGACATTAAATTAGAGCTCATGCAACTAAAATATTCTTCCTCTTCTTCTTCTTATAAAAATGGCGATTCGGCTCATCTTGAAGATGGCCATTGTCCGCCAATGTCAAGTAAAAAAAAGCTCTTCTATTAGACCCCACCACGAGCTCCGTTTAACGGAGCCCTCTCGGAGTCCACGTCGTGTGGGCCTTCTTGTCCCCAAAACCAATCCGGTCAGTCGAGCAAAGGCCGGTGAGGAAAAAAGTACCGACCCCTGCAACCGCTCGGATTGCCAAGGGTAAGCCCCCCCCCCCCCCCCCCCCCCCACGACAAGGTCCTGGCCCACCTAGGGGGCTAGGGGGGGAACTAAAATATTATTGCAATAAATAAATATTGTACTTTTTTACAAGCAATAGAAAAAACTCTTTTAAAGAGACAGAAATATTGTGTGGCGTGAAATGCCGCACAATTATGTCGTTTTAGAACGCAATGAATTTTGGATTAAAAAACTTAAATGTCTTAATAAAAATTATTTGTCTAATATTTTAAAGAATTTTTGTCTTTAAACTATGATTTTATATACGTAAATGAAATGAAATGTTGTCAATTTATTGAAGCTTCCATAGACAAACTGTAATTGTTTAGTTAGGCTGTGATATTGCTAAGTAATTATCGAGTGCGATCGCGGAGAAGGAAGAAATTCGTTTAACTTTGTGACCGAATATATGCCGATACTAATAAGTAAGTATTATTGCAAAAATTAAACAAGGAATATGTGTGAACATGGATTACTAAAAAAGTCATATTGATTGTGCGAGCGAGTTGGCAATACATACAATTGTACACAAGCGACAGAGACAAACGATACTCGTTAACTGAAATTCTTCTTACTTGACAATCGCATATTATTACAGTTGTCAAAACATCTTTAATACCTCCATATATTTTATACTCCTATATTGCTAGTCCCCGTAAGTGGCAGCGTTGCCGAGCAAGAGAGATATTTTCTCTCACTCGTTGATACTTGACGAGTTGGCGTGGGAGAAGCCCTCATCTCTCGCAGGTTATAAGATACTTTATAAGGTAGTTCTCGGACAACGTTCGAAGTCTTCATGGGGGAGACAGACATATATATGTCTGCACCGTTCGTCGTCATCTTTTTCAAGACCCCTACTAGTAATATAGGAGTATTAAGTATATGAATCTTTGTTTTGGAGCGGACAGATGCAACAGCTCAATAAAACAGTAGTTAATCTATTTCCGGTTACAGTTATCCCAAAAAGATTAAATATATAGAATATATGCAGAGGGCATTGGGAAAATTTTCCTACAAAAATATTGATACTGATAGCCGTAATCGGGATGGCCATGGCGTAGCTAATTAGCCTTGTAGGTATAATTGACGATGGACTGAGCGATTTTGTACCACGTGGTTCTAAATATTACATTACGGATTCTTTCGTCTTGCCCGATCTTTGACAGTTGAAAATCTTTGAGTTATCCTAACCTCAAAATTCAACGTCAATGTCAACATAAAAATTGTGTATTATAGTGCTACAAGAATCTTTTGGCGCATGGCGAAAATCGGAATGAACGCCTCTATCTTGTAAAACGTCACATATTGACAGACAAATAATGTTAGGTTTGCTATTACATTGTTGTGGAAATTTTGTGTCTTTATTTCAATGGACCTATGTATACAACGCCAAAATTTATAAAAAAATTGTCGTCAGATGTGGTGCTAAACGTGAAGGAGTTTTAATGATAGAATGACAATCTATTGTCTCAATGATAGAGTAACATTCATTTGAAAGACTAAATGAGGGAATTGGGAGCCACTTCCCTAAAAGAAAGGACATTTAATTTAACTGGTAACTCTTATTTTGCCGAATTACCTTTTAGCACTATAATATCGGTAATAGATAGTCTCGAATCAAACAGGAGTGATCTATTAATATTTTACGCCTCAGACTGTGACTAAACATAAGATGAACGCCACGTTTACAACAATTTGTGATAAGTTAAAAAAATAATTTTAAAATAAAAGGGAAAGATTTTGAATGAACTAACTGCTTACACGTAAAAAATAATCCCTTCCATTTTCTTCGCAAGTCTAGAGGTATTTTTACACATCGAGACGACACAAGATGGTATTAATTTAAATTTAATATACTTATGTAACGCATTTCGTGTCAAAATAATAACTACTTGTTGAAGTAAACTGGTCTTTAAGCGTATGTTAGGTAGGTATAGTTTCGCTTGGTTTTTTTTTTTCAGTCTGTCTAGCTAAATTCCAGCTGACAGTGTCCAGTGATATTTCAGATCAGTGAATGAAATCCAAAAATAAAACTTGGATTATTTTACGTAGAATTAGGTAGGCATTTATTTTTAAATGAAAGCGTATGTTCGAATTGTTGTGTGGCTTAGTAAAGCGTTGTTAGAAAACACTAGAAATTATTTGTTATATGACCTACGTGTATACAAGACGCCTAACATATTTTTACTCGCATTTGTGATGTTACGAATTGTTTTGAGAATTATCAAGGTTGTTAAATTTTAAATAATGGATTTATCATTTTTACAACTGTCCAATGCGGTCTAAATTGCTGATTGGAAAAACATAATAACTTCTAAAAAGTTTTGTAAATTATTTAATTAATCTTGGAGAAATAAAATGAAACGTGTTTCCTTATACACCAGAAAACATAAAATAATTAATATTTTGGATTTATTAATTTACAAATAAATGGGTACTAAAATTTTAATTTCAAAATCAATTAATTTTAAAAATGCTATAGCAACAATAGTTAAATATATGCTAGCTATTTTTAAGCAATTTTAGCTGCATAAATTAATGCCACAGAACAAACTTGATTGTTTGATGGTGTACGTAGAAGTATTTATGTAAACCAGTTGCTAAAAATTATATAAAACCTTTGTGATTACTTGTCATTGTATTCTTAAAATTAAATGTAAAATTTATTGAAATCGAGACAATAATCGTATGACTGTTCGAATAATGGAGAAGTATTTTGCCAAATTAATGTATTAGAATTTCGAAGATATCATATTTAGAATTTTAATCTACCAATATTTATTGATGTCCCATTAAATTTTGCTCATGTTTATATTGAGATTCTACTTAGTAGACATGCGGTAGATTTGGGTAGATGGAAATTTTTCTAGTGTTAGTTCGAGTCAAAAACTTGAGACAATAAATTAAAAAATGTGTATTTCTATATTTATATAGTATGTAAGCTTAAAGAAAATCGGAGCCTTTTTGTGATTACTAGATACTACATATTCAACATCAGTGATTCATAAATGTGATTTTTTGTTGTGTTTTAACTTCGTATAATTGTGTAACGATGCAAAGAAAGATTAAAAATGGGTGGACAGAGTTTAATTTGCGTTAAAATTAATAAATTAAGAATCTTAAGGAAAATTTAACTTTGCAGACTGACTTGCTGTGAATGATGGACGTGAGAGCCTTGGGTACTTACCCAATCATTGTTTGACGACATTCTGTGTCCACTCTTTTAAGCATTCTTATTATTATTTAATTACAATAAGATAGCATCGGTTTCTGATGCATTTCTGATTAATTGTTAAATGTGGTTGTTTTATGTAATTGTTTTTTTAATAAATATTTAATAGACAAAAAGTAAATAAATAAAGGCTTGTGAAAAAAAAAACAACTTATTTGAAATACTTCTGATTTATTGGTTTAGATCAAATTCATATTATTTAAGACGGATATTTGATACTATTTGTAGGAATATTTAAAAAAAAAATCGTGTTGATTAATTTTACTTCCATCAGAGGCTCTAGTATGAGTTTACGATACTACACTAATTCTACACTCGCTAGCGAGAACGTAAAAATTTAGTATGGAAAATCGTGAACTGTCAATGTCAAATTATCAATTTTCCATATAAATGTTTTACGCTCTCGCTAGCGAGTGTAGTATCGTAAACTCATGCTAGAGCCACAGTTCCATAGGGCACCTCAATGTACCCACTAAAACAAGTCTTCGTGAAGTTATTTTTAATATCTGTCTAGCTAATTTTCACTCGTAATAGGGAATATGCACAATATTTTCATACGATAGGTTATATCGTTATATAACCGTAAAAAATATTCAGCGCAAAACTTTTCTTTCACTTTTTAATAATTATTTTCTTAACGAAAAAGAAATAATATTAAAAAATATTTTCAAAGACTAATTGTAAAGCAATAATGTCCATATAAAATATTTAAGCCTTTTTTGAATTAGACGCATATTCCCTATTTCTAGTAATTCTGATATCTATTGTTAGCATTGTTAGTGTCGAAATTTGAGTTCTTTCAAGGAAATTGAGTATAATACTTATATATTTTTATTTTAATACTCATATTTTAATATTGTACTGCAACATGTAAATAAAAACAGCGAAACGTTTTGTTTCCATTCATCCGATTTCGCTAATTAAATTTGCTTCCGTAAACACGGCTCCAGTGTTCAATGTGCGGAACTTTTGGTTGTTTTAAAAGGTTTTTTTTAAAAAATGGTTCCGCTCGCCATACTTTTGTCATTTATTTTATTTGTTATAGGACAATGAGTGTAAAGCGGTATTAGTTGGGTGAACTTGAATTTAAAGGTGTCTAACACAAAAACTTTAATAGATAAATGAGATAAACACTTAAAAGTTTGCCCATTAATGTGGAGATTTATAGTATTATTTTATTTTATAATAGTAAGTAGGTACTTTGGACTATGTTTCAATATATGATCGTAATACAGACATAAAATAAATTTATAATCACTATTCGAACTTTTTAATGAAGTCTTTAATGAAAATAAAAAAAGTTAAGCGTTTATTTCAATAGAAAAACACATTAAGTAAAGAAAAATATATGCCATTTTTTTTTTATAAAAATGGATATGTGACACGAAGCTTGATATGATAACTGTGACGAAAAAAGACCATTTGCTTTAAGTATTTTAGGTCATAATTAGCGCCTCGTTGTTAAATTAAATGTGTACAGATTTTCCTGCAGCGCAAATAAAACTGTCGAGAATTTCATTGGTGAACTTGATATTTTATTAGTGATAAATAAATATTCCAATCAAATGAGTAGGTTTTTAGTTACGAGACTTTCCTATTTATTTTGTCTGACAGAAGGTAGGTATAATTAAATTTAATTAGGTATACTTACGTGTGTAATTTTCAGCTTTCAGCTAATAATTATGTAAATAGAGTATAAGTGTGTTAATGTATCGTTGTGAATAAAAATTGCGATTTAAACGTATGCATTTATTTTTGCCCTCCTATTACGCTAAATAGTTTATGTACCTCTTACACGGTTACCTTTTCGAGTTAATTTATTCGTTACCTAAGATTCCTGCGAAAGGGGTGTGTAGTACAAACCTCAAACTTATCCTGTTAAGACATATCGTAAAGAAAATGCATTGGTAAAAAAAAGAAGAAAGTAAGAAAGAAACATAATACATATTTGCATAAACATGACATACAAAGAAAGAGAATGACAAAAAAAATGACATCAGTTATATATTATTATATATTATATAATTAATTAATTAATTATACATATATAAATTTTGAATACATACAAATTTCCCATGTAAATGAAAATTGAGTTCATTTGAGTGTGCGCTAAGGCAGCAAAAAATGTATTTGGCTCAACATAAGCTGATATGCCAGTCCTAGTGGAAAAAATCATGTGTCCTTAATAATTTATTATTTTTAAAAAACATTGCGCACCAATCCCTGATTAAACTGGTACAAAACAAAACTACTTGGCTCAAGAAAAATTCACTTTTTTGCCTCTAAATTGATAATTTAGCTGTTTTTGAAAGCAGATTTGAACTTGAGATCACGAAGGGATAAAGTGTAGGGGGTGATCACCTATAAGGGTGATAAGTAAGACTTACAGTAAGACTTGTGCCGTGTGAAATATATAAGTTTTCACTGTAACCTTTGTACTTGTATGTTTAAATAGTAGAATGTAGGTTTTCTCGGCCGGTATCCATATGAATGTTGGAAGAATTTCCAACAGATCCCGGAAGCCTACAACTCATACTTTGTATGTTTGTTTGGTTTAAGACAGGAAATATTATCACAACAGGAGTAAAATGATCACATCTTTAAAAAAAATTAAGCTCGCCAGGCTAAAAAGATGCTATAGTTTTAGCTGACGAAAAAACTGCTGTAATAACTGTAGACATGCAGAGTGTAGACACTCAGGAAAACCGCTATACAAGATAGCCCAGCGTCATCACAATGACACAATATTGTTTTTTTTTTATTATTATTATTTTTGTGTAATTTTGTATTTTTTTGTGTATTTTGTGTACTTATCTTTGTGTAATTTGTTTTAATAATAAAAAATATTTAAGATAGTTTTTTTTTAAATTCCTTCGCAAGCAAAAACACTTACGTAATCAAAACTTGCAATTAAAATATCTTATGTGCACATTTACTTACAAAATCCGCTGTATATTGAAAAATAATAAAAATAATAATTGGATTCATCTTTTCACTAATTTCTTCTTGAATTGTTTACATTAATACATAAAATAAAATTATTCAGTATTAAGATTTCTTTTGCACTTTTCTTGAAATCTGCATATAAGATATTTTAAATTTGCAACGACGATATCGAAAAACACTGAATTGTTATGGACTGACCTTAAAAAAGGTCGTTACATAAAAATTCTGAAAGGGATATTACAATTTAAAATTTGACTCTGGTCAACCTGCGGTCAGCTTGTATGCGTGTCCTTCTTTATTGGGATTGGGAAAGTAAATATAAAAATATTAAGTGCGATAATGGCAACTCCTGCTTAAACTTTTATTGTTTTTGACAAAACTGTTTTTACTAAAGACGATAAATATACTATATTATTTTTAGTATGTATTGTTTGGTTTAATAAAAAAAAAAAAATCTTACTGACAAATCGTCATGACATCCATGCGAATGTCAATGTCATGGCAAGTTCAAATAAAAATGGGTTGTATAGTAGTACTATTCATAGAATGACCGTACTATAATAGTACGGTCATTCTATGAATGCGTTTTTGACATTTCTTTATGTCCATCCATTGCATAAAGTTCATTTCCGAATAAACGATACAGAAAATGTATGGAATTGACACCTGTCAGAACAGCACCTTTATAATGGCCGGAGTATAGAAGACCAAAGATAATTGCAAAGATGTTGTATTAGTCTGTACCTATAGATGGATCACAAAATGCAGCAATATTTTATTCTTTCTAACACCTTCAAATTGTCATAAGATTGAAAGAGACATACATATATAATCTGTCGGGTCGAAGTTGAGTGAATGTCTCCATTTTGACTATACAATGCAAGCTAAAGTTATAGCGTATAATAGTGCTGTGCATTTTTATTGATAACTAGATATCGTTGATATAGATTTTAAATATATGACGGATAAAAAGTATGGCTAAATGCGTTTCGGTGTACTGTTTGGTTATTCAATATAAATAAAATGTAGGTGCGTACTGGTACTCGCCGCATTGCTAATCGGTTGTATGAGATTGTATGCAACCTCTCGCATTTATTTCACCAAAATATTTCAAAAGAATAGTTATTTTTTGAGTAGAAATATTTAGAATCCATCCTTAAGGGGTAGAACGGGAGTAGGATTTTATTACGAGAGAAAAAAAACTCGATAATCTTAAAGTTTTATTTTTAGAAACGATATCACAGATTCATTTTAATCTGTGATATCGTTCATCTGTGATTCGTCAACATTTTAATTTAAAGACTTGCAGTTAATGTTGACGCTTGAGTATCCACGTATTTATTAGTAAGTTTTCTTTCTCTGGGTAATTTCTGAAAAGAAATAGTTTTTGGTTATTAATGATTCAAAAGATTTTCATAATTTTCATAGATTGAAGCATAACTTCTTTATAACTTATAGATATTACTTACTGGTTTACACGATGGTGGTAATTTTGGGAATATTTTCGGCACTGCATACGAGTGTAGAATTTTACGCTGATATCCTTGGCGAAAGCAAGAATCTTCAAAGTTCATCGAGCATATTCTTGTATATTGCGAAGCTCTCCAATCGTCGGCTTTTCTTACATTTTTTGTCCACGTTTTTTTTTTAAATCGATGTCGGAGGAAATCTGTTATAAATTGATAAAAATTACTTTCAACCTGCAGTTAATGCTAGAAATTGTCAACACTCTACTAAAAATAAATTAGTTATCGATATCGATAAACTTATCAAGATCAGACTACAGCACTATAAAGCAAGACAAATGTCAAATATTCCGATTAACTTTGGTTTTTGTAAATTTTAGTTATAAACACCAGCCCCGGATCTTCGATTTTTTTTAGGCGGGGCAAAAACTGAAAAATGCCGCCCCCGTGCAGTTATATTTATTTACCTTTATCATCTTTATAATTTCAGCTATCAGATGTCCACTAATTGATTAAAGTTGAAGGGATGGTGTCTGATAATTGAATGCTAAAAATGTGTCTATATTTCGCTAGTCAAAGGACACTTTCTAAAATGTAGATAAAAGCTAAAGATTTATGGGCTATGGGCGAAGGACGAACATGTGCACGTAGCCATTGTTCCTCTGATTCTACGCTTGGAGTTGGAGGTCATATAACACAAGTACTAAAGTCGGAGTGCGTTTCACTCTGCGATTTCGCCGCGCCCGGCCCCTGGGTATCGGCAAGTATCGGTCGAGTTGATATAGCCACACACAGTAAAACAAGAGTGATATTTCTGCACTTGTAGGTCCCTACCATTATTTATTCTGTAGTCAAAGTTAAGTAAATGATGAGTTGTCCATTCGTCTGTAAAGTGTGAATTTGGCCGCACTTTAAACTTGCCGCCCGGGGCATAGGCCCCGGCTTGCCCCCCCCCCTAGATCCGGCCCTGATAAACACCAGCTTTTCTTTAAATAAATCAACCTTAGAGTTGTGTATGCATGTACAATGATTCATTTTTAGTAAATAATTATAAAAATTTGTTTACAAAACACCAAAATTAATGAGTGCGAGCTGTGCGACTTACCGGTGAAATGATATGTTTCCATTATTCTCCTTCAAAACACCCACTCTACTTGGACAAACGGGAACAGTACAAGCCATTCTTGGCAAGCAACAGATTTATGAAATCACACTTTCAGATTTTTAAGTATTTTAAATCACATAAAGCTAAACGCGCTTGTTAACCAGCATGATATAAACAAATATGACGTTGCCTCTTTTATGGCGCGCAGCGTTTTAAGACGTCATATTCGGCTATTGTTATCTCTTTTTAACATACGACATGCAGCCATTAGAAAGACGGGTATCGAGTATCGAAGGAATCTTCAATTTTTATTGTTCCATCTATACACTAATACAATTATCTTTGGATAATTGTATTAGTAATACAACATCTTTGAGGTAGACAATATAATCATATATAATAATGAGGTAGACCGTAGATGGTAGATGAGTGACATAGCACAGTTTTACAATACATACAGTTGTGAAACGAATGTACTTGCGTAGAGCAACGATGGGTATGTGGCGGGGAAGCGGGCGGCGCGGGCCGCGTTTGGCAAACTCGCTACAGTTTGCATTTTCTTTTATGGAGGGCTGACGCGTGCGTGTTTTCTACGTATTTAATTTATTTAAAAAATATATTATTATGGTTCTGTGTACGGATGCACCTCAACAGGAAAATATAACAAGGATTTAAGATTTCATAGATTTCCCCGTGATGCGAGGTAAGTTTTCCTATAAATAAGTATATAGTTAGAATAAATATATATTTTCGTTAAGAAGACTGTAAGTCTCGATTAAGAACAACTCTGTCTGTAAACTAAGTAGGTAGGTATATAAACTATAAGAGACTGTTCGGACTGTTTGTTTCGGAATAAATAAATAATTAATAATGAAGTTACTGAAGTCTATTAATGGAGTAATATCGTCTAGCACTATTATTTATTTTGTACTAATTAAAACCTTTGTTCATAAAATTATTAAAGGGGTTCGAACTTTTTTGTATGGGAGCTGGCATATCGTTCATATGCCAGCGTCCATTTTGATTTTTTTTCGAAATCGAAGCGAGATCCTTTGACATAATATAACGATTCATTTCGAATAAACAGCAATAATAATAATCAACCTGGGAACGATTATTTGGATACAATCTGACGCCTATGGACACGTAATAAGTATTTTTAATGATTGTCATTGTACTCATATATCGATTTTTACCTCCACATATCTCGGTAACGTGACACTTACCGTTACTTTTTACTTATGGGTACAATGTTACTTGACATTTTTTTGTTCGTCTATGTGTCCTCTAATTTGCGCAGCAATTTTGAAAAAAAAAAAAATGGAAACGGCGCAGCGGGTCGATATGCCAGTTCGGTTCATGGTCTTTTGATTTATGGCTAGAGAAAAACTTAAGAAGTTTTGTGACTTATGTACAAAAGTTGTCGCGAAACGCGCGCGCGGGAAGTGGTGATGCGCACTCGCCCGTATACGCACGTACCTCACAAACTCACAACGTGCTCTCCAACGCTTCGTCACTTCATGATGCTTCTATGTGTTAGTGCGCGTTTATGTGTTATTGTTAATTTTTGTTAAAATATTTATAGTTTTTTGATTCTTTTTGTTACGTTTTCATTTTTTTATTAGATACTTTCACGTGTTTATTAGTAATTTGTTGTTATTAGTTATAGACAATTACTACGTGTGTGATATAATATTCATACTTCATATTCTTCATATAATATTATTATAGAATAAACCAGTAATGGTACTAATAATAGCAAACAATATAAAAATAAATTTTCTTTTGAATTATTTTGTATTGCATATTGTATATTTTCTATGTGTATATTTTGTAAGTGCAGGTGCATACTATGTAAATAAATAATTACATAATAATAATCACATTTATTTTATTTTCCATTTTGTACCAACCCTAGCGTATTTGCTTGTGACAGCGTAAGTACTTGCACGGGCGGCGGCATCGCAAAACTACAAAGGCGTTGCCCAACTGTTAGTATTGTAAAACTGTGGACATAGTGATGAGTGAAGTCTCGCCTAGAGTATAAATGTTCTGTGGAGTGAAGTGAGTGAGTGGGTGAAATAAATAAACAAACGTTGGTTATTGTTTGTTGTGAACATAATTTACTGTTAAAAGAACTAAAGAAAAAGAATAAGTTAGTTATTTTAATTAAAACTCATGAACCATAGCCGCCACTTGTCGCAAAGTAAATGGACAAAATGTTTTCTTTTAACCCCGAAAAAATTGAGGACAATATTTGTAAGAATCATTCTGCTAGATCAGAACGAGGTAAGAATTAAAATATAATGTGCCTACAGAAATAAAGCATTTCAGTAAGTATCTACTGTTTAAAAAATCAATTTCTATTTTTTTTTAAATCTTAACTTGAAAAACATTCTGAAGTGTATAAACTTTCTCCTTATATCTTCAGAGATTTACCGAGTAAGTCCAACTAAATTAACTAGAAAGAAATTGGAGGATCTCTACTTCTCTTTGTTAGACAATAACTTGGAATTGAAGCGTACTGTGAATAGTCAAAATGAGAAAATTAAAGTTATGTCAACAAAATTATTGAGGCTAATGGAAACCAGGAAGATTCTATCCAGTAAGGATCAGAAAGAGTGTTGTGCGGCCGCCACAGCCGTTCTTATTGAACAAAAAACCGAGTAAGTATTTTAAATTCTTATTTGGCAAGAGCATTAAAAATCCATACACAGTTATTTCATGATAATCATCATCTCAGCTGTAGAATTTCCACTGCTGGACATTGGTCTCGCCCATAATTTTCAAGAGGACCGGTCAGAAGCAGCCTCGATTCATCGTCAACCTGTAGCCGTTATCAGTTGTTTACATCTTATGCTGTGCATGCCGGTCTGTGACCCCCACTCGAGAATCTACCCATCTCAGCGGCCTTCAGCTGCTCTCACTATGTGTCCTGCCCACTGGCAGTTCAACTTACTGATCCGTCAGGTTATGTCTTCATTCATTCATCTACAGATCTCCTTATTGATCTCGCAGTGTAACTCCAGAGCATAGACCTTTCCATAGGTTGTTAAGCAACATTGACCTTTCTTACTAACCCCATAGTTAGGGACCACGTTTCGTATGTATATTTATTTATACTTATATCTTATTATAAACTTACTCCCATATGTAAAGGATGCCAGAGCCCATTTGCTATCCCCTTCCTAGTCTCTTATCCTTAATCCTACTACGGTCTGCAGCACACTTGTAGCACTGTAGCATTGTTATAGATAGACAGTGGTTGAACTTGTCAAGTCAAGTGGAACTTCAGCCTGAACAATGACCATTCAGCAGTCGATGAACAATGAAAAAAACTAGAGAAGCGCTTCATACAGATGCAGTTTTTTGTGCAAATTATGCACACAAACTTTCCACGTTTATATCTATTTCCTTCAGTGAAAGTTGCTTCAGAATCTGTCGAGTGTTTTCTAAGAAGTTTGTGGAGAAACGGACAGAAGCAAAGAGCGAATTTATTTTATGATAATGTGTAGATGTAGAAGTTTTTATAAGTGGATTTATTCTCTTATAAAAATAAATATACCTTGTGTTATAATTTCAGAAATGAAGATCTAAGACACAAAAATTTGAGACTGTCAGAAAGGATTCGTACACTGAACATGAGGTTATGTTCTGCAAAGCAATTCTTGAAAACCAGTCCGCAATCTGTATCTAAGGTTGGAAGATGCCGTACAGCTCCAATACACTCTGTCAAGTTAGTATGCATTTCCTAATTTTAAGCTATTAAAGAAATGAAATGAAATGAATACCAAAATGATTGAATTCATTATTCATTGACTTCTAAATCAATCAACACATTTAGATATATGGGTTTTCATTATGGAATGAGCGATAAAAAAAATTGCACCCATTCAAAGCTGGGGGCAGGTCGCTTGTAGTTTTTTTAAATTTTTTTATGTTATGTCAACAGACAGGCTGACGGTCCACTTGATGGTAGGTGGCTACCGTCGCCTATAACACAAGCAACGCTACAGGTGCTGCAAGTGCGCTGCCGACTACAGTAGGATTAAGGATAAGGGATTAGGAGGGGACTTCTTCTGAAAATGAACTTCTGAAAGTGTCAGAAGAAGTTTCTGAAATTGTGAAACTTCTGAAATTGTTTTTTTTTATTTTGTAAAGATACAAAGGATTTAAAAATACAGTTTGCCATTTTATTAATTTCAGAATATCATCATCAACGAACATTTTAAATGCAAAGAATAATAATAGTTTGAATGAAAGAATACTAAATGAAACGAATTCAAGGTATTGTTAATGGTTATTCAAAGATTTTCAGCCATTTGTTTTAAATCTTAAATTATATTATGTACTAAATCTTAAAAATATATATAGACTGATCAATGCAAATGGGTCAGTGAGGGTAAATCTCAAATGATAAGAGATGCGAAAATGTGTTCTTAGCAACTAAGGCTTCGATTTTTGAAAAAATTACGGTGAAATCTCTGTAAAAAATCACAATTATTTTACGGTGAAATCTCTGTAAAAAATCACAATTATTTTATTATCATAGTGTATGTTAAAAGGAATGAATTTTGCCATGGGACCTTGTATAAAAAGTATAAACAGTAAACAGAAATATCTATAATTTTAATAATTGACAAAATGTTAATATCATATCAGTTCATTATAATTTATTTATTTATTTACACATTCACTCAAAATCCACAGCTCTCAATTAATTCTGAATTAATTATTTGGAAAGATAATGGTGAAAGGTTGTATAAAATAATCTTAGTGTGACAATAAATGCAAAATTAAAAAAAAAAAATTATAGCATTTACAGTTCTATATACATATCTTATTTAAATAAGACTTATTTCTTAAGTTATCTACTAATAGTTTCCGCTTCTTGACCGCTAACTTATCACAGTATTAACCATAGCTTATTTCCACATTTACAGGAATGTCTCCACAAGAACAGTTGAAACGGAAATTAGTGAGAAGTAAGTTTTAAATTATTAAAATTTTATTGGCAAAATTGAAACAAAGTAATATTGAATATTGCTTTATCATAATGTTGGATTATCAAGAAAAGCATGAGACACGACAATTGTCTTCAGGGAAAACAAGTTAAAATTAGAATCTATTCTCAAATCATTGCCTTGCCTTTTCGTTATCAAATCTGCAGCGCTATTGAATCCCCTTGAATGTTGCTTGTGTTTATATGCAAAGGTCTCTACTACCAAGTGAAAAACACTGCTGAAGAACACTCTCAAAGTACTACAAAATCTTTCTGTTAACATGAAACTAATTTCTTCAGGGAAATATTACAATTATGTGACGAGAATAGATGTAAAGTTGTCAAAGAAGAGCTCGAGCAAAGAATCGTCCTCTTGCAGGAGGTGAACTAACTTTGTTTTTAAATGTGGTATTATAAGACGATTTTGATGTGGTCTGTCTTTACGTAAATTCTGATCGTCAAAATAGTGGGCTCAACCCACTACTGAGACGGAAAAGTATCAAAGTAACCGAACTATTGATACCAGGCGAATTCAATTGGATAGGTATTAATAAAATAATTACTTCGCTTCCTCAAATAAATAAAAGAACCTTGCCAATGTAAACTTTTCATCATCATCGTCATCATCTCAGCTGTAGCACGTCCACTGCTGGATAAAGCTTCATCCCCTTAAGAACCTATCAGAAGGAGCCTGGATCCACTGTCCGTGGCCTCCACTCGAGAACCTTCCGGCCCCAGCGGCCATTGGCTCTCGGTACTGTGAGTCCTGCCCACTGCCACTTCAACTTACTAATCCTCCGGTTTATGTCGGTAACTTTCGTTGGTCTATGAATCTGCTCATTCCTGATACGATCTCGCAGTGTAACCTCGAGCATAGCCCTCTCCATAGCTCGTTGAGCGACGTTGAGATTTCTTACGAGGCATATGTCATCACTAGCAACACACATTGGTCGAAAACTTTTCTTTTAAGACACTGAAGAATTTTGGACGAGATGTCTTAGAGCTTCCCGAACGCTGCCCATCCGAGCTGGATTCGTCGATTGACCTCCTTCTCGAAGTTGGCTTTACCTAATCTGACTCTTTGTCCCAAGTACATGTACTCGTCAACAATTTCGAGAGTTGAATTTCGTACTGTTACTGGGGTGGGCGTTATTCCTTCTTTATTCCAATAGTTTTTATTTGCTCTAACAAATGTTACAATCCAATCCCGATCTATTCGTAATGTAACCTTGTTTCTCTTCAGGTGAAATTATTCTTAATACCTCAGTGTCATATAAAAAGAGTGCTAAGATCATCCAAGATAAAATATTTCAACACTGCGTCATATATATTTTTGAATTGATATTAAAAAAAGAAAAAAAAAAATAGCGCTCAACCCGAAAAAAAATATGTAAATTCGCAGGACAACCTACCAGGTCGTAGTAATTCTATATTATCGATGGATCTATTTCGACAACAAAAATGAATTTGAAATAGTCTTGACCCTCCTTAGACGAATTGAATTTACGTTGACGATCACATTAAAATTATTTGAGCTGCAATATTGCTGTACACTTAATAATATCTGCACAAGTAAATTGTTTTCACATTTTTATTTTTGCACGTTTTTGAAATTTTTTCGTTTAGAATTAGTATATTTATTATTATTTAAAAATCTATTTAGGCTTATCTAGTTTGAAAAACTATGAATTTTTAAAGTGTTGCCATTATTATCGGCACGCATCTCACAGTTTATCGGCACGCGTTGTATAATGTACCTACTTGCACTTTTTCCTACTATCACAATCTTAGTGGAGGATTGTTGTAGAAAAACGAATATTTTAATTGTTAGTAATACTCTGAGGTTTTCCACTTATAAAATCACCAAAAAACCTTATAGAATTAATGTAGCGTAAAGGATCAAATATTTATTTGGGTTTTTTTAAACCTTGTTTGAGTATAATGAACAATATACTATGGCCCACTCCAATTATTTCTAATTTTTTAGCCTTATGATTTTAGTCGGAGACGTCATTGTACATTAGTTGAACGCGAAATCATTGTTTTAGTTAAATGTTGTACTGGTTTTAATGAGAACCGTCACAAGAACTGTCGTTTCAGTGTCAATTAAAGCAGTTTCTCGCGAGTACACGCTTAATTGAAATTAGATATCAAGTAATACAATAAAATAAGTAAATCTCTCTAGTTACTCTTTCCCGCTTCCGCTGTTCGTATCTCTCTGTCTCTGTTTCTCCGCTAACTTCTTCTGAACTACCCACAGATTTTTATAGGTTTTCACTAATGCAAAGAGCAATAAACGAGGAAGGCTCATGTATACAATTTGTGCGAATCCGCCCCCGACGGGCGGGTATATGTGTCTGTATACAAATAGAGAGATAGAGATAGATGTGTAAATCATGTATCATATTTATTTTTATAATATTTAATGACTAAATTGGTGGCTTACGAGTGGGTTTAAAATAAATTGAGTTCGAATTTAATTTGTATTCGTATTGCGCGTTGGATCTTCATTTTTAGATAGTTGGTGCCCCCGGCTTCGCCCGCGTGGAATATTTAGCCTATGTCCACCCTGAAATTCTATTCTAACTCTTCGTGAAGGAATTTTTTAAATCGGATGAGTAATTTCTAAGATTACCTCCTACATACAAACAAACATACAAACTTTATAATATCAATATGAATTATGCGTGATCAGGGGTTCTGGTTTGTGGTATTTCTTTTTTAATTGCCTTACGGGAGACCATTACTTATGTTAATTGTTTTAAAGAAAATGAACGTAATGCAAATGGAACATTCAAATAAAGTGTTCCAACTGAAGAGTGGGATAGAAGAGTTGAAATTGGCTCGTGCAGACGCCGAGCGATGTATGCGGAAGTTCGAACGAGACGCGGAGACGTTAGCTACGCAATACAGAAACGCTGCCACACAATGTGGTAAGACAATACTTTTCTTTTTACTTAAAGGTCCGGCAGGCAGGCTGACGGTAAACGGATACAGTTTACTATAAAGACAAACAACGCCATGGATCAGACAGGCTCTTGATGGTACGTGGCTGCCGACCATAGTAGGTTTAAGAATAAGGAATTAGGAAGGAATGGCATCCCTTGCTCACTCACCGAAACACAGCAGCACATATACTGTTAAGGGGGTGGTTACTGCCGCCAGATGGACTGCCGAAATGACTGCGAAACGCAGTGCCACTATTAATCGAGTGCTGCAAGTGCGCTGCTGACATTAGTAGTTAAAGGATAAGAGATTAGAAGAGAAAGTGAAATGTGATTTGACATTCCTTACTCACTTACCGTGACACAACAGCACACTTGCTGAATTGGGTGGTTGCTGCAGCCAGTCGAGGATTGTTAGAGCCTATTTTTCCTCCTTATCAAGTACTGTATCAAATGCGCAAAAACATTTGCAACGCTTTTGGCGTTGCTTATGTTAATTAGACGACCGTAGCCGTCTATCGTCAACTAGATCTTCAGCCTGCCTACCGGCCTCTACATAAAAAAATTTAGAACAATGTAGCGATGCTCCTTAATGACAAACTGTTTGGTATTGGTGAATTTGTATAACAGAAGTGTTAAATTATTTGCGGCTTAGATTATCACGGGGAAAACAAATGTCCATAACTGGAGACATCTATGAGCTAATAATTTATGCGTGATCACGTCACATATGTTATATAGCTTTGCTGGCCATAGACCTCATCTCTGTATTAGGAGGTAGAGGCTACAACTCTCCTTCGGCCAAGGCTATTTTTGCTCTACTGTCAGTTGAACATATCCGTTCCGGCAGACAGAGCATAATTAGCTCTGACAGATCGCCCGGAACGGGTATGATGAAATTTTGTCCAGGTCAAATTATGCTCAAATGGAGTGCTGGAATGGCGTGTATCCGCGGTTAGAGCAAAATTAGCCTTGGCCGAAAGAGTACTTCAGTAAACGCAATTTTCCTCCGCGACGTTAGAGCAAATGAATAACATTTCTATGAAATTGGAAAGACTCAGGTTCAAGCTTACCAGGGATCAATACTGGATTTCACTTTTATGCGTTCGATCGTTCGTCGATAATAATAATTGGTTAATTAAAATTTCAGATGAATTATCAATGCAACTGTCGATCGAAAGGAAGAAGGTTGTCGAACTGGAGACCGAATTGAAGCTGATTCAAATGTCGGAACCAAGAAAAATTCTGGAACCACACGAGAGTACTTACGTGAGTGTAATTTTATTACTTAACTAACGCTCTACCCTTTCTGGTGGCTACGCGAACGCAGGTGATACCATACATCTTTTGATACAGTTAGTTTGTGTAAAATATCAAATAAAACCATACTATAAAGCGGGCGAAACCCTGCACACTCAGACCAGAGCTAACCTTGAAAATTTAATTGGTCAGTGGTGCCCTCTGTTGATGAAAAAATTTTAAATGATCAAATTTAACATTGACCGTTTCCAGGGAAACATAGGGTAAAATAGCTCCTTAGAAATTTTATAGCTATTTTGTTTTAGTTGCAGTCGCCTTTAAAGGACTCCAATGATTCAAGATATTCGAACGATTCCGGCTATACTGATGAAAAAAGTCCAGGAGTAACTAAAGTGAATTATTTATTTATTCATATTATGCAGTAAATGAAATCCTTATCAGGTGTCAGTCAATTTTTATTTAATTTTCAGGACGTAATAGAAAATAAAAAACAATTTCTAGAAAAAATGGCCGAATTACAAACTGAATTAGACACTTTGAAGTTGTCCATAGTAAGTATTAAAAATTTACTAAAGTATGCTTACACTATTTTTGGATACATTGCTTATACATAGTTACATGCAAATTTTAAATGTTTTAGGATAATGAATTAATGAGTCAAGATAGAAAATCGCTTGATTTAAAAATTAAAGATATTTTAAATAGTGACGAAAATCATAAATTAAAATATTCAGAGGAATCATTCGAAATAAACAACGATGAGGTAATTTAGTTCTTGATTTTTTTTTTTTTTTTGTTTTTAAATTGATGGATTAGATAATTACAAGATTATCTCATTAGGTGATCAAGATAACTTATTAAAAAATTCCACCTACATTGTTTCGTTGTCATATGTCACTTTCAAAACGTCATTAATATTTCTAGATGAATGTGGATTTAGTTACGAACACTACAGTGGTAGATATTGTAAAAGCAGAAATTGATGATATTGAAAAATCAACTACAGGAAACAAAAGTAATAATACAGTTAACGGCGACTATAGAACGGGGACAGAATTATCTAAACCGAATGTTATACACGACGAGGAAAGTACCAATAATGTGGAATTGGATAATGAAAACAGCATTAATCGTAACATTAATGTAAATAAGTCGAATGAAATAGTTTTAAATCAGTCTTCAAATGATAAAATCAGTTGGAATACAAAACACAACAGTCAGATGACGGTTAAGAACAAGAAAGTTACTAAAAGTAAAAGTATAGACGATAAGAATAATAAGAGTGAAATGAGGGGGAGTAATGGAGCTAATTATAAGAGAGCAAGTGTGGATTTACCTTTAGTTTTTAACGTAACTAGTGTTAAACCTCAATCTGTTGCGATGGAAGTCAAATTTGATAATGAATTTAAAGTCACGGAAGAAAAAGAACTGGAATTTGGTAAGTTTGCTCCATTTGATGCTTATGTAGTTGTTTAAAACATTATTTTTAAATGGACCGAGTATGTACAAATAAAAAAAATATTAAAAGGTTATTCAAAAATTAAAATTAACAATAAAAAAACCCCTACGTATTAAAAAACCCCCCCTTATTAAGTACGAAACTACGAAGTGTCCATCCTAATTAAAACCTAGGTAATCAATGCGGATCAGACGCAGGCGGTTGGGCAGGAGAAAGCGGGCATATCAAGCCCATCTTAATGTCCTAGGGGACCTGCGCACAATGCTGGCTAGCTGTGTGTGCCTGCATAAGGTCCCCCCCGTCTGAGGATTGCCCTGGTGCCTCCGGGCAATCCCCCATTGGAGTTGCAGCCAGCAATGGCTAGGCTGCCCTGGGGCGGATCGGAGTTGTTGCCTCGCCAGAGCCCGGTCCATCCCTTTCGAAGGGAGTTTTAGTGGGTAGTGCCAGTGCCGCTATGACCTAGAGCATAGCGCGGAGCACTGGTGACCCCCACATACCCCTACCGCCTAGCCAGCGGAAATCTGTAAATGGAAAAAAAAGGCGATGATTCAGGCGTAGTTGAAATTTGTTACATAAGTTATAGACTTATCCTAACATATGGACACAATAATACGGCGGTAGCGTAAACGTTTTAATGACATAATTTAAATTTAGGTTTAAGAAACCTAACCTAAACTAAAGCCTTGAGGATTCTTCATGAATAAGGTCTGCGCAATGTGGGTGCCAAAACTGTGCAGCGAAGCGAGACATTTCGCACAAGCCGTAACGATTTATTGGAGTCAATTGTTGCTGGGGATGAAACTATGGTACTATATTTTGGAATTTTTAAGGAATATTGGTCATACACACAAAAGAACGCAATACTACGATGACAGGAAGCTATATGCTACCTTATCGAGCAATTGCGTGAAGCAATCAAGCAAAAACACGGGAGGAAAACAGCATAGGCGTGCGGTTTTTTCATGACAATGCGCCTACCCCCAATATAGCGATGAGCTTCTCTTGGGAGTCCACACTGCCAACATTTCATTCACCGCAACAGCTTCACACACATATCACGAGTAAAATTTAATATTTTAAAATTTTGCTTTAATTTAGTTTAGTTATTTTTTTCTATGTAAATAGTAGTTATATTTACATAGAAAATGTTTAATTATAGACTGGGGGTGGCCTTCTATATTTTTTAGGTATAAATGTCGTAAATAATGGGGTTAAAAACTGAAAGCTAATCGTAGGTGGCGCCACTGTTGAGTGATCCTAATCGCCGCCATATTGCGTTTTTGGTTCCCTGTATTTACCAACGAATTTACTACAAAAATGTATTCGACATAGAGTGTTAAGCAGTTAAAAGAACAGTTGAGGAAAAGAAAAGCATCTACTGCACATAACCTCGAATATTTAGTCTGCTCCCAATTTTTTCTTGGTAAATCCATTCTTGCTTTTATCCATTGTTTACTTCTTTTGAAATCTTTAGGGAATATATTGATTCCCGTCTTTTTGCAATCCAAAGCTGAATATAAGCGTCATGTTAATTAAATAAATTCAGTTCTTTTGTTTGTTTACAAAATTACTATGGAAAATGACAGCTACTTGTCAGATTTAGGGAACACCCAACAGTGCTGCCATCTGAAGTGAGCAAAAGTCAGTTTTTTACCCCATTGTTGACTGTCATAAAATATAGAGCGAACGCGTAGCCATATATTTTGACGTACGCCACGGATTGACATTTTTTTCGCACAAATATCATCGTGGTGTTTAGCATAATAGTATATGAATAGAGTTACTTATTCATTCGTAGATGCTGATTTAGACCGCAAAGATGAACAGCCCCTTTCGGCTCGAACTTACACGGTGTCACCTGACACGACTCGACAGGAGCTCTCGGATCTACCCTCGGAGAGAGACGGTAATAGGAATTATTGTAATAATTAAGATATTGGTATAAAGAAAGTTACTTACCTTTCTATATGTGTATCTATTTATATTATAAAATCTGTCCGCTTATGCTTCTCCGCTAATTTCTCCTAAAGTACCCAACGGATTTTAATATGGTTTCACTACTTGTAGTAATGTTGTATTCTGTGGTTTCACTAATGGAAAGAGCGATAAACAAGAAAGTTTTGTATATATAATGAGCAGAATTTATAAGAAAGACTTGATTCCAAGTATACGTGTCCCAAAAAAAAAGTACTCAGAAGAAGAAACGAAGAAGAAACACTTTTATCGATAAAAAAATGAAATTTCCTACTTTTTTCATATCTTAACTAATATCCAATAAGTCCAATAAAAAGCTAGTTTTTCTTTAGTTATTTGAAACTACATTATACCAGCAAACAAATTAAAAAAAAGATTCAATGCTCTATTTCTTCCACAATGATTTTGGCGATGAGTCAAGTGTGGACCATGTCAATTGAAATCATGCCACGAGTGTAGGTGTAGGGTAAGAATCTGGATAAAAAAATTAAAGGATCAAAAAAATTGTCATAAAATGATAAAAAAATTTAAACTTCCACCACCATTCTACAGGCTCTCAGCACCAACTGTATGGGTGTATCTCTCTGTGACATCATAGCTCCCAAAAGGATGTACCGATTTTGATGCGTTTTGTTTCTTAGCTGTAATTTATGAAGATATATTCAAGCTTTTGAAGATGATCAGCTCATTTCCTAGTTGATGATGGGATATTACTAACTTTCACAGGTTCGATTGATTTGAAATTTGGTGTTTTCTTACTTCGGTGGTATTTCCATGACATGGTAACATTGATCCGAAGCTGCAGCATCATGTAGTCTCCGGGATACCCAACTCCTCAGCAACTTACGGCAGCTATAGCATGTTTGGGCTCATTAGAAAGGTCTGAATATCATGTCGGTTAGTCGGTTGTTAGTTTATAATTTTTAATTATATATAGCTTGTTACATATTTTTTTTCAGTTTCTTTATAATGTTTTTAAAGTTTCTGTATTTCATTTAGTATGTAGAGTAATGTCGCCGGGCGAGGTAAACGAGGCGAGTCAGAGTGTGAGTGCCTCCTCATCGACCGTCGAGTTCGGTTCGCTCAGCGATGGAGAACTTTCGGGAGGTATATATTTTTTTTTTTTTATGTTAAGGTCGGCAGACAGGCTGACGGTCCACTTGATGGTAGGTGGCTACCGTCGCCTATAACACAAGCAACGCCTAAACTGCTGCAAGTGCGCCGCCAACTGCAGTAGGATTATGTTTACAACATAGAGTTTATATTTCAACAGAAATAGCATTCCCGAACTTTCAATGGTTTGTTTACAATCTTGTTTACATTTTCTAGTAAATTCGAAATACATCGAGGCGTTTGGCGTCAAGTATAAATAAGAGGCGGCCGGTTAAGTGTGAGTTCGTTGTGCGACAACCAGCGATACGAAAGCGACTCCTCACATATTTTGCGAAGTTATCTGCGACAGTGAACCGGCGACACATTAAGGGAATCATTGACGACTTTTGGCAAGTTTAATGGTTTCGTCGGACAAGTTTGGTGATTTTGGCAGTCATCTTGGTTTATGAAAATAAATCGTTCCTTTCGCCCTTACACGTCATTTTAACTCACCTCGTACGTAACAATATGTTAGTTGCAAATCTGGGTCATGTCTTGAGCCTGAGGGGTGAGAAGTACCATATGTTCCATCTCATCATGGGGGGCAAGATTGAGTAACGAAGAGGAGTGGACAGAAGACTGAGAAAAATCCGTCAATGGACCGGAATTGCGGGAGTGGAGGAGGTGTCTCGAGTGGCGCGTGATAGAGAAGCCTTTTCGGGGAGACCTGTTCGGCACTTAGAGAAGAAGAATATTCTAACTAATAATGCGTCATATTTTTTCAGCAACGAGATTGTCTATAGGCGAGCGGGAAATTGTCAATGGTGGAACTCATACTACCAGGTGAGTCAAGCATTTATCATAATTTATTTTCTTCTAAAGTATGGTAATTGAGACCATACTGTGGAAAATGTGCGTTAACAAGGCGTTGCTTGTCAGTAGCCGATGCCCAAACTTTTGTCTCTTATGTTGGATACCATGATACCAGTAAAATGAACCATTTCCTGAGCGCTTTCTTGTGATGGTGCTGCGTGTAACAAAGTGTTTACGTTTGCGCAGCTCCTAAAATTCTAAACTCGCTTCCACGTAACAATTTAATAAATAACTGAACGTGTTTTGAGATCATTCGGTAAGGTAATAGATAATCCAAAAACATTTGGATTTAAACGTGATTTTGTATGTCTTTTTTTACATTTTGAACTTACACTTTGTTATTTATTCTATTATTACTATACTTATATTTAAGAGTAACCAAATAAGGTATATACATTATGCACACGTGGTGGACTCACTTTTGATTTTATTGTTATCGAAACCGTTGTTTACAAAATCGATAACTGAAAATTCAGTGAGGTTTACAATTCTTACTAATGAAATCGCCATTTTGAACTTATTGCTTTAAAAATCAATTTTACCCAGGGTATAATAATGATTATTGTGAATCAACATAATTTTATTTTATATTTTCCTTAAATAAGGTTAACGTTAAATTTCTTCACTTGGGCAAATGAATTTTACATTGGAACTCGCTGGCGGCGGAGACAATTCAACAGGCCTAGAAATTGTGTTTTTTTGTTTTTACCGTTAGAACAATACACGAAAAAAAATAATTATTCATACAATTTTTCAAACTGACATTAACTTATTAATAAGGTACAGAATTCATATGCGCGCAAATAGCCGTTTTCGAGAGAATTTTCAATAAAAGTGAAATTCTTCTTGTGTTCTAACTTTTTTTGTGGAGTTTCTATTACTTTAACGGTAATTCTAATTAATACAATTGGTTCTTCACATGTTTAGGTATGATATATTTTTTTTTTCAAAGCAATTGTGCTGTTTATTTCTTGTAACATCTTCATTAAACAATGGATATTTTCAGTATTTAGCGTTTGTCTCCGCCTTAAATAGTAAAAAAAATACATACCTATTATGAAACGAAAATATTTAATATTAAGAAAAAATATATTAAAATATTACGGAAACGATTCTTTGATAGGATTTGAAATGAAAGGCTCTTTTATGACACAGCAAGACTTTCTTTTATGTTACAACACAAAAATCTAATCTTATTTTTATGTTCAAATTGTATTTTGATGTGTGATACTGACAAACGTTTTGATTGTAAAGTCATTCAAAACGTCTAGTGCCATATAGTATAGTTATTTTATAGAGATTTATTGCTAGATTTAACGATGACTGGTCACTAAGTATTTACTATATAGTTGGTAATACTACTATTTACTATATACCAACTATATAGTAAATACTTAGTGACCATCAGTCATCGTTAAATCTAGCAATAAATCTCTATAAAATAACTATAAATAACTCCGGTGTATATAGTTACTTTAACTATATACTTTAACCTATATATGTTTCGTGGCAGATTTATGTTTAGTATTTATTCCTTACTAGCGCCCCGCCCCCGGCTTCGCCCGGGGTGCAATTTTTATATATATAAACATTCCCCGTTTATCCCTCTTTTCATTAGTGAAAACCGAATTAAAATTGGAAATGGGGATTCATTTTTATATATAGAGATGATTATGACATACATGTGTCTACTGCATAATGGTATCCAGCATCAAGATGACAACCTCTTCGAAGCCTATTTTACTAAAACATGATATTTGTTTTCTTAGAGTTCATCATCAAGAGTCTACTTCACAGAGAGTTGCCTCGACGATGCGCGAAGTGTGCGAAGAAATGGGCAGATGTAAGCGACTACTCGCTGCCGTGCGTCATCCGAATCTATGAATAATTATATAATAAATCATCGTTTCCCATAGCCTTTCAACTTTAATATGTGAATTCATTTGTATTGACGGTATTCAAGTGACGTCACTACACCCATAATTATTGGACAAATAGCTAAGAAAAACAATTATTTTTTTATTTATAAGCATTCATTTTAATTTTTTTTGTTTTTGTTGTTATTTTTTTTAATATACAATATGTTAAAATAATGTACACTTGATGAAATATCTGTCCTTTTGGAACTTTGTAAGCTTTCCTGTCACTGGACGTGTGCAGCATTTAATTGTCGATATGAAATAAAATTGGTTTTTACGCCCTTTTACACTCTTGAAGACTGGTCGCTCAACTAATAATAATTTGTTTGCATGTAACCATGTAGTTTTACCGACTTCACTCTTCCGTCCACAGGAGTGTCTATCTTTAGTTCTTATTTTATCTGAGACTAGCTGAACTCGGCTTCGCTTCGCTTCGCTGCGGCCCATACGGCGGCGGCGTGCGCATGGGGCATACTCACAGCTTATATATAAAATACTATTTATCGTAGCGTGATGTTATATAGCCTATAGACTTCCTCGATAAATGGACTATTCAAAACAAAAATATTTTTTCAATTCGAACCATTAGTTCCTGAGATTAGCGCGTTCAAACAAACAAACAAACTCTTCAGCTTTATAATATTAGTATAGATTACCTAAAAATCTATTGCTTGTAATGTATGTATATCATTATAGTCCGCAACACTTAATTGGATTCTTGGTTAATGGTTATTTGCCCATTTATATACTTCGTTATGGGAAATTACAGACATAGGCAACATTCTACATATATAACTTCCCATTACTTCCCATTACAGACTACATTCGTTTCAAATCTACAGTAATGTCCACTTCTTATAAATTTTTTAAATGTAAAAGTCTGGCAGACGGTCCACTTAATAAGGTGGCTACCATCACTTACACAAGAAACGCCATAGTTGCTGCAAGTGCGCTGCCAACCCTAGTAGGATTAAGGATAAGGGATTAGCAAGAGATAGGGTGGAAGTGGGCCCTGGCACCTCTTACACACTGAAATACAAAAGCACACATGCTGTCATTTCACAGTGGGCTTATGTAAGTGGGTTTTAACTGCCGCCAGACGAGCTGCCGAAATAACTACGCAATTGCCACTTTTATTATTAGAACTTTTTTTTTCTTTCAATTTCTTTCAAATGCAATATTTTTATATGTATAACTAAATACACGTTTTTATTATATTTATTTTTATTTATTTATTTATTATACATCAATAATTACAAAAAATATTTACAAAGTCCCATAAAACTGGAATGCAGTTTGTCTGTGGGATCAAGTTAATGATGTCAAACTAAACATCAAAAATAAAATAGGACTAAATTTAAAAATAAATGTAACCTAAATTAAAAACCTAAACCTAAACCTAAATTTCATTAATTAATTTAAAGAAAGCAGATAATATTTCATTAACTTATTTTTATATATAGTTTTATTTTTCTCGTGGACAATGTCTTCGGGCAAACTATTTAAAATATATGGCAACCGCTTCTTTATAGTTCTGTCACCATAATAATTATTAACCTTAGGAACTACAAATTTTCCCAAAGACATTGCCCTTGTATTGTGCGTATTTATCACCTTATCTAATACTGAGTCACGATCTCGATTGCCATGACTATTAATTAAAAATAAGTATTTATGTTTTATACTAATAGGTAATATTTTACAAATTTTAAATAATTTTGTGTAGTCATTGTTTAATTTATTTTTTACTTTTTTGTTAACTAATAATTTCAAAAATCTAATTTGGATATTTTCTAATTTTTCAATATGGGATTTAAAAGTTAGTCCATAGCAATCGAGCGCGTAGCCCAGTATAGAATCAACTAAAGCATTATATAATAATCTTAAAATAGAAATTGGGACTTTATAGCTAAGGTGATAAAATTTTCCTAATATTATTCTAAGTTTATTAGCAATAAAGTCTATATATAATACAAATTGGAGATGCTAGAGCCATTTCCCCATCCCTCCCTTACCTGTGCTGTGGCGTTGTTTGTGTTATAGGTGACGGTAGCCACCTACCATCAAGTAGACCGCTAACCTGTCTACCACCTTAACATATAAAAAAAGAGTTAAATATACCTACTCTATGAACGGGAAAACCCACATTCATTAAATAAACTTCCTAATAAATAATAATCCTAACACTAACCAACGCATACCACTTTTCAGAAATTCAACATTTTGGAAAAAAATAATTCCAACATCAAATAAGAAATCGAAATTGTGAACCTGGGGTGTGTTCCAGCACTCCTTCGGCCAGGGCTAATTTAGCTCTAACGGCGGATATACGCCGTTCCATTACTCCATTCAAGCATAATTTGATCTGATGCTACCCGTTCCCGGCGACCTGTCAGAGTTAATTTTTTTATGTTAAGCTCGGCAGACAGGCTGACGGTCCACTTGATGGTAGTAGGTAGCTACCGTCGCCTATAACACAAGCAACGCCACTTGCGCTGCCGACTACAGTAGGATTAAGGATAAGGGATTAGGAGCGAACGTGTTTGTTCAGTGATGATCGGCTGGATGCGGCGAACATTTGCTCGCTCACTCATTCGTTCAGTGTAAACGACGCCTGTGGCGAGCGAGCTGTTGATCTGTGCATTCGCTCGGCGTTGTACGTTCTCGGTGGGTCTCCGATCTTTACCTGAACATTGTGAACATCTTCGCGATAGAATGGAATCAAGAAAAAACGTTGCAACTGATTGAACATTTTCGGATTCGCCAGCGAACTGTTCGGTACGATTTTTCGTTCTGAACAATTGCTCGTTTCTTCATTGAATGAAAATATGTTTTCTGTTTCGATCGAGCTTCGACAGAACAGCAAACATTCGCTTCAAGAAAATGTTTGCTCTGAGCACTAGGTGAAAACGCGGCTTTAGAACTACATAAATCGTATCGTAGAAGATTGTACGCGGATCGAAATATATCGGCGTTATTTCGGCAGTCTAGTGTTGTGGCGGCGAGCGGCGCACGCGCAGCCGCAATCGCCCGCTACGCGAATACATCACTAACGTCGATCGAAAGCGTTTCGTAATATCAATTCGTCTGTTTAAAAAAAAAATAACATCCCCCATTACTTTAACCCTGTGTAATTAATTCACACCCCGCGCCCAACATTTACACGAGTGCATCCAGTGTTTTAAATATGTTTACATGGTTTGTGACGAAAACAACACATCGAGAGGACACAGCCTGTTATTCGGTACTGTGGAAGTAAGAACCCAACGTGTAGGAGACCATATCTAAGAGATGTTATAAAAAAAAAATTAATAAACACACAAGATAATGTAAAACTAAAAAAAAGGGGACGCTTTTTGCTTTTCGTTTTTTAATTATTTTAGATTCAGACGCAGCAAAGAAAAGCTAATTGGTACTGTCTTCTTAGCTAAGATTAATCGGTCAATCAATTTGCCGACTGCATAGGCGCTAGGCGTCCTTGCCCCAGTGCTGTGCCAGAGGCGTGGACGCATTTAGATCGACCCAGCCTGAAAAACAAACTTTCATCGATACAATCAATGCAATATGAACCTTAGGGCCTGGTTTTAGAGTTACAAGTGAATGCAAAAGGTTAAATTGTTGCCTCCGATTCGGGCTCAGTGCTATCTGGTCGTACGCAAAGGATTTTGCGCTCTATTTCCTAACGATTAAGTGTGTTGCACTAGTGTGTATAAGTTTGTCGCAATGTAAACACACCGGAACGCGGACCTGATTGGAACGTCTTCGTGCACTGACATTTGGGTGCTAAAACACTTCTTTTAATTAGTTACATTTGAATATTGAATTTATTGATATCAACTTTTCTATTTTTCCCATAATCCGTTTGGTATTCATTAGCCATTATGGACGTTGCATTCCAATCCAATCAAATGTTTAATATTCAGACAAAAATTTATATTAAGAGGAAAGAATAGTACGTATTCGTCCATACAAAAAGAGAAAATGTTTTTCCACTTCTAAATATTTTCCAATCTCCATGATTTTTTAATATGTTATTGACACAATGAAAGGCTAGGTTTATAGGTTTTCCTTTTTTCAAAATTTGCAATAAATTCAAACTTATAGGCACCTCAAATAACTTAATTTTTGTGATTAAAACTTTGTCGAATTAAGCCGTTTATTTTATAAAAACAGTGTAATTTTTTTAAAAAAACGAAACCTATAAACCTAGAATATATCGTGCTGAAACGATCGATATCAAAATCAAAGTGATTTGTTAAGATTTAGTCAGTGGAAACCGTTTTCTCCCGAAATGGAAATTTCATCAAAAAAAGTACCTATTATCAGTCGCGAGTTGCAACGCTCTCTATCGCACGATTGGGGGTCGGGGGGGGAAGCAAAGCATCACGTATTATAGGGATGTCAATGGAAAAGTCGATAGTAGAGATGGGATCCCCACCCGCGTTATCGATATCTATCTGTTTCAAAAATGTTGGGAGTAAGTTCGGCGGATTGATAAGTCTGGTAAAATTAAACAAGGAGTAAAATTAACTAAATTAGTATTATTTATCTTCCAAGCGCCAGAGGGTTTTTTTTGAAATGTACGGGACCGGCTATTTTTTTTTTCGAATATGTTCAGGGGTGTCCCCTGATTGCAAATCCAAGTTGGCGTCATGGGGGGGGGGGGGGGGGGTTGAGCGTCAGCCGCCATCTTGAAAAACACATTTTATTGAATATCTCACGAATCGCGCATTGTACGACAAAAATAGTGGAGATAATTTTTGTAGATAATAATATTTGCCATCTTTTTTATTTAAAACTTTTTTCTATAAAATGCATAGTTTTTTATTTGTAGCGCTTCAAACTTTTTACAATATGGTTTTTGCTAAATATATAGTTAACGGTTCATGATAAATGAAAAATGGTAATAACTGAATTTGTAGAGCATAAAATTTCCTATAAATTTCATTCGAAACTTTTTCCTGTAGAATTTATAGTTTAGGAGCTAGAACGCTGTAAATGTCAAGTGAACGCAAAATATTCACGAGATTATAATGCTACTAGATGAAAACCCGGCTTCGCTCGGGTGTAATGTGACTCATAATATGTACACATGTTCTCAAGGAATATTAAAGGCAAAAGCGGCAAAGATTTCGCTCAATGTTTGCGGCAAGACGTTTCGTTTTACACAGTCACATGCGTCACAGTTCTGTGTAATGGACACTTTGTTTTCAAAATGAATGGTGCGACGACGTATTGAATGGCGAGTCGTATGTGCGCTAGTATGAATGAAATGGAACGTTTATTAACCACTCAAGATGTCACAGGTGTCAGTGAGTGACGTTTCGCTAAAGTGGTCAGTATGGCGACTGCGATTTGTTTGTCAGCACCATTAGAATTTAAGAAAATACTTGACAATCCGAATTTTGCGGATATATGTTGTCGACTCGAAATCTTTATTTTTTTATGTTTTAGTATTCAGGTAAGGTTTCAATCGAGTCTACCGTACCCCTTGACGAAATTATTAATATAGATATATTCAATCATGCGCCTATGAGTTGTAGTATATATTTTGGGTCGTTCGGACTTTCCCCCCTCAACATTCCTACAATATTCAGGTATAAATCGAAGAAGACTCAGCCTTCGATTCGTCTCCTTCGGATATGGCGGAGGCAGAAGAAATAGATTCAGAAGGAGATGAGTGTCTTCCGTCGACATCGAAAAGAATTAGACTCGCCCTGTAAAATAATACGCCACGTTTTTACATAATAACTTTTATGATGATACTGTATTAAGCAACAATAAAGATCGATAAATTATTCGTTGTTCTCCACACTATTTATAATTTTAATTCATTCGTTACACAGCTGCATTGACATTTTTTGGAACACTTTATGCCATTTTATGCGTTATGAAATGGTTTTCGTATACAAACGAGCAACATTGTCACTGATAATGTACGAGGTGCAAGTTTTACCTAGCTGCAGCTCCTAAACTATAAATACTACGGGAAAAAGTTTCGAATGAAATTTATAGGAAATTTCATGCTCTACAAATTCAGTTATTACAATTTTTCATTTATTATGAACCATTAACTATATATTTAGCAAAAACCATATTGTAAAAAGTTTGAAGCGCTACAAATAAAAAACTATGCATTTTACAGAAAATATTTGAAATAAAAAAGATGGCAAATATTATTATCTACAAAAATGATCTCCACTATTTTTGTCGTACGATGCGCGGTTCGCGAGATATTCAATAAAACGTGTTTTTCAAGATGGCGGCTGACGCTCATCAAGACACGAAATTCACTTTTCTCCATCTTTGCAAAAATTTGTTCCATTATTTTTCTTTAATGGTTGTCACAAAAAACTGACCGGTTCGATCGTATTAGGTGAAAATTTGAAATTGAAGTCGTTGGTGAAGTATTATTCGAAATATTGTATTGTTGATCTTCACTGTCTTGGAGTATCGAATTTGTTAAAGTTTGTCTTCTCGAAGACTGATGATTTACAAACTATAAATATAAACCGTGCGTGTCGTAATGCCAAAACATAACTAGTGGGTGCCGGACTACGTCCCATGTAGGTTCCACAGTTACCCTTCCCTTAGAAACTGATCCCGGTGCACAGGGACAAGAAATAAAATAAAATATTTTCTAAAATGATTTTCTTTTTATCTAATTTCCCACATTATCTAGTATTCGCGTATTCGTCTTGTTCGTGAAAATAGCCGAATATAGACGAATAATGCACGAATAGCGATGTGGGAGCTCTAAAAAAAAAACAGTAACGTGTGTAACGTGTCTAATTTACCTACCTACTCATTTTAACTGTCCATGAATAAGAATTGAAAAATATATATATTTAGGCTATACTCGTATAACTGTGAGTTAGATTGACTGTGAGAAGGTGTGTACAAACTACAAACCAATTCTTTGCCTTTCTGGCGAAGTGACATTTTTTTCCGGCGGACACATAAGCGTATTCGTTTCTTTTTGCTCCTTCTATAATATGCTTCCATTATCGTGTGACTATTATATCTACAGGAATTAAAAAATAATTTTATTTACATCTACCTACCAAGGTACCTAAAAATTGTTTAGTTACCTAGCTGAAACGTGGTTGAAACCTGAGCCGACCTAAAACCGACTTTTTGACTTTGATTTTAACAAAACCGAATATCTAGCATTTCACGAAAACATTATAGTTATAATTATTATAGTAGCACATGCAGCAGTTTCGTACACAATAACAAAGTCAAAAATCTTTTGTTTCGTAAATATCATATAGATACATACTTAAAATACAAAATGTCAGTCATTTAGGCAAAAAGCCGATTTATCAAAAATCAAATTAGCTTACACTCGTTTTTTTTATGTTAAGATCGGCAGACAGGCTGACGGACCACTTGATGGTAGGTGGCTGCCGTCGCCTATAACACAAGCAACACCAAAGCTGCTAAAAGTGCGCTGCCGACTACAGTAGGATTAAGGATAGGGTAAGGATTAGGATTAAGGATAAGGAGGGGATAGGGAAATTGGCTAATTACATAAATAAATAAATAAATAATAAATAATAATAAATAATCGTTACTAATTACATAAATAAATAAAATACTTACTTACTTGAAATTATCACTATAATCTTCAATTTCTTTATATCGGAGTTTCGGGCACGCCACAACAAATAACTAAATAAATAAAAGAGTTCGCCTTCCGCCGTAATTGCTCGTCAACTAACAGCGTCCGTCGATGTGTGCGTGAGGCTATTTGTATGTGTTGTGCGCGATTCCCGGGGACATGAGCGCACGAGCGATAGCATGTGTTTTCCTAAATACCTATTTCGTTAGAATCGCAAAGCTATTCTTTCCTCTTAATTAATAATTTTATTTGTAATTTTCGTACATCCAATCATTTAAGCATTTTATCTACACACGTAAAGTTCCTAGGTTAGATTATATCTTTTTTCTCGATCCATATGTACATACATATATACCTAATATCTATATATATAAAAATGAATCCCCATTTCCCTTGGTCACGGCATCACGCGTGAACGGGTAGATCGATTTTAATGCGGTGTTCACCAATGGAAAGAAGGATAAACGGGGAATGTTTTAGTATATAAAAATTGCACCACGGGCGAAGCCGGGGGCGGAACGCTAGTACCTAATAAAATAGTAAACGAGCCGAGTCTAATACATTAAAGATTAAAAAAAAGAAACAATTTGTGCACGTTGTATACCTACTTATGTTACCGAGGTAAAAAAAAAAGGTTTTAGATTTTTTGTCTGTTTGTCTGTGCGTTTGTGCACGCTAATCTCTAAAACGGCTTAACCGATTTGAATGCGGTTTTCATTGATGTATTGTAGCAAGCTTCCCGTAACATTTAGTGTTAGTTTCATTCCAATCGGTTTACAAAGAAGAAAGTTACGCCCTATACCGAATACGAAGTTGCCGGCTCAAATAGATCGCTCATCTAACATATTTTAATACGGTTGTCAATAATACAAAGAGCGAAAAACGGCGAAAGTTTTCTGTGTATAAATTACAGACGAAGATTGCATAGGAACGAATCGCAGAAATATATGAATTGAAATTATATACTGAAACATGTAGTTTGTAGCTATTTTTAAAATTCTAAAAAATGTTTACTAAAGGTGTATCCGCTAATTCATAATTTTGAATATTTTTGTCATATTTCGTATAATATACTGAGCTATTTACATATATTTCGTATAATATAATACAAATACTCATTTGCCAACTTTTGTCGATTTTATTCTAAACTAGCGACCCGCCCCCGGCTTCGCCCGTGGTGCGATTTTTATATATATGAACATTCCCCGTTTATCCCTCTTTCCATTAGTGAAAACCGAATTAAAATCGGTCGACCCGTTCACACGTGATGCCGTGACCAAGGGAAATGGGGATTCATTTTTATATATAGAGATTGGAGAAAACTGTTATCCTATTGTCTCAAAAATAAGATAACTCTTGTTGTGAAGTGATCTTTCACTTTTTTGAAGCAAAATGGCGTTCTCAAAGAGAAGAAAAGGCGAAAGAAACTCCAACAATCGCTCTTTTAATCCCATGCTTAATAATAATTGTATAATACGTTTTTTAACACGTTTCCGTTTTAAAAATGTTCTAATCGTAATTCACGTATGACTTTAGGAATTTTGTTGTAGAAAAGTACCTACACATTGTCCTTTAAGTGATTTATCTTATCGTTAGCCTTGTGTGGATCTAAGCAAGATCAAAATAAATTATTTTTTATCAATAATTCTTTGCGCCTCAAATACCAAATAGTCTCAGACAACACTTAATTAGTTTTATCCAACTTAAGTGAAATCTATATACTTATCTGTTATCCGCTACCCTTAAGTCACCCAAAGGTTTTTGATAGGGTTTTCAAAATTGCATCCGTAGGTACGAAGCCGAAGTTGGAGTTAATAGTATCTATAATGATAAAAAAGTCCACTTATTTGTAAGTTTTCCTTTTAAATTATCATAGTAATTATAATACTCAAATCATCTGCAGGATATATGAAAGGGGATCATGATAATTATTTTTTAAATTATATTTAATTATATATATAAAGAAGTATCACCTCTTTTCTTAGTAGAGCTGGCTACTATAGTCATAGTGTAAGGACATGTCACATGTGACGTTTTGTGGACAGCTGCTATTAAATATTGAAGTATATTATATTTATCTATGATATTGATTTTTATTTAAGAAGATAGTTGGAATTTATTTATCACAATTTATCGGAATATAATTTAATTTTGTCCTTTATTTCATCACTAAGTAATGAACATTATTATATATATAAAAAAAATACTAATTTGCGGTCTAATATCGATGTTGTAACCGTGCGATTTGCTTAATAATCAATATCTTAAATAGCTAATTCTTAAGATAAATTTTAAGATCCATCAAAAGAAAAATTTGAATTATACTTTATTTAATTTTTAAATAGATATTTCCGAGATTTGCAAGTAGCGACTCCCCCTCAGCAGTCCCGTCAATTCAGTACAAGACGAGTTTTGCGGCTGGAGTCACCTTAACTGTTCAAAATATGGTAGATGTTGGTGATTTCCTTAACTGATCGCAATAGTCAAATGTATGTGTTATAAACTTTTCAAATATTTGGTTAAATAGTTTCATTCCGCAATGTCTTACGCATCTCTTTTTTTAGTTCATTCAAAATCAACTATGAATCGTTCCGTAAACGTACACTCCTCGTAAACGTATCTGTTTCTTTGCAAATAAACGTATTTGTTTTCTATTACGCGATTTTTAAAGTTAATAAAAGTTTACGATGGTTTTAGGATTTATTCAATTGGTTTATATTTAAAACTAGGGACCCGCCCCGGGCTTCGCCTTTGTCGGGGCATTCCCCGTTTATCCCTCTATTAGTGAAAACCCAATCAAAATTGGTCTACCCGTTCACGCGTAATGCCGTGACCAAGGGCAATAGGGATTCATTTTTATATATAGATATTAAACACATCACAACTAGGTACTTACGTATACTTGTTTTTTTATTTACATAAATAAATATACGTATATAACAGTACTAATGTTTGAACTTATTTGAATGCTAATTGGGGACAGTCCTTAAAATATTCTATCTATAATTTGCAAGCGCATAAATTAGTGATTGCAGGGGCGGTCATATAAATAATATTTATAAATAAGTTCGCCTTAGTGTTTTCCATAAATTACTTCGGATGGTTTCATGAGTGGAGACCTTCATAACCTGGTCTGTCTCTGTTTAGCCAATGATTCATTCTCCTAAATTATTTTGGTGCAGTTCTGCATCATTTTCATTTGTTGTTTCTACCTATCTACATATTTGTTGGATCAATCATGTTATACATATTAATCAATCAATCAATCAATTTATTTGTAACTTATAAAACATACATTTAACAGACACAGAGAAAAAAGAAATAACAGTAACAGCAAGAAAGAAAGTTACAAAAAGGTCCCTACTCAGCATTTTGCTGGCATAGGCCAGCACTGACCTTCCGATTAATCGATGTTTTCTTTGTGTTTTTTTTAAATTTAAAAAAGAATCTTCGAGAATGATCTAAAACCTATGCTTATTAACTAAGAATCAACAAAAATCGTACATTTTTTTTATTATTAAAAATGGGTTTGCAATTGACCAGCATCTATCCATGTAGGAAGGATGAGGCCGACGATGGAGCGAGCTCACCCAGAAGATGCCCATTCACTCGAACCTTGAAAATATTTGGGTTATATGAGCTCGGAAATACAGACGCCGGCAGGGAGTTCCAATCCTTAGCAGTGCGCATCACAAAAGATGTTTTAAAGCGCTTGGTCCGAATTAGAGGGATTTCGACAAGGTGAGGATGGTAACCAGCCGTACGTCTGCATGTCCGATAGAAGAAAGGGGAAGGCGGTATGATCTCATGCAGTCTCGATTATTTTATTTTTATGATAAGATATCATGACAATAATAGTTACTTAGTTATTATTTCTCTATGAAATGCTTTAGGTATGTCTTGGGATTCTGCAGTCTCATAAAGATGCTGGAAACCGCTGGAATATGGTAGCGCAGATTTCGGGATTACAAATCTACTCTCGACCTTAGTGGGAGAAGGAGGATAAACCCAACACACTGATAGACTATAATATTTCCTTCTTTGTTCCAATATTTTTGTAAAAGTTTCGTTTTAATGTTACCCATAAATTGAGGTATTGTAAGTAAGTACACGCGGATGTCTAATATTCAGAGATTTACGTTCGGCGTGGTTATTTATAACTCGTTAACTATTTCAAGTTCATACATTCATCGTGTCGAGTACTACTTCTAGTAACTATAATAAATCACATAATATTATTTCAAAGATTTGTATTCATATAGGTAATGTTTATCTTGTAATTAGTTTGCACTAGCGACCCGCCACCGGCTTCGCGCTGATGCATATTTTTTTCTGCGAATTTTGTAGTTATACGCACAAACCTTTCTCGTTTTTAGCTCTTTCCATTAAGGCGACGCCAGCCCCTAATAATAAAAAATCCACTTATTTGTAACCGTTTTCCTTTTAAATTATCATAATAATTAAAATTTAAAAAATACTCGAATCATCTGCAGGATATTATTATATGAAAGGGGATCATCATAATTATTTTTTAAATTATATTTAATTATAAATATTAAAAAAATACTAATTTGCAGTCTAATATCGATGTTGTAACCGTGCGATTTGTTTAATAATCAATATTTTAAAAGGCTAATTCTTAAGATAAATTTTAAGATCCACTATCTGAAGTCTCATCAAAAGAAAAATTTGAATTATACTTTATTTAATTTTTAAATAGAATTTTCCGAGATTTGCAAGCAGCCCCGTCAATTCGGTGCGGGACGAGTTTTGCAGCTGGAGTCGCCTTTAAGGAAAACTGGCCAGAAACTAAAGTTTGTGGCCAGAAAGTACCTAGAAATTAAAAAAATAAAATATACATGTCATTTTAATTGTCATAATTTATTGTTTAAACGAATATAAGCTTCATTAATTTAGCTTTTACGACCTTTTGAAGAATACTAAATCGCAATATTTTAGTCGTGTTTAAATTGGAATATCGGTCTGTGATTCTTACAAAGGAAGGTGTTAGCCCAACCATTATTTAAAAAAAAAAGAATGGATAAGGACTTTTGTTAAACTCTTTGGGTAGTTTAGAGGGAGTTAACGGGCAAACAGAATTCTATATTTGCCCTATGATATTTATAGAAAGTAATAGATAGTTGTGTTTTTTGACAACAAATAAATTTAAATAAATATTTTTTATTTCATTTGCTAGCGGGTACATGCATGGTGTGTGACCGTGTTTGTGTATTAAACTAAGGGTTCCTACGGAAGATCAGTGCTGGCCTTAGCCAGCAAAATGCTGAGTAGGGACCTTTTTGTAACTTTCTTTCTTGCTGTTACTGTTATATCTTTTTTCTCTGTGTCTGTTGACTGTATGTTTTATAAGTTACAAATAAATTGAAATTGATTGATTGATTGAATTAATAAATATTCAGAGTTTTCAGAACTTTTAATTTTGTATTTTATCCAAAGAGCCATTGTATTCGCATCGAATTCTGCTGTTATCGCTTTAATTTTCTACTTTATTCTGTGATAAAAGTCTTCTACTGTTTCCTATCTGAGATTCTATTTCTGCTTTTTATTGTAGGTAATATGAAGGACTTGTTTGCTCCACATAAGTATATATTCCAGTAAGTTTACCTTTAACATTAGACGTTATTTCAAGTAGGTATATATAAAGAATAATCATTCTTTCCCCTCTGAAGAAATTCGTATTTGTGTGTTGTTTCAAAGAATTTCTTGTCTTCGGACATCTAAACGTAACGCTGAAGATGGTGACGACATGACAGAACTTCACAAGTCAGGAGGATTCCTTGCAGATTTGCAGGTCTCATTACGAGTTTTTTTTTAATGATTGAGCGATGAGCAATTCATCTTTTTTTTCTAATCCACTAATTAAGTCTAACAACTTGAATTTCTTGACAAAGAACCTGCATCTGCAATTTTGGTCTATCATTGCTAAGTATATCCCTTATTATATTATTCTTAGTTCCAAGTTGTTTTAGATATTTTTATAAAAACGTAATAGACAAAGTCAATGCAAAGATAAGCTTTTTCATAATATTAAATATTATTATAGATCTAAACGTCATATTGGTTAAGATATAAAGTATCTATCCACCCCTGTATGTTTGTTCAGATTTAGATATGTTTTCCATTAATGGAAAGAGCAAATAAACGAGGACTATTTCAAGTTCATTTAGCTAGTTTTATACATAGCTTTATTTATCACATAGGCTTCTTTTAGCATTAGATCAAGCTGTCAATACACCTCGATTCGTACTGAAATTATTTTTATTCTAAAATTCTGCTATAAATTATATAGGGTAGATTGCAAATTTGTTGAAATGTCGCGCGTCACAATAGGGGATCGGACAAATTTTCAGAAAGTGTTTTAAATTAATCTTCATGGATATTTATTCCCATAAAAAATACTATTTTATTTATTTATAGCCTTTTAGGTACTCAAAATCATGTTTTAATATTGTTTGTTTGAAAATGCCGCCAAAACGCCACGATAGTTCATCTGAGAGCGCGTAACGTCATTTGTGGTCATATCATAACAAAACAGCTGCATTGGCATAAGACAATGATTTCCCACAAATGAAGTCGCGCACTGTGATTGGTGTTTCAGTATAGATTAAAAATATTGTAAATAATAAAATTTTATTTCTTCATTTAAAAATGTTTAAATGAGTTATATTAAAATATTATTCGATAAATAATCGTAAAAAATTATATATTTTCTTTCTAAGTACATTTTAGATTTTAATCTGATTACTGTCCGATCCCCTATTCGAGAATTTGCCTATACGATCGGCACGTCACATAGGAACTGTCACATTAGATTCGATTTCGTAACGCCCCATTTGTTCACTTATCGATACGTATTTCTATGTCATTAGTAGAAAATTTTTAAAACAGTGGCGTAGCTCGCCCTAGATGTGCGCTGTATTAAATTTTGTCAGAGCCTTACCTATAAATTAAAAGTGTAATCAAAACCAAACTGTTCGAAAGGTTATTATAAAATATTTAATTATTTAAAAGCGATAATGAAGCCTGGATCTAAACGACGAGATCATCATATCCTCATAGTACTATGTTCGTTACTATATATATTGTTGTTACATATTTTATTTTAAAGATGATAAAAAGAATGGTGTCCTGAGTTTCTTTCGGGGTTCATCTTGGCTATTTTTTTAAACTCTAGTAAAAAATGTAATGACTAATAAAAATGCAGGGGATTAAATCAATTATAATAAAATAAATCAATTGCTCAGACCGACAAAAACTATAGACGGAACAATACACACTCTTAAGGGGGAGACAAACGCTAAATACTAAAAATATCCATTGTTTAATGAAGATGTTACAAGAAATAGACAAGACAATTGCTTTGAAAAAAATATATATTATACGTAAACATGTGAAGAACCAATTGTATTAATTAGAATTTTCGTTAAAGTAGTAGAAACTCCACAAAAAAAGTTAGAACACAAGAAGAATTTGACCTTTATTGAAAATTCTCTCCAAAACGGCTTATTGCACGCATATGAATGCTGTACCTATTAATAAGTTAATACCAGATTAAAAAATTGTATTAATAATTTTTTTTTTTTTTTTTGTGTAATGTTCTAATGGTAAATACAAAAAAAAACACAATTTCTAGGCCTGTTGAATTGTCTCCGCCGCCAGCGAGTTCTATAGTAAATGTAATTTGCCTCAGTGAATCCCTTAAGTGAGGCAGATAATAGGAAGACGATTCTGCAATAGAGTGACGGCCGCTCTATAGTCTGACGCGAAATAGTTGATATACCTGACTATATTTTTTGTTTAATAAATATTATAATAATTAATTGGGATAAAAGCTGTTAGTGGATAACATTTTTAACTGCATACACAAACGCATGGCCACTATACGACAAGTAGGGTTACGCACACATCTTCAGCGAACCGGCTTAATTTTTTAAAACGTTCTTATTCGTAAGAGCTCTGTCTATAGTTTTTGTCGTATAAAATCGTAAACGAGCCGTGTGTGTACATTGAATATTTAAAAAAAAAGAAACAATTTGTACACGTTGTCTTACTTATGTTACCGAAGTCAAAAAAATCATTTTTAGAATTTCTGTCTGTTTGTCTGTGCGTTTGTGCACACTCTGAAACGGCTTAACCGATTTGAATGCGGTTTTCGCTGATTATAGCAAGCTTCCCGTAACATTTAGTTTTGTTTCATTTTAATCGGTTTAAAAACAATAAAGTTACACGCTATACTGAATAGTTTTATACATAGCTACGAAGTTGCGGGCTCAGCTAATAGTTATTAATATTTTTAAAATTGCAATTTCACGTTAAAAGAGCAATTGCTGGAGTTTCTTTCGCCGTTTCTTCTCTTCTAGAACGCCAATTTTTTTCTAAAACGGTAGTTGTTTTTCGACTTCAAAAAGTGATCTTGTTATCCTATTTTTTGAGAAATAAACGATTTGATTTGTTTAAACATTAGAGTAGCTCTGATTCATGGGTATCAGGTTCGATTACCGACTGGGCCAACTTTAGTAATTATTATTATTATTATTATTATTTATTAGATCAGGGTAGCGCTTGACCACTATCTCACCTGATGTGAGGTGTAGATGTGGCCGAAGGTGGACCACGCTTACCCAGTAAATGCCCATTTACCCTGGTTTTGAAGACTAGTTAGTTAGTTGTTCTCAAGTGGTTATTTGGAGAGTTTTCTATTGCAAAGGTATTTTGTTCTATTTATTTTTAAGTTCACCTACGTCACTGAACTCAACTGCCTGCCACTGAGGAATTTACGGTGTATATTTAAAATAACCAATAAACAGGATGTCACAATACCGTCCAATCGTGTTATTGAAATAATCAAGAAGCTGCGGTCTGTAATATATCAGGAGACCTATTTTAAAACCATTCGTAACTACAGAGACACAATATTTAGGTCATAGGTATATAATTTTAGACATTTGCTAAATAAATTAGATCAAGGTTTTGATAGAACAGACAAATGCAATTACTTACTTATTTAATAAATAAAGAGTACTTTAAATCCGTACTCTCAGCCACTCTCTTTATACTGCATATAAATGACCTATTGGCAATGCCCGGAACATTTGGATATGCCGATGATACCACAGTGGTCGAGAGGTATATGTCCGATGCACGAGCTGGTAGCCTCGAGATCCGCTCACAGAGAGAGGGCATGGTCTGTAGATTGGACCAGACACTGAAAAATATCTCCGACTGGGGTGACGCTAATTTGGTCAGTTTCAATGAAGCGAAGACTCAAGCGTGTCTTTTTTCAGCGAAACGAAATCCAATTGACCTGAACCCGTCATTCCGGGGAGTGACTGTTCCAGTCTCGGATCATCTCCAACTCCTTGGTGTGGACCTTACAGCCGATCTGAACTTCGGTAGGCACATCGAGTCCATTGCCAAAACAGCTGCCAAAAAGCTGGGCATCCTTTCCAAGGTTAAACGGTATTTCACTGCGAGGCAGCTCCTGGACTTATACAAAGCACAGGTCCGGTCTTGCATGGAGTACTGCTGTCACCTCTGGGATGGGTCTGCCCGTTACCAACTGGCCGCACTGGACTCGATTGAAAGGCGAGCAAAGAACCTTATTGGCAACGACACCCTTGTGGATTCCCAACTTCAAAGCCTGCAGCATCGCCGAAAAGTAGCGTGCCTATCGATTTTCTATCGTCTACACTACGGAGAGTGTGCATCTATACTGTACGATTTAATCCAACCGGAACCGTTCCACTTGCGGACCACTAGACGTGGGCAGGGGTTTCATCCCTTCGTGGTCGATGTACCTCGATCACGAACAAAGCGTTTCAGTTCCACCTTCCTTGTTCGAACTGCTAAGGAGTGGAACTCATTGCCTGCGTCTGTGTTCCCACAGAACTACAACCTCGGGGTCTTCAAAACTAGGGTAAATGGGCATTTACTAGGTAAGCGTGGTCCACCTTCGGCCACATCTGCACCTCACATCAGGTGAGATAGTGGTCAAGCGCTACCTCGATTTCATAAAAAAAAAAAAATAAAAAAAAAAATAAGAGTACTTTATTTATTAAATAAGTAAGTTCAATGGATTTAATTTTAATCTATTTTTAACACTTATTATCATCAGTGTACCTACCAGGGTTTCGGAAAAAAATTACTAAGATAAATAACTAAAACCTGAGAAGAAACCGTGAAAGAAACTCAGGTACCTATTATACTCTCGCGAGCAAAAAAATCGACTCAGGCCGCACGCTCGTAGTCAAAAGTGTCTGGCACAAAAACTACCACACCAAATTTAATTTTGTTTAAAATTCCACAAAGACCTAAGCCATAGCTTTAAAATGTGTATACACAAGTTGAAGATTTTGTTTTATTAATGAAAAAAAAAACGGTCAAAATTTTAGAGGGATTAAAAATCTGAATTTAGTGGGAATAATTGTAAAGAATAATCAAGTTTTAGTTAAAAAAAACTTTTATTTTTCACAAGAAAACCTCATCAGTACTTAGTGTTACCCTCCCTGGCCCTAATTACAGCTTATATCTGGTTCTTCATGGACCGGATAAGTTTTTTTACGACGTCTTATTGTGTAGTGTCCCATTCTTCAGAAAGCGCCGCTTGAAGGTCAGATTTAGTGGCTGGTGCGGGATTTCTCGCCGGGACTTTCCTTTTCAGCTGGGCCCACAAATGTTCAATGGGGTTCAAGTCCGGGTTACGCGCTGGCCAGTCCATTGTACGAATGCCAACATCTTGCAAGTACTGCCGTACAGAAGCTGCGGTGTGTGGGCGGGCATTATCTTGCATCAGGATGAAGTCTTCTCCAACAAAACTAGCTTAAGGGACAACATGATCCACCACTATCTCTTCGACGTATCGATTTGCTGTCAAACCTCCATCTCGGCTGCCAGTTTCAATAAAAAGCAGCTCGCTTTTTGCGTCTATTGAAATGCCAGCCCACACCATGCAGGAACCTCCTCCAAAAGTGGCATTTTCTTGGATGCAGCATTGCGCAAATCGTTCTCCAAGTCTTCTGTAGACTCTTCCTCTTCTGTCGGTGCCATAAAGGCATACTCTGTTCTCGTCCGAGAACAGAACAGAGCGCCATTGCTCGTTAGTCCAATCGACGTGTTGTTTTGCAAAACGTAGGCGGGCTACTCGATGGGCTGGTGTCAATTTCGGTCCGGTAGCTGGCCTTTTTGGAGTTAAGTTGGTTGCCTTGGGTCGTCTTCTGACTGTCCACTCACTCGCAACCACTGCTCGCATTTCCCTGAGCTCCTGTTAGACTTGAACACCAGTTAAAGCCCGATTTCTCAGCGAAGTAGTGACAATGAATCGGTCATCTCTTTCTGATGTGCACCGCTTTCTGCCAGATCCTGTACGCCGTTGAAAGTTACCAGTCTCCTGATATCTTCTGTAAACTCTTGATACAGCAGACTGGCTCATATTCAGCACACGAGCGACTTCACGTTGACTCTGGCCTTGTTGCAATAGCGCAAACGCTTGAGCAGCTTCTTCGGTGGTTGTGTCCATTCTCACGTAATATTCTTTATTGTAAATAAGAGAGATATGTTTCTGTTAACTATAGATGAGTAACTGATAAGGAATTATCAGATATACACCCTTTTATATGACCTAATATCACGTAGGTCAAACAGGTAAAAAACTTAGTTTTTCGATTGTAGCCTATTTTAACTTACCCTACTCTGTCAGGTTGACATTTTTGATATTTTCTTAAAGCTAAGGCCAAGAACTACATGTGATTTAAAATAATACTGAAGTTGTAGTTTTCGTGCGAGAAACTTTTTACCGCGAGCGTGCAGCCTGAGTCGATTTTTTTGCTCGCGAGAGTATATTTTGTCGTCTTTAAATTAAAACAAATAATTAAAGTAGATAATACTAAACACATATTCCATAGCACTAGCTGAGCCTGCAACTTCGTACGCGTGGTATTCGGTATAGCGCGTAACTATTTTGTTTGTAAACCGATTGGAATGAAACAAACACTAAACCTTTTTCTGCAAATTATATGCACAAACCTTGCTCGTTTATCGCTCTTTCCATTAGTGAAAACCTTATTAAAATCCGGCAGCTTTTATAAGTAGCTGTTGCTGGCGATCCGCGTCTCTTTATAAAATATTATTCGTGGACAACGGCAATTTTGTTTATAGGAGGTGGGGGGTGAGGGGGAGATTGGGGGAGGGTGAGTAACCTATGTTACTCGCTGATAAAGTAGCTTTCTATAGGAGAAAGATTGTTTAAAATCGGTCCAGTAGTCTTTGAGTTTATTCATTACAAACATACATTTGTATGGAGGGGGGTTAAAGGGAGGAAATTGGGGAGGATGAGTAGCCTATGTTACCCGCTGACAATTTAGCTTTCTACAGGTGAAAGAATTTTTAAAATAGGTCCAGTGGTCTTTGAGTTTATTCATTACAAACATACATTTGTATGGAGGGGGATTAAAGGGAGGAAATTGGGGAGGATGAGTAGCCTATGTTACCCGCTGACAATTTAGCTTTCTACAGGTGAAAGAATTTTTAAAATCGGTCCAGTAGTCTTTGAGTTTATTCATTACAAACATACATTTGTATGGAGGGGGGTTAAAGGGAGGAAATTGGGGATGATGAGTAGCCTATGTTACTCGCTGTAATTTAGCTTTCTATAGGTCCAGTAGTTTTTGAGTTTATTCATTACAAATATGTATAGATATAGAAGTTGTCGTTACAGTTACCATACTTACAATGAAAACTACATTTTTCTATAGAAATAACATGACTTTCAGCATTCAGTCTGAATTTTTCGCGTGCGATGAGTTCATATTTTTTCACAGGAAAATTGATTTCTGCCTGAAGTTCTTGTATAGTTCGCGATTTGGCATGCCCCGTTGGCACGCCGGTGAGTGATGGCCGAGTATTGCGCCATGAGTTCTCTACTCACACCGTGCTAAATACAAATAATTCTTGTCGAAATTAACTACGTGCAGGTGTACACAGGATGCAATTATTACTCATCTTGGCGAATCTACATTCCGATCTCTTAGAATGAGTCAAACCTGTTAGCTGTTATAGAAGGAGAGGACAATATTTGAAGCAAAGCAAAAAGCGTCGCCTACATTATCTTACTGTAGTCTCCATAAAAAAATTCACGAGACAAAACTACATACATCTTACCCAAAATAAATTTAAAAAAACACAGACATGAAAATATACTTATAGGTTTATTTAAAAAAAATATTCATTATAGTATTTTTCATATAGGTTATTAATCTTTATTTAAGGTTACTAGTATACTTAGTTAGCTAGAAATCTCGACAAAACAAAAATACTAAATCAAAAGTTATTAAGTATGTTCCAAAGTTATATAAAAATCAGACGTTTGATCTAATTAATGGGGAATATGCATCTAATTCAAAAAAAGTTAGATTTTTTTTAATGAAAATTATTGCTTTGGAATAAAGTCAATGTATACATTTTTTAATATTATTGCTTTTTGGTTAAGAAAATAATTGAATCGGTCATTTCAAAAACCTCATAAGTCACTTAATTAGAATTTTTCAGAAATCAATAAAAACTGCTTCATACACAAACAAGTGAGTTTTAAAGGACTTTTTATGTTCAATTTAGTATTTGAGTGGTAAAAAATTTAAATAGCGAATAACCTTTACAGCTTATTAATAGAAATAATGAAAAAAACCTGAAACAGTTCTTGACTTATGTTGTTTTAGCGAGAAATAGGGTTAGTGGTAGGTATATAATTTAAGCAAAACAATAGTAGTAATCATATATTTTATTGCTTATGATTGAGACTTACACTTAAAAATAATCTTATTATCATTTTACATGTATTAATTTGTCATGTTTTAATATCTTTATGGGTACATAGTCATATTCTCAATCATCTTCAACATTTGCAGTTGGCCATCTAAAATGTTGTTATAAAATGGCATATGCTCTTCCAGAATGCTATCTTGATACGCATCTCTCTTTAAGAAACCATTATCAGCAAAGAAAACATGTTGGAAAAAAATGTGACTTAAGAGGTTTATCTTAGCTTATCTTTTTAAAAAAAATGGCAATTGGGCTCATCTTGAAGATGGCCATTATCTGCCAATGCCACGTGTGAAAAAAAGCCTCTCCTATTAGGCTCCGCCACGAGCTCCGTTTAACGGAGCCCGCTCGGAGCCCACGTCGTGTGGACCTTCTTTGTCCCCAAAACCAATCCGATCGGTAGAGCAAAGACCGGTGAGGAAAAAAGCACCGACCCCTGCAACCGCCCGGATTGCCAAGGGTAAGGCCCCCCACCACGACAAGGTCATGTCCCACCTTGGGGCGAGGTTTTTGAAATGACCGATTCAATTATTAAAAAAATAAAAATAATCGGATCTAATGTGACGTCAATGTCTATAATGACAGTGTCAACAAACGCGTAGATGTTTGTTTTGTGATTTTTTAATATTTGATTGTTATTGTAGACTGACGTCACGACAAGCGCTCCCAAAGGGCGGGTATTTAAAGTGCCCATAGCTGTTGGTTAATTTTAACATTTTTTTGTTACTAAATTTTAATTTTTCGGCGTTGGATATTTTTTTACGGTTATATAACCTATCTTATAAAAATATTTAAAAAAATGTGCATAATGGCATATTATCAAAACTCTAAATTCCTTCAACATTAAGTTAAATTTATGTCAATAGAATTTAATTATAAAATATGTAATAGTTATCCAAAAATAATAACAATGAAATATGAGAAAAAAGTGCTTTCGATCCTCATAAATCAATTTATTCTATGTGTTAGTAATTTTCTTAAAAAAATTCATACTAATTTTAAAGTGTTAATCTTGCGTCTCGTTCTAGATTGCATTTACAAACGAAAACAAACGATACTCATTACGAAACAATAAGTACACGAAAACCTTAGAACTATGTGGTGAACATTATCCCTGTGGGATATATTTGAATAATAAGTGATAAGAGAGAAAAAAACACTCAAAATGGATACTGAACACGACATCATCACGACACAAGAAGCGATAGGTCAGTGCGTTCTTTTAAATCATACGAAAGATGAACAATTACTCTAATAATGCCTACTAATTCTATTAACACATTGTAAATAAATCAGGAAATTGAAGAAAAATTTGTTCTTTATTTTATTTGGGCGAAGTAAGAGACCTCGGGTTCTTTTTGTAAAATATTATTATATTATATGGCCAATAAATAAAAATTGTCAAAAAATATTTAAGTGTCTATATCAAAGTCTAATGGTTTATTTGTTTGTTACGCTTTACTGCCTTATTTACTTATTTAACAAATTAAGATAAAAATTTGCATATACGTCTTCAAGGGTTCTTTTTAAAGGTCTTCAAGGGTTGATTTTTATTTTTCGGGAACTGTACTTCTTTCTGAAAAATAAAAATCAACGATGTAGAAAAAGGGATGAAAATTCGCGGGCTTTTGCCTAGCTTTCATCCCTTTTCGTCTAGCTTTTGCTAGACTGCCGAATCTTATGAAATATGCTGTGCACAATGCTTAATGTGACCATTCAATGCAGCATACGAGTAGATTTTAAGAAAAAGACTAGGCCTTAACAGTGTTTTTTGGGTATTTTCCCGTAATTTTTGCGTTTTTGTAATTTCGTTTACAAAAGCGCGTAATTACGCGTTTGCGTTCGCGTAATTTTGTCATTTTTATTAATATTTTTGAAATGTCAAATATATATATAAGGTACCTGGGTCGAATATGGCCACCTTAAGGTTTGGTACAATGTTTTTCATATTTTCTAAGGTTTCTAAACAATCTTTTGCACTTTATAATAATACATATATATCTAGTTTTCATATTGTAAGCAAAAATCTGGCAA